>OX463244.1:63853158-65099408 GCA_949820135.1 Sylvilagus floridanus
TTTTCCTATACTGGAGGTAGATTAAACCCCATTAAACAAACATATTTTAAAGAGAGTTCAAGATGAAGAGCAGATAATGGAGGTGGGAATATGGCACAGTGGTTAAGGCACAGTTTGAGATTCCCACATTATATTAGAATAATCACATTCCTGTCCCAGCTCTGCAGCTGATCCCAGCTTCCTGCTAATGCACACCCCTGGAAGCAGCAGAAGACAGCTCAGAGTCTAGTCTCTGTTACCTTTTGTTGAAGCCTATGTTTGAGTTCCAGATTCCTGGCTGCAGCCTGGCCCACTCCTAATTGTTGTGCACATCTGGGTGTGGTGAGCCAGAGGATAGAAGTTGTGTGTGTGTGTGTGTGTGTGTGTGTGTGCGCACCTTTCAAATAAATAAAATAAATAGCTTTAAATGTTTTTTTTGAAAGAACAGCTAATGCCTTGTTTACAAATTGTAAAAAAATGTGAAAGACACAGTGAGAATAATTTTCCAGCAATAATGTCTTATTTTATCCTAGGTTCTTTTATTACCAGTTTAAAAAATTTCATTGTGATGTCATATCAGACTAGAACCTTAGTACTCCTATTCCAAGTTCTGCTACTAGACACACTGCATCCGAGGACTCAAATTTTATAGAAAACACTTTAGAGGGAAACAATCTGAAACTTCAGCTCTCTCATGACCCTGTCAAGCAACTCTCCATTCCTTGGTTGCTTGGCCTTCTATTCATCTCCATTCTGTCAGCTGAGACTTCAATGAACTTGTGACTATGTTTGAAGCCCCAAAACCAGTGTTAATAAAAATAAAATCACTGTAGGTTTGGATTTATTACCCACCAGTCAGGGCTGTTTTTAGCTTTACTTTTGATTTGTCAAACCATTTTTCATCCATTTCTGAGAGTCAATTGAAAAAGCGAACCTTACAATGATTACAGGGTAACTCCATTAAGGTAGCCATCTGCTTAAAACCAATTCCAATTTTAGCCATTTAAAATCACCCAGTTAGGAGTAAGTTAAGCCACTGCTTGCAATGCTGGCATTCCATATCAGAATCCCAGCTTGCGATTAAGCTACTCTGCTTCTGATCCAGCCCCTCATAAGGTGCTGGGTAAGGAAAGCAGCAGCAGATGGCCTAAGTGCTAAGGCCCCTGCCACACATGGTAGAGATCTGGTTTCAGCTTGGCCCAACCCTGGGTGTTTGCTGCCATTTGGGGAGTGAACCAGCAGATGAAAGATCTCTCTCTTTCTCTCTGTTGTCCTCTCTCTCCCTCCCTCCCTCTCTCTCTCTGCACTCCCCAACTCTTTCTGATGCTTTTACTTTCAAATAAATAAATTTTTAAAGAAAATACAGAATGTATCATTGGTATAATATGGCAACATTTAAGCTTTCATGTAAGTATTTTAAATAATTGAGCATTAAATGACAATTAAAAAAAAAAAAACATGAGTTTCATGGTGATGCTGCTGCAAACAAGGTTTTAATCCAGAATTTTGTTCTCCTTCAAAGTGTGTCTTTCTCTTCTTAGCATTTGCAACTAAAATGTTTCTAATGAATAATTTAAGTCCTACAGCCCATAAGCTTAAATTATTCTGATTTAGTCTACTATTAATGAGGTAAGCTAACATTATTTTCTTTTCATTTTATTGTTGTTGCTGTTTATGTAATTTTTTTATTTTTAAAGGAAATTTTTAATGCATTATGTTCTTTGGTTCATAGCAAATGCATGATAATTACAACACAATTCCAGTTAATTATTTTGTTATTGTGATACTAATACAAAGAGAAAAGATTCCATGTAGTTTCAGAATATAATTCTTAGAATGACATTTCCCTCCCCTCCCTCCATATCTCTCTCTCCCTTCCCTTCCCTTCCCTTCCCTTCCCTTCCCTTCCCTTTCCTTCCCTTCCCTTCCCTTCCCTTCCCTTCCCTCCCCTCCCCTCCCCTTGCCTTTCCTCCCCTCCCCTTGCCATTCCTCCCCTCCTCTCCTCTCCTCTCCTCTCCCCCTCCTCTCCCCTCCTCTCCCCTCCCCTCCCCTCCCCTCCCCTCCCCTTCCCTTCCCTTCCCTTCCTCTCCCCTCCCCTCCCCTCTCCTCCCCTCCCCTCCCCTCCCCTCCCCTTCCCTTCTCCCCTCTCCTTCTTTCCTTTCCTTTTATTTTTACTTGTTGAACTCTTTACTTAGTGGAGCATTAAACATTTGACTAGAAGGTAACTTAAAAAATATTATCTCAAAAGTTGAAAAAGGAAGAACTAACATTAATTTCCACTGCCATCTGCTGCCATCTGTTAAAGTCTTCTGGCTTTCTAGACCCCATGAGATTTGTTAATCATGTGTACATTTTAGCATTTTGTAGAGCCAAACTTGTCTGTCTCCAATTTCTCTTGGATGTTGGAGATATTTGTTGAGATAGGAAGGTATTATTTTAAGGAAAGTGGTAATAGTAATCTATTAATTGTAAGTCATTAGACAATTGTTGTGTTTTAGCAACAGGTTCAAGGTCATTAGAAATTTATAATAACTCACCAAGATGGTAAATGGATTCAATTTGAAACTTTGGTCTTCAAGCAGATGTATGTGGAATCATCTGCAGAAATAATCATTGAGAAAGTAAAAAATATTATTGCCCCTTATGAAAGAAGAAATGTGGGAATTGCATTGTGGTGATGTGGATGCCTGTGATGCCAGCATTCCAAATGAATGCTGGTTCGAGACCAGCTGCTCCACTTCTGATTCAGCCCCTACTAATATACCTGGGAAAGAACAGAAATATAGCCCAATTACTTGAGCCCCTGCACCAACATGGACTATACAAATTGAGCTCCAGAATCCTGGCTTCAGCCTGACCCAATCCTGGCCATTGAGGCCATTTGAATCAGGGATGGAAGGTTGGTTCTCTCCCACCCCTCACTGCCCCTTTTCTCTCTCTCTCTCTCACTCTTTCTCTGTAACTCTCTGTAACTGCCTTTCAAATAAATAAATCTTTTTTAAAAAGAAGAAATTATCCTGTTCATGACATGATGCTTAAAACAGCTTGGGGGATGGCACTGTGGCGCAGTGGGTTAAAAGCCACAGCCTGCAGCTCCAGCATCCCAGATGGGCGCCAATTTGAGTCCCAGCTGCTCCACTTCTGATCCAAGTCTCTGCTATAGCCTAGAAAGGCAGTAGAAGATGGCCCAAGTCCTTGGGCCCCCGTACCCGCTTGGGAGACCAGGAGGAAGCACCTGGCTCCTGGCTTTGGATCAGCTCAGCTCTGGCCATTGCAGTCATTTGGGGAGTGAACCAGCAAATGGAAGACTCTCTCTCTCTCTCTTTCTCTCTCTGTGTGTGTGTGTGTGTGTGTGTGTGTGTGTGCCTCACTCTGTAACTGTCTGTCAAATAAATAAAATAAATCTTTAAAAAAAACTTAGCTTGTGGTCCAGAGTTTAAAAGTATTATGAAATTTCCAACCATAATTATGCCACTTTATTAGCTTAAAACCTTTGTGTAAGGTAACTAATATTTGAGTCCTAATTTTTCTATACACTTTCCTCTCCACTAATCATTGATGATATTTCTTCTTCAATAAATTAATATTAAAAATACAAGCTATGGTTTTAATGTATTATTTCACTCATCTTTCATCTTTTATCTGTTCATCTTCACTTTTTTATCTGTATTTGTACTTTTTTATCTGTATTTGTACTTATTCCTCTCTTTTAAAAGTATGGAGTAATATTTTACTCTCATAATTTTCCAGAATATGGGAAAAGGAAATAAAAATGTCAGGGAAGTTCATATCATCTCATTACCTACAACATTTCTTTTTATATTTTAATTACAACAATGGTATATCAGTTTCAAGGATTACAGTTTTACATTCAAGTAAAATGTCCTTTGATGTAGCTTCCAAAATAGCTAATCAGATATGAATTTGCCTTAATGGAAGTACAGTGTATTAGAGAATTGGAGGTCATATGTCCTGCATAACTTATGTCAAGGAGTATTGTGTTCAGTTCTGAAAGTGACACTTAGAAAAATTGGCAATTTGAATGGAATCACGAGATTCCAGACTAAGATGAAATTAAAACTTGGGCACATGAAGAATAGTTGGTGTCAGTGAATGAGGGTGTGCAGGCACAATGTAATAGTCATATTTATGTATCTGAATTCCTTTCATTAGACTTTGACCTATCTATGTAATTCTACGGGTCAAAAATAGAAGGGAAGATAGAATGGATGAGGAGGCAGCATCTACTAAACTAAACAAAAAGAAAAGTTCCCAAAAAGATCAGAACTACCAAAACTGGAAACAGCAACACAAGTTTCCAGAGGAGTATTGACAGTGCTATCAGTTGGGCTCAAAGTCTAAACAAGAATTTTACTAGATGATTTCTGAGCCTCTACTAATGCAGCAAGTATATGACTTTTATTTGTCTTAGAGATGGCTGATATTTATCCCTTTGCAAACTCATTTGTTCCAGGGATACTTATGGATTAACCAAAATTATATTATGCAGAAATCTCTAAAATCTTGACAAATTTGAATGTTGCTGTGGCTGTGTCCTGTACTGCTCCCAGCTACCAACCCTCTGAAAACTAACTTTAATAAACATGGTTTGTCCAAGATCATGGCCCTGTAACCTCAACCCCTTCCCAGCCACCAGAATCAAATGACTGGTTGACTAGCAGAGTCTGTATACCCAGCCTCCTGGTCTCTATTCAAGACAGCTCTGAAATGCCATTCCACATTGAGAGTTCTTTACAATACGGGTTGACGTCATATTCCAATTATCCCATACCAGATTCCTATGTTTCCCTGTTCTTCCTTCGCTGACTCCAGAATTGTTGATCCTTAGAGCATACTAAAAATCCCTACATATCTACACTCTGTCTCCTGAAGAACCTGAGAAACAAAAAAGTTAAGATTTCCTTTTAAAATTAAACTACCTGCTCTCTCAGTAATAAGGAGTCTCTAGATGGATTTGCAGTAGAAGATATCCATTCAGCTACGAAATACAGAAAGAGATATCTGGGTTTGAGGCACTTAACAACCTGAGTCCCCAAACTTTGCTGAGCCCTCTGAGCATTCTGTTAAGGGCCATGCTTCACACGTCTTAAACACAGTTTATTCTCCTGGAAGACAACTCTTCCCTTTTCAGGAACTGCCTGTATTTCCCTTCCTCATCAGCAGAAGAACAACTCTGTTAAACCACACAGACCAAGGAAAAGCATGCCCTAGGACCACTACTGGGAGAAAGGAACATAGGAAAGAACCCAGAAAGTCAGTACTGACAGATTTCAGCTGAAACACATAGAAATTAATGACGTCTGTGGATGACAGATGGAAGTGGAAGACGGAAAGCAAAACATAAGCTGGATAAAAAACAGCAAACAGATTTTTTTTTATATATGGCAGAACACTTCTGACTAAAAGTATTACCATGGGGGCCGGCGTTGTGGCGCAGCAGGTTAAAGCCCTGGCCTGAAGCGCCAGCATCCCATATGGGCTCCGGTTCTAGTCCTGGCTGCTCCACTTCCGATCCAGCTCTCTGCTATGGTCTGGGAAGGCAGTGGAAGATGGCCCAAGGCTTTGGGCCCCTGCACCCACGTGGGATACCCAGAAGAAGCTCTTGGCTCCCAGCTTCAGGTAGGCGCAGCTCTGGCAGTTTCGGCCATTTGGGGAGTGAACCAACGGATACAAGACCTTTCTCTCTCTCTGTCTCTCCTCTATCTGTGTAACTTTGACTTTCAAATAAATAAATAAATAAATAACCTTTAAAAAAAAGAAAGAAAAAGTGTTACCACCTTTCTTAAATTCTGGTGTGATTGTGCTAACATTGCAAAGATGGTTGATAAAACATTGGAAAAAATGATCAACTACTCTCTGTAGAAATGCCAGAATTGCTATGGCAAATGATAGGAGAAAGGGAGTTGAAGGGAGCAGGCGTGCTCTGCTGTACAAATGACATAAGGGCTAAAAACCTACTAAATAGCTGCCAGACAGTGAAAGACCCCTGAAGTCATTCTGTTACAAGAGGTATACAGAGATTTCTTGTTAGAAGAACACCAGAATTACTGGAAAGTCAGGGGGTGGCTATGCTCTGTAAGCCAGGGAAGACTAGAAAATATTACCACATGGGGAGCAGCTATAGCAGTTGGACTGATAGGATCCCTCAATAATAGAAGACAGGTGTGGGATTTAATTGTCAAAGTTCGGAAGCTCAATTACTAAACGAATAGCAGAATGGGAGTGACAACCAGAAGCAATGGCCTGCAACAAAGTACAGAGATGTTTAGTGCAGCCAAGATGGATGGCAGTCAACAAAGGTGTTGCTCAATCTCTAGCTAGATAATTATATTGATGTTTAAAATAAAATATCACTGCTTATTTTCAGGTTTTTAGACCTGAGTCATATTTCCGATCTAGAACTGCTCACCAAAGGAGAAGATAAACCCCTAGGGGAGAGTTCCATCAATAAGAAGTTCTGTGACCGTCTCCAAATTTATCAATGACAATTTACTCAATACTCTAGAGAATGAGGCCACTCAAGAATTTTAAGGACTATGAGATACAGGGTCAAGGTGGATATTGATACACAATATGCACCATTGTGTCTCCCCCACCTCTCCACTGAAACAGAAGCTCAAGGAAACTAACAAATGGACTTAGTCCTAGACCCAGTCCAGGACTGGTCCACAGTAGATACGTGACCCAATTAAGTACAGATTTCCCAGTCACCAAATCTGTATTTGGAGTGAATATTTAGTAGTTGTCAAAAATTTCCATTATTTCTTTCACCTTTATAGAAAGCATTTTTGTAAATGTAGTGTGTGAAATTGATATGAGTTAATTTCTTATTTAAGGAAAAAAATACAGGGATGGAGGTTCCCATCACATTCAATTCACCAATTATGTCCCTTGCAAAACCCAGATGGATCCTGGCATATGAGAGTAAATTAGTTATCGAAGTAGTGCCTCACTTAGAACCTTTTTGTCAAGACAATAATTTTCATAAATCAGATTAATGCACAGCCTCAGGCCCATGGTATGTGACCATTGATCTGGCCAATGCAACTTTTCAATCTCTATGAGAGTGACCATAAAGCATTTCATCTTCACTTGGAACAGACATCAGTGAAAATTTACAATATCTCCCTATGGCTATATTAACTCTCAAACTATCCCACAGGTCCACTAAATTGATGATATCACACTAATCACACCAGGTAAGAAGGAAGTAGTGAGTATGTTGGAGGCTTTGAAGGATACATGCACTTCAGAGAATGAAGCAAGGAATCAAGATACTGCCACATTAATAAAATGTCTAGGGATTCATTGGCTTGTGAAGTTGTAGGAAATACTTATGAAAATTAAAAAAGTTGCAATCCTGTACTTTCCATCATAAAAACAAACAAAAAAGGACAATACTCATTAGGCACTGCTCTGAATGACTTTGATGTCTGTTATATGAAATGACAAAGTTTTAGAAGCACACAGAGCAGAAAAAGTCTCTGTGTCAGGTTTAAGTTTCCATATTTTGGTGTAGTGATCCTAGGCTTGCACCATTCAGCCTGAAAGACCCTGTGGTGTTGGGTATATCTGTGACAGAAAAAGACAAGGTAAGGTTAGGGAAAAAAAAAAAAATATATATATATATATATATGTACACACACACACACACACACACACACACACACACACATATATATATAGTGCATATTCCTGGAGTACTAGATCAAGAATGTTCAAAGTAGAACTAAATTCATTTTGAATAGCAGTCCCTGATGTGACACTGGCCCTGCTCGAAGTGCACTATAAGATGCCAGATGACAAGGAGTCAGACAGGCCCAGCTGAAGCTGGTTGTGTCTCCCACACTATTTGAGAGCTTACAGCAAATGTGAGGGGAAAAGCAAAGAGATCAGTTAGGAAGCTACTAGAAATACTTAAGGAGGTAAAACTGGTCAAATTCTGAAGATAGAGTTGATGGTATGCTCTTGGAATTGATGTTCCATTGATTGAAACAGGAACCAGGGATCAGCATGACCAGAAGCTCTGGTGCCTTAGTAAAATTGGCAGAATGTTTGGGTACATGCTGAAATATCAAGGATTGAATGAGGAGATTTGCAAAGGACCAGAGCCAATTATGAAGTGGTGGTGGTGGCTGGAGGAGGTCATTATTCAAAGCTTAGATTTAGATATGTTAAGTTTGAAATATATATTAGACATCCAAGTAGACAGGGAAAACATGCAGTGGATATTCAAGTCTGTAGTCCAGGGAACTACAAGTTGGAGAAGTAATGCTGGCAATTATTAGCATGTTTGATTGTTTTTAAGCTATACATTTGCATGAGATCATTAAAGATGGACCATATGTTATATATATATATATATTATATATATATATATAATATATATATATATATATAACAAACAACAGATCAATGACTGAGTGCAGGATCACTTTCACATTCAGAGGTCAGAGAGATGAGACAAAATCAGCAACAGAGACAAAATATCAAAGGCCAAAGAGGGAAGAGAAGAGGAGAATGTGCTATCCTGGAACAGGTAAGAAAAGTGTTTCTAGGAGGAGACAGTGGTGAATGATATTACATGCAGCTACTACGTAAGATGATCCTACTGTATTATTATTTCTTCACATCTATTTTAGCTTGGCTTTCTCTGGTTCTATTTTTTCTTATTAGGATTCATTTTTCCCTTGTTTTATCAGTCCTGTTTCTTTGCTCATTTTTCCTTTTCTGCTGAAAAGTTGTTATTAAAGCTGTACAAATACAGTAGCGCTTGGCAACCAATGTCCTTTGAAGTTGAAGAAGCATTTTTCTAGTTTGTAAACACATATAAATGTCCTATCTCAATTTGGACTCTGACCTTGCATTTTCTCCAAAGAATTCATAACTGTTTGTAGACATTACCTCATTAATCCTAAGATATAAGTACACAGACATTAAAATTTATTTGGAAGCACACATAAAGAATTAATTGCCTAAAATAGGCCATGTAGAATATTTAGACTAAAATAAATTATCTGTGAAAAAATCCTTACCTTTCTCACAATTTTCTATATATAAATATTCATGGAAATCATACACAATAGATCATCAAAATATCAAAGCAGATAACTCAATGAAAAAGAGACCCAAAGTGGTGTGCCTGATTCAAAAAGGCATGGTATCAAGTTGTCAATATGGAAAACCATCATCATCATCATCACGATTATCTATAAGACTTAATTAGCAACAGCATATATTTAATAATCTTACATACTCTATAAACAAGTCCTCTAATGTTCTCTTTTAAATGAGGAGCTCTAGGTTCATAGACCTTATGAATTTTTGCCCAAGGTCGCAGAGATAAAGGCAACAGACACAAAATGTGTAACTATAACCCTACCAATAATTTTAATGATAACTAAAGTTATTTTTTTCAGAAGAACTAATACCCTGGCCAACAAGTGCTACAGAAACCAAAAGAAGAAATCTGGAGGATAGTTTACGCATATGAAATAGGAAGCAAAGCCAAACAAACAGAAATCACAAGTTAAGTAGATAGTGTTGTTAATATTGTGCATGTCTACCAGCGCTGAGGCTCACTTGGCTAATCCTCCGCCCGCGGTGCCGGCACCCTGGGTTCTAGTCCCAGTTGGGGCGCTGTATTCTGTCCCCATTGCTCCACTTCCAGGCCGGCTCTCTGCTGTGGCCCGGGAGTGCAGTGGAGGATGGCCCAAGTGCTTGGGCCCTGCACCCCATGGGAGACCAGGAGAAGCACCTGGCTCCTGCCTTTGGATCAGCGCAGCACGCTTGCCACAGAATGCCAGTCGAAGTGGCCATTTGGCGAGCGAACCAAAGGGAAGAAGACCTTTCTCTCTGTCTCTCTCTCACTGTCTAACTCTGCCTGTCAAAAAAAAAAAAAAAAACATACTGTGAGTGTCATAGAGTAATATAAATTACACTTAAAGGTATTATTTTAAGAGTGGGTATTTGGCATTAGAGTTAATACGCCACTTGGGGCAACTGCTTCCCATACTACATTGCTTAGGTTCAAGTTCTGAATCCATTTCTGATTTAAACTCCCTGCTAATGCTCACCCTAGTTGGCAGCAGGTGATGGCTCAAGTAGTTGGAACTGTGCCAACCACTTAGGATTGCATTCCCGGTCTGTTAGTCTATTACCAAATGTTGCTATCACTTGAGGAATAAACCAAGTACTTAGGATTGCGACACGTTGGGATGTTGGGAGAGGGAATAAAATGAATATTATTGCCACCAAACTAGTAGTCTATCAGTGAAGCAGATTATCAAGTTCATCAAATTGAGAGTTAGATATGAAATGATGAGTGTTTTGTGGGATAAAAAAGGCACATTTGGAAGACATAGCAGAAGGATATATATATATATAGAGAGAGAGAGTGATATATATGTGTATATATATGTGTGTGAGTATATATATATATATATTCCAAGTAGTATATATATATATATATATATATATACTCACACACATATAGCACAATTATTGTACATATACATGTACCCTTATTCCATGGAGGTGGATCAAAAATGTGTGTACAGTATTAATAATATAAGGAATTTGTATAGTGTTTTCAAAAATTATTTTTATAATTTTTGTAACTATTTGATATATGTAAATTTTTGTCAAAATAAAAGCTCAGTGAAAAGAATGTGTCAAAATGGAATTTAATATAAAATAAAGATGTTCTGATTAGTCACCTACATTAGATTATTTTTCATGACTGATATAAAGTATGATTTAAATAGAATTTTAGCCTTTGTGAACATGTGGGAAATCTGAACTGTAAATATTCATTTTATAGATAATCCTATCCTACCATAATTAGTACACAAAATCATGCACATTTCTTCACAGTTTTCTTTTATTTCAAATTCTAGAAGACTTTAAAATGCATATGTAATAACATAGTTTTAAAAAATCATTTTTTTCTGAGCTTTATTTAACTGCATCCATACAAAATCATCTGATGTATTCCCTCTCAGCCCTGTGAAGAGATGAACAGAGAATATATGTATGTAAATATTTCTGCATTGGGTTAAGGAGTTAAAATGCTGAAGAATATTATGTTGAGGTATTTTTGTTTCTGTTATCTATATATCTATTTAGGGAGGAATTTTTCTACTAATCTTAGATATCACCAGATGCTATTTTTGTTTAATGTTTTTCCACCCTTAAGGAGTTTTTCACTGTATATAGCAAGTTTCAGATGGGAACTATTCCAAATTTACTCCAATTTAAGTTTTTGTATTGCAAATTAATCTCTTGATATTTATCATAAATCATCCTGAGAAAATACCAATTCATCCAAAAGCCAAATCAAAACAATTTTAGGTCCCAAGGTTCACTACACCATGTTGAGCACAAAGTTTAATCAGACTCCAATCAAAGCAAGCTTGAATTACTTTGAGAAACTCAATGAAACCTTTTTTAACCTGTGCATTAGACTTTATATACATAGTATACTGTTATCACTAAGTTATACATATTTATGTATATACTCATATGCTAAGAAGTAAATTTTGATTAATAAATATGTTTTATACAATTTCACTCACACAAAGCCCTATCATAAATTCAAGTCAAACTTTCCCAATTTATGCTGCAAAGAAAGGAACTTCTTTATTGTGGTGGTCTTCTTAATGGTGATAATATTCAGCAAGTTAAGACCTTTATTCTAAGCAAAAATGAAACATCTACATTCTGGTAAAAAAATTCGCTTCAACTGATTTGCTTGATAAGACAGTTAAGAAAAGAAAGGAGACATAAATGAATTTTAAAATTTATCAACTATTCTAATTATTTATTTTTGAGTGTTTAACCATCCAAAACTTAGTGGTTTAAAAGAGCATCATCTATTTTCTCAGGACACCAGTGATGGGCAGCATTGGCAGGGCTCAGTGAGCATGATTCGTCTCCAGCCTTCATGGTGACAGATGGAGTCATTCATGCTGTTGTGAGTCAACTGTCAGGTCAGCTGGTTGGTTCTGGATGGCTTCACCTACACTGCTGGCAACTGTGACTTTGCTGGCCAGAGGATGTCGGTATTCTCTGTGTGGCATCTCCAGCAGACTTCCTTGGGCTTTTTTATATGGCATCTGATTCCTAGGAGGACAAGAAAATTAGACATTCTCTTGAGTCCTAATTTAGACAGTATAACATGCTTCTAGACCATTGTATTGGTCAAGCAAGTCACTAACCCAGCTCATATTACAGGGAGAGGGAACTGACTCCAGTTTTTATAAGAGGGGCTGCAAAGTCACATTGCAAAAGCATATAATAGGGGAGACAGAAATCATGGCACCATTAGTGCATACAATCTCTCCATTTGAAGCATAGACTGGAATTACATTTGTCCTTAAAAATGTCTGTATATAAAGAGAATTGAAAATGAATCTTGATGTGAACGGAAGGGGAGAAGGAGTTGGAAAGGGGAGGGCTGCGGGTGGGAGGGAAGTTATGTGGGGGAAGCCATTGTAATCCATAAGCTGTACTTTGGAAATTTATATTCTTTAAATAAAAGCGTTATTAAAAAAATGTCTGTAGACACTGAATTTTGTAAAATTTTCAACAAACAATTCCCTCTCCTCATTATTTTTCCCATCATATTCATTTTAAATGCATTCAAATAATCATCCTTTATCTAATCCATTATTTTATTAGTCTTACCCTTAAGAATATAAGGGGATTCCACTTAACTTTCTGTAATCCAATGTTCTTTCTCCACAGAGTGAATGCTGTCGTGTATGGATCTGCTAGTGTGCTATACTTGATGTCTAATAGTTATTAATAAAAATCTCAGTGCTGAACTCTTACATTTGCTAAATTTTTAAATTTCTATTTCTCATTTTATCTCTTCCAAAATTTATTTATTTTTGGACATTTTTGGGGATGGGGATTTGGACTTGCTAATCATACCTGTATAAAAGTTGATGGTATTTTATAAAATCAGCTGCAATATAAACTTTGTCTCAATGAGCTTTTTCAAACTTTATTCATTTTTACTTATTTGAAAAACAGAATGAGAAAGATATCTATATATCTATATAGATACATATATATATAAATATATAGACATATATACATAGAGAGAGAGAGAAACTTATCTTCCCTTCATTTGTTCACTCCCCAAATGCTGTATCAACCAGTGCTGGGTCAGACCAAAAATAGGAACTCTTGGTCTCTCATGCGGAATACAGGGATGGAAGTACTCGAGCCATCATCTACTGCCTCCCAGGATGCATTAACAGGAAGGTGGATAGGAAACAGACATGGGGCACAAGCCCAAGCACTCTGATATGGGATGTGTACATCACATACAGCGGCTGCACCACAGCAGGTGCCCCTCAGCACTCTTCTGACAGGAGTGCCAAAGTCAGAGTGGAGGGCCCCTTGGGACCAACTGGGGTGGTGAGAAGAAGTGGTAATATGGGACAACCTAAAGAACATTTACCCAAAAGTAATTCAACTTTGATATAAAACCTATGAAGCAAAGATTTCAGAACTGAGATGTTAAGACGGAGACTCTGAAGCTGGAGAAACAAGCTCCACTGGCCTTAGGCGCCGGCAGATTTTCCTCAAGTCCTAATTTTTGAGGAGTTGGGCTTTAGCAACTCCTGGATAGCTTATAACCACATTAAGCACATCCTGCCTGCTGGATGACACTACAAAGCTAATGGCACAAATATGCTGTTGCAGGAACATAAGCAGCTTTCAGAAACGGATTATTATGTTCCCACATCTCATTTCCATCCTGCTTCAAACTTCAAAAACTTGTAGGATCAGTTATTTAGAGCACTGGTTAGGCTAATTTAAGAGTGATACATTTCACTCTCATAAAGACCTGAGATGGAGGAAGGGCAGCACAATTTCGTAGAACACCTTTCTCCTATCGTCCCTCAACCACCATCCCCACCTCAGGTAGATCATCGTCACTGGGGGGGGGGGGGCGAAATGAAGGAGCAGAAAGAAAGCAATTTTGCTTCAAAAACACAGCCCATAAGTTTCACGTCATACTGGTGCAAGTTTCATTTGCTAGAGTTTGGTCGCATTGTCATACCAAATTCTAGGGAAGCATGAGGCATAGTCTTTAACTTAGTAGCCAAGATCAAGCAAAAACAGCATGGGCCAGGTTCTGTTATGAAAACAAAGACACACAGAGAAAAAAAAATAGGGGGCAGGTATTTGTTCAATAGTTCAGTTGCCACTTGGGACACTCATATCACTACTCAGAGTGCCAACTCAAGTTCTGGCTACTCAGCCTCTGATCCACTTTCTTGCTAATGTGTATGTTGGGAAGAAGCAGGTGATGGCTCAAATACTTAGGTCTCCGCCCTTCACCTAGGAGACCTGGATAGGTGTATTTGTTAATATCTTCAGCTTGTCCCAGGCCTAGCTGTTGTGGGCAGTTGATGAGTGAACTAGGTAGTAAAGATCTCTCTCTCTCTCTCTCTCTCTCTCTCTCTCTCTCTCTCTCTCTCTCTCTTTTTCTCCCCCCCCTCCATTTGTTTCAAATCAACTAAGCATAATTTTTTTAAAGCAAGAATCAATTCTAAAGATCAATTAACAATTTCAACTTCACTATTCAAACTATATTGTGAATTTGTCATCTGTGCTGAATGGTCTGCTATTTCATATCAAGAACCTTAACTATAAATGCATCAAAATGACAATTACGGTGTTAGAGCTATGGCATAGTGGGTTAAGCCACAACCTGCAGCACCAGCATCCTGTGTGGTTGCCAGCTCACATCTGATCCATCTCGTGCGAATGCACCTGCGAAGGCTATAGGAAGACACAGACCTCTTCTCCTACACTGGCGACCTGGAATGAGCTCCTGAATCCTGGTTTCCACCCTGCTTAGCTCTGGCCTTTGCGGCCATTTGGGAGTGAAGCAGGGGATGGACACCTCTAGCTCCCTCTCTTTCTCTCTGTAACTCTGCCTTTCAAATAAAATAAGTGAATCGGCCGGCGCCGTGGCTCAACAGGCTAATCCTCCGCCTTGCGGCGCCGGCACACCGGGTTCTAGTCCCGGTCGGGGCGCCGGATTCTGTCCCGGTTGCCCCTCTTCCAGGCCAGCCCTCTGCTGTGGCCCAGGAGTGCAGTGGAGGATGACCCAAGTGCTTGGGCCCTGCACCCCATGGGGAGACCAGGAAAAGCACCTGGCACCTGGCTCCTGCCATCGGACGAACGCGGTGCGCCGGCTGCAGTGCGCCATCCGCGGCGGCCATTGGAGGGTGAACCAACGGCAAAAGGAAGACCTTTCTCTCTGTCTCTCTCTCTCACTGTCCACTCTGCCTGTCAAAAAATAAATAAATAAATAAGTGAATCGTAAAAAATAAAATAAAAAATAAACCTAATTTTAGGGGCCAGCATTGTGACACAGAGGGCTAAGCTATTGCTAGCAGCGCTGGCAGTGATGTTTTGAGCCCAGTTATTCCATTTTTGATCTAACTCCCTGCTAATCCCTGCTAATCCATCAAGGCAGCAAAGATGGCCTATGTGCTTGGGCCCCTGTCACACAGATGGAAAACCTGGATGGGGCTCTTGGCTCCCAACTCCAGCCTGACCCATCCCTGACTGCTGCAGCTGTTTGGGGAATGAACCAGTAAAGAGCAGATAATTTTCTCTGTTTCTCCTTCTCTTTCTGTCACTCTATCAAATAAAAAATTAAATTAAATTAAAAAGAACAATTGTAAAAGTAGAAATAGCTTGAGAAAATAGTTGTGAATTTACATAAAATTTCCTACAGTTAGAATAATTGAGTATGAAGAAAGCAACAATATATAATATTTACACAGGCTATTTAAAGGTTGATTTGTCTACAGAAATAATTATGTTATTTATAATGTTGGACAGGGGGCCAACGCTGTGGCCTAGCAGGTAGAGCCACCATCTGCAGTGCCAGCATCTTATATGGGCGCTGGTTTGAATCCTGGCTGCTCCACTTTTTTTATTTATTTTTGCCAGGTAGAGTTAGACAGAGAGAGAGAGAGAAATAGAGTTACAGACAGTGATAGAGAGACAGAGAGAAAGGTCTTCCCTCCATTGGTTCACCCTCCAATATGGCCGCAATGGCTGGAGCTGCACCAATCCAAATCCAGGAGCTGGGTACTTCCTCCTGGTATCCCATGCAGGTGCAGGAACCCAAGCACATGGGCCATCCTCCACTGCCCTCCTGGGCCACAACACAGAACTGGACTGGAAGAGGAGCAACCGGGACTAGTACTTGGCACCCCAACTGGGACTAGAACCCAGGGTGCCGGTGTCTCAGGCAGAGGATTTCCAATTTCAATCTAGCTCTCTACTATGGCCTGGGGAAGCAGTAGAAGATGGCCCAAGTCCTTGGGCCTCTGCACCCATGTGGGAGACCCTGACGAAGCTTCTGGCTCATGGCTTTGGATCAGCCCGTCTCTAGCTGTTGTGACCATTTGGGGAGTGAACCAACAGATGAAGGACTTATCTCTCTCTCTCTCTCTCTCTGTCTCTCTGTAACTCTGTCTTACAAATAAATAAATAAATCTTGAAAAAATAAGAATGTTGTACTGGTTTTCACAGATGATCTAGATAATTTGGAGATATGAAAAGAATTTCACAGTGCATTATTGAGTGAAAAAAGGTTGATATAGCATAGATTTTGGTTGCAATTTATGTAACTTATTATTAATATACAGTATGTAAAAATAAACATTTCATAGACAATGGATCTAACATGTTTGATGCCAAACATTTTGAAATACATGTGTATTTTTAGAATACGTATTTTACATTAATTTTCTGAAGACCTCTAATATATAATCTCATTACCAATATCATCTTAGCATTGTTTCTCTCATAGATGGTCACATTCTTTGTTCTTAGGAAATAATTAGAAATAATTTTTTTTAAAAGTCATTCTTTTAGTCACAGAAAGTGACTATATCAACAGGATATTAATGCAAAATACAGAAGGCCAGTATCCTATCAGTCTCATTTTTTATAAAACAATCTTTTATCTTGGCTCTACTATGAAGCAGCACAGAATAATAAACGAGGGATCATCATGTTCTTCCTTTGTATCTCTTTTGTGCCACAATAATATATATATATATATATATATATATTGAATGTATATATTTGCAAGGAATATATTGGCTGCTTCAATCTCCTTATCTAAAGAAGACTTGAGAATGTGACCAATCTACTTGGAAATTCAAAATCCAGCTAAATTGGTTCAGAACTGCTCATGCTTTTCTTGGGGTTTCTTAATTCCTGTAATATATGCCGTTGATTTTTTTAGAGATGGCAAAAATTACAATAGATATTGGCTTGATATATGGCAACAATACTTAATCTCACCCTTTAAATCCAACTTAAATTGAAAAATATTCCTAAACAAGAACTGCATAAAGCACCAAATTCAGAGAGTTGCCCAGAATGGATTAAAAACCTGCCTGTTTAAAATATCTGGCCAGAATTACAGGAGGACTTTTCTGGCTGAATTCTTTAGTGTACACAGTAACAGAACCCCAGGATACCCATTTATTTGACAATCAGATTTCATTAAAAGGTTGGAAATGTAAACTTATAATAGATTTGTTTCTTTACCAACTGCTTAATTATGATAACTTCATCATGTTAACAAAATGGATTACATTTGTTATTTTTGTACTCACCAGGGCCTAACTGGTAAATAGCCTGTCAACATTTTCATTTCAACCCTAGAGTTTCAAGGGAATATGATTTGACTAAAAATCAGCACCAGGCATCCACTTACACAGGCTTAAATTATTTTTATGTTTAAGTCAAATGGTTCTCCATCAATTTAACCTTTCTTAAGGAAAGAATGATAAATTTGCTTCTTGTCTTCACTCACCAGTAGGCTTATATATTTTTTGCTTAAATATTCTTGGAAGCTCCAATTAATATTGTAAATTTTCTATGAATTTGTAATGAATGTGAGTCTATTTTGTAAGACACCCAGTAGCCAGCTAAGACCCTCGGACTAGATTGCCTTTTTTCCTGCTGAGAGTGTAATAATATGGTCAGGCTCATACTTGAATGGCTTTCCCCCTTGGACTAAGTTGTATTGTGTATTTAAGATAAAATCTAACCAAAAGACATCTTGCTTTGCCTTTGTGCACTATAAAATAACCAAACTGACTTCTTCCTGCTTAGATAACTCAGTATACTCATTGTATATATACTCAAATTAGCAACATGAAAAGGACTCAAACTATCAGGTAACCTAGATGGAAGACTGAACAATCTGAGAATATCAGTTTTCACAGAAATGCCTTGAGTTAGGGGGTGAAAAAGACATTTTGAGAGATGACAACATTGAAAGTAAACAAGATGATTATTTTATTAATTCTGGAAATACACATTGACAATAAAGTATCTATAGGCTGAAATCCAATGATTATAAATTCGTTTTCTTGAAAACTACAAAACGTATAAGAAATTACAACCACTAAATGACTCACTCTTTTATCAAAAAGCTAAGGCAATACTCTTACAAAAAACAATATGTTTAACCAAAGCAATTTTAGAAAACTGAATCAAAGTAAATTGCTTTTTTATTTTCACATGTTATTTAAAAGAACCTTTACTTTTTTTCTAAATTTATTTTTTGAGAAGTAAACAGATGGGATATGGGGGACAGAGGGAGAGAGAGAAAGACAAAGAGGGAGAACTTCCATCCACTGGCTCACTTTCCCAAATGCCTGCAATGCCTGGGCCTAGCCAGGGCTGAACCAGGAGCTAGACGCACAATCTAGCTCTTTCATGTGAGTGGCAGGAACCTAATTACTTGAATCATCGTTGCTGCATCCCAGATCTTGCATTAACAAAAATTTAAAGTCGAGAATTGGAGCCAAGAATCAAATCCATATATTTTGAATCCCCCAGATTCTAGTTAACTACAGAACCACATTCTTGCTCTATTTTACAACTCCCTAAATTTGAATACTGCATAAATTTCCCTGTGAAGACATTGGAGAACTGAAAGTATTTACTATAAAGCTATATTATATAAATGAAAGGATATGTAAATAATATTAAAGAAAAATCACATGCCTATTTCAATAAGTTTAAAAAAAAAAAAGGAAAAAAAGTCAGTTGTGACACAGTGGGTTAAGCCACCACTTGCTACATCAGCAAACTGTGTTTGAGTGGTGGATTCTAGTCCTGACTGCTCAGCCTCCAATACAATTTCCTGTTAATGCACCAGGTAAAACAGCAGAAGATGGCCGAAGTAGGTTGAGCAATACCACCCATGCAGGAGTCCATGATGGAATTTTGAGTTCCTTTTTTTGCTTAAAGCTTTTATTTAATAAATATAAATTTCAGAGGTACAGCTTTTGGAATATAAAAGTTCTTCCCCCCATACTCACCCTCCTAACCCTACTCCCATCCCACCTCCTACTCGCTCTCCCATCCCATTCTTCATGAAGATTCATTTTTAATTATCTTTATATGCAGAAGATCAACTCTATACTAAGTAAAGATTTCAACAGTTTGTACCCACACAGACACACAAAGTATAAAGTATTGTTCAAAGGCAAGTTTTATTGTTAATTCTCATAGTACAACTCTTTAGGGACAGAAGGCCTACATGGGGAGCAAGAGCACAGTGACTCCTGTTGTTGATTTAATAATTGACACTCTTCGGCCTGGACCAACCCAGGCCATTGCAGCCATTTGAAGACTGAAATAGCAGATACAAGATAGCTCTCTGTATGTTCCTCTGCCTTTAAAATAAATCTTTAAACAGACAATCCAAAGTTTAAAACCCAGCTCTTCTGCTAGGTCCAGATCTCAGTCTCTAGGCCTGAGTACTGTTGGGAATGTTTACAAGGACTTCAAGATGCTAGTAGTGCTACACACCTAAGCAACTTTGTCCCATTAGGGTACAGGTATCTGCCTGATACTTGGGCTAGTCCAAAAGACTCAAATCCACCAGCATTGACCTGGATTTCAAAGCTCTTGAAAGTGACTTGATACGTGTGTATCTGTTCACACTGATGTCTGTGGGGAGGTGTCTGGCAAAGTGTCTTAGTCACCATCTTGGCTCCACCTTGGAAAATGTTTATGTTGGAGTTTTTATACTATATGAATTATATGATTTACTAGAATTTTTCATGTATGTATGGTATTATAATATTTAAATAGCTCTCTTTAAAATCATTTTCAGTAAATTCTAGCACATTTACAAATCTTGGATCAAATTTTAAAGGCATAAATTTATGTTCTGATATTTAGAAACTTGGTCTTGTTTGACTATAGCAGTCAAAGTTCTCTGGGTTGACCAAGGTAGCAAATGTCCTACAGCAGAGTATTTACTTATGTTTTCATATTTTATGCATTCCATGGATACAGTTCCAAGAAGACAACCACACTTCCTTCACTCTCCTGCTACCCCTCCCATCCTCCTCCCACCTTCCCATCTCTTCATCAGTTTTTGGAAAGACATAATTTCAATTCATTGTATATTCACAGACTTAATTTGTCACTAATCATAATAATCAACAAGTAAAAAGTAGGATGACCGTAGTTCCAAAAAAGCATTAAAAAAGGCTAAAATGACAAAATTTCAAGTCATTTCTATGAATCCTATATTAACTGTCACATATTAGAAAAAACATGGTATTTGCCTTTTTGAGAAAGATTCTCTCACTAACTATAATGGTTTCTAGAAGTATCTATTTTGTTGCAAAAGACAGTATTTCATTTTTTTATGACTGACTGGTTTCCATTATGTATATAATTGGCATTTTCTATATTCAGGCATCAGTTGATTGATATCTAGGTTGATTCAATAGCTTAGCTATTGTGAATTGAGCATGCAACAAATATGGGAGTACAAATAACTCTTTCATATGCTGACTTCATTTCATTTGGGAAATTTCACAGGAGTGGGATGGCTGTGTCATACAGCAGATTTATTTGCAGAACTCAGGAATCTCCATAATGGATGTCATCTATAATTGTTGTACTGGATTAAATTCCCAGCAACAGTGGATTAGGGTACTTTTTCCCTATATCTTCATCAGCATTTATTTTTTATTTTTTTTAATTTGGAGATAATCCTAATCAGAGTGAAGCATTACCTCATTGTGGCTTTGATTGGCACTTCCATGATGGTAGTGACCCTGACCATTTTTTCATGTGTCTGTTTGCCATTTGTATTTCATCCTTTGAAAATAACTTGTTCATGCCCTTTGCTCATTTCTTAACTGGACTGTTTGTTTTGTTCTTGTTGAGTTTCTAGAGCTCTTTATAAATTCTTGATATTAATCTCTTATCAGTTGCATACTTTGCAAATATTTTTGCCCATTCTCTTACTTGCCTCTTTTCTTCATTGACTGTTTCCTTAGCAGTGAAGAGACTCCTGGCTTCATGTGATGTCATCTTTGTATTTTTGTCTTCATTGCCTGTGCTTCTGGGGTCTTTTCCAAGAAATATTTGCCTATTCCAATATCTTGCAGTTTCCACAATGTTTTCCTCTAGTCATTTTATGGTTTCAGGTTGTAGATTTAGATCCTTGATCCATTTTGAATTGATTTGTATATAATGTGTAAGGTAGGAGTCTTGTTTCAAATTTCTGCATGAGGAGATCTAATTACCCCAGTACCATTTAATGAAAAGTCTATCCTTTCTAGGGGTTGATTTTTGCTCATTTGTCAATTTTTAGTTGGTTGTAGACATGTGCATTGATTTCTGGGGTTTCTAATCTGTTCCATTGATCTATATGTCTACTTTTGTGCCAGAACAAGGCTGTTTAATTATAATTTCCCTGTTGTATGCCTTGAAGTCAGGTATTATGGGCTTTTAGCTTTGATTTTGCTATTTAAAATTGCTTAGCTATTTGGAGTATCATGTTTCCATAGAATTTTAGCATCATTTTTTTTGGATCTGAGAAGAATGGCATTGGTATTTTGATTGGGATCACATTGAATTTGCAAATTGCTTTTGTATGTATGGGCATTATGATGTTATTTTTTAATCCACTAATAAGAAAGTTTTTCCATTTTTGTCTGTCTTGCATTTCTTTCATTTTTTGCATTTTTCTTTTTTTTTAAAGATTTATTTATTTTACTTAAAAATCAGTTACACAGAGAGAGAAGAGGCAGAGAGAGAGAGAGGTCTTCCATCTGATGGTTCACTTCCCAATTGGCCTCAATGGCCAGAGCTGCGCCGATCTGAAGCCAGGAGCCAGGAGATTCATCCAGGTCTTCCATACGAGTGCAGGGGCCCAAGCACTTGGGGCCTCCTCCACTGCACTCCCAGGCCATAGCAGAGAGCTGGATGGGAAATAGAGCAGCTGGGTCTTGAACCAGTGCCCATATGGGATGCCGACGCTCCAGGCCATGGCATTAACCATTGTGCCACAGCGCCAGCTCCAAATTTTTTGTATTTTTCATTGTGGAGATTTTTCACTTCCTTGGTTAAATTTATTCCAAGTTATTTAAATGTGCATGTAGCTATTTAGAACTGATCATACAAGTTCTTTCTCAGTCATGGCATTTTCTGTGTATGCAAAGGCTATTGATTTTTTTGTGTGTTGATTTTATATCCTGCATCTTTACCAAACTCTAATATGAGGTCCAGTAATGTTTTAGTGGTCTTTTGGTTTCCCTATGTATTGAATCATGTCATCTGCAAACAGTGATAATTTCACTTCTTCCTTTCCAGTTTATATTTTTGTTGTTGTTTTCTTTTTCTTGACTAATGGCTATGGCTAAAACTTCCAGAATTATATTAAATATCAGTGGTGAAAGTGGGCATCCTTGTTTCATTGTGGATTTCAGTGGAAATTCTTCCAATTTTTCTCCATTCAATAAGATTCTGGCTGTGAGTTTGTCATATACCACCTTGATTGTTTTAAGGAATATTCCTTCTATATACAATTTGTTTAAAGTTTTTATGTTGAAAGGATGTTGCATTTTATCAAATGCTTTATCTGCATCTATTCATATAATTATATGCTTCTTTATTCTTCAATTTGCTATTATGATGTATCAAATTTATTGATCTGCATGTGTTGAACCATTCCGACATACCTGGAAATAATCCCACTTAATCTGGGTGAGTGATCATCCTGATGTGTTCTTGGATTTGATTAGCTGATATTTTGTGGAGGATTTTTGCATCTCTGTTCACCAGGGATATTGGTGTATAGCTCTCTTTTTTGTATCTTTTTATTGTTTTGGAATTAAGGTGATGCTGGTGTCATAGAAGGAGTTTGGAAGACTCTCTCCCTATCACTTATTTTGATTAGTTTAAGAATAATTGGCATTACTTCTTCTCTAAAATTCTGGCTGAACTGAACAGTGAAGCCATGCATTCCTGGCAAATTCTTTTTCCATATAGTGCATGGATCTCTTTATCACATGAATTTGTGTCTGTGTTTCTGAGTAATTTTATTATCATTCATTTGAATTCATGTTCAGGTATTTCATCAATCTTTTCATCTTGACTTTCTAATATTGAAGCCTGTTTATTTTTCCTTTTGGGGAATCATATTACCTTTTTTGTTCTTGTTTCTTGTATTTCTGCTCTTATTTTTAGGCATTTGTGGAAAACTTGTAAGATTTCTCCTCTAATAGATATTATTTTCAACCCTGCCTCTGTTGCTTAGTAAAGTGTCTGCTCCTTCAATGGATATCCACAGACATGCAGGTGGTGCTGGGGATCTCTGGTCAGTGCTCAAGGGTGAAGCAAGATTCCAGGGTGATGCCCAAATTGGTCATAGAATATCTCTTCTATTGTCAGCAGCGGGGAAGTTACTATAATGTCTGATGGCATAATCATAGCTTCACCTCTTCTTTTCTAAAGTGATCATTTCCTGGGATAAGCCTACTGTGGCTACAAGCTCCACTCTCGGAAATGCATGAACAACACACAAGATCTCTGCAGGCCTCAGTGTGAGCACGGAACTCTCTGCAATGAGCCACTCCAAGTTATGAGGGGGCTTGGAGGCTCTGAAGCAAGACACACTGATTGCTCAGAGACATAGCTACACCACACTCCCTACCATGCAATCACAGCACTCCCACAGTTATAGCACACGGGGCTCCTAGAGTCACATTATGCAGGGCATCCACTCAGCCCCACGTTCCTGCACTGTCGATGCAGATAGCAGAGGTGATTCCAGAGCCAGCTGCCTATGAGTACTCTGCCTTGGCAGTTTGAACTATGAAACCTGTACTGGGGTCAGGTGATGGGAGCACCTGACAGTCATAAGTGGGTGCCCAGTCCCCTAGCAACCTTCCAGACTAGATGCAAGTCAACCAGGAACATGAATTTTTCTTTCTGATAAAATCTCCTAATCATATGCAAGAGAGCCATTTCAGCCTCAAGTGGCATTAAAATCATGTAGTCTCCCTGCTGGTTTCCAGGCACCCTTGTAAGGTAAAGGGGAAAAAGATATATGCTTTTCTTTCATAGGCCCCACTAGGGCTCCAGGCTCGAATCAGTGTGGTCTGCAAGGTTCTTCCTTAGGTAACATCACCAGGGGCAGGGGCTGCCACAGTCTGCTCTCACCTCACTGTATGAATCCGGATTCTCCTCCTTCCCCTGGATATGGGAGTCACCGGTGGTGTCCCTGCTCACTGCTGCATGTTTGCATTAACCACACTGCTCCACAGTGTCTCTCTTCTTTCTGTAAAATTTTCACTGCGAACTTTTCTCCAACTCTCCCCTGGGAATGTACTTCCTCTGCTTTTCTTCTGTTACCTTTTCCTGGTCAAAACCAGCACAGTTTTTCCCTATTCTGCCATCTTGAAATTTTCCTCCTGTAGTCTTTTCTGTTTCTTTCTTTTACATGTTGTACTTGGGTCATCCTCAAGTCCCAAAATTAGAGATTGTCCTAGTACACTTGGAAATATCCATTCAGACAATTTAGTCTAATCACATAATAAGCATTCAGAGTGTTTCTGTTGATTGATTATGAATTTGGAATCAACTTATTTCAAATTATCTCTAGCCCTAAAGAGCTGCATCTAGGATTCAGTGTGACAAGTCTATCAGTTTCCCTATTCAGTCACAGAATTTTTAATGGTTCCTATCATCTAAGTAAACACACATGAGCAAAATAAATACATTCTTTATTTTGTAGGAATCATCATGTTGCTTACTAAGGCTCTAAGAATAAATCTTCTTAAAACTGCTTCCATTTTAATTTGAAAGCTAATGACAACTAGTGAAAATAACCCATGGTAATACACCATATCTTTACAATAAGTCTGTTTATTCTTAGAGAACAAAATCTACAGCCTTGTTGGAAACCCTGTTTTCCCACTTTTTCTTTGGATTATTTTTGTGTCTGTGATTCCTCTTTATGAAATGTATGACATATAATTGGATAATACTGTGTATCCTTAACTAATGTTATTTAAATTGAATTATATGGATTGAGTTACATTTTCTGTATCAAGCCTTTCTAATTGACAGGGATAAATATTCTTTGATAGGAGACAGAAAATGGCTGCATGCTCAGAGACTTTACAGGAACATGTAGAGTTGTGGTGTGATGTAACATCGATTTCTAGAGAAGTACTTGTCGTAGATGTCCTGAGTTGCTCTGTGATCTATTGTTAATAAATTTTCAGCAGTGTATCAGGAAAATATAGTATACTAACTCTGCAACCATTCTTAGCACCAAAGAAGGAGGAAACTTTATTATAAGAAAATGATACAACAAACTTCAATTTCATTCTCTTGAGTATTTCCAACAAAAATATGGTGTTTAATTCTCTCAGAGGTAATGAAGCAGAGGGTAGGAAAATATTTGTGCTTGCTTTAAAAGACATTTTGTATCATATGATAAGTGGCATTCTGTGTCTTATGTGCTCTACATTTAGACACAAAATCTTAATTCCTTGCTAATGTACAGTTTTGCTGTCCTCTTTTTGTTGATGACTTTTTTTTGGCCCTTTGAAAGAAATTGTCTAAAATATACTATACATGTCTTCTTTGCAAGAAAGAAAATTCTTTATGGTTTCTTCTCAGCAATATTCCAGTTTCCTTTTCTCTTCCATTTCCTCCAAATCATTCCTGCCAGTATTAAGAGGGGAAATGTCCATTTATTCCTAAAGCATAGGTAGATGTACAACACAGGAAATAAACAGATTCATACATTAGCCAGAAGAATCTCTAATTATCACTGTGAATTAGAAAACAAAAAGCATCACTTATTAAGCCCATCGTTCCGAATTAGATGTTATTGACAATGAGCTCAAAATTTATATGGAAATTTACATGGAATATGGAATTTAAAAATGATGTCTTCAAGTTTTGGTTAACATTCAATAGAAATAATATTACAAATTGGAATTAATTTTTTTCCTCAACCTGTCTTCTCACATATGTACTACTCTTCCAGTTTAACACTCAGTAGGCACTGTCTTTTCCTTAAATAGTCCTCCTAGTAACTGAGAAATTCTCAAGAGAAAATTAGTTATATTAATTTTAAGCTCATCATGTGCCAGACCATTATAAACACTTACCATTAAAATAACAGCTTTTAATATTTCAGTCATGCTCTTAAGGGGGCATATGAATGATCCTAAATTTCTCTTATCATCATGGACTAGGTAAACACATATTTTCACTATTATTATTGAATGCAGGAAGGGTGAAACAATAAGGAAAGTAGTACCTGCCTCTGCTTAAAGAGAACATAAGCAGAGAAACATACAGATTCATCATGTAAGTTCATTCATCTGAGGGCAAAGATAATTCTCATTGTCACTAACATCTAATCTGACATATACTATGGAGGAGTTACACTGTGAACATTTGCAAATGAAAAATACTCATGAGGTACTAAAGGATGGTTTTTCAGTTTTCATTTGCACATATTCCACAAGCAGCAATTAAAATTGCTTCCTTGGAATTTGAATGTTAACTATACCAAGACCCACTAACACTATTTTTCTCCTTAGACTTAGTTTGGGACAGGAATTGCACTTAGTCTGTGTAATAAAAGTTCTCAGATTCTATGTATATTTTTGGAAGAAATAGGGAACAACAAAGTGAAAGATAAAATGTTTTTACTCAGCTTTTCCTTAGGGCCTACAGAAAGGTCAGACTCATTTGGAAACAGTACATGCTTCTAAACACAATAGCTCATGTTACCATTAGGAAAACCACATAACAAAAATACATTTAAAAAGGCTTGCCCTCAGCTATTGTTCCAAAATCTGATGACAAACTTTGGAGCACAGTTGAACTAGTAGAATATGCTAAATTTCGAAGTACCAAAAAAATAAGACTAGAATTGGAAAGTGAGTCACAGAGGCAGGCTTTTAGTCATTTATATAGTAGACTGAGGATTTTCTCATGAAGAATTATCCATTAATTTATCCAATCATTAGGACATCCGGATTTTTTCTACTGAATAAATAAAATATATATTTTTATATCTCCTGAATCACCAAAAACCTCTTTGAAGAAGGGCATGCATCCAAAAGTGTAATAGTGAGTCCACATTCACAAAGCTTGGGTGATTGTGACTTATGAGCATGTACAAGTATGATCATTTTATCCCTACAAGTCCTTGTGTCCTCACTTTTTAGGAATTCATGTACCTCAAGGGAGAGAGTAGAAATGGGAACTTTTTCCAAAGAAGCATTGTTGATATATCAGCAGCAGCTCCACAAATCATATGTAAATCCTCCTAGTTTAAGGGGATTCCTGTTAAGGTATTATTCATGCTGCCTCATCAACTTAATTACATTCAAAAAGAAAAAAATCACATCACTAAAGGATGATGGTACTGTTCTCTACACCACCTGCATGCACAGCTATGTCTCTGGCAGC
Source organism: Sylvilagus floridanus (assembly GCA_949820135.1). Taxonomy (NCBI): domain Eukaryota; kingdom Metazoa; phylum Chordata; class Mammalia; order Lagomorpha; family Leporidae; genus Sylvilagus; species Sylvilagus floridanus. The sequence goes on from OX463244.1 coordinate 63,880,981, forward strand.
TTGCTTCTTTAGTCTTCATCACCATCTGTTGTGGAAGGCAGCCCTTCAGCTAGTATAGCCCTTCTTGTAGAAGGATCCCCAGATGTGCTCAGTATCAAAGACAGCATTATTCACTGTGCCATTGGTCTAATCCCCTCGCTGTAATTTCAAGTCTTATCAACAGCTTGAAAGGGGTAGATCCTATGATGTGACATTAAAACCACTTCTGTAAAGATTTAAGAAGTTTAAACTAAATTATAAATATCTAGAATACCTAGCAGAGATATGCTTATCCCTCAACCATGAGTTCAAAAAGTCCAGGAGAAATTGCCTTTAAAACACTCAAATATCAGCAGATTCTTCTCAGTCATTGATATAAGCACAAATAAGGAAATAGTAGCTGAGTGAATAGTAGCTGAGTGAAAGAAAACAATAGAATTTTTCATAAGTACTATATGGTATTGGGGAGTGAACCAGAGAATTAAATACCTCTCACTCTCTCTCTGTTTCTCTCTCTACTTCTCTTTGTAACTCTGTCTTTCAAATAAATAAAATAAGTCTCTAAAAATAAAGTAAATGTTCCTAACTATTACAGACCTCATTTCTACAGTTGGTTATATGGTTATGTATTTTGTTCAGAACTACATTTTTTTTTGTGGCTCAGTTCATATTCCCTTTGCCCTCAACAAGAACCTTAGTTACTTATAGTTCTTTGTTAAATAACTCAACATTTCATTATTTGAGGATCTAGGACATCTAGAAGTCCTGCATTAACCAGGTTGTTGGAGATTTTCCATTGGCTTTAACCACAGGACATGATGATCCCAGAAACACTCTGAGGGATCTCCTGTGTGCCAGACATACTGTTCCTTACAATCACTGCATAGAAGCAGCCACAATTTCTCCTGGATAGTTAGGATAAATCACCCTGGCAGTAACAGCACCTTGCTTCTTCAGTTGTTGATTAAGAGTCATGAGGAGCCCAAAGGGGCGGGCTAGCAGTTTTAGTTTCCGGTTCAGTAGAATGGTTGTTATGTCTCCTTGGCAAGGTATCCCTCCCATTGGAAGTAAGACCCCTAAACAAGCAAAGCATAAGCATGGGATGGGGGGAGAGAGTAGCAATGGTAATACAAATAGTGAGTGGTGCCATGCCTCTTCCACCTCTTGATTCTGGATTGTTTGAACCATGGCCATTTGACAATCAGCATCAAATGTTAGTCTTTGATTTAGATAATACACAATTTCCTAGATAATATTCTCCAAGCCATGCAAGGTATTGCCATCTAACCAACACTGAAAGTGAGCCTCCAAAAGGCCATTCCATTGTTTTATCAAGATAAGTTACATAGGATGTTGGAGAATGTAGTATGATCAATGAATTCCATTAGAATAGCTTATTGTATACTTAATTTGTTAAGAAGCAGTGTTGTATGAAACACTGAGATGGTAGATAAGATATTCCATAAATGTGCAAATAGTATTCTTGCCAGAATCATCGCATGCAGGGAAAGCAAATCTGTATCCAGAGTAAGTTTAAAGTCAGTAAGAAACAAATATTTTTTTCTTTTTGTAATGGGAGTAACCCAATTAATCCTGCCTGCCTCCAACTGGTTGGCTGAAACTACAGAGAATGAAGCAATATCTGAGAATCAGTGTTACTCTCTATTGATTGTAGGTTTGGAACTTACCAGTAACCTAACCATATCAGCTTTGGTTGAGTTCATATTGCTAATAACTTCCATTTTTGCCAGCCATTATGGCTACATTGTTCATGATTCCATTAAATGATGGAATGAGTCTCACTCGAATTTGTAGGATAGTGGGTTCACACTTTGGTTGGCATTTACACAGGACTCGAATATCATATTCTTTTCTAATTCAGAGAAGTCTATTCCCATATCTATTACACAGAGTTTCTTGCTAATTTTCTAATAGTGTAGGTCTTTTTGAGAAAGAGTAGGTGAAAAATTAAAAGTATAGTTTTTAACAATAAAAAGGATCCTACCAGCCAGCAATCATTTCACATGTAAAATTGCATTCCCTTGGTACTTCCTGTGTGATTACCAATTAGTGCATTTTCTATTCAGGTTGGATTATGCTTGTGTGTGTGGATAAATGAAAGTTGTGTCTATTTGCTTTATCATTTAAAAATAAAGTTCCCTGGATATTTGGAAAAAAAAACAGAAGGATCCTATCAAAGAGGACCTGATACTCTCCACCCTTGTTCAAAGGGTTCCAAACCTGTAAATTGAATCAAGTTTACTGGTTCAAGTCTGGATATGGAACAAGAGATTATGACTATTTGTATTATTTAAATTAGACCTCTCTTCAATTGACCAGAATTATTCTGCTTACACAGGCAACATAATACTTCAGTAAGATGACTGTCAATTTCACCTCTAGGATCTCCATGATCTAGTAACCAATGCCACACCTCTGAACATTAGGAGATTCTAACTATGCTTTGAGTCATCTATCCATTATAACCACAATTACTTTGTCTTTAGTGATTAACTGCTGCCACTTGGCCACTACCACCTCATAATTCAATTATCCCAATTACATTTAAGTTTCTCAGTTCAGTAACAGCAGTTCCCATTGTAATTTCTCACCTGCAGAGAGAGCTCACAGAGCTTTTCAAGACTGCTATGGTTCTCTAACAAGATTCTTCTCACTATTGTGATGAAAAGTACAGAACTTGCATGGTTAAGTGAATAGAAATTATATGACAAAGCCTCCATCTTTTTATTCTTCAGATATCTTTTTCTGCAATATACTAAGGCAGTTCTGGAATTTCAACTTTAATACTGTAGACCATCTTTTGCCACTTGTTTCATTCCACCAAATTCTTAGAGCCTTCTAACACTTTAAGTGGCAACATTAAATCTAGAATTCCTACATACTGAATACATAACAATAAAGATAGACCTGATCCAACTTATTATTCCTTCCATCATTATCTCACACACTTACTATCCATTTCCAAACATATATATGAATGAAAATCAATAATGAACGTACTTTTCTTCCCCCCATGAACTTGTAACCATAGTTTGAAACTTTACCATAAGTTAACAATTTTTCAGATAGGATCTAGTTAATTGTTATTAATTGAGAATTCCACAATATCTGTAATTCTCAATCACCAAGTGCTAATAAAGAATATAACAACATATTTTTGCATGTGATGTACTCTGTTCTTTTGTTAAAGATCCATTTACTTACGTGACAGGCAAAGGGACAGAGAGAGAGAGAGAGAGATCTTCTACCTGTAGGTTGATTCCCCAGATGTACTCAATTATCAAAGGTAGTCCAGAAAAATTCAAGAGACCAGAACTCTAGCCATGTCTCCCATACCTGTGGAAGGGGCCCAAGTACTCGGGCCATCTTTTGCTGCTCTCCCAGATGCATTAGCAGGAAGCTCAGAAGCAGGGCAACCTATGTTGAATTAGTGCTCCATTATGAAGAAACAATTTATCCTGCTGAGCAGCAATGCTTTCTACCTGTTTTACTTTTAAATTATCAAATCACGAAGGATTTCATGAATGACAATGAATAGTCAAGTCACCTATACTTATCTCTTAGTAAAGCTAGTAGAAAATAGGAAAATGTTTTCTGAGAATAAAGAATATGTAAGAAATTTAGCCACAGTAAGGTGGACCGAGGTTGTTTAATGGTGCAAAATTCCAGCCAGGTAAGAGGAATAAATTTCAGTAATGTTTTTACACAGAAATGTGATTAAACAATATTTTATCCCATAATGCAAAATATCTAGGAAAGGAATTTGAATGTTTTCACTATAAATTAATTAATGCTAGAGATGACAGATAACTTAAATATACTGGGTTGATCATTATATAATGATAAATGTAATAAAACACCACACTGTACCTATAAGGTATACGATTATTACCTGTCAATTAAAAAACCTACATAAAGAAATTGAACAACCACAGTAATATTTTTCACTAACAATCATTTTGAAATTTTAATTATCTTTTTTTTTTTTTTGGACAGGCAGAGTTAGACAGTGAGAGAGAGAGACAGAGAGAAAGGTCTTCCTTTTTTTTCTATTGGTTCACCCCCCAAAATGGCGGCTATGGTCGGCACGCTGCGCTGATCTGAAGCCAGGAGCCAGGTGCTTCCTCCTGGTCTCCCATGCAGGTGCAAGGCCCAAGCACTTGGGCCATCCTCCACTGCCTTCCCGGGCCACAGCAGAGAGCTGGACTAGAAGAGGAGCAACTGGGACTAGAATCTGGTGTGCCTGCATGGCAGACAGAGGATTAGCCTAGTGAGCCGCGGCACCAGCAGTAAATTTTAATTATATATTTGGAACTGTGCTAATGACTCTGTAGTAAGACCATCTTATTGCATCCCAAAGCAACTTAAAATTTTATGCTTTCCTAACTCCATTGAACTCAGTTTTCAAAAGTCTAAATACCTATGGTAAGGTAAGAGAAGTGCCATAGGGATGGAAGAATTTGCTGAATTCTCCCAAAGATGTGCTACTTATTTATAAGAGCATACATTTAAACTGTGCTGCTTTGGCTGCATTTGAAAAAATACCATAAGCTATGTTGTAAACACATACAAACTCACCTGAATAACCTGTACAATAGTGTTATAATTTTAAATAATTTAAACTCAATGTTTAACAATCCTTTTCAGTCAACTTATTTGATTACATCCAATCCAGCTAACCAGTATTATTTTCCTTATAACACTTATTTCCAGACCTGGCTTCATGGGCACACAATCAATAAAGTTACACAGGACTAGTGCTTAAATGGAACTCACCTTTGGTTAATACTCAGCTGTCACTGTCTTCAAATTATTAATAATTCTAAAACAAGAGTGCTAAATTTTCATTTTTTACTGGGTTATACTTATTATACATCTGCCCTCCCTAGTCTCCATCTGAAATTACCTTACTTATTCATCCACGTTATTGTACATTGTTCCTACCACTAAAATACAATCTATGACAGTAGAGATTTTGGTTTTTTATTTTTATATCATAGTATATATTACTAACCCAAAATATGTTTCTTTTAATTTTATATTGCATATTTTATTCATGTCTGAATAAAGTTATACCTTTGAGAATAAGAAGCTAACTGAAAGAATCAATATTCATCTAAAGCTATATAATAGTTACAAGTAGTATCAACGAGGACAAAGACAGTTTCTCCAAGGTTGAACACGTGTTTTCCAGATTTACTCAGTAAGGTAAATGCCATACTGTATCCTGAGAGAAGAATGCCAAAGTTTTGCATTTCATATCAGTATGTGAATTAAAATTACTTGGTTACCAAATCTCATCTGGAATTTTATGAACAAGTGGCAGCCATTCTGTTGACCTTTTCTCATCTTTAAGATCAATCTTGTCACTTCAATCCCACACTGATAGGAGCAAAAAGGGAAAGAGGAAAGGAAAATGGAGAATAAAGCAACATCAAGTAAATCATAACTGTTCTTCCTCTTAAGGTTCAATTCTGACAGTGATATTTTATAGCTGTCGCCATAATTTTGCCTATTTTATTAATGTGTTTAGACTCTCCATCATAAAAAATTATCCGTGTGTTTATAGTTTCACAGAGTGTAATCATTCTATGTGTTATAACTTTTACTGAAAAATATTAAATGATGTGCCTAGGAGTGAATCTATGGGTTTATGATGTCATATTTGATAATGTCCCACAAATCTCTAGGACTCTGTTCATTCCTCATCACCCTTTCTCCCCATTCCTTCAAGTTGGATAATCTCAACTGATCTATTCAAGTTCATCAATTCTTCTGTTTTCTGAAGTCCTGTTGAGCTCCTCTAGTGAATTCTTCATTTCAGTTACTATATTTATCAATTCTATAATTTCTTCTTAAAATGAATTTTCTGCTTACTTATTTTTAAAAATTGCATTAATATAAAGAGAACGGATATCATGTATTTCATAGGTACAGTTCTAATATAACCACACTTCCCTTCCTCCCTTTCTCCTTCCCACAATTCCCCTCTTTTCCTCCTTTCTTTTTATTTTCTTTAATTTTTAAAATTTTATTTAAGATATACAAATTTCATTTATTTCATAAATACAGATTTAGGAACATAGTGTTACTTCGCACATTAACCTCCCTCCTGCCCACACTCCTACCATTCCTCTTCTCTTGTCTTCAAATCCCTCTCAATTTTTAAAATGATCTACTTTCATTTTACTTTATACTCATAAGATTAACCTTACACTAAGTAAAATGTTCAACAAATAGTAAGAAGGAAAACACACACACACACACACATACATACACACTATGGAATTGTACTTAGCTGCAAAAAAGAATGAAATCCTATCTTTCTCAATTGAATGGATGCAATTGGAAACCATTATACTTAGTGAAATAAACCAGTCCCCAAAAGACACAATTTATTTTAAAAAATTCTATAGTAATTTATGCATGCAGAGAAATGCACAAAAATACAGAAAAATTTATTTTTGTCCTCTGCTCACACTCATAGAGTAAATCCAAATTAAGAACAAAGCAATGCTAGTACCCCCAAGAGATCTCACTATTTTACCTCATCTCCACTTCTCTTTTTTAAATTGGAAAATAAGAGTATAATGTCATTTGTATAGTTATGCATAAAATGATATGGTATTCACACATTTTCTACACCCTCTCTATATATGCATATATATTAACTACCACAAGTAAGGGAAAACATGTGATATATGTCTTTTAGGGTCTGGGTTATTGTGCTAAGCATAATGATCTCCAGTTGCACCCATTTTGTTGCAGATGTCAGAATTTCATTCTTTTTTTGTGGTTGAATAATATTACATCATGTAATATTTTATTTTTCCAAACATCAGTTGATGGGCATCTATGTTAATTCCATATCTTAGCTATTGTGAATTGAGTTGCTATAAACATGGGAGTGCCAGTATCTCTTTTATATGACAATTTCATCTCCTTTAGAGATGTTCCCAGGAGTGGAATACCTGGGTCATATGGTAGATTGATTCTTAGTTTTCTGGGGGAATCTCCATATGTCTTCCATAATGGTTGTGAAAATTTGCTTTCTTATCAACAGTGCATTAGGTGGTAACTTTTCCTCCACATCTTTGCTAGCATTTTTTTTTATTTTTTTGCAAATAACCATTCTAACTGGGCTGAGGTGATACCTCATTGTTTTTATTTGCATTTTTCTGATGAGCAGGGATTCTGAGCTTTTTGGCATGTGTCTCTTGGCCATTTGTATTTCATCCTTTGAGAAAATAACTGTATATGTATAACCTTTATCCATTTCTTAAATGGACAGCTTGTTTTGCTCTTGTTGAGTATATTCAGCTCCTTATATATTCTGGATATTAATTTCTATTTGTTTTTATTAATATAATGTTTGTGGAGCATCATCTCAGATTTACATTTAGTTATTTATATATGATTTCATTACTTCCTTATGAATATATTTAAAATAGCTTCTTGAAAGTCTCCAAAGTCTCCAGTAAGGGACAAGCATTTGTTGTAGCAGATAAGACTACATGTAGGATGCCAGCATCCTCTATCAGAGTGCCTAGGTTCCAGTGCCAGCTTTGCGCTTGTCAATGTACTTCCTGGGGCACAGCAGGTGGTGATGAAAAAGTTGGATTTTTGCTACCCATGTGGTAAATTCAAATTGAATTTTCAGTTCCTAGCTTTTGGTAGGTCCAGCTCTGTTGGCAGCATCTGGAAAGTGAACCAATGGTTTGAGATTCTCTCTCTCTCCCTCTCTCCCTGCCCTCTCAGTTTCTGGCTTTCAAGTAAATAAATAATTATTTTTTAGGAGCTGTTGCTGTGGCTAACCAATAAAGTCACTACCTGCAGTGCAGGCATCAGATATGGGTGCCAGTTCGAGTCTCAGTTGCTCCACTTACAGTCCAGCTCTCTGCTATGGCCTGGGAAAGCAGTAGAAGATGGCTCAAGTGCTTGGGCCCCTGCACCCACAGAGGAGACTGGGAAGTGGCACCTGGCTCCTGGCTTCAGATCGGCACAGCTCTGGCCATTGTGGCCACCTGAGGAGTGAACCAACAGATGGAAGACTTTCCTCTCTGTCTCTCCCTCTCACTTTCTGTAACTCTCTCTCCAAAATAAATAAATAAAATCTTAAAAGAAAAGTAAACATTTAAAATTATCTAGTAAGACTGGTCGTTTGTCTAGTGGTTAAGGTGAAAGTCAGGATGCACACTAACTACAACAATTTAGCTGGATTTGAGTCTCAACCCTGCTACTGATTCCAACTTCCAACTAATGTGCATCAAGGGTGGCATTAGATGTTGGCTCAAGTATTGATTGAGTTCCTGGCTGCTGGCTCTTCAGCCCTAACTGTTGCAGATAGTTGGAGAATGAACCCGCAAACGTACATTTTCTATGTTCCTCTGACTCATTCATTCTCTCTTTCTCTCTGTTTTTCAAATAAAATAATAAATAATATAATAAAGTAACTTGAAATCTAGTCTCCCCTTGCTTCTCATTCTTGTGCTTGGCATTTTTATTTGTTTAGTGACTTCTGAACTGAATCTGGAGAGTCTATATGCTTTTTCATGGGTGACCACTGAGACCTCTGCTCAGTTACTTTCGTAGTTAGCTGATGAGTACACAGTGATTTCCTACATTACTGGGACCAATAAATCCTTCAGTCATTATTAAGGAGCTCCAAGCATATGTCTGGAAAATGCTTCACACTTCAGGTGATAGTCTGTATGTTTTGCTTTCACGGAGACTCAAGGTCATCCAAACCCGAGGGCTTAGGGTTTTTTCAGGTATTTGCTGAGTATGTTCAAAGCCCTCAGTGTGAGTGCAGCCCTACACATGCACATGGTGTTCTAGATTCTCAACCGTATCTCACAGTTTTTTTTTTCCATAAAATTAATATTTATTTGTGTTTATTTCACTTTACATTTTATTTATTTATTTTTGAGATAACATTTTTCATTTACGTTATAGTCAAAGATTCAACGTGTCTGATCTTTTTATCTTTGTTAACTCCTCTGGAAATATCATTTTCTGTATTTTCCTTTTTGGTTAGTCTACTTTTGCCCAAACTGTTATCTACTTCCTCACCAAGAACAAGGTTAAAAAAAGGTCACTGGTTTTATTTATTTATTTTTCTTGTAAATACCCCAAGTTAAAAGCCTGTTTGTAGCTTCATATCTCGTCAAACAAAAGACCTTGCTAAAGGGTCTTTCTGGGAACCATTGGGCAAGTCAAACAATGACAGTTCTATCAGAATAGGTATTTTTTTTTCTTGACAGGCAGAGCGGACAATGAGAGAGAGAGCAAGACAGAGAGAAAGGTCTTCCTTTTCAGTTGGTTGACCCCAAATGGCCGCCGCAGCCGGCGTGCTGTGGCAGGCGCACTGCGCTGATCCGAAGCCAGGAGCTAGGTGCTTCTCCTGGTCTCCCACGCAGGTGCAGGCCCCAAGCACTTGGGCCATCCTCCACTTCCTTCTCGGGCCACAGCAGGGAGCTGACCTGGAAGAGGGGCAACCAGGACAGAATCTGGCGCCCCGACCAGGACTAGAACCTGGTGTGCCGGCAGGCAGAGGATTAGCCTATTGAGCTGCGGCACCTGCCCAGAATAGGTATTTTAAGGATTCCCAACCCTGTCTGCCCATTGCACTCACTACCAGCTAAATAATTTTCATTATGATGTTGGTTTTCAAAGTTTCAGTGGAGCAGTGGAAATAGAGCAAGTGAAAATGTCACGAAGCTTACTTTTTTTGAATACTCTCCAGAGTGCTACAAGTATTTTAATTTCAAGAGTTAGGAGAAAGTTGATTTCCAGCTTTTTGTCATTTATATTTTTGTCTTTATGGAGGTAAGAATTTTCAGAGATTCTTACTCTGCTGTTGTTGCTCCATACCTCTTGAAAGAAACTGTTTAAAAAATAAGTACTTCATACCATGGGTCACCACTTTTTTGAAATTCTGAACTGTACTCTTGTTGTATGTTGAAAGTCACAGGAAATATAAAGCACTATTCTCTGTGACTTCTTTCTTTCTTTAATATCTGCAGTCCTCTTCAGACTTATGCTAACCAGTCTGTGATAGCTCTCAGAATGTCTAATATGTCTCACTTTTATTCAGGGAAGCTGTCACTTCCACTGTTTCTCAGCTCCAGGCATGGACAGAGTCTGATTTCTCATGAATCTACTATTTCATATATTCTTCAAAGAGCAGGCAAAGGAAAATGTGACCCTGACACCCCATGCACATATAGAACTATGTTCTGTAATAATTGTCTGTCTTCAAAGTGATTTATGCATACCTATGAGACAAACTTCCTAAGATACACAAACATGGACCATTTTAATGAAACAAATTTTCACCTTCTAATTTCCTCATGGGCAGCCAGTATCGAAGTGTAGTGTATAAAGCCACCACCTGTGATGCCAGTATCTCAAATGGACACTGGATTGAGTCCCAGCTGCTCCACTTCCAATCCTGCTCTTTGCTAATAGGTCTGGGAAAGCAACAACAGATGACCCAAGTCCTTGGGCCCCTGTAACCCATGTGGAAGACCAGGAAGAAGCTGCTGGCTCCTTGCTTTTGCTCAGCACAGCTCTGGCCTTTGCAGCCATTCAGAGAGTGAACCAGCAGATGGAAGAGTCTCTCTCTCTCTCTCTCTCTCTCTCTCCCTGTGTGTGTGTGTGAGTGTGAGTGTGTGTGTGTGTCCCTCTGTAACTCTGCTTTCAAATAAACAAATCTTCAAAAAAATAAATTTCTTTTAGGCTTTTATGATGCTTTTTTATACAATGAAGTGCTTACTTGTTTATCCATCCTCTGTTTCTTAACCTCTTTCCCTCCATTGTGAAAAAGAAAGTATGTCTTGGATTCATTCTATGTTTTACTATGTCTACTTCAGAATATAAAATTCTAAGGGTACCACAAGAAGCCATATTAATAATGGATGCCAAATATCTTTGAATTAAGGCACTATAATATCTCACATCTATGACATTCTAAACACATTTAAGGTGGAAATAAGTATGAGAAATTGTGTTTTATGCTCATGTTTGATTATTATAAATTAAGACAACTTTAGAATTAGGAACATGAGTAATTCTTATTTAATAACTTGGGACTATCTGTAAAGAATTAAAGGAGCAACTGAAAGAGAACTTGGGGAGGACTCATACATTCTCAGTTGTATCTGCAACAACAAAATTGATTGAAAATGTATGGTAATACAGAACCATATTATTAAAAAGTTGTGACAAATATATATGTAGATTGATTGCTATTTGTTTTTGCAAAACATTTTCATATGTTATATTAAATGTACCTCGAAATGAATGAATATAAGTCACCTAGATAGTCATTTAACAATTCTTAAAAACATCATTTTACTTTACTTTCCAGAAATCTAATGACTCAATAGTAAGTCATTTTGAAATATGGATTGCTTACAATCTTTGCTATCTATAAACTGCAAGAGAACTTAATGTATACGTGGTAGATAACTAAATTCATCTTTGATGCTGGATCACAATGTGATTTATAAGACGTAACATGAGAGGAGTTTTAAGAATTGCAAGACACTCTCATAAAATATCTTTAGTTTTCATTTACTCACTTTTATGAGTATGACTTCATATATGGGTATAAAGAAAAACTAGAATGGATTCTAAGATGGCGAATAGGAAAAAGGCATCCTGATTTTGGCAAGGGTAAAATAGCAGAAAAAAATTGAGGAAGTGCATTCCCAGGGTAGAGTTGGGAGAAATTTACAGTAGAAATTCTGCAGAGGAAGAGGGATGCCATGGAGCAGTGTGGAAGGTGCGAACATGAAGCAATGAATGCCAACACAGCATACGACTCCCAAAGCTGAGAGAGGGATGATACGACACCTTCGGAGAACAAGGTGACAGCAGACTGCTGCAGCCCATGTCACAGATGATATTCCAGGACAGCCCTGCAGACAACACTATCTTAGGTATGGCCTGGAGCCCTAATGGGGGACACAGTATCTGCCTAACCTAGTTTTAAAAAAAGAAAAAAGAAAAAAAATACATGTTTATTTATCCATTCCTCCTACAAGGGTGCCCTATAACTGGCTTGGAGACAGAGCCATAATAACACCAATAGCCATTGTGATGTCTCTGCATGTGTGTGATTTTACCAGAGTGAAAAATATTCATTTCCCAGTAATTGAGTATGACTGAGAGGTTTGACCAAGGCCTGGGCACCCGCATAAGACTGTGAGATGCCCCCATCCTCTCAACATATCACAAGCTGCAGGGATCAAACTGCCAAGGCAGAGCATCCTCAGAAGCTGGTTCTGGCCATGTATGGGACAGGATAGTGAACCAGGACACATGTTTCGTACCCTGTAACTGTAGGTGTCTTGTATGCTGAGAGTGAGAACTCTGTGACTTCAAGATAGGGCACTCAGTGTAACTGGGTCTCTGAGCAATCACTGAGTCCAGCACCAGAGGCTCAGAGTTCCTTGATTGTCTAGGGTGAGTCACTACAGCAGGATCCATGCTCACACTGGGGAATAAACAGAAGCTTGCACGGTTCATGTGGCGGCACAGGTCAGTGCTGCACACACTGTGGACTATCCCTGGGCATTGATGAACTTGTAAGAGTTTGGAGAAAAGAGATGAGGTACTGATTTTTGCCAACAGAGATGATTATACCATTCCCCTTGCTAACAATAGAGGAGATCTACCAGCTATCATCCTGAATACTCTCCCCACCCTGGAGCACTGACCATAGCTCCCTGGCTACATGCAACACACACCTCTGGGTATTCACTCTTCACTGAAAGAGCAGACTGTGCAATAAGCCAAAGAGGCATAGATCAAAGAAAAAATCCATCAGAGGAGAAAATCAGCAAGTGTTTCCACAAATGCCTAAAAATAAATGCAGAAATACAAAAACAAAATTAAGACAACTTGACTCCCACCAAGGAACACCAGAACACTTTAATATTTGAATATGAAGATGAAGAAACTGATGAAAAACTAGAATGGAATTCAAAAGATTGAACATAGGATAATTCAGAAGCAATGAGAAACAAAATTATGTGTTAAAAATCAATAGATGACATGGAGGAAAAATTTCCCATGAGATTGAGATTTTGAAGAGAAATCAAACAAATATTGTTAACGAATAATTCAATATGTCAAATAAAAAACAGTGGAGAGACTTAACAACACACTTGGCGAGGCAGAATAAAAAATATTTGAGTTAGAAGACAAATCTTTGGAAATATCCCAATCAGCACAATAACAACAACAACAAAAAGAATACATTAGAAAAATTAAAAACAATGATAAAAATTCATGAAATACTATCAAATGACCAAGTATGTGGGTTCTAGGAGTTCCTGAAGATATGAAGGAGAGAATGGATTAGAAGGACTATTCAATGACATAACTGAATTATATGAGACACATAGAACTCCTAATATACATGGCTAGAAAAGACCTTCACCATGACATATTGTACTCTAATTTTCAACATTAAAACATAAACACAATATTATGTAAAGTGCATGAGAGAAATGCCAGATTACTTTCAGAGAATCTCCCATTAGATTCATGCTGATGTCTCATCAGAAACCACATATGCTAGGAGAGAATGTAGAGATATTGTCCACATCTTAAAAGAAAAAAAATTGTCAACCAGAATACTGTACTCTGCAAAACTCTCATTTATGAATGAAGGTGAAATAATGACCTTTCATAGTAAACAGAAATTGAAAGAATTTGTCACCACTCCTCCAGTCGTACAAATGATGCTTAAGGATGCTGTACAGAAACATAGAAATCAGAAACATAGAAAGACAGTCATTATTATGAAAGAATGTTAAGGCAGAAAATCTCCCAGTATAAGTGCAAAGGGAATTCAAAGCAAAGTGAAGATGCAACTGACAGAATGGGAGAAAATATTTGAAAGTATACAACTGTAAAGTGTTAATATTCAGTTATATAAAGAGCTCAAGAAACTCAACCACAACAACAACAACAACAAAATAATCCAGTTGAGAAATGGGCAAAGGACTTGAATAGGCAATTTAAAAAGAGGAAATTCAAATGACAGACACATGAAAAAATGCTCAGAATCAGTTAGAATGGCTCTCATACAGAAATCAACAAACATAAATGCTGGCAAATGATGATTAATTTATTCATTGAAACGAATTTAAAAGGATCATTTCCACAAATTTCCTGAAACTTGCTAATACTTTCCTTCCACTACTTATCTCTATTTTCCAATTCCATTTAGAATCAAGATGATCATTCAAGAAAAATTAATATGTAGCTTGCTTGGTGCTTGTCATCTGCTCAATCACTATGCAAGATAATCTTATTTGGGTAATTTTTAGTTTAGACTGACCCGTTGACAGTTTTTGAATAGGAACATATCGTATCTCACAGACCTACCTAAGGAAAGCTAGGGCAGATGCAACTCTTTATCCATCCCACTCAGATATTAAAAAGCATTAGAAAAGATTATTTTCTATGCTGGGTACTTCTGCTGATGACCACTTCCTGAAACAATGTGCATTTTATTTACAAGTTAGTGTAATTTGTAATAGAATTAGCAGCGTTACAGTTATTATGAACATCTATTATCAGTTCAGAGCCAAGAATTCTAATAGATCATCTCCTTTAATTATAAATGTATGAGTTATCTTTTAAAATCAGATCAATTTTTAACATGGTAAAAGACACAGAAGCATTGAATAATGTGCACAATTACACACCTTGAGGAAAAAGGAGAGTTGTGATTTGAATGTCAAAAGCTACCTAACGATGCCTAACTTCTAACATAGTCTCTATTGCAGAAATCATACACAATATTAGACCTTTGGAAACACAAGTTAGATAATTTCTGGGGTTGACTTGGAGCTACAGTTCTATCTAGACAGATGTGTATTTCCTTGCAGTAATAAAGTCATGCCTTGAAAGAAACCAAACAGAAATTACAGCTGTCAGAAATTTATGTAGTAAATAAAAACAACACAAGCTGAGTTTTCTTACCCTCACCATGAAGAAAGAAAATTTTGAATGCTGTGCAGAAGAAAAATGTTAGGAAAACATGCTCTGGATGGAAAGTATCTGCTTAGAAAACTTGATTTATAGCCCATATAAAATAAACGTTGAATCGGCTCTTGCTATTTGACATCAGGAACTAATACTGAAAAATATAGCTGCTGAATTTCATGGATTCCTTTACTGAAAACTACAGGCTCAGATTCTTAGATAAAGAGCTGTATTTGGTAACACTGTTAACCTTGCAACTGGAAAACAAACCAGGAAGACACCGGATTGACTTGATATAGAATGATCTCGACACATTATCTTAAGACTAAGGAAGCCAGGTACTTCTAGATTCTGTTAAATATATGATAGTTCATAATCAAGCATAACAAGCTGCTGCATGGAGTAACTGAATGTTGGAGATGGAAGGAACCTTGGAGAGTCTTAACTTCAAATGCCTTTATTTATATATTGGAAAACCACAGCCTAGCTAGTTATGCTCAGTATAACCCTACACTCTTAGTTACTTCAGGGCTAGTACTAAAATAGAACTGACTTCCTCTCCTCAATATTATTTCCACTGTATCACTTTTTGTTGTGAGAGAGCAGAGTGCTACTTTTCACCCCTGGAAATTACTGCTTCCAATGAGTTTATAATTTTAAATTCCATGCTAATCGGTTGCTTCTTGTTTCCTTTGACAAACATGAGAGAGTAGTAAGTCATACCACACTTTCAAATTTAATTCTCTAGGTTTGAAAACCTCTGATTGAATCAAAGGGCACTACATGGCCAGTTTAACATACACACATCAGTCTTAATGGACTTTGACTCTTTCTAGAGAGCAGACAGTACTATGAACTTGTGTTTTGCATGTGTAGGCAATTGCAGGAGAGGGACTCAAACTAGGTAGAGGAAGACAGAAAAGCAGGGAACTGGAGTCTCTGCCTTATCTCAAGTAGATAACAGATCCTCAGGTCTAACCAATTTTTGCAGTATAGAAATTTAGCCTCAGTGTTGATAATTTCTTTTAATTTCATAAAAATCAGAAGTCTAAATTTCATCAATAAAATTCTGAATACTTAAATATTTAAAAATTATTTTAAATCTTTGTTTAACAAGTTTGTATACTTTAAATATGTACAGCTTTTTGTATGACAATCAGACCTTAATAAAGTGTCTTTTTTTTTTTTTTGGTTTAAACTCTGTAAGCCAAACAAAATAGATTTATCTATAAACAGGATATGGTCCATAAGCCACTGCCTTGTGAGTTGAGCATTTTATCCCTTCTGTATCCTATTGCCATCAGTCAGATTTAAAGCTAGGACTTGCAGTACTGCGACTTCCCTATTATCCTCCCATGTGGGATCACCCTCATTTGCCTTAGTTTCTGATTAGCTCTTTAATCTATTGGAGATGTCCTGAACTCCAGAGGCTCTTCACTAATGCTCCTCATCTTCTGTGGGCAAGGTGGGTCATATTTACAGATAGCCATTGGAACTTAGAGGAGACATGCTCAAAGTTAAGTTTATAATAAAAACAAAAAGAGTCACCTATTTTTCTCTGACTATTATAGTTTACTGAAAATGTATGCTAACTTCCAGCTCCCTAAATATTAGCTCCCTGGGAAGCTGACATTAACTTGAATGAAGTCCCCACATGTAACTGTATGGGAGTCATTGATTACTTGTGCTCAGTCAGTATTCAGTAATCCCTGGACCAGATGCAAGCAGTCTTGGTACCTTCAACATCACAACTGACTACTGACAATTTTAGTTGTTCAAATGTAGGTATCATGCCAAGTTCTCTCAAGCACCTAGAAAGAGAATTTATGTGACAGTATCAAATTTTGTGTATTAAATGCTTTAATCATCTTTCTAGTTAATTTTTCTAGCAGTCTTGCAAGGTATGGTTTAGCAGCCCAGCTATACAGAAGAGTATATATCATGTCCAAATCTATCAAACTTACAAGCCAAGAATCAAATTGTAAAGCTCAAATTTTATCATATTAATTTATTTTGAAATGAATAAATTATCTTCCAAATAAAATTAAAAAATCAGAATGCAAATAAAATAATAAAAATATATTGGTTAGATTACAAGGCAGAAATGATCTTTTATTTAGTCTAACATTCAACTTTAAAATATTTTATAATATTGGACTATCACTATGCATTTTTTCAGTTAACAATATCTAAAAAAACTCATCATTAAACATTCTTCTAAATGTCATTTTAAATATCTACTGGAAATGAATTAAATTTCAAACATTTATCATCATTTATACTCCCTATATTATTAATCATTAACCAATGTTTTATTTTATTATAAACAATACTGTAATTAATATAACTGAGCACTAAGTATTTGAATCAATCATCTATGACATAAGTGGATTCAAACACATCATTTTAGGATTTGCTGTCCAGAAAGTTTGGTCCTATTGTATTTCTTGCTAGATATGAATGAGAGTCTCATTTACTGAACTTCCCATGTTGTTAATACTTGTATAAGTTACTCAATGTAATCATCCATGTCCTGCTCATTATTTTAACTTGCTAGCATGATACTCATTTCCTCCAATGTCATGAGACATGCAGGAATTAGCACAACTAATTGAATGGGTTTGAATCTGGGCTCCACAATCACTAACTGATTTTGGCCAAATGACTCAAAACATTGATCATAGTTTACTCAGAAGCAGTGAGAAACAAATTTATGAGTTAAAGAAATCAATACATGAAATGAAGGAAAAGTTTTCCCATGAGACTGAGATTTTGAAGAGTAATCAAACAAAATTCTGATGCGATATCAGCGTGAGTCTAATGGGATATTCTCTGAAAGCAATCTGGCATTTCCCTCATGTACATTTTAGAATCTTGTGTTTATGTTTTAATTTTGAAAGTTTGACTACAATGTGTTGTGGTAAAGATCTTTTCTTTAATGTCTATTAGGAGTTGCATGTGCCTCCTGTATCGCACACCCCTTTTTTCTTGAAATTGGCGAAGTTTTTCACTAAATAGGCCTTCTAATCCATTCTCTTTTTCCACACCTTCAAGAACTCCTAAGACCCATATGTTTGGTAATTTGATAGTATCACATAAAACTCCAACACTGTTTTATAATATTACAATTTATTCTTTTTTGGTCTGACTGAAAAATTTTGAAAGATTTGTCTTCTAGCTCAGATATTTTCTTATGCCTCAACATGTCTGCTGTAAAGGCTTTCCACTGCATTCTATATTTGATCAATTGAATTATCTCTAATATCTCATTTTGATTTATCTTTAAGATGACAGTTTCATGGGAATGTTTTTCATTCTGTCATATATGTATTTCTTCAATTCATGGATTTGTCTGAACAATCCTATGATTAATGTTTTGAATTCTGTTTCAGGCATTTCATCAGTCTCTTCATCTTTACATCGTAATATTGAAGTGTTTTGTTTCTTTGGGGGGGAGTTCATGTTGTCTTCTTTATCCTTGTTTCTTGATTTTCTGTGTTTATTTTTATGCATTTGTAGAGATAGTGTTTGTTTGTTTTTTCCTCTGATGGCTTTTACCTTTGTTCTAAGTCTCTGTGGCTTAGAGGAATACCTTTTCTTTCAGTGAATACCAAGAGGTCTGTGCTGGGTGTGGTCAGGGAGCTCTGGTCAGTTCTCTAGGGTGGGTAAGTATCCAGGGTAACACCAAGGTTGGGCATGGTTTGATCTAAGAGAAGGGGAAGTATGGTCAATTCTTTTAGCACAATCTTATCCTCATCATTTCTCTTCCAAGGTATCAATGCCTGGGTGTTAGCCCTCAGTAGGTGCTACTCATCTATGCTTCATTATGAACTGCACAAAGGATCTGTAGTCTTCAGTGTGAGCACAGATCTTGCTGCAATGACCCTCCCCATGCAATCAAGGAGCTCTGAGCATGTGGAGCTACATATAGTGATTGCCCAGAGACCCAGTCACACTCTATGCCCTCTCATGCAGTCACAATGTTCCTACAGTCTCGGCACACAGGGCTCCCACAGTCATGAGGTGCAGAAAATCCACTCTGCCCCACTAGCCTGTCCCAGCCACAAAGATTCTGCCTCAGATCCAGCTTCCCATGGGTGCCCCACCTAGAGGCAGTTTGAGTCTCAGAGCATGTGATATGTTGAGGGGCTGGGAGCACCTCAAAATAGTATAGTATGGAGGTCCCCAGTCCCTTGTCAATCCTCCCAGTCATACTCAAAGTCAGTGAGGAAACAGATTTCTGCCTCTGGTAAAATCCCTGGATCACACGTGTACATACTACCTGCTGGTCACAGCCCAACTCATTTCACAATCATGCTGGGCAAATACAAGTCTCTGCAGCCAGTACTAATGTCATAATGTCTCCTTCTCTCTGCCCCTTGCTGAGGGTGTGCTCTAGAGCTGTTACAGTTGCCTCTGTTGACAATATGGTGACTGTCTCCTCCAGTTGCTAGGTGTGTGCACAAGAGCTGAAGCCGCTGCTACCTACTTTTGTCCAAAACGACACCCATCCTCTGTCAATCAGTGCTGGGCACCATTGTTGGGAGGCTGGGGAGAAAGAGACATACCCTTTTTCTATATCTCTGGATGAATGGGCACTCCGTTCCCCTCAAGGCTCTAGGCCAGACTCAAAGACAATGTAATCCACCAGGCTCCCCATTCAGATAGATCACCAGTGCCATGGGCTGTTGCTGTCTGATCCCACCTTGCTTTACAGAGCTGGCATTTTCCCAGCTCAGAGCTGCGGGGTTATGTATTATGTCCATGCTCATTGCTGCATATCTGCACCTCCCACACAGATCCGCAGTTTCTCTTTTTCTGCAGAACCTCCATTGTTGTTTTCCATCCAACTCTCGCCTGAAAATGCACTTTCTCCACTTTAAAAAAAAATTTTTTTTCTATTTTTCCACTAGCCTAGTGCTGTCCACTCCGCTCCTATTCTGCCATCTTGGAATCCTTCATTTGTCTTTTCATTCTGCTGATGACTTCCTTGGTTGCAAATACACTTTTTAGCTTCATAAAATCACACTTGTCTCTTTTGATTTTTGTTTATATCTCTGCCTTTGATGTCATACCGAGACTATCATTGCCAAAGACAACGTCAGTAAGGTTTTTTATCCTCATGTTTTCCTCTAAGAGATTTATAATTTCACATCTATGTTTTAGTAAGAAATCCAAAAAAAGAGTTTGGCAGATTTCCATCCTGTTCAATATTTTGGAATATCTTGAATAGTATTGGAGTTACTTCCTTTTTAAATGTTTTGAAGAATTCAACAGTAAAGCCATCAGGTCCCAGACTTTTCCTTGATGGAAGAATTCCAATCACTGATTTAATCTTATTGCCTATTATGGGTCTGTCTAGGATGTCTAAATCTTCAGGTGATCCTGATAGGCTATATGAATCCAGAAATGTATTCATTTCTTCAATGTTTTCCAGTTTATTTGCATATATTTTTTCATAGTAGTTTCTTCTGATCCTTTGCAATTTAGTGGAGTTGGTTGTAATATCTCCATTTTCATCGTCTGATTTTTACTTATAAACATCTTATTCAGCAAAGTACTAAGCCTTTTTACTGTAAGTAAATTTAAAATATGCTATCTCAAAAAATAAAAAAAAATGAAAGGGTACAAAAAAGAAAATAAGAGGGAGATGGGGGAGGGGAGGATGAGAAGAAGAGAGTATCATTATGCTCTTAGAATTACATCTGACCGGCGCCCCGGCTCACTTGGCTAATCCTCCGCCTGCGGCACTGGCACACTGGGTTCTAGTCCCGGTTGGGGCACCAGTTTCTGTCCCAATTGCTCCTCCACCAGTCCAGCTCTCATCTAAGGCCCGGGAAGGCAGTGGAGGATGGCCCAAGTGCTTGGGCCCTGCACCCACATGGCAGACCAGGAGGAGGCGCCTGGCTCCTGGCTTCGAACCGGCACAGCACTCCGGCTGTAGCAGCCATTGGAGGGGTGAACCAATGGAAGGGAAGACCTTTAGCTCTGTCTCTCTCTCACTGTCTAACTCTGCATGTCCAAAAAAAAAATTAAATCTGAAAAGCGCATTGAATCTGTTGAAAACTAAGGCTCAGGTCCATCTGAAGGTGGCAGCTGTGATAAGGGAATGGAAGTCTATAGTCACAAATCTGGAGAAGCCAGAGATACGAATTTTTATGTGACATATCCCAATTTTTAAGTTCTTGGCAATGAGTTAAGTCAAGCCTAACAAGAGGCATTTTTGCAGAGTGTTGGCCCCTGTGCCACTGAAGTTTCCTCAGGGACAGTTGTCCGCCAGGGCCCAGGCTGAGTTACCATTCAGGGATGCTGTGAGTAGCTGACAGAGGTGTGGAGGAGGGGCCTGTACCCAATAGTATGGGTCCTTGGTGCAGATGGGGACTGTCCTGCGGCCCTTGATAGTCCCTGGCCATGGAAAGCTTATATATGCTGCAATAAATGCAGCCTCACAGTCTGGAAAAAAAATTTAAACAGGAAAAATGAATTAAATAAAATAAATAATTTAAAAATTTTAAATGTAAAAAATTTAAAACAGAAATAGTATCCTTCTGTTCCATTTTATTGAGCTTTTGATCACAATATAGTGTTGAATATTATCAAATAAATTTTCTTGCATCGATTGAGGTCCATAATATTTCCTTCATGCCATTAATGTGATTATGATATTGATTGATTGTTGTATGCAGAATAATTCATTTATCCCTGGAAAAATCCCTTTTTTTTTTGACAGAGTGTCTTGGCTTTCCATGCCTGGAATACTCTCATGGGCTTTTCAGCCAGATCTGAATGCCTTAAGGGCTGATTCTGAGGCCAGAGTGCTGTTTAGGACATCCGTCATTCTATGAGTTTGCTGTGTGTGTTCCCAAGTTGGATCGTTCTCTCCCTTTTTTATTCTATTGGTTAGTATTTTCAGACACTAGTCTTATTTATGTGATCCCTTTGACTCTTAGTCCTATCATTATGATCAGCTGTGAACAGAAATTGATCACTTGGACTAGTGAGATTGCATTGGTATATGCCACCTTGTTGGGATTGAATTGGAATCCCCTGGTATGTTTCTAACTCTACCATTTGGGGCAAGTCAGCTTGAGCATGTCCCAAATTATACATATCTTCCCTCTTATTTCCACTGTTATATTTAACAGGGATCACTTTTCAGTTAAGCTTCAACACTTAAGAATAACTGTCAGCTGGCGCTGTGGCTCAACATGCTAATCCTCCACCTTGCAGCGCCAGCACACGGGGTTCTTATCCCGGTCAGGGCACTGGATTCTGTCCCGGTTGCCCCTCTTCCAGGCCAACTCTCTGCTGTGGGCTGGGAGTGCAATGGAGGATGGCCCAAGTGCGTGGGCCCTGTACCCCATGGGAGACCAGGAGAAGCACCTGGCTCTTGCCATCGGATCAGCGTGGTGCGCCGGCCGCAGCACGCCAGCCGCAGCAGCCACTGGAGGGTGAACCAACCGCAAAAGGAAGACCTTTCTCTCTGTCTCTCTCTCACTGTCCACTCTGCCTGTCAAAAAATAAAAAAAAAGAATAACTGTGTATTAATTACAGAATTCAACCAATAGTATTAAGTAAAACAAACATAATGCTTTTAAAAGTCTATTCAACCTTATTCATTTTAGCAGAGACAGAATCAGCCAAAGTGTGATTCTGGAATTGTAATTATGGAATCAGATGAATGCATAAAGAAAATATGTTATACATACACAATGGAACATTAGTCTCCCATGAAAAAAGAATGAAATCCTGTCATTTGCACCAAAATGGATAGAACTGAAAGACATCAGTTTAATTGAAATAAGCCAGACATAGAAAGGCAAATACATGTGTTCTCCCTTGTACATGGGATCTTAAAAAAAAAAATCAACACAGAATTGTAATTACTAGAGGCTGGGAGGATTATAGAAAGGTTGAATTTAAAAAAAAAAAAATGAGTAGCTGGATGTGGTACATTAATTTTGACAAATATATCACACTGAAATATAATGTTAATAAAAATAAAAATTAGAAAATATACTTCCAAATTCTGATTGCAATTTTTTTGAATCAAATTTGGTAGTAAACATTGGCCTACAGTTTTGTTTTTTTATACTATCTTGTCCAGCTGTGAAATCAGGATATTTCTGGGATCATAGGAAGTGTTCCTTTCTTTAAAATATTTTGAAGAAGTTGGTGTTGGGCCTTTAAGTCTTTGGTAGAATTAATCACTGATGTTCTTGTGTTCTTGGCTTTTCTTTGTGAAGATTTTTGATTACTGATTCAATCTCCTAACTAGTTATAGATGTATTTGAAGTGTTCTATTTCTTCATAATGCAGTTTAGTAGTATCCCCCCTCCACTATGATTTTGTCCATTTTGTCTATATGGCCCCATTTGTTGGCATATAATTGTTTATAACATTCTGTTACTGTTCTTTAATTCTATAGGCAATAATAGCATACCCATTTTAATTTTTCTGTGTAGTAATTTGAATCTTATTTTTTCTTTTTTTTTTTTTTACAATTAATTGAATGTTTAATACATCTCAATAGCTTAGATTTTTTTTTTTATAAAGCTTTTATTTAAAGAATATAAATTTCCAAAGAACAGCTCATGGACCACAATGGCTCCCCCCCACACACAACTTCCCTCCCTCCCCCCAACCTCCCCTTTCCCGCTCCCTCTCCCCTTCTGTTCACATCAAGATTCATTTTCAATTCTCTTTATACACAGAAGATCAATTTAGTACATATTACGTAAAGATTTCAACGGTTTGCCCTCGCATAGAGACACAAAATGATAATACTGTTGGAGTACTAGTTATAGTATTAATTCACAATGTACAGCACATTAAGGACAGAGATCCTACATGATTTTTTTTTTAAAAAATTGATTAATTGTCTATGCAATTACCAGTTTAACACCAAGATTTTTTAATCATTTGCAATTATCTTTATATAAAGAAGATCGATTCAATATATACTATGTAAGGATTTCATCAGTTTGCACCCACTCAGAAACACAAAGTGTAAAAATACTGTTTCAGTACTAGTAATAGCATCACTTCACATTGGATAACACATTAAGGACAGATCCCTCATGAGACGTAAGTACACAGTGACTCCTGATGTTGATTTAACAATTTGACACTCTTGTTTATGGCGTCAGTAATCTCCCTAGGCTCTGGTCATGAGTTGCCGAGGCTATGGAAGCCTTTAGGGTTCGCCGACTTCGATCTTATTCCCACAGGGCCATAGTCAAAGTGGAAGTTCCCTCCTCCCTTCAGAGAAAGGTACCTCCTTCTTTGATGGCCCCGTTCTTTCCACTGGGATCTCACTCGCAGAGATCTTTCATTTAGGTCTTCTGTTTTTTCCAGAGTGTCTTAGCTTTCCATGCCTAAAATATTCTCATGGGCTCTTGAGCCAGATCCGAATGCCTTAAGGGCTGATTCTGAGGCCAGAGTGCTATTTAGGACATCTGCCATTCTATGAGTCTGCTGTGTATCCTGCTTCCCATGTTGGATCATTCTCTCCCTTTTTCATTCTATCAGTTAGTATTAGCAGACACTAGTCTTGTTTGTGTGATCCCTTTGACTCTTAGACCTATCAGTGTGATCAATTGTGAGCTGAAATTGATCACTTGGACTAATGAGATGGCCTTGGTACATGCCACCTTGATGGGATTGTATTGGAAACCCCTGGCACAATTCTAACTCCATCATTTGGGGCCGTTCCGATTGAGCATGTCCCAAATTTTACATCTCCTCCCTCTCTTATTCCTGAATCTTATTTTTTCATATTCCATTTAACTAAAAATTTGTTAGTTTTCTTAGTCTTTTCAAATAATCAATTTTTAGTTTCATTGATTTTCTCTGCCTCTTTATTATCTCTCATTTATCTTGGCGTAAGGTTTATTTCCTTCTTGCTACTAACTCGGAGTTTAAATTGCTTTTTTCTCTATTTCCTTAAATTGTAAAGTTTGGTTATTGATTTGTTCTTGTTCCTTGATAATATTATCATTTTAGTTATGAATTCTGTCCCCCCAACACTTCTTTCTCTGCATTCATGAAGTTTAGTATGTTGTATGTTTGTTTCATTCAGGTTTAATACTTTATAGTTCCCCTGGTAATTTTTCTTTGTCAAATAAAGATGTAATATGCTGAAATAAATGTCGATTCTAATGATTCCTACATGCTGTTAAACTTTTAAACTTCTCGTTTAGCCTAATAAACTATTCATTGAGATACCAACCCTAATTCTTTATATGGAATTCCTTAAATTTAATACAATCAGTTTGCTGATGAAGAAAAGCTCCTAGATAAAATGTAGAAGTAAACCTTTTTTTTGAGAATATCTATTTTGTAAACTAACTTGAAATATCATAGTGTTACTCAAATCCGCAGCTAAGAAAATTTGGAAGAAATCTTTTTCATGCAGAGTCAGAAAGAAACTTTTTATTATAATGCTGAAGATATTTTCCTGTAAACATGAAATTTAAGTATGTGGTCTGTATTTCTATAAAACAAAGGTTTTTTATGAGTAGGATTCTATTATTTCTTTATTATTCACTATTTAAAAAGCTGGCATATAAATCAGATCATGTCAAGAAAATTCCAACAAAATACTTGCATTTATCTTACAAAAACTTTCAAGTGTTAGATGAATATCACTAATACATTCCTAATTCGAAAATGCCAATGATTAATTTGCAGTTATTCATTATTTTATTGTGAAATATACCATGCTTTCTTTCTGAACTATTTTATTTAACCCTTTTTATCATCTTTTAAATCAGGAAAATGGGGAAAAATGAATGCATATAAACGCTTACACAGAAGGTCCACAATATATCAGTCAAGGAGTTAATTAAAACGTATTTAAAATAATAAAACACAATAGAGAGAAGTCATGCGCCATGGCATCAATATCATTGAGCTGTGAGATCTCTGGGAAGCAGCTTAAACTGTCTTTAGTTTTTCCAGTTAGAAATTAACAATATTACAATACCTAACTAAGTTCCTTTGAGCTCTCTTCTTAAATAATCTAACAACATTTTTTTCTTAGTTGCAACCAGGGATTGTGAATGATTCAACCTTCCATCTACCTGCTTTCTCCTTTTATTCAAGATTTTTATTTTTATTGACTTTCTTTTATATATGTTGTTGCCATGTGCTGTTTCAAATCACTGAGTAAAGAAGTAGGATGTGACTGGAGTATAATGTACAATACTGGCACTAAAGAGCCTTCCCTGTCTTGCTGAAGGTATTTTGTCCCCTGCAAGCTTCTCCTGCTTCAAATACTTCTATTTGTTCAATTCAATTTCTCATTGGCATTGTATTTTCTCTTACATAATGATCATAATCTAAAGTACTCCCATACAATCATTGCACATCATTACTCTTCACAGAACATGATGCCAGCTACAGCCATTTGTTTCAAACTTACAAAGAATAAATTTGATTTTCACGTACAGAACTCATATCCAAATAGTACTAAAATGCCTAAATGTATTCGTTGCTCAATCATTTCATTCAGTTTCACAATTCTGAATTACATTCCGTTATAGAATTTTAGTTAATATATCTTTAGAACAATGTAGTTTATTCCGCACCATCTACCAAACTCTGCTCAAGGAACTTATTCACAGACACAGCTCTTATTAAACCCAGATTGTGGAAAATAGAAAATACTGAAGCTTATATAGCCTCAAAAGTCACAAAAGAGTTCAAAAAACAAGCAATAAGAAGGCATTTTAGTTTTTGCTTTCTTTTCTTAAAAGGAAGGTATGTAATGAAAAGCGAATTAGGGTGGATTCATCTAGTGTTTATCCAACCAGCTCACTGAGACAATTCTCCACATCACACATTTTACAGCTGCTTGTAATAGTCAGTGAGTAAGATAGACACTCTGTGGAATTTATAGTCTAATATGGAAGGCAAATACATATCTACATACATAACTATAAAGAAATATGTCAATACTGATAGGAAAAGTGCTAGAGATACAGCACAGAATTGGAGCAAATGTATATCTACAAAGGAACCTGATATTATCCAGGGAAGGCTTTCTTTTTCTTTTTTTAGATTGTTTTTATTGACACACAATAATTGTATATATTTATGGGGTACAATGTAATATTTTGATACATGCATACATTTTAATGATCAAATTAGGATAATTAGCAATTAACATCCATTACTTCATATATTCACGATATTCAAGCTTTCTTTGCAGTTTGAACATTCAGAAGTCTTTGTTTTAGCTATTCAGAAATATACAATACGTTATGGTTAACTATTGTTACCCTACTGTGCAACAGAACACCAGAAGGATTATTTTTACGCTAAGGAAAAAAAATATTTTTAATTCAATAAAAGTAAACCTTTCTGAGATTAAATCCTATTTTTTCTTTTTCTTTTTTTTATATTTAAGCATTTTTTGAGAAACTTAATTTTGAAGAAGAACCCAAAAATGGTACATCTTTTGTGAGTACTTAGACATAATGATAGCTTATGAGACATTAGAATATCCTCCACTTACTACACTAAAATGAAGTGAATCTTTGACAAGTTTTACTATTAATTCTCATAATACAACTCTTTGAGGACAGAGGTCCTGTTAATTTAACAATTAACACTCTTACATATGACTCCGAAATCCACCTGAGGCACTAGACATGAGCTGTGTAGGCTACGGAAGCCTTTTGAATCCACAAGCTCCTTCAGTATTTAGACAAGGCCATAAGCAAAGTGGAAGTTCTTGCCTCCCTTCAAAGAAAAGTACGTCCTTTGATGGCCACTTCTTTTTGCTGGGGTCTCACCCATGTAGGACATTTTTTGCCATAGTGTCTTGGATTTCCATAGGAAGGCTTTCTTGATTAAAAAAAAAAAAAAGATATTAAATCTAAGACTTCTTTGTGAATGAGGAAGTTCCAGGAAAGTGAAGAAGCATAAGCAAGAGTTTTAATGTGGGAAATATTGTAGAATATTTGAGGAATAGATGAAGCCCTAGGGAGATGGAATACAGAGAACAAATGATGTAATTAAAAATAGTTACGGACTATGTTATATAATGCAAGGATTTGTAAGGACAGGAAAAGAATGTTGCTTTTTTATGTTAAAACAATGAAGAGATAATGAAAGACTTTTTACAAGACAGAAACGATACTCAGTAAAGTGTTCTGTATAAAGTGGTAAAGTATAAGCAAGCAGTAGATATAGAGAAGCCAGTTTGCGGTCATTTTCATTTCTTGCTGAGGCTAAAGATGAATATGGCTTGGACTACAGAGGTACTATGGACAGAAATGGAACTATTTGAGGTAAATAAAGAATATTTATAAAACTAAAGAGGGTGATTGAAAGGTAAGTATAAGATTCATGATTTTGACTTTAGCAATTAGATAGTGATGACATTATTTACCATGAGAAACACCAGAGGGGACCTAGGTTAAAGACATGGAATAGCTCATTTTAGCAGTGCTAATTTTGAAGTATATTTTAATGAAATAGTAGTGTTGAGTAGCTACTATGTAAACATCTACTGGGATAAAAAAGCTAAGCTAGAGAAATACATTTGAGAAAGTCGAGGTAGCAATCATAATTTAGAGCCATGGACATGGATAACATTTCTAGGTGGTGGGCATGGAGTCTGAAGAGGAGAGAATCAAGGGAAAATCTTTGAATGATATGGCATTTAAAGCCCAATAAAGAAGGAGGACTCAGCAAAATAAGTTGATAAGTAGTATAGAAAAAAAAGTAGATGGAAAATTATGAAGTTTTCAAATCTAAGAAAATAGAGTATTTCTCACAAAGGGAATAGCTCAGAGGGCACAATGTTTCTGAGAGTCCAAGTAATAATAAGGTAAATATTGCAGATTCTAAAAGCAGGTCAAGAATTGCAGAAGATGAGAGAAGGGCAGGCAATAATGGCTTTAACTGCATTTCAGGAGTCTGGTTAGGCGGTCAAATATATATATATATATATATATGTATATATATACACATATACATATATACACACACACACACATATATATATATGGTAAAGTTAAAAAAAAATGATGACAGGCATGGCTAAGCTTTCTAACTTGTCTTTCTGGAAAATTTAAGCAGTTAGTGAAAGAATTAGGGGTGTTAGGGAAAGAATTTATTTGAGAGAATGTGAGCTCTAATCTACTGTTAACACCTATATCACTCCCTTCATTGATGGACATTTTCTATTTTTCTTTCAGCTGAATCCAGTGTAGAAAAAATTGGGACTATCACAAATTTTGTGAGTGAGTTTTGTATTGGGACAAAAACGTGGTCCCAAATTTGATATCAGGCATGATTATCTTATCGGTTACATGAATAATAAATTCTTAGAATGTGAATGTAATATCTCCACGTATGTTTCTACTTAAAGGATAAGTTTAGGCTCTTTGATGATATGAGATATCTAAAGATCTATACCTGGGTTGTATTCAATATATATTTTTAAGCTACAAAACCATTTTCTATATAATGAAATTGGCAAATGAATATAGACGACTTCTGATGTGCTTGTAAAATATTTCCTATAAACCACATTTTAGTTGAATCTGTTTCATCCTTTCAGACTTGCTAATAAGACATCTCTCTGGCTGAGAATGGTTTCTGGCTCATCCAAGTAAAACTCACCTGCTGTGCTGCTGCAGACACTGAGCCAGCCTTGTCATCTTATTCTCTTCGGCAAAATATGACATGCAAGACGTGAGCTCAGCATGCAGAGTGGCGAGGCCAGCAGAGGGACAGTTAAAGGGTTTATAGCTGTGACAACATGAGGAGTTTTACTTCCTGAGGATCCACCTGACATGCCAAATTAAATAGTTTTATCTATTTGGCTATTAGCATTTTAGGGACTCTTCCTGGCATCCAACTCTCATATGACATGGTAGGTGCCAAAAGAACTGTACATTTATATTGATCATATTTCGAAAACACATGGTATGTTGCTTTAGACTGTTCCAAAATATGTTTAAAAATATGTTTAAAATAATTTCTGGGCTCGGTTATGATATCATGAAATTAAGAAGACATCAGTTTTGTTAATAGCATGTTTCAGAAATTGACTGTGTAATGCCGCCTCTAAAACCATTGTTGCTCACATAATATTTTGTATCATATAAATCTAGTACAAGCCTCAAAGTCATGCTGGCAAAGAGATGAGATTCTATTCTGCAGAAATGCTTCAGAGGAAATGAATCACTTTTGAGGTATGAAGAACATTTCACTTCTAGTCCAAGGAAGGAAACAAAGCAAGGGTATTTAGGAAATGGTCAAGAAGAAAGTAGTTACATAACTTATAAAGTTCACAAAGCCAGATACTATTAATTTTCATTGGCAAATTATTTTCTTTTGAATACCTTACAGTTTGATGAGAGAATCCATGTGAGAATACTTTAATGAAGCATTTGTTCCAATCTCAGACTATATAGCACATTTGAGATATCTGATAAGTAAGTCTGTGCCAGTTTTGGGTCTCAGAGCTAAAGCTTGGGTGAATTTTCCTTATGGTTATTACCAGATTTGGAAGAACTGGGAAGATAAAAGTCTGAACCTATTCCTTTAAGAGTGGCAAATATCGTTCTACAAGGTCAAAATATAATACTAAAAATACTTGAAAAACTAAAGCTATGGATCAATTAAAACAAAAAGTTAATTAATTAAAATTTCAATAATTAACTTTAGGAAATGGCTAAACACAGACAATAGAGTATGGTTAGCTAATGTTTCTGAGGTTCACTGCAGTCATTCAAACCATTCAAAATCTTGGGGTGAACATTTAGACTAAAAGTCATGATGATGGTTAAGACATTTGTGGATCATTTTCGGGGTGCCTGGGTTTGATCCCTGGCTCAGGTTCCTGACTCCAGCTTTCTGCTAATTCTAGGAGGCAGTAGCAATGGCTCAAGTAAGTGCATTCCTATCACCCAGGTGCTTTGGGTTTCTTACTCAGGGCTTTGGCCCCAGCACATCCTCAGCTATTGCAGACATTTAGGGAATGAATCAGTTAGCAAAAAAAAAAAAATTAAAATCTTTTCTTGAGCTCTGATCCTTTAAATTCTAACTTCTACAATAAGGGGTTGGAAATGATAATTATCTGAAGACATAGTAAGCAAAGTAAATTATATAACTATAAGAAAGTGGTAAGTGCTGCAGAAACATCCAAACTGGAATATGGTGATAGGGATTAGACACATTAAGAAGAGGAACGTTTTCAATTTTAACATGGTCAGAGCAAACTTCACTGAGAAAATGGGACTGCAAGAAAGATTGAAAGATGGTGATGGAGTTAGTATGTGAGTAGTTGAGAAGTGTCCTAGCCAGAAGGAACATCCTGCACACACCAGGAAGCAGTAGGATGCCTTACTCGTAGGCTCGATGTGCTTTTGTGTTGAATGTAAAAAAATTAAAAAAAGAACATGTGAACACTGCCAAAGTTTACTGGCTTTTCTAATTTCTCAGTGGCAGTCCAGAATGTTCAACTTTAATCATCTGCGTTACATCCCTCAGCCCCCTAGCACTTTTGCAGTTTTTGTCTCTTTGGAAAACTCGGATGCTATTGTTTCCAATAGATAACTGGGTATCTATTTTATTCAATTGAAAGTCCACTAACAACTTACAAACATCATTTCAGAGAGTTCAGTGGACCCAGATGTACTTAATCAGTTTAGTAGGTGAGATGGACAGAATAACAGCACTGCCCCTCTATGATAACCACATTTGCATGCTCACAACCTGTGAATATGTTGCCTTGCATGACAAAAGGAACTTTGCAGGTGTGATTCAGTTGAGGGTAGTGAGACTAAGCTGGCTGAACTTTCTGGGTGGGCTCTATATAATCATTAGGATTCTTATAGTAGGATGGCAGGGATGTCCCCAACAGAGTCTTTATGAGATAATAGCACAAAAATATCAAAGTCATCAAGATAAATTTTAAATGTATATTCCTGGCTTTGAAGATGGAAGAAGGAGCCAAGCAAGAAACAAGGAATGCAGGAAAGCCGCTAGAAATTGAAAATTGCAAGGAAATGGATTCTCCCCTAGAACTTCTAGAAGCAAAGTTGATTTTAGGACTTCTGACATTCATAACTGCCAGAGAGAAAGTTTATGTTGAATTAAGCCACTAACTGTGTGTTAGTTTGAAATAATAATAATAATAAGGCACTAATACAGTATGTCAGCAGTTTAGATTTCATTGCTCTGACAAATCCTATTCCTAGAATTTCTGATGATTCCAAATATTATAAAAAATTCTGAGCTGTGCAGATGAGATGAAAGTTGGAGATCAAAGTGTTATTGGTTCCCTCTCCCACTCTCATGCCACTCCAACCTTTCCAAGAATAAGCCTAAAGTTCATAGAGCCTTTTCCCCAAATTTATCAGAAACTCTCAATACCTACCACCAAACACTTAAAGAAGCCAAAGAAGGGCCTACTCAGCTGATACCTTCACAGAAACTCAGCGAGTCCAATTGTACATAGATTCACCTTAGTTTATGGGAAGTCAAAGAGTATTCACATCATTCCTTTTTCTTGAATATGCAGCACAGTTCTATTACCTTGACACTGGCAGATTTGAAGAGACACTTCTATTTCTAAGACATGGAGTTCTGGGATGTGTATATTATTGTGAGAATATTTTCATTCTAGTTTATACATTCAGTGTACAATACATCATTATCTACTGAATGAAGTAGACTGAATACAACAGAATAAACTCTTGTTTTAGCCATTTTGAGGACTGTGTAGCCTTGAGGTATTTAGCCTTGCTGTGCCTCTCTCTAGCCTCTTAAAAATGTAATAATGCACAAGGTTATTAAGAGAATAAATGTTCTGAGTTGTCTGGAAGAGGAACTCAGAAGTAGTGTATTATAAATATTTAAAACATAAAATGTTGAAACTGGAAAGAAACTTAGAAATTAAATGATCAAACACTCATTCCATGGGAAAGGAAACTTCTGGATATAGAAATGCAGTGATTTAAATAATTTTACATAGCTAGTGAGGAACAGGCACAATGTCACATAGCTAGCTGAGTTAGAGAGAGAGAGAGAGAGAGAGAGAGAGAGAGA
The DNA here is from genome assembly GCA_949820135.1 of Sylvilagus floridanus. NCBI lineage: Eukaryota > Metazoa > Chordata > Mammalia > Lagomorpha > Leporidae > Sylvilagus > Sylvilagus floridanus. Next base: position 63,914,059 of record OX463244.1, read on the forward strand.
ATCTTCCATCTGTTGTTTCACTCCCCAAATGGCCAAATGGCTGCAATGATACATTCCTACAGACTTATTTCTAGGGGTATAATTTAAAAACTTGCCATGGAACCTCAAATTTTGTTAAGCTGGCTGGTAAAAATAGTAGCTTAAGTGTTATAGAGATCAAATGGACAGGATTACATGGTAATCCTATATAGATAGGATTAAGTGTTAAAGTGATCATATGAGTGTTTGGAAATAATAATAGACAGATTTAAAAAGGAGTTAATGCTCCAATATGAGAAGTAGTCCATACAGCAGACTCATAATGACAATTGCCTTAAGTAGCACTCCAATCTCAGAATCAGCCCTTAAGGCATTCTGGTCTGGCTGAAAAGCCCAGGGGAGAATTTCAGGTATGGAAAGCCAAGATACTGTGGCAAAAAATGTTCTACATAAAGGAACTTTGTGAGTGATACCCCAGTGGAAAGAAGTGGCCACCAAAGAAGGACGTACTTTTCTCTGAGAGGAGGAGAGAACTCCCACTTTGCTTATGGCCTTGTAAAGCTAGCTAAACCAAAAGGCTTCCATAGCCTAGGCAGCTCATGTCAAGAGCCTTGGGTGATCACTGATGATGTCACACATAAGGGTGTTAATTGTTAAATAAACAACAAGAGTCATTGTGCACTAATTTCCCATGAAAAACCTATGTCCCCAGAGTTGTATCATGAGACTTAATAGTAAAATACATTCTCCTGAATCACTGCCTTTTAAGGTATTAAGTGGAGGATATTCTTATTTCCTAATTTATAGTCATATAGTTATAAGAGCTCACAAAAGATGTATCATTTCTGTGATCTTCTTCAAAGATAATTAAGTTTCTAAAAGGAAAGAAGGCGGAGGAAAGAAGGGAAAAGAGGAAGAAAAAAAAATGAAATTCCCTTCAAGGTATAATAACTTTCAATACCCTTTGCCTGGACTGTTGAGGAACAGCTTTTTTTTTTTTTCCTTTCTTTTTCTTTTTCTTGTTCTTGTTCTTTTTATCTTTATTTCTCAGACTCTTTTTTTTTTTGACAGGCAGAGTTAGACAGTGAGAGAGAGAGAGAGAGACAGAGAGAAAGGTCTTCCCTTCCATTGGTTCACCCCCAAGTGGCAGCTAAAGCAGGCGCGCTGCGCCAATCCAAAACCAGGAGCCAGGTGCTTCCTCCTAGTATCCCATGCAGGTGCAGGGCCCAAGCACTCGGACCATCCTCCACTGCCTTCCCAGGCCACAGCAGAGAGATCGAATGGAAGAGGAGCAAGTAAGACAGAATCCGGCGCCCCAACTGGACTAGAATCCTGGGGTGCCAGCGCCACAGGCAGAGGATTAGCCAAGTGAGCCACGGTGCCAGCCAAAGCATTGAACTCTTTGCCTAGAATAGAGTTAATCCTCTGTATCTATAAAGCTAAATGATAATAGATCTTAGTGAAGAACAGACAGGAAACAGGAGGGGGAAGAGAAAGAGGGGTAGGAGCATGGGTGGGAGGGTGGGTACAGTGGGAGGAATTACTATGTTCCTGATGTTGTATTTATAAGATGCATGCAAATAAAAAAAGACATGAAAAGCCAAAAAATTATTTTCAAAAAATTGAAATTAATGCATTTTTCCAAATACACATTTTTGTGAACATTTTGAAGACTCCTTTATGCACATAAGTGTGTATGTGAATATATATATGAAGATTCAAAAAACAGCCACAAACTATAAGTATAAATCATGTTTATCAATATATTTATATATACATGTACAGTAATACTTCATATAAATATAGCACATAATAATAATTAAATAGCAATAAAACATTTCCTTAGTCAATTGTTCAACTTAATCATTATGATTATATCAAAAAATAAAATTTAGCTTTCATATTTTGAAAATTCTTTTCTTATTACCTGGTTAAAGAAATGATATGGCTTCTACTTAATGCTATCCAATTTAATATTTAGGCTAAAACAAGGAGAATATCAAGAAGCTTAAAAGAGAGGCAAGAAAAGAAAGCAATTACAAAAATGAAAAGCAGCAAATAGGGATGTTTTGCTGAATATTTTAACTCATGTTTTTGCCTTCTTAAAAATGGCTTAGTGCAGAAAAAAAAATACTTTGAGGAACCGAAGAAAAGATGTTCAGAACAGAATTGAGTGGGAAGGAGCATCGAGTTTAGAAACAAATCACGGTAGGAACCCACTATCACAGCTGCAAAATAATAAAAGAGAAATAGGAGAATCACCAAGTCGTGCTCATGTCTATGACAGAGGCACGAAGTCACACAATATACAAGTGGGAATTCAGGTATGAGTAATGACATATTCAGGAAAGAGGACTGTCCACCTGAGTTGGACACATGAATTATGTAAGTTGTCAGAAAAAAGTGGAGTCACATGTCAAATCCTAATAAAATTTAGGCAGGGAATTTCGAAAGAAGGGCTCTTACACATATATGCTTATGCTGCTGCTCCCAATGCAAGCAGCCCATATTTGAGCACCGCCTTTAGTCCTGGCAAGGCAGAAGATGACTCAGTACTTGGAAGGAGTTCCACACTTCTGAATCCACCATGGTCCAGAAATTGAGTCTCTCTCTCTCTCTCTCTGTCTTTCTCCCTCCCAGTCTCTCTCCCCTCCCTCCCTCCCTCCCTCCCAGTCTCTCTCCCAGTCTCCCTCCCCTAACCCCCACCCCTTTCTTGGTTAGTTTAACTTTCAGATAAATATTTTTTAAAAAAATATTCTTGACCAAATATTTGAGCATCATGACCCAGCCAATTTGACACATAAAACATACCATTATAATCACAAAGATTTCAACAAGAGAAAGATTAGGGAGAGGGACATTCTTTTATTTTATAACATATAGGGTCTGGAAGAAATTGCACCTCTCTTCACTGCTAAGATATGCTTTCAGTCTACTTGGGAGAGCCCAAAGTCCAGCTTTACCAAAACTAGTTCTGAGAATTATGTGGGAACATACATACATTTTCACGCACAAGTATTATTCTTGTGACAGAAACCATTTTGGGGGAGGATGGTTTATTCAGTATATCACTTTAACTAAACTCACAATACATTGAATTAAGAAATAGAAGAGTAATTTTAACAATTTTTTAAATTATCATTTATTTGACAGGTAGAGTTATAGACAGTGAGAGAGAGACAGAGAGAAAGGTCTTCCTTCTGTTGGTTCACTCCCCAAGACCGGAGCCAGGTGCCTCTTCCTGGTCTCCCATGCAGGTGCAGAGGCCCAAGCACTTGGGCCATCCTCCACTGCCCTCCTGGGCCACAGCAGAGAGCTGGACTGGAAGAGGAGCAACCGGAACTAAAACCCAGCGCCTATATGGGATGCTGGCGCTGCAGGTGGAGGATTAACCAAGTGAGCCATGGCACCGACCCCTTTAGCAAATTTTAAGATATGGGATGGGATACCTGGAATTGCCCTTTTACTTAAGCTCTTCTGCCAGAGCAATCGGTCATAGGAGGAGACCAAATAATAAAAGCTTGCTGACTAAGAATAAAATCAGAGCGTTAGATAAAGAAATAGCAGTAGTCTGAAAAGCTGTCTTCTGTGCTGTATAAAAATTTCCACCAGATATATCATATTCGCTGTTGGAAGGGTTTTTTTTTTTTTTCTGAGTAGTTCTTGAGTTTCATACATTTAGTTTTTTCTCTCACTAAATCCCATAACAACCATGACCTGTTGCTATAATAGTGTTTCCTTGTGTACAAATATTGTGATGCATCTGTGTTAAAATTAACTTAAATCTACATCCTCAAGGCAGGTGATGTTATTAAGTCAGAAGCAAGGTAGAATCATGATTTACAAAATGACAACCTCTGTCCTCACCATATAGTCAGTGATCTCTCTGTAGGCACAGCATCCACCATTCTCCATTCCTTATGAGAAAATTGTCCATTTGTTTCAGTTTCTTCTCTTAGATTGAATTGCCTTACTGCCTAGATATTGACTATTTTGTGACTAATTATATTAACTGTCTTATGGCTTTATAATCATATTTCTTCATAAATACATTTCACTTGTTAGTTTTATGAGAATTCAAAATCAGTGCTTTTCAAACATTCAAACTGAGCCAAAACCTTTCAAATTTAGGCCACCATCTCAAAGTACAAGGGCAAGACTTCTTTCATGCATTGTGTGTTTAGGGTTTCTGAGCTTTGACAGAACCCTGAGAACAGTCAACTGGTAGTGATCATGAAGGTGGTGAAAGGGGTGGTATTGAGGAGATAAGATGAGTCGGGCATCCAAAGGGAGTGATGAGAATGATCCCCAAGTTAACAATATTGAACATCAAGCACAGTGACTCAACTTGAATACTACCTCTAAGGATTAAATATTTGACTGTTTTCATTGCAAAGATGCAAATTTCTTAAGTATTCCAGGCTAACATAAATGAAAAAAGTGTCCAATAAACATCTATCTCAAGGATCTGTACCCTGTGGCTGGTATTGATTCTGAGAAAGCAAGACAGGTTGAAAATCCCTAATCTAATACTAACTGATAGAATCAAAAAGGGAGAGAATGATCCAACATGGGAAGTGGGATACACAGCAGACTCATAGAATGGCAGATGTCCTAAATAGCACTCTGGCCTCAGAATCAGCCCTTAAGGCATTCAGATCTGGCTCAAGAGCCCATGAGAGTATTTTAGGCATGGAAAGCCAAGACACTCTGAAAAACAAAAAAAAAGAAGACCTAAATGAAAGATCTCTGCGAGTGAGATCCCAGTGGAAAGAACGGGGCCATCAAAGAAGGAGGTACCTTTCTCTGAAGGGAGGAGAGAACTTCCACTTTGTCTATGACCCTGTCGGAATAAGATCGAAGTCGGTGAACCCTAAAGACTTCCATAGCCTCGGCAACTCACGACTAGAGCCTAGGGAGATTACTGACGCCATAAACAAGAGTGTCAAATTGTTAAATCAACTTCAGGAGTCACTGTGTACTTACGTCTCATGAGGGATCTGTCCTTAATGTGTTATCCAATGTGAAATAATGCTATTACTAGTACTGAAACAGTATTTTTACACTTTGTGTTTCTGTGTGGGTGCAAACTGATGAAATCTTTACATAGTATATATTGAATCGATCTTCTGTATATAAAGATAATTGCAAATGATTAAAAAATCTTGGTGTTAAATTGGAAATTGCATAGAAAATTAATCAATCTAAAAATATATATATCATGTAGGATCTCTGTCCTTAACGTGCTATACATTGTGAATTAATACTATAACTGGTACTCCAACAGTATTTTTCACTTTGTGTTGCTATGTGAGGGCAAATTGTTGAAATCTTTACTTAATATATACTAAACTGACCTTCTGTATATAAAGAGAATTGAAAATGAATCTTGATGTGAACGGAAGGGGAGAAGGAGTTGGAAAGGGGAGGGTTGCGGGTGGGAGGGAAGTTATGGGGGAGAAGCCATTGTAATCTATAAGCTGTATTTTGGAAATTTATATTCTTTAAATAAAAGCGTTATTAAAAAAAAAAGTACAAAACTTTTTAAGTGTTTACAGGATCCTACATGTAGAAAACTCAACATCATGAAGCACTTTTTATGTATGAAATTACTTCAAACATTGTATAAAATTGCCTTAAGGCTGTATGAATTAGGTATACATAAAACATAAGCAAATTTTATGTTTAGAACTGGGTGCTATTTTCAAGATATCTCATTATGTATATGTAAATATTCCCAACCCTGAAAAAACCTGAAATCAGAGTCACTTGTGGTTTCAAGTATCAAGTATTTTGGATAAAGAATATTCAATTTGTAGCTAACCCCCCACACACACACATCATCTGTGGTTTTGTGTTTTTTTTTAAGTTTCAGATAAGTGCCATCATTGGTGGTCAGAAAATATTAAATGGAAAATTTCAGAAATACACAATTCATAAATTTTAAATCCCATGACAATCTGAATAATATGATAGAATCTTGCATCGTCTCATTCTATCCTTCCCAGATCATGTGTATCATTTTCTCAGTGTATCCATACTGTACTCTAATATACTACCCACTCTTTAGTCACCTACTGTAACAGGACTGCAATGAATGTGTTCATTGAACCCTTAATTCACTTAGTAATAGTCCCGAACTGTAACAATAGTGATGTGCGCAATTAAGATATGCCAACAAGTACAGGTAAAATGCTTTCTTTAAGATACAAATTCTTGACCTACTAAAGCAAGAAAAGATTATATGCTAAAATTACTAAAATTTATGCTAAGAAATGTTTTCTTATTATTGAAATCATGAAAAAGGAAAAATATCATGCTATTTTTTTTGCTGTTTCACATGTAACTACAAATATTATGGCTTCAGTGAATGATAAAGTTTTACCAAAAATGGGAAAAAAAACAGTATATGTGTGTATGCAGATAGAGGAAAAAGCATGGTATTTATGCAGTCAGGACTATTGACTGATTCTGGGCATCCACTAGATTTCTTGAAACATAGCTCCATGGATAAGGAGGGACCACTGTGTTAATGAGATAGAGTTTCTCCAAACAATGACTATTGATGTCCTGAGGTGTCCACATAATTAGATAGCCATACTCCTGGGAGTCTGTGATTACCTAGCATAAAAGCTGTGGAAATTTCAGAACTGATATCTTCTCTGAGATGAGTTTGTCTATACACATTGTGCTTCATCTCTCATGAAAAATGCAGGCTCAATGCACAAGATAAATTATTAAATTAGAAAGTTGTGCCTAGGGTAGTCATGAGAGCTCCACTTGGCTGTTTCTGTACCTGATGCATTTGGACCTATCCAGGATCCTTTTTTAAAGTTAAGTAGACAAAGATGAGTGAAACCTGTGTCTATCCTGTGTTTTACTGTTGATCTGAGCTCAAGTAACCACTGTCAATGGAGTCAGCTTTGTCTGTATAGAGGCATCTGTGAGCTGAATCTGAATGCAAGTCACAATCAACAAAAGCTTTGGAGGGAAGGCTAGCATGAGCACTGCTACTGGTGAAGGAGATTCATTTTAGGAATCAACTGATTGTTTTTTAACACATTCTTATTCCAACAGGGGAAAGAACTTGCCCGTCATCCGTAGAAGTAGCCTAAGAAAACTTAGCACAGGACACAGTATGATTTCTTCCATGTTAGTTAAGGTCCATAGAAGTCCATAGCAGTTGCAAGAACATGGAGTATGTCACTATTATTATTTCAAAGCTAACACATCTTGGGGTAAGAGTACAGAATAGAAAGATCTTAGAAGTGACTTCTGGGAAAAAGTGGTGAGAAAAGGGAAAGCATGAAAAAAGAGCACAAAGGAACATTAACAAGCTTGCCAGTCTCCTCTCTACACATGAATAAGACTGTGTACATGCAGATACACCTAGATTGTACACATCCTGTTTCAACTCAGAAGGATTAAGTTTTCTCTGAGTCAGACAATTGGGAAATTTTTACCCATAGATATTTGACAGGATATGTTATGTCAGGCCACATTGAAAGGAATATGCAATTATGCTCTTTTTTTTTTTTTTTTTGACAGGCAGAGTCGACAGTGAGAGAGAGAGATAGAGAAAAAGGTCTTCCTTTGCTTTTGGTTCACCTTCCAATGGCTGCCACGGCCAGCGCGCTGTGGTCAGCACACAACGCTGATCTGAAGCCAGGAGCCAGGTGCTTATCCTGGTCTCCCATGCGGGTGCAGGGCCCAAGCACTTGGGCCATCCTCCAATGCACTCCCGGGCCACAGCAGAGAGCTGGCCTGGAAGAGGGGCAACTGGGACAGAATCTGGCACCCCGACCGGGACTAGAACCTGGTGTGCCGGTGCCGCAGTGGAGGATTAGCCTATTGAGCCGCAGCGCCGGCCAGCAATTATGATTAAAAATACATGAAATACATGAAATTTTTCCCTTCATATAATTTTTTTTAAATTAGGTTAAATGAAACAAAAGATGTCTTATCATTTGACACATTTGCAGATCACAAGTAAAAACTTTCATTCTGCATAGGTAGGAGAATTCCTCCCACTTAGTTATAAATGTACAAATACTTAAGATGTGAAACAAAAATATTGAACTCAAATTGCAATTACGGATGGAGACTGGTGTTGTGACATAAAGGGTTAAGCTGCTGCCTGCAGTGCCAGAATCCATTTGGGCACCTGTTGAAGTTCTATCTGCTCCACTTCTGATCCAGTTCCCTGCTGATGTACCTGGGAAACAGCAGAAGATGGTGAAAGTGTTTGGGCCCCTGCACCCATGTGGGAGATCTGGAAGAAGCTCCTGGCTCCTGCCTTCTGTCTGACCCAGCTCTGGGCATTGTGGCTATTTTGGGAGTGAACCTGAAAATGGAAGATCACTTTGTGTGTGTGTGTGTGTGTGTGTGTGTGTCTCCCTCTCTCTTTATAATTCTGTATTTCAAACATAATAAATAAATCTTTTTTTAAAAAAATGCTTTTGTGTAACAGAAAATAAATGAGCCATTTTGTAAACCTGAGAATTGAAAGAATTCATGGGCTGAATTATGTCCCTCAAAATTCATATATTTAAGTCTCAACCCCTAAAACCTCAGAATGTAACTGTATTTGTAGGCTGGGCCTTCAAAGAGATGAATAAGTTACAGTGAGGTCTTTGGTATGTGGCTGCAATATACAATATTATGCGTTATCCTTAGAAAAACAGATACCAGGATACAGAAGTACAGAAGAAAGGGCATCTGAGGACCCAGGAAGGAGGTGGCCACCTACAACCAAAGGAGCGAGCTCTGAGCAGAAAGCAAAGCTCCCAATTGCTTGAGCATGGACTTCTGGGCTCCAGAACTGCGAAAAAATAAATTTCTGTTGAGTAAACCCCCAAATCTATGATATTTTGTTATGCCAGCCTTATCAAGCCAATAAAAGAAAAATAGACATGAAAAGGCAATATGAAAAGGTTAATATCATCATAATAGCAGAAAAAAAGACTTTGTAATATGACCCTGAAATTCACATTCCTAATGAAAATATTCTCTTCCAAAATTTTTGTGTTCTACACAAAATAGCAATGTAGGTATACCTCATTTTATTGTACTTGTCTTTGTTGAACTTGGCATATGTTTCAATTTTTACAAATTAAAAGCTTTTAGCAACCATGTATTTTAAATCTATCAGCACCATTTTCCCAAGAGATGAGCTTATTTCAGGACTCTGCCAGACATTTTGCTAATTTTTATTACATTTAAGATTTTTCATTATTATCAAATCTGTTTGGATTATCTGTAATCAGTGATGTTTGAAGTTGCTATCATTATTGCTTTGGAATGTCACAAATACCACCCATATAAGGTGGCAAACTTAATCAATAAACATGTGTATTTTGGCTGCTCCACTGCCCCCACCACCCATTGCCCTCTTTCGCTCCCTCTCCTGGAGACACAGACATAATATTAAAAGGAGGTAAATTAATAACTCTATGATGTCCTACAGTGAAAGAAGTATCACACATCTCTCATTTTAAATTAAAAACTAAAAAAGTTTATGTTTAATGAGAAAGGCATGTTAAAAGGCAAGGCAGGCTGAAAGCAAGCTCTCTAGTTAGGCAAGTTTTGAGCACATAGGGAAAGTTCCCCAGGGATAAATGTGCTACTTCAGTGAGTATAAAAAAAATTGCCAGAAAGCAAAAGAGCCTTGTTGCTGATATGGAGAAAATTCTAGTAGACCGGATAGAAGATCAAAACAGTCACAGTACTCCCTCAAGCAAATCCCAGTCCAGGAAAAAAAAAAAGACTGGAAGAAGCTGAAGAGAGATGTTTGAAGCTAGCAGAGATGAGATCTAAGAAAAGAAGCCATCTCCAGGACATGAAAGTGCAAGGTGAAGAAGCAAGTACTGGTGTAGAAGCCACAGCAAGTTATCTGTAAAACGGAGCCAAGTTAATTGATGATGGCAGGAATGATAAATTACTGATTTTCAGTGCAGACATATCTGCCTTATATTGGAAGACGTCACCCAGGAATTACATGTATGGCCTCAAAGCTTCTTTAAAAGGACAGTTAATGCTCTTGTAAGGTGTGAATGCATCTGGTGACTTGAAATTGATCCAGTGCTCATTTACCATTATGATAAATCTTGAGACATTGAGAATTGCATTAAATAGACTATTCCTGTGCTCCATAAATGGAAAAACAGAGACTGAAAGAAAGAAGAGGAGAGAACTAGCTGTTGTTCTCTCCCTAAATGTCCATTACAGGTCTGGACATGGAAACTGGGAAGTAGGAACTCAATCCAGACCCAACTACTTGAGTCATCACTCCTGACTCCTAAGGTGTGCATTTGCAGGAAACTGGATGAGAAGCAAAGCACTATATGTGGAATGTGGGCACCACAATCAGTGTCTTAACCACTCCACCAAACGTCTGACATAACTATTATAACCTTTAATCAATACATTATTTTTAATTAAAGTATGTACATTCTTTACACATGTTATTTAACATTTAATAGGCTAGAATATAGTGTAAACATACTGGAATTGTGGCCTAGAAGCTAAAGCTGCCACCTGCAAACCTGGCATCGTGTATATGTGCTGTTCATGTCCCAGCTGCTCCACTTCTGATCCAGCTCCCTGCTAATGTCATGTCAGTAAGAGCGAAGATGGCCCAAGTAGTTGGGTCCCTGCCTCCCATATGGGAGAGTCAGATGAATCTCCTGGCTTATGATTCTGTTTAGCCCAGCCCTGGCAGTTTTGGCCATCTTGGGGGTGAACCTGTGCATGGAGGATCTCTCTGTCTCTTTCTCTCCCTCTCTCTGTAACTCTGACTTTCAAATAAATAAATAAATCTGTAAAAATACCCTTATATAACCACTGGGATACCAAAAACTCTGTAGTCCACTTCATTGCAACATTCATGCTACAAAGTAAACCAGAATGAAACCCATAACATCTCTAAGGTATGTCTGTTTTGAAACACAATCAATTTTTAAAATTTTGTTTTAAAAAAGTTTTATTTTACTTATTTGAAAGTCAAAGTTACAGAGAGGCAGAGACAGAGAGAAGGAGAGGTCTTCTATCCACTGGTTCACTCCCCAGATGACTGCAACAACCAGAGGTGTGCAAATCCGAAGCCAAGATTCAGGAGTTTCTCCCTGGTGCAGAGGCCCAAAGACTCATGCCATCTCCTTCTGCTTCGCCAGGCCAAGGCAGAGAGCTGGACAGGAAGTAGAGAAGCCAGGACTTGAACTGCACCCATATGGGATGTTGACACTGCAGACAGCCACTTTAACCGCTATACCACAGCGTAGGCTGCAGTTTTCTTTTCTTAATAGGAGGTACTTTTATACCATGCCAGCAAACCATTAAATGTTTCCAAGGTTAAGAGTTAAGGTACTGGGGGTCTGTGCTGTGGTGTAGTGGGCTAAGCCTCTGCCAATGGCATCAGTACCCCATATGAGTGTTGGTTCCTGTCCCAGCTAATCCTTTTCTGATCCAGCTCTCTGCTGTGGACTGAGGAAGCAGAAGACAGCCCAGGTACTTGGGCCTCTGCGCCTGAATGGCAGACGTGGCAGAAGCTCCTGGCTCCTGGCTTCAGATTGGCCCAGCTGCAGCCTTTGAGGTCATTTTGGGAGTGAAGCAGAGGAGGGAAGATATTTCTCTCTGTCTCTCCCTCTCTCTCTCTCTGTAACTGTATCTCAAATAAATATGGGCTTCTCGCACGAAGCGATGGTGGGGCGACAGTGTTCTTTGACAGGAAGCACCGGAGACAATTTCGGTGAACATGTCCATTTTTTAGCAGTTAGGCACAGCTTTTACAGGACAAGCAGAGGGGAGTAGCTAGCTTAGGGTAGCAATACTAATTCTACAGGATAAGGCCGATACTGGTGCTGCTATGCTTCTCCAATCAGCTTGAAGGTCACGTAGCCCAGGTAGCCTTCCAGGTGGTCTTATGAGTCTGGGCTACATCCAAGAACTGTTTATCTAGCTGACAATGAAAAGGCCCCTCAACAGGAAACGGAGGTGGGGAAAATGTCCTAGGGCCCTGCCACCTGCCAGCAATCAGGTCATATGTGGGTCTCAGCATGCTGAGTCCTGAACCAGGGTTTTTCCCCAGGGGCATGGTGTGCCATGCCCTCTGGACCTCCTGCATAGCCTAGGCAGGCAGTCTTCCAGCCAGGCACAGGATCACCCCCAAAGAAATAAATAAAATCGTTTTAAAAAAGAGTTAATGGACTGTATGTTAACTGTTTTTGGCCTGATTATTTCTAAGTTTTAGAAATAGGAGGGGCCAACGTTATGGCCCAGCAGGTTAAGGCCATGACCTGAAGCACCGGCATCCCATATGGGCACTGGTTCAAGACCTGGCTGTTCCACTTCTGATCCCGCTCTCTGCTATGGCCTGGGAGCAGTAGAAGATGGCCCAAGTCCTTGGGCTCCTGCACCTGCTTGGGAGACCCGGAGGAAGCTCCTGGCTCCTGGCTTTGGATTGGCTCAACTCTGGCCATTGCAGCCAATTGGGGAGTGAATAAGCCAAAGGAAGACCCCGCTCTCTCTCTCTCTCTCTCCCTCTCTCTCTCTTTCTCTCTCTCTTTCTCTGCCTCGCCTCTCTGTGTAACTCTGACTTTCGAATAAATAAGTAAATCTAAAAAAAAAAAAAAGAAACAGGAGCAACAAATCAATTCCTTGAATTGATTCATGTTGACACATTTTTTATTTTTGTTTGTTTTAAGGAATTTTTTAATCCATTAAGTTCTTAGGACAACAGCAAATGCATGACAATTACTATAACAGGATTCTCATCAGTTCTCGTGTTAATGTGATATTGAAACAAAGAGGACAGATTCTGTGCAGTGCTTTGATACACTTCTAGAGTAAAATGATACTTCCTTTCTTCCTTCCTTCTTTTCCTCCCTCCCTCCCTTCATTCCTCCTCCCCTCTGTGTCTCTCCCTTTCTTTCTTCTGTTTTACCTTTTTTTCTCTCCTTTTTAATTTTTGAGATAGCATATTTTAATTTACATTGTAGTCAAAGGCTTAATGTTCCACTAAATAAATAGTTCAATGAGAAAAAAGTTAAAAGACTCTAGTTCAGAGTCTGGCACTGTGGTGTGGCTGGTAAAGCTGCCACCTGCAGTGCCTGCATCCCCTATGGGCACTGGTTCAAGTCACAGCTACTCCTTTTCCAATCCAGCTCTCTGCTATGGCCTGGGAAAGCAGTGGGAGACGGCCTAAATCCTTGGGCACCAAACCCACATGGGAGACCTGTAAAAACTGCCTCCTGGCTTCGGATCAGCCCAACTGCAGTAATTGCGGCCATTTGGAGACTAAACCAGCAGATGGAAGATCTCTCTGTCTCTTTCTCTCTCTCTCTACCTCTGCCTCTCTATAACTCTGCCTTTCAAATAAATGAATATTAACAAAAGACTCTGGTTCAGAGGGAATATAGGCAAGGGTTATCAACAGCAATCAAATAAAAAGATGACCTTTTCACTCACATATAGTACGTTTTGATATAAATAAATTGTCTCCTTTTATTAATGTAAAACATTTTCAATGTAAATTGAAAAAAAAAAGTTTGTGAATCATCTGCTGGATTTACAAGGGGAAGTGTTAATGGCTTTTAGAAGTCTTTCCCAAAATTTCAGGGTGGATTAAATAAGAGTTTTGTTTGTGTTAATTTTCTTAGTTTCTTTCATGGGTCAAATTTTATAATTTTATTTTAAAATAAAGTTTTATTTTAAATAAAATTTGTATTTAAAATAAAATAAATATAAAATAAATATTCATGACTACAATATTGATAAATATCATGAACTCTTCATTCAAGGGTTGTGTGTAGACATGCTGAAATTTTTTCTCCAGAGCCATAGTCCCAGTCATTCTGGATTTCCCACTGTAAGATCATCCATGAAATAAACAATAATAATATTTTTCAGTATAGACATGTGATTAACAAACCATACATTTTATTAATATACTTAATAATATGTTTCAATATAGACAAAGGATTAACAAATCAAATTTTATTAATATACTATCTTCAGCTGCATGCTTGATTTCATGGCATTGTCATTTTGTTAATAAAGAAAATAAAAACAGTGAAATTAAGATTGGGATTGTCCAAGATCCTTGATTTTTGTTGAACAACTTCTTAGAATTTCTAATGTTCCAAGCTAGGTTCACTGTAGCATCATGTCCTGTGAGATATAATTAAAATTTACGGACCAAAAAGGGCTAACAGTCTTCAAGTTTTTAACATGACCAGAACATGCAAGAGATGCTATTGCATTTTTTGTTTACCTTTAATGATCAGAATAAATGTTTCAAGGTAGAGTCAACAAACATTTTACAAATGAAACTGAAGCTAAAGTAGTCAACAAACTTGGACCCCAATATTGGAGTCTAAAGTTTATGTTCTTTACATCATTTTTCAAAGGTGAAATATTCCATTATGTATTCCAGAATTAACAATAGCTATATTGAATCTATTCAACAAACGTGCTTAACATCCAGTACTTTTGTAGAGACATGAGAGCTCTGAATTTCTTCAGCTGTTAGCTAAGGAGAGCAATCTCTATTAGTGGTTATCAAACTGCAATACCCCGAATTCTGTGAGATTCCTGGGATAGCTTCAAGGATCACAAGGTGCTATTGTGGTTACCCCCCACCACCTTTCCGCAGAATAGAGTCTCTGATTGACTTCCTAGAAAAGATTAATTTCACTAATTTTAACCATAAAAGGTTTTAAACTACACAACTAGATAATTTCTAAAATGCCCCACACTTGTAATAGAATAGTTCCTATTATCTGCAGGGATTGCATTCCAAGATCCCTAGTGCATGCCTGAAACCACAGATAGTACCAAACCCTACCTGGTATATACTGTTTTTTTTTTTTTCCTATATGCCAGTGCCTATGATAAAGTTTAATTTATAAGTTAGGTGCAGTAGGAGATTAACAAAAAAATAATATAAAATAGAAGAATTATGACAATTCACTATGGTAAAATTTATTTAAAACTTAAGAATTGTTTATTTCTGAAAGTTTACATTCAATAATTCTGCAAGATAGTTGACCACAGATAAATGAAAGTACAGAAAGAAAACCAAGCATGGTACTGCATGAATACATGTAATATGTTTCCTATTTATAATATGAATAAAATATGGTTTATTACATTTAAGAACATTACAATTTAGCTACAATAAACACACAAATAAAGAACACAAGCTGTCCTTAAAGGCAGTGCCTGACTAAGCACCACAGAGATATCAGCCACGGTGGCTGGCAAAGCATACTTCTCACTTATAGTAAGTCCTTTTTGGCATAATACAGGTGACTCCATCTGCGCTGGGGAATGCAGGAACTTCTATGTTTCTAGTGCCTTCAAAGTGCATGTCCTGGTCTTTCAGTGATCTAAGAAGATTGTTAAATTCCAGTGTTATGAAATTTAAAACTTAATAAATGTAGATGTAGACTATGATTTTTCAATAATTTAAATCTCCATCTTATTAAAAATAAAATTTTAAATAGGGGAAAGAAAAGATACATCCAACCTCTTGCAAGGAACGCATGAAAACAAAGTTTACCATTAGGAATTTTTTCTTGTAAATCACTCCTCTGACATAAAATCATCATTATGAACAGATACTGTGAATTATTCAGTAATCTTTACTTCCAATTCTGTGAGTTTTCTGTATTTGAGGGTCTGACAAATTCATTATACATTAGGAACCAAAGGTGAAATGGACACAGGAGTCAAACAGATAAACTGTCAGTTTATTACTGATAGTTGCTGAAGTATGAGTCTTCAGACTTATTAAACAAGTGAGCCTCCTATGAGTTTACTATGAAAGTAGATAATCATTATAAGTCATAGTCCCTGGAAGCTCAAAACATCCCCATTCCCCACTGACTCACTCACAAAATGGTTTGATCCAGCAAAGTTAATTTCATAGCTTTCTGCAGAATAATTACACATGTTTTCTTTAGGCAGAGTGATCTTTCTCCCTAACTCAGACATAGCATCCCTCCTCCAGGAGGAAGAAGGAAGAAAATCACTGACCAAGAAGAGCTAATGTTAACTGATCCAATCAGTTTGTGCACTGATTTGGAAGTTCTTCCACGTTGAGTGCATCTTCGTAGGTGTGATATTTAATACAAAACTTTTCATGCTTTTCATTCACTCCCATGTCCAGTCACACTCTTATATCTTACATTTGCTTGTTTTCTTTTTTAAAAAGATTTATTTATTTATTCAATTATTTAAAAGGAAGAGTTACAGAGAGGCAGAGAGAGGTCTTCCATCTGCTGGTTCACTCCCCAAGTGGCCACAATAGCCGGAGCTGGGCCAATCTGAAACCAGGAGCCACGAGCTTCTTCCAAGTCTCCCACGTGGGTGCAGGGAACCAAGGACTTGGGCCATCTTCTACTGCTATCCCAGGCCATAGCAGAGAGATGTATTGGAAGTGGAGCAGCTGGGATTCGAACTGGTGCACATATGGGATACTGACACTGCAGGTGGCGGCTTTACCCACTAAGCCACAGTGCTGGTCCCTCCTTGTCTTCTAATCCCTTTCCTTCCAGGCTACTGATGATTTAACTTGACCCATTTCCAGGAATCTACATATATCTTCACCAACAGCCATTTGATTCCATGATGGAGAGGATCAGGTGAATCAGTTACAGCTTCATGCATGTAAAATTTATCCATCATTAGTTTTTAAAGCCATGCCCAAATATTACTCAGATATTTATATCTTTTACCCAAATAATAACTAAATATGTCTTTAATCCAAGAAAAGGCTTTTTTCCTCCTGAAGTTCACCCCTTTACTATATAGCATGGGGAACATGAAGAAGTACCATATTAGAGTCTGTGCTACCTGCTCATAGAGTTTCCTCGTGCCCTTTAGTCCGGTTTGAGTATAATAGCTGATGCACATTTAGATTTTATGTTATTGTAGTTCTGTTTTCATGACATAGTGAACCAGTTCAAAATGGAATTTCTGCTGGGAATTCCAAACACACCTATCATGAAAAAGCTCACAAGGAGGAGTTCCAACTGCCAATGTGAGAATATTTAGAGGTGGACACATTACGAGGTAATTATGTCATGGTGATAGAGATTTCTAATAGGGTAATACCTTTCTAAGAAGAGATATGAGATCATGTTTTGTATATTTGAATGTTGGCTCATGACCTGGACCTGAGATTGCTCACAATTTTCAATTTATTAGAGTAAGTACTCTCAGTTTCCTGCTTCTGCGATTTTCCCACCTCCTGATTGCAGATGCTAAAAGGGTTCCAGGCTAGGGTTTATTTAGTGGTTAAGGCACATTGTGGGAGGTCTACATCCCAAATCAGAGTGCCTGGATTGAGTCCCAGCTCAGCTACCAATCGCACTGTCCTGCTAACATGCACCTGGGGAATCAGTAAATGATGGCTCAAATGCATGGATACTCCCACTGAAATGGTAGACTCAGATTGAGTTCCTGCCTCCCTGTGGTCAACTAGTCCAGCCCTGGTTGTTGTCTTCAGGCATTTGGGGAATGAACCAGCAGGTGGAAGACCTCTTTTCTCTCTCCCTCTCCACCCTCCATATCTTTCAAGTAAAAATTGAAATAAACAAATTTAAAAATTCCTCAGTAGATGCCTACTATCATACATCTAGAACTATCATATTCTATTAACCATCTCCATAATTCCTGGCAGATCTACCTTCTTGGCTCTACCTCTGACTTATATACTTGGCATGATAATATTGTTTCCCAAATCTTTACTTGACCAGACTTATCTTCCAAACCCCTGTTGAAAATCAAATCTCAGTGGTGTCACTGTGACACCTTTAGGACATGCCAATTAATTTTTGCAGTTCTATTAGGATATAATCTCTTGCCTCTGACTGTTATCTAATTATGTTGCAAACTGACCATTGGTATTACCTTAACTACCAGAAGAATAATTTCTTTCACAGAAACCTGTGGCCTAGGAAAAAGAAATTGCCTCTATTCTGTTTTCCCATATCCTAGCTGTACCTTTGAGCATTGGGTCACGTCTACAAGTTCTCGTTGTTGAGACAAACTGTAGAGTTACAAACATGAGGGTATTGCCTAGATGTCCTAGAGCTACTACTACAGTCTGATTGCTATCCCCAAAAGTCATGAATAAATTGAGGCTGTTATCATGGAGTGGGGTTAAGAAATGGGGAAGTTTGGCCCTCTGCTCTTTCTTCCCATCTGTGTCCCCTTGTCCCTGCCTCTGGAGGATGCTGTATTTCAGATGCCATCCTGGAAGTGAAGACTGGACCTCACCAGATACCAAACCTTCCTGAACCCTGATTTTTCCAGGCTCTGGAACTATGAAAAATAATTCTGTTATTTTGAAGGTAAGCAATTTTAGCTATCCTAATATAGGAACAGAAAAAGGACTACATCACCTGCTGTGATGTAACAACCCGGCCTATCACTAAGCATTTACTATGATCTCCAGAGTCTCAAGATCCCAAATATCACACCCCAAGTTCTCCTACAGTTGTGTGCTTTTCCTCTGCTATAATCACTCTGGGATGTTTTGTAACACAAAGAACTCCCTTGCCCTCACATTTAGCCATTGATTCTTATTAATACTCCTAGTCTTTCACCTTGAATCCTAACCATTTTGTAAGTAAATAGCCAACTCCATTGTCCTTGTAGAAATTTCTTCCTTATATCTTTCATTTATCTGAATTATCAAGAGTATTCTCAATTGGGACATATCTTCCAGGAGTGAATTTTTTCAGCAGCTGGACCACTCCCTTGCATTAGAGATGACACATTCCCCACTTTGCACCCAAGAAAAGGTCTTTCTTGCCAACAAGACAGCACTTGAGAAATCCTGACACTTCCAATTTACCACCAATTTTCTTAGACTACCAGTGTCAGAAAATGCTTGTGAAATGGGAAAGAGCAAGCGTGCACAGGAGGCCAAACAACTATGCTGGATATGTGATCAGAACAGGGTACAAGGATGGGATAGAAAGAGACCCAGACTGTGCATAGTTCCCTAGAGCAGTTCGTTGGGAATCCCTCAGGTTTCTCATTAGAGACCACAAAAGTAATGCGGTTCAGCCTGGTCCTGTGTTCTGTTATTGGCTGGAAGCAACCTGCAGCAGAATGGTCATCAAAGGCTTGGCAGCCAGAGCGCCACCCACAGCAGGTTCTCCTGGAGGAATATGTGCAGCACATCTCCTTCTCCCCACCTTAATCATTAGCTAACAACATTTAGAGATTTCATCATAAAGTCAGTCTCATAAGCAAAGCAAGTCTACAGAATATAAGATCAATAACAGACAGAAGAGGGGATAAAGCTTAGTATAGTGGGAAAGCACCAGACCAGAAGTCAAGAGAGGTCTGCTTTGGTTGTTAACAGCAGGGAAAGTTACAAGGCTCCTCTGAAGACAGTTTTTTTCAAATAAATTAACTAAGAATAATAGAGCTGAAAAATCTCTGAGTTAAAGCTATGGGACTGGTCATTAAAGAAAAACTACTTAAGGGGAAAACAAACTTTAATGATTTATTCATGTCCTGTATAATATATTAATGCTAAAGAAAAACACAGCAGTTTCAGTCTTTTGAACCAAGCCCCATATATTTGAGTTTATATCTGCTAGTTAAAATTATGCCTTATTTATTTTTATAATCTGAGTGCAGAATCAATCTAGTTTCTTAAGTTACTTTATTTTTATGGTAAATTGATAAATTATGGTTGTGCATATTTATGGAGAACAAAGTGATATTACAACACAGTATAATTAAATTGAATTAATGAACACATCCATCACCTCAAATACTTATTTTTTGTGAAAAGAACATTTCAAATTTATTCTTTCAGCAATTACACATGTATAATGCATCATTATTAAATATTTTAACTATGCTATGTAACACATATAAAAGAAGTAAAAAAATTTTTTCCCGATGTCTGAATTTTACTATTCTCTGACTGTCATGTCCCCTAGCCTCTAGTAACAATCATTTTATTCTCTGCTTCTATGACTTTATTGTGTATGAAACACACTCAAATGAAAACACACAATATTTGTCTTTCTGTGCTTGCTAAATTTCCTAGGAAAATATTTTTCAGCTTCACTCATGTTACAGCAAATAACAAGATTTTTTTCTTTTTAAAGGTGATATAACATTCCATTATGTGTATGTACATATATATTTAATTTATATATTGACAAACAGATTTCAAAACTAGTTATTGTGAATAGTGCTGAAATGAACATGGGATTCCATGCATCTCTTCAACATACAGATTTCAAATATTTTCTATCCCCTCTCAATCTTTTACAGTTATATTCATACACCTGATTTGACTGTAGTGTTTTAGTAACATCTTTATGTGAATTACCTCAAGCATTCAAGGCGGTTCATGGAAACCAGTACTGTTTTTCTTTTGCAGTCATATTTCATCTGTGTTTGTAATTCCTAATTAACATAGGCTTAGGCTTAGGACTCATCCTTGGTAAAATGTAATCCAAGTCATTAAGCAATAGCATATTGGCACTATTGAAATTAGCATGTAAACTGGTAGAATTTGCTATGCATGTAGACATGGAATTGAGCTGTGATTGCATAGAGTAGGTTATGTGAAATTTGATTAAGAAAACTTCCACAATTCTTAGTGGGATTTTAGAAGTTATAGACACCCAGATCTGTATTAAATTAATTAATGAAATAGTGGTAATTATCCATAAGGTACCAATCATTGCCTAACATTTTGAATTTTATAAAAAGATATACTATATAGCTTTCTTTATGATTTGATTATCTTTTATTTCCTCTGTGCAAAAACACATTTCCTATATAACTCTTTTATAATCATTTCCTCTCAAAAATTCTCACATTCATTACATTTTTTTTTTTTCAGGAAAAGTCACAGGTTCCAGAAAGACATTCTCCTAAAAAAGATACTCATACGCATACCTCTCTTCTTTGGTGTCTCCAGTGACCTGTTAGTCTTTTTAATACTAATTCTTACTTTTTCTATTTTTATAATATACCAATTCCAGCTGAAAATTACTAATCTAAATGTTTTACTAGTCTAAATGTTTGACATAGTTCTACTGACTCATGTTAAATGTCTACATAGCATCCTATACTCATTCACTAAACTGAACTCATTTCCTTGAAGATTTTTTTTCCCAAGTAAATAGAGGGCCATTTGTAGCTTTATGTTGCTAGATTTAGAATCATTTTAAATCCTCCTAGTCAGAAGTGAGTTTAACTGTGAAAGCTTAGACTCATGCTGCCTGACTACTAATTTTTACCCAGAGATTTGAAAAGGAGAATAAGCCAGGAAAATTGGCTAACAGATAGTAGTGATGCTACTTATTTAAAATCAGCAAGTCCCCTATTGTATTTCACATAATTGACCACATTTTCTCATGTCCTTTTCATTATAAGGTCAGAACTAAATACCCAAAGTAGCACATAATCTTCTAGCTGAAAACTTCAGTCCAACATTGATTGACTTCTCTGTGCTATGCATTGAGGTGAATATTAGAGATTCATGAAGTACAATCCTTCTCTCAATAAAGCTGGAATGGATTGTATAATCTTTATATTTCTCTTTATAGAAACAATCACTTTATAAGGCAAAAGATATATTACTTTGTACAACTGCACTTACTCTGGAGTAATGTAACATAATATATACTGAGTAACACTCTAGAAAGAAAGGTAGGATGTCAACAGTTGAACTAAGGTTGAATAAATAATGAGAAAGAGCCACCAAGCAAGACAGAATGATCAGGATGTATGAAGCACCTGAGACAAAAATAAGCTCATTATAATTGAAGAATAGAAAGAAGAATTTTTTTCAAGACTCTAGGGTAGAATTCCCACAGAGGTTTATAATAAACAATCAATTATAAAATTAAGCATAATACTCCTCCTTTGTGGCTGAAGAGACCTGGTCCCATACTAGCAATGATTTTCTTTTAAGTTTACTTAATGTGGTTGCATTGTGATTATATCTGTCATCACTTCTATTGTTAGATCTTGCCTGCAGGCTCTAATTTATGAGATTTTGACATGAAATGTGGGTACAGAGTCTGATATGCTAATATGGCCCAAATGTGAGCTGGAGACACTTAGTGCTCATCAGTTTCTTTAAGAACTCTTCTACACTCTAGCTTCTTTGTCAGCTAAATTGGGGCTGGCAAATTATACACACAAAAAAATATATGTGAGCATTACTTCTGGACTAAGATGATTAGGACTAATGTACCCTACCTATGTCTCTGTTTGGCTTAGAATTAATGCATTAAAATGGTATTGTTTGTGTTGGCATTATTGTGCAGCAGTATAAGCCTCCATGGCCTGCAGTGCCAGAGTCCCATAAGGGTACTGGTACAAGTCCAGCTGCTCAACTTGCAATCCAGCTCCCCGCTAAAGTGCCTAGGAAAGCAGCAGAAGATGACCCAAGTGTTTGTGCCCCTGCCACCCACCTAGGAGACTCAGATGAAATTACAGGCTCTGGCTTTGGTCTGGCCCAACCATGACTGTTGTAGCCATCTGGGGAGTGAACTAAAAGTTAGAATGTTTTCTCTCTCTGTCTCTCTCTCTCAACTCTGACTTTCATGTAAAAAAATAAGTCTTTTAGAAAAAAATGGCATTGTCACAGCTGAAAAATCCTGTTTTCTAAGTCAAAATGTTCCAAGTAACCTGATAACATTTCTTTTTTTTTTATTTAGTAAATATAAATTTCCAAAGTACAGTTTATGGATTACAATGGCTCCCCCCCCCCATAATTTCCCTCCCACTCACACCCCTCCCATCTCCTGCTCCCTACCCCATTCCATTCACATCAAGATTCATTTTCAATTATCATTATATACAGAAGGTTGATTTAGTATATACTAAGTAAAGATTTCATCAGTTTGCACCCACACAGAAACACAAAGTGTAAAATATTGTTTCAGTACTAGTTATAGCACTACTTCACATTGGACAACACATTAAGGACAGATCCCACATGAGAAGTAAGTACACAGTGGCTCCTGAAGTTGACTTAACAATTTGACACTCTGTTTATGGCATCAGTAATCTCCGTAGGCTCTAGTCATGAGCTGCCAAGGCTATGGAAGCCTCTTGAATTCACCAACTCTGATCTCATTCTGACAGGGTTGTAGTCAAAGTGGAAGTTCTCTCCTCCCTTCAGAGAAAGGTACCTCCTTCTTTGATGGCCCATATTTTCTGCTGGGATCTCACTCACAGAGATCTTTCATTTAGGCTTTGTTTTTTTTTTTTTTGTTTTTTTTTTTTTTGTTTTTTTTTTTTTGCAGGAGTGTCTTAGCTTTCCATGCCTAAAATACTCTCATGGGCTCTTGAGCCACATCCAAATGCCTTAAGGGCTGATTCTGAGGCCAGAGTGCTATTTAGGACATCTGCCATTCTATGAGTCTGCTGTGTATCCCACTTCCCATGTTGGATCGTTCTCTCCCTTTCTATTCTATCAGTTAATATTAGCAGGCACTAGTCTTGTTTGTGTGATCCCTTTGACACTTAGACCTATCAGTGTGATCAATTGTGAACTGAAATTGATCACTTTGACTAGTGAGATGGCCTTGGTACATGCCACCTTGATGGGATTGTATTGGAATCCCCTGGCACAATTCTAACTCCATCATTTGGGGCAGTTCCGATTGAGCATGTCCCAAATTGTACATCTCCTCCCTCTCTTATTCCCACTCTTATATTTCACAGGGATCACTTTTCAGTTAAAATTTAAACACCTAAGAATAATTGTGTGTTAATTACGGAGTTCAACCAATAGTACTAGAACAAAACAAAGAAAAATACTAAAATGGATAAGGTATTAATTTGTTCATCAACAGTCAGGACAAGAGCTGATCAAGCCATTGTTTCTCATAGTGTCTATTTCACTTCAACACGTTTCCCCTTTGGTGCTCTATAGAATACTATACAGCAGTCAAAAACAATGAAATCCGGTCATTTGCAACAAGATGGAGGAATCTGGAAAACATTATGCTGAGTGAATTAAGCCAGTCCCAAAGGGACAAATATCATATGTTCTCCCTGATCAGCAAAAACTGACTGATTACATTTCACAAGAAGACGTAAATTTTGTTCTGAGTAACTGATATTTCCGAAGGTTTTTCTATTTTTGTTTTTTTTTTTTTTGCTTTAAACTATTTTATGTTTTTCCAAGAAATATTTTATTTAAGGTATACAAACTTTATGTATTTATTTCATAAATACAAATTCAGAAACAAAGTGATTCTTGCTACGCTACCCTCCCTCCCATCCACACTTCCACCCTTCTTCTTTCTCCTATTCGCATTCTTATTTTTTTAACCTTTATTTAATAAATATAAATTTGCAAAGTACAGCTTTTGGATTATAGTGGCTTTTTCACCCCATAATCTTTCTTTCACCAGCAACCATCCCAACTTCCACTACCTCTCCCATCCCATTCACATCAAGATTCATTTTTAATTATCTTTATATACAGAAGATCAATTTAGTATATATTAAGTAAAGATTTTAACAGTTTCACCCACTCAGAAACAAAAAGTGTAAAATACTATTTGAGTACTAATTATACTGTTATTTCACATAGTACAACACATTAAGGACAGAAATCCTACATGGGGAGTAATTGCACAGTGACTGCTGTTGATTTAACAACTGACACTCTTAGTTATGACGTCAGTAATCCCCCGAGGCTCTTGTCATGAGCTGCCAAGGCTATGGAAGCCTCTTGAGTTCGCCAACTCTGATCTTATTTAGACAAGGTCATAGTCAAAGTGGAAGTTCTCTCCTCCCTTCAGAGAAAGGTACCTCCTTCTTTGATGGCCCATATTTTCTGCTGGGATCTCACTCACAGAGATCTTTCATTTAGGTTTGTTTTTGTTTTTTTTTGTTTGTTTGTTTGTTTGTTTTTTGCCAGAGTGTCTTGTCTTTCCATGCCTAAAATACTCTCATGGGCTCTTGAGCCACATCCAAATGCCTTAAGGGCTGATTCTGAGGCCAGAGTGCTATTTAGGACATCTGCCATTCTATGAGTCTGCTGTATGTCCTGCTTACCATGCTGGATCATTCTCTCCCATTTTTATTCTATCAGTTAATATTAGCAGGCACTAGTCCTGTTTATGTGATCCCTTTAACTCTTAGACCTATCAGTGTGATCAATTGTGAACTGAAACTGATCACTTTGACTGGTGAGATGGCCTTGGTACATGCCATCATGATGGGATTGTATTGGAATCCCCTGGCACAATTCTAACTCCACCATTTGGGGCAAGTCCAATTGAGCATGTCCCAAATTGTACATCTCCTCCCTCTCTTATTCCCACTCTTATATTTAACGGGGATCATTTTTCAGTTAAATTTAAACACCTAAGAATAATTGTGTGTTAATGAAAGTGTTCAACCAGTGGTATTAAGTGAACAAAAAATACTAAAAGGAATAAAATAGTAAGTTGTTCCTTGATAGTCAGGACAAGGGCTAATCAAGCCATTGTTTCTCATCGTGTCCATTTCACTTCAACAGGTTTCCTTTTAGGTGGTCAGTTAGTTGTTATTGATCAGGGAGAATATATGATACTTGTACCTTTGGTACTGGCTTATTTCACTCAGCATGATGTTTTCCAGATTCCTCCATGTTGTTGCAAATGACCGGGTTTCATTGTTTTTTTACTGCTGTATAGTATTCTACAGAGTATATGTCCCATAATTTCTTTTTCCAGTCTTCTGTTGATGGGCATTTGGTTGATTCCATGTCTTAGCTATTGTGAATTCAGCTGCAATAAACTCTGAGGTGCAGACCGTTTTTTTGTTTCCCAATTTAATTTCCTTTGAGTAAATTCCAAGGAGTGGGATGGCTGGGTTGTATGACAGGGCTATATTCAGGTTTCTGAGGAATCTCCAAACTGACTTCCATAGTTGTTATTCCCACCAACAGTGGGTTAGTGTCCCTTTTTCCCCACATCTGTGCCAACATCTGTTGTTGGTTGATTTCTGTATGTAAGCCATTCTAACCGGGGTGAGGTGAAACCTCATTGTGGTTTTGATTTGCATTTCCCTGATGGCTAGTGATCCTGGACATGTTTTCATGTGTCTGTTGGACATTTGAATTTCCTCTTTGGAAAAATGTCTATTGAGGTCTTGGCCCATCTCTTAATTGGGTTGTTTGTTTTGTTGTTGTGGAGTTTCTTGATCTCCTTGTAGATTCTTATTATTAATCCTTTATCAGTTGCATAGTTTGCAAATTGTAGATTCTGGTTATTAACCTTTTATCTGTTACAGAGTTTGCAAATATTTTTTCCCATTCTGTTGGTTGCCTCTTCACTTTCCTAACTGTTTCTTTTGCAGTACAGAAACTTCTCAATTTGATGTATTCCCAATTGTTAATTTTGACTTTGACTGCCTGTGCCTCTGGGATTTTTCCAAGAAGTCTTTGCCTGTGCCTATATCTTGTAGGGTTTCTCCTATGTTCTCTAATAATTTGATGGTGTCAGGTCAAAGCTTTAGATTTTTAATCCATGTTGAGTGGATTTTTGTGTAAGGCGTAAGGTAGGGATCTTGCTTCATGATTCTGCATGTGGAAATCCAGTTTTCCCAGCACCATTTGTTGAATAGACTGTCCTTACTCCAGGGATTGGTTTTGGATCCTTGATCAAATACAAGTTGGCTGTAGATGTTTGGATTGATTTCTGGTGTTTCTATTCTGTTCCATTGGTCTATCCATCTGTACCAGTACCATTCTGTTTTGATTATAACTGCCCTGTAGTAGGTCCTGAAATCTGGCATTGTGATGCCTCCAGCTTTGTTTTTGTTGTACAAGATTGCTTTAGCTATTCGAGGTCTCCTGTGCCTTCATATGAATTTCAGCATCATTTTTTCCAGGTAGGAGGAAAATGTCTGGTATTTTGATTGGTATTGCACTGAGTGTATAAATTGCTTTTGGGAGAATGGACATTTTGATGATGTTGATTCTTGCAATCCATGAGCATGGAAGATTTTTTTCCATTTTTTGGTATCCTCTTCTATTTCTTTCTTTAAGATTTTATAATTCTCATCTTAGAGATCTTTGATGTCCTTGGTTAAGTTTATTTTTTAGTAAGATCTATTTTCAGTTAACTTTATACACATAAGCTTAACCCAACTGTAAGTACTGAGTTCAAAAAATAGTATGAGAAAAACCTGTTTTTAAAATAACTGTAGCAGCTAATATTAGTTACTTTGACTAGCAATACAGGTAACTTATTCTTCCCGTGAGCAGAAGAAAACTAGCCTAAATAAGATCTTATTCTGCACCTGAGTTAGAAATATATGCTTAATTTCATGCATCTATTTTAGCTTCACCACTTCACCATGTGTTTAATTCTCATAATTCTTCATTATTTATTTTGGAGAAACAAAGAGACAGACACAGATAGACAGATACACAGATACACAGACAGATACACAGATAGACCCTTCTACCTTACACCTTACACAAAAATCCACTCAACATGGATTAAAGATCTAAAGCTTTGACCCGACACCATCAAATTATTAGTGAACACAGGAGAAACCCTACACGATATAGGCACAGGCAAAGACTTCTTGGAAAAATCCCAGAGGTACAGGCAGTCAAAGTCAAAATTAACAATTGGGAATACATCAAATTGAGAAGTTTCTGTACTGCAAAAACCAACTACTGGTTTACTCTCCAAATGATTGGCTGGCTGGGTGGAGCCAGACTGAAGCCAAGAGCCAGTTGGGTGTCACCACCTGGGTGACAGGAGTCCTATTATCCAATCACTTCAGCTATCACCACTGCCTTCTGCATCTGCATTAGCAGGGAGCTAGAGTCAGGAATAGCAAATCCAGGTACTATGATATGGGTTGCAGACATTTTAACAGGTGTCTTAATCACTAGGCTAAATATCTGACCCTAATAATCCTTTACATTTGCTTAGCAATTTAAAATTTACAAGAAATATGCATGCATATTATCTCTTGTGACCTTCATTATACAAGGTCAGGGAAAAGATAATATTACCTTTTAATCAATAAGGAAACAAATTATTGAAGTTAAATACCCTACTTAATACACCTAGCTATTAAAAGAATAGCTCCTTACTCTATGACTACATGTATATATTGTGTAAAAATACTTATGTTTACACATATGTGTTTCCTAGCAGAAAAAAAAAGAAATCTTTATGTCTTCTTCACGTGCTTTATCAGTCTCTCATCCAGAGTCCAAACAATATTGTTAGTGATTTGTATCTTCCAAGTTACAAAACAACAGATGGTTATGGAAAGAACAGGGATCTGAGAGCCAGAAGTCATACACATTGGTCTTGGCTATGAAAATTAGCAGTTATATGTTCTCGACCCATTCAATTATTATTTGTTGATCTCAGTTTTCATCACTGAAATGAAGATGCTGCAATAAATAATTCCGCATAACCCTTGTGATTTGAAACGCCGTGCATATATGTCAAAGCCACTATATGATATTATAGCATTGTGAAAATTTTATTCCCCTCTGAAAAAGCAAAGATGATGATTATATTACTATACTTTTAAAGATGCATTATTATAATTTAAGGAGCTGAATTGGGGAAATCAAGACATGGCTTATATGGTCTTAATGATTACTTTAAGTCATATTGTCTTGCTGTAAAACTGCCTGAATTATTTTTTTCTGTTTTTATAGTCCATTTTTTACAGTTGTTTTCAAGCATCAAAGGTGAAGTGCAACACAAAGATCCGGATTTCCACTCTCCCTCATTAGGGACTTCCCTCCTTACTCTGAGAAAGCAAATTAGCTCCGACATTACTCAGGTTCCTTTTTTTTTTTTTTCCGAAAACTGTCCAATGCAAAGCAATCATTATAATGAATTCCTTAAAATAATATGACAGAATATATGTACATTCTCTTGATTCATAATGACTTAAATGGTAATTACTCAGTGTATTTCATTGAGAATCTACTAAGTGTTCAGCACTTTCTTTCACTTGGAACATTCGGAAAAATCGATCTTCCTAGCCTTTTCTACTCTCTATTCATTATCTAACTCTCAAAATCACTAATTTTCATCAGTCTTGTGTCAGAAAAAGTTACAAAGCAGAAAAATTTTTCTTTTTTTTGTTCTCAAGGTTCTCTTCCTTGATTCTCAACTCTTAATATCAACTTTTTAAAACATTCTTTGTTTGTTTTAATTTCATTTGAAAGGCAAATATAGAAAGACACACCTATACAGACTTATAAACACAGAGAAAAAGCGGTTTTTCATCACTCGGCTCCAGCCTCAAATGCCCACGGAGGCAAGGATCTGGCCACGCTAAAGTCAGGAAAGAGGAACACAATCTAGGTCTCCCACATTTTCGGCAGGGACCCAGCTCCTTTATTCACAACCTGCTCACTCCCAGGGTGTGCAGAAAGCAGGCTGAGAAGCAGAGCTAGGACTCAATAAACGCAGGCACTCCAGCAGAGGATGTGGTCAGTCCAAGCAGCGCCTTGCCTGCTGCACCAAATGCCTACCCCGTAACTCTCCCTTCAATATCTCACTCTGTGCAATCACAGCTCATTAGCTTCTCTCTAATACATTCATTTCCCTAGTCTGCCCCTCCATCTATAAGGGTCTTTGGGGGAAAAAGACGTGATAAACCTGTTCCTTACATATGTAAGTGGCATTTAAATAATGTGCTTCACTTAATAATTAACTAAGAAAGCCATAATAGATCAAACCAAAAGGAAAAACAAAATTTAAATCTGTACCTCTCACTAGGTGAAATATCAGAAATTTAAACTTCATTGAGAGGTAGCAGTCCTATTTATTAAATGCACAGGGTGCACTGACGCTGGGAATGGAGTTTCCATGTACACTTTCTTCTTTTATCTGTAGAGTAACCTCACGGCTATATATTACGCTTTTTTATATAGAGATAGAGAATGGTGTTGGAGAAAGATTAAGCAATTTACTGAAGGTTACAAAGTCAGTAAGTGGCAGAACTGGGATTCATATCCAAGTCTCTCTAACTGCAAAATCCACACTTTTCCTCTCAATTGCATTGCAACTTCATGTTTCTGAAATAGTGCTTTGAAAGAAGTATTAGCCCTTGAGGTTGGTCATGTTTAAAGCTTTGCAGAACACATTTTTAACTTTGTTATTTGCCATGCAATACTATTTAAATTTTAAACCATCTCTCACAGTTTGAACCATATTTCTCCTACTCAGTCTGAGTCTCATGTAAAGGAAAATGCTCTGATAAAAAGGAAAGAAAGTCAGTGTTTACAACACCTACAACATAATGATGATTACTTAAAACACGAGTTAAATTTCAGACCAATTTTCGTTCTGTTCATTTAATGTAAGTCTTATAAAAATATGAACCCCAGTGAACATAATGCAACTTAATTACATTTTTTATTTTGAAAGACTTTCTCAGAAATGTTAAAGTAAAATAATTATTATTTTTATTTTGTGTTAGAATAATCTGGATTTTTTCATTTTTAGCTTTCCAGCCTCTGCAGCACAACTTATGCTTGGTCAGGTTTAGAGCAGGAAAATCCAATCAAATCAATTCACAACTCTTCCCTATTCTACTGTGTTAGAATACCTTATATTGAGCTAAAACCTGTGGAAAGTCTGAGGGAAGATCAGGAAATTAGAGATGAGTTTGAGAGTATAAAAATATAGAGAACCCCAAAATTCCTTCTACAGAAACACTATCAGCCAAAAGTTTTTAGGCGACTACATAGATATTAGCCCATGTGTGTAAGGGAGACTGAAGAAAATGGGCGGAAAATTAACTTATGAGCAATGGAACAAAAAAATATAGGTCTGGAAGGCAAGACCCAACCAACCTGTCTCAGTCTGTCTGCCTTAGCCCACGGTGCCTTGCTTCTTCTTTATCAAAAGGAATTCACTGAATTGAGAGAGTGGTACAGCTAGGCCTACAAGGTTATAATCACTGGACAGCAGTCATTTGCTTCTCCCATAGGTAAGAACCTTGATGGCCAATATTGTATGGAGGGGGTTGTTTAGGGAAATTCCATATCCAAAAATCTCTCACCCACACTTTCCCCAGAAGAGGGAGGAGACCCCAGTCTGAATGCAGACTGGGCTCTTAGACTTCTACTGAGATGCCCACCTTGTCTTTTTCTTCATATTTTCTCAGTAACATTCCTTGCTAATCATCTTCTCTGCTTGTAATTGACCAAATGCTTCTTTGCTGATATAACAAGTTCTCAGGGTTCAAATCAATGGTTATAAAAACCACAATAAAGGAAAAACAGTGCAAGCTCACTTTTGAATGTAGATACAAAAACCAAAGTAAAATGTCAGCAAGCAGAACACAATATAATACTACAAATAACAATATATTGGACCAAATGGAGATTTTTTTAATATAAAGTTAGTTTAAAATGGAAAATTTATTCAAAATTTTCCATATTAACAATTGCTTAGCATGTTAAACTTAAAACAAGTACAAATGCATTTGATAAATAATTTTAACAGTAGCAGCAGAATAAATTTTTAAATTATAAATTCTCCTCAGATGATTCTAAAGTTTTCCTAGGAATGTAAATTTTAGTAGCAGTTAATAAAAGGTTGAAAAACATCAGTTTGTATGTTGATTTATCTTTCATGATATAGAATACTATAAATGTATAGTACTTGCAGATGTAATACAAACAAATGTATCAAGAAAATTGATTGGAGAAGTCAAAACCAAATATGTATAAGAATTTAGTATTTTGAGTCAATGATTATTCTGTGTATCATTTTGGGATAAAATTGGGTCAATATTTAGCAAAAATGGGACTGTTAGGAATCTCCAAATTGATTTAACTGATAAATATAAATATATAAATCTATATAACTAACAGAAGAAAATTTTAGTTGATTTATTTCACAATACTGTATCAGGAAATTGTTTGTAGACATTTCTCAGAGCCATAAATTATCAAAAGTAATTGCTACATCAATATGTATTATAAGTAAAATCTTCCTTGAACAATTTGATTCCTACAGATGACCAAGATACATTTTGTGTAAAAAAAAGTCATTTAACAGAGTAGTGTGCATGACAATATTCTACTTGTATGTGTGGCTTGTGTCTCAGTGGCAATCAATCTCAATGTGGCCAAAAGTATCTACAGAAAAAAATGACTGGAAGGCTACTCAATAACACATTTTCAGTTACTATATCAGACCAGGGAGTCAGGGCCATCTAATTTTCTTTCTGTATTGTCTCACTATGATTGAATGATTATATATTATGTTTACACAGTTTACAAAGGTAGTTCAATTCTTGAGAAGGTTTACTTTTGTCTACTTAAGATAATACATCTGTAATTTTTGGTCCTGATTCACCTATTAATGAAAACAAGGATAAAATCTATTTTTTTAGAAACATTAACAGGAATTACAGGACTCTTAGGCAAACTAATCAAGCTTGTAATCAAAATTAAGATCCGGGCAGATGTTTAGCATGGCGGTTAAGATGTCCCACACCTAATAGAGTACCTAAAAGGTAATCAGTAGACGTGAAATTGACACCTTGAAATGTGCTGATTTTGAACAGCCCTTGTCTAACTGTTGAGGAATAGTTTTTTTTTTTTTTTTTCCAGGGTATTTGTTGAACTCTTTAATCTTATGTGTGTAAAGTTAATTCAAAATAGATCTTTTTAAAAAGAATGGGAATAGGAGGGGGAGAAGGGAGGTAGAAGAGTGCTAGTGGGAGGGAAGGCAGGCTGAGAAGCATCACTATGCTTCTAAATTTGCATATATGAAATGCATGAAGTTTGTATACCTTAAATATAAGGTTTCTAGGTATAAAAAAGGCTTTGTTAGCAAAAAAATTTCTCTCATAAAATAAAATCTCAGATTTCTGCAGGGGTTTTTAAGCTGTGAACAACAACCTGTTAGAAATAATTCAAATAATTTTAGTGGAGCTTAACCAGTATATATTTTTTAAAAGTATATTGCAAGTACAAAAAAAAAAAATGTCCCACACCTGGTTTTGATGTCTGTCTTACGCTCTGGCTCCTGACTCCAAATTCCTGCTATTGGAGATTGTAGGAGGCAATAGTGATTGCTCAAGTAATTTGGTTCCTGCCACCCATGTGGGAGTCCTGGGCCAAGTTCCTGGCTTTTGGCCTCTGACTAATTTCCAGGCCAGGGGATGTATCTCTTTCACTTTCTCTCTCTCTCTCCCTCTCTGATGAATAAATATTTTTTATGAACTAAGTTTTATAGTTAGATAAGTAGCTTATGATTCTGAAATCCAAAATTCTAAATATTTTCTCTGCAATTTTAGGACAAATTCTTCAGCCCATTTTTCACCTGTAAAATATATCCCAGCTTCAGTCCATATACAGCCAGTAAATGCAAATGAATCTTTATTACAAACATGCATTTCAAAGTATAGAAACATATTCAATCATTATACAAACACTATTGAAATTGGAAAGAACAAAATAAACAGCGCTTCTTATCGAGGCCTAGCTCAGATTAATATTTTATATTAGCTGATTCACTCCCCAAATGACCACAATGGTCAGGGCTGGCTTAGGGCAACACTGGGAGCCAGGAGTTTCATCCAGGTTTCCCACATGGGTGCAGAGTTAGGCCATTTTCCCCTGCCATTTTCCACTGGTGCATTAGAAGGGAACTGGAGGCTGGTGCTGCGGCTCACTTGGCTAATCCTCCACCTGTGGCACTGGCACCCCAGGTTCTAGTCCCGGTTGGGGCACCAGATTCTGTCCCGGTTGTTCCTCTTCCAGTCCAGCTCTCTGCTGTGGCCCAGGAAGGCAGTGGAGGATGACCCAAGTGCTTGGGCCCTGCTCCCACATGGTAGACCAGGAGGGAGCAACTGGCTCCTGGCTTCGGATCGGCGCAGTGCTGGCCATAGCAGCCATTTGAGGGGTGAACCAATGGAAGGAAGACCTTTCTCTCTGTCTCTCTCTTTCACTGTCCAACTCTGCCTGTCCAAAAAAAAAAAAAAAAAAAAGGGAACTGGAGCACAAAGGATCAGCCGGCACCCCAACAGGCACCGATTTGGGATGCTAGTGCTGTAGGTGGCAGCTTAAACCACTGTGCCACAGTGTTAGACTCTGATAAAGTCTTAAAATTATATGTGCCTAACTTTATGTATATATGCATAAATCTTATCAAAGTATAAAAACAATGATTAGAAAGCAAAAATGAAATCAATAACATCAATACATTGAAATGGTGGCTCTAGTTTTTTTTAAAACTAATAACTTAGGAGACCAGAGTTGTGGCACACTAGGTAAAGCCGCCAACTGCGATGCAGGTATCTCATATGGGTACCAGCTCCAGTACCGGGTGCTTTACTTCAGATCCAGTTCTCTGTTAATGTACCTGAGAAAGAAAGTGAAGATGGCTCAAGTGCTTGGGCCCCTGCCACCTTCCTGGTAGACCCAGATGAATCTTAGAAGAATAAAGAAAGAAAATTACTATTCATGAAAGTGCTCGTACGATGTGATATGAATGACCACATCCAGAACACATACTGAATCGGAATTTATCAGTGAACTACAGGATGCCAATTTAAATGCGGTATCAAGTAATAAAGCTTTAAATTTAACTTGTTCACATGAAGGTAAAGTTAGCATTGCTGCATTATTAAAATGTACATTAAAAATACATCAATTTCATTTTCAATTATTGATGCAATTTGGAACATAAAATTTCTTTGTTCAATGTTAACAAGTATATTAACTGCAAAAAAAAAACCCTAGTATATTTTTCTGTAGTATAGTTTTAACATCTTAGCATTTTAGTTTGCCACATTGGTGTAATCATGTAATATATGATAACTCAATATTCCCACCATATTTTTCCCTCATTAAACTACTTGGGAAATATTTGATTTTGCAGTGTTCTGTGAGCTCATGCAAACTTTGTTGGGTAATAACAGGGTAAGTTTTCTTTAACAGCAACCTCAAATATGGCCATGAAAATTTTGGAAAATATTTGATATAGTGTTCAACAAATATTTACTAATATTAATATTTTAAATGAACATCAAAATAAGAACTCAACAATAAAATGTATTGCAAGCAATTCCTCAACCCTTGAGACTGTCCAGTAGAAGAGCATATGTTTTTGATGGTAAGAGGTAAACTAGAATCCAAAGTAATAGTTTACAAACTTTAACACTAAAAGTTTTAACACTGATGTAGATGTTCCAAATGCCAACAGGTGCCATCCTGGAAGATATAGATACTATGAAAAATTTATAAACTATCAACTTTATTAGGAATTTTTTTCATGTACTGAATATACTGTGAACAGTAATGTGTTTGAAGAATCATGCTTTTCACAGCAATATAGAACACCATGTTAGCATCAACCAGAAAATCAGGAGTTAGACAATATAATTGATATGAAATTTAAAGCAATAGTTCTGGCTCAACTTTTGGCTAGAGATAGCTAGGTTTTAGGCACACCAGGAAAACACTACTCTCCTACTCTAAGCACTGCTGGACAAGGTAAGGGAAGACCAATAATCAACTGATCCACAGCATTGCAAGCTGTTGGCCATCATCTGGGTGTACAGAAAGTCAGAACAAACATAAAAAATAAAATCTCTTAATGAGTCACGTTACCTCATCATGGTAATATGAATAACCTAATAACCTTGGACATTAGCTCTTAGTACTAAATGTTTGTATTGAGTCTCTACCATTAGTATATGTTCCTCTTAAAATTCACTTAGTTAACTGTCCCGTGAGATCTACAAAAGTTTTTTTTTTTTTTTTAATCACAATTTGGGAAAAGTGTCTTTTGTCTGCTTTTACAATTTAAATTAAGTAAATTTATAATACAATGCCAACATATACAAATGGGGAAAATTAAATTTAGTGAATATTCATATACCTACCAATGTCTTAAAAATAATCAACCAATTTGAAGCTCATAGTATATTCATTCTTGAAGCTAATTTCTCCTACTGTAGAAATCATGATCTTCCTTCTGACCACTCCCATAAATCCTTTATAAGTTTATTTTTTATTATTTAATTATTATTTACTTTAAAAACAAAGAGGAGAGACAGAATATTGTATCTGTTGGTTTACTCTTCAAATGCCCATCTTGACTGAGACTGTGTCAGGCAAAAGTCGGGAAGCAGGAACTTGATTTGCGTCTCCCACAGAGGCGGCTAGAACCCAAACACTTGAGTCATTACCACTGTCTCCCAGTGCCCGTTAGCAGAAAGCTGGAGTTAGAAGAGCCAAGACTCAACTACAGGCACTTTGATAGGGGGTGTGGGTGTCCCAAGCAGTGTCTTAACTACCAGGCCAAATGAACCCCTTTCTTTATAATTTTCCTTTTATGATTGATTAAAGAAGCAACACTAATAGAAAAGATAGATGATAGATGCATAAACAGATAGATACACAGAGAATTTTCTAACAGCTATGATTTACATTTTCACTTTTAAAAAAGATTTATTAATTAATTTACGTGAAAGTCAGAGTTACAGAGAGAGAGGGAGAGATAGACATACACAGAGAGAGGGAGGCCTTCCAGCAACTGATTCACTCTGCAGATGGCTACAATGGCTGGGGCTGGGCCAGACCAAAGACAGGAGTCAGGAGCTTCTTCTAGGTTTCCCATGTGGTGGCAGAGACCCGTGTACTTGGACCATCCTCCTCTGCTTTTCCCAGGCCATTAGCGAGGAGCTGGATTTGAAGTGGTCCCCCTGGGGGTGTCCAGATGGGATGCCTGCATAGCTAGCAGCAGTGGCTTTACCCGTTATACCACAATAACGGCCACTACATTTTCACTTTTTAATGATGTGTGTGTCTCAGTGTGTTTTCTCCACAGAACTTTCCTGTTGTGGTTTAGTTCACCACTCTTTCCCTTTGTGATGTGTGCCTTTTGTAACTTATTTAAGAAATGTATTTTAAAAATATGTCCTTTTTCATAGGATTAAGACATGCTCCTGATCTTCCTTTGAATGCTTTATAGCTTTGCTTCCTTTATTTAGAACATTGATTTCCACAGAACCAACATTCAAAACAAGGAATGAGGACTGTTGCAATTTCATAACCATTGCATGGGGATAGGCAGTTGCCCTCGTACAGTTTATCATTAAAATGAGCCAACTATTGATGCACACAACACCATGAGTGAAACTCGGTTGTTTTGGTAATCAGAAGTTGTTGAAATTAAGCATCTAAATTTTGTATGAATCAGTCTTACGACATATCAAAAAAGAGAAAGCCACTTACTAAAAGAGAACAGATTCGTGATTGCAGAGGTTGGAATTATATTAAGGACTTAACTGAAAAATGACATTCTAAGACAGACGGTCTGTATCATTGCTTGTTAGTAAATACACAACACTGTCAAATTATGTAAATCAACGCACCACAAAGACTGCATGCTACTATATGCCAATTTAAAATTAAATTATTTTTTAAAATCTGGCATATTTTTATTTAGACTTCCCATCCCAGCTTTTGTATAGAAGTTGGGTTAAACTTTTATTTCTGGTTCCAAAATGAAGAGCTTATTTGTTTGTTTTATTTTATATTTATTCTTAACTAATATGAAGAAAACAGAAATCATATAGTCCATGGATACAATTAAGTTGCTACATTGTAGATATATCTCTGAGGAAAACTTTGAGATAAGGAAAAATAATTGTAAAATTATACTATACTATACTGTATACTCTATCACACATGATACACACAGACACATGCCATTTAGTTCTCTATGAGGTAAGTTGTTTTCATCCAGATACTTTGTTTACATGGAGAGCAGGATATCATGACTTAGAGAAGCTAACTAGGTAAATGATTGATTTAGTTGTTTCTGCATACAATACACTATTTGAGAGCTCTTATATTTCATTAATTGTATTTATTGTAATTTGTGGATTCAGTACATGGAAGTAGATGAGGTGGTTTAATTATTTCTTTTTTCTGTTTTTAATAAACATAAAGAGAACAGATTTCATGGAGTTCAAAAATAGAATTGTAAGAATATAATGATGGTTCCCTCCCTCCTCTTTTCTTTCTTTCTTAGATTGTTGCTTTCTCATTTTCTCTTTCATTCTTTCTTTTAAATTTTAATATAACACATTTTTATTTATTTTATAGTTATATTCTCAGTATTCCATTAAATAAAGCTTCAACAAGTGAACAGGTGTTCAGAAGGAATACAGAAAATGGCTATAAAAAATCAAATTCGAAGATGTCAATTTGAATCACATCCATTAATTTTTCTTCTTAAATTTTTGCTTATTTTAATACTTAATTAGTTTTTAGAAGATTCAATATAGTTTGTAGATAAAATTCTTTTTTTATATATATATAAAGCTTTTATTTAAAGAATATAAATTTCCAAAGTACAGCTTATGGATTACAATGGCTCCCCCCCACACAACTTCCCTCCCTCCCGCTACCCTCCCCTTTCCCGCTCCCTCTCCCCTTCTGTTCACATCAAGATTCATTTTCAATTCTCTTTATACACAGAAGATCAGTTTAGTACATATTAAGTAAAGATTTCAACAGTTTGCCCTCACATAGAGACAAAAATGAAAATACTGTTGGAGTACTAGTTATAGTATTAATTCACAATGTACAGCACATTAAGGACAGAGATCCTACATGATTTTTTTTAAAGAATTGGTTAATTATCTATGCAATTTCCAATTTAACACCAAGATTTTTTAATCATTTGCAATTATCTTCATATACAGAAGATCAATTCAGTATATACTATGTAAAGATTTCATCAGTTTGCACCCACACAGAAACACAAAGTGTAAAAATACTGTTTCAGTACTAGTAATAGCATTATTTCACATTGGATAACACATTAAGGACAGATCCCTCATGAGACGTAAGTACACAGTGACTCCTGATGTTGATTTAACAATTTGGCACTCTTGTTTATGGCGTCAGTAATCTCCCTAGGCTCTAGTCATGAGTTGCCGAGGCTATGCAAGCCTTTAGGGTTCGCCGACTTCGATCTTATTCCGACAGGGTCATAGTCAAAGTGGAGGTTCTCTCCTCCCTTCAGAGAAAGGTACCTCCTTCTTTGATGGCCATTCTTTCTACTGGGATCTCACTCTCAGACATCTTTCATTTAGGTCTTCTTTTTTTTTGTTTTTCAGAGTGTCTTAGCTTTCCATGCCTAAAATATTCTCATGGGCTCTTGAGCCAGATCTGAATGCCTTAAGGGCTGATTCTGAGGCCAGAGTGCTATTTAGGGCATCTGCCATTCTATGAGTCTGCTGTGTATCCCGCTTCCCATGTTGGATCATTCTCTCCCTTTTTCATTCTATCAGTTAGTATTAGCAGACACTAGTCTTGTTTGTGTGATCCCTTTGACTCTTAGACCCTCAGTGTGATCAATTGTGAGCTGAACTTGATCACTTGGACTAATGAGATGGCATTGGTACATGCCACTTTGATGGGATTGTATTGGAATTCCCTGGCACAATTCTAACTCCATCATTTGGGGCAGTTCCGATTGAGCATGTCCCAAATTGTACATCTCCTCCCTCTCTTATTCCCACTCTTGTATTTCACAGGGATCACTTTTCAGTTAAAATTTAAACAGCTAAGAATAATTGTGTGTTAATTACAGAGTTCAACCACTAGTTCTAGGATAAAAAAAAATACTACAATGGATAAAGTATTACATTGTATAACAACAGTCAGCACAAGAGCTGATCAGTCACTGTTTCTCATAGTGTCATTTCACTTCAATAGGTTTCACCTTTGGTGCTCAATTAAATTTTTGCTTATTTTAATATTTAATTAGTTTTTAGAAGATTCAATATAATTTGTAGATAAAATTCTAACATAACAATATTCCCTTTCTCCCTTCCTCCCCTTTTCCTTCCCACCTTCATTTTTTCTCCCTTTCTGTCTTTCTGTAGTTTTTCAGATTTTAAATTTACATTATAGTAAAATGGGTTACTACTTCAACTGAATAAGAAGTTTAATAAGTAGAAATCAAAAAGACTCTAATTTAATGGGAATATAAATAATGGTTATAAGCAAAAATTGAATGGAAATATGACCATTTCACCCACATTTGGTACATTTTAAAGTAATCACAGATCATTAAAATAGAGTATAATATTCTTAACCATTGATTTGTATAAAGGTATAAAACAAAGTCACAAAACTATATTTTCTTTTTTTTATAAAGCTTTTATTTAAAGAATATAAATTTCCAAAATACAGCTTATGGATTACAATGGCTTCCCCTCCCCATAACTTCCCTCCCACCCGCAACCCTCCCCTTTTCCACTCCCTCTCCCTTCCATTCACATCAAGATTCATTTTCAATTCTCTTTATACACAGAAGATCAGTTTAGTACATATTACGTACAGATTTCAACAGTTTGCCCTCACATAGCAACACAAAGTGAAAAATACTGTTGGAGTACTAGTTATAGTATTAATTCACAATGTATAGCACATTAAGGACGGAGATCCTACGTGATATATTTTTTTAAATTGATTAATTTTCTATTCAATTTCCAATTTAACACCAAGTTTTTTTTTTTCATTTTTAATTATCTTTATGTACAGAAGATCGATTCAGTATATACTACGTAAAGATTTCATCAGTTTGCACCTACACAGAAACACAAAGTGTAAAATACTGTTTCAGTACTAGTTATAGCATTACTTCACATTGGACAACACATTAAACTATATTTTCAGCAATAATGACACACACAGGCATTTCCTTCTTTCTTTCTTTCTTTCTTTCTTTCTTTCTTTCTTTCTTTCTTTCTTTCTTTCTTTCTTTCTTTCTTCTTTTTTCTTTTTAAAAATTTTATCTCCCACATATAAGGGAGAACATGTGGTATTTGTCTTTCTGGATCAGGTGTATTTTACTCAACATGATGTCTTGCAATTGTGTCCATTTTGTTGCAAATGGTAGAATTTTGATCTTTTTTATACATGAATAATATTCCATTGTGTATATATACCACATTTTCTTTAAACACTCATCTGATGATGGACACTTTAGTTGATTGCAAATTCTGGTTACTGTAAATTGTGGTTGCTATAAACACTGTGGTGATGCAGGTATCTTTTTGATACAATGTGTTTATGCATTTTGGGTGCATATCTAGTAGTGGAATTGCTGGATGATCACATGAGAAGTCTATAGTTTTTTTAGGAAATCTCCATACTGTTTTCTTGGCCAGCACCACGGCTCACTAGGCTAATCCTCCGCCTGTGGCACTGGCACCCCAGGTTCTAGTCCTGGTTGGGGCGCCAGTCCTGTCCCAGTTGCTCCTCTTCCAGTCCAGCTCTCTGCTGTGGCCTGGGAGTGTAGTGGAGGATGGCCCAGGTGCTTGGGCCCTGCACCCGCATGGGAGACCAGGAGGAAACACCTGGCTCCTGGCTTGGGATCAGCGCAGTGCGACAACTGTAGCGGCCACTTGAGGGGTGAACCAACAGAAAAAGGAAGACCTTTCTCTCTCTTTCTCTCTCTCACTGTCTAACTCTACCTGTCAAATAAATAAATAAATAAATAAATAAATAAATAAATAAATAAATAAATCTCCGTACTGTTTTCCACAATGGCTACACTAATTTACATTCCCACCAACAGTTCTTGAGTGTTCCCCATTGTCCACATCCTTACCGGCATTTGTTACTCTCAGTGTTTTGGATTTTAGCCATTCTGACAGGGGTGAGATGATATCATTGTGGTTTTGATTTACATTTCCTTGATGGTTAGTGATGTTGAGCATTTCTTAATATATTTGTTGACCATTTGTAGTTCTTTTGGTAACTGTCTATTCAGACCTTTTCCCATTTCTTCACTGGATTTTTTTTTTTTATGTTGCTGATATATTTGGGGTATTAATCCTTTGTCAGATAGGTAGCATGCAAATGTTTTTCTTCCCATTCTATAGGATGTTTCTTCACTCTACTGACTGTTTCCTTTGCTGTGTAAAAGCTTCTGAGTTTGATATAGTCCCATTTGTTTAGTTTTGCTTTTATTGCCTATGTTTTTGGGTCTTATCCAAGAAGTTTTCCCCCTACCAAACGTCTTCGAGAGTTTCTCCTACATTTTCTTCCAGCAATTTCATAGTATCAGATCTTAAATTCAGGTCTTTAATCCATCTTTAGTTGATTTTTGGATTTGGTGAAAGGTATGGATCTAATTTCATATATACATTCATACATATTACATGATATTATATGTTAATATTATATATGATAATATATAATATGTTATATATGTTATTATCATATAAAATATTATATAATATATGTAATATATCATATAATATGTATAATATTTAAATTTTATATAATGTATTATATTATATCTCCAATTTGCCAGTACCATTTGTTGAAGAGATGATCTTTACTCCACTGATCAGAATACTTTTGTCAAAAATCAGGTGGCTATATGTATGTGGATTAATTTCTGGGCTCTCTATTCTATTCTAATGAGCTACATATCAGTTTTTAAGCCAGTATTAAACTATTTTAGTTAGTACGCTTTGAAGTCAGGCATTATGATGCCTCCAGTTAGGTTTTTGTTGCTCAGGATCCTTTTTCCATTCAGGGTATTTTGTGATTCAATATGAATTTTAGGATTTTTTTCTAATTCTGTAAAGAATGCCATTGGCAGTTTGAGAGTGATTGCATTGAGACTGTAGACTGTTTTTGGTAGTAGATTCATTTTAATGTTATTGATTTTTCTAATTCATAAGCAATGGATATCTCTCCATTTTTGAGTATGTGTGTAATGATTGTTTTCATCAATTTTGGCAATTTTCATTGTAGAGATCTTTCACTTCTTTGGTTAAGTTTATTCCTGAATATTTGATTTTTTTGCGGCTATTGTGAATGATATTTCTTTCTTGATTTGTCGTTCATGGGTCATCATTAGTACATAAAAAGCTACTTTTTTGTATGTTGTTGTAACCTGCAACTTTACTGAATTGGTTTATCAATTCTAACAGCTTTTTGTGGAGTATTTTAGGTATTTCCATGTACGACATCATGTCATCTGCAAACACAGATAAGCTGACTTCCTCTTTTCCAATTTTCATGTCATTTATTTCTTTCTCTTCCCTAATTACTCTTGCTAAATCTTCTAGCA
The DNA here is from genome assembly GCA_949820135.1 of Sylvilagus floridanus. Classification (NCBI taxonomy): domain Eukaryota; kingdom Metazoa; phylum Chordata; class Mammalia; order Lagomorpha; family Leporidae; genus Sylvilagus; species Sylvilagus floridanus. Next base: position 63,957,165 of record OX463244.1, read on the forward strand.
CCATATTGAATAAGAGTTGTGAAAGTGGACATCCTTGTCTTGCTCCAGATCTGAGATGAAATGCTTTCAGCTTTTCCCCATTCAGTATGATAATGGCTGTTGGCTTGTGATATATAACCTTTATAATTTTGAGAAATGTTCCTTCTATATCTAATATAGAGAGATTTTTTTATCATGAAAGAATGTTGAATTTTATCTAATGCTTTCTCCACATCTATTGAGATGATCACATGGTTTTTGTTCTTCATTCTATTGATGTGAATTATAAAAGTCATTGATTTGCAAATGTTAAATCACCCTTGCATTTCTGGGATAAGTCCCACTTGATCTGGATGTATGACCTTTTTTTATGTGGTTTTATATTTAATTTGCTAGTGTTTTGTTAAGAATTTTTGCATCTATGTTGATTAAGAATATAAGTCTATATTTCTCTTTTCATGTTGTGTCTTTGGTTTTGGTATCAATGTGATGCTGGCCTCATAAGAGTTTCACAAAGTTTCATCCTTTTCAATATTATGGAATAGTTTGGAAATATTGGAATTACTTCCTCTTTGAATGTTTTATAGAATTCAGTAGTAAAGCCATCGGGTCCATGACATTTCCTTGATGGAAGAATTTTGGTTACTGTTTCAATGTCCTGTGTGTTATGAGTCTGTTTAGGTTGTCTATATGTTGATTTAATCTTGATAAGTTATATGTATCCAGGAATTTATCAATTTCTTTGAGACTTTCCAGTTTATTAGCATATAGTTCCTCAAAGAAGTTGCTTATATTCTTTTGTGTTTCATTATGTCAGTTGTAATGTCTACTCTTTTATCTCTAAATTTGTTTATTTGAGTTTTTTCTGTTTTTTTTCTTTGTTAGTCTTGCTAGAGGTTTATTGTCTCTAAAAGCCAATTTTTTGGTGATCATTAGCAATTTTTATTAGTTTCAATTTCATTTATTTCTTCTCATCATTATTTCTCAATTTTTGCTGATTTGGGGTTTGGATTGTTCTTGTTTTGTAAATCTTCTAGATGCTTTATTAGATCTCTAACTTGAGACATTTCTCTTTTTCTATGTAAGCAGTTAATGCTATAAACTTCCCTGTGAATACTGCTTTTACTGATTTCCACAGGTTTTGATAAGCTGTGTTTCATTTTCCTTTATTTCAGGAAAGTTTCTTATTTTCTTTTTAGTTTCTTCTATGATCCATGGACCATTCAGTAGCATATTGTTTAATTTCAAAGTACTTATGAGTATTCTCTTATTCTTCTTGTTGCTGATTTTTAGTTTTACTCCTCTATGATCTGAGAAGATACATAATATGATTTCAGTCTTTTTAAATTTGTTTAGACTTGACTTGTTGCCTATGTAATCTATTCTAAAAAATGTTCCATGTGTTGATGAGAAGAATATACATTCTGTAGCTGTTCAATGAAATGTCCCATAAGTCTGTTAGTCTCATTTGCTCAATATTATATTTCAATTCCAATGTATCTTTATTGATCTTCTGTCTGGATGATCTGTCTATTGATGATAATGGGGTGTTAGTCATCCACCATTATTATATTGGAATTTATCACTCTCTTTAGGTCTCATAGTATTTGCTGTATGTATCTGTGTGCTCTTGTCTTGGTTTCATATATATTTATGATTGTTATGTTTACTGCCTATTTGAACCTTTTATCAAAATATTATGACCTTCTTTATCTCTTTTTATATTTTTTGATTATATTTATATTTTATCTGATATCAGGACAGCTACTCCTGCTTGGTTTTGGTTTCCGTCTGCCTGGTATATCTTTTTCTAGCCCTTCACTTTCAGTCTGGATGTATCTTTGTTGTTAAGTGAGTTTCCTGTAGTCAGCATATTGTGGGATCTTAGTTTTTTATTCATTCAGCCAATCTAAGTCTTTTGTTTGTGAATTTAATTAAGCCTTGTCATTTTGTTGACTGGATACTGATTCTACCTACTATGTAACTGAATTTGGAGATACCATGTGTTTTCATGTTTACTTCTGTTACACAGCACCCTTTGGAATTTGTTCACACTTGATCTTAGACGAAGGGTAAGAGTGTTCTGGTGGTGAATTCTCTTAGGTTTGCTTATCTGGAAATACCTTATTCCTTCTTCACTTTTAAAGGATATCTTCACTGGATATAATATTTTTAAGACCTTGAATGTATCATCCCACTCTCTTATGGCATGTGGGTTTCTCCTGAGGAATCTGATGCCATTCTGATTTATCTTATTTTATAGGAAACCTGATATTTTTCTGTTGCTGTATCTAGAGATTCTCTCTTGACAGAAATATGCCTTGGAGAGGATTTTGTTTGTTTGTTTGTGTCTGTTTGGTGTACTTTGAGCTTCTTGTACCTGGAAATTCATTTTTTTAAGACCCGGGAAATTTTCAACTACTATTTCATTTAACAGGTTCTCAAGATTTTTCCTTTTCTTCTCCTTTAGGAATACCTATAATATGAATATTTGTTTGCTTAATTGTATCCCATATTTCACATAGACTTTCTTCATTCCTTTAAATTAATTTATCTTTATTTTTGTCTGATTGGATTATTCAGAAATTCTTGTCCTTGAGGTGAGAAATTATTTCCTCAACTTGGTCTATTCTGCTGTTAAAGCTCTCACTGACTGAAGATTTCATCTCCAACATTTCTATTTGGTTCTTCTTAATGAGTTCTATCCTCTTAGTAATATTTTTTTCCTGTCATTCATTAATTTTTCTCATTCCTTTAATCTGTCAATTGGTGTTCTCTTGTATCTCAATGAGTCTCCTTACACTCATTATTTTTAATTCTATAACTGCTATTTCATATATTTCCCTCAGTTTAGGATCAGATTCTGGAGGAATTTTATGTTCTTTGGAGGCATTAGGCAACCTTGCTTCTTCATGTCTCCTCGGTCCCTATGTTGACATCTGCACATTTTGGGTATTAATCCCTTATTCTTTATAGAGTAGGTTTTATTGGGAAAAGTTTATGGGTTATAAACCAGAGCATCACTTGGATTGTTGCTTTGTCTTTGGTTCTAGGTGTGCCCAAAAGTGTAATTTCTGAGTGATTTCTTTCTCAACTATGTCTACAACTGACACAATGATCAATGTTTTGCAGGTTACAAGGATAAAAGTATGCCTTGAAATGGATATAAGTTTCCTAGGTGTCTTTAATCCACAGAGATTTGGGGTAAGTCTCCCTGGTGATTGTAATGATCAGGGTCACCTTCTTGATGTTGAGAGAGACCAGGATGGCTATCCCCTTGTCCAATTGCCAAGTCTGTGATGCTAGAGCAATGACTCCAGGACTACGTGGAGTGGTTAGACCATTCTTCAGGTTCTGCTAGGAGAGTTCAACTGCCGTGGCTTATAACACCAACAGCCCAAATCCTAGGACTAGAGAACATGAACTGAACCCTGTTCCAGTCCTACAGGGTGATTACAAGATATACAGGAGATTTTGCTCTGGAAAGTATTAGTCCAGAGTGGCGTGGTGGAATGCAGGTAGGTTCTTCCCTAGGTCCACCAGGTATATGCCTGTGGCATTGAGAAATTTAGAACTGATTGCTACAGAACTGGTGTTGCAGGGTATAGTAGAATCATTACCCAACTCTCCCAGAGTGGGAGAAGATTGTTTTATGGGCTATTTCTGGTGTTAGCCCCCAGAAGCTAAGATGAATCTCTCTGGCTCACATAGAATGTGTGAGCATAGCTCTGGGGCTAATGCCACAAAACTCCCACAATTGTAGGATGCGGGGTATCTGTCCTTTGCCCTACACATTTCTCTGACTCTGACTCTGAAGCTTGTGGGAGTGGAATAGAGGCATGGTGCATGCTCTTTCACGCTTAGTTTGGTGCTCTGAGAGAATGGGAGGGGGAAAGGAAGCAATGCAGTTTCCCTGCTCTAAGCCCAGCAATTGCTCAGACCACAGTCAGCTCCCTGGGCTGAAGTAAAAGTCATAGGGTAACTACAGAATTCTCTCTCAGCTAAAACTGTGAATGGCAAGGCATGCAGCAATTTCTTCCTGCCTTGACACGGTAAGATGGTGGCTCACAGCCACATGATTATCTGCAGCGGTTCATCTGTCTTCTCTCCTTTTGTCTCATGGCACATTCATTGCTTTTTCACTTCTTTATGAAAAACTGTCAGATCTCTGGAAACATAGTCCTTTCTTTATTCTGTTCATATCCTAGAGCAGCTGAAGTTAATGTGACTGCACCCTATTCAACCGTCTTGGACACAGTTTTATTTGGGCTTCTCTAGATCCTCTGCCTAGGGGCTTCAAAGTCTGGCCAAGGTGTTGGAAGTCTGCACATTTTACTGGGGACTCTGGGCCAGGATCTGCTTCTGAGCACTAAAAAAATGTTTGTAGTCTTTATATTAGCTACCACAAATCTTTAGTGGTATGGCTTATTTCGCTAAACGTAAAAATCTAAGCATAAAATTTCACTAAACATAAAAACCTCCAGTTAAATCCATTTTGTTTCAAAAGTCAGGATTTCATTCTTTGTTATGGCTGACTAGTAATCCATCTTGTGTATGTGCTAGGTTTTCTTTATCTGGTCATGAGCTGATGGACATCTAGGTTGACTCTACATCTTAGCTATTATGAATTGAGCTGCTGTAAACATGGAGCTATAGATAACTCTTCACATGCTGATTTCATTTCCTTTGGGTAGAATATCAGGAGTTAGATAGCTGGCAGATCTATTTTTAGATTTCCTAAGAATCTCCATATTATGTTCCATAATGGTTGTACCAGTTTGCATTCCTGCCAACAGTGTATTAGAGTACCTTTTTTTCCACATCCTTTCTAGCATTTGGCTTTGTGTTTTGTTTGCTTGTTTTTTTTTTTTTTTAATTTGGATGATAGCCATTCATACTGGGATGAGGTGCTACCTCATGGTTTCCATGTATATCTCCTTATGACTAGTGATCCTGAGAATGTTTTCATGTGTCCATTGGTCATTTGTATTTCATCCTTTATAAAATGCCAGTTCATGTCTTCATTATTTCTTACTGTACCCTTACTTCCCAATGTGACCAACTATACAGTTAGTTCAATGAGATCACAAAGCAGGTAGTCATGATAACAGAATGATACTCTGTATAAATTTGTCCTTTGAGGATATTTTTCTCCCTAGAAGTTTGCTTGGTAGGTGGTCTCAGCATGTCCAATGCCACACTAAAAGTAAAGTGTCATACTGTTAGGTTCTTCCAATCCTATAGTTCTTGTAATGTTGCAGAGACATTGAATGTATAATCTTCAAAAAGATCATCAAATTGTTTTATTTGAAGAACATTGCTGATCTTACCCATTTTTTGAGAATATATCAACATATAAAGAGGGAATTGGAAAATATTTCCTAGAGAATATCTGAGTCATTAAGTTGTCTAAATATTCACTTGTTACCAGGGACTTTCTGAGTATCCAATCCATGCAGCTACTGCAGCAGCTTCTGAGGTTTATAGAGGTAGATCCTTTTGTAAGAAATAACAACAGCTGTAGGAATCTTACCACTAAGCAAAAACGCACTGCAGTACCCAAGCCCAGAAGGATTCTTTTTTCCAGTAATGTTCCTTGGCAGGCTCCAGAACTAGCTGGTGAAAATGAGTCATCAGTAGACATTGGTGAAAAAAATAATTGCCACCAATATCTTTTCTTTTCTCTACCACAGCTTTTTTTTTTTCTTTTAGCAGATTGACTTATTAGCTTTTCATACCTGTAGTGAGGCAGTGACAGTAATACCTGCTTTAGTAATTTGTTTTTCACACTGGAACTATCAAGATCATCAAAAATAATGTTCAATTAATCTCAGAAAAGATTTAGAGAAAATAACAAAGATTTCAAATGAAAGTCTGAATGACAAAGATTTTATGCTTTCCTTTTATTATTACATAACAATGTTATGATCATTATAGCATAAGTGGCAATATCTATGTATTTTAAATTGTCAGGTAAATGAAATTGTTAAATACATTTAAAGCTAAAGAAAAATGACTGTTCCCCCAATAGATTTGTTAATATTTCATATTTTGATTTTTACTTAAAATTATAAATAAAATTCATATGATTAATAGCTGTTAAAAAATACTCACTTACTTTGTAGGTCGTACTTACACAGTGTGTACTGAGCAGTCTGCATAGAAATGTTTCTTTGAAACTACATGAATATAAGGTTTGCAGGCTAATAAATCTTTATCAACATGGTATTTTCATGTCCATTTTGTGTCATGTGTAGGAAGAAAACTGGGTCAGGGAAACAGAGTTCAGAAATATGTTACTCAAAGACAAAAAAATCTCTGATTGAAAGCACATACAGTCTAGAAAAAGATCCTGTAAAATGCCAATGTTCAAGGATAACCTGAATAATCAAGAATGAAAACTAGGAACTCCCAGAGCCATGAAAATTGGAAAAAGAGGTAAGAGCCACCATTAGATATTACTGCCAAAGAAGAGGTAGTTGTGGTAACTTTTGGCAATGACATTCTTAATGCCTTTTACCAAAATAGCAATCTTTGCTGAGTAAGGCAATATGAAATTCAACATTGAAGTTGACAAGGAGTATCAAACGATTGGACAGAAAAATATACTTGGATATAAAAAAGGCAAAACTCAGCAGATTATTATGATTGACCAGAGATTCACATTTGTGGTTTTGAATGAGAACTTTTTGTACAATCATCTTTATTGAGAAGTAGAGGCTTCTGTTTTTTTGTCTTCTACTTTTGGCAATATGAGCTAGGTTGGGAATTATTTACTTAATTTACAACCTATTTAAAACCCAAACAAAGAGTAACCATTAACCTAATTTGAATTACCGGAAGCTGTGATGACTTTCATCTTCGTTCTAGTCTTTTTAAAGATTTATTTATTTATTTATTTATTTGAAAAGAAGTTAGAGAGAGAGAGAGAGAGAGAGGGAGAGAGAGGTCTTCTATTCCATCCACTGGTTCACTCTGCAGATGGTTGCAACATGTGGAGCTGAGCCAATCCACAGCCAGGAGCCAGAAGCTTCTTCCGAGTCTCCCACATGGGTACAGGGGCCTAAATGCTTGGGCCATCTTCCACCACTTTTCCAGACACATTACCAATGAGCTGAATTGGAATGGAGCAGCCAGGACTCAAACCGTTGCACATATGAATAATTATGCCTGAAGAGAATAGCCCTCCTTATGTCCAGTAAATGCCAAAACATGTTTAAGAGATTTGCATAGAGAATAAAAGGGGAGGGAATCCTAGAAATCGGAGAGAAGTAGAGGTGAGCAGGCCATTCTTGGGCACTTATGACTCACCATGTCAATGTCTTGAGAGGCTGGTAAGATCTCAAAGAGGATGGAAGCACACACCAATGGGGAGGCTGGCCCCAGTGCAGGAATCTGATATTCCCAACCATACTCATGCCCCGAGGATCTTAGAAGTAGAGCTCTGGGGGCAGCAGCCACCCTCACATTGCAGCGGAAACTGAAGAGCCAGCCCGTATTTCAGAAGTCACATAGTCTTCTTGTTTCTAGAGCTATCCTGTCAAAAAAAAACCTTACCACTGATTAAAATACAATTTTCTTTCAGAATGTACAAGAGTACTCCTGGGAGAAGTTTGGAAGCAGTTTTATGTTGACTTAACGAATTTCCTTCCAGAAGGTAGACGAGTAAACATAGAAGTGAAGAAACAGTTTTATGTTCATTTAAAGAGATTTTTAAGTGTTTTTGTTTCTTGCAATATTGAGCTTACAGACTGTAATTTAGGACTCACATGTCCTTAACCCATTCAGTCTTAAGTTTTCCATCCTGTGAGCATTTCAACAACATAATATTTACTTCAGTTTCCATAAATGGTATATTTATTGTTCAGTTTAAGTTTATATAGGTGCCCTTCTAGGATGATGGGATAGTATGGGTTTATAATGCTTTACATATTAAGAAAGCAGGACTAACTTCATCCAGAACTTAAAGAGTCCACACTGAGATCCTGTCCCTATCGATAATCATTTGGCATATTTAAGTGCATGTGAACATAATGATCATTACTTATAGACTAATAGAATATCAAAATGAAATAAAAATCATTTAGGCCTACTTATTTTTATCAGATTAAAAATATCTATGAAATTCAGTTTCAAAATGACCTCAGTAATTACACTGCCCCAGAGGTGGCCCTGGGATGTGGCCACAGAAAGCCCAGATTCTCCACGTTGTGTTCATGAAGCATCTAAGCCAGCCTGGCCCTGTTTCAAAAACTGCTAAATTGAGAGGAGGAAACCTCTACCTTCTTTTAGGGCATATTTATTTAGTGAACACTGCTGCACTTAGAAAATAACATTCTTTCAGTAAATTGTCCTCAGATAGGTATTATTCTTCACAGTGAGCCCTAAGGGTTCAAGAGCTGTGATTTTGATGCCTCATTTAGTCCCACTTTCATCAATCCATGTGTAGGGCCTGAGGTGAGAAAGTCTGCTAAAGATAAGAAAGAATAAGTTGTTTTTCCTAAAATCCCTGTAAAGAAAGGCACTGGAGCAGGAGTTGGCCGTATTTTCAGGCCCATCTTCCTGTTTTGTCAATGGTATCGTGCAGGGTATACTGTACAGGGAGTGAGAACACAGCATGCACTCTTCATTGAGCATCTTTATAGTGCTAAGAGAAGGGTACACCTGGGAAGGGGATATGGGCCTGTGGAACAGACCCTAGCCCTCTCACTGAAGACACCGTGCCCAGGCCTGGGGTGAGGTCTGCCTCAGATGAAAGCAGCAGCATTGTGAGTGAGCTGGGCGTGACAGGTGCTGTAAGGGAACAGAGCAGACCATCGGAGCCACATCTTCTCAGGACTCTCAGAAATAGCTGAGGGTAAGGGGTGGGGTGCTCTACGTTTTAGTGACAGTATTCCAGCAAGCTCTCCGGTGGAGGGGCAGAACCACAGAAAGGCTTTTATTTAATGTTCCTCCCTGGGTTGCTATGGCACAAAGACAAAGGGATTGACAGAAGCAGTCATGTGATGTTTGACAGACTCATTCAATTTCCTTGCTCTTTACCTCCTCTACCTTTTGCCTCCTCACTCTTCTCTCTCAAACTTAATTTTTCCAAAGTGGGGTGTGAGTCTACTTGTGATAGCTACTTTGTACTGCTTGTTCCCTGATCTGATCTCCAATGACATTTCTGGTACACACTCAGTTTTTTTTTTAATATTTATTTATTTATTTGAAAGGCAGAGTTACCGAGGGGCAGAAGCAGAGAGAGAGAGAGGTCTTCCATTCACAGGTTCACTCTTCAGATGGCCCAAACAGCCGGAGCTGTGCCCATCTGAAGCCAGGAGCCTGGAGTCTCCTCAGGGTCTCCAACACAGGTACAGGGGCCCAAGGGCTTGGGCCATCTTCCACTGCTTTTTTTTTTTTTTGGTGGGAGGTAAAATAGCAAGGTTTATTAGGGAAGGGACACCACTGCTTTCTTAGGACATAGCAGAGAGCTGGATTGGAAGAGGAGCAGCTGCGGCCGGCGCCGTGGCTCAACAGGCTAATCCTCCGCCTTGCGGCGCCGGCACACCGGGTTCTAGTCCCGGTCAGGGTGCCGGATTCTGTCCCGGTTGCCCCTCTTCCAGGCCAGCCCTCTGCTGTGGCCCGGGAGTGCAGTGGAGGATGGCCCAGGTGCTTGGGCCCTGCACCCCATGGGGAGACCAGGAAAAGCACCTGGCTCCACCTGGCTCCTGGCTCCTGCCATCGGACGAGCGCGGTGCGCCGGCCGCAGCGCGCCAGCCGCGGCGGCCATTGGAGGGTGAACCAACGGCAAAAGGAAGACCTTTCTCTCTGTCTCTCTCTCTCACTGTCCACTCTGCCTGTAAAAAAAAAAAAAAAAAAAAAAAAAGGAAGAGGAGCAGCTGGGACCTGAACTGGTGCCCATATGGGATGCTGACACTGCAGGCAGCAGCTTCACTTGCTATGCCACATCACCAACCCCTCACTCTCAGTTTTAATTTATCTACGCCACCTTGTCTTATTGTTCATCTTTCCATGACTATCTAACTTTCTCCCTACCACTATGGTTTTCATTTACAAATATCACCAAACATTCAACAATGTGCCTTAAAATTTATGAAGGTTTAATAAATGTATGTTGATGAAAGTATTGACACTAAGTTTAAGGATGAGTAACAATTGTATGTCTCCCTAGTTCAACTGCACACACAAACATACAATAGTACAACTCTATAAATTAGCTGGTTTCTCTCTTGCAGTTACATAAATTAAAAAACAAAGTGGTTTGCACTCATAACTGAAACACTATGTGCTATATTCTGGTTCTCTCCCTACTCAAAATGCTGAATGTTTAGATAGCAATGATCATCTTGAGCAGATGACAAAATGTTTTAGTCTTTTTGCTTATAAGTGCTGCTTCTGTATACCTCCTAATAAGAAGAAAAAAATGCTAAGAAACTGTGATGTTACACAGATAAGCTACAGAAAACATATTTTAAATGCTGGTGTAGAATTAAAACTTTTTAAAAAGTACATTAAAGATGAAAATATAGTAAAGCATCACATTCCATGCATTCTTTAAAATGTGAATTAATATGCCGGCGCCATGGCTCAATAGGCTAATCCTTTGCCTGCGGCACCAGCACACCAGGTTCTAGTCCTGATCGGGGCGCCAGATTCTGTCCCAGTTGCCACTCTTCCAGGACAGCTCTCTGCTATGGCCCAGGAAAGCAGTGGAGGATGGTCTAAGTCCTTGGGCCCTGCACCCGCATGGGAGACCAAGAGAAGCACCTGGCTCTGCATAGCACCGACCACGGCGGCCATTGGAGGGTGAACCAACGGCAAAAGGAAGACCTTTCTCTCTGTCTCTCTCTCTCTCACTGTCTACTCTGCCTGTCAAAAAAAAAAAAAAAAAAAAGAATTAGCTCATTTCAAACTTAATAACCACAAGTTGAGTTCGATTATTTTGATTATTTTCTTTTTGAAAAAATAATCCCCTAAGAACTCTTTGAAAAAGATGAGTTCCCTGGTACCTTATTAGACTTCTGGATCAGTCCAAAAAATCTTCGTAATACACAGAGAAACAAAATAATTCAAAGCATACAAAGCTTCCATCTCTCTCATGCCATAGCAGAGCATTTAGGACCACACCGCTTCTGATTCTTTCATAGCATTCAGCTCCAGGATCCGCCTTTCCCCTCACTGCACTTAATATTCTTGCCTCTCCTGAAAGATGTCCAGTCTTCCACTCTTGTCCTTTTAAGCCCTCCGGCTAGCTCTCATTCCTTCTATTGGTAGAAAGAACACGCACTCTTTCATTAGCATTTGCAGTCATCTCTCTGGCTCCTCTGCCCAAAGCATTACTCTTATAGCTCTTGGCATATCAGTTATGGTCTCAACTCAAATGTCACAGAGCGGACAGCCCTCCCCAACCACCTTGTCATTCTCTACCTCGCCCTCTAATTAGTCCCTTCATTGTGACAGCAATGTCCAATTTTCCTGCTTATGTATTTGTTTACAAGTTTACCATCAGATGACTCCTGTCAGCATTAGTTCTCTGACTAAGGTAGATTATGTTGCTTGTGTGTATCGCCTTCTGCATCCATGAATTCTCCAATAGCTCCTGTCATAGGCTGCCCTCAAGAGAAGGTTTTAAAACGTGCTATATGACCAGATGTGAAAAAACGGCAGCTTGGTGTCAAGAGAGTAGCAGGTAAAATTGAAATGTTCTACAGTCTGAGAATCTGAAATAAGGCCATCAGTGGAAAACCAGCATTTGGCTTTTTCAGTAAGACAGTCTGGAGCCAGTGACTTGCTTTGAAGCAGATATGTGAGATAATTTTCAGCTTCAAACTCTATCTTCTTGTGATTTATCTACTCTGATTTAGAGTCCAGCGATTGAGCTGCAGTACTTGCTCTAAAACAGTCAATAAGCAGACACTTGGCACAGTGTTTAAGATGCCTCTAGGATGTCCACATTCCATGCCAGGGATTTTGTTGGAGACCTGGATCCTGTGCTTTCAATCCAGCTTCCTTCTAATGTGTGCCATGAGAGCCAGCAGATGATGTTGCGAATATTTAGGTCCAGGGTGCTTCAGCTGCACAATCAGTAGTGCACAGCACTTATACAGGGTAGGTTCCTCCCACTCACACGGATGACCCAGATTGAGCTCTGGGATCCTGTTTATCTGGGGTGAAGACATTGCTCTGTCTCTCTCTCTCTCTTTCTCTGCCTTTGAAATAAAATAAAAATAAATAAGTTAAATTTTTAAAAAAAGCATACTTTTTTGCTTTAACATCTTTTTTTCTTAACTTTTATTTAATAAATATAAATTTCCAAAGTACAGTTTTGGATTACGGTGGCTTTTCCCCCCCATAACATCCCTCCTACCCACAACCCTCCCATCTCCTGCTCCCTCTCCCATCCCATTCACATCAAGATTCATTTTCAATTATCTTAGTATATAAGTCAACTTAGTATATACTAAGTAAAGATTTCAACAGTTTGCACCTACACAGAAACACAAAGTGTAAAGTACTGTTTGAGTACTAGTTACACTGTTAATTCAAATAGTATAACACATTAAGGACAGAGATCCTACATGAGGAGTAAGTGCACAGTGACTCCTGTTGTTGATTTAACAATTGACACTCTTGTTTATGGCATCAATAATCACCCTAGGCTCTTGTCTTGAGCTGCCAAGGCTATGGAAGCCTTTTGAGTTTGCCAACTCCGATCTTATTTAGACAAGGCCATAGTCAAAGTGGAAGTTCCCTCCTCCCTTCAGAGAAAGGTACCTCCTTCTTTGATGGCCCGTTCTTTCCACTGGGATCCCATTCACAGAGATCTTTCATGTAGGTCATCATTTTTTTTCCATACTTATTTTTTTTAACATCAACTGTCTGAACTCAGACAAATAACTTGACTTTTTTTTTTTTGTATTTTATATGTCAATTCTTCACCTAGAATTTAAGAGGGCAGAATGTTCAAAAGATCATTAATGTGTCCTTTAGAGTATTTTTCCCTTTTGGTTTTGCTTTTTGTTTGTTTGCTTGCTTGCTTTTATGATGTAGAACTGAAAGAAAAACCACAAGATGAAAAACAGACCCAGAAACAAACCTAGGGAGAATTTGTCACAGAGATGCTCATCACAAGCACAGTGCTACTTGCTGATGATTGAGGCTAACTTCTTTCCATTATCTGCAAGCAACACATGTGCACATTTCCTGCCTCACCTGATTGACAGCAATTCAGTAAATATCCATGTGTCATCCGCTGGCAGTTTATGAAATAAGACAATAGGCACACTACATGTTCATTAAGATGGTTCTTAAAACAAATGATTCAATCATATTTGTTTCCTTGAGTAATAAAACTCACAAAAAATAGCACAAGGGAAGAGACAGTGCAAGTGCTCAGGGATCAGGGAAGTTGAATTTCAGAATTTATCAAGTTTAGCGTTTTCGGTCATTGTAGTCATTCATACTATTAGAATCCCATTTTCTCCTTCCTGCCAAATCCCACCAGATACAAGTGTGCCTGTTTCTTCCCATCTTTGACTGCTCCTGGGTTGGGATGGATAAGTTAGTGCATGCAACTCATGGCTCTGATGACTTGGAATATCCATCAACAGAGAACAAGAGCTATAGCTGCCCAAAGAGCTGCTAGCAGCTTGCACCAACTTCACACATTTCAATATGCCTGTAGTAACTGATTATGTCCTCCTAGGTCTATCCCTATCCTAAAATAAAGCACGATCACATCTGATGAAATCCTCTTTACTCAAGAATAATTATATGGATAATTAGACTGAAAATGGTTAATATGTTGGATGTCATTGTTAGATATGCTTCCTAAGATCTGCTGTTTATTACCTGACTTTTAGAAGATTATTTGATTTCTTTGTGCCTGTTGCCTCATTTGCAAAATTGATACAGTGTATTACAAGGCACTGTAATAAATGTCTTTCTATTTTTGGAAATACTTAAGCAAGCATATCTTTAGAAAGAGTGCCTAAGGAGAAGTGAGAAAAGAAGAATACATGCACCTAACCTGGTGATAATTGTTGGGACAGTGAAACATTCTGATGCTGAGGAGTTAGGTGAAAAGGAGATGCATCTTCATACCAGAGTGATTAAGTAAAATTATAATGAAATTTTTATCTTTTAAAATTATTTTATGAGCATCAAAGTTTTGAGATCTTATAAATAGAATTTGTAATTTTTAGGCAAGTGTAAACAACTTTTCTAAAATTTTTGACTGATAAAGAGAATCATCAGGAGTAGGGGCCTGGGAGAGGACGAAGAGAGATGGGAAAGAGAATAATGATGTTTCAGTCCTTAATCTCATTTGTGAGGCTACATAACATATTGGCACATAATAATACCTAAAATATAGGCTATCTTTGTAGGAATTATTTCAAAAATGTATTCAGTGCAGAAATAAGTCAATTAATGTATCGTTATTTTGTAGTCAGCCCTCCATATCTGCAGGTTCCATAACTGCAGAATTCAACCAAATGTGGTTCAAAGATACTCAGAAAAAAATTGCATCTACACTGAACATGCATAAACTTTTTGCTTACTCTCTATATAAATAGGAAAATGGACATCATATTTTGCTTACTCTCTAAATATATAGGGAAAAAACATCATATTTACATTCAATTAGATATTTTTAAACAACTTATAAATTAAGTATATGGGAGAATGAAGGTATAATATATCTAAATATTATGCATTTTTATAAGGATCTTGAGTATTCTGGGATTTGAGTGTAATCAGGAAGCCCAGAACCAATACCATAGTATTGAAAGACAGGAATACATTGTTTCTTTCTCTTTTTTTGGAAGCTTTTCTTAAATGAATACATATTTCATATGTACAGATTTTAGAAATAGAGTGATTCTTCCTCTTCCCTGCCTTCACACCCCCACTCCCATCTCACCTCCTACTCCCTCTCCCTTCCCATTCTTCATTAAAATTCATTTTTAATTGACATTATATACAGAAGACCAACTCTATACTAAGTAGCAATTTCAACAGTTTGCACCCACACAGACACACAAAGTATAAAGTACTGTTTGATGACAAGTTTTATTATTAATTCTCATAATACAACTCATTAAGGACAGAGGTCCAACATGTGAAGTAAGTGCACAGTGATTCTTGTTGATTTAATAATTAACAGTTATTTCTGATGTCAGTGACAACCTGAGGCTCTTGAGACATGAGCTGCCAGGCTATGGAAGAGTTTTGAGTCCACAAATTCCGTCAGTATTTAGACAAAGCCATATGCAAAGTCGAAGTTCTCTCCTCTCTTCAGAGAAAAGTACATCATTCTTTGATGACCCCTTCTTTCCACTGGGAAAAGAGATCCTTCATGCAGGACAGTTTTTGCCACTATGTCTTAGCTTTCCATTCATGAAATGCTCTCATGGGATTTTCAGCCAGATCAGAATGCTGTAGGGGCTGATTCTGAGGTCAGAGTGCTGTTCAGGGTATTTATCATTCTAAGAGTCTGCAGTGTGGGCTGCTTCCCATGTTGGAACTTTATTTTTTAATTATATGTATTGTTATTACTAGACACTTAGGCTTATTAATGTGATTCCTTTGACATTTAATCCTACCTCTATGATAAATTCCACACTTAATATGATCACTTTATCATGTAAAACGGGGTTAGTACCACTCAGTTTAATAGAATTTGAAGTCCCATGGCAAGATTTTAGTTTTACGCTTAGGGGTAAGTCCATAGGAATGGGTGCCAGACTGTACAGCTCCTCCCTCTCTCATTCCCACTCTTATTTTTAACTGGGATCTATTTTCAATTGGCACCTATGATTAATTCTAAGTAAAGGGTTCAATCAATGGTATTAAGTAGAAAAAAAGAATAAATTTAAAAATAACATGAAATAATAACCTGTTCCTGGACAGTCAAGGCAAGGGCTATTCCTGTACTTGCTTCTTGTAGTGTCAGTTTCACTTCTACAGGTTACCTTTTAGGTGCTGTTAGTTATCACAGATCAGGGAGAACATATGGTATTTGTCCCTTTGGGACTGGCTTATTTTACTAAGAATGATGTTTTCCAGATTCTTTCATATAGTTGCAAATGACTGGATTTCGCTTTTTTTAACCATTTTGTAGTATTCCATAGAACACGTATCCCATAATTTCTTTATTCAGTCTTCTGTTGATGGGCATTTAGTTGATTCCTTGTCTTAGCTATTGTGAATTGAGCTGCAATAAACAGAGATACAGAAGATTCTTTCATTTGTTGAATTCATTTCCTTTGGGTAAATTTCGAGGAGTAGGGTGGCTGGATGGCATAGAAAAGACACAAAGAAATGGAAAAAAACTTCCATGTTCATGGTAAAAAGAATCAATATCATCAAAATGTCCATTCTCCCAAAAGCAATTTAGATTTAATGCAATACCAATCAAAATACTAAATACATTCTTCTCAGATCTAGAAAAAATGATGCTGAAATTCATTTGGAAACATAAGAGACCTTGGATAGCTAAAGCAATTTTATACAACAAAAATAAAGCTAGAGGCATCACAATACCAGATTTCAAGACAAGCTACAAGGGAATTATAAAGAAAACAGCCTGGTACTGGTACAGAAACAGATGGATAGACCAATGGAACAAAATAGAAATGCCAGAAATCAATCTAAGCATCTACAACAAACTTACATTCGACCAAGGAGCTAAAATCATTCCCTGGAGCAAGGACAGTCTCATCAACACACTGTGCTGGGGAAACTGAATTTCCACATGCAGAAATATGAAGAAGGGCCCCTACCTTACATCTTACACAAAAATCCATTGAAAATGGATTAAAGAACTAAATCTATGACCCAATACCATCAAATTACTAGAAAGCATTAGGGAAACCCTGCAAGACATCAACATAGGCAGAGTTCCTGGAAAATACTCCAGAGGCACAGGCAATAAAAACCAAGATTAACAAGTGGGATCACATCAAACTGAGAACCTTCTGAACTACAAAAGAAACAGTAAGGAAAGTAAAGAGCCAACCAACAGAATGGGATAAATTATTTGCAAACCATACAACTGATAAAGAATTAATAACCAGAATATATAAAGTGATCAAAAAACTCAACAACATCAAAGCAAACAACCTGATCAAGAAGTGGGCAAAGGTCATAAACACATTTATCAAAAGAGGAAATCCAAATGGCCTTTAGATGCATGAAAAAAAAAAATGCTCAGGATCACTAGCCTTCAGGGAGATGCAAATCACCTCACCCCAGTTAGAATGGCTTACATACAGAAACCAACAAACAATAAATGCTGGTGAGGAAGTGGAGAAAAGTACCCTAAGCCACTGTTGGTGGGAATGCAAATTGGTAAAAGCACTAAGGAAGACAGTTTGGAGATACCTCAGAAATCTAAATCTAGTCCTACCATACATTGTTTCTTTGAATTATCCCTTTAGACTAGCATTAATTCCAATGCTTCAACTTTATCAGGTAGAAATAGTGTGCAAATGAAACCTATAATACAAAACAGGTATGCTTAATGATGTGCTATATGTGATATGAATTTATCTTCAATTTCATATCATTTTAAGTTAATTGTTATTTATTTACTTTAGACATAAAGAAAGAGATGCATAGAGAGGCTTTCCATCCACTGGCTGCCTCTTTAGATGCTCATCATGACCAAGTCTGCAGCCTGCAGTGGCCCCTCACTTCTGTCTGTAATAAATAACTCATGTCTGATTTAGTTTGCGTTGATGATCCTTGGTTTGGGTCAATTTTGTTATTGGACCTTAGTTATTAAAATTTATTAGTAAAAGTAAATTGTCACACATATCCAAAAACTTCTAAATGTTGTGTTTATATCAGCATTTTAGGTCAATACTAAAGATAAGGGTATTCCTCCAGGTTTCCTACATGGGTGGTAGGGGCACTAACACTTGGGACATACTGCACTGCATTCCCAGGCACATTCGCAGGGATCTGGATGGAAGTGGAGCAGTCGGGCCTGGAACCAGTGACTATATGGGTACCAGCACCACAGATAGTAGCTTTATCCTCTATGTCACAGTATCAGCCCCAAGACAAGTATTTTGAATTAAGTGTTTTCAAATTCTAAACTGTATCTTAGTTTTATACATCAGTTTACTTAGAAATATCATCCATACCACCATCATCATTATGATCATAAGAACTGATAAGGAGCCAGCATTGTGGAGGACCAGGTGAAGTTGCCATCTGCAACATCAGCATTCCATGTGGGTCTGGTTCCTATCACAGCTGTTGCCCTTCCAATCCAACTCCTTGTTAATGGCCTGGAAAAAGCAGTGGAAGACGGTCCAAGGGCTGGGCCATTGGAAATAAATAATTAAAAAAAAAACTGACAATTTTTGCAAATACTATGTAACATACACTGGGTTTAGTATTTTCCCATTACTAATGTGATTTAATAATTTTTAATTTATTTATTTTTTTATTTTTTTATTTTTTGACAGGCAGAGTGGACAGTAAGAGAGAGAGACAGAGAGAAAGGTCTTCCTTTGCCGTTCTTTTTTTTTTTTTTTTTTTTTGACAGGCAGAGTGGACAGTGAGAGAGAGAGACAGAGAGAAAGGTCTTCCTTTGCTGTTGGTTAACCCTCCAATGGCTGCCGCGGTCAGCGCGCTGCGGCCGGCGCACCGCGCTCATCAGATGGCAGGAGCCAGGTGCTGGGTGCTTTTTCCTGGTCTCCCATGGGGTGCAGGGCCCAAGCACTTGGGCCATCCTCCACTGCACTCCCTGGCCACAGCAGAGAGCTGGCCTGGAAGAGGGGCAACCGGGACAGAATCCGGCACCCCGACCAGGACTAGAACCCGGTGTGCAGGCGCAGCAGCGGAAGATTAGCCTAGTGAGCCACGGCACTGGCCTGTGATTTAATACTTTTAAAGATTTATTTATTTATTTGAGAGGCAGAGTTACACAGAGATAGAGGAGAGGCAGAGAGAGAGAGAGAGATCTTCCATCTGCTGGTTCACTCCCCAAATGGCTGCAATGGCCGGAGCTACACCTATCTGAAGCCAGGAGCCTCCTCCAGGTCTCCCACGCAGGTGCAGGGACCCAAGGACTTGGACCATCTTCTACTGCTTTCCCAAGCCACAGCAGGGTTCTACAGACCAAAGTTCTATAGTTTTTGGATAGTAAAGCTAAGCATTGAACTTGGATTAACCTGACAATAAAATTATCCATCTAATCTACTAACTTAATCCATAATACTCAATTTTACTTTGCTAAATATTTCTAATAAAATAAATACTCTCAAATTAAAATGAATATATTTAAATATTTTTTGTATTATACATATTTTATATTTTTCCCTTCCTTTCCTTCTTTATTACTTTCCATCTTTTCTATGTTTTGAGAAGAAGCAAGGTCATTAAATTTTTCAACACATTCTGTATTCACAACAAAATGTTTAATTATATTTTAATGTATTTCCACTTAAATCAATGTATCCTTAGTAAAGTCATCCATGCATATATTTTGCAAGAGTTCTTTACCTACAGTGTTTATATAAATTAGAAAATTAAAGAAGATCTAAGAGAATAAAAGCAGCCAGCATATTAGTAAATTCAAATTTATTTTTAACACAATAGAAATCCTTGAACACTTTCAACATTTCACAAATGTATTTAGCAAAAATGACCATTTTGCCTTGATTGAATTATCTGTAAGGAAATTGAATATGAAGAAAATTAAATTCATGTGCTGGACAGACTTTAGTACCAATCTTACCATAATTGTATTTAAATTTTAATTTTTCATAACAATTGCATCTTTGAGAGAATTAGTGGAAGAATTGTGAAGGAAAGAAAATAAAATATATATTATTTTGAAAATAAATGTTTCTTATTTCAAAAGTTTTGAAATATAGATGCTTACTGGACTACAGTATTATTTATACAGTCTTATTAATAAATAAAAAATGAGGGACTAGCATTGTGGTGTAGCTGGTAAAGCTGCCTCCTGTAATGCCAGAATCCCGTTCTTCCTCTGGTTAAAGCCCCGCCTGCTCCATTTCCAATCTAACTCCTTGCTAAGGTTCCTGGGAGAGCAGTGGAGGCAGCCCAAATACTTGGGTCCCTGCACCAAGTGGGAGATTTAGAAGAAATTTCTGGCTCCTGGCTTCAGCCTAGCCCAGCTCCAGCTATTGTGATCATTTGAGGAGTGAACCAGTGGATGGAAGATCTCTGTCTCGCTTTCTGTGTCTCTCTCTGTCTCTCTCTCTCTGTGTCTCTCTGTAACTCTGACTTTCAAATACATACATAAACTTAAAAAATAAATATATATAAAGAGTCAGTTATTAAATAGATACTCATGGAAGTCACTTTTTATGCCTTATTACATGATATCCTTGGACTTGAGCACAAAACTTGAACCTTAGGAGGGAATGTGAATTGCTTGGTGGTGTGGGAGAAAAGGGATAGAATTCTGAAGGCTGCTTAGCTTGGCTTTTGATAGTTGTAACAGAATGGACCAAATAATTCCAGATCATACCCAATTCTGTTCTCTTGATGACTTATAATAACTAAGCAATAAAATTATAATTTCACCCACAATAAAGGAGAATTCCAAACTGTTTAGCTTAATGAGAGGTCCAGTGGGTCCTTATGTTAAATGATTTGAAAAGCCAAAGAACGACTGAATAGATCAGCTCTTGTCACTGTCATAGAATAACTTAAAAATTAAGGAGACGGTTTTACAAGCTATTGCATGCAAAATATAAAACACACAAGGGAAATCACTAAATTTGACATATTTCTAATGTTCAGCACTTAACTGAATGATAACAATGAATTATCAGAATTGAGTGTTTATTTGATTACCAAAATTGAGTTTGGAATTGAGTTTTTACAATTTTCATTTGGTTGAAATGTGACAACAAGTCCAAATCCAGTACAGCATATTCCAGATAATCTTTTCAGAAATGATATGTGTGGAGGTAGATAAGTGTGATGATTCATTCTTGCACACACGTACATATATGCACAATTATTTATGTAAATATAGGAAAACATAGATAACTTCACATTGAATAAAGAAAATGTTTGAGAATGCTGCTTTCATTCTGACTACTTTGTTGGCCCTTGGTACAATCATGTTTCATATGAGATAGTCATGGACCAAACAAGAAACCAATTCCAAAGTCCAATAGAAGCATTATTCTGTAAGTTACCTATTAAAATTCATATAAAATACAAGTACTATTCCACGAATAAATATTTTCTCTCATTCTGTCAGTTCCTAATTCACTTTGCTGAATGTTTCCTTTACATTTCAGGAAGCATTTCATAAAATACAACATCCCTTCATGATAAAAACCTTAAGCAAATTAGGTATAGAAGGAACATCCTCAACACAATCAAGACAATATATTACAAACCCACAGCCAGCATCATATTAAATGTGGAAAAGTTGGAAGCAATTCCACTAATACCTGGAATGAGAAAAGGATGTTCATGTTCACCACTGTCATTCAACATTGTTCTAGTAGTTTTAGCCAGAGCCATTGAGCAAGAAAAAGAAAGGGATACAAATTAGAAAGGTAGAAGCCAAATTATCCCTGTTTGCAGATGACATAAACCTATGTGTAGGGGAACTAAAAGACTCTACTGAAAGGCTATTGAAACTCATAAGATAGTTCGGTAGAATATAAAACCAACACATAAAAACCCATAGCCTTTGTATTCACAAACAATACTATGGCTGAGAAGGGACTTGTAAGATCAGTACCACTCACAATAGCTACAAAATATTTAAATACCTCAGGATAAATTTAACCAAGTATATGAAAGATTTCTACAATGAAAATTATAAAACATTAAAGAAAGAAATAGAATTAGACCCAAAAAAATTGAGGACTATTCCATGTCTATGGATTGGAAGAATTAATGTTATTAATGCCCTTACTACCCAAACTAAGTTACAGATTCAATGCAATCCCAATAAAAATACCAATAACATTTTTGCAAATCTAGAAAAAAATGATGTCAAAATTTATATGGATACACAAGAGACTCTCAATAGTTAAAGCAATCTTATACAACAAAAACAAAGCCAGAGGCATCACAATACCAGATTTTAAGGTATACTATAAGTTAGTTATAATCAAAACAGCCTGGTACTGGCACAAAAATAGATATGTATACCAATGGAACAGAATAGAAACCCCAGAAATTAATCCACACAGCTACAATCTTTGACAAAAGAACTAAAATAAATCCCTGGAGAAAGGACTTGGGAAAATTGGATTTATGCCTACAGCAGTACGAAACAAAACCACTGCCTTACACCTTATATAAGAATCAACTCACAATGGATCAAGGATTTAAATCTACAGCTTGACATCATCAAATTACTAGAGGAAAACATCGGAGAAAATCTTCAAGACATTGACTTAGGCAAAGTCTTAGAAAAGACCTCAGAAGCACAGGCAATAGAAGCAAACATAGACAAGCAAGGTTACATCAAGGTGTTAAAATCTTTTCAAGGGAATACATGCTCAAGGTTTAAGAAAGAGTTAGAGATTCCTATGAGCCAAGGTAGAAGATGATTTTTATTTACGTATGAGAAAAAGAGCAAACAAAGCAGGAAAAATTAAATAGTTGTTTCATTTGAGTGACTCAAGACTAGAGGCTGGCTGTAACATTACTGTCAAATTATTTCCTGTATTTTTTCAAATGTGTATACTAGAAAGAGGCTAATTTCAAATGACTTTTGCACAAATTTAATGAATGCGCTAGATATGAAAAACTTATGTGAAAAAACCACGTCAAAGCTGAAAGTGTTTGGTATAGATAGGTATTCATTTTTCAAGGCTTATTTCTAAACCTTTTGTTATGAAGGGGAAAAAATCACTAATATTTCATTTTAAAAATAGCGAAGGATGGTGCTGGGGCTGTGGTGTAGCAGGTAAAGCCACTCCTACAGTGCCAGCATCCCATATGGGCGCCGGTTCAAGTCCTGGCTACTGCACTTCTAAGACAGCTCTCTGCTATGGCCTGGGAAAGCAGTAGAAGATGGCCCAAGTCCTTGGGCCCCTGCACCCATGTGGGAGATTCAGAAGAAGCTCCTGGCTCCTGGCTTTGGATTGGCACAGTTCCAGCCGTTGCGGCCAACTGGGAAGTGAACCAGTGCGTGGAAGACCTCTCTCTCTCTCTGTCTCTCCTTCTCTTTATATAACTGTGACTTTCAAATAAGTAAATAAATAAAACTTTTTTTCATTGTTTTAAAATTTTTAAAAAATTTTTTTAAAATTTTTTTGACAGGCAGAGTGGACAGTAAGAGAGAGAGACAGAGAGAAAGGTCTTCCTTTGCCGTTCATTCACCCTCCAATGGCTGCCGCGGCCAGTGCACTGCGGCCTGCGCACTGCGCTGATCCGATGGCAGGAGCCAGGTGCTTCTCCTGGTCTCCCATGGGGTGCAGGGCCCAAGCACTTGGGCCATCCTCCACTGCACTTCCGGGCCACAGCAGAGAGCTGGCCTGGAAGAGGGGCAACCGGGACAGAATCCGGTGCCCCGACTGGGGCTAGAACCCAGTGTGCCAGCGCCGCAAGATTAGCCTAGTGAGCCGCGGAGCCGGCCTAAATCTTTTTTTAAAAAGTAGCAAAGAATCCAGCATTATGCCATAGTGGGGATGCTGGAATCCCCTAGGTGTGCCACTTAAAGTCCCCGGTTGCTCCATGTGCAATTACCTCCCTGCTAACATGCCTTGGAAGCAGTGGAGGATGGCCCAAATATACTCACGTGGGAGACCTGGAGAAGCTCCTGGATCCTGGCTTTGGTGTAGCCCTGCCATGGCCAGTGCAGCTATTTGGGGAGTAAACAAATGAATGGGAGATCTCCCTTTCTCTTCCTGCAACTCTGCTTTTCAAATAAATTAATTAATTAAAAATAGTGAAAACCCTTTCCTGTCTTCAGTTGAACACCTAGTTATTTTTCTCAAACACTATAAAAGACATTGGCTACTTGTCTTCCTCACTGATGGAGGAGTCTGCTCCAAAGAGTAGCAATGCGGGTTATGAAATGAAGTATGCAAAAATTTTGCACAAAAATACACTTTACTTTTACTTCCATTTTCCATGAACTTTTTGAAGTACTCTTATACAAGGTGTGCTGCACAATTCAACTCTATTCCCAGGGTATGTCTGGACTGGTCTTTGAAAGTCTACATCAGTTTCTCTCACTTTGCCAAACCCTTTCAGTGTTTTCCTTGGTCACTGAGATTAGAATGCTAAAATTCTAAATCAAATCCAAATTCCTTACGTTGACCCTCAAGGTTGTAGATTATTTTCAACCTTCCTAACCTCATCTCCTACCCTTCTCTCCTGTGCTCTTTTATCCGCTTAGTCACATCAGCTTCTTGAAATTTCCTCAAACTCACTAAGCGTGCACTTGGCATAGGGCCTTTGTGTTTACGGAGACTAGCCTGAAACACTCTTTCAAGAGCTATTCCCCTGACTTATCCCCGCCCTTTTTTCAGTTACAGCTTCAAACATCATTTCATCAGGTAGGACCTCTCTTGACAATGCTATATAAACTAGTAACTCCTCTCTCCCTAGCCCCCATACATAAAATCAATCCTTTAAAAATTTTTATTTCTGTGCAATTTCCAATTTAACACCAAGTTTTTTTTTTATTGCATAGAAAATTAATCAATTTTTTAAAAAATATGTAGGATCTCTGTCCTTAATGTGCTGTACATTGTGATTTAATGTTATAATTAGTACTCCAACAGTATTTTTCACTTTGTGTTTCTATGTGGGGGCAAACTGTTGAAATCTTTACTTAATATATACTAAACTGATCTTCTGTATATAAAGAGAATTGAAAATGAAAAAAAAAATTTATTTCTGATTTCTACCATCTAGAATGAGCTTTACAAGATCTTGTTTGCTTTGTTACCTACTGTTTCTCCGAGAATGGAGAACAGCATGAGGCTGATGTTGAAAATGTATTTTTAACTAATGAAGAAATACAGAGATGGTAATATAGCAACATGAGTTTGTGAAAGAGATGAGCTTGAGCTCTGGGTTGTTCATTAGTGTAAAGACATTACAGCTGGCCTAACAGGTGCCAACACAAATGTTAGAAGCCCACAGATAAAAGGTTTAGGGGTGGTATGTGCGTGTCATGGGGCAGGGGGCATATTTATGTTTCCACACTACAGAACTGATGCTTCTGGAGCATGCTTCAGAGGTTACACAGACATAAATCACAAACTTCACCCAGTTGAACAGGTGTGACCTGGGACCCCTAGCTTCTATTTGTATTTTCAACAGGCCAACTAAATTACCATACCAATAAAAATAATTCAAAACTAGTTTTGAAATTCTGCTACTTTTCAATTCTATCTTTGAATCCATGTCTCTCTTTTTTTCTTCACTTCCCAATTCTTTTACACTTAATAAACATTATCTTTTCTACTTTCCTGAGAAGTGCCAGTTTTCTCAGTCCTAGAACATCTCCACATTGCTTCCCAATGTGTGAAGAAAGAGCCTTTAAATTCCCTCTCCGTTCCTTAAATCCTCTGTCTAATGCCAACACATACACTCTAATTCCTTCCAAGAGGAAACATGTTGTCTGTCAGATTTCAAATCTGTGTCAGCAAGAAGCAAGCTTTTCCTTTAGTACCCACTCGGCTCTTCATCTCATATGGAAGTGCATTCTAGATGCATATATTCCAAGCCTGGCAGGAAGAGTGATGCCTGAAGAGGTCTTGAAATAGGGGTGAGAGCCACTCTATTTATAGGCAATAGCAACAGAAATAGTGCCTAGTTCATGTATACATTCTTCACCAGCAGATACCTTTAACATAGTACCATATGTGAATGGGAAGTTAGAGGAAAGACATGTTTACCTTTTTTTTTTTTTCATTTTACTTGAAAAGCAGAGACAGAGAACCCTTTGGTTCTCTCCCCAGTATCCTGCAACATCCAGGCAAAAGCCAGGAGCCTGGAACTCTGTCTGATTCTCTCAGGTAGGTGGTTAGGGTTCAAGTACTTGAGTCATACTTCTGCCTCACAAGATGTGCATTAGTAGCAAGTTGGATAGCAAGTAGTGTAGCTAGAACTTGAACCAGGCAGTCTGAAGTGGGATAAGAGTGGCCCAAGTGGTGACAAGTTGCAGATTCAAATACCTTCCTGTAATACTTCCTTTAAATACAAAAACTGTCATTTTGTAAGGGAATGAGGAGTCAAATGGGACAGATAATATAGAAACAGTTACTATATTTGGATAGGAAAATTGAAAAGATTTTTATCAATTTCATTATAACATTAGGAATAAGATGGGTGTGAATTTGTTGATATTAAATCTAGGGATAGATTGTCAATTCTTTTTTTTAAGATTTATTTTATTTGAAAGACAGAGTTACAGAGAGAGGCAGAGAGAGAGAGAGAGAGAGAGGGAGAGAGAGAGAGAGAGAGAGAAAGAGAGAGAGAAAGAGAGAAAGAGAGAGACAGAGAACCTTCCATCTGCTGGTTTACTCTCCAAATAGCTGTAATGGCCAGAGCTGAGCTGATCCAAGGCCAAGAGCCAGGAGCTTCTTCCAGGTCTCCCACAAGGGTGCAGAGACTCAAGGACTTTTTCCATCTTCCACTGCTTTCCCAGGAGCATTAGCTGGGAGCTGGATTGGAAGTACAGCATCCAGGACTCAAATTGTTACCTGTATGGGATGCTGGTGCTGCAGGCTGAGGCTTTAACTCACTATACCACAGCCCTGACCCCAGATTCTCAATTCTTAAAGACAATGTCTAATGCTACTCATGAGCAGTTTTTCATGTTCCTCCAGCAAGTTATCATACTTTAATATAAGGAAATATTTAGAATTACAAGTAGCACAGTGCTCACTTTGAAATGGAATGTTTAAGGATAATTCTACCACAATACCGAAACCAAACACAAAAAGAAGTAACATTTTCTGGACAGCAAATATATGGCAGACACTTTTCAAGCTACCTCATTCACCCCACAACAATCCTTGGGATTCTATTGCCCTGTTTGAGAGAGGAATTAATAAGTTTAGGCATAATCGAATAAGTTAGTCAAAACCACAGAACCAGAGAATTTAATTCAATATTGTATCTGCTTATGCTTGAAATAGGAGCATGTGAAAATGAATATTCACTTGATTCTCAATAAGTTATCAAACTCTCTACCTACAAAGTATTCTTTGCATCTATAGTTAAATGATACGGAGCCTCTGAAACTAAACACTAAATAATAAACACTAAACATTAAATAATAGCGTCCATATGAGACACTATTATTATCTAATTTTAAAGAATATTCATAAAGCAATAAAAACTTCACTGATAATTATGTGCATGTGTATGTGTGTTGAACATACAGCCTTGCAAATCACCTCCACTTTACTTATTTTCCAGGCTGACTGGGTGACATTTATCAATCCGTCTTACTGAGAACCACAGTGCGTAGTACACTTGGTCAATATGTCAGGATGCCTATACATATGTATTTCCACTAAGTTAAATGCACAAATTAATTCTATTAAGTCAATTGTGCTTGTTTTCAAATGTATTTATGCCAGATTTAAATATTATTAGAAAAAGCAATTTCATTATGCTAAAATCATAGTAGAAAAATGTTGTTGGATTGATGTAAATTAAATTGAATGCTTTTGTAATACTTACACAGGTTAGTTTTTAAATGTTTATGGTGGAATCATGTGTGATCCAAACAACTGGGAAAAATAGGTTTGGGGGAAGCCACATTTAAAGTGTTTCTTAAATTAGATTGTTACACAACTACATTTAAGATCTTTTTTTGAAATTTAAAAAATGCAAAATGAGAAGATGTAGCAGTAGAATTATACAAATCCACTGTGTGAAAAAACTGTAGTTTCAATTGTAGAATTCATGTGTCCTCCAACAAAGAAATTAAAATTTATATATTTTATTTTAAAATTTCAAATCAATCTGTATCACTTTGATTCTGCTTTAAATAATTGTTTTGACTAATGAACCAACTCCTTTTAATTGCCTCACTGTACTAGTTTTATATTAGCAACACAAATGTTTCTCACAGCTCTGTGGGTCAGTAGCCTGGTCATGATGTGGCTCTATTTTCAGGGCCTCAAAGAGATGAAATTAAAGAGTCATACAGGGCTGCCATTTGGGTCCAACAGCCTTCTTCCAAGCTCACTGGTTACTGGCAAAGTCCATTTCCTTGCAGTTTGGAGACTGGGGTCTTCATTTTCCCACTGGCTGTTAGCTGGGGACCACTATTCCCCAGATGCTGTTCACAGTGTAATGCCATGTGACATCCAAAGACCATTCTCAAATGGATCTTTGTTCTCCTCCTGGTCAGCCAGAATGCCTTTCTCTTCTGTGGGCAGCTGGAAATGTTCCCTACAATTTAATGTTTAGGAATGAAATGAACATTTTGAGATTTGATGATTGTTTACAGCCCTTGTCTCTTCAGCTGAGGAACAGTGTGTGTATGTGTGTGTGTGTTTTTTCTTCATACTATTTTTTGAACTCTTTTACTTAGTGTAGGTCTAACTATATGAAAATGAAGTAGTCTGAAAAATATATCTTTGTCAAAACTGAGTGTTAATAGGAGAGATAAGAGGAAGAGGGTTGGCATTAGGGAGGAAGAAGTGTGCTGGGTGGGAAGTATCACTATGTTCCTAAATCTGCAAATATGAAATATATGGAACTTATATAACTTAAATAAAATTTTAAAAAAGAAAAAAAATTAAAAATGGATTTATGTTACTAAATGGAAGTATCAGGATAAAATTTCTTTTTTTTCTCCATTTTTAATAGCATTAGTGAGGTATAATTGTTATACAAAGAGCTGAATACAGTTAATGTGTACAATCTGCTGAGTTTGGACAGATGAAAGCACTTTTAGCTTGATTGTGGTTAGGATAATTTCCCTCTCTTAAAGTAAACCTGGCATGTCATACAACCTAATTACCAGAATGAAATGAATTGTAATCACATCCCTCGGATTACACAGCACATATGCAGCCAGGCAGCTCCATTCTCAATGCGCACCTAAGAATTCTGCCTACCACACACCTAAAAGACTGGTGGCACATGATCCCACGGGATTTGAGTATGCCACCATCCACATTATAGAATCAAAGCCCAACTGGAACGAACAGACACCTGTAACCTCTCACTTCTGCTTACAAACTGTTTTTTGTCATCCTCTGTCCCTTACAAAGCAATTCAAATTTTACAGGGAAATAAAAAGCTCATGAAAATATTAGCAGTGTGTAATATACAAAGAAAGAGAAATTCTGACTTTTATGAACAAAAACACTATGGGAAGAATTCGCAGTTGTTTTCAGTCAGACAGCTTCCTACTCACTGACACTCACATCACTTTCTTTAAAATAAGACTTAGTTTAAAAAGAAACTGCATTTATATGGGGTATTATTAGTTTGGGTTGGTGAGAATAGATCAAAATCATGATTTCTAAAATGAGCGTTTGTTCTTTCCACGGAGAAAATGCTTTCAGAATGAAAAATTCAAAGAACAATATATTAGAATAGTAGCAATAACTGTCTGATGCAGTAATAAAGAGTTGGAGAGAGAGTTGTAATCAACTGTGTAATGAAAGGAAACTGATGACACTAAAATTAAAGTAATACACAAATACATCTGGAGTGGCTGTGGCAATGTGATCTGTCTTTAAGTGCAGGGACCATGGTGTTTTACCGCTGAACTTTTCCCTTCTGTGGAAATCAGAGAACCTCCTTATGAGCTTCAGAATCAGGCAGGGTATGTACATTTGGTTATTATACACACTCTCCAGGTTCTCTTTTGTCTTGCAATAATAAAGCAAGCGTGATTGAAATAAGTGAGAAATAAGTGAGAAAATATGGCAAAACTCATCTCCAATCCATTATTCCTCATGTATGTTTAAGCAACTTTCTCCATCTGCCGCAAATCAAATTTTCCTGTTGCTGAACATAAACAACTAAAGAAGATGATTTTGAGGCAACTTGAGCATTAAGTAGAAGCTTTGGCTAAATGCTTTTAAAATCTTTCCTCAATCCATTATTATACATACTTATGAACAGAAAATGTCATAATAGGTAGGTTTTGGTGCACCATTTAAGAACTCACTTGGGACATCTGAATTCCATACCAGAATGCCTGAGTTCATATCCCAACTGATTCCAGCTTCCTGTTAAAGTGTACCATGGAGCCAGGTAGTTATGGCTCAAGTATTTGGATCCCTGCCACCCACATGCAAAACCCGGATTTGATCTGAACCTCCTGGCTTCTGGCTGGTGAGACTCAACTGTTGCAAGCAGTTGGGGAGTGAACCAGCAGTTGGGAGGTCTCATTGTCTCTCTCTCTATGTCTCTCTCTGTGTCTTTGACTTTTGGCCTTTAATTAATATGTCAATCAATCAATAATGCTTTTTAAAAAATGAAAAATATGTTTAGAAGATTCCAGTAGTCAAGCAAAGCAGATATGAGTATTGTATAGTTGAGCTTATCATATTCTCATTCTGCTAACTGAAAAAAAGTAAAACTGTCTTCCTACCTATACTTTATTCTGAGTGAACATTCTTCCAAAACTTAAGCATGCTATTATTTTTTATAAATAAATGATCTTCTTATTCTTCTGATTAACACTTATTTTTAAAATGATTCAAAAGAACTCCCTGAAATATTAGTTTCCAAGCTGTATATATATAGTCTAGATTTGGATATTTAAAACGCAAGTTTTGTTGTAAGAGCATCTTGGAGTTGCAATTTACAGAACTGAAAAGAAAAATTTTTTAAATTTTGATGTGCAATCTCTGATTATCATTCAATAACTGTTAGTATAATATAGAAGTAAATTATTAATTTCTAGGCTAAATACCAATTGTATTATACAGGAATAAACTGAGTAGAGATTCTGAATTAATTTAATTGTTGGATACTTTGCAGTGAAATTATTAGGACATTATAGAAAATCACAAAATATCTTAAATCTCTGCAAAATACCTTAAATCAATTAAAAAATATCTTAAATCAATTATACCTTAGGAAAACTGAGTCATGAGCAGAACAATCTCCAGGCATATAAAGAAATTTCTCTGAATCAGATCTTTAGAAAAGTAGACTCCTGTTTTTCTCATTTCTTTTGATTATACTGATTTCTATAATATTGACACCAGTTTTTCATACTGTATGTCTCAGCCTGTCACTATATGTTTAACAAAAACTTTGTCATCAGCAATCTTCATATACTTTTGTGAGAGTGTGAAATGTTGCAACCAAGTTGGATAGCATATTTACAATTTAGTAAAAAGTTAAACATATACTTATGCCATGACTAATCAAATCCACGTATAAAGATTCTTGAAAAAGTAAAGAGCTTGTGTGCAGAAAGCAAGACAAGAATACTCACAACAAAAACATGCATAATCACCGAAAGTGGAAGCAATGTTGTGCTCATCAAGAGAAAAAAAAAAAAACTATACAAAGATTACTCAAAACTAGGATTACACTATACAATCTAACAACATGACTTAATTTCAAAAAGAATATGCTGAGGGAAAGAAGCTACACAGAAGAGTATAATTGTATGCGTCCATTTATATGCAAAAGGCAAAACAGTCTACAGTGACAGAACATAGATTGATTGGTAATCTCATCGGAACTTACAAAGATTTGCTGTGGCTCAATAGGCTAATCTTCTGCCTGTGGCGCCGGCACCTGG
Organism: Sylvilagus floridanus; assembly: GCA_949820135.1. Classification (NCBI taxonomy): domain Eukaryota; kingdom Metazoa; phylum Chordata; class Mammalia; order Lagomorpha; family Leporidae; genus Sylvilagus; species Sylvilagus floridanus. Next base: position 63,988,864 of record OX463244.1, read on the forward strand.
GTTCTAGTCCCAGTTGGGGCACCAGATTCTGTCCCGGTTGCCCCTCTTCCAGTCCAGCTCTCTGCTGTGGCCCGGGAAGGCAGTGGAGGATGGCCCAAGTGCTTGGGCCCTGCACCCGCATGGGAGACCAGGAGAAGCACCTGGCTCCTGGCTTCAGATCAGCGTGGTGCACTGGCCGCAGCAGCCATTGGAGGGTGAACCAACGGAAAAGGAAGACCTTTCTCTCCATCTCTCTCTCTCACTGTCCATTCTACTTGTTCAAAAAAAAAAAAAAAAAACTTACAAAGATTGGGAGCATTTTTAAGTGATGAAATGTTTCATACCTTGGTGTGGGGTGTGAATCACATAAGTACTTGCATTTGTGAAAGCAAGACAAACTGTAAACTTGAGATCAGTGCATTACATTGTACATAAATAGTAGTTTAGTGAAAAAGTTTTCTGAGTGTTATAAAAATGTTTTCTGACATTAAAAAACACAGGGTTAACTAAAGTTTTCTTTAGTCATACAATTTTAATAGTAATAACATGCCTTGTTAATCTACAACAAGTGGTTGCAATAGTACACATTTTACCATAGATCCGATTTTATTTTTCTTAAAGATTATTCATTTGAAAGGCAGATCTTGCAGAGAGGAGGGAGAGCCCCAGAGAGAGATCCTCCATCTACTGGTTCACTCCCAACATGGAAACAACGTCTGAGGCTGGGCCAGTCCAAAGCCAGGAGCCAGAAGCTTCGGCAGAGTCTCCCACATGATTTCAGGGGCCCAAGTACTTGGGCCGTCCTCTGCTGCCTTCCCAAGCAATCAGGAGAAAGTTGGATCAGAAATGCAGCAGCTGGGTCTTGAACTGGTGCCCCAATAGATGGAGCTATCAGACAGCAGCTTTACCTGCTGAACCACCACAGCAGTCCCCCACCGTAGAGCATTTTCAGGACCATCTTCAGAAACTACACCTCCTCAGAACACAACATCAGGATAAGACTTTCATATAAGGTACAAAAAACATCTACAGAGGAAAATCGTGTGTGTGCATGTGTGTGCTAACAGCATGACTGTGAGACCAAATTTAAAAGACACCTATTTCCATGGCATGTGTGCACATATCACATATGCAGTACCACCTGTTAATAAGGTCAGAAAAAAAATGAAAGCTGCTACTAAGCCGGCAGAGACTGGAGGAGACAGCTGAACAGAATAGCAAAGGGAGATATCCAGGAGAATAAAAGAGCACGCAATTGAGCCTTTGATTCAGAGAAGCAAGGCAGTTGTATGAAAAGAGTTAGGAGTTTTATTTTTGGCACTGCTGCAGAAATAGCCAGGGGCCCCTGAGAAACTCACAATTTATGACACTCCGGTTGGCTTAGTATATCTGACCTGAGAGATTGTAATTATCTGTGACTGGTGGCAGCTGCCACTGGAGTACAGTAAGCGAGCTAATCTTTCTATGCGCCATGCTTTAGGAGACACCAACACTACAAAAGAAAATCTGCTCATGAGGAATATGAAATATTATTAGCAAGGATCAATTGTAGAGAGGTCACATTGTGAATAATGTTTAAGGATGGCAATCCTCACAGGTGTTTCAGAGCCTTCAAAGAACTGCACAGCGTACTGCCAGGGCTTGAGGCAGTGGTTGCTGCAGGGGTATCTCTTAGTATCACGTGGGCATCCTGATACTAAGAGATGATGTACGTGCATCTGTCTAACCACCAAAAACTAGTGGGTGAGGGGGTCTTTGAACGTTTTGCATCAATCATTTGCGCCACATATGTTTACACTGTGTAAACAAACTTTACCTTTAAAAAAGGTTTATTGCTCACTATAAACTGATAGTATGCACATAAACAAATCCAATAATAATTTGTCTCCCAAATGAAACATAATTACATGATATCTCCTACAATAAAGTGTGGACTTCACTAGGGCCTAATTAGTCTCAGTAGTCATGGTTCACATCTCATGTCTCAGGAGCTTCCAGAATAATACCGTACACCCAGTCAACACATGCTAAGTTTATTTTGCTTAAAACGTCACCAGGTAGGAAGAATAAATGGGCACATAGATTTAAGGAAAATGGAGAAACAAATAATGTGTGAATGACTCAAACCAACATACCATGTTAACTGAGTTGAATATAATATTATAAAATAAACATAAAGATGAATACCAGGACTTCTGGTTGTGGCTTAGATGGAATAGTCCTATAATTTACTAGTCTTACCTCATTAAATTAAAAAAGTTCTAGGAATAATACAATGCATTAACAGAAACACCAAAATCAAAATTACAAGTAGGCTATCTAGGGATCTCAGCACTTGAAGAACAGAAACATAATGAGGTCCTTGATTCTTCATTTTGCCTCTCATATATCCTGGGTAGGGCACCGAAGTAATCTGAAACACAGAATGTCCAGCAGGCACAGATAAGGAAAAAAAATTCAGTGAAAATCCTGCATCCTCTCACCAAAGGCATACACACACACATACACACACACACACACAGAATCAGGATAGATGTAGAAAAATATGTTTAATAATACTCATCCTTATCCAGGGTAACAGCAAAAGAAGATAGTCCCTTGCTCTGTAGAACCAACCTAACCCAATGACAGCAAAGTAGGACAAATTAGACTTCCATGTCCCCTTGCTTAATTGACATCAGGGGGCACAAACGGAAAGCGCAACTTCTCTGCATTCATGGTAGCAAAGAGGTAATATGAGGTGGTACAAGAGGATTCTATAGATGGCATTTTGATTTTCTCTCCATGTCATCATCAGTGGGACCTACAGTGGGGAACTGAGCTTTCCCTCCTACCAGCCTACTACTCTACTCTAAGTGGAATGACTCTTTGCCGAAAAAGAAGATTGGGATCCAGAGTTCACAACATGATGCCCAAGATACTCAGGACAGAATAAAAAGTCTCTCTTGTTATATTAAAAACCAGAAAATCTCAACTTGTTGAACAAAGGATAATGAACAGACACCATCACCAAGACAATACAGACATTGGAAATAGATGACAAGGATTTTAAAGCAGTTATCATAAAAAAAAATCCGTATGTGATTACACCAGTTCATACAAAATATCTTTTATAAGAAGGCGAGTAAGGCTTAAAAAGTATTCAAAGAAACAACACCTGATAAATTAAAACTTTGGGAGAAAAATATAAACTTAGGGATAAAAGAAGCTATGAAAACCTCAAAGTCATAAATATAAAGATATCAATTCCAGACTCAACATAGACAAATTTTTGACTGTTAAGGACAAACAAAATATCTTAAAAGCAGGCAGAAAAAAATGATTAATTATTTATATAGGAGCAAACTTTGAAAGAAAACACATTTCTCATCAGTGACCATGGAAATCAGAAGAAAAAGATGCATTTTTCATTGCTAATAGAGTAGAACTGATAACCTAGAATTCTGTACCCAGCAAAAATATCATTCAGAAATTAACATGATGGAGATGAAGCAAAATGATGGCTGAGTAAGCTGATCTGCAATTGTTACTGCATGGGACACCAATTTAAACAGCTACTCATGTACCAAGTTATCTGCGCAAGTGTTGAGGAAACCAGATAGAAGATCAGAGTGCCTAGTTATAATATTTTTTAAAATGGCACATTGAATAAGGCAGGAAGGAAAGAGATGTCATTGCATCCCTTCTCCAGGGATCTATCCAATGTAGAAATATACCTTCCACTTGGGGGGAAAGAGGGAATAAAGCCCAGACTTTAGACTTGAAACTCATTTTCAGAACTAGATTGACTCCACTATACTACCCCAACCTCTACCTAGCACACACAGAATAAGAATCCAGCCACTTGAAACTGGGATTAGAAAGTAAATTTCAGACTGCCAGTTCTGGGCCTGCCACAGTGAGACCCAGCACCAGTTGAACCCTAGGCTTCTATCCCTCAGCCAAGGGATGCAGTTTTCAGATCTTCCTGAGCATCACATAGTTACCTACACCCAAGTGGAACAGACTCATTTTGCCTGTATCTCCACCAGCCAGACGTATACCCTGAAATTGTGTAGGTTCTGGTGACTATAAGACCCAAGTGTTACTTAGCATAAGGTCAACCTGAGTGGACAAGTGAATGCCTTCACCACCCCTCATGGGGTGGTGAATGCCTTCACCCCATCCATGGGTAATCAACAAGGAGCAAGACCCCAGCCACTGACAGCTATGGAACCAAAATTTGCAAAGGACTATGCTGTGGAGCTGTGAAACCATCATTGGGTCAATATACACAGTCCTAGTCCGCAGGATATAGTATGTGCATATAGCTCCTGGAACAGTCACAATCACAAGTGAAGACTAATAACCCCAAGTAATTGGAATTATATATCTCAGCCAGCGTCACCTAAGATTAATTGCAGGCCGGCACCATGACTCAACAGGCTAATCCTCCGCCTAGCGGCAGCGGCACACCAAGTTCTAGTCCTGGTCGGGGCACCAGATTCTGTCCTGGTTGCCCCTCTTCCAGGCCAGCTCTCTGCTATGGCCCGGGAAGGCAGCGGAGGATGGCCCAAGTGCTTGAGCCCTGCACCCCGTGGGAGACCAGGATAAGCACCTGGCTCCTGCCTTCGGATCAGCGTGGTGCGCCGGCTGCAGCGTGCTGGCTGCGGCGGCCATTGGAGGGTGAACCAACGGCAAAGGAAGACCTTTCTCTCTGTCTCTCTCTCTCACTGTCCACTCTGCCTGTCAAAAATAAAAAAAAAAAAGATTAATTGCAGTGGAGCTAAGCTGTAATTCCAACTCAGTGGCAGGCAGCTCATAGTAAAGTGAGCCTAGGATCTTCAGATGTTATAGGTGGGTTGTAGGCTCTGGGTACGACCTGGTACACTGCACAATATTCCTCACTGTCTTCATTAACCCAGCAAAACAAGAAAAAAGTAATTACATTTAGGGAGAAAAATTTGGATCTCAAAGTTTAAGCAAGAGGGATCCCTTCCAAAATCATTCTATGGGGCCAACATTACCTTGATACCAAACCAAGCAAGGACACAACAATGAAACAAAACTACAGAAAAATATACCTGAGGATTATAAATGCAAAACCCTCAAAATACCAGCAAATTGTATTCAACATCACATCTAAAATATTATCCATCATGACCAAGTGCAATTTATCTCAGAGATGGCAGCATGGTTCAACATATGGGAATCAATAAATGTGATATATCGCATAGAATGAAAGATAAAAATCAGAGAATCATCTCAATATAGATGCAGAAAAGTATTCAGTAAAATTCAATATCCATTCATGAAGAGAATATTGAACAAATACTTTTCTCAACACTCAACATATGACAAGCCCATACAGCCAACATCATATTGAATGAGGAAAAACTTGCAGCATTTCCTCTAAGATTGGACAAAAATATGGGTGCCTATCCTGACTATGCTTATTTAATATAATACTAAAATTTTAGCCAGAGTAAGTAGGCATCAGAAAGAAATAAATTCATACAAATCATAAAGGATGAAGGCAAATCATTCCTTTATTTATATGATGTGATTCTATATATACGGAAATCAAAAGACTCCACCATTAGACTCTTAGAACTGGTCAACAAATATAGAAAAAACGGTAAGATACAAAATCAACACACAAAACCAGTAGCATCTTTATATATCAAAAATTGCTTTTTCTAAGAATGAAGTTACAAGAGCAATCCCATTGGCAATAGCTACAAAAATCTTAAATACCTTCAAATAAATTTAATCAAGGATGTGAAAGACCTCTGCAGTGAAAATTACAAAACACTAATGAAATAAATTGAAGAAGACACACAAAAAGTGAGAAAATCTCCCTGGTTTTCATGAGTTTGAAGAGTTAATTTTATCAAAATATCCATAATACCCAAAGAATTTACAGATTTGATGCAATCCCCATCAAAATACTGACAATGTTTTTTTTTACAGAATTAGAAAAATAAATCCTAAATTCATATGGAATCAGAACAGATACATGAGCCAAACTAATCTTCAACAATAAAAACATAGCCAAAAATGTAAATATCATAAATATCATATTTTAAGATATATTACAAGGCTATTATAACCAAAACTGCATGTTATTGGCATAAAAATATTCACATAAACCAATGGGATGGAATAGAAATCCTAGAAATAAATCCTTTCACCTATCTGCAACCAACTTATTTTGACAACAGTGCTAAAAACATTTCCTGGATAAAGGTCTGTCTTCAATAAATGGTGTTAGAAAACTTAGATTCTACATGTAGAAGTTTGTAACATGAATCCTATCTTATAAACTATATGGCTCAAAGACCTAAATGTAAGACATAAAACTATAAAACTAACAGAAGAAAGCATAGGAGAAGTACCCTAAGACATAGGCATGAGCAATAATTTTTTGGATAGCATCCAAAAATCACAGACAATAAAAGCAAAATGAGACTAATGGAATTTTATATACAACTAAGGAACTTCTGTGCAATGAAATAAACAATAGAATGAATAAAATATGCATCTGACAATGGATTAGTATCTAGAATACACCAGGAACTCAAAAAAAATTCAAGAATAACACAAAAAATTCAGTTAAGAATTGGGCAAAATTCTGAATAGACATTTATCAGAAGAAATTAAATTGGCACAAATATATGAAAAAATACCCAATATTGTTAGCCATTAGAGAAATTAAAATCAAAACCACCATGAGATATCATCTTATTCCAGATAGAGTGGCTGTTTTCAAAAAGAAAAAAAAATGAATATTGTCAAAGCTGTAGAGAAAAGGGAACTTACATATCAATACAGCTGTAGTATAAACCGAATGCACTTTCCTTAAAAAAGTAGAAATAGATCTACCATATAACCTAGTTTTCCCTCTTCTAGATATTTATCTGTTGAAAATGAAATCAGCATCTGAGATTCCTTCACTCCTTATCCATTACAGAGTCTTCACAATAGCCTAAATGGAATCAACCTAGGTATCCATCAACTGATAAATGGATAAAGAAAAATCAGTATCGGATGTTTTCGGTTGCAAGGGACAGAAAACTCAACACAAAAGTAAATAATATATAATGAAGGGTAATTTCACAAAGGTAAAAAAGATGACCCAAGAAAGGAAATAGTCCAGAAAGATTAATTGTCAAGAAAATGACATTAGATCCAGGTAATAAAAAATTAAACATAAGTGATTGGCAAGGGGAATTCCAGAATGGCGCTAAAAAGCACCAAAGACCAAAGTAACACTGAATATGAAATATAGAAAAGACTATAAACAGTAAATGATAAACATTACTGATTGCACTACTTAGAAACATTGAAGTGTGTGGGAAAATACTAGCCACATTTGGATTGCAATGAAGGCAAATACAGAATGAGGTAGCTTTTAATTTGAGAAAAGTGTGGTTACCGACAATTAGTTACTATGAATGCTATTTGTAGAATCAAAATAATGTAAAAACTAATAGTTAACTAAAATATTCTAATAAAACTGTAGGGACACAAGGGAGAAAGTGAGATTGAACAACAGTGTGAACAGGGTTAATGATTCATTTATCGGTGGGATTCAATAGAACACATCTAGTATTAATGTCATATTGACCAATCATATAGAAAAATATCATATAGATAGCTCTTTGACTCATCAGATACATTTCTGTCCCCAAACCTTTGTTCAGAAACTTTTGCTTGTAGTTATACTCCTTATTTAAAGCTTTTTAAACTTTTTTTAATTGACACATAAAAACTATACCTGTATGGTACCTGTACAATGTAATGTTGAATGCATGCATATATTCCGTAATGTTCAAATCAGAGTTAGCTTATCTATCCCCTCAAGAATTTTCACTTTCTTCGGTGTTAAACATTCCAACTCTTTTCTTGTAGCTTTTTCCAGATTGTATATTTTTGTTATCTATAGTCATTCCAGTGTGCAGCACAATATCAGAATATATTTCTCCTATTAACTGTAACTTAACATCCACTGAGGAACCTTTTCCCCATTTCTCCTTCCCCTCTACTTTCCCCTATAGTAGCTATTATTCTATTCTCATTTTCAATGATATCAAATTTTCTATATTCCCTATATGAGTGAGATCATGAGGCATAGTATTTTTGTGCTTGGCTAATTTCATTTAATATAACTTCCAGTTCTATCCATGTTGTCACAAATCACAAGATTTAATCATTTCTTTATGGCTAAAAAGTGTTATACTGTATATATGTACCACATTTTCTTTAACCATTCCCCAGTTAATGCACTTTTACTTAGCTTCTGCTTCTTGACTATTGTGAATAGTATGGAATAAACATGCAAGTGCAGATGTCTTTATAACATGCTAATTTAATTTTCTTTGGATATATCCCCAGTAATAAGATTGATGGATCGCACTAAGTTGTATTTTAATTCCCTTTTTTTAACTTTTATTTAATAAATATAAATTTCCAAAGTACAGATTATGGATTACAGTGGATTTCCCACCCTCCATAACTTTCCTTCCACCCGCAACCCTCCCATCTCCTGCTCCCTCTCCCATTCCATTCACATCAAGATTCATTTTCATTCTCTTTATATACATAAGATCAATTTAGTAAATATTAAGTAAAGATTTCAACAGTTTGCACCCACACAGAAACACAAAGTGTAAAATACTGTTTGAGTACTAGTTATAGCATTAATTCACATTGGACAATACATTAAGGACGGAGATCCTACATGGAGAGTAAGAGCACAGTGACTCCTGTTGTTTACTTAACAATTTGACACTCTTGTTTATCACATCAGTAATCACCCTAGGCTCTTGTCATGAGTTGCCAAGTCTATGGAAGCCTTTTGTGTTCGCCAACTCTGATCTTATTTACATGGGTCACAAAGTGGAAGTTCCCTCCTCCCTTCAGAGAAAGGTACCTCCTTCTTTGATGGCCTGTTCTTTCCAATGGGCTCTCACTCTCAGAATCTTCCATTCAGTTTTTGTTTTGTTTTGTTTTGTTTTTGTTTTTTGCCAGTGTCTTGGCTTTCCAAGCCTGAAATATTCTCATGAGCTTTTCAGCCAGATCCAAATGCCGTAAGGGCTTATTCTGAGGCCAGAGTGCTATTTAGGACATCTGCCATTCTATGAGTCTGCTGTGTATCTGGCTTCCCATGCTGGATCATTCTCTCCTTTTTAATTCTATCAGTTAGTATTAGCAGATACTACTCTTGTTTATGTGATCCCTTTGACTCTTAGTCCTATCATTATGATCAGCTGTGAACTAAAATTGATCGCTTTGACTAGTGAGATGGCATTGGGATAAGCCACCTTAATGGGATTGAATTGGAATCCCCTGGCACTTTTCTAATTCTACCGTTTGGGGCAAGTCAGCTTGAGCATGTCCCAAGTTGTACATCTCCTCCCTCTCTTATTCCCACTCTTATATTTAACAGGGATCACTTTTCAGTTAAGGTTCAGCACCTAAGAATAATTGTGTGTTAATTTAATAGTTCAACCAATAGTATTAACTAGAACAAAAAACAAATACTAAAAGGGATAAAGTATTAAGTTGTTCATCAACAGTCAGGGCAAAGGCTGATCAAGTCACTGTTTCTCAAAGTGTCTATTTCACTTCAACAGGTTTCCTTTTTGGTGCTTGGTTAGTTGTCACTGATCAGGGAGAACATATGATATTTGTCCCTTGGGACTGGCTTATTATATTTTTATTTCTTAGGGGAACTTTCATACTCTTTTCAATAATAACTATGCAAACTTATATTCTCATCAACAGTATATAAAGAATTTCTTTTTTCTACATCCTTGCCAGTACTTTTTTACTTGTATTTTTGATAATAATTATTTCAGCTAGAGTGGAGTGACATAATATTGTAGCTTTGGTTTTTATTTCCAAGATTATTAATAACATTGAGTATTTTCTCATATACTTGTTGGACACTTGGATGTCTTCTTTGAGAAATGTATATGTTAGGTATATTACCCATTGTTAATTAGATTGTTTGATTTTCTGCTATTGAGTTCAGATTCTTACAAGACAACAAGTAGGCTTTAAAATATTCATGGAAAATGGAGTTCAAAGACAACATATATTTTCCATGAATGCTTTGAAGACATTGCATATATTCTGAATATTAACCTTTTGTCATATGTATAGTGTGCAATCATTTTCTCTCATTCCCTCAATTTCCAGTATACTCTGCTGATTGTTTCCTACTCTGTGAAGAAGATGTTTAGTTTGATATAATCCTATTCATCTACTTATGATTTTATTTCTTATGCTTTTGATCTAATCAAAAAATCTTTGTTCATTTGTTTTTCCTAAAGCTATTTTCTTTTTTTTCTAGTAATTTCATCGTTTCAGATCTACATTAAATTTTAGATCCATTTTGAGTTAATAAGTGTAACTAATGATAAAAATAGGTCTAGTTTTGTTATTTTACATACGCATGCCCAGTTTTCCCAATTCCATTTATTATATACACTGCCCTTTCCACAACATCGGTTCCTAGAAACTTTGTCAAAGAGCAATTGGCCATAGACATGTGGGTTTACTTCCAAGTTTTCTGTTCCTTTCCATTGGAATATATGTCTGTTTCCATTACTACTGCTTTATGATATATTTTTGGAGTGCAATTGTAAGTATATATCAAGTCTCCTGTGTTTTTTTTTAAAGTTAATGATTGCTCAGTTTCTTTAAGTTTTTTCCCTTTTTGTGGTTCCAAGTGAATTTTAAGATTGTTTTCTAGCTCTGTGAAGAATATCATTGGTATTTTCACAGGGTTTCATTGGATCTACAGATTATTTTGTACATGTATATCTCAGCAATGTCGATAATTGAATTTTATAAATATGGGATATTTCCTCATTTCTTTGAGTTAGATTCAATATCTTTCCTAGATGTTTTATAGTTCTTGTTGTAGAGATATTCCACTTCAATCTCAATGACTACCAAAAAAGTATACAAACTGATAAGTCCGTTCAGTGAATCTGCAGGATACATAATCAATATTCAATAATCAGCAGCATTTCTATATACTGATGGTAAATTACTCTAAAAATAAATCAAAACAATTTCATGCCAATAACTACAAAAAAATTTTATATATCCTCCTGAGTAGCTTTCTTACTTCCCTCAAGTCACTCCTCAAATAGCATTCTCTGTAAACTTAGTCTTTTATTTTATCCCCTCCATACTTCACATTCTCTTACCTACTGCAATATTTTTCTTAAATTTAAAGGGCAATAATGTTTTCCTATTGGACTCCTTAAAGGTTGCATCACCTTCTGATACTGCTACACTGTAGGCCAAACTTCAAAAATCATGCAGAAACTATAAACAAACAATAAATAAATTTTTGTTGAGTATTATCTCTGAGAAGCAGGATGAGAGATGTGAAGAGGTGATAGAGAGCCTGCTCTTTTTGTCACTGTAAGTCTTGTTGTTCTATAACTTTTAAAAAAATGATCATTCACTTACTCTGATTGGAAATTACTTTTTTAAAAAGTTAGCTAGTTAAAATATAAATAAAAATTTTTTCTAAGATTTTGAATCTCAAAAATATTTGTATTTCCCCAAACAAATCAATAGTGTCTTGGCCAAAGTATTTTAAACATATGAACTGAGAGATATGTGAGAGAAGATAATATTGAGATTATCTTTTATTTATATAAAAATCAGGCAGAGAAAGTATTTTTCTCAGAATATAAAGGATTTCATTTAACAACATTTAGATAATAGGATATGAATTTAAAAGAAGAAAATTAGAATGACCCATAATCCTACAGTTCAGAAATATTTTAATATATCTGTAAACATTCTTAAAGTTCTATTTCTACATATGTGTTTAAGTGTTTATGTATGCTTCTGTGTGTGTTTGAATCCCCTCTTATTTTAAAACTGGAATTTATGATTCAAATACTAAGAGTAAAATCAAAACACCTTCCTTCTTTCCCTTAGCAAGCCAATCATTTTATATCATATATATCATTTTATATCATATATATATATATATATTTATACATACATAATGACTTCCTAGCCACGATTGACTGAGGGTAGATTGGAGCCATTGACCTGGAGGTTGTCTGTTACTAATCTCCTGACACAGCTTGTCCCCAGGCAATGTTTCTCTGGGGCATGTTTTGGTCTGAGAGCTTCTCATAATAACATACTAAAAATCTATCAATCTAGCAATGGTGAAAATTGATCCTTGAAAATAAGACCATGTTTCTTGAGATACCTTTTGAACCTCGGTCTTTTTGTAGGAATTTCATAGTAGATATGAACTGCCCTACTAACAAAATTTGCCCCAGCCGCTGTTAACATTTCCAAGGATAGTAGGCTAATAAAATTATGCAAGACCCAAGTATATGACGCATTCACCAAGCAATAGCTTTCCAAAACTGAACTATTTTACTTTAAAAAAAATACTATTAGGCCGGCGCTGTGGCTCAACAGGCTAATCCTCCGCCTTGCGGCGCCGGCACACCGGGTTCTAGTCCCGGTCGGGGCGCTGGATTCTGTCCCGGTTGCCCCTCTTCCAGGTCAGCCCTCTGCTGTGGCCCCGGAGTGCAGTGGAGGATGGCCCAAGTGCTTGGGCCCTGCACCCCAAGGGAGACCAGGAAAAAGCACCTAGCACCTGGCTCCTGCCATCGGATGAGCGCGGTGCGCCGGCTGCAGCGCGCCGACCATGGCAGCCATTGGAGGGTGAACCAACGGCAAAGGAAGACCTTTCTCTCTGTCTCTCTCTCACTGTCCACTCTGCCTGTCAAAAAAAAAAAATACTATTATGCTCCGTTTTTATAAATGACCAGATATCAATTTTCTTTCCTTTGTTCTGTTTCCTTCAATTTCTGTCTTGTAGATTCTGCACAGACTACTTGATCTTTTCATTACATAGTCAAATAATCACTTACTTCCTAGATTATGCATAAATAAAAGAAACAAAAACACAAAGGATTTGCCTTAAAGTTATATCTCTGGTTTTATCCATCACAATTACATAAAATATTGCCAAACTGAAGGCAGGATAAAAGCAAATTTCTTGTGACTTAATTCATATTTAAATTACAAAGTGAATTCAAATTGATCTCAGAATCAAACTATTGCACTCTATAGATATATATAGACATAAATATAGATATGGATATAGATAGATATAGATATAGGTATATCATAGAGATAGATGATCTCTACATTACAAATGGCTCTATGGTCTAATGTAAACTAAAGCTGTCATCTCTGAAAGGAATTGTGAATCTACTTTGCTGCCATTTCAGCAAAATCCTTCATACATGGCAGTGTATAAAGTTTGAGTGCCGATTGACCTGTTTACTTGCAATTGAATTTGTTTAAACAGCTACTTCACAAAAGCTGATCCAATAATTCTTTAAAGCAGTTGCAGTCTAAAATCCAGTTAAGTATTAAACTCTTTGTATGCTAACACATTTTCAATGGCAGCATGTTTGTTGTCCAAAATAACTATTGGCATTTATCTGTTGTAAAGACATTTTTCTTTGTGCATTTTCTAATTGGATAAAAAGTGCATCCATTTGAGTTGGATTGCAAATCTAATTTTAATAAGTGAGGAAAGAGAAGAATTACCCACTCTGCCTCCTGAGGAAATATTTCCTAGATCTATTTCTTAGATCTAAGCATTTATTTCACTCTTAATTTTTTAGATGGTGAATAAAATGGCCCTTTTGCTTTCTCCTTTTGAAAAGCATGTCAAGAAGCAGTAAAATAAGAAGCAGAAATAAAATACCCACGTTAAAAGAAATGGAAACATTAGTAACTTAAGCTATAAGAAACTACATCCTAATGTAGAGAAGGTAAAATGGGTATGAAAAGACAAGAAGTGTAAGAAGCTATAGATATCAATCTATCAATATATAGTTCTCCACAGGAAATAGTACAACTTGATAAGAAAACCCCAGAATCCCATATCAGTCACAATAAAAATGTAGTAGGGGAACTGGCATTACCTTCTTCCATGCTGTTTCCAGAGGAAACCCTATGTTTGATGAAGACATCTTGAAAGTGAGGAACCCTGAAGCTATAAATCCTGCTGGCTGAAGCAGAGAGAAATATTTCACCAAATGCACACAGCTGTGTCATAAAGACTTTCTGTGTGCATGGAGAATCCCTGATATCTGAAAACCTAGGCCATTTAACTTTTTAATCACTATTCTGTAATTAAATCATATCATTAAAACTCATCCCATTTGGGGCAGGCATTTTGTCTTGCAATTGAGACACCAGTTGCAATGTTAACATCCTGTTTCAGAATGTCCAGGTTCAAGTTTCAGATCCTGATTCCTACTTCCTACTAGTGTACACCCTGGGAGGCAGTAGAATTGGATCAAATAGGTGGAATCCTGCCACCCCTGTGGGAAAGCTAAATGCCTAGTTCAACAGGGCCCATCCCTGCCCATTGTAGGCATTTGATGACTGAACCAGCAGAGGGTGCTCTCGCGTGCTCTCCCTCTCTCTCTCTCTCTCTCTCACACACACACACACACACACACACACACACAGAGACACTCCCTCCCTCTCTCTCTCTTACTCTCTTTCCCTCCTTATCTCATAAATAAACATATAAACAGTTCAAAAAATTTCAATTTTTTTGCTTTTTATCATTGCTCTCTTTATTTGGTGGAGAATTAAGCCTTTGACTATAATTCATATTAAAAATATATTATCTCAAGAATTAAAAAAGACAGAGGAAGGAAGGAAGGAAGGAAGAAAGAAAGAAAGGAAAGAAGGAAGGAAGGAATGGAGGGGGGAAGGAAGGGAGGTAGGGAGAGAATGAAGGAGGGAAGAAGAGAGGGAGTGAGATGGAGGGAGAGAGGGAAGAAGGGAAGAAGGGAAAATCATATTTTTAGCATTGTATCTGCAAATAACATTCAATATATTAAAAACTAAAATAAATTAAAAATTTACTGCAGTAACAATTCATTCCACTCAGTTTTAAGGAATAACAATAATAATAAACAGTCAATATCATCAAAATGTCCATACTACAGAAAGCAATTTACAGATTCAATGAGATCCCAATAGAATACCAACTTTTCTTTGACAAAGGAGCTAAAATCAATTCCTGGAGCAAATATAGTCTCTTAAACAAATGGTTCTGGGAAAACTGGATCTCCTCATGCAGAAGTGTGAAGAAAGATCTTACCTTAAACGTTATACAAAAAAATCAACTCAAAATACATCAAAGACCTAAATCTATGACCCAAACATCAAATTATTAGACAATACTGGGGAAACCCTGGAAGACATTAGCATAGGCAAAGACTTCATGGAAAAGACCCCAGAAGCACAGGAAACCAAAGCCAATATCGACAAATGGAATTAAATCAAAATGAGAAGTTTCTACACTGCAAAAGAGACATTCAGCACAGTCAAGAGACAAACAACAGCATGGCAGAGAATATATGCAAACTATACAACTGATAAATGACTAATTTCCACAATATATAAAGAGCTCAAGAAACTCAGCAACTCCAAAACAAACAACCCAGTTAAGAAATGGCAAGGGGTTGGCGCTATGGATCACTTGATTAATCCTCCGCCTGTGGCACCGGCATCCTTTACGGGTGCTGGGTTCTAGTCCTGGTTGCTCCTCTTCCAGTCCAGCTCTCTGCTGTGACCCTGGAAAGCAGTGAAGCATGGCCCAGGTGCTTGGGCCCCTGCACCTGCATGGGAGGCCAGGAAGAAGCACCTGGCTCCTGGCTTCAGATCGGCGCAGTGCCGGCTGTAGCATTTGGGGAGTGAACCCACAGAAGGAAGACCTTTCTCTCTGTCTCTGTCTCTCTCTGTCTGCAACTTTACCTGTCAAATATAAAAAAGAAATGGCAAATGACTTGAACAAGCATTTTTTGAAAGAATAATTCCAAATGACCGACACATGAGAGAATGCTCAGGATCACTAGCCATCAGGGAAATGCAAATCAAAACTACAATGAGGTTTCATCTCACTCCAGTTATAATGGCTTTCATACAGAAATCAACAGAAAACAAATTCTGGTGAGGATTTGGGGGAAAAGGTATGCCAATCCACTATTGGTGGGAATGTAGACAGATACAGCCACCATGGAAGGGATAGCTCAGAAATCTGAATATAAACCTACCAAATAACCCAGCCATCCTACTCCTGGGAATTTACTCAAAGGAAATTAAATCAGCATATGAAAGAGTGATCTGTACCCCCATATTTATTGCAGCTGAATTCATAAGAGCTAAGACATGGAATCAACTCAAATGCTTGTCAGTGGAAGCCAGTTCAAGACCCGGGTGACCCACTTCCAATCCAGCTCTCTGGTAATGGCCTGGGAAAGCAGTAGAAGATGACCCAAGTCCTTGGGCCCCTGCACACATATGGGAAACCTGGAAGAAGAGAAAAACAGTCCTTTCTGCCAAGCATAACCATGAACCCTTTATGGGATTTAACTCATTTGATTCTCATAAGAACCATGAAAGTAAGCATTACTGTTATTATTATTGTCATTATTATTACCCTCATTTTACAGATGAAGAATCTGAGGCATAAATTTTTGTCACTTTTCAAAATCTCATGGCTATCAATGGCACATTATGCATTTATACACCATATAGCTCCTTATGTGTGTAAGTACTTCAGACATGGAGAATGCAATGTAATAGTTGCGAAGGGAACATGTTGAGGTAATCACATCAACAAAAATGTCAGACATTATAGAGAAATGGAGAAGTAATGGGCAAATATTTTGACTTTCGTAGTAAGTTAGAAAATAATCTCAGCAAGTATCAGACTAAGATGAAAGAGCAAATGTAGTAAGAAATAAAAAAAGAGTAAGGATGGACAACAAATTAAAAGTCGTTGACAAGTACTGTGGTTTGAATTCCAATACTCTAGTTGAATTATTTCAAAGATTTATTTATTTAATTCAAAGGCAGAATTACAGAGACAGAGTAAATGGTGGAGAAAGAGAGAGCAAGATCTTCCATCCGCTGGTTCATTCCTCAGTTGATCACAATGGCCAAGGCGGAGAAAAGTCAAAGCCAGGAGCCTAGAGCTTCTTCCCATTCTCCCATGTGGAAACAGGGGCCCAAGGATTGCGCTATCTCCCACTGCTTTCCCAAGTGCATTAGCAGGGATCTGGATAAGAAGTGTGACATCCAGGACGCAAACGAGTGTGTTTATGTGATGCCTGTGCCACAGACCTTGGCTTTAACCCGCTGTGCCATAGCACTGGACCCTCTGGTAGAAATTTAATCCCCATTGTGAGATAGTAAGAGGTGGAGACTTAACCTGACTGTGATACTTGGGGGTGGGGCATTTGGGATGTAATTTATGTTAAAATAGGCCATGGGGTAAAGCCACAATCCAATGAGACTAGACTAGCTAGGATGTTCTGCTTCACCATGTGATGCCAGGCACTGCCTCAGGCCTGCTCAGCTAGTTCAAATCAGCAAGAAAGACATCACCAGGTATAGCCACCACATCTCAAACATTCCAGCCTTCAGGACTGCAAGCAAATAAAAATACATTCTTTGTAAATAATGCAATCTGTGTTATTAACTTATAGCCCCAGAAAATGGACTGAAACAACTGAGAGACAGCAATATCATTGTCTCCTATTTACTCTGGATGTTTACTCTTCTCTGTAAGGCTGATCTAAGCATGAGACCATTACTTTAGTCTAATTTGAGAACTACATCTTAATAATATACATACAGGAGACATTTAAACTTTATTTCCCTGCCTTAAATAGTGTTTTATTGACTTGTAGACCATTCAGTGTCCAGAAAAGAACTGCAGTATGGGTAATTAGAACACAAGCAACAGAGAATGAGTGGGTAATAGCAACTGTTATCAGAATTTTCCTAGATTTGTCTTGCTACTCTGTAAACCCATTCACGGGATTTTTTTAATCTTTGTTCAAAGCTTTGGGGCTTTTCTATTTTGTAGGTTATAAGTCATATTGTCGTTCACATGAAATAGTTATCCCAGTAACCAAGTAACTTAAAAAGACTCATTTTTGACACTTAGACAAGTCAAATAACATGCGGCAGAATGACTAACAGTATGGTTTTACCTAAGCAAGAAAGCGTGTTTTGAATTTCTTTGCCTCCTTTTTGGTTACCTAGCGATATTGCCCAGTAACAGTGTGTCTTTCCCAAGCTGAGTCAAATACAGTGTAAAATTGCAAATTTACACTGCAGAGTGGGCCCCTGGAGGCTGGAGGTCATATATAAATAGTGATGACACACTCAGGAGGTTTGGGTACATTTCTGCACTCAAATAATAATTCAAAGGGAGTTTCTTTTTTAAAATCACAAAAACAGGCAGCTGAAGGAACACTTCACCGGCCAGTTTCAATATGTTTTTTCTTTCCTCTGATGGAGGCAGTACCTACCTTTCCCCAGCCTCCTCCTCTTCTAAGCTTCTTACAGCATCTTGGAAAGAAGGAGGGATTTTGTGTTTGTGCTGTCACAAAACAGTCTGTCACCACTTGGAAGCAGCAGCAAATACGTATATAAAGCATTGTATATAGAAGGAGGCTGTCCTACAGTTGGCAGGATAGAGATGTGTGAACAGACACAAACAAAACTGTGTTACTCCTGCCAAAACTGTAAGATGTGAATATTCGTAGAATCAAACTCTGAGCAAAGATTCATGCCACAAAAAATGGTAGCTCAGGTTCTGACTCGAAACAAAACCCTTACTGACTTTAGGCTTTGATACACAGCCTTCATGTTCACATTCTGTTCAAACAAATAGGTATTTCTTGCTACAGATTTTCTAAATAGAACTATGGAAAGAATCCAATCTTAAGCATAATTTTTAATACTCAGCACATCACATACTACAGCACATACACTGTACCCAATAAAAAAAAAGAAGGTAAGCATTTCTGAACTCTGGCTGTTGTTGTATATCTAACGAGATCAAATGTCTTTTAACTGCACCACAAACAATGTCCCTTATATTACATAAAAGCCCCAAATATATTATAAGGTATAAAATGTTAATTTTCTGTTGATCACTTCCCTTTAGTATGTTCATATTCTATAAGTAATAAATCAACCTTCTTTGCCCTGCTACCCATAAGACATCACTGACACCACTTTTGGTTCTCTTCACTCTCCTCCGCATTTCTTCCCCAAGTGTACCGAATCATGAGTCTGTCTAATCATCCCCATCCTGAAAGGCCCAACGATTGGTTTCTACAATGCTCTGTCCTCTGTCTCCCGTTTTCAAGAAGGAGTCAGGTCAAGGGATAGCACAGGAAAGCAGAGCATGGTTGAGACCAACCCTGGAGAGCAGTGAATAACTAACATCTGCTTAATGAGATCATGATAATATTTGCACCTTTACAGGGATTTGACGAAATCACTGTGTGTTGTACTTGAATAGGTGTATTTTAGCCTAGCGAAACAGAGTTTAATGCAGGGCTAATAATCTCAGAATTTGTCCATCCGTGGCATATTCATTAAAAGTACTATTAATTACAATAGTACTTATTTACATATTGATAGTTAACTCTAGCCTAGAAGAAAATCAAGAATTCTCTTTTTTTTCTAGTGATTGATTTATTGATTGGCTTCCTATTTAATTCTTTACTAACAGTCTTAAACTCAAAGATAAGATGCATTTCTACAAATATACTAAATCTGAGGCAATAGATAACAATTTTCCGGTTTTGTCGTGACACTGCAGTCTTCAAAATGTGATGAGCTGTCCTCTGCAGAAAATAGAAAGTCACAAATACCTCGTCTTAGCCTTCCCTTAACTCTGCTCCCTGAACTATTCATAAAAGGAAGGCAGGGCTGATTTTAAGCCTTCTCTGGGGTTGGCAATGAATGTCTTCCCTGTCCTGATATGTGCTATTGTACTACACTTGCAAACAAACTAGTTGCCTTTATAATTTGCAATATTGGCAGCTCTGGTCTTCAGCTCAAAGCCAGAAATCCAATATACCTAAAATTCTGTATCATACTCCCTGGGCATAAGTGAAAATCTCCAGGACAAGTCCACTGTGTGTACTGGCACAGATGCCTGCCCTTTTTTAATAAATGTCTAATCACTACCCATTCATTTGTCATCACTGTCACCAGTGATGGACACTGTCTATGATCCTAAGACATTTGATTTATCCAGTGGGAAGCAGACCCAATCCCACCAAGGTCTGTGGTCACATAATACTTAATATTAAAGACATCTTCTGTCCTCTGTCCAAGGCTAGAATATTTGGAAAAGGAGACAATTCAAAGCATACTGATAGTGCTCTACATATCTTCTAACACTTAGTTTGACATTCAGGAATTTTTACTTAGATGTGGATAAGGAGTTACTAACAAACTGGAGTTAGGCACCTAGGAAATACTTGCATGATGACCTCTCACATAATTTTGTAGGCTACATCAAAACCGATACTTTTTTTCATTTCCAAATAATGTTTCTAACGCATGCATTAGTTGTAACAAGGAGTTTATTTTTTGCTAGATGAAACTCAAAAGCTTCATTGGACAAATTACCACTGTTGTCTAGGGGATTTCATAGAAATAGGATCTTTACTCATCTTCACCAATCTATGCATTTTAAGTAAAAAGGCTATGTAAAAGAACATGTTAATACAAGATGAAATGAACAATCATAAGTTTTTCGAATATCAGTTGGAAGAATGATAAAAAAGGAGACCAAAGCTTTTCTCAAGTATCTCCACATCCTGTAGCCACTGCAGATTACAAGATCTACTTATTGGCCTGCACCTTAATGTTTATTGCAGCTCAATTCACAATAGCTAAGAACTGGAATCAATCTAAATGCCCATCAACAGTAGACTGGATAAAGAAAATATGGGATATGTACTCTGCAGAATACTATACAGCAGTAAAAAACGATTAAATCCGGTCATTTGCAACAAAATGGAGGAATCTGGAAAACATTATGCTGAGTGAAATAAGCCAGTTCCAAAGGGACAAATATCATATGTTCTCCCTGATCGATGACAACTAACCAAGAACCAAAAAGGAAACCTGTTGAAGTGAAATGGACACTATGAGAAACAGTGACTTGATCAGCCTTTGTCTTGACTGTTGATGTACAATTTAATACTTTATCCCTTTTAGTATTTTTTTGTTCTACTTAATACTATTGGTTGAACTAATACTATTGGTTGAGCTATTTAATTAACACACAATTATTCTTAGGTGTTTAAATTTAACTGAAGTGATCCCTGTTAAATATAAGAGTAGGAATAAGAGAGGGAGGAGATGTACAATTTGGGACATGCTCAAGCTGACTTGCCCCGAATGGTGGAATTAGAAATGTCCCAGGGGATTCCAATACAATCCCATCAAGGTGGCATGTACCACTGCCATCTCACCAGTCCAAGTGATCATCTTCAGTTCACAATTGATCACACTGATAGGTCTAAGAGTCAAAGGGATCACACAAACAAGGCTAGTGTCTGATAATACTAACTAATAGAATTAAAAAGGGAGAGAACGATCCAACGTGGGAAGCAGGAAACACAGCAGACTCATAGAATGGCAGATGTCCTAAATAGCACTCTGGCCTCAGATTTAGCCCTTAAGGCATTCGGATCTGGCTGAAGAGCCCATGAGAATATTTTAGGCATGGAAAGCCAAGACACTCTGGAAAAAAAAAGAAGACCTAAATGAAAGATCTCTGAGAGTGAGATCCCAGTAGAAAGAACAGCCATCAAAGAAGGAGGTACCTTTCTCTGAAGGGAGAAGAGAACTTCCACTTTGACTATGATCTTGTCTAAATAAGATCTTGGCAAACTCAAATTGTACATCTCTTCTCTCTGTTATTCCCACTGTTACATTTAACAGGGATCACTTTTCAGTTAAAATTTAAACAACTAAGAATAATTGTGTGTTAATTACAGAGTTCCACCAATAGTACTAGAACAAAACAAAGAAAAAACACTAAAATGGATAAAGTATTACATTGTACATCAACAGTCAGTACAAGAGCTGATCAAGTCACTGTTTCTCATAGTGTCCATTTCACTTCAACAGGTTTCCTCTTTGGTGCTCAGGTGTGTTTTTGAGAGATTGAATTGGATGCTCAGTGTACCCAGGACTCAAACCAGCACTACTAAAGTGTGTGTTTCTAGTGATGGTTTAACTCATTGCATCTTAACTTCAGTACATCCATGTGTAGGATTTCCTTACTGATCAAACATTAAAACCAAGGACAGGGTGATTCCAAGATAGTTGAATAGAGAAGAATCGGCATATTACATTAGGTGAAGAAAAAATAGCAGGAAAGAGTGGAGAAAAATCATATCCAGGGAGAGTTGGAGAGAAATCTGGAATGGAAATTCTACAGAAGGAAGAGGGATGCTGTGGATCAGTGTGGAAGTCCATAGGCTTGTAGACTTGTAGAAACAAGTGCAGACACAACACACAATTCCCACAGCCAAGAGCCAGAGGATGCATCAGCTTTGGAAAGCAAGGAGAGAGCAGACTGCAGCAGCCTGGGCCACTGGTGATATTTCTGTACAGAGACCGTGGCAGACCACACTGCGTTGAATCAGGCCTGGAACCTAGTGCAGGGCAGGGTACCCACCTAATGCAATGAAAGAAGGACAAATTTCCTCCTCCCCATTCTCCAAAAATGTTGACAGGTAACCAGTAGGCAGAGACAGCCATTTTGACAGTAGTAGCAGGTGCCATGATTCTCCTGCAAGCAAGTGATCCAGGGATTTTACCAGGAGGAAAATCTGTGTTTCCCACTTACTTTGAGACTGGGTGAGAGAGTTGACAGGGGGTTGTGCCCCCATGTAGGACTGAGAGATGCCTGAGCCTCTCAACATTCTAGGCTCTAAATGCCAGGGCAGAAAACAAACAGGCAGCTGGCTATTGGAATGTTTCTACTTTCTCCAGGGATAGGACAGGCTAGCAGGGCAGAGCAGTTCCTCTGCACACTATGACTATGGGATCCTTGTGTGCTGACCGGTAATTCTGTGTCTGCACGATAGTGTGCAGCATATAGCTGGGTCTCTGAGAAATCACTGTGTAGGACCAGAGGCTTGGTGCTCCCTAATTGCCTGTGGTGGGTAATTGCAGCAGGATCTGTGTTCGCAATAAATGCACAGATTCTTTGTGTGGCTCTCGCCCAGCTGAGAATTACAGCCACTGTGGGCTAATGCTGGGCATTGATCATCCTTAAAGAAAGGAGATGGAGTTGTGATTATGCCAACAGAGGTGATCAAACTCTAGTACCTGCTGAAAATAGAGGTGGTCTGACACACCCAACTTGGGTGTCACCCTGGAAACTCTAAGCACCTTGGGGCATTGACAAGAGCTCCCTGGCCAAACCCAACACAGTCCTCTGGTATTCAAGAGCAGACACTCCACTAAGCCACAGATGAAAAGTTCAAAGATATAAGCCATCAAAGGATAAAACCAACAAACATTTCCACAATAACTTAACAATAAATGCAGGAAATCAAGAAACATGAATAAGAAAGAAAACATGACTCCTCCAAAGGAACACAACAACACTTCAATGTTAGGATATGATGACAAAGAGATTGATGAAATGCCTGAAAAAGAATTCAAAAGATTGATCATAGGGTTACTCAGAAACAATGAGAAGCACCTCCATGAGTTAAAGAAAACAATACATAACATGGATGAGAATTTTTGTCATGCAATTGTGATTTTGAGTGAAAATCAAACTGAAATATTAGAAAATGAAGAATTTGGGTGCCAGTGCTATGGCATAGTGTGCAAGCTGCTGCCTGCAATGCTGGCATCCCATATAGGTGCCAGTTTGGGTCCTGGCTGCTCTGCTTCCAATCCAGATCTCTGCTCTGGCCTGGGAAATCAGCGGAAGATGGACCATTCCTTGGGTCCCTGCACTCACATGGGGGAGCTGGAAGAAGCTCCTGGCTCCTAGCTTTGGATCAGCTTAGCTCTGGCCAATCCGGCCATCTTGAAAGTGAACCAGTGGATGGAAGACCTCTCTCTCTCTCTCTCTCTCTCTCTCTCTCTCTCTCTCTTTCTCTGCCTCTCTGTAACTCTTTCGATTAAATAATTCTTTACAAAATAAATGAAGAATTCAATAATGTCAAATACAAAATACATTGAAAGCCTTTACAACAGATTTGATGAGGCAGGAAAACACATATCCATGCTGAAAGACAAATCTTTGGAAATATGACAGCCCAAAGAAGAAGAAAATGGAGAAGGAGGATGAGGACAAGGAGGAGGAGAAGGAGAATAAGAAGGGGGAGGAAAAGAAATTAGATAAATTAAAACAATGTTGAATTCATGGTATATTAACAAGCAAGCCTTAGGATATCCTGAAGGTGTGGAAAGAGGGAATGGATTGGAAGGCCCACACAGTGAAATAATTGCATCCCCAATTTGGTGACAGAAATATATGTACAAGTACATGAGGCACATAGAGCTCTTAATAGATATGACAAGGAAAGATCTTCACCATGGCACATCATAATCAAACTTTCAATGGTAAAGCATAAAGAAAAGACAAGGCTCTAAAATGTGCATGAGAGAAATGCCAGAATACTTTCAGAGGATCTTCGATTAGACTCACAGCTGACTTCTCATCAAGAACTTTATGGGCTAGGAGAGAATGGCAAAGTATATTCCAAATCTTAAGAGAAAAAAAAGTGTCAACTCAGCTCTCATTTAAAATGAAGGTGAAATAAAGACCTTCCATAACAAACAGAAATTGAAAAAATTGTGAGCGCTCATCCAGCCTTACAAAAGATGCTGAAGGATGTACTGCACACAGAAATACAGAAAGATAGTTATCATTATGAAAGAATGTGAAAGCAGAAAATCTCCCAGTAAAAGTACAAAATAAATGCAAAGCAAACATTAGGAATATTTATGGAAAAATGGCAGGGCCAAGTTGTTGCTTATCAACAATAACCTTTAATGTAAACCCAAATATAAATTTTTCTATTAAAAGTAAGACCCATCTGTTTGCTGCCTATAAGAAACACGCCTCACCAACAAAGATACATGCAGATTGAAAGTGAAAGTATTGAAAAAGAGATTCCATGCCAACAGAAAGCAAAATCAAGCAGGTGTAGCCATCTTAAAATCAGAAAAAAATGGACTGTAAAACCAAAACTGTAAAAAGTGACAAAGAAGGGCATCATGTAATGATTAAGGGATCCATTCGACAGGAAGATGTGACTATAATAAATGTATATACCCAATGCCTCAGCACCTAGCTATTTAAAACTAATGTTAATAATCTAAAGGGAGACATAGAATCCAAAAAAAAAAAAAAAACCCACTTTCATCAAGAGACAACTCAACTAGACATAAAATTAGGAAAGAAACAACAGAACTAATCTAAACTATGGAACAAATGGACCACTCTGAGGCCACTTCCTCTCCTCCCAACATGGTGACATCTGCCCCTGAGTTAGTTATACCCTTGGAGACCTTAGCATTAATCCAAACATATATGTGAGGCTTGTTCTGTAACTCCAGAGGTATAATCCAGTCAGCCCTAGGGGCATCTATTCCCATTTGATTGGTTTGTCCAGCATTGAGATGGGAAGATGGTCCCCCTTGAGGTGACTGGGCTGGGGGCTGCCTCCATGCCCATTTAAAGGTTTGCTCTCTTTGTCTTTGGGACCTACAATCCTTTGCCCAGTGGTAGCCCTTCCTACAGTGGGGGCACACCAAACAGGGAGCAGAAGAGGGAGGAGGAACAGTTTTAGGAACAGACTGTGGGGTGCAACCCAGAGAAACCACTGCAGGGCAATTACGTTGCATATGGCCCCATGCCACCACAGCCCCAGCATATCAGGGGTTTACCATGCCCCCATAGCCCCAGCATATCAGGGGTTTACCCATTCCCACGGGGTCCTGAACTTGTACCACAGCAGTTAGAGCCTGGAAAAGCATATCTGTTTGGGCATTAAACACCTGGGTGAGCTTTTCCATTTGGGAAGAGTGCACCTTGATATTACGAAATGCTAGAATCCACTTATCTAATGACTTCATATGCACCAGGGCTATCGCAGCATACTTAGTACTCTTCATTTAAGCCTTCCCACACTAGGTCACTGATCAGAGCCCTCTTGGTGCCTTCATGAGTGACCTTGCCCTGTACAGCCTGCTCCACTCTGGTAAGGAAGTCAGTAAGATCCTCAGAGGCTTTTTGACATAGCCCTTGGAGATTTACCAGAGCCCCTCCTACCTGCAGTTTACATCAAGCACAGAGGGCACAAAGCTTTACTTGTTCAAAGAATGGGGGGGGGGGGCAGCAGCCTGGACAATGAGTTCTTCCCAGGAGCCCTCCCCTTGAAGACTTTGAGCTGCCTGGCAGGGAGCCCCAGTTGGCAAATTGCAGACCACCTGCTGTTCACATTCATCATAATAAAAGGCCCTCCATTTTATAATGTCCACAGGTTGTTGCGAGGCCCATGCAAGGTCCTTCCAGTTCTGGGGAAGGTTAAGAGCAGGGGCTATGGTCTCCAGTAGTTGTTCAGTGTAGGGGGCATGAGGACCATTTTTTATATACTTCCTCATTGAAATCCTTGAGTGGAAGTATTGCGAGGACACCACTCACAGAGATATTGAGGGGTTGGCAGAGTATTGATGGGAAAGGTCTCGGGTGAGCTGACCTGAGGGAGAAGTTCAATCCCCAGGGCGGGGTGGTGGGGTGCAGTGGGCTGAAGAGTGGTGAGGAATCAGAGCCCCATGGCAGGGATGCAGCAGAAGGGAACCCAGGTGGAAAGCAGCCCCAAGGAACCTGAGCGGCAGGGGCAAGGGTACAGCAGGCAAGCAGCGAAGAGGTGGCACCACTGGTCAGGGCAGGGCTTGTGGTTTGGGATGGCCTGTGGGACCTGAACCTCTATCTCTGGGCAGTGGAGCCCTGAGGTGAGCCAGAGATGACAGGGGAGGGGGGCAGGCACCAAAAGGAGGAGGCTCTCCCTGTTCTCTAGGAGGAGGAACTGATGGCCAAGTACACAGGGGCCAAGGATGGGGGGAAGACTGCTCAGGTGAGGCGAGTGGAGAGGAAGCCAAGGTCACCCCTCCTATTCAGGTCCTCATCAGGCCCACAGCCTCTGAATTTTCATCTCTGGTCTGGTGGGGAGGCTCAAAGTCAAAATCATTGGGTCAAGGGAGGAAGAGCCCACCAATGAAACTCTGTAGATGTTTGTAGCATCTGAAGTAGAAGACAGAGGCCTGGCGGCAGCATGGATGTTAAGAAAAGTGGCAGTAGGAGGAGGTAAGCATAGCAAGATGGCAGTCACTATAGGGTAAAATTGGAGGGGGGCAGGTATGTTGGCATCCATTTCCCACCATCAGGCAGCTTGCAAAACCTTCTCCCAGAGGGATGGATCATAGATGTCTATTGTCTCAAGCCATGGACACATGCTTGCAGTGCTTTCCCAAAATATTTCCGTTCCCTCCTATTTTAGTTTAAGGCCATGCATCTTCAACACAACCCGCAAGAGCTTAGGCCTGGGGTCCTTACTCAGGGCCTGGCCCATAGTAAAGGGTGAAAGAATAGATAGAATCACAGACAGGCAAATTCAATGGGGTGTTCACAGGGGAGCAAAAGAAAATCCACATGGGAAGCCAACAACTGCAGCTGGGGCCCCTAGAATGAGGTGGAGATATCCTCTCACCTAGCAGAGAGGGATTGGAGCCCATAGACATGGCAGGGGCCCCTGAACAAAGGGACGGAGATGCCCTTTCACCTAGCAGAGAGGTATTGGAGCCCATAGACATGGCAGGGGCCCCTGAACAAAGGGACGGAGGTGCCCTTTCACCTAGCAGAGAGGGATTGGGAGCCCTACCAATGGGCGATGCTTTCTCACCTAGCAGGGAGGGCCCCGCATTTACCTACCCTTCATGTTCAGGTTCCTGTTTGGGCTCCAGTTGTGGGCTCATTTGGGGAAAGGCACTGAAGTTGGCTTGGCAGAGTGTTTGCTTTCAGTCACTGGGGTCCAGAGTTTGACAGTTTGGGGTGATATTCACACAGATTGTGAAATGATGTCTAGAAAGGCACAAGCAAAACCTCTTCCCATTGTTGGGTGATCAGGTTCTTCCATCGAACCAGAGGCAACTGTGTTGGGCCTGTGAGGGCTCTCCATTGTCTTATTGCTGGTAGCTCTCCAGAGAGTGAGACTCACACTGTCGGAATGGTGGGGTGATGGTGTTCTTCAACAAGAAGCACTGGAGACAGTTTCGATGATTTATTATTCGCTGTTTATTAGGCACAAGCTTTTATAGGGCAGGCAAAGGGGAGCAGCTAACTCAGGGTAACAACACTAGTTCTATAAAACTGATACTGGCACCACTGTGCTTCTCCAATCAGCTTGAACAGCACATAACACATGTAGCCTTCCAGGTGATCTTATGGATCTGGGACACACCCAGGAGCTGTTCCCCTAGTTTACAACTACAAGGCCCCTCAACAGGAAGAGGGGGTGGGGAAAATGTACCTGGGGCCTCTACCGCCTGCCAGCAATCAGGTCATATGTAGGGGGCTCTCAGTGTGCTGAGCCATCGACCAGGGTTTTTCGCAGGGGGCATCGTGTGCTATGCCCTCCTAACCTCCTGCCTTGGCTAGGCAGGCAGTCTCCCAGCCAGGCACAGGATCACCCACAAGAGTACCTAAAATGTATGGTATAAGAATGAAATTGACATTTTTGAGATTTGATGATTGTTAATAGCCTTTATCTCTACTGGAACATTTTTTTTTTCTTCCTACTATTTGTTGAACTCTTTACTTACTGTAGGATTAATCTTATGAGTACAAAGTAAACTGAAAATAGATCTTTGCAAAAATTAAGGTGGGAATAAGAGAGAGAGGAGGAAGAAGGATGGGAGCTTGGGTGGGAGGGAGGGTATGGTGGAAAGAATCACTATGTTCCTACATTGGTATATATGAAATTTGTATACCTTAAATAAAATTTTAAAAAACCAATATAAATGAACCTGGAGGTCCTTATGTTCAGTCAAATAAGTCACACACAAAAACACAAATGCCATATGGTACCATTTATAAGAACTGCAAAAAGTTTATGGAGACTGCATATTATGAACAAAATTATGCATAAATTTCAAAAAAATGTTGCATTAAAATGAACTTATCTTTTAATTTTATTTCCTGTGAATTTTTTAAATTCCAATATATGTAGAATTTAAAATAATTGAAGTCATAGAAGTAGAGAGAAAAATGATGGTTACCAGCAAATAGAAGGGTGGATAGATTGGTTAATATTTGGTCAAATCATGTGAAGCTACAGATAGCAGGAATAAGTTCAAGATATCTATTGTACAACACATTGACTTCAATAACAATGTCTTGAATTCCTAAAAATTGCTAAGAGTAGATTTTAAGTGTTCTCACCACACATATACTCAAATTACATGAAGTAATACATAGATAAATCATCTCATAACCATCCCAAGGTGTATACATATATTAAACAGATGTTCCATATGATATATATTTTTTCAGTTACAATAGATTAAAATTTTTAAATAAATGTATGAATTCAAAATTGCGTACCATTATACTGTTTTATACAAAGAATTCAATTATAATAGTATGTGGTTTCCTAGTGCCAAATTTTATACTAGATGAATACTCCAAATTATTTCCTGTTGGAGATGACTACTGTAAACTAAAACCAGAAATATGAGAAATTCAAACAACCAAGTGTATACATATTGGCATACTTAACACAGTTCCATTCTTTTTAGATTTATTTTTATTTATTTGAAAGGTAGAGTTGAGAGAGAGAGAGAGAGAGAGAGAGAGAGAGAGAGAGCGCGCGTGCGCTTCCATTTCCACTCACTGGTTCACTCCCCAAATGGCTGCAAAGGCTGGAGATGAGCCAGTCGAAAGCCAGGAGCCAGGAACTTCTTCCAGATCTCCACGTGGGTGTACTTGGGCCATCTTCCACTGGTTTCCAAAGCGCATTAGCAGGGAACTGGATTTGAAGTAGTGCACCCATATGGGTTGCTGGTACTGCAGAATGTGTCTTAATCCACTATGCCACAGCATTGGCCCCACAATTACATTTTCAATTAAAATAACTCAGCTCCTTTTATTCATCCATCGACCCCCAGTAAGCTTCCTCTCCAAAATCACTGCTGTAAAGAGATTCATTTTTTTCTGAAATTTTACAAAGGTGTGCCTTGGACCATGCTTACAGTTTGGTAGAGATTTGGCTCAGGAGTGCATGGATAGAAGGAATCAGAAAATAATTACCTAAGATCTCTGCTAAATCAACCAAGGCATGCAAAGAGCAGAATTTTTAAATCTTTTAAAATGCTATTTACACAAAATACATTTCTGCTTTATTTACACCCTAAAGACTCCAAAAAGTTTCTCAAAGAACATCTATTAATAATACCACGGCTACCATTTTCTAAAGTTTCTCCTGTCTAAAAGGAAGTCTGTAAAAATAACACGACATATCAGAAGAAATAATTAGACTGGCAGAATCCAAGCTTGGGATCCAAATCTAGTCCTGCTGGGAACCAGCTGTGTAACTTGGGCAAATTTTTCTTCTTTTTTGGCTTCAGTTCCCTTATTCTTAGAAATGTGAAAGTGGAGTATATCATCCCTAAAGTTTATTATGGTTCTGCCTCCCAATGAATCCATATTCTATAGGACATTTAGTTTAAGCCAATGGAATAGTCAGGAGGTTTATTCTCTTAACAATTGGTATGATGAATAGTCATACATGAAAGTACCACAGAGAGAGAGAGAGAGCATGTGTGTGTGTGTGTGTGTGTATATATAAAATAAAATCACAAAAATAAGAATGTATTCCCAAGTACATTATTGAGTAAAATAAATAGATATAAAATAATCCTTAATATGTGATTCAATGTATTTTAAGTTCAAGAATAGCCAAAACTAACTAAAAATCAGAAATAAAAAATCAGCAAGTGGCTGGTTCTATGGTGTAGCTGGTAAAGCCTCCACCTGCAGTGCTGGCATCCCATAGGGGCACCAGTTCAGGTCCCGGCTGCTCCTCTTCCAATCTGGCTCTCCACTATGGCCTGGGAAAGCAGAAGATGGCTCAAGTGTGTAGGCCCCTGCACCCACATAGGAGAGCTGGAGGAAGCTTCTGGATCCTGGCCTCCTGGCCTCAAATAGGCCCAGTTCTGGCCATTGTGGTCATTTGGAGAGTGAACCAGTGGATGGAAACTCTCTCTCTCTCTCTCTCTCTCTCTATCTCCCTCTGCCTCTCTGTAATTCTGCCTTTCGAATAAATAAAAAAACCTTTAAAAAATCAGCAAAAAATCATAATAGTGGTTACCACTATTATTAGATAAAGAGCTAATGGTATTGACTAGGACATGGGCAAAAGAGAACATTCTGGCATGATGCAAAAATTCTTTATTCTAATCAGTGTGATGGTTACATTGGTCTGTATGTAAATACAAATGTGTTGTGTCATTGAACTGTAAACAATATTAGTGTTATTTGCAGAGTTTATCATAATTATTTATATTTTTATATAAAACAAACTGCCTTTTACCATTGATCTAGTAATTTTATTTCTAGAAATTAATCCTACACACACTCACACAGTTGTACACGTGTGCATTATTTATGAGCAAGAATTCTTGTTGCAACAAGAAAATCAGAAAGAAGTTTGTTGAATAATTTGTGGTTCATCTGAATACTCCACTGTAATGACAATAATGAAAGAACACTATTCATGCTGATATGGAAAGATGTCTAAAATGAGAGCATATCTAAAATGATAGTTCTGTGCTGTATACAGAGCTGAAAAATGTTTTTTTCAAAGAAAAACTGAAAAGCTGAAAAGTTTTTTTTGAAATAACATTACACAGATATATGAATGTATCCATGAATTAGTCCTCAACAGATATGTAATTCAGTATTCACCACAATACAGGGAGGCTGAGAGTTGAGTGCTTAAGGAGACATCCTTTGCACTATGTATCCCAATTGTTTGAAGTGTTTTCATGACTTTCTACCCCCACCCCAAAAAATCTGGTAAATGATAGAGATTCTTCTTGGATAACAACTAAACTTCCAGGCTCCTACTCCTAGAATTAAGGTGAAGAAAGGTATCACTTGGACCAATGGCGATATATAGATGAAGATAAATTTTCTGTATAAGAGTTGAGAAGCAGAAGAATAGAATGAGAATGGGGAAATTTTTAAGAAATTGAATAATACTATATATTGTACAATATGCTCTCTCCCTCCCTAAAAAGAACTAAGTGTCTTGTAAAACCCAATAAATATTTTTGACAAACTTTTGGCAGTGGATCATGAGATGGAGGAAATTTGCATGATGGGGTTGGCAGGGAACACAGGTAATATGTTAATGGCTAGGACATCTACAGAGACATAAAAGCTGGAAGAAAGAAGAGGGTAAAAGAAAGAAAAGAAAGAAGAATGAATGAATAAGAAATAAAGAGAATCATGGGGCCAGTGCTGTGGCATAGCAGTCAAAGCTGCCGCCTGCAATGCCAACATCACATCTGAGCACCAGTTGGAGTCCCAGCTGCTCCACTTCCAACCCAGCCTTCTGGTATGGCCTGGGAATGCAGTAGAAGATGGCTCAAGTTCTTGGGCCCTTGTGTCTATGTGGGAGACCTGGAAAAAGCTCATGGTCCTGGCTCCTGGCTTTGGATTGGTGCAGCTCTGGCCATTGTGTCCATCTGGGGAATAAACCAGTGGATGGAAGACCCCTCTCTCGCTCTTTCTCTCTCTCTTTGCCTCTCTGTAACTCTGCTTTTCAAATAAATAAATAAATCTTAAAAAAGGAATAAAGGAAATGAAAAGAATGCAAAGAAAAAATAAATTATTTGAGAGAAAAAATAAATTATTTGAGAGAAACTCCCATTTTTGTGCTAGGCCAAAGCTAATCTCAGTGCCATGCTCTTATTATGTGATGAAATGAACTAGACATGATTCAGTTTTAGTAGATTTCATGTTTCTACAATATGTGGAATACATACATTATGAAATAGTACCACTCAGCCATAAAAAATATGAAATCCTGTCTTTTGCAACAAAATGGATGCAACTGGAATCCATTATAATTTGTGAAATAAGCCAGTACCAAAAGAAAATATTGTATGTTCTCTCTGATCTGCAATAACTAATAGAGGAGATCATTCATATTTTTATGTGTAGTTGTTCTTAGCAGACTCCTGGATAGAAGGCTTTATAGGGGAAGGAAAGATGTTGGCCAAAGGAAATAAGCCCCAGTTTGACAGGACGAATAAGGTTTAGTGATCTATTATAAGAAATGGTGACAATAATAAAGAATAGTGAATTATATATTTCAAAATTGCTATCCTCATAAAATATGTGATTATTAGTGTTAATGTGTGTTATGTGTTAATATATATGTGTGTATATATACACATACATATGTGTTAATATTTATGTTAATATATATGTGTTAGTTTCATTCAATGATCACACAAATTATAAAACATCACATCGTAACTCATAAATACATATAATTATTATTTTTATTAAAAGTAAAATCTATAAAGAGAGAAACTATGGGTCAAGGAACCTGTACTGACATTTTAGTTACTTGGGAAAAAAAAAGAGTTGCTGCAGAGATTAGGAGATCCAAATGAGGTTATAGGGAAATATGGATGTGGCTGACGATTCTAGAGAAAGCAGGAGACAGTACTTGCTGAAGACTGGGAGAGATGGTGATACAAAATGGGGATGCTTCTAGGACAATTAGCAGAGGCCAAGGTGAGTCAGGTTTCATGGAGTAGGAATAATGGACTGACTATTGGAAGGGGATTAGGAATACACAAGCGTGCAGGTAAAGTGGATCACCCCAAGAATATGGGGTAGACTTGAGTGCAACAGAGACTCCTGGAACAGAAACATAAGGAGAAAAAGAGGACCTCTTAGACTGAATGAAGTTCATTCTTTTTTGAGTGAAAAGGATCAGTCATTTTAGCTTTTCCAGCTTCAAAGAACTGAGATCCTCTTTTTTTCTAGCAGAGATAGAACAGAGAAATGAAAAGTAAGGAAGTAAACCTGGGGATCACTATTCAAATCCAAGTTAATGCATCAGGTAAGGAGTTTAAAGCATAGGGGACATATGCTAGGACTTCAAAAATTCATGAAAATAGAATCAAACGTTTATTTTGCTGCGAAAATATTTTGAAAAATCATGAACAGTTTTTTCATGATAAGCATTTTCCAATGAACACTTTGAAAACTCTCCTATAATAGGCACTTATGCATAATGAGTATTTTTAGTACTGTAGTAATAACTCTAACTGAAATTACTGAGCATGTGTAGGGCTAACGAATCTTATATAGGTAGAGGGAAAACTAAGTATGTGAAAATGGTCCATCTAAAGACCCAAGACCTTTGAGATGGGAGAATAAGCTCATTTCTACTCCCTCTGGTGTTCTTAAGCATTCCTGAGACATTAAGTCAGAAATAACAAGAGAGAAGATTCTGCCTGGAATTTGTCAGGCCCTATTCTACCATACCTTACCTTATCCTTGAGTGGAGTCTGAAACTTTCCCTATTCCTCTCTGTGAACAAAAAGACTTTCACAATACCTCTAAGATAATAGAGCCCTAATAAATATTGAAAAGAATACTTTGGAGGGGAAATATTCATTTGGCCATATTTATCCTTTTAATTTTGTTTGGAAATACTTCTTTTAAAATTCTCTGGTTTTGGATGTTTTTAATATTGTATTCTTTTTTTTTTTTTTTTTTTTTTACAGGCAGAGTGGACAGTGAGAGAGAGAGACAGAGAGAAAGGTCTTCCTTTTTGCCGTTGGTTCACCCTCCGATGGCCGCCGCGGCCGGCGCGCTGCGGCCGGCGCACCGCGCCCGTCCCATGGCAGGAGCCAGGAGCCAGGTGCTTTTCCTGGTCTTCCCATGGGGTGCAGGGCCCAAGCACCTGGGCCATCCTCCACTGCACTCCCGGGCCACAGCAGAGGGCTGGCCTGGAAGAGGGGCAACCGGGACAGAATCTGGCACCCCGACCGGGACTAGAACCCGGTGTGCCGGCGCCGCAAGGCGGAAGATTAGCCTATTGAGCCACGGCGCCGGCCAATATTGTATTCTAACCAGTTTTATTTATTCTATACAAATTTTTAAGGTAGCAATTACATACTAATGATTTAAGAGTCTAAGAACAATATTCAATTAATTTCCATGTGAAATAAATCTTGAGAGTAAAATATCTACCAATTACATGAGCAAGTGATCAAGTTCTTATCCAGCCCATATGCTAATTAAGACACATGGATTATAGTTTGACATATGAGCAGAAATGAACTTATTTGAGTCACATCAAGTCAGGAGCAAAGTGATTTTACTTTTTAAAGGTTTCTTTATTTATTTGAAAGAATTTCAGAGAGGCAGCAGCAGAAGCAGGGAGAGAGAGAGAGAGAGAGAAAGAGAGAGAGAGAGAAATGGCTGGAGCTGGGCCAATCTGAAGCCAGAAGCCAGGAGCTTCATCCGAGTCTCCCACATGGATGTAGGGGTACAATTACTTGGGCCATCTTCCACTCCTTTCCCAGGCACATTAGCAGACAGCTGGATCAGAAATAGAGCATCTATACCCAGTTTGCTTAGGGTTTTCATCATGAAAGGGTGTTGAATTTTATCGAATGCTTTCTCTGCGTCTAGTGAGATAATCATATGGTTTTTCTTCTGCAGTCTGTTAATGTGGTGTATCACGTTGATTGTTTTGCGAATATTGAACCATCCCTGCATACCAGGGATGAATCCCACTTGGTCTGGGTGGATGATCTTTCTGATGTGTTGTTGCAGTCTATTGGCCAGAATTTTGTTGAGGATTTTTGCATCTATGTTCATGAGGGATATTGGTCTGTAATTCTCTTTCAATGCTGCATCTTTTTCTGGCTTAGGAATTAAGGCTAGTACTGAAACAGTATTTTTACACTTTGTGTTTCTGAGTGGGTGCAAACTGATGAAATCTTTACATAGTATATATTGAATCGATCTTCTTTATATAAAGATAATTGCAAATGATTAAAAAATCTTGGTGTTAAACTGGAAATTGCATAGACAATTAATCAATTTTTTTCAAAAAAATCATGTAGGATCTCTGTCCTTAATGTGCTGTACATTGTGAATTAATACTGTAACTAGTACTCCAACAGTATTATCATTTTGTGTCTCTATGCGAGGGCAAACCATTGAAATCTTTACGTAATATGTACTAAATTGATCTTCTGTGTATAAAGAGAATTGAAAATGAATCTTGATGTGAACAGAAGGGGAGAGGGAGCGGGAAAGGGGAGGGTAGGGGGAGGGAGAGAAGTTGTGGGGGGGGAGCCATTGTAATCCATAAGCTGTTCTTTGGAAATTTATATTCTTTAAATAAAAGCTTTATATAAAAAAAAAAAAGAAATAGAGCATCTAGGACTCCAACCGGAACCCATATGGGATGCCGGCACTGCAGGCAGAGGCTTCACCCATTCTGCCACAGCAGCAGTCCTACAAAGTAACTTTAAATAACCTAATTCTAGACACCTTCAATAGCCAGGAGTTATACGTTTTATAGGTTTTGTTTCTAGGGAAGTTATACCTGGTCATTAAGTTTCAGGGAAGTATAAGAGAGGCTTATGCATATTCAAAAAGGGCACGTGCACATGTCCACAAAGCTATCATTAATGTAATATCAGGCCATGTTCAGTAGGGGGTAGATTTTTAACATTACAACCAGGTGGAATTAGAACAGTGAAGGTGAGGTTGCCCCTTGTGCACAGGTATCTCAAACTGGCCACAGCTAGATGGGGACTTGTAGTTTATTGGCAAGAAATGTTTGCTTCTGAGTTGTGTATTTGTCCAATCAGCTGTGTCTCCTCAATGTGCAAGAACACCTGGTTATTCTCAACTCAAAGTTAGCCAAGATTAGGTTATTTTTGCCAGGAAGGACAGGAGTGTAACTTAGAATGGGAATTGGCTTTACATGGTTGCTCCCATTTCCATTTATACTTCTGCTGCTCTATCAAAACATGACCACATGGGTTTTGGGTGCTAATAGCATTTAAAAATAGAAAAATATCTTACTGATATTTTAGAAATGCAGTAACTAAGCTCTGGTTTCTTGGTAATTTTTAGGTTTGTAATTTTAGAATTCTGACAGTTCCTGTATTGCTATATTTCTAATGAAAAATACTAATGTTTCCTCTTAAAAATATTTTTAAATCTGACTATATAAGCCACAGTGTCTTCTCTAATCTGCTGTTTTGTCACTTCATTCTGTGTCATTCATTTCCTATGACTGGAACCACTCAAATTTGTCTCTAAAGTATACTTGTAAGTTTCTTTAGAAATCACCTCCTCTGAAGGGCCATGCCGGATCCTTTAATCTTCCTGAAAGCTTGCTTTTCCTCAGTTATAATTAAATGATAATTTTAATGCCCTACATGATCCCTGCCAAGAAGATATGAGTAATAAAATGATTTTTTTGCTTCTGATATTCAAATGTCCTGCTGGACTGCATATAAATTAATCTAACATTGCAAAAAGAATCTTTTCTGCAGATAAGTTTATGAAATATATCAATCTAGATCAAAAGAAGTTTATAATGATAACTACACCTTTCCTACTTATTTCTGAAATTAAAATTTCATGGGGAAAAGTTTATTATTTTGTGATATAAGGCATAATTTCTAGGTATATATGTAACCCAGATCTCATTTCTTGTAGCTTTGGGCCAATGGTCTTGAGTTTTTCTGAAGAATACTGGAGTAAAACTTAATACAGAACATATAAAAATTGTTTAAACATTCATTATTCAGATGAGCACTATAAGATCAAAGGTCAGATAATATTTTTAAAGACAAAGTCAGATTTTTCTCTTGAATGTTTCCATAAATTTAATAAACAGTCTATATGGTTCTGAAAGTTCTGGAAGTACGGCATTGGAAGGAAGATTAGACAAACAGAAGTTTTCAGACAGACTATGGCCTGCTTGAATATCAGCAAGTCTCTGGATTGTGGCACAAGGCTGAACCCTCCACCTCTCAGACATTCCTTGGGGGTGAGTCATTCAGTTTTAAGTATCACCAACTACATGCCTCACTGCTTCTTTTCACTTCTGTAGAGAAATCCTACAGATCTTTGGGGAAAAGTGAGAAATGAGTTGCAAAGAGGCTTATCAAGTGAATGGCACAAAGTTTGCACCATGGAGGAAGAAAGGCAATGGAGGACATAATAGTGTTTAGATATTCTTTTCATTTACAACGTCAAATAAAGGAGCTATGGGTAGAGCTGTTTCATGGTTAACATTAGGCAGGAACACTACTATTTTCTTTCATTCTTCTCTTGAAATGAACTTGAGTCATATTCTTCCAGTTACTTCACAAAAGGTAATGCTTGTGAGAAATTACATGTCATTGAAATGTGTAATTTGATTGTATACAGGGGGCTTTTCACCTAGGCTATAACCTCGCCTCTCTGACAGGGAGTTTTCATGGTTGTGAAATGAGAGGGGAGATTGTGCAGTATGATGAGATATATTCCAATTCCTGATCTGTTGAGGGCCACAGCAGCACATAAGGAACTTGACTAAGAGTGTTCGCTATACTGTGTGTATCTGCTTGTATCCTTCCATTAGCTGAATAGAGTCCACAGTCCTGAGTGTACTCTAATGTGCCTTTCTCAGTATGGTTTCTAGCATCTCAGTCCAATCTCCTTTTTCATTACTTCTT
The DNA here is from genome assembly GCA_949820135.1 of Sylvilagus floridanus. Classification (NCBI taxonomy): domain Eukaryota; kingdom Metazoa; phylum Chordata; class Mammalia; order Lagomorpha; family Leporidae; genus Sylvilagus; species Sylvilagus floridanus. The sequence continues at coordinate 64,027,558 of OX463244.1, forward strand.
CCAGCGAAGACTGTAAGCTTGGCCATAAAGAATGCTCATAGTGTTTGAAGGATTGTGTAGGCACCTGCAGATGGTGCTTTCTCTTCTATCCATAAGACCTGATCCAGGCTTGACCCCTTTGAATTCAACACTTCTCAAATTGTGCAAAGTGTGCTCTGCTCCCAGAACTCCCACAGTTCTTGCAGTACTGACCATGTTGGAGCAGTTCTGCTTCCAGAACCAGACCATAAGCTCCTGGAAGACAAGAACAGTGCCATCTTTGTCCTTTGTCCTTTATCTTTCCATCCCTTAGAGTAAACCATGATATGCTTGTTAAATAAAATAGGATGTCCACTGATTTTTTAAATTGACATACATTGAATTAACCCTCTGACTGATAATTATGATGAATCTGGGGATGCAGGGATATCTGAAGTTGTCTGAAAGCACAAAAGAATGAGCAAAAAAGGCAGAATCTGAGGAACTGGATCTTTAAATGTAGGATTGAAAGTTCTGTAGATATCTGTTAGATCTATTTGGGCAATAATGTCAATTAAACCTGCTGTTTCCTTGTTGATCTTCTGTCTGGATGATCTGTTTACTTCTGAGAGTGGAGTATTGAAGTCCCCCAGTACTACTGTATTGGAAACTAAGTCTCCCTTTAAGTCTCTTAACATACCTTTTAAATAAACCAGTGCCCTGTAATTAGGTGCATACATATTTATAATAGTTACATGTACCAATGCCATCTCACTAGCGCAAGGGATCAATTTCTGTTCACAATTGATCATACTGATAGGACTAAGAGTCAAAGGGATCACGTAAACAAGACTAGTGTCTGCAAATACTAACCGATAGAATAAAAAAAGGAAAGAAAAATCCAACATGGGAAGCAGGAAACACAGCAGACTCATAGAATGGCAGATGTCCTAAATAGCACTCTGGCCTCAGAATCAGCCCTTAAGGCATTCAGATCTGGCTCAAGAGTCCATGAGAGTATCTCAGGCATGGAAAGCCAAGACACTCTGGCAAAAAATAAATAAATAAATTACCAAAATGAAAGATCTCCACTAGTGAGATCCCAGTGGAAAGAACAGGCCATCAAAGAAGGAGGTACCTTTCTCTGAAGGGAGGAGAGAACTACCACTTTGACTAAGACCTTGTCTAAATATGATCAGAGTTGGGGAACTCAAAAGGCTTCCATAGCCTTGGCAACTCCTGACAAGAGCCTGGGGTGACTATTGATGCCATAAACAAGAGTGTCAATTGTTAGGTCAACAACAAGAGTCACTGTGCACTTACTCCTCATGTAGGATCTCTGTCCTTAATGTGCTGTTCATTGTGAATTAATACTATAACTAGTACTCAAATAGTATTTTTTACTTTGTGTTTCTATGTGGGTGCAAACTGTTGAAATCTTTACTTAATATATGCTAAACTGATCTTCTGTATATAAAGAGAATTGAAAATGAATCTTGATATGAATAGAAGAGGAGAGGGAGCGGGAAAGGGGAGGTTTGCCGGTGGGAGGGTAGTTCTGGGGTGGGGGGAGCCATTGTAATCCATAAGCTATACTTTGGAAATTTATATTCATTAAATAAAAGTTTTCAAAAAAGCAGACATAAGCATTGCACTTCTTTATTATATTTGTTCATTTTCATTTAGCTTCAAAAATATTTATTAAGTACTTATAATATAGAAAGAACTGTTGAGGCACCTGGGAATCTAACAGAGACAAAATAAAAAAAAAATTCAGTTAATGGTAGATTAGCACCTATTGATCTATCTTATTGATAAGAGTGGTGAATCTGGGGATGGAGAAATACCTGAAGGTATCTCAAAGCACAGAAAGTGAGCAAAAGCATATAGAAACTGGAAATGATTCGAACCTCGAAAGCAGGTCAGAGAACAATGTTTATGAATTCTTTCCACAGGGGAAATCCCTCAGTCAGCAGAGTACATTCAGCAGTTAGAACACAGAAATTGGAAGCCCCACAGAGCTTATGGTGGAAGGAAAGAATTCAGGCTGCCAAAGTGCTTCCAGCTGGGGAATGAGAAGTGATCCTCTAAGGAGGTTGTCACAAAGTACTTGTGTCCAAAATATATCGATAATTTCTTATAATTGTTGATAAAAAGACAAACGGCCTATTTTGTTAAATGGAAAAAAAAACTTGAAAGTCACTCAAAACATCACACTGCCCATGAAAGAGCTGTCCATTTGACTGTATGTATTTTGAATAGAATTGTTTAAAAGAAAACGAAAAAAAGAGAATATATTCTTAATCGCGTGGAATTCATATTTTAGACTAATGCAACTTTATTTTAATTGGCTAATTAATACTTTGAGAAGTGAAATTTGACTATAAAAGTGGACAGAATATAAAAGGATAGGCATATAATCGAATGGGGTAGATTGCCAGCCAACAGAGAGAGATATTTAAACACATTGCTGGCAGGTTGCCACGAAGTGATACTGCTGGCTTTGGTGTGATGCTTGACCAAGCTTGGCTCACAGTCTCCCAGCTTAATTTAGATTTTATGCTAGGATTTGGGTTTAGTCTTGCAGGCGGGGATATGGATTACATGCATTTCCCAAATGAGTGTCTTCAGTGCAGATCAAAGCTGGAACAGCTAGGAAGTTTAACCCCAGCAGAAAGAAGGCTTTTAATATGGGCATTGCTTAGATTTATTAGTGCATGATAATAACAACAGCAAATTAGCTTTCTGTCCATTTTATTGAATTTTAAATTCTCTACAAAAACAATTTAAAATGTACCCCTTACTGTCTGCTTGGAGTCATAGATTTCACCCATGACCACCCATTCTTTGGTATAGCAATGAGTATCTACACTGCCAGGCTAGTATAAGTTAAAGATGGGACGCAATATTTCCAAATCCCGAACAATTCCAGATTGCTTCGTTTCACCTCTCTTCACATGCAAAATGGAAAGAATGATAAACTGGGACTCCAGAGACCTGGAGTTATAGCTCTATCTTTGCCACATAATCACATGTGTTAAATGAGATAAGTACATGGAAAGAAGATCATGCTCTTCTTTGAAATTTAAATGCGATTGCCTAAGCTCACTAACCCACAATTTGGTGACGTGTGTGAATTCCTAAGGATTTGGTTCCTTGTAATTACATCTGGCTCTGAGTTGGGGCTTCTTTTAACGTTCTTATTTCAATTTCTTCCTTAATCCATAGTCACTCCCTATTTTTGTTCTGATTTGGGTGTATAACACAATATCCTTTCTTAGATTTCACGCAGTCCATTCAATCAAGAAAATGAAGTATGTGTAGAAGACTTTATTTTTTATGTTATTTTTATTTATATAGAGTGAACAGATTTCATGTATTTTATATAATACAGATTTTGAAACTTAGTGAAACTTCCCAATCTACCCTCCCTCTTGCCCAACTCCCCACTCTTCCTCTACCTTTCTTTTTTATTCTTTCTTTTAACTTTTACAATGACATACTTTCAGTTTATTTTATAATCATAAAATTAACCCTATGCCAAACAAAGAATTCAACAAATAGTAAGAAAAAACATCACTGTTGTAGAAGACTCTTTAAATCTGGGGTCAAGAAATACCATACAAAAATAAAATGAATATTGGGGCCTCCCATGCTTGAGTTCTTCAGGCATCCTCAACAATAGATTTTTTGGTAGAATTTTTTTTTCAGTCAGGCATCAGCTTAAAACTCGCTCCCTGATCTTCTCTGTTTCCAAAACTCTCCTCCAAGCAATACTATTTCTTTCTTTTTTTTTTTTTTTTATTTTTGACAGGCAGAGTGGACAGTGAGAGAGAGAGACAGAGAGAAAGGTCTTCCTTTGCTGTTGGTTCACCCTCCAATGGCTGCCGCGGACTGCGCGCTGCGGCCGGCGCACCGCACTCATCAGATGGCAGGAGCCAGGTGCCAGGTGCTTTTTCCTGGTCTCCCATGGGGTGCAGGGCCCAAGCACTTGGGCCATCCTCCACTGCACTCCTGGGCCACAGCAGAGGGCTGGCCTGGAAGAGGGGCGACCAGGACAGAATCCGGCGCCCCGACCGGGACTAGAACCTGGTGTGCCGGCGCCGCAAGGCGGAGGATTAGCCTGTTGAGCCACGGTGCCGGCCCAAGTAATACTATTTCTAACTCCAGTCATTTATTTATGCGCTTTTCTTTTTTTAAAGATTTATTTATCATTTATTTGAAATTCAGAGTTCAACAGAGAGAGAGGCAGAGAGAGAGAGAGAGAGAGGTCTTCCATCCAGTGGTTTGCTCCCCAGATGACTGCAATGACCACAGCTGTGCCAATCCCAAGCCAGGAGCCAGGAGCTTCCTCCGGGTCTCCCACACAGGTGCAGGGGCCCAAGGACTTGGACCATCTTCTACTGCTTTCCCAGGCTATAGCAGAGAGCTGGACTGGAAGTGGAGCAGCCGGGTCTCCAACCGGCGCCCCTATGGGATGCCGGCACTTCAGCCCAGGGCATTAACCCATTGCACCACAGCACCGGCCCCTTATGCGCTTTTCTAAGCAGAATTGCACATCTATTCTGTGTCTTGAACTTCAGTAACAGAGAAAAGTGGGAAGAAAGCTGGGCATGCCGGTCTTGCTTTTCCCCCATATCACTCTCAAGTAAAAAGGATGTAGATATCTTCCCCTACTGATGTGCTTTGTGTCATCTTTCAGAAGCTAAGTGTTATTACAGTTAGCTTTCCTTTGAAATATAAATGTTCTTCCCCATAAATGTATATAAATTTTTAGCACCTGAGAGATGTTTGGTTAACTTTTGTTTCTTTTCATTCTTTGATAATTATTGCTCAGATTACTTTATCTCCTTTGCTTTGCTGTTCATCGTGGCAACATTCAGCAGTTTTTGAGCCCACATTAGGGACCAGGAAAAATGATAAAAGATCATTAATGAGGTGGTGCCATGCTTATGACCCCAGCATCCCATATTGGAGTGCCGCTTTGTGTCTCATAATCTTCAATTCTAATCTACCTCCCTGTAAACGTGCTTGGGAAAAGGGCAGAAGACGAACTAAACATTTGAGCCCCTGCCACACGTACGGGAGTTCTGAATGGAGTTATTGGCTCCTGGTTTCACCCTGGCTCATTCCCTGATGCTGTGACCATTGATGAGAGATCTTTGTTTCTCTCTGTCACTCTGCATTTCAAATAAACAAAATAAATAAATTTTAATATGATCAGTAATGTAGTCCCTGCATTCAAGATGTGGATGAGCATTTCTCACTAAAATACAGATGAGCATAAAACCAGTCTTTCTATTTATTGACAGGTGTAACTGTGTGGGGGGCCAGGGGAGAGGCAAGGATGGAGTTTACATGTGCCTCTGGAAGGAGCAAGGGTGGAATTAACATATATCTCTGAGTCTATGTGCTTTCTGGAATGTTCTTCCACCAGTATAAGGGATCTTCAAAAAGTCCATGGTAAAGATGTGTTATGAAACAATTATACATGGATTTTAAAATTTTGTACCTAAGTAAACTCATCAGATTAAAAAGAGCCCTTATCACAGTAAAATGAATTCTTCTAAAATTGAAGCAAGAGCCAACATCAAAGTCATGGTAAACTTGTGTGAAAGAATAGCAGAATCACTAATATTTTATGAACAGTTTATGCAGTAAATTCCCCCAGAGAAATCAGCAATTTACAAATGGATAAATTGTTTTAAGAAGGGCTGAGATGATGCTGAAGTTGAAGCCTTAAGGACAGACCATACACACCAATTTATGTAGAAAACATTAATCGTGTTTTTGGACTAATTAAAAATAAATGATGGCGGTCAGTGTTGTGGTGCAGTGGGGGCATCATCTCATCTAGGTGACTGTTTGAGGCCCTGTTGCTCCACTTCTGATGTAGTTCCCTGGTAATGCACCTGAGAGAGCAGAAGAGGTCAGATTGAGCACTAAGGCCCCTGCCACCCATGCGGGAGACCCAGATGGAAATCCAGGATCCTGGGTTTTCTCTGCTCCAGTCCTGCCATTGTGGCCATTTGAGGAATGAACCAGCAGAACAAGAACTCTCACTTTCTGTCTCCCCTCTCTCTCTGTAATAAATAAATAAATAAATAAATAAATATTTAAAATATAAAGAGGCCGGTGCCATGGCTCACTAGGCTAATCCTCCACCTGCGGGGCTGGCACACCAGGTTCTAGTCCGAGTCGGGGCGCCGGATTCTATCCCAGTTGCCCCTCTTCCAGGCCAGCTCTCTGCTGTGGCCCAGGAGTGCAGTGGAGGATGGCCCAAGTGCTTGGGCCCTGCACCCCACGGGAGAGCAGGAGAAGCATCTGGCTCCTGGCTTCAGATCAGCGCGGTGCACCAGCCGCAGTGGCCTTTGGGGGGTGAATCAACAGCAAAGGAAGACCTTTCTCTCTCTCTCTCTCACTGTCCACTCTGCCTGTCAAAAAATAAATAAATAAAAAATAAATAAATAAAAGATAAAGGATACTAATGATTAATAACAAAAACAATAACCAACATAACAACCATTTTAATTGGTTTTTTCTTTGCATAATTCTGACTGAAAAATCAAAGAGGAGCAAATTTTTTTCTCAGTGGATGTAAAACAGTTGTGCCCAGATTAGCTATAGACAAAAGCACAACTTTCAGAGAAAGTTATTACAAGTAGGATCAAAACCTTGGAGCACTTTTTTGAAAGCTTAGGAGATTAGATGTAGCTTCAGCAGTACAATCCCCAAGTCAAAGCATGATCAAATCAATGTCTACCCAGAGGGAAGTGGTCTAGTCACAGCAAAAGTGAACAGTTCAGGGCAAAACTCATGACGATTTGGGGGTAGGGGCAATTCTTTAAGCATTTTTCATGTTAACTTTCAGGATGGCCAAAAACCATAACATTCCCTTTCAGGCTAATGTTTGGGAACGTTAGCCCAAGTTTCCACAGGAACTCACCTGGGAAAGCTGGCCCAAGTCCATCTCCATCACGACAGTGTTTCTGCTCATTCCTCTATCAAACAAGGTCAACTGAATCAGAATTTTGATGAGAAATCATTAGAAATCCGCTTTATAATCCTCAGTTGACATTTTCTGACTTCATTTTGTCCTCTAATCTTAAAAAATCTTTAAAGATGACCCATTTTCTTCAGTTAATAATGTAGAAATGACAGCCATGACACATTTAAACTCCCAGCACCTTCGGTTCTTTAGGGATAGACTAAATGGCTATTATATTTATTTGCAAAAATGTTTTAAACTTGATAGAGCTATTTTTGTGAAACAGAATTTAGAAATTTATGTTTTAATTTCATTTCCCATAAATTGTTAGAGCCCCTTCATTTACTTCTGTATAAACATACCCCATCATCTTGAAGATTCAAATCTAAAGTAGTCTTGACAAAAAGGTCTCTGATCATTAATTTTGAAGTTTTGTGCGTGAACTACTGTGCCACTTACATTTCCCTAAGGCACACTCACACTCAGTCATATTCTGACTCTATAAATATCTTGTACCATCTTTGGGTTATTGACAACTTCAGGGAGGTCTCCACACTGAATTCCTTTGTGCATTCCCTCAAAGTGTTGGTATAATGTTGGCCCTTTGTAGACACTCAACAAATATTTGTATAAAGGATGTACTTGGCTGGGCATTGGAATTTTTATCAGTTTCCTTCTTAGAGTTCAAGAATCGTTTTGACTTTGAATATTAATTCTTGCACTAACACAAATTTCTGGTTTCCTTTATGGACTTTTTTATTAATTTAAAAAATTTTTATTAATGTAAGAGAACAGAATTCATGTATTTCATAGGTACAATTCTAAGAAGATAACCACAATTCCCTCCCTCCCTCAATTGTACCCCCCTCCTTCCTTCCTTTCTTTTTTATTTAAATTTTTTCAAAAACAAAATTTTAATCCACTCCAACTCATGTTTCCTATTTTATAGTATGTTTATAATTCTAGTGTTTTTCTCTCTCAACAATAAAATCAGATCTTAAGTCTTTTCCCCTCTTGGTAATTTTAAAATATTTTCTATAAATTCATGCCACACTCTATGGCTGAAAGTATTTTCTCCCTCACTCTGTTTGAAATCATTCACTGCTTCCTTCTCAACCTTGCTGTTAAGAAGCTCCTACCTTAACCACCTAGTGATCAATCTCAGCTACAGAATTACTTATTTTTTTTTTTTTGGTATTAAACATTTTTTATTCAAAGAAGTTTTCTTGATTAAAAAAGTCTGAACTATAAATCTTGGATCTGGATAAACAAATAGATCATTTAATGTCCTGGTGTCTGGATTTTCAGACTGAAAAAAGAAAAGTAATCTGTGCTTCTTTCATCAATGTCTGTGGTAAACTAATTAATGTATAGATGAAATATACTGCATGTGCACCAAATAGGTAACCAGTAACAGCAAGTTGAGAAATGTACTCACATAAATGATGAGTAGTATTATCCTGGCAAAGTAAATGATACTTGTATCAGTATGCCACCATTTTATAAGCTTCATCAGATCAGAAGGGTGATGTTGACTTTTTAAAGTTCTGTTTATTTATCTGAAAGGCAGTTATAGAGAGAGAGAGCAAGTGAGCAATTTTCCATCTGCTGGTTCACTCCCCAGAAAGCTGCAATGGCCAGAACTGACCCAGGCAGAACCCAGAGAGATCTTTCATGCTGGTTCATTCTCAGATGGCCACAAATAGGGTTGGGCCAGGCAGAAGCCAGGAGCCAAGAGTTTCACCTGGGTCTCCCATGGGTGTGCAAGTACTTGGGCAATCTTCCACTGCTTTCCCAGGCCATTAACAGGGAGCTAGATTGGAAGAGGAGCAGCTAGAACTCGAACCAGCACGGTATGAAGTGCTACCATTGCAAGTGGCTCTTTTTTTAACTTTTATTTAATAAATATAAATTTCCAAAGAGCAGCTTTTGTATTACAGTGGCTTTTTCCCCCCATAACTTCCCTCCCACCCACAAACCTCCCATCTCCCACTCCCTCTCCCATTCCACTCGCATCAAGATTCATTTTCAATTCTCTTTATATACAGAGATCAATTTAGTAAATATTAAGTAAAGATTTCAACAGTTTGCACCCACACAGAAACACAAAGTGTAAAATATTGTTTGAGTACTAGTTATAGCATTAATTCACATTGGACAATACATTAAGGACAGATCCCACATGAGACGTTAAGTACACAGTGACTCCTGTTGTTGACTTAACAAATTGACACTCTTGTTTATTACATCAGTAATCACCCTAGGCTCTTGTCATGAGTTGCCAAGGCTATGGAAGCCTTTTGAGTTCCTCAACTCTGATCTTATTTAGACAAGGTCATAGTCAAAGTGGAAGTTCCCTCCTCCCTTCAGAGAAAGGCACCTCCTTCTTTGATGGCCCCGTTCTTTCCACTAGCATCTCACTCGCAGAGATCTTTCATTTAGTTTTTTGTTTTGTTTTGTTTTTGTTTTTGTTTTTCCCAGAGTGTCTTGGTTTTCCATGCCTAAAATACTCTCATGGGCTCTTCAGCCAGATCCGAATGCCTTAAGGGCTGACTCTGAGGCCAGAGTGCTATTTAGGACATCTGCCATTCTATGAGTCTGCTGTGTATCCCGCTTCCCATGTTGGATCGTTCTCTCCCTTTTTGAGTCTATCAGTTAGTACTAGCAAACACTAGTCTTGTTTGTGTGATCCCTTTGACTCTTAGACCTCTCATTATGATCAATTGCGAACTGAAATTGATCACTTGGACTAGTGAGACGGCATTGGTACATGCCACCTTGATGGGATTGATTTGGAATCCTCTGGCACATTCCTAACTCTACCATTTGGGGCAGATTTATATTATACATATAAACCACACAGTAAAATATGTTTTGCTAGTTACTTTTTAGATTTATTTTTTATTATTTTTATTTCTCTTTCATCTAATAGAAAATAAAAAATAGAATAATAACCTCAGGAGTTTTCAGATTACAACAGAGATATGGAACACTATAATCATTTTTTTAAATAAAAGAAAGGTTAATGTATACACTAGAGTATTTCTGTTTTTCTATGGTTTGTTATTGTCAAGTAGTGTGAAATTGTCAGGAATCAAATTTTAGGGTTTATATATATAAACATACAGCAAAAAGGTTGGAAAATGGAATTTAAAATGTGTGGGGTTGTCCTTCAGTTTATTAGTTAGCAAGCTTAAGTTCACATTGGAGGGACCTGAGTTTCATTGCTGATTCTGGATGGTGAATCCAGCGTCCCGCTAATGTGGACCCTGGAAGTCAATGATGATGACTCAAGCAATTGGGTTCCTGCCATCCACACAGAAGACCTGGATAGAGTTTCTGACTCTCAGCTTTGGCCTCCCAGTCATTTTTGGGATTTGGAGAGTTAACCGGAAGATGAAAGTTCTCTCTCTCCTCCAGCCCCCTTCTCTATCTCTTTGCCTCTCACATAAATACATAAAAATAAAAAATAAATTTGAAAAATATGTCTATTTTCACACAAATCAATTAAAAATTAATATATTGTTTTTTTCATATCACACATTTTCTGTGAACTTTTTGAAGACCCTCATACAAATATGTATATGGTAATAGCTCAAGAATATGTCTGGATTGATGGCATTTTTGAAGAAGTTATGTAATTTTTTAAAATGACACCATTTAAATCTGATAAATTATAAGTAGATATACAGGGCCTTAGCAAATATTTAATAGTCCTTAACTCCAAATTGCTTGTATTGCTTTGCAGTCACTGACTTACTATGCCCTCCAGTGAAGGGCAGTATTGGAAGTGGGAAGTAGTTGTAATTACAAGATGATAGTCAGAAATAACCTTCATGGGAGTAATTCTATCTATCAGTTCATGTGGTTCTAAATGAATCCAGAAAACAAAGTGCTGGATTCTCTTAAAATAATGAAAACTATCCAGAAACTTTCTAGATTTTGCATTCTTTCAGGGAACCATAATCCACATTTTTCTGGAAATATAGTAATCATATATCCTACAACCATATCTATGTAAAATAGTCTTTCTCACAGTTGGACTACATATTAAAACATATATCCGAACATAATTCTAAAACAGTGGAATCATAGAAAGTTCAGAATTGTTAGTTCAGTCTGGAGTTTTAAAATTCTTTTAAATTGCCTGTTCATTGTAATTCCTTCTTCTTGGGTAAGTAAACACTGAATCCATTCTACTAAAAATGTATGATTGAACAGAATAATATTTTACTGCATTCATTGGAAGGAGTAGAGGTGGCCCCTGCGTTCCTAGAGCAATGCATTCGATGCTGGATGGTCAGGTTCTCTTTCTCACCAACATTAATGCAGAGATATGGAGATGTAACAAAACAGTTTGGGTTCATATATGGTCAAATTTGGCTGCTTAATTTGTGACCCTATGTACAAAGATAATATGCAGAGACAAAGCACTTTCTTCTGTTGGCTAGAAGAACATAACAGAAAAATTTAAAAAGGCCTGAGTTCTGATGGTCTCAGGTTGTCAAAGGTCATTTCCCATGGGACCTGGCTAAGATTTACTTATATATTTTTTGATGTAGCCTTCTATTTACATATGCCTAAATGGAGTCCTTATGACCAAAGCAGCTTGACTAAAACATGAGTCTTATTTTTTATATTGTTAAAGATTCATTTTGCTTATTTGAAAGACAGAGTTACACACACACACAGAGACAGAAACAGAGACAGAGACAGAGAGATCTTTCATCTACTGGTTTGCTCCCCGAATGGATGCCATGGCCTGTGCTGGGCTAGATGGAAGCCCGGAGCCAGAAGCTTCATTTGTGTCTCCCACATGGGTGCAGGGGTCCAAGTTCTTGGGCCATCTTCTGCTGCTTTCTCAGATCCATTAGTAGGGAGCTGGATAGGAAATGTGAGCCAGGACTCCACTCAGCAAACACATGGGATGCTGAGTTCACAGGTGGTGGCTTAACCTACTATTCCACCATTTTGGCTTTGACATCAGAGTCTTAAATACAAGTTGCATGCATGCTGGAGAAAATAGCACAATTTAGGTGAATTTGGGGGCCATCTGAAATAAAATATTCATTAAGGCGAGATACTCCATGAAAGACACTTTTTTTTTTACAATATTACATCTCTTCTTTATTTATCACAAAAATATTTCAAATAAGAAATTTCATTAAGAATAGTGTGCTTTGAAAATTAAAGGAATAATTATTCAAACTAATGATGATTTTAAACAACTAAAAATGTAGGGAAAAAAACTAATTATAGTCTTCTGTCCTTTCAACAAACTGCTGTATGACTGTGAGAAGCCAGTTTCTCTCATTAGGGTGCAGTTCCTTCATCTAAAAACAGAAGTTAAATTAGAAATCATCAAAGATTTCTTCCAGCATTAAAAAATTGTGGCTCTAAATTTATAGGCAATTACAAGTGGTGCCCAAGAAAAATTATAAACAGTAACAATTAACAATTAGGTTTTTCCAGGTTTTCAATTAACTTGCTCAGCTGCAAGCATTGTGATAAGATTATAATGTAATTGTGATTAATGTTATAATCATTATGATAATTTTATCATAACAAATCAGGAGGAGATATCCTACAGCAACAAAGGGAACAGTACCATGCAGGTTGCTGTTAATATTAACAAGGCAGAGTTTTACAGCTTAAGAAAGTATTTTATACACATTATCTCACTTGATCTCACACCTACTTGATGAAATGTGCCTTGATATAATATGCACACAGAAATTGAGAATATCTGAAGGCAGAACCATAGAAGTGAACTGAAACAGAGTCCAACTTAGTAGAGAAATTAGGGTAATTTTCAAGGTAGATAAGACAGTGATTTCCAATATTTTATGTGGCTGTGAAGGTCATAGATCATCTCAGAATCTGAAAAAACCATGACTTCTTACCCAGAAAATGTATATGACAACAACTGTTGACATTTAAAGCTCATATAGAGATTCCTTGGGAGCTCATTACTTACCCCTGATTATTTTTTTTAAAGATTGATTGATTTGAAATGCAAAGTTACAAAGAGGCAGAGAGAGAGAGAGAGAGAGAGAGAGAGAGAGGTCATCCATCTGCTGGTTCACTCCCCAGATGGCTGCAGTGGCACCGATCTGAAGCCAGGATGCAGGAGCTTCCTACAGGTCTCCCAAGAGGGTGCAGGGGCCCAAGGACCTGAGCCATCTTCCACTGCTTTCCCAGGCCATAGCAGAGAGCTAGATCAGAAATGGAGCAGCTGGGACTAGAACCGGCACCCATATGGGATGCCAGCACTGCAGGCAGTGGCTTTACCCGCTACCACAGCACTGGCTCCGTACCGCTGATTCTTAGTATAGATGGCCTCACATCTTGAGAACCCATTCAAGGGAAAAGAAAAAGAATTTTTCCCTGATATCTATAAGGTTAGGCAGAAGGAGATAAGATATTTAACATGTATTGAGTGATGTTTGCATGTTAAATACCTTACATCCTTATCTCATTTAATTTTAACAACTGCCCTATCAAGTATGAGTTGCCTTTAATTTACAGGGGGATTTCAGAAAGGTCTAGTATCTTGTCACTCAATTAGAAAGCAGCAGAAGGATTTAAAATTAAGTGTCTCTCCTCTGACAGAATGCGCTGTCTGCAGGACACCAGAGTGCCAGCATGTTAACACATTGTTCAGGAAAAGGAAATGGGCATTTTTGGTTTTCCCACCTCTGCACTAATTGGATTGAAGAAGTTAAATGGCCACCTTTGCGTGGTTCCATCCGGAAATCTCTGAACAAGAGGTGGGAGACAATCATTCGCATGAAGAGGCAATAATGTTGTACTTCATGTGGGGAATGGTTCGTATTGTGAGGACATATTTGAGGAAAACAGAGCAAGTCAGGGATAGAGCAAGTCTCAGACAAGAATACAGAGAAATGCCAATCAAGAGGGTGCTTTCTCTGTGGCATCAGAAGCAAGAAAATACAGAAGCAAAAATCAAGATTTTGAAATGTGTAAATATGCAATCCTAGCATATTACTGGGTTTTTTGTTTTTTGCTGTTTCTAAATATTCTTCATACATTGCAATGCTAACTGTCCCAAGAGTTTTCAAGGAAAACATTTCAGTTTTTATGTAATTTGTAAGATATACATAAATAATGTACATTTGAAATCATTTGGTTGTATGTATGAGCGTTGCTTGACCATCATACAAGGTCAGGCAGTGGTTGTCACAGATACTAAAGCCATTTTGAAATTTGCCACTTTTTTGAGTGGCCTCTTAGAGTTTACAGCATTTAGAAATAAAAGGTAACTTTATGGACCCACACTAATAGCCTACTTTACTTGTCTGAAATATAATTAATGGCATTAGGGTATAAGTAATGAGATGGTTTTACAGTTTTGTATACATTATACATTTTTATTTTTTATTTGAACTACAGCAAAACTCCTGACTTTATTACTGAAGTTGAATGGTACTTGTCTTAATTCAGCCCAGTTTTTGACCAAATCATGCCTAGAAGATGTTTTAATGTCCCAATTTAGAGAATCCTTTAATTTGGGGTTAATTGTACTTACACATGCCATTTCAGCTTAAGTTGCCTTATTCTGTCTGTTGTATTATTCTTATCCGGTCTTAGCTTTGTCGTGTCTTAATTCTTCTAACACTGAATCTGATGTAAAAATGTATGATGTGCTACAGATTTATTCATAATAAGCTAAGTTATCACTATTGTAACCTGTAAACATTTCTTGCAAATTTCCTAATTTATTTTTTCATTTATGTATAATTATGTAAATTTAAAAAATATTTGCTGTGACTTGTTCTGTGAACATTCCCATACTCTTAATGCTTATTTGCATGAAAGAAACTTGGGTTTGCTTTTTTGGATTGCATAGCCATTAAGCCAACTTCAGTATCTGCCTTTTCTGTAGTTTAACTTTTTCTAATTTTGTTCCTATCTTAAATGTTAGAATCATGCTTTTTACTTCCTACTTTCCAAATAAATTCTCTAAGTTGTTAAAAAAAAGAAAAAGAAAAGAAAATACAGAAGCATCCCCACCTGCGTGAAATGTGGGGCTGCTGTAGAGGATAGCAGCCGTCACATGACTTCAAGTATGTAAGCACTGCTTAAGGGACAGATCTCTTCCCACAACATCTGGAAGGATCTCTTCCTACCACTTGCAATAACAGAAACCTTGGACATACACTTTCAATACCTTTATTCAATCAGTTCTGTAATTCTTACCCTTATACTCTAAAACATTGTCCTTACCATTCATGGATTGTCAATAATGGCCAAATAAGGAACCTGAAGTGCGTTAGATATCTAGGCTCAGTTTCCTTTCAGCTCATCTAATTGCTGAAGGAAGGAATAAGTATGTTTATAATAATGTCCAACAAAAGACTTCACCAGAAAAGTTCCCATAGGAAATTTTTCTGAGAATTGAATGCTGCCACCACTGGATACAGAAAAGGTCATTTCTCCATGGACAAAGCTCCTACTCTTCTCACTTCTTCAAATTTTCTTTTTATTTATATGTAATATACTACTCTCACAGTCTCTGCTACATGTATCTCAAACATTGTCAAGTCTAGAATCATGTAGAGCCTTTAAACATGCTGATTTCAGAACTCTACTCTTAAGGCTTCCAATCTGGTAGCTAGGAAGGGACACAGAAATTTACCTATTCAGCCATCCAGCCATTCATCCATCTCCCTGTCCATTATTCTTAACCCAATGGGTAATGCTGGTAATCAGTTTGGAGGAGAACATAGAAGGGAGGGCATACAATTCAGCTATTTTGCTTAGAGATCAACCAGAAACAAACATTCAAAAATTAATTCAACTTCTGAATCTGTTATAATGCATTTGTAGATGGAAATTAATTCTTGTGTGGACATCTTAGAATGTAATACATATTAGATATAAGTTAAGTACATCTTACTATGTGTTATTCCTCAAGTTTGACCCATGTTGTCTCTGTTAAAAAGTTTCCATTGCTCTCTAATTAATTAATAAACCCACCTGTATCCCAAGACTTCTTTTGCTGGTCTCAGGTACAATATTGCCTCCAGGTATCAGAGAATCCAGAGGGAACATGGTACAGTTTTGTTTGAAACTTTAGTTTATTACCTAGGCTTTGTGTCAAAATTGTCCTCAAAATCATTTGAGTGCATCTCAGTGAAAATCTCCAAGTTTTACTTCTAATCTTAGTGACTTTTTTGTTATGATAACCTTAACTTGACTCACATTTTTTATCTACCTTGTAGATAGTAGTATAATAGATTCTCATTCCAGCTACACCACCTCAAAATCATAATGTCCTCTGGTATTATCAGAGTTAGTCCTCTACATTTTTTAATCCTATGAACCGTGTTCAACAGGACCACCTCAGTTTGATTCATAAAAACGGGTAGCTTCCACAAGTGTCTGAAGTACTAGGAAATCACTGAACTTCAAATTTAAAAACAATTTTGTGGAAAATATAATCACAAGGGATTAAAAACTCCAAATGGAGGGGCCAGCACTGTGGCGCAGTGGATTAAAGCCCTGGCCTGAAGTGCTGGCATCTCATATGAGTGCTGGTTCTAGTCCTGGCTGCTCCTCTTCCGATTCAGCTCTCTGCTATGGCCTGGGAACGCAGTAGAGGATGGCCCAAGTCCTTGGGCCCCTGCACCCAACTGGAAGGGCCGGAGGAAGCTCCTGGCTCCTGGCTTCAGTTCGGTGTAGCTCTGGCCATTGCGGTCATCTGGGGAATGAACCAGCGGATGGAAGACCTCTCTCTCTGTCTCTACCTCTCTCTGTAACTCTGTCTTTCAAGTAAATAATAATAACGAAAAAACCTCAAAACGGAAACTAGACAATGAGAATTCTAGAATTTGCCAGAAGATAAGGTAAAAAGAAAGAAGTTAGAAATAAAAATTAAATTTAGAAAGTAAAAATTTAACTTCACTTTTTGAAGTGAAACTAAAAATAAAAACAGCAAATGATAACAGAATGCTAAAAATCTAAGCAGTGACTGCATACTTCAATTAACTCAACTTAGTTTTTTCAGTTCATTTTTATAAGGTTTTAATCATTTTGGATTCATATAGATTAGCACATGAAGCTTCTATCATTTCCTTTGTGAGATCCAAATCTGCTACTTCTTGATCTCACTAACACATTTTCCTCAAATTGTCTTGCAATTCCTAGTGATTTTTCCACTTCAATTTATGGCAAGCAATAATTGGCATCTGGTTAATTATGAACTTCACTCTGAAAAAAAGAAATCAATATTGTGTGCTGTATTTCCAGAGAGCCATCCTGACTGTGCTCAGAGGGAGCCAGACCTTGGCAGGAGCCATGAGTTCTGATGAACAGTGAGGCAAGAATCACAAAACAGAAACAAGAAGTAAGCTCAGCTCCATGGAATAGGGGCTGAAATGTACAGGATCCGTGCTCCTAACAAAAAAAACCCACAAGCCCACAAATATATAATCAGATTTTTATTTGCTCAATAATCATGGCTCATGCATGGTAGGACATATTTTAAGGGTGAGTCAGGCAGTGTATAGGACTATTTTCTCAAAATTGGCATGAAAAAGAAATAATATTATATATTTTAATATTCCAAATAATTCTATATTATTTAAAGTGTTCCCAGTCACATATGATTGTTTTATTTTTACATCAGTCATTCAGGTCGACGGGTTTGATCAAATATATTTTAAGGAGAGAAGCCAATACTTACAATCAAATAAAAAAACTGCCACAAACCATTCAGCAGTGCCTTAGTGTAGACAAGATTTTGAATTACAGAAATTAGACCTTGAATCTTACCATTATCTACTACTATAACTAATTAATTCATAAAAATATTTAAGAAGACTAATTAATATATAAAAGTGTCCTAGCATAAAGTAGTTAAGCAAGTAAGTACAGATAGATTATATAGATATAGATTAGATATAGGTGGATAGATATAGCGATGGGAATACATTTTTATGTGTATGTATTTTCATGTAATATATGAATATATAAATATATTAAACTTGAGAGACAATAGAGTCATAATTAAGAATACCAAATAGTCTGTGCTGTGCTTCCATTTCTTCATCTATAAAATGTAGATCGTGGTATTTACATATATACAAATATGTTACATACATTTACAGTGTATGATAGTTACTATGTGAATTAATTAATTAGTCAGCTAAAACACATAGGACCATATGCACAATGACATTGCTATAATTGTAGAATATTAATTCACATTGAACTTAAAATATTAAACAGGAAATAATTCAAGTATACATAAAACATTGAAAATTAATATAATGGTCATCTGCTTGTTGAAATTTCAGATTTATTAAATGTTAATATATTGCTGTATTTGTTTCAGATCATGCTTTGTAAAAAAAAAAAAAAGAAATAAAGAAAAAAGAAACCATAATCGCAGTATAGGTACACTAAGACCCCATTCCCTCTTTTTCTTCCTCCTTTCCCAGAGGTAACCAATAGTCTGATGTTGATTTGTATCAGTATTAAGCACCTATTTTTAATATATGTGATATTGTCCATCCACATATGCATATTTTAAAGGTTTACTTATTAATTTGAAAATCAGAGCCACAGCGAGGGGGAGGCAGAGAGAGAGAGACAGACATACAGACAGATAGGTCTTCCACCCACTGGTTCACTCCTCAAAAGACCTCAATGGTCACGGATGGGCCAGGCCAAAGCAAGGAGCCAGGAGCTTCATCCAGTCTCCCACTATACTGCAGGGTCCCAAGCAGTTGAGTCATCTTCCACTGCTTTCCCAGGCACATTAACAGGAGCTGGATGAAAGTGGATCTGCAGGTACTCAAGCCAGTGCCCATATATGATGTCCGTGATGTAGGTGGCAGCTTTGACTGTTAAGCAAGATTCTGGCCCCTACTCCATAAACATTATCATGCATACACCACACACTGTAAAATATCATTCTGTCATTCTATCTGCTGGTATTTTTAGATATATATTGACATATGAAGTTCTAATTGATTCACTTTAAAGGCTATGCAGCATTTCACTTCATCAATAAATCCATACACTTAATGTGGTCCTCTACCAAGGGATAATAGGTAGATTGTTCTTATTAATTTTATATTAAAAAATAAACAATAATCTTTATTCTGAACTTTTGGTTTCTTTGGAGTAGATCTTTCAATATCTACCATTTTATATATCAAATTATTTTCCAACACTTTGATAGCAAAACACACTACCAGTAAAGTAGTAGTTCGTCATTCTTGCAGTAATCTCACACTTTCAGATTTCATCGATGAAAGTGCTTGGAATGGTAAACAATTATTTTTAGTTTGCATTGTTCTGATTACCCAGGGATCAAATCTCTTGTAACAGTTGCCTTATTGTTACATTTACATCTCTTTTTTTTTGTCCCTGTTAGGAGATTGGTAGATACAGACAAAGACAACATCAAATAAGTTATAAAAATAAGTAGTCCCTGCTTAGTTATAGCCTGGAGTCTCACAGTAATTGAACTGACCTCAATAATTGTATTTATACACAGAAATATAATGTGTAATAGCTTTCATTAACTTTGTTACATTTGTATTATAGCATCCATCCTCACAATTCTCATGTACTTATTCTGTTCTTCTAAAAATAATTGGCAATCATAGAGAAAAACAAAAACATAAAATAAGAATCATTTAAAATAATGGGATATATTTCTCCCAAAATTGAGATTAATGAGAAAATCCCCACATGCCTCTCTGGGATAAAATGACCCTTTGAATATTTAAGTAAATTATGCTGATGGAAAAAAATTTAATTAGCAAAAAACAAGTGAAAAACAAAGAAAGAGCACCATGACCAAAGCCCATCAACTGCTTCTGAGATAGGAAAAGTAGCATGACTATAAAGTAGCTTCTTATTTTTAATTAAAGCACGTTGAAGTTCAATCATACAAGATTTTACTATGGGACATCTTTTCAGAACAAGTCATCTGCCACTGTATCCCATAGAATTTGCAAGTGGAAAATCTTAGTTTCTCCATTCAATGTAATTGCCTTTGGTATTAATTGCCATAGACATTGTGGATACCATGAATGAGATGTTTCAAACAAGCACAATTACTACAATGGCTCTACCGTTTATGACATTCCAAATTTTTTCCTGATTTATATCACTTTAGGTTACCCATTAACATGCTTTGTTGCATTCCATATAAAATAAAATGGGATCAATGCACATCTTAAACTCATTATGCTGATATTACAAATGCAAATTGCCTGCTACCTACAGAGTAGTTAAATATCATCCTGCAGTTTCCTGTTACTTATGAACAATTTAGAAATAACATCTGCAATTTTAAATGTGTTTTCTTTGTCTATTCAACCTTGCAGTGTTCCCAAATACATGCCATATCTTGGAGAAAGACTTGCAAAGTCAAACAACTATCTGACCCCTTTGCTGGCTAGGTTACAGAGTTAAAAATTTTTTTAAAAAGGGATAGTTCCTTATTTTCAAGTAAGACTAAATTCTGAATAGTTTTATTATATTCCAGCTTTGATATCTTTATTTTTAGTTGTCAACACAAACACCATGCTGTTCAGAGACAGGAGCTCCAAGTCCAAGGAGGTGGCTTTTGGTCTTTACAGCATCGTTACAAAGTCTCAAGTTTGGACTATCACTCTGTGTCCTAAAGTGAAGCTTCTCTCACAACCAGCATCACAAAATGCTACTAATCAGGAAATGAATACCCAACTTGGCCACAGCTTATGATAGCGCTTCCAGGACAGCACAGGCTTCAAAAGCGTAATTATAGGACCAACTCTTGCTTGGAAATGTCGTGGGAAGTATCCGAACAATTAGTATGAGAACGTATTTCTATTCCTAATAATCAGAAGTTTAATTTTTCTTGGCTCTCATTGGCCTTACCCTTCCCAAAGATGAGTCTCAGACTTTGATTATAATTTGTCTATTTTTCCTCTGGCTTTGAACTTCATTTGTCCTCTGTCTCTTAGTAAATGAGAATTTAGAATTGCCTTGTCTTGTTTTCTTTTAATCTGCATGCCTGTTTCTTCTTTGCATGTCTACCATTTGTCGACTTATACTTGCTTCTTCCTGGATCTCATCTCCTGACTATGAACTTTCCCAACTAATCTCATTGACTCAAATATGCTTCTGCACCAATGCAGTGACAGGAAGTGTAAGACAAAGCATTCAAGCAGACAGGCCTGAACATGCTCTATGGAAAATCTCCAATTTCCTTATCTTCCACGTATGTAAATATGGTGGCAAGTATAAATAAATAACTCAAAATGGTGTATCCATTTATTTCATCATTATAACATCTTGCAATCAAATATACATAATGAAATATTATTAAAATTAGTATATTAGTTATTATGTATGATAATAGTATATTATACAGCTAATATTACATCAGGGCTGATTTAATAAAACAGAGCAGACTAAGGGACTTAAACTACAGAAACTTAATTTCTCAGCCGGCGCCGAGGCTCAATAGGCTAATCCTCCACCTTGTGGCGCCAGCACACCGGGTTCTAGTCCCGGTCAGGGCGCCATATTCCGTCCCGGTTGCTCCTCTTCCAGGCCAGCTCTCTGCTGTGGCCAGGGAGTGCAGTGGAGGATGGCCCAAGTGCTTGGGCCCTGCACCCTCATGGGAGACCAGGAGAAGCACCTGGCTCCTGCCTTCGGATCAGTGCGATGCGCAGGCCACAGCAAGCCGGCCGCAGCGGCCATTGGAGGGTGAACCAACAGCAAAGGAAGACCTTTCTCTCTGTCTCTCTCTCTCACTGTCCACTCTGCCTGTCAAAAAAAAGAAAAAAGAAAAAAAAAAGAAACAATTTCTCACTGTTCTACAGGCTGGAAGTCCAAGATAAAGTTGCAGTAGGTTTGGTTTCCTGAGGTCTTCCTCTTTGGCTGGCAAATATCCCCACCTTCTCTCTATGTCCTCTCATGACCTTCCTTGAGGGTCCATGTGTCTCTGGTGTCTCTGTGGGTGTCCACATTTCTTCCTATAAGGACACGAGTTATGTTGGATTAAGGTCCACTCTGATGACCTCATTTTAACTTAATCACATCATTAAGGCTTTATCTCAAATATAGGCACAGTCTCAGATAAAAGGACTTCGAACTTCAACATAAATGTAGAGGAAAGCAAAATTCAGCCCCAAAGAACTCAGAAAATCATACGCTCCATTTTGAGTGCTTCACCTTAAGAGACATTTGACAAAAGAGAATGTAAAGCTAGAATCATGCTACAGTTTTAAATTGCAATCTTTTTTTTGCTGCAGAATATGATTGAACCAGTTAATAATGCCAAATTCTTGGCATAAATATTGCCACTTTCCTAACAAATTTAATTCGCATTAACTGATCAGAGTATTCTGAGCCCAGAGATGGTTTCCAAATACTTTCACCAAAACTTTCTAGGCTATTGCTAATAATCAATATGAGTTGGCACTTAAAATGAAATTTATTTTCCATAATTCACTCATATCTTATATTGAATGACATATTTTGAAATACTACAGAGGTATTTTAGCTTATTGTAGTGGTGCTATTATGTTATAGTCTATTCTATTAATATAACCTAAGTTTACAATTGTTCGCTGTTTTTCAAAGAAGGTATTTTGGAATTTTGTGAGGAAAATTCTTCCTTGTGCTGGATTCTGCATTGTCTCCTATTACCTTATCTTCTACTATGCATTACTCTTCTGCTTCTAAATGTTTGCAATGTCATTGTGACAAACAACAATGTCCCTTCACATTTCTAAATGTCTCCAGTTCTCCTACCGTTGTTATACACAGAAGCTCAACCATATATTATTAGAATAACATCTAAAATCCTTTCATATTTTTAGAAGTATTGTTTCTCAACCCTTATGCCAGTTTGCAGTATTTTGTAGGTATATCTGTTAAATTTTATCTTGTTGACATGGCAATATATAACAGATTTTGAAAGTACTTAATCTTTTAACTTAATTTTCATTTTTAGAACTTTGAAAATCTATACAACTACCTAGAGATAAATAGAAATATAAATGATTGTCAAAATATTCTTTATAATGACAATACATCTGCTAATACATACCAAACTATTAAACAGTTGTCAAAAGCAAATAATTAATTAAATGGTGGCATGTCTGCTTTACGGAGTACTATGTAGGCATCATCAAGATGAATGAGATATGAATGTATTAACATGGAAAGATGAAAATAATTAAGAAAATAACACAGTAGAACTATTACAATGTGATCTTACATATTTGTTTAAGTGCTTGCAAATGCATACAAAGAAGCTTGTTAAATTGATTGCTTTAGAGTAGTAGAATAAAATACATCAATATATATGGTAAGTTATTTAATGTATGTATATAATCATATATGTGTCTGTATAACATGTGGCATATACCTTTTCTGTATAGCTCTGATTGTTATATATTACATATTTTTATATTTCATTTTGTATATTTATATAGTATATATTTTATATATTACTTAATACTCAGAAAAAATTTCTCAAAAATGTATCTTGTTACCACTATATGTGACTATAATTTAAGAATTTAGGAACCCTGTTCATTCATTTGATACATTGCAAAAGCTGAAAAAAAACTCTAAACCTCGACTTAAATTTTGGAAGAAGACTCAACTACATAGGACTAAGAACAGAATCTTAATCTGATGCATCAGAAACATCCATTTATCAGTCCGTACCCTTGGTAAACTTTAACCAATCATATAGTCCACATAAGTGTTCTGTTGAATTTCTGAAATGGTGTATTAATTTTATTGTCCTTATAATTTAGAATAATAATTATGAAACACTGAAATAATCTGATTTGTAGCATTCTCTGTAAACTTATGCTGATTTTAAATAGCTCTCTCAATCAATCATTCTAGAATTTCTTCTGAACTACTCCTCATATGCTTGCCAACTATGTCATGCTATTTCCATTTTTAATGTTTTACCATCTGAAAGCAGAGAGAGAAAAAAAGAGAAAGAGATATTGAGAAAGATCTTCAGTTCACCAGTTCACTGCCCAAAAGCCTACAACAGCTAAGGATAAGCCAGACTGAAGCCAGTAGACCAAAACTCAGTCAAGGTCCTCCATATGGAATCCAACCAACTATTTGAAATATCATCCAATGCCTTCCAGGGTGCACATTAGCAGGAAGGTATAAGAAATGGAAAATCTGGGCTCAAAACTGCATTCTAATGATGGGATGCAGGAAGTCAAGTTAGCATCCTCTGTGCCAAATACCCACTCCAGCCATGCTATTTCAACCTTCAGACAAATCTATCCCATTTTTCCAACTGGGGAGCTCTTCAGCTCCCTCTCTCCAAATAAGCCCCACCTCCAATATGCACACACACATACACATACACACAAATACAACTTAAAGGCTTAATCTTAATTTCTTAGTTGGTCTTCTGATAAAAAATTTTAAATTTCCACTTTAATTTTTTAATTATATGTTAATCTCCTTTACATTTATTGTTTATTCAGTTGTATGTAATTCCTACTGTATAAGTCTTTGAAGTTAAGTATCATCATATCCCCCACAATTAATACCATGATTGGAACACTAAATTTCAATAATGATTACTGAATGACATAATCAAATGTTTCATCAATCAATATATTGTCCATAATGGATATCAAAGTCACTACTAGTCTGGTGTTTATGGAACAGACAATTTCTTCTACCTGTCATCAAAATTCTGAAACTGTTTTCTATCCTCTAAAGAACTCTTCCAAGTGTTTACACTAGGGTTTAGAATCTGCATATGAAATGCTTCAGCTTCCCCAGTATAAAATGCATCTAGGACTACTGCCTGAAATTTATTTAAAGGGTCCCCAAACTCTTATTTTTTGTAGACATGAGTTCTGTTTCAACAGTGTTTCTCCATATCTTTTTTTCTGTAGCAAATCCATTTAGAATTCAGATTTAATCAATAAAATTGTGACAGTCATTTAATTTAAAATCCTACAAAAGAAGCTCTTGATTAAAAAAAAGCAAAGTAATTTTTATAAATAATAAACACAAAATCTCAGAGTATTAGCATTTTGGAAACAAAAGAAATGTGTAAAGAAATCTACCTACTAACCCCTGATAGATGTTGACTGGAAATAATCAAACGATAATAGTTATAATCAGAATCATAAAAAAGTAACCAAGTCTGGCTTCTCTTCTCACATTTAAATGCTCTCAACTGTAAAAATCCATTATGAACTGTGAAATTACAATTGTTTCCCGGCAGAATGTGATCATTAACAATGCTTGGGACCACCTAATTTAGATATTTTAAAGGCCTGCCTCTGATTCATGGTATATGGAAAAATACAGGCATGCAAAACTGAGGGTTTATTACATGCATTTTTCTGCTCCACAAACACCAGCTATTCTCAAATAATTTATTTAACATGTCAACATTGTCTAATAAAGATCAACCATTTCATTGCCCTGAGGTCATAAAGGGGCTTGTATGACATTAGCTGCATTTGCCCTCAGAATCCAAAGACTGTTTTCAAAGAAGATAATCAGCACGGAGAGATGCTGGAAAGAAGCAAGCGATGCAGAGGTGAATATGAGGTCACACTAATGATGCCCTGGGAACAAAAAGAAAGAAAAAAAATAGCCAGAGGGAAAGGGAAAAGAAGATGAGAAAATTTTCAAAATGATCTTTTAACATAGACAAAAACAATTCACTTCCAAAGGAATGTTGTTTGTTTGGAAAGACCGTACCCCTGAACTACCTCAGAGACCATGTTACATACACCTTTATAATTTAGATATATATCCAATTAGTTCTGCAACACAAATTGCATAATATTTCCTCACAGGGGATCTGAAGAGTGAACATTTTACCCTGTTGAATGGGGAAGAATTCCTAAGGGTGTTCATAAGCTGTAGAACTGTGAACTGCAGAACTCACACTGCTGTAGTCGGGAGCCTGGTCGAGTGGAGAACAATGAACAATGTTCTGAAAGCAAGCAAACCAATAGCAGTTTGGGAGTAGAATCATGATGGGATGAAGCGGTTCGTTCTTTGGGGGCTTCTGAATAAAGGAACACTCTGCCAAGGTTAGTGATGACCATGGTTTCTGTTTTTAACTTTTTTCTCTTTTCCAAATGTTCACAATCTGCAGGAATATTTTGCACTGGTTCTTGAGAGTGGAGTGGCACAGCCGTGCTGCTGTGCTTAAGGGAAAAGGTGGCTTCTTGAAAAGTGTGTGACTAAGTTGCATTAAAGATTGTTTACAAATTGAGTTTTAAGGACACTGGGGAAACGCAAATGCCATTTGAACAGAAAACAAATGGCTTTTAAGAAGTAAATTACTGGTAGGAAAAATTGATGATTTGTGTTTATGGCAAAGGTTAAAGAGTGACGCTCTTCATGAATAATTCTGGAGACAATTCTATTCAGCTCATAAGTGATCTGAAGCAGGAGTGTGGAGTGCAGTCTTTCAGTTCAAGAGCCCACAGCTTTTTTGGAGAGGGAAATAACAAGTGAATGAAGATCAACAGTCATCAATTTAGAAGTACAACAGGGAGTTTTTAAGAGGCAGAATCTGTGTAATTTTATCTCCCAATTGCAAGCCCTGACCACAGGATGCAGAAAAGAAAAGTTTATAAGACAACCAAAAAGTTTAGTCAAGAAGAGCAAATCAAAGATAAATTGTGTGAGTGTGTGTGTGTAATAGGCAGCTGCTCCTCACAGTCCTGCAAAAAATGATCAGTGTGGAGGAAGCTGGCCCCATACCGCCCTGGAGCTAGGAGCACAGAATCAATTCAGTTCAGGTGAGCAAACGCAGAACACAGAAAGAGATCCATATGAATTTCTGTCTGTGTTCTAAAAAATTTTTTAAAAAATTAAAAAAAAGAAAGAGATCCAGGCCTAGACAGACTTGAAGTGAATGGGGGTAGAAGGGCTTAGACAAAAAGATACCACTCCAAGGCCGGCGCTGTGGCTCAACAGGCTAATCCTCCACCTTGCGGCGCCGGCACACCGGGTTCTAGTCCCGGTTGGGGTGCCAGATTCTGTCCCGGTTGCCCCTCTTCCAGGCCAGCTCTCTGCTGTGGCCAGGGAGTGCAGTGGAGGATGGCCCAAGTGCTTGGGCCCTGCACCCCATGGGAGACCAGGAGAAGTCCCTGGCTCTTGCCATCGGATCAGCACGGTGCACTGGCCGTGGCGGCCATTGGAGGGTGAACCAACAGCAAAGGAAGACCTTTCTCTCTGTCTCTCTCTCACTGTCCACTCTGCCTGTCAAAAAAAAAAAAAAAAAAGATACCACTCCATACTGGGATGCACTTGAACTTCTGCAACTCTCATTATCTTCATTAGCTGTTCACTCTTTGTTTATACACTGATAAATCCCCATGCTTTCAGTAGAGCACCTTTAGGAAGGACAAGAACAGAAATATTTGATGTTCAGAAAAGGCCAAACAAGAGGGAAGACAGATGGACTCTTCCCTACATCAGAGCCCTGGAAGAATTGGCTGGTGCAGCGTCTGTAGTGACATCAAGGGCAGCCACCACTGCTCATGCAGTGTATTTATAAGTCCTGATCATGAGCCTGACACTAAGGATGTAAAAGTAGATGTAAAAAGGAGTTACTAAAAATTCATCTGATTAAAATATATCTGAACTTTATTGACAAACATATTTGCTCTAATTTAAATTAATCATAGGTGATAGGGACTGAAAGGCTAAAGAAGCAAAATATTCCAACCAAGGGGAAGAGCTATGGAATAATAAATAATTGGGGCCTGCAAAGTCTCTGCCTGTGGTGCCAGCATCCCCTATGGGTGCCAGTTCAAGTGCCAGCTGCTCCACTTCCAATACAGCTCCCTGTTAATGCGCCTGGAGACAGCAGATGATGGCCGAAGCGCTTGGGCCCCTACACTTATGTGGAAGATCTGGTTGAAGCTCCTAGCTCCTGGCTTCAGCCTGACCCAGCCCTGGCTGCTCTGTGGCCATGTGGCCCTTTGGGAGTGAACCAATGGATGGAAGACCTCTCTCTCTCTCACACACACACTTTTATTTCTGCCTCCAAATAAATAAATAATTCTTTAAAAAATGCATCTAATGTGTGGAACTTTTTTCAATTCTTTGGAATCTGCCTTCTATGAAGGTGAGCATTGTTTTCAGTATTATCAGTATGGCAGCCTTTCTTTATATAAAGTGGTATATTAGGGGCCAGAGCTGTGGGTAACCCTCTGCTTGCGGCACTGATCCCATATGGGCACCGGTTTGAGTCTCGGCTGCTCCTCTTCTGATGCAGCTCTCTGCTATGGACTGGGAAGGCAGTAGAAGATAGTCCAAGCTCTTGTGCCCTTGCACCTGCATCGGAGACCCAGAGGAAGCTCTTGGCTCCTGGCTTTGGATCGGCTCAGCTCTGGCCATTGCGACCATATGGGGAGTTAACCAGCAGATGGAAGACCTCTCTCCCTCTCACTGTCTATAACTCTACCTCACAAATAAATAAATAAAATAATAATAAAAAAAAAAATAAAGTAAGACCGGTGCTGTGGCTCACTAGGCTAATACTCCATTCTGCGGTGCCAGCACTCCGGGTTCTGGTCCCGGTTGGGGCGCCGGTTCTGTCCCAGTTGCTCCTCTTCCAGTCCAGCTCTTTGCTGTGGCCCGGAAGTGCAGTGGAGGATGGCCCAAGTCCTTGGGACCTGCACCCACACGAGAGACCAGAAGGAAGAACTTGGCTCCTGGCTTCGGATAGGCACAGTGCGCTGGCCATGGCGGCCATTTGGGGGGTGAATCAGTGGAAGGAAGACCTTTCTCTCTGTCTCTATCTGTCTAACTCTGTGATACATTTACTACTTACACTTACTACTTACATTTACATTTACTACTTACACTTTTAATGGAAAATTTCAAACATACACAAAAGAGGATAGAATAGCATAATGAAATCAACATGTACCCATCAGCCAGCTGTAACAACCAGAGAGTCATGGCCAATCTTACTTCATATAAAATCTTGACCATTCTGTCAACTTGAGATGATTTTAAATTTCATCCTTGATATCATAACATTTCATTTTGAGTTTTTATGATTTTTTAGTCATTAAAATATATGGACTCCATTTTCAAAGCTGAAGTCATTACATTAATTCCAAAATATCATAAAATATCTGATCAGTTCAAATTTCCTAAGCTGTCTCACTTTTTGAATATTTTGTTTATTCAATTGAAATTACTAAAAAATTATATTTTGTAATTGATTGCTATGCTTCCTGAATTTTTTTGTTTTATAGGTTCTATCACCATTACTTTTTATTTTTCCATGCAAATAATTTTTTAAAGAATTCAGATATTTTGCAAAGAGATGTTTTTCAGTCTAGATTTTGTACATTATATCCCAATGGCAACATATAACGTGCTTCTCTGTCCCCTTCATTTCCTGAAAACTGACAGCTAGTTCTGCAGGCTTTAACAAATTTAAGTTCAACTTAAGCAAGAATAGTATTTGAGGAAATACTTAGGCTAAAGAAACAGCCACATATCTTTCAGAAGCAAGTGTGATAAGAAAAATGGTTAGTTCACCCGAATAATATTGTTTTAGGAGTGCAGCTTAAATATAAGATTTGTTTACTAATTTTATTCAAAATAATTCTACAAACAATTCCAAGACTAGCTGAAAATACTTTTTTGTAAAAGAAAAAGTGTTACGGAAATAAATGTAAAACATTCCAAAGGTGCCAACTTTTTATGAGGTATGATATTCTTTGTATATTTGAAAAATTGTGTCTTATTTCTCTTGCTTTAATATTATATTGTATGATCCTGATTCTCAAAAGCTAAACACCCAGTTGGAGGCACATGGCAGATCCAGTAAAATAACTGAAAATATGAACAGATGCAGTAAAGGATACTTAATAAAATAAATGTACTTAGAAGAGAGAATTCCTACAAAAAAGGAGGATTTTCTCTGTGGAATAGTAAAAACTATAAAAATATTGATAACTCAGGCAAGTCAGGAAAGATATACTCAAAATCATCAAGAAATGTGTCAAAAATAGTCACTTGATGTCTTTTGAAAGTAACAAAATGATAGAATTTAGGTTTTTGTCATAGATTTTAGATAGGTACAACACGTATTTTTGATTGTACAAAAGTTCATAGTAAATAATGCATATTAGCTACAAATAGATGGTGATCACTAATGGTGATTTTAGTAACTATTATAAAAATAGGTTAGGGATTGTGAATTGAGAAAATTTATTATATGCTAATAGATTATCAGAGTAATTACACTTAATACAATCTTTCAGAGTTGAGGAAATGTAGTTACAAGAGTTTACCAGTACATTAAGCTAATCAAGAAGGAATTTCAACAGCACTTCTCATCCAAGGATATTTTTAAATTGAGATTTTTTATGGGACAGCATTAAGGCACAGCAGGTTAAGCCACCGCCTGTAACACTGGCATCCCATGTGGTCCCCAGTTCCAATCCCGGCTGCTCCACTTCCAACCCAGCCAACTGCTAATGGCACGTCAGAATGTGACTAAGGAGAGCCCAAGTACTAGAGTCTCTGTCACCCATGTGGGAAATCTGGATGGAGTTCCTTGCTCCTTGATTCACCCTGGCCAGGCCTTGGCCATAGCATCCATTTCGGGAATAAATGAGTTAATGGAAGACCTCTGTCTCTCCCTCTCTTCTTCTTTGTAACTCTGCCCTTCAAAAAACTGAATAAATCATAATGAAACAAAGTAAAATAAAAGAAAATAACTTTATTTAGGAATTTCCATATAAGACGTTCTAAAAATTACAAAATATACTTTTGGGGAACATGAAATCTGCAATGTACCAAACAATAAAATGTCATATGATTCTACAGTAAGACTCAATATGGTACAATATGTTCTAGCAATGCAAGTAATATAATGTGAAAATTGGTTAATAATAGTTTTGTGTGAATACAATACAACTAATCTTTGTATCACCCCATCTCCCTCCCCTATGATGGATTTTCTGAAATACCTCAAGACCATCCACAGGGACATCACCTTAAATTGTTACTATGGGACAATAAGAATTCTGATTATGAACCTACAGTAATCATGATATAAGATGAAAGTACATATACATGATTATCTGTGTATATTTGAGTATTTATTCGGGAAGAGACTTTGACTAATAAATTTTAGATCCACTGAGAATTTACCCAAACTTTTTTTCTCTGACATTTCACATGGCAAAAGGGAACTGGTATTTAATTTATCCTCCTGACATTTACTCAAACATATTTCTAGTGATTTAGGCAATGTGCTCTAACTAATGCATCTTACTTGACCTATCAGCAACATTTGACACAATTAATCACTCCCTACTCATTAAAATTATTCTGTCCTGGCTTCCAGGACACCACACTTATCATTTTCCTTCCGTGTCACTGAAAGCTCTTTGCCCTTCTCTTTTTCTCTGGCTTCCCATTTCCCTCTGATATGTCAACATCAGTGATGCCCATAGGAGAGTCTTCTGAACTTTGCCTTGTCTACACTCTTTCTCTTAGTGATCTTGCTCAGTTTAGTAGATACATTTTTAATTTATTTTTTATTAAGGGTGCAAAAGCAGCTACCGGGAACACTGGCATCCCATATGGTCAACCTATTTTTGTCCCTAATTCTCCACTTCCAATTCAGCCCCTTCTAATGGCCTGGGAAGAACAGTGGATGGTGGCCCAATTGCTTGGATTCCTGCTATCCACGTGGGAGAGCCTGGGAGACTTGCAGGCTCCTGGCTTCAGCCTGGCCCAGCCCTAGCCATTGCGGTCATCTGGGGAGTGAATCTCTCTCTATAATACTGAGTTTCAAATAAATAAATAATTTATAAGAATAACAACTGTACATATTTGTAGGCTTCAGTGTAATACTTAAATACATGTATAGAACTCTACTGATCAAAACAGGACAAATAACATATCCCTTTCTTTGACATTACTTTATAAGATTAGAGGCTTGGCACTTCTATTTGTTCATATATTATATACTAGGGTGTTGTGAGCTCTAGTTTTCCTTCTGTGTAACTCTAGGAACTCATTGCTTAAATCTGACTCTGATTTGGTCCCCATCACTTAAACTCCCCCTAACTCTCCCATACTCCTCCACCAATTCTGTGTTCAGATTGAGGTTTGTTTCTGTTTTTGTTTTTCTTCCATTTATGTAGTAGAACACATGGCTTTAGCTTTCTGTGTCTGGCTTATTTCACTTAACTAGATGCCCCCAGTTCCATCCATACTGCTGCAAATGACAGGATTTCATTCTTTTTGTGACTGAATCCAAAGTGTACATCACATTTTCTTTATCCAGTCTTCTGATGATGGACACCCTAGTTGATTCCATATCTTGGCTTTGTGAATAGTGCTGCAGTAAAGATGGTGGGGCAATTATCTCTTTGATAAAATGATGTAATGTCTTTTTGATACAAACACAGTTGTAGGATTGCTGTTCTATATGTAGTTTATTAAGAAATCTCCAAACACGGGCCAGAACTGTGGTACAGTAAGTATGTTAAACTCCCACCTGCAGCACTGGCATTCCATGTGGACTCTTGTTCGAATCCTGGCTGCTTCACTTCTAATCCAGCTCCCTACAGAAGGCCTGGGCAAGCAATGGGAGATGGCCAAGTGCTTGGGCTCCTGCACCCACATGGGAGACCTGGAAAGACCTCCTGGCTCCTGGCTTTGGCTTGACCCAGATCCAGCTGTTGCGGCCAATTGAGAAGTGTTACCAGTGGATGGAAGACCTCTCTCTGTCTCTCCCTCTCTCTATCTGCAACTCTGCCTTTCAAATAAATAAATATTTTTTTAAAAAAGAAATCAACATAATATCTTCTGTAGTGGCTGTGGTAATTTACATTCTCACCATAAAGTGTACGAGTTCCTCTTTCTCCACATCCTCATCCTCCACATCCATGAATTACGTTTTGATAATAGTCCTTTCTGACAGGAGGCGACATCTCATTGGAGTTTTGATTTGCATTTCTCTGACAATTAGTGATGTTGAGCATTTTTCATTCGCTGCCCATGTGTATTTTGCCTATTCAAAGCATTTATGTAGGTCCTTCGTTCATTTCTTAACTGGATTGGTTGGTTTTTGATGCTGAGACTTTTGTTATTGGGGGAGTGGTTCCTGATATGTTCTGGTTTTTAACCCTTTGTCAGATAACTAGTTTAAAATATTTTATTATGTCAGATTATTCATTGTATTGGTTATTTTCTTCTCTGTGCAGGAGCTTCTGAATTTGATGAATCTTGTGTGTCTAGTGTGGTTTTATAGCTTCTGCTTTGGGATCTTATCCAAATAATCATTATCTAACCCTAATCAATGTTTTGAAGTGTTTACCTGTGGTTTCTTTTAGAAATGTTATATTTTAAGTCCTATATTTAAGTCTTCAATTCATCTTGAGTTGATTTTTATGTATGTTTAGATAGAGATATAATTTAGATATACATATACACATGTAGTTTTGCAAGTATCATTTATGGTAAAAAAAAAAATCCTTTTCTCATGTATGTTTTGCCTACTTTGTCAAAAATCAGTGGTTGTAGGTTTCTGGATAAATTTCTGAGCTCTCTATTCTGTTCCATTGGTCTACATGTCAGCTTTTATGCCCATATACTATGGTTTCAATTACTATAGCTTTGCGAATGGGCCATCAAAGAAGGAGGTACTTTTCTCCGAAGGGAGGAGAGAACTTCCACTTTCATATGGCCTTGTCTAAATAAGGTCAGAGTTTGTGAACTCAAGAGGCTTCCATAGCCTTGGCAGCTCATAACAAGAGCCTCGGGCAATTACTGACATCATAAATAAGAGTGTCAATTGTTAAATCAACAATGGGAGTCACTGTACACTTGCTCCCCATGTAGGATCTCTGTCCTTAATGTGTTGTACTATGCGAATTAATGGTAAAAGTACTATTCAAACAGTACTTTATACTCTGTGTATCTGTGTGGGTGCAAACTACTGAAATCTTTAATTAGTATATACCAGGTTGATCTTCTGTATATAAAGATAATTGAAAGTGAATCTTGATGAAGAATGGGATGGGAGAGGGAGTGGGAGATGGGATGGTTGCGGGTGGGAGGGAGGTTATGGGAGGGGAAAGCCACTGTAATCCAAAAGTTGTACTTTTGAAATTTATATTTATTAAATAAAAGCTTAAAAAAATCACTATAGCTTTGCAGTATGTTTGAAATCAGGTATTGTGGTGTCTCCATCTTCATTTAATTCTTTTTTTTTTTTTTAATCAGGATCACTTAGGCTATTGGAGTTTTTTGTGCTTCTGTATTGTGTGCAAATATTTATATTGGTATTTTGATAGTTATTTTATTAAATCTGTGGACTGCTTTACTTAGGATGCACATTTTAATATTAATTTTGCCAATCCATGAATTAAAAAATATCTTTCCATTTTTGTGTGTCCTTGATGATTTATTTAATCAGTGCTTTAAAATTTTCATGGTAGTGGTCATGGACAGCTTTTCAACTTATTCCTAAGTATTATATTTTAGTAGCTATTGTAAATGAAGTTTATTTCTTGATTTCTCTTTCAGAAAGATCATTATTGGTATGCTGTTGCCTAAGTGGTTTTCTTTTATGTGGAACTTGATCTTTTTTGTCTTTAAGATTTTCTCCATGTCATTAACTTTAAGAATTTTACTATAAAATGTCCTAGAAAAAAGTGCATTTTCATTGAGTCTGGTTAAGTTTCTTTAAGCTTCCTGGAATCTGAATGTCCATATCTCTTTTGTAATTTGAGAAATTTCCAACTATTAGTTCAGTAAACCCTCAATTTCTTTTTCTTTTCTCCTTCTTCCATAACAGGAATATTTGTTCACTTAATGATATCTCATATGTCTTGTAGATTTTCTTCATTCTATTTCATTCTTTTTTCTTTATTTTTTGGCTGTGTTACTTCAAAAGTCTTGTTCTTGAAATCAGAAATCATTTCTTCCTCTTGATCAATTCTGTCATTGAAGATATCAATTATATTTTTATTTCATTGATTGAAATATTCATATTAAAATTTTTGCTTATTTTTTAACCATTTATATCTCTTTACTGAACTTCTCATTTATACCATGCATGCTTTCTCATTTATTTGAATTGCCTAACTACATACTCTTGCATCTCACTGAGTTTCCATTAGGATCATTGCATTAGATGTTTTTTCAGGTATTTCATATATCTCCTTCAAAGCATCATCTATTTCTATAGAACTATCATATTCTATTCAAGCTGTCAGTCTTCCCATCTTTTTCATGTTTTCATGTTACTTGTTTCTTTCTTTTTTTTCGTTTTCTTTTCTTTCTTTCTTTCTTTCTTTCTTTCTTTTTTTTTTTTTTTTTTGACAGGTAGAGTTATAGACAGTGAGAGTGAGACAGAGAGAAAGGTCTTTCTTCCGTTGGTTCACTCCCCTAATGGCTGCCATCGCTGGCACTGCGCCAATCCAAATTCAGGAGCCGGATACTTCCTCCCAGTCTCCATGCAAGTGCAGAGACCCAAGCTCTTGGGCCAACCTCCACTGCCCTCCCGGGCCACAGCAGAGAGCTGGACTGGAAGGGGAGCAACCAGGACTAGTACCCAGCACACCAACAGGGACTAGAACCCGGGATGCAGGTGCCACAGGCAGAGGATTAGCCAAGTGAGCCATGGTGTCGACTCTTGTTTCTTATTGATATGGCAGTTCCTCCTTTTTAATGGAGTAGCTTTCATTCAAAGATTCTTTTTTGTTTGTGTAGAATATTGGGAATTCCACACAGTTGGGTATTTGCTTTGGCTTTGGTTCCATGTGAACTGGTAAGAGTAACTTCTGAGAGACTTCTCAGCTGTCATCAGTGTTAATAGTGTCCATGAGTGCTACATCTGTGTAGTCTGCCACAGTTCATGAAGGTAGTGCTATGACTTTGACATCAACCTGGGCTGCTAAAGGTGTGTGTCTTCAGGCTCCAGATAGTTGGCTGCTGATCACACTAGGATTATAATGGTAGCAATCTCATTCCTAGTGTTGTGAGACATAGAAAGAATTGTCACTTTGTCCTTCCAGGCAAGCCTGAGTGATTATGGAGTTTGTAACACCAAAGCTGTCTCCCTGGAACTGTGTGATGATCATGATGGGCATTTTGCTGGGTCCTGCTGCTTGGGTGTGGATGATTCTACAGCTTATGCCACCAGTAGACCTTGTCTCAGTATGTGGACAAGTGATAGAGAATTTGCCCTAGTTCTATGGGGATGCAGATAGAGCCTTCCTACAGCCCTACAGACAATAACAAGTTTCCCTGGGATGTGTAGAAGAAACAGTCACAGATCCAGAAATGCTGGATGCACTGGGGTACATACCAAGGTCCCTCAGGGTGAACTTAGGTGATGCTGTGGTATGTAACTCCAAAAGTCACAGTCCCAGAACTGCATAACTATCAGGCTTTCTTACCAAGTTACTGCAAGGTGATCACCTGTTACACAGGGGATTGCACACTAGGAGATGTAGGCCTACCTACAGCAGACAAAGACAGACAAGGCCTTCCCCAGGCCCCACAGGGGAGAACAGGTGTCCCTGGGACTTATAGAACCAACAGTCATAGTCACAAAGATGCAGTATGGGGTTCTTACCCAGGTATCTAAGATTGAATGTCACTTATCCTGGGGATTGCAGCTGGACAGCTGCTAGTGTGAGGCAAAGAAACTCATATAGGATCTTCCAGGATACCCTAGAAGTCGCACCATAGGTTGTAGTACCTACAGCCATAGTCTTGGAGCTGCAGGACCCAAGGAAGCTGCCTTCACATCCCACTGTGCATACCAGGATGATGCTTAGGCATGTGTTACTCTGTACTAAGAGATACAGAGGGGAATTCTTCAGAGAAGGGCTAGACCTGTGGGCTTGGGTATCAGCTACTGCTGATGCAAGACCTACAGAAGTAAAGGGGAACTCCCCTAGATCGCAAAGAGCAACTGAGTGTGGCTGAGAAACTGGTGCCCAGCAATCCCACTGCAGTCTGCTCTTGGCCCTTTGAAGCTCTCTGGTTCTTGCTCTTGGTGCTTGCCATAGCAGTGGGGCTGCTTGCTGTGCCCTAAAACAGAATGGAGATTAGCAGCAGCTATACCACAGCAGCTTCGGTCTGGGGCCTTAGAGGCAGAAAGAGGCAATGTGGGTTCCTTTGTTGGAGAGAAGCAGTCACTCAGACCTCAATCAACTTTCAGACTGGATTTAAAATCAGTGAGCGGGGAGGGGCGCTCTGTGGCATAGTAGGTTAATTCTCTGCTTGCAGTGCAGGCATCACATATGGGAACCAGTTCTAGTCCTGGATGTTCCTCTTCCAATCCAACTCTTTGCTATGGCGTGGGAAAGCAGTAGAAGATGACCCACGTACTTGAGCCCCTGCACCCACGTGGGAGACCAGGAAGAAGCTCCTGGCTCCTGGCTTTGGATCAGCGCAGCTCCAGCCATTGCAGCCATTTGGGAGTGAATCAGCGTATAGGAAACCTTTCTTTCTGTCTCTCCCTCTCTCTGTAACTCTACTTCTCAAATAAATAAATAAAAATATTTTTAAAAAGCCACTGAGGACTTTGAAATCTTCTTGTAGTTAGGGTTTCCAATCTGCAGTGCAGAGAGGAATCAAATGGCTTTTCACTTAGCTGGTAAGATGGTGTCACCCTGGCCGGGAAGCCAAGGTAGGAACTGCACTGTGCTTCTTCCTCTCTCTCTGCTGGTTTTCAGAATCTCTGTGATGGTTATAGCTCCCAGTCATTTCATTACTGAAGTTTTCCCTCAGTGGTTCTTCTAGAAATGCAGGGCCTGCTTTGTTGTTTTGGGTCTTCTCCACGGCACAAGGCAAGCGTAGAGCCTCTTTAGGCTTCCAGTCCACATTTTCTCAAACTGTAATCTTATGTTTCCAGCTGCCTTTGCAAGGCTTTCACTTAATTAGCAAAAAGGCACCTTAAATGCCACAGGTCCTCAAGTACAGTTTTGTATTCCAACACCAACCTGTTTCTCCTACAATCTTCTCTATCTACTATGTGTGGTGTCATCTATCCAGTTGCCCAACAAGGACCACTAGACTCAGCCTTGGCCCTTTCTTTCCTCTCAAATCCCAAATCCAGCCTCTCAGAAAATCTTGGTGGGTTCTGTGTTCAAAGTATGTCCAGAAATCTTTCTCTTCCCAGGTCCTGCTACCAGGTAGTCCAAACTGTCATCACCCCTCAGAATCTCTCTCTCTCTCTCTCTACTTTCTCTCTCTATATTTTCAAATATAAAGATATTTTTGTACAGAAAGCACAAACAAATATTAGATAAAATAAGTTATTGAAAGATCATATCCAAAATCTAACATCATCATTCTCCACTAAAAACAAACCAAAATCATTTAGAGGAGGTAGGCTACATAGAATATGTACTTAAAATTCTTATTTGAATTCTACATAGTCCAGGAAAAATTTCCAGGGCTTATTTTTATATCTTGTTCAGAATTAACCTGAACTAGAATAGGATTTTTTTTTCACACTCATCATATAATTACATTCCAACAACAATACCAATAATTATTCTTCTGTTTTAAATAAGTAGGAGTCAAGGATTAGCCAGGATATGGAATGAAGGACATGGATGACCCAACATAACATAGAAAAGAGGGATGTGTCATCCAACTGCAGAGTAATCCAAGTGAACCAGGCAGAGACACAAACATCTGATTAAAAAAAATTCAGGAGCTAGGAATGTTGACCACAGTACAAGACAGTGAGCAGGGAGAATAGGAGAAAATGCCTGCAAAGATTCCCACTGAGATAACCCAGAGAGTTCACATTTGTGCGTTTGATACTCCAACTTTTTGTTATCATAATTACCAGAGATTTAGACACATGTTCATTTGTTTCTCCTTTGGCAAAGGTCAAGAAAAAGAAGATTCACAAAGAGAAGCACTTGTCATCACAAATGTCATGATGATTGACCCACTAGGAATCACTTTACTTTTATGCAAGAACCCCTCCAGACCTCTATACTTTTCCATTAAGGAGCTTCAGTAGGCTGGCAGGCACTGAACTCAGGCTTTTGTGAGCTCTAATTTCCAGCATGCCTATATCTAAGCATGTTAAGGGACTATTGAATAATTATCTCTCCACATTCTTACCAGTTAGGATGATTGTTATCCTGTCTTCAAGTTTATTAATTCTTTTAGCTGCTCTGTTCAATCTGTTTTCAATAACATTGACTATATTTGATTTTCTTTTCTAAATATCCCCCTGAATGCACTTTGTTCATTACATGATTCTTTCCCTGTAGTTTATTTAACAAGCTTATAACATTGTGAATCCCTTCACTGATATTTCCAATATCTTAGTTAACTGCCATTCTATTTCCAACATCCTCCTGATTTTTGTAGGTTTATTCTTTTTTAATTGCATGCTGAGCAGTGTGTCTAAAAGAGCAATAGAGGTTGTGGTAGGCAGAACTTTTAAAATGATCCCCAATTAGCTCTAGTTGTAGATATCCCTGCCTTTGTATAATAGTTTTCTCTTAGATGTGGGACTTACTTGTAACAAACAGGATAGGTAACAGTGATAGCATAGTATTTCCACGAATAGGTGACAAACAAATTGACTTCCACCTTGACAGCTAACTTCCCTGTTGCCTTCTTGTCTTGGACATTCTGATGACAAAAACCAAAAAATTGGAAAGACCCCTGTGACAGGGAAGTGAGAGTGGTTTTGCCCAACAGCCATCGAAGAACTATGTCCTTCAGCCAAACAACCCACAAGGAAGTGAATTTTGCCAATAAACACTTAATGAGCTTGAAAATGATCCTTTCCAGGATGACACTTCAGAAGAGATAGCAAGACGTTGGACCAACACCTTGATTAAAAACTTGTGAGAGAATGTAAAAATGGGAAAGCTAAGCCACAGAATCCATGAGATCATTGAAGTGTGTGTGTATTCCAAATTGTTGGGCAACAATGGATAACTCATGTAAGGTCTCTGTGAGGAAGCTGCAGGAAACATACAATCACTTTTGTTTCAATAAGAATGAGTTTAGAGAGTGGCTTGGACATTAATCTCTATGGAAGAGTCTAGGAATTCATGCATCAGGAGATTTAACTAGTATCCCTGCTTTTCCATCAGGCTTCTAACTTTCTACAGAGTCACAAAACATATTTCATCTTACCAGAGATTAAAATAAATTGTATCTTTGATTAGTTTGTTTCTGAGTTCAAACATTTTAAAGATGAGTTCAAGTCTCTCTCTAAAATAAAACCCTGGAACCAAAAACCAGTAGATTCCTAGACCTCCAAACCTTCAAAATGGCTGACATCAATAGCATGAAACAGTTTGAAGACCTTGAGACTGAACAACCATGAAACTTGGCAATTTTGAAACAAAGAGAACATGAGATCTCTTCACAATTTCTAATGTTGCTTACAAGTTGTACCTGCTCAGTCAAGTTCTGATATAAGACAGTATTTGAAGGAGAGGATTATTTTGATGAGTGGCAATACTGAAGACTCAAATTCAACATGCCAGTACACGGTTATAAAAATTGTTTGTCATTTCTCTTTCTTGGGGCAAAAAGACAATTCTTCCACAGGATCTAGTCTTCGACATCAACAAATGGATTCAAACACAAAAACAGCCTGCTGCATTTTCATCTGGAAAGACATGTCAGTATGGAATTTAGATGTTTTACAGTTACTTATACACATAGTTCTTCAGGAAATTTTTGAATGTGTGTGATATTCTGTTTTATCTTTTGCTGTTTCAGTAAAAAGGAAGGTCTTTCATGTACTTCCCCATGATATCCAAAAACAAGACTCCTTTGGAGTCACTTATGAGTTTATAAATTTACTAAAGTAAATTTAGTATCTTTTATCTGTATAAAAGTATTCATTTACACAATTACTAATTAAAGTAGGTATTCAGAACTTCTAAGTTGAAATCTTAAATTATATCTATTCAGGGCTTGATGAAATACATGTTGAGCATAATTATCTCTTCTGTCTCATAGTTTGTTTTATTTCAGCCTAAATGAGATTAAAAAGAAATATTATTTTTCCACTATTTTATATCTTTGGAGACTACAATACAAACTCATAACTGGGCTTTAGACAAGGAGGAGGGTCAATGAACATATATTGTCTGATTAATTAATCTCATCTTCTCTTTGTATAGCAGGACTGTCAAGCATAAAGTAAATTAGCTACCAAAGAATCTAGTAACAAAATTTTGAAGTACATTATATATTTATCATATCAAATTGATAAAATTTATTTCTAAAATTTTACTACAGGATCATGAAGTTATTGTTCAACCAACTGAAGACATAACATTGTAAATGATATTTGCTGGGGCTGGCTCTGTGGTGCAGCAGGTTAAAGCCCTGGTCTGCATCCCATATGGGCACCAGTTTTAGTCATGGCTGCTCCACTTCTGATCCAGCTCTCTGCTATGGCCTGGGAAAGCAGCAGAGGATGGCTCCTGTCCTTGGGCTCCTGCTCCCACATGGGAGACCTAGAAGAAGCTCCTGGTTCCTGGCTTTGGATCAGCTAAGCTCTGGCCATTGCAGTCATTTGGGAAGTGAACCAGTGGATGGAAGACCTCTCTCTCTCTCTCTCTCTCTCTCTGGGTCTGCCACTCTCTTTAACTCTGTCTTTAAAATAAATAAAATAAATCTTAAAAAATAATATTTGCAAAAACAAATATTTATAAAGAAGATTTTACATTTATTTACTGAGTGGCAAAGAAGTTTATTGCTATTTTGGAATAATGCATACTTTATATTTTCTTCCTTTAATATTTAATCCTCCTTGACTTGATGCTGCTGTGATGAACTTTCTTCTAATGTGTATATTTAATGGTAATTTTTTCCTCAAAGATCATAGGAAAGGTCATCATTATTTAATTAAAATGGAAAATAAACTTTCATTTTATAAAAAATATTTACTTATTTATTTGAAAGGGAGAGAGAGAGAGAGATCTTCCATCTGCTGGTTCACTCCCCAATGGTTGAAGCCAGAAGCCCAGAATTCCATCTGCATTTTCCAAATGGGAGGCAGGAAATCAAGCATTTGAGCAATTATCCTCTGTCTTCACAGATTCATCAGCAGGAAACTGAATAAGAGGTGAAGTGGTCAAGCCTCTGACCAGTCCACCAGTATAGATTGCAGGGATCCCAAGTGCCATAGTAAAGCACAACATCTCTACACCAGCCCAAGAAAATCATCTTTTAATCCAATACTGAATAATTACATTCCAGCAGAAATCATCATTAACAAAAGGAAAACCTTCAATGAAATATCAAAATATGAGGCTGGCATTCTGGTGTAGTGGGTAAAGATGCCTCCTTCTATGCCAGCTTCCAGACTGCCACACTCCAGTTTGAGTCTGGCTCCTCCACTTCTGATCCAGCTCCCTGCTAATTGCTTGGTAAAAGCATCAAAAAATAGCTCCAGTGCTTGGGCCCCGCTACCCATGTGGGAGATCAGGAGGAAGCTACACGATCCTGGCTTTGGCCTGGTCCAGTCCTAGGCATGGCAGCCCTCTGGA
This sequence comes from Sylvilagus floridanus, assembly GCA_949820135.1. NCBI lineage: Eukaryota > Metazoa > Chordata > Mammalia > Lagomorpha > Leporidae > Sylvilagus > Sylvilagus floridanus. The sequence goes on from OX463244.1 coordinate 64,070,059, forward strand.
GAGTGAACCAACTGATGGAAGAGCGCCCTCTCCGCCCCCCCACCGTGTGTGTGTATGTGTAAAACTGATTTTCAAATAAATAAATAAAACTTTGAGAAAAAATACCAAATATAATATTGCTTTTTTCTCTATTCACAATAAGTATAAAATGCAAATACTTATAATGAAGATTCTAAACAGGAGATTCACCTTCAATTGTCAAGCAATTTTGCCTATTTTGCAATTGCAAATGAGAACTGAAGTCCTCATTAAAATCCTGGAAAATGTGACAACACCAAAAGAGATTATCCACTCACACTCCTACCTCTCAAAAAAAAAAAAAAAAAAGTGAAATCTAACAAAAAGTCTATAGAAAACTTCAAATAGAATTCTAAAAATATTCAAATAAGAAAAAGTAGGAAAGGATAAATAAAGGAACAAAAAACAAAATATAAAATGGTAAAATAAAATAAAAACATATCAACTGATCCATTAAATTTAATTAACCAAACCAAACAAGCCAAATAAAATGTAGAGATTGGAGTCATTAAGAAATTCCCATCCCACATTGGAATGCTTGGGTTCAATTCCCAGCTCTAACTCTTGACTCCAGCTTTCTGCCAAGGCAGACTCTGGGAGGTAGAAGTAATGGCTCAAATAATTGAATCTTGCTATCCACCTGGGATAGGAGTTCTATTCCTGGCTACCAGCTTTGACCCCAGCTCAGTGTTGGGCCATTACAGGTATCTGGGAAGTAGATGGGCCTTTCTCTCTCTGCCTCATTCTTTTGCTCTTTTCTCTCTTCCTCTGCTTGTCAGAGAGAAAAAATTAAAATCAAAATAGAAATTGAGAAGATATGTTTAAAAAAAAAAAAACAAGTGCTATAGTAACAGAAGTACTTTACTAAAGATTGACTAGAAGTTAATGAATGAAAAAGAGATACCTCGTGAACACCAAGTGTAAAAACTAGAATGGCTGCATATCAATTACTAGTGAAAATAGATATTTAAGCAGAGGGATATTTCATACAATCAAAGTGTCAGTTTATCAGGAAAACATTTGCATTCATAAACATGTAAGTACTCAATAAGAGTTTAAAATACATGAAACAAAAATTGACAGAAGAAAGGATAAGCTCATGTAAAGATTTTAGCACATTTTAATTCATTAAATAACTAGATACAAATCATCAGACTTGGGATATCTGAAAAAAAGTACTCTGAAAAGCCACTTTCAGGAATCTTGACTTAAATGCTATTCATAAAATACTATATGTAAAATAGCATAATATACTTCCTATTCAAATCTATGTGTTATAAAAAAAATTTTTTAAATGAAAAAAATCAAAAAGTTTTAAATCAGGCAGAATATATTCTTGAGTCCAGATGAAATTAAATTAAAAACCAAGGAATAGATTACAAATAAAATATATTGAAAATTTCACCATGTATTTCTAAATAAATATTGTTAAAAAGAAATTACACTATCAGTGATAGCAAAACATAATGCATTGAAATTTGTGGGGTGTAGCTAGAGCAATGCTTAGTAGGAAATGTGGAATGATAAAGGCCTATGCTAGAAAAAGGGAGAGGCTGAAATTAATGAGTAAGCATCTACCCTAAGGAACTTAACAGAAAAAGCAAATAAAGTCAAAGAATACAGAAGCTGGAAGAAAAAAGATAAGAGCAAAAATCAGTGAAATAGAAAATCAAATAAAAAGAAAATCAATTAGATTAAAAGATTATTTTGGACAGAAATCATGGATAAATATTTAGTCACAGAAAGTGAGGAAGAAAGAAAGCAAGCAAATGAGGAAGGATGGATGAGCAGGAAGGAGAGAAGATAAGGCACAAATAACTAATAACAGTAATGAAAGAGGTGACATCATTTCAATGATTTTAGCCTATAAAAGAAGAAATAAAGAATATTAAACTACTTGATGGCAGCAGATTATACAATCTATATGAAATGTACACATCCCTTGAAAGACGCAAGGCACTGAAACTAATCAAAGAAAAAAACAGAAAACATACACTAATCTACATAAATTAAAGGAATTAAATTCCTAATTGATCCTCCCCCAAATCAATCCTAAAAATACCTCATGTCTCCAGTAACTCACTTCACTGGTGATTTTTTTCAAACATTTAAGGAAGAAGTAATTCCAATACCATACTTTCAGAAGATAGCAGAGAGAGTTCTCAATTCATTTTGTGAAATAAAAAATAAAGACATAATCAAGAAAGAAAACCAAAAGTTAATATTCCTCATGCTTACAGATATAAAACTTTAAGGAACATATTTACAAATAAAATCCATCAAAATTTTAAAACAACAATCCATTGTGACTGTAAAAGGTTTTACAGGGACTTCAAGTTTTGTTCACTACCAGAAAAAAATCAATATAATTCACCATAATAATAACATAAATGATAAAACCATATGATCACTTCAGTGGATGCAAGAAAAATTTGGAAAGACTTCAATGCTTTTCAGTAACAATTCTCAGCAAACTGGGATAAAAGTAAACTCTTTTTCCCTGATTAAGCGCACTTGAAATATCAATAGATAAGATGATCCTTAATGCTGAACAGTTTAGCAACTCATATATAAGATCAAAACAAATTAAGAATATCTATTCTTGTCACTTTATTTAAATTTTTAGAAATTGTTATTTATTTATTTTCATTTTATTTGAAAGAGAGAAATTAAGGGAGACACAGAGATTTTCTCATCCCTGATTCACTCTCCAAATGCAAACAGCCCAGGCTGGGCCAGGCTGAAGCCAAAACCTAGAACTCCATCCAGTTCTTCCACTTGCGAGGCAGGGACCTGAATACTTGAATCACGGCCTGCTCCCTCTCAAGATGTGCAGTAGCAAAGAGCTAAATAGGAAGTAAATTAGACAAGATTCAAAACAAGCACTCTGATATGATTGTGGTTTTCCAAAGTAGCCACTAACCACGGCAACACACGCCCACCCCTTACTTAAAATTTTACTAAATAGCAACTTACTATATTGAAGAAACTAGAGGGAATAAAGGTCATAGTAATTGTAAATCAGAAACTTTGCTTATTTAAAGATGATATAATTGTATGTGTGGAAAAACTCTAAGGAATGCACAAAAATATTACTACAATAAATAAATGAACTTTATACTTGTTGAACACAAGCTCAAAGTACAAAATTAATTGCATTTCTATATAAGAGCAAAGATGATTTTAAAAAAAATTTTAAAAAGCACCATTTACAATAACATTCAAAAATGTGAAATAGTCAAGGATGAATTTGATAGAAATGTACAAAACCACAAAAGTGTAAATGTTCAAGAATTGTAAAAAAGATCTAAAGACATAAAGAAATACATTATACTCAAGAATGGAAAATTCAGTAATGTTAACACATGAATACTCTCCAAATTGAACTGAAGGTTCAATGCAATCACTATCAAACCCCTATTAGATTTTATGAAGACATTAATTAGTTTACTTTAAAATTTATACAGAAATGCAAAACAGCACAAATTACCAAAAATAATTAGAAAATAATACCAGATTTTGAGCACTTACCCTAACTGAGAATTACTTAAAAATATAAAAATCAAAACTATATGATCTTGAAATACTAGTAGACTAACAGAGCCAATGGAACAGAGTCCAAAAATAAACGATAGGTATAAAGTATAAAAGTTGTATCAGGGCCAGCATTGTGGTGCAGCAGGTTAAGCCACCTCCTGCAATGTCAGCATCCCATAGGGCGCCAGCTCAAATCCTGGCTGCTCTGCTTCCAATCCAACCACCTCGGAACGCACCTGGGAAAGCAGAGGAAGATGGCCCTGTGACTCATGTGGAGTTCCAGACTCCTGCCTTCAGCCTGTCAGCCCCAGCTATTGTGAGCATCTGGGGAGTGAACCAGTTGATAGACAATATCTTCCTCCCTCTGTAACTCTGTTTTTCAAATAAATAGCTCTGTTTAAAATTATCTGTTTTTCTATTTTGATTTTGCCCATTTAATTTTGTATTTGATTTACATTTTGTTTGAAAGGCTGACAGAAGCAGAGACCAGTAGAGATTTCCACCTCCTAGTTCACTCCACAAATGCCTAAAATATCAGGGGGTATGCCAGGATCCAGCTAGGAACGTGGAACTCAGTCTCCTACATGGGAGGCAGGACCCAATTATTTGATCCATCACCTGGTGCCTCCCAGGGTATGCATTAGTAGGAAGCTCAAATTGGAAGAAATGAAACATGAACTCAGACACTCTGATATAGGAGGTGAGTTTCCAAGTGGTGCCTTAACCCCTTGGCCAAAAACCCACACCAAGAAAATCAAATTGATGTATGGTAAGCAATGGGTTTTTAAATAACACCCAATTGTATCAATTCTTAAAAAGAACAAATTAATAAAGTAAACTAAAATTCCAATTATTTCTGAAAACTATAGTTATAAAAAATAAAAAGGCAAATCATGAAATATGAAAAAGTATTTGCAAAACATATCTCCAGGGGCCAGTTCTGTGGCATAGTGGGTAAAGCCACCGCCTGCAGTGCCAGCATCCCATATAGGTACCGGTTCAGGTCCCAGATGCTCCACTTCCAATCCAGCTCTCTGCTATGGCCTGGGAAAGCAGTGGAAGAAGGCCCAAGACTTTAGGCCCCTGCACCCACATGGGAGCCCAAAAGAAACTCCTAGGTCCTGGCACAGCTCCAGCCACTGCAGCCATCTGGTGTGTGGACCAATGTATGGAAGACCTCTCTCTCTCTCTCTCTCTCTCTCTCTCTCTCTGCCTCTCCTTCTCTGTCTGTGTAACTCTGATTTTCAAAGTGAATAACCCTAAAAAAAATCTCCAACAATCAACCTATCTCCACAATATATAGAGAACTTTAACAACTCAACTATAAGATAATAAAAAAGATAGACTAAATATTTGACAAATATTTTACAAAACAGGATATATGACTGCCCAATAAGCTCAAAGTGTTGCTCATCATCACAATCACCAGAGAAATAGATCCACACATGCATTAGGTAGGCAGAGTTTAACTTCACCATTACCAGCTCTTGATTATTCTCAAATATTGCTGGTGAGAATGCAAAGTCTTGCAGTCACTTTTAAAACCTAAATGGTAGTATCTTATGTTATATGCTTCTATACCTAGGAATTTACCCATAAGAAATGATAACACATATCTATATATAAATATGTATGAAGACAGTTGTAGCAACATTTTTCATTATACCCAAAAACCATGAATAAAACAAATGTCGATAAACTAGGGAATGGATGAAAAAAACTGTGGTACATTTTACTAAGTGATTTAAATAAACAAAGCATTGATGCATCCAACAACATAATTTCACCTCAAAAGCATTATGTTAAATGAAAGAAATAAAATGGTACATTTTTGATACTAGCATATATAATTAATACACAAAATGATAGTAGTACCAAGTAGGTCAATGGTTACCTGAGAAGAGCATCAATAGCAAAATAGCATTAGAGAGCTTTCAGTATGAAGGCACTAATCTATATTTTGATTGTTGTGGTGCTTACATGATTTTAGTTACCAAAATTCATCAAACCTTAAAATATTTCACTTTATTATATATGTCCCACTTTTAAAAAGAGAATACTACATCACAACTTCACACAGTCAAGAGTTTTCATTAACAGTTTTGATGGATAGGACTTCAATGATAGATGGCATTTTTATCATGCTCTGATTCCAGGAATGTTTATGGAGGAAAGAAGGAAAAAAAGAAAAGAACAGAAAGAAATCAGTCATGGTCAAAAAAGAAGAGAAAGTCCAGGATAGATTGTTTTCTCATGTTCTCTGGTCTGTGAAGAATTCTTGGTTTGGTAACACATTTGGATTTTGTTTAGACTGTGCTAGAAATCCACTGGGGAATTTGGAGCAGTGCAGTGAGATTTTCTTATTTGGGTTTTAAGATTATTCTTGCTTCTGGGTGAACTATGTATAAAAGGAGAACAAAGATGAACCGAGTGATTGTGTGGAAGGCAACTGTCACGGACACATCAGAGAAGGCATGTTTGGAATATGGGGATGGCCCTTGAAAATAGACAGGGGGAGAGGTATGTTTTGAAACAGATCGATAAGATTTGCTGGACTGATGGCAGATGGGGAAGGAGGATGAAGTTTCAAGGATATATTTACAATAATGGCTTTAGCAAAGAGGTATAAGCTGATGTATAGCTCTTGGGATCAAAAATATTTTATCCATAAAGGGAACTCTGATAATAAACCTTTTTTTTTAACTTTTATTTAGAATATAAATTTCCAAGGTACAACTTATGGATTACAATGGCTTTCCCCCCATACTTTCCCTCTCCCCCCGCAACCCTCCCCCCTTGCCCACTCCCTCCACCCTTTCATTCACATCCAGATTCATTTTCAATTCTCTTTGTATACAGGAGATCAATTTAGCATGTGTTAAGTAAAGAATTCGTCCATTTGCCCTAAACGTTTTGATAGGGGCACATGCTGTGGTGTAGTGGGTAAAGCCGCCACCTGTAGTGCCAGCATCCCATATGGGAAGTGGAAAATGGCCCAAGTCCTTGGGCCCCTGCACCTGTGTGGGAGACCCAGGAGACGCTCCTGGCTCCTGGCTTCAGATCTGTGCAGCTCTAGCTGTTGCAGCCATCTGGGGAGTGAGCCATTCATTGAATGGAAGACCTCTCTCTCTCTTTCTCTCTCTCTCTCTCTCTCTCTCTCTCTCTCTCTCTCTCTCTCTCTCTCTGCCTCTCTGTAACTCTGTCTTTAAAATAAACAAATAAATCTTTTTAAAAAAAGTTTTGATAAACAGATTTATTTAACTTTTCAACTTTCAATTTTATGAACATACTATATTTGAAAGTAGAGGAGGTTCTAAATTCAAGGCTGGTTTTTGTGTATCACACATATGAATGAAGGTCGACCTCTGATTGTCCACACAGCAAACATTGTAAATATAAGGATGCACAGACAAAAAAGAAATTGCATTAGGAAATGAGTTATGAGATTTAAGATAAATATTTTAGTTGGGATAATTGTGAGATTTACTATGCTGCATAAATAATACTGGGCCATTCTGACCCCATTTCCCTAATTTCTGCAGCATCCTGACAAAATACAAAATGAAACAAAAAGAAATCATTTCTCAGTTGGTTCCCTGGTGATGTCTTGTCTGTCATGAATTCATTAAAATTAAACCATTCATTGTTATGAAGATTAAGATGACTTGAAATTAAAATTAACCTCCATGGAGGAAGAATCTTCTATGCCTTATAGTTATGGGCATTGGAAATGCTGGCAGCTTGCAAGTTCACACAGTACAACAAACTTATCTTTGAAATGACCACTCAGATTAAAAGCTCTGTAGCTGACAAAACATCTAATACAATTGGTTTTTCATAATCCATTAAGTTCCAGGAAGAAATGCTCAGTGCCCACTCCTTGCCCAAAGCACAGCTGCTCTGTAGCTCCTCCATCAGGGGATGAATCTGTAGGAAACATGCCAACACTGAAAAAAGGGCTTCCACTGTGTTACAGGGGACTTCTGGAGCAAATACTCACATTTTAATACTAAAATATGATTTCCAGGGACTTCTTAGAGAGCCAAGAATCTCATTCAAGCAAGGAAAGAGACAAGCATGGGAGGAAACAGACATTTATGTCAAACAGTGCTGCGTGCACACGTAGCAGATGTTCTGTGGATTTTTGCTTACTGATATAGTCACTAAACAAAAAGCATTCAAATGGAAAAGATAACAATTGCACATCTTGAAATATCATATTGATAAATGATACTATAAGCCGTAGATCTGATTTGAAAGCATTGTTAGCAGACTAGAAACTTTACTAAACAATCATTTTATTCATTCTTTGTGCAACTCTTCATCAGTTTATTTTTAATTTGCATATGATGCCCTTCTTAGTTAATACAAACTATAAAACTTTTAGATAAGGGAGTTAATTTTAAAAGAAACAATACATGACTTCAAATGCTATTTATCCACAGTTTGAAAAAAAACATTTTTTTGACAGAGTGGACAGGGAGAGAGACAGAGAGAAAGGTCCTCCCTTTCCATTGGTTCACCCCACAATGGCTGATGCGGCCATAGCGCTGCTGCCAGCGCACTGCGCTGATCCGAAGCCGGGAGCCAGGTGCTTCTCCTGGTCTCCCATGGGGTGCAGGGCCCAAGCACTTGGGCCATCCTCCACTGCACTCAGTAATTTGGTTGGAAGGTAAGCTGTTTTTCCCGGTTTCCTCTGTAAAAGTTTATAGAATAAATTATTGTTTTAATGAGAAGCGCTCTTCACTCCTCAACTCCATTGCCACCTAGGTACCTAGGAATGGTACCTAGGAATTCAACATCCAGGCCATCTGCAAAGCACCCATCTATAAGAAACAATGGACTCAGAATATCTACTCCATACATGGCATTGTATCGGGCATTGAGAAGTAGGATATTGTGCTCGCTTCTGCAGCACATATACTAAAATTGGAATGAGAAGTAGGATATTAATAATAAACCATTTAAATTTAATTGCTAAAAGATGTGCCTACATTACTTCTAACCAATGTATTCTTCATAAATTACTGAAATGATATTTTTCTAATAATAAACTTGTATTTATTTCATAAAAATTTAAGATTATTATAATTACCTAAAAATGGAATGATGAGTATATCTGACATGTGCTCTGGGCCATATTTCAGCTCATCCTAAACTCTAATCCTTTTTTTAAAATAAATGTTTTGTTTTTAAAGATTTATTTATTTATTTGGAAGGAAGAATTACAGAGAGGCAGAGGCAAAGGCAGAGAGAGAGAAGTTCCATCCGCAGGTTCACTCACCAAATGGCCACAACTGCTGGAGCTGTGCAGATCTGATACCAGGAGCCAGAATCTTCTTCCAAGTCTCCCATGTGAGTTCAAGGACCCAAGCACTTGGGCCATCTCATCCTGCTTTGCTATGCCATAGCAGAGAGCTGGATTGGAAGTGGAGCAGCTGGGTCTCGAACCAGCAGCCAAACAGGTTGCCGGCACTGCAGGCCCTGGCTTTACCTGCTATGCCACAGTCTCAGCCCCAAACTCCAACCCCTTCTACACACCACCTTTGACCAACATGCCACGTGACAGCATCCCCTCTCAGAGCTGCCTACAACTTCTCATGGTCTATGCTTAGACCTGTCCAGTTCAGCAAAAAGATCTCATGCTAATGAAGTGCAAAGAGCAAGGGAGTTAATAGCACATGAAGTCAATTGTGAATGAATGACCAGACTGCTTCCTCTGTTCTTTAAGTGGTCATACTGTGAGATGGTGTCTTAGACAGCACCAGCCTACGCTGCCCCCATTATTTCCTGGGCCCTGCTTCGGCTTGCCCTCCCTAATTTCTCTCATCCCAGACACCCTCTCCTGCCACTGGGGTAATTTCCTAAACAAACTACCTCCATGCAAACCTTTTTCATAGGCTCTGCTCTCCTGGGTGAAGGCAGGCTGGGAAAATGAGTTTTCACTAAATCACAAAACCCAGTGAGGCATGAGGCTGCAAATCCAAACATCACTGCAAGAGTAGTTTCAATAATAATAAAAGTAGAATGGCTTCATTCATAGATTCTACTGTTCACAACTTACCCAAGAACTCTGAATGTCTCGCCCACAGACAGCGACTCCAAGCTCATCCTCACTGTTTGCTAAGAGGGTGCTTGAGTCCTTTTCAGTACCAGTTTTCCAACAAGCACCATCTCTCCCCTTCCTTTCATGACCGTCCTAGGACCACCGAAGAGAAAATTAAAAAGAGGGAAAACACAGTGAATTATATACCAAAATATTTTTCACTCTTCTTCTACCAGTGTATTACATTCTCTCTCAGAAAGCCTGCCTGCCAGCAGCTCCAAACACCCCGAAATCCCTGAGACAAAGCAAATATATTTTCCAAAATGCCTGCATAGCAAATTATTTTTAACAACATCTCCCATCTCTCCTTCTATACAGAGCATATGATTCAAAAACTACTCACTCTCCTGCTGACTTCCATCCCTCTCATTCCAGGATAAACAATGTGGATCACCACTGCATTTATTCTGGGATTGCCAAGTTAAAGGGGACCTAAGTCTTCATGTTGGTGGATGTTCAGTTAGATAGCACTAGCAAACGGGAGCTCCCATTTGATTTGAGCTGCTGCAAGAGTGTATACATAAAGTAAATAAATGCCAGAAGCTTGCATGCATCCCTCCTTTAATCCACGTTTGAAGCAAAATATAATAATCAGACACAAGGCTACTGAACACTATTCAAATACCTCTCTGATGGCAAAACTCATTAAAAACCACGGGTCTCTTGTGATGGGTTAGCACTTTCTACTTGACACCCAGATAGTATGTGTATGACCTTCTCAGAGAACCAGCTGGAGATTACATCTTTGACAGCTTTTATCAAAAAACAGGGTCAATGCTGTGAATCAGCCCATAGAATATGTACGAAATCACTGGAATTCTGGGAGAGCCAAGAAACAACATACCAACTGCTGACAGTAGCATCCATCTAGTGATTAACAAGAAAACACTGGATTTCTGTGGTAATCCACCTGCACAGCTCTCACAGCCGCCAAATCCAAATGTCTAGCAAACTCTGAAAATAAAAAGCAATAAACTTTATCTTCAATTTTGTATAGGATATCCCTTCCACTTCACTGTTACTTTAGTAAATAGCAGAGATACTTAAAATAAATATAAAAACAATACCTTCTCAATGATGCATTTGAATGCAGTATGTATATTCACACAGAGAGGGCACTTTAGAGAATTATACTCACTGCTGTACAAATTAAAGCCCAAAATAGGACAACATATTATCAAAGGCCTATACTTATTACTCTATATAATTCGTAACATAGCAGCTTTCAGGAAAATTGCATGTTTCTATAAAAAGCCAGCCCACAGTCTTTGCTTGAGATTATTCCCTTGAAGTTGCATGTTCCAAAACCTAGGGATTTGGGGGTTTTAGAATGCCATACCTGTAAAATCAATTACTCTTTTTGTTAGTATTGCCCAAGTAGGATCTTGAATAATCCTTCTGTACTAGATTCCATTTACAGCAATACATGTACATAGCAATATATTTTTTTCATTCAATACAATTATAATAATGTTGGAAAAAATGTATATTGTTTCTCGTGAGGTCTTGGATACACTTAGAGATGCATATATTGCGCACTTGTCTTGGTAAAATAGTTTTTAGCAGTTTATACACATCTTCCTCAAACCAACCTTTAGGACAATCTCCCAGGTTTTTGTACACCTACTTGTTAAACACATTATTTCCTTCTCTGTGCTTGGATATTATGTCTTCCAAATTTCCCTAGGTTGAAGCATAATCACCAAGGTAATGATATAATAAGGGAGAGCATTTAAGAAGTGATTATGGGATTAGTGCCTTTATAAAAACAACCCAGAGAGCTGCTTTCCCCTTCTTCCACATGAGGTACACCACGAAGACACTGCCTTGACACCAGCAAATCCTCCAGACTTTGACTTTGCTGGGGTCTTGAGTCTGGATTTCTTAGCCTTCAGAATTGTGGGTGACAATGTCTGTTGTTTATACATTATGCAGTCTAACCCATTCCATTAGAGCAGCCTGAATGGACTACAGTGCTCTATATAAAACTTCAATCCAATCAGAAATAAATTTTCATACATGCATTATTTATTTTTCTCTAGTCTTTACATATGGTTCCACAATGCCTCAGAAATTAAAGTGAGTTTCTCTTACTTCAAGCTAGTGTTTTTTCTAACTGCTTTATAGCACTCCACAACTTGAATTTATCAGTTTATCACAGCCACCACAGTTTCGTTTGAGAAGCTCTCTGAGATATTTTTGATACAGAACAACTCTAAAAAAGGAAGCCTAGAACTTAGAGGAAGCAGGAAATTCTTTTTCTAAACACAGAAGTTTGAAAACAAACAGTCATGCACTGGTAAAGGTAACGTACCATTGCTATCACAATGAGATACAGTACTCAGATTAAGTTGAAAGGAAAACATTTTAATCAGTCAGCTAAATGACAGGTGACAATTTGACCAGCTTGATGTAGTTTATAGATAAAAAGTTCATGGTGACCTTTAACTTTTTCCTCTCTCCACCTTTTGATAACCCTCTTAAGGGAGTATTGGGAGCTGCAGCCTTCAAAGGGGCAAACACATAGGAAGCTTAGCTTTTCCTACTGACCTTTCACTGCAAAGCAAAAGGCCAGCAGTTAGTGTTACTATGAGGTGGACAAAGAATGTGGCCTAAACCTAAATGACGAAGACTTGTCATTGGAGGTCACTTCTTAATTGACTTCCATGACATTAATTCTTAACAGCCCAGGCAACTAGTTTTAAAATTGCAGTTCTGTCGTCAAAGTCTTACTTACTATGGATCTTTGGCAAAAGACACAGGTCACCATTTACTCAGTTACGTTAATGTTCCATAGACACAAACTTTCAACTGTTGTTCATTCTCTCAAAGACATGAATGTCATGATCCAATTTCTCTAACTCAGTCAGAATGTCAAGCTGTTAATTTTAGAGCCCATGTCTAATGAACTTGAGGTCTTTGGCCTTCCTGAAAGTGTCAATACCCTGTTTCTGTTCCCAGGGGCCTCATGGTTTGTATATGTGTTTTCAGGAGATGTGATGGGCAGGCAAAATGTGTGGCTTTCACTTAACAGTGACTACTGTACCATTCATTATTTTTAAAACTGGCATTGTTTAGATGACATTTAAACTCAAGTGCTGCTCAAGTTTTATATGAGTGTCTAGTACAAGAAGTCATCAAAGAGTTCATTGAAAATGTGTTTTATGAAAAAAATGCATAGATTTAAAAAATTTTAGTCACCAAAATAAACTTATCTTTTAATTTCATTTTCCATGAACTTTTAAAGTCCCTTCATAGATGACAGTCCTGTCACTCAAACTTTCTGGATATCAATTTCTAATATATAAGTTTGAGATTTGCATTGTTGATATATAATTTTAACTACACTGACACTGTATGTCAAACATGCTTGCTCTACATTTGTTGTATTGCAGCAATATGGATATTCTTTAACACATGGGTATTCATATTAGGTTGAACACTCAGCCCTCCACATTTCCTTCAACATAGCAAACATGTTTTTAATGTACTTTGAATAACCCAAGGAATGTTCATCAGCATTTTTCTGCTGGGATATCTTTTCCCTATTCCCCACAAAAGAAAAAAGTGACCCAGAACCTCAAATTCAAAGAGTCATACAGTCATAGGCTAGAAGCCACCTTAAAAAGTCATCCACTCTGGGGCCAGTGCTGTGGCGCAGAGGGTTAGCACCCTGGACTGAAGCACCAGCATCCCATATGGGCACCAGTTCTAATTGCAGCAGCTCTTCTTCTGATCCAGTTCTCTGCTATGGCCTGGGAAAGCAGAAGATGGCCCAAGTCCTTGGGCCCCTGCACCCACATGGGAGACCCAGAGGAAGCTCCTGGCTCCTGGCTTCGGATCAGCGCAGCTCCGGCCCTTGTGGCCAGTTGGGGAGTTAACCATTGGATGGAAGACCTCTCTCTCTCTCTGCCTCTCCTCTCTCTGTGTAACTCTGACTTTGAAATAAACAAATAAATCTTTAAAAATAAGTCATCCACTCTGTGTTATTTATTGGACTGTTGCATCCCCTAATAACAGTTCTGCATGATCTGCACTGTCCAATATGGAAGTTCCTGTTAAAATTTAAATTCACAGAATTTGCATACAATTAAAATTCAGTTCCTTAGTTGTACTGGCCCCAATTCAAGTGCTTGTAAGCTACATGTGGCTAGCAGCTTCCATATTGCACAGCCAGATATGCACCACATCCGTCATCCCTGAAAGTTCTATTATTAGACAATGCTGATGTAGACTAAGCATTAACACTTTCATTGCAGTAAACTCTATATCTCCAATGTTTTCATATTTTTACAATGCTATTTTGTTAGTTTTCTTCCCAGATTTGTTGTCAAACTTCCTGAAACTTCTACTCATTTGGCCTGAACTCCATTCTCCAAAATGAATTTACAAGTCTTTTTCTATTTGTAGCCTTTTCAATGTTTAAAGAAAATTTTCATGCACCCCCTCATCTTTTTCTTCTGTGTGTGTATATGTACATGTGTCTCCTCCCATATGAGTATCTTATATTTTGCATGCATAAAAGAATTTGCTGAATTTTCCCTAGGAAGAATATTTTACCTTAGAAAGCTTGATTTCTACTCTGAGTTATAAATTGACAATCCTAGATGACAGCTAAGTAAAGGCAGAGACACTTTACATAAAAAAGAAACAATTTTTCCTCCCAACCCTATTGCCCATCCCCAATGGCAGGCATAGAGAGGGCAATCAATAATCGTGGTTGAATTAATGAATAAATAAATTTACCCAGGGCATGTTGTTCTTAATACATTAATGCTTGTTGTGGATGTGTTGTCTTATCCATGTAGTAAATTAGAAACTCTTGTGAAGATAAAAAACAGTTATCATACATGACCTTGCATACATATGAGTAAAAACAATCAGAATGCTACCCATGGTAGATAACTACAATTAGTCTTGCTGGTATGCGTGAACTTTTTAAAACAAAGTTTAACATGTGTTCAAACTTTGTAAACTTATTTTTCAGTTAATATGCTTTCACACTATTTTATGTAATTAGGGAATCTTCTGTGGGTTTCAGATTTTTATTAGCTATGCCATATTAATTATTTTGTATCAAGTCAATTTTTCATAAATACATTTCTATTTTATAATAATACCAGTACCAATATCAATACCTCAGGATATGACTTCCAAGGTGAATTATTTAATGAATTTATTAAGTTAAAATGAGTTTGTTAAGGTGTGCCCTTTAATCCAATACAACTGATGACTGTACAGAGGCAGATTGGGGCTGGTTTGAGTCCAGGCTTCTCTGCTTTTCATCTAGCTTCCTACTAATGCAAGTGGGAAAGCAGGGAAATATGGCTGAAATACTTGGGTCCCTGCCACCTATGTGGGAGACTGAATGGAGTTGCTGGATCCTTGCCTTTGACATCGCCAACCTCCAGTCATCGTGGCCATTTGGAGAGCAAACCAGAAGATGGAAGGTCTCTTTCTCTCTGTATCTCTTCCTTTCAAATAAATTAATTTCTCTAAAAAGTAGACTAAGTAGACGCACAGGATAGGGAGCTATCAACAAGCCAGGGGTAAGAGAGGCCTTAGAGGAATCGAAACTTGTGACATGTTGATCTTGGGATTCTAGCTTCTAAAACTGTAAGTCATCCATTTTTTGGTGTTTTATTTAAGCAGCCTTAGTAAACTGATAGACTTTTGTTTCCAAATTTTCATTTTTATGAAAAAAATAACCATGTAATTTCAAAACATACTCATCTCTGGTTAATTTCTTGTACAAAAAACATTTAATGAAAAAGTTCATACTGGGAAGGGGTCTAACACAGAAGTTAAGATGCTGTTTAGGATGCCAACATCCGATATCAGGACATCTGGGCTCCAGTCCTGGGTTAACTTCTGATCCAGTATCCTACTAATGTACAACTCGAAGGGCAGAAAGTAGTGGATAAAGTACTTGGGTCCCTATCACTCATGTAAAAACCTGGATTGAGTTCCTGGCTCTACCTTTGGCCAAACCCAATCCAACTGCTGCATGCATTTGGGGAACAGACCCAGTGGATAGAAGATTCTCTCTTGGCCGGCGCCGTGGCTCAACAGGCTAATCCTCTGCCTTGCAGCGCCGGCACACTGGGTTCTAGTCCCGGTTGGGGCGCCAGATTCTGTCCCGGTTGCCCCTCTTCCAGGCCAGCTCTCTTCTGTGGCCCGGGAGTGCAGTGGAGGATGGCCCAAGTGCTTGGGCCCTGCACCCCATGGGAGACCAGGACACCGGCTGCGGCAGCCATTGGAGGGTGAACCAACGGCAAAGGAAGACCTTTCTCTCTGTCTCTCTCTCTCACTGTCCACTCTGCCTGTCAAAAAATAAAATAAAATAAAAAATAATTAAATAAATAAAAGAAGATTCTCTCTTTTTCCTCCCCCTTCTCAAATAAAATATGAATAAATAGGATTTGGCTCTGTGGCACAGTAGGTTAAAGCCTCAGCCTGCAATGCCAGCATATTACATGAGTGCTGGTTTGAGTCCCAGCTGCTCCACTTCCAATCCTGATCCCTGATAATGCACCTGAAAAAGCAGCAGAGAATGGCCCAAGGGCCTTGGGCCCCTGCACCCAGGTGGGAAATCCAGAAGAAGTTGCTTGATCCTGGCTTCGGATTGGCTCAGCTCTGGCCATTGTGGCCATTTAAGGCATGAAACATCAGATGGAAGACCTCTCTCTGTCTCTGTCTCTACCTCTCTCTGTAACTCTGTCTTTCAAATAAATAAAATAAATCATTAAAATAAAAGAATAGGGGCCAGAGCTGTGGTGTAGTGGGTAAAGCCACTGCCTACAGAGCTGGCAACCCATATGGGCGCCAGTTCGAATCCCAACTGCTCCACATCCTATCTAGCTCTCTGTTATGGCCTGGGAAAGCAGTAGAAGATGGTCCAAGTCCTTGGGCCCCTGCATCCACATGAGAGACCCAGAAGAAGCTGTTGGCCTTTGTGGCCAATTGGGGAATAAACCAGCATATGGAAGATTTCTCTCTCTCTCTCTCTCTGCCTTTCCTTCTCTCTTTGTGTAACTCTGACTTTCAAATAAATAAATCTTTTAAAAAATGAATAAAATTTTTTAAATTCGTGAAAATGGCTCTAATACATGATTTCTTTCTTATGAAATGTACCTTGCAAATACAAAACATTTTTCCAAATTCAATAAGCAAAACAAGAAATTATAGCTCTCTCTATTTTAATTTGCATTTTTAAAATTCAAGTGCAGGGACAGGTCTTATGGTACAATAGGTTAGACTGCTGCTTGTGGCACCAGTATACCTTATTGAAGCTCCAGTTCTAATTCCAGCTGTTCTGCTCATGATCCAGTTCCCTGCTAATGCACCTGGGAAACCAGTTTAAGATGACTCAAGTACTTGGGCCCCTTCTATCCACTTGGGAGACCTGGATAAAGTTCCTGGCTCCTAGCTTTGGCCCGTTTCAGCACTACACATCTCTCCTTTTCTCTCCTGGTCTCTCTCTCTCCCTGTCTGTCATTCTGTCTTTGAAGCATATAAAATAAATCTTTAAAAAAATTGAATTTCAAGTGCAATACATTTTAAACATGGTTATTGGCCATTTTTGTGGCAATGCTTTGTGTAAATCGTACAGTCTCAATGCCTAACTAAATACATGTGATAGCTTTGTCATATATTTGAACATTTATGCTTATGTAGGTAAATGATCTATGTTCCTTGTTTTTATCACTCAACATTATTTTGGCATTATTTCTATTTTTATTTTCTACTAAGAATGTAAATGCTATGAGCATACTGATAGTGTTCCTTTGTAACATGAGCAAATTTCTTTAGGATATATGTCAATAAATGAAATTACTAGCTTCACAAGTTGGAAAAGACAGAATAATATAAGGGTTAAGAGGATGAACTCTGAAGCCAGACTCCCTGGGATCAATGCTGGTTGTGCAATGAACATGCTTTTTTGATCTTGGCTAAGTTACTCAAATTCTCTGTGTCAGTTCTCTTACATGTAAAATGAAAATTAAAGTACTTACCTCTAAGTTATAAAGGAAAAGGTATTTAGCATTTGTACATTTAAGAAAATTACTGGCACATAGTAAACACTCCACAAATGTTTATTATATATTTAAGGTATTACTATCCAAAGTGCCATATGAATTTATACTTTCACTAGTGGAATCTATGGTTCCATGATGATTTGTTAGCACTTGATATGGTAGAACTTTTGCTAATAGCGTGAATAACTATAGCTTATTCAACGTCATTCATGAATAGTATTCCAATATGTACACTTACCTCAGCTTAACCATTTTCCTTTTGAAAGACTTCTAAATTGTTCCCCATTTATACTATTCTGAACATCCTTTCAATGAACATTCTTCTAAATGTCTTTTGACATCCACTTTCAAAAGTTTCTCCCTCTCACCTGCGAATACAGGCCTCTCCAAGACAAAAGCAGGCTCCAAAGTTGAAAGGAAACCAATTAAAAAGCGTTAGATAATGTGCTTGTGCTCACGTACAAGGTCTATCCTCAAATCTCCAATGCCTGGATATTTCTAGAGATTTCCCTGCAACCCTCTCTCCAAAAAAAAAAAAAAAATTCAGTCCTCTTTAGTATATTTCCAAAACACAAACTTTTTAGGTTATGCCCCTCGGAAAGGATTCAGTAGCGGCTCTGTCTGAAAATGAATAAAGGGTTTGAGGGGACTTGAGAAGTGATGTGATACGCAGCACAGCATGCCCAGATGATGGGGTCATCTCTAACTAAATACCATCAACAGCTGCAGGATCGCAGAGCTGTGCCTTTCCTCTGCCATCAGCGTTTCTTATCATTGGAAAGCAACACAAACGCACCATTTAGAAAAAGGAAATAATAATTTTTAAAAGCAATAATAACTTTATTCCGACACGTGTGGCAGGGATAAGTACTGTAACAGAGGCAGACAAGGGGACTTCTGCTTCCCTCCCTGCTGCAATGACACCGATCACCCTCAATTTCTTGCCTTTTCATTTAATCACTTCTTTAGTATTCATCTTTAATAACGTGTAACTACAACCTGTCATTACAATCAAGGGACAAAATAAAAATTAAAATGTGAATAGAGGCTACATAAAAAGTAATCAATTTGCTCATCACAGAACCACTGGCTGCTGCTGCCTTCGTTCTTCCTTGGACCTATCATCTCATTTATTCTTCCTCGGCCCTGGGATCTGGCAAGGACCAGCGGGTCTTTGGCTTCTTCCACTTTGATGTCTGTAAGAGAGAAAAAAAAACATTGATGACTACATGTTACCTTTAAGTAATTTCTATATTAACTCTTTAATACCAAGATGGCAGGAAACTCTGCTGCATTAGGTACTACATCATGACATTAAAACTAGTTCAGGTCCAGAATCCATGATCTTAAAGGGAGAGTGGAAATACCAGACATTTTGCTTTAAAAAGCAGTGTGATTCAGAATGGCATGCAGTGTTAGTCCTTATTTACAATTTGCTTGAGCTTGATGCTTTAAAATTCTTGGTAGTTATGTTAGATGTTGTTCTGAGAGGTGAGCACCACCCGGTTCATTTTAACATGGCCAAAGAAATACGTGGAATTGAAACAAACACGGAAATTGAAGTGAGGAGGGATGACTCATCTCTTACAGGCTGAGTAACTTTGTATAATTTACTAAAATCTCTGATGTATAGTCTTACTTTGGTAATAATCAACATAGAATTAAATCAGCCCCACTTGATAATACAAAAAGCTCTCTCCTTGGTTTATATTTGAGGGTAGGAATGTGGAGCCTGCCTCTCCATCTTAAATAGAGCTACCTTGGTCTGTTTCACATGGTCTCTAAATCATCTTTACAAACAAAAGCCATTGTTCTCAACCCAGACTGCAAATTAGAATCCTCTTGAATACTAAAAAACTTCAGTGTCTAGAATATATCCTCAGAGATTTTGACTTAATTGACTGGGTGGAGTCATGCTAGTAATAATATTTAAAAGCTCCCCAGGGGATTCTCTGCAACTTGGGCAGGGAACTCTTTTTCTCAGGGCTTATGAATACATGACTGATTTGGGATTCCTGCTTTGTCCCTTCTCATTAACCCACATGCCAAGCACCCAAAACCATTCAGTTGGCAAGAAATTAGGCAGCAGACTTGAAAGAAATTGAATAAATATTGTCTCTCCTTGTTAATCCCTCTGGCTAGACTTTTTGTGGAAATAAATTGTCATAATATGAATCTGGCCACTGAGATGAGGAGCGAAGGACTGTTGGAAACAGGCAAGACTGGGACACACAGATTCAATGAAATGCAGTACACTTGGTATAAACTTGATAAGCCTTTCAGAAACCTGAAAACTTCCTAAATCAACACCCTGGGGCTGGATTTCACTGATAAACATGGTATGTCTCTGCTGTTGTCTATGAGTGAAGACGCAGAAGTCCATGAATCAGTGGCAGTTTCATCCGCATTCAGAACATTCGATCTGTCCCTGCTTCAATCACAACGGACACTTGGTTGGCTCTTTCCATTCTGAACCGTGTGACCCAAACAATTTGTCTTCTCACAACGTAAACAGCAATCCTGTAGGCTGTTCTTCAATTCTATCAGCATCCTTACCAAGATGAAGGAACTAATTAGTTTATTTTAAACAAAAAAAGAGAACTATGAGGATTTCCTTGTAATATAAAAGAATCTCTTCTGAGTATTAGCTTGTAATATGACAGCATATTAGTAAATGAAAATGATTTATTTTTATTCATATATATCACAAGTATTAATTACCCTAATCATAAATATATATACATATAGATAGATATAGATAGATAGATATAGATAGATAGAGATAGATAGATAGAGATAGATAGATAGATAGATAGATAGATAGATAGATCAGGAGTGATTCTTAGCCTAGAGATTAAGACATCTGTGTCCAACATCAGAGTACCTGCGTTTATTTCCCCACTCCAGCTCCTGACTCGGTTTCCTGCCAATATAGAACATGCAAGGCAGCAGTGATAGTTCAGATAATTCCTGCCACACAATGAGAGACCTAGGTTGAGTTCCAAGCTCCTAGTTTTATCCCTGACTCAGCTCCAATTCTTGTGGATATTTGGGGGTTGAACCAGCAAATGGGAACTCTCTCTGCCTGTCTCTGTCACTGTCGATGTCTCTTTATTTCCATCTCTCTGCTTCTCAAATAAATATATTTTAAAGTAGATAAATGATAGCAAGATATTTATAGATACCAATATATGCAGTAAATTACAAAAATGGCTGATTACATCAAAATTGGATAGGTACACCAAAGAACAGAATTGTGTCAGGCACTAGTGCATACATCCTTATTTTAAAGAGATACCACCCAGGGGAGGGGAAGGTGGGATCTGGTTTAAAGCTGCTAAACATGATGTAATTTTACTCATTGTTCATGTGTTCAGGTTTTAGGGTAAGCTATTGAGGAGAGGTAAAAGTGTCCTCTCCTCTTTGAGAATATAATGGACATTTTAAAAGTATTAAGTTGTGGGGCCAGCGCTGTGGCGCAGCGGGTTAACACCCTGGCCTGAAGTTCCGGCATCCCATACGGGCACCGGTTCTAGCCCCGGCTGCTCCTCTTCCATCCAGCTCTCTGCTATGGCCTAGGAAAGCAATAGAAGATGGCTCTGCACCTGCAGGGGAGGCCCAGAAGAAGCTCCTTGCTCCTAGCTTCAGACCAGTGCAGCTCAGCAGTTGTGGCCAGTTGGGGAGTGAACCATCATATGGAAGACCTCTCTCTCTCTCTCTGCCTCTCCTCTCTCTGTGTAACACTGACTTTCAAATAAATAAATAATTCTTTAAAAAAGTGTTAAGTTATGATTACGATGGAAAAATAATAATGTCTATCATTTAAAATTACTATGTGCCTGTCTCTAATAGATGCTTTATATACTTCATCTCATTGACTCATGCAAGATTCATAGTTTTACCATTGTCTAACAGGTAAAGAAACTGCCTAGACCTTAAATAACTAGCCCAAGTGCATGTAACTGATTAATGAAAATGTAGGTCTAAACCCAACTCTATCACTTCCAGTCCTCTGTAGTTATCAATGAATATGACTATTGGAATTCACAGCAATTGGTAAATAATTCTGGAAATTATCCTTGATATCTGATGAATTGGTAAAGCATCTTGAAGGAAATACATCATGTGTTAGTGATTTTTGTATCACTCTTTATTTCTTCAACTCCAAAGCAAATAATAACACCTTTCAGGAAGCATAATCATGATCATCACATTAGACTCCTATTGCCCTGCTTCCATGAATGGTATCAATATACACAAAGATAGAGATCTGGAAGCCATACTGACTTCAGATCATACCTAATTATCCATCGGATCAAATTATTTCTCTCATAACTAGCCCTAAATTAAAACTCTTAGCTTTCACCTTTATTATTCTCATCATTCTTAACTCTAATCTTTTCATTATTGTAAGAAAGATCACTCTAAACAGCTGCTTTGATCAGCTACTTTCCTGCAATTCTACAGTCAAGCATATACTATTATCTGCAACTCCATTCCCAGACATACACCCAACAGAAATGCATGCATGTTCACCAAAGTAGTACTGGAGTGTGCATGAAAGCTCTGCTCAATATAGCTAAAAATGAGATTGTCTATATGCCCAACTATAGAATGAATGAAAAAATTGTGGCATATGAAACTTTATACAGCAGTGAGTATAAGCAACCAAATTACAAAAGAAATGTTTGTATGTTCAAACATTTAAATAAAATTTGAAAGCATGTGAAACTAAGCTATTCTTTTAGAAATCTAAACTGTGCTTAGCCCCAGGAATTATAGATGGAACAGGAAAGGGATGCTTGCAGTGTTCCATTTTCCTGTGGGGTCCTCTGGAGGCCACTGGATGGGGTCACACTATTTTTACAAGGAATATGCATACTCACAATGGCTTGTCTTTATCTGTTCTATATATCAATACAAATTTTTAAAATAAAAAACCAAAATTAATTATATTTCATTGCCTTTCCTCTATCGCTTCTCCCCTATATATAAACCATTTCTGTGCCATATTGAATTATTTGGAGTTCCTCAAATGTGTCCATTTCTGTAATCTCTTTTCCTTTGCACACAGTTTTCACCTAGGAATTCATGCTCAGATCTGTGTTTTGCCTTTTTCTCACTCGCTTTTTCTGCTTCATTTGTTCCCACTCAACTTCAAAACATAGCTCAGGCATTACTTTCTTTAGAAAGTCTCCCTGACCCTCCACCTTTTTCTTAGTCTTATCTCTGCCATAAGACATACCACTATGCACCTCTACTATATTTATGGATCTAGTTCTTTCTCTTGTTCTCAAAATCACTGAGTTGCTCAAAGACATCATATGCAACCTTATTTTAAGTCACAGGCCATTTGAGAGACAGTGTCCCTTGAGGTCTGATATGCTATGCAGACACTCAAGATAACCAGAAAGATCTTGTTAAATGAAATAATAAATGAATATATGTATATATATATATTTACACTGAATGCATACCTCCTAATACAGACTTTCTGGACACTATTATTGCAGTCTAGCATTTTGTCTTTAATACTATGCTTTAATTCTCCCTTACCTTTGTAATTATGATATAGCAAGTAACTGGGGTAATCTTTATGAAATATCCAAAGTGCCACTTAATTGCCAGCAAAATAAAAGAAAAACATTATGATCATTTGTCTTAAAGTGGTCATATTGGTTGTTATTTAGCTAATAACTTAGAGTGATCAAAATTGATGACACCATTGAATGTTTGATATAAATTCTCATCACATATCATCCAGTTAAAATACCTGTCATCCAAATCAATAGGGCAATAACTTGTTTAAAATGATTTTACTGAAGTTTTCATACCCAATCTGTTTTTACCAGAAGTTAATAACTAGGAGAGGCACATTCTCTCAAGATTTTTTTTCAAAAGTAGTATTAAACTGGTTTAGATAATATTTTCCTTCCCAGCACCCTAAAAATGATAGATTTATTTTTGTATGGATGCAAAATATAGTCCCTAGGCATTACCAAAGAATTTATTTTAAGAGCCAGAAGGTCTTTGTTTTAGTCTGTTTTGTGCTGTGATAACAGAATATCTGAGACTGGTTAATTTGTGAAGAACAAAGATTTATTTCATAGTCCTGGAGGCCTGAGGATCCATGATCTAGGGTTGCATCCGGTGGCAACATTCTTGTTGCACTGTAACATGGAGGAAGGTACCACATGGTGAGAGCAAGAGCAAGAGAGAACCAAACTTGCTTTTATAATAAACTCACTGTGGCAATAACAACACCTGTTCTCCTACTACCTTTGTTAATGTTCTACCTCTCAACACTGATGCACTGGGGATTCAGTTGTCTTCTAGCAACTTTGCAGAAAACATTCAAGCTACAACGGCCACATTGATCAGAAACAACATCTTTTGGGGCCAACATTGTGGTATAGTAGGCTCTGCCTGTGGCACAGGCATCCATCTGGGTGCTGGTTAGTGTCCAGCTACTCTCTGCTGATGGCCTGGGAAAGCAGTAGCAGATGACCCAAGTCCTTGGACCCCTGCACCCTTGTGGGAGACCCAGAAGAAGCTCCTGCTCCTTGGATTCTGATAGGCCCAGCTCTGGCCATTGCAGCCATTTAGGAAGTAAATCAAGAGATAGAAAAACTTTCTTTGTCTCTACCTCTCTCTGTAACTCTACCTCTCAAATAAATAAATAAAAATCTTAAAAAATGATGCCTTTTCCAGAACAGTATTTCATGCCAAATTATACTCTGCTCTTCTGAAAATGCCTAGATTGAAGAAAATGTTCAGTTGCGGAAGATAATTTCAGATTTCATTTCTTAAAAGTATAACATATTAACCATTTTGCTCTATTTCCTTCTATAAATTAGTTTCAAGTGTCCCAAAGTCCAATAAAACATTTACCGAAAAATTGAGCTCCATACTGAAACAATATTAATGAATGGTACATGCCACAGAATACCAACTCTATTAAATTCACAATACACATCTATTTATAAAATCTCTCAAATGCCTACACCCACGTTGGAGACCTAGAAGAAGCACCTGGCTCCTGGCTTCAGATCGGCGCCCCCTCTGGCTGTTGTGGCCATCTAGGGAATGAACCAGCAAAGGGAAGTTTCTCTCTGTCCCTCTCTCCCTCTCTCCCTCTCTCTCTACCTTTGCCTCTCTGTAACTCTGCCTTTCAAATAATAAATAAATCTTTGAAAAAATTCTCTGAAATGTACTGCTATTAGGAAACCTGTTCAAACTAGATTTTTATAAACCTATTTTACCTTTTCATTTTTAAAATTATATTATCATCACTAATTTTCACTAACATTTATTATGAGTTACAGGCAAGGCACTGATCTAAATAGGCATGGGAAATATGCAAGAGATAAAGCATGAGATTCAAATACTATAACCTGTAAATTCAGAAAGACCTACATTTAAACTTCAGCTCTGTCCCGTAAGAATTTTATAAATTCAGACAATGTAGTTATTTTATGATTTAATATAGCATGTGGTGCGCAGTAAGTGTTCAATAAATGGCAACAATGACAGTGAAAAAGACAGAAGATAAGAGAAGAAACATAATCTGATAGAAGCATAAAAATGATGTAAGAGATTTTGTTAAAGGTTGAATTAATTATGTGATTGTTCTGATCAATTGTGGAAAAGATCAACAAAGATGGATGAAATGAATCAACTGACTCAGAAAACACCGATAACTAAATGTAGAGATGTGTGGCTTGTAGTCGTACTCTAAAATGCACATCTGTATAAATGCAATATTAATGCCAATAGCTTTCATTATTATTATAATTTTTACATTTATTATCTTTATATTTTTACTATACCAGATGAGCTTTGAAATGGGCATATATTTTATTTTCATTTCCCTTTTATAGATAAAAAAGCTCAAGAGAGGAAAAGTGATTTATCAAAGCCAGCTAGTCTTGAACTGATCAGAAGCTCCTAGTTCCTAACAAGGTGTCACCCATTACATTGCACTAATTCCAGGATTTAATTCTAGGCCTAGAATGCAGATATGCTAATTTACTTGATTCTATTATCTTTGAATAAAATTGTATAGTTTTCAGTCCATTCACTAAAGTATTTGCTTTGAAGCATCTCAACTAATTCACCTGATAATTAGTAAGAATATCTGCAGAATTCAGCAAAGGTTTTATGTAAAGGGCCAAATAGTAAATACTTTAAGATTAAATATTGTAAATTCTGTCATAAATATTCAGTTCTGCCATTTTAACCCTAGGAAAGCCATGCACATGCACACATACACACACACACCTCACAAGTCATTATTATTAATATAATTTAAAGCAGCCGATTTTACATTTACTCACATAAAAAAACCATTCTGGTGCTCCCTGATCTTTATTATCATATTTCAATCTGGGATAACTCTTCTTCTGCCTGAAGAACTCTCTTTAGTATTTGTATTGGTATAGGTATCATAACAACTGATATTGGCTTGTCTTATTTTAACATTTTTGAATATGTGAAAGGCAGAGAGACAGCAACAAATAGCTAGAAAGATCTTCTATCCACTGGTTCACTCCCCAAATGCTCCCAACTACCTGGGATGGTACAGGCCGAAGCCAGGAGCCAGGAACTCAATCTGGGTCTCCCAAGTGGGGACAGAGACCAGGATACTGAGTCATCACCTCTGCCTCCCAGAGTGTGCACTCGTATGAAGCTGGAACAGAGAGCAGAGCTGGGATCCAACCCCAGGCATATTGATACGAGATGTGGGCATCCTAGTGGAAGCCTACCTGCTACAGCAAGTGTTAACTTTGAGTTTCACTGATGGAAAACATCTTCACGTACCTTAATTTTTTAGGGATATTATCATTGCATATAAATTTCCAGTTTGCCAGATTTTGTGTGTTTTTTTTTTTTTGGTTCTCTAAACATATGATTTTTCATGTTCTGACTGCCTTTACTTATCTTAAAGGTATACCATATCAGTTACTGTAACAAAATACCCAAAGCAGCCTAACTTTCTTTTTTAATTTTGTAATGATTTATTTATTTATTTATTTGAAAGTCAGAATTACAGAGAGAGAGAGGGAGAGAGGGAGAGAAAAAGAGAGAGAATCATCTATCCACTGGTTCACTCCCCAGATGACCATAACAGCCAGGGCTGGGCCAGGCCAAAGCCAGGAGCTAGGAGTTCATCCAGGTCTCCCACATGGGAAGCAGGGGCCCAAAGCACTCAGATGACCATCCACTGCTTTTTTCTAGCCATTAACAGGAAGCTGGACTGGAGGTAGAGCAACTGGGACATGAACTGGCACCCACACAGGATGCCAGTGTTGTAGGCAGCAGCTTCACCCATTACACCACAGCACCAGCCGCAGCAGCATAACTTTCTAAAGAAAAAAAGGTTTACATAGGTTCATGATTCTGCAGGAAACATTCTGAGACTGGGTGGCTTCATTGACTTAATCTCTATTGATGGCTTTCTTGCTGGCAAAGTCCCAACATGACAAGGGCATCACATGGCAAGGGTCTGTCCAGTCTGTCTCTTCCATCCCAGCGACTTAATTGATCTTAATCCCTTTTCCAAAAGCCTATATTTCCATTCTATAATTGGGTTAAGGTTCCTTTTAGTACCATTCATTTATGCCTTGGGAATGTAAGTTCTGGCATGGGTTCAGGGACCAAATCATACTCAAACCATGGCATTCTTCCCCTGAATCACCTGAAACTCACATCTTTCTCATATGCAACATATATCCACTACATCCCCATTAGTTTCAGTCTTGACTTAGTATACCATTGATTCAACAGTTAAGACTCTTATTTGAGACTCAAGGCAAACTCCTTACAGTTATGACACTAAAAAAAAAAAAAATCAAAACCCAGTTACATACTTGCAAGATGCAATGGTGGGACAGACACAACCTATATACTCCCATTCCAAAAAAGAGGGAAAGAGAAAAAGAAGACATTGGCCCAAAGAACTTTGAAAACCAGTAGAACAAACATTAAATCCTAAAGTTGCATGTTCCGTATTCAGGGGAAGACTGTGGTACAGAATGGGCTCCAAGAGCTTGAGCAGCCTGGCCCCCATGACTTTGCTGGTCACAGCCCTTGCTGCTGTTTCTCAAGCTGGTTTTTGCACCTTTTCACAGTGAGCATTTCATGTTTTTAGCACCTCTGCTCCCCTGGAAATCTCCACTTCAGCTTCAGCTTCATTCCCATAATTCTGCTAGGCATTCCCCTGTCAGGTGACCAATCCATGCTGGATCTCCAACCCTGTGTCACAGTTCTGATGGTGGAAGCTGTCATGACTCCATAAATCTTGCATTCCTCATACCTGAGAAACCACCATCACGTGGACCAGGCCAAGATCTGCTAACGGCCTGAGCTGCATTTTGGCCCACTTGAACAATGGCAGCAGCCCAGAATGCTTTATGGCCCGAACTTGAGGAAGTGAAGCCAGAGGCAGCCTTGGGCAAATGTGTCGAAAGTTCCCCTGGGTTGCATGAAATAATTCTGCCATCCAGGTCTCTCGGCCTATGATCTGAGAGGCTGCCTAAAAATTTCTAAAATGCTTTCAAGTCCTTTTTCCCATTGTTTCATCAATTAGGGCGAGACTCCCTTTACCACTGTAGTCTTCTGTCCTGAACATATTTTTCTTAGTTCCTTTTCCATCGAGGCTGCAAATTTCCCAAAGCCTTTTCATCTTTTACATTTTTGCTCCAATTCTCACTACAAAACTGACTAAAGGCAGCCAATGATACCATGCCACAGTCTGAATGTGTTGACATTTTGAAATCCTCTTTGCTAAATAATTTTAAAAATCTATGAACTTATTTATTTGAAAAGACAGGGTGACAGAGACGGATGAAGAGAGAGAGAGAGGGGTCTTTCAGTGACTGGTTCATTCAGCCAGGGCTAGGCCACCCTGAAGCCAGGAGCCCAGAACTCAATCCAGGTCTCCCACCCATCCTGAAGTAATTGGGCCATTACCTCCTGCCTCCCAAGTGCATTAGCTAAAAGATGAACTGGAAGCACAGAATACCTAGGACTTGATCAAGGCACTCTGATATGGGGTACAAGCACCCAAGCTCACTGTGCCACAACACCTGCCACTCATCATCTCTCTCTCTCTTTTTTTTTTTTTTTTTAATTTGAGAGTCAGAAAGACAGGAGACAGAAGAAACAGACAGACAGCTAAATATAGAAAGAGTGCTTTCATCTCCTGGGTCATTCCTCAGATGCCCACAACAGGTAGGGCTGGGCTGGGCTGAGGCCAAAGCCTGGATCTAGGGACAGAATCCCAGTCTTCCATGAGGATGACAGGAACCCACTTAATTGACCCATCACTGCTGTCTCATTATCTTTAAGTCTGGCTTTCCACAAAGCCTAAGGGCATCGAAACAATGCTGCCGAATTCTTTGTCAAGCTGCACCAGGGAAACTTTTAGTCCAATTCCCAATAGAATTCTGATTTTCATCTGACACCTTTAGTGTCCTGATTTCTGTTCACAACCACTAGTCAGCTCTTCTCTAGTGTTGTGTTCTACCAAGTACTCCTCTGAGACCCCATTAACACTCTGTTTAGGGCCTTCTAGGATTTCACTAAAGGTTGTTTCTTCCATTCTTTCCATCTCTTCCCCATCAAACATTCTTACACACAACTATGTTGGACCTTTCCACACATTCTAGAGTCTCTTACACTTTCTTTCATACTTTCCTTTTTTTGTTTTTCTTTAATTAAGTATTTTCTCTGCTACTATATTCCTATTCTTTCATTCTTTATTAAATAACAAATTAAATTACAAAAACATTGATTATTTAAGGATATGTTTCTGTTTCTTATTTTTTCCTTATGATTTTTTTATTTCATTCAACTTCTTTCTTGGAATGAATGACAATTTTGAACAAATACTAGAGGGGAAAGAGGGAAAATGGGTAACAGTAAAAACTTGGAATTTTATCTTTCTTAAGGGACACTTTAATTTTTTCTTTGGAAGACAGAGAATGATCAGAACTTATGGAAAATGTAAGTATTAGGGGTGTGCCAGCCAAATTGAAAGAGGTTGCGTTAATTACCTACCCACTCCCTTGCCATCACTAAATCAGGGTTGCTTTGGCAGAGTCGGATACTCAGAACGTTCAGTGTCCTCACACTTGAGACGAATGTGCTCCTCAAAAAGACAAAAACTCCAAGCAGAAAATCACAGATATTTTCAACACTTAGAGTTGAGTGTCATAATCAGTGCAATACCAAAGGTATCTGCTACAACTTCTCCTTGGGGTCTTGGATCCCCAAACCCTTTCTACCATGAAACTTTAATTATTTTGTGAATCTTCAAGATGTTGATTGTTTTCTTATGCCTTCATATACAGTCTTAGTGTAATGATCAGTGTTGTGATTTAATATTTGGTCTTTAATTATTTGAATAATTAACAATTATTAATTACTTTATTACTTTAATAACTGGTCTTGTGATAAAGCAATTAAAACCAGAAGAGGCAGGGTATAAAGTCTCTTAATTTTTACCTTTTAAAATTTGAGATATAAACACTGAGAAAGAGGTTTCAGAAGACCAAGAGAGATGAATCCATGATGTCTACTAAGCAGTTCTACAAAATGCCTGGTTTGAGGCACATCAAAACTGAAGCCTGGGACAAAATCCATAATATTTGGAAACAAAGAAGCATGCTTCTAAGTAACCCATGAGTCAAGGAAGAAATCAGAAGAAAAAATGGGAAGTATTTTTAACTGAATGAAAACACCACATATTGAAATCTGTGAAATGTGGTTAATGCATGATGAAAGGTAAAATTATAAAACAAAATGCCTATTTTTTAAAGATTTATTTATTTATTTGAAAGTCAGAGTTACACAGAGAGGGAAGGAGAGGCAGAATGAAAGTGAGAGCGAGAGCGAGAAAGAGAGAGAGAAAGAGAGGTCTTCCATCTGCTGCTTCACTCTCCAACTGGCCACAGCTGCTGGAACTGCACCAATCCAAAGCCAGGAGGCTGGAGCTTCTTCCAGGCATCCCACGTAGGTGCAGGGCCCAAGGACGTGGACCATCTTCCACTGCCCTTCCAGGCCATAGCAGAGAGCTGGACCAGAAGTGGAGCAGCTGGGACTAGAACCGGCGCCCGTATAGGATGCCAGCATTGCAGATGGCAGCCTTACCCACTACATCACAGCACTGGCCCCAAAAATGCCTGTGTTAAAAAGAAGGAAGGCAAGGCCGGCGCCGTGGCTCAACAGGCTAATCCTCCGCCTTGCGGCGCCGGCACACCGGGTTCTAGTCCCGGTCGGGGCGCCGGATTCTGTCCCGGTTGCCCCTCTTCCAGGCCAGCCCTCTGCTGTGGCCCGGGAGTGCAGTGGAGGATGGCCCAGGTGCTTGGGCCCTGCACCCCATGGGGAGACCAGGAAAAGCACCTGGCTCCTGGCTCCTGCCATCGGAGGGTGAACCAACGGCAAAAGGAAGACCTTTCTCTCTGTCTCTCTCTCTCACTGTCCACTCTGCCTGTAAAAAAAAAAAAAAAAAAAAAAAAAAAAAGAAAGAAGGCAAGACTCAATCCTGTTTCTTTCTTGAAAAATTAGAAAAGAACATTAAAATTACTGAATTGTATAAAATATCAGAGAAATCAGCGAATGAAATATTAAAACCAAATAAATAAAATAAAAAACTAGTTCTTTGAGATCAAGAAAATCAATAAATCCCAATTTAAACTAATCAAGTAGAAAAAAATACCTATAATCAATGTCAAGAATAAGAGAGGTGACATCAGTATAGATTTTACATTAATAGTATAAGGATTTATTATTAGCAACATTATAGTTATAAAATTAACAATTCAAAAAAGAGGAAAATGTATTGAAATACACAAATCTAAAAATATTCTTATATTCATTAAACAAATTCATTTCATAACTACCATTTTTCCACAAGAAAAGTCTAGGCTCAAATTACCTTATTAATGATTTCTAAAAATATTTAAGAAATAACAGAAATTCTACAAACAGTTGAGGAGATTAAAGAGAAGCTAACTATATAATTCATTCTAGGAAATCATGTTACTCTAATAATATTTAAGCAGAAAATGAGATTACAAGAAAAATATGAACAGATATCCCATATTTAGTTAATTATTTTTATTAATTTAGTAGCTCAAAACCAATAATGTAGGAGCTGGTATTATTAGTGGATAAACTCACTACCTGAGACACTGGTTCATGTCTTGACTGATCCAGTTCATATCCAGCCCTCAGCTAATAGCCTGAAAAAAATCAAGGGAATATGCCCAAGTTTTTGGGCCCCTGGTACCCACATGGGGGACCTAGATGAAGTTCCTGACTGTTAGCTTCCTTCTGGCCCAGCATTAGTCATTGGGGCCATCTGGGGAATGAAACGGTGCATGGATGATCTCTCTCTTCCCTCACTTGCCTCCTCCATCCTTAACTCTTTCAAATAAATAAATAAATCTTTTAAAAAATGTTTTAAAGAAAAATTAATCATATCTAAGTGGAGTTTATCCTGGAATGCAAGGATGATTCAACATTTAAACACCAGTTAGATGTAGGCATTTTGTATAGCAGTTAAGATCCTGCTTCGGACACCTTCAACCCAGATCCTAGTGCCTGGGTTTAAGTCGTGACCACTTCCCCAACCCCTCCTATCCCACAATTCCAGCTACCTGCTACAGCACATCCTGCAAGACAGTAGGTGACTGCTAAAGTGGTTGGACTCCTACCACCAATGAGAGGCTCAAACTGAGTTCTCAGCTCCTGGCTTTGTTGGCCAGTCTTGGCTGCTGCAGGCATTTCCGGTATAAACCAAGAGATTCACCTCTGTCTCTGCTTCTCAAATCAATCACTTTTAAATAATTATAATACTTTTTTTAAGTCCAATCAATATATTCCACCATATTTACAATCTAAATAAAAAAAAGCCATATGATCACTTTAGGACTCAGAACAAATATTTGACAAAATCCAACATTCTTTTCTTATAAAAACTTCTAGCACAAATGTAATAAAGGAACCTTGTACATCTTGATAAAAGACATCTACCAAAAAATTCAGTGATGGCACCAGATATTCTGCTTACCCTCTAGGATCAGGAACAAGAAAGTCCTATTCAACACTATCCTGAATGTCCTACTCAATGCAATAAGGCAAATAAATAAGCAAAATGCAAAACAAATCAATAGCATCTAGACTGGCAAGAAAAAATAATACTGTCTTTATTGCCAGAATATGTAATTGTAGAAAATTCTGTATAGTGTACACAACTACTAGAATTAATAAGTAAGTTCATTAAGTTTGTATAATAAACAGTTATCACATAAAAATTAAATGTTTTTCTATATTTTGGCAAAACACAGTTGGAAGTTTCTATTTAAAACCACCGTTTACAGTTGTACAAAGAAACTATGGGATTCTTAGGGATAAATCGAATAAACTATATAGAAAATCTGTACACTAAAAAAGCTAAGTGAAATTAAACTTTTAAAAGTGGAAAGATATTATCATGTTCATGTGTTATAGAACTCACTATTTGTATTGCACCAATTCCTTTTAAAAAATTTTTATTTATTAATTTTCATTTCATTTGAGAGGCAGAGAGAGACAGACAGACAGAGACGGAGAGAACTCTTCCTTCAACTAGTTAACTTCCCAAATGCCAAAAATAGGAAAGGCTAGCTCAAAGAGAATTGGGAACTCCATCAGGTTTACCCACGTGGGTGACAGGTACCCAAGTATTTGAGCCATCAACACTGCCACTCAGGGTTCACATTAGCAGAAAGTTGGATCAGAATCAGTTGTACCAGGACTAAGCCAGGCACTCTGGTTTGGAATGCAGGCAACCCAAACGATATTCCAACATCCCAACCACTACACTATGTGCTCATACTTCATAACACAATTCTTGACAAATCGCCTTAATACAATCAAAATGAAAACATAAGACATAGTTTCAAAGAAATTAATGTTAATTCTAAAATTCATATGGTAATGGAAAGTGTAGAGATTAATTAAAACAATTTTGAAAGCGCTAATAGTTCTCTGACTCAAGACTTTTTGTCGAGTTACCACATTACATAGAGTAGAATTGTCATTCAAATTGCCAAATAGAAGATTCTGAGAAGGTGGTAGACTAGAGAGCCTCAGAAACATCTCTCCCCATCTGGACAGCGATTTCACTAGCAGAATTTTTCTGATGTGACTACTTTGGAATTCCAAAAATCTGTTGAAGGATTAAAACTTCTATGGTAGTACTTGGATGCTAAATTATGTTTAATTTCATTCAAATTCAGCTCTTTACATAATAGCAGCAATTCATGCTCTACCCACGGTTCCATGGTAAAAAACTTTCATATACAGATGCAAGAGGAATTGCACATTTCATGTAGCTGGAATGGTCAGGGGTGAGCAAAAAAAAAAAAAAAATGCTATTCTCCAACCATTAGGGATCTGTGCTCTGATCTCTATTGTTTCTTTATGATTACAGACATGCAGACAAAGAGATTGATGGCCATTGTTGTCTTATCCCACTGTCTGTTTTTGCAAGCCCCTCCTTAAGCTGAAGTGACATTCAGAGGATTTAAAGAGCAGGTGTCCTTCCTCTTCCCTTTCCCTTTCTCCCTCCTTTGGAACTTGACATTAAAGATTAGATAATGCAGAAGCAAATATTGGAGCAGGCCTCTGTGGCATAGAGGGTAAAGCTACTTCCTGCAGTGCAGGCATCCCAGATGGGCGATGGTTTAAGTCCCGGCTGCTCCACTTCCAATCCAGCTCTCTGCTATGGCCTGGGAAAGCAGTAGAAGATGGCCCAAGTCCTTGGGCCCCTGACCTAAGTGGGAGACCTAAAAGAAGATCCTGGCTCCTGGCTTTGGATTGGCACAGCTCCAGCCATTACAGCCAACTAGGGAATGAATCAGCGAATGGAAGACTCTCTCTCTCTCCCCTCTCCCTCTCTCTCCTCTCTCTGTGTAACTCTGACTTTCAAATAAATAAATACATCTTAAAAAAAAAAAAAGCAAATGCTTAGATGGTGAAGATTAGAAAGTGATCACATGTACTCAAAGAAAAAACATGAGCTCAGAGACATGGTGAAAATGCCTTAAGTTTATGCCTCAAGATGGTGCTAGACTCAGAAAGAACCTAGAGTGAAAGAAGGAAACAAAAAATAACATGGAGGTGCAAGATGACTGAATAGAAAGTTCCTACCCTCACCTCCGCCAAGGAGAAGAACCAGGAGAAAGGAAGAACTGTGTTTCCAGGAGACTGACTGAGGGAAATCTACAGTAAAAAAAAATGATGGGAACACTCAGCAGCACAGGGACGTGGAAAAGTAGGCGGTACAGAAAGACCAACAAAGCACACCACAGCTTTTGCTCTGACTGCCTGGCCTGGGTTACCCCGTCTTGCAGGGAAAAGGTACGTGGAAAGCTCCACAATCCCCACCAATGTGGTAGACATGCAGCCCTGGCTGTAGGAGAATTACACAGTCCACACTAGCACTAAATCCAGTCCAGAAAGCTGATCGGGGTCAAAGTCACTGCTTTGCTTTTTCTCTTTCTTTCTTTCTTTTTTTTCTTTTTAAGGAACGCATGTCGCCTGGTCCCCAGCCAGAAAGCCCATATTGCCACGTTACGGCACAAGCACTACTGTGCTCTTCTATATTAGTAGCCAGCTGGCAGCCTGGTTATCCTCCCTGTGGCAAGCTCCCTCCCTGTAGAGCTAGGGCATTCGCACTGCAGACACCAGGCAGCTCTCCATCCTGTAGCATCAGGATTGCTCTTTGCAAGCTGCATTCAGGCTTACCAAATCTGTGTGATTTAGGGAAGTTCCCCTCTGATTCTCGAGGCTCCATGCCAGCAGCAGCTGGTACATAAACCCAGAGGACCAAACATGAGGAAGCCCCCTTCTGCATTTCTTAGCAAGGTACTAGATGGCCAGGATGCATGCCCAACTGTTACCCTTACATACTCTGTGGGAACTGAGTGCAGTACCTCCTGCAGCTCTGGGATTGTGGCTGGTAGTGTTACAACCCCTAAAATACTTCACACACACCGGTGGGCCCTATAGGTCCCTATCTGCATACCTATGCTTGAGGCTGGTGGCTGTTAGATCCCTAGCATAATCTGTACTCCATCTATGAGACCGGGTTAAGGACCCCCCCCCCCTGCATCCTGAAGCTCTGAGACTGTGTCTAATGGTTCTATAAGACATAGATATAACTCTGGTGCTCCGTGGTGTCTTCCATAGACCCTATCTGTATTCCTCTGCTCCAGGCCTGCATCTGCTAGTGCATAGTATCCAGTATAACAGGTGATCAAATTTGGGACCTGGGTAAGGTACTTTCTGAGTTCTGTACTGCTGGGGTTGGAACTGTTGGAGATATATTCCAGAGTCACCAAACTCACCATCCAAGGAACCTGATAAAGACTCTTCTGCCTCTTGTAGCTGTGGGTCTATGACCATCCCGTGAAGATACCTGTGTTCATCCAGAGGGACCAGAGGAAGACCCTATTTGCATGCAATTGATCCAAGCTCACCCCTGCAAGTGAACAATCCTCAAACTATCTGTGATCCACCAGTGGGATGTAAGTAAGAAACCTCTGAATGCTGCAGCTCTCTCACTAAGGCTGTTGGACCTCTATTCCACAGAGTCCCTTGAGTTCACCCCATGGGACCTGAGGAGGAGCCCATCTGCATTCCTCTGCTACAGATCCATACCTACCAGGACACAATCCACAACACAACCTGTGTGAGAATTGTGAAACCTGGGTACGTTCTCATCTGCCTCCTGAGCTCTGGGACTCTGACTGTGGATTGTATAGCCAAACACCTGTGCTTGGCCTGTGGTACCTGGAAAAGGCTCTGACTCCTTTTCTCTGCTGCAGTACTGCAATTGTCAGTGAACAAGCTCCAGAATAGCCTACACTTTTCCTGTGAAACCAGGAAACGTACTGTTCCTTCTCTGTAGTTCTGGGGCTATAACTATACTAAAATCCTCAGAGTCACTGGAACCCACATTTGGGTTCCATAGAAATGATTCCACCTGTATTCCACTGCATCAGGCTCATATCTTCCAAGGCACAATCCCCAGCGCATCCTATTTGCACCCTGTGGAATCACAGCATGGACCCTTTCACAACTCTAGTACTGGGACTAGGGCACTTGGTGATATAAGCCTCAACAATCTCCACACCCATCCAGTAGGACCTGGTAAAGGCCCCCATCTACACCATAGAGTTCCATGGCCACAGTTATGGTGCCACATTCCCCAGCCCCACTAAGGTTTGCCATGTGGGGCAAGGGGAAAGCCTCTCCTGTGTCTCACAACACCAGGAATGTGGCAACTGCCATATCAAACCTTAGTGTGATCCGTACTCAACTCTCTGCGACCTAAAAAACACACCTTTGAAGCTCACAGCCACATCAGACTCATGCTCCTATCTCCACAAACTGGGGCAGACAAGACAACTGTGGCACTCATAGACACTGAAATTACTCAGGTTACACTTCTGGGTGCATCTAGAACCAAAGTCATGGTAACTATCAGTTGACATCACACATTCCGTCTGAACGAAATGCCTGTCTGAGTGAAACCTACTCCCTAAAGAAGGACCTGTTAAACCACATGGGTATGTGTTGGTATAAAGACACAGGAAACACGATTCTGATTTGAGTATCTATTAAATGCCTTAAAAAGAATGATCTCTAGGAAACTCAATGAGATGCAAAGGAATTCAGATAGATGATTAAAGGAAATAACCCAATCAGGCAGAAATAAAAAATAATATAATTTAAAAGAATGAAGAAAGCCTGAGGCATGTGGGATATCTTTAAAGAGAAAAAATTGTCATATTATATAATAAAGATACCTGAAGGATAAGAGAAGGAAAAAAGAGATTGTGAAGTCATTTAAAAAGGAGAAGTTGAAAGAGAGATGGATATCAAGATACAGAAGCTCAAAAAATGCCAAATAAACTGAACTAGAAAAGGCCTTCTCTCATGAATACTGTAGTCAAAGTGTCAAAAGTTAAGGACAAGGAGAACAACCTAAAAACAGTGAGAGAAACCATCAAGTTACATAAAAGGAAACATCTTAGACTAATAGCAGATTTCTTAGCAGAAACCACAAAGACCAGAAGAGAATGGGATGATATATTCAAGGTCTTTTGAAAAGAAAAGATTATTTATCTCAAAGAGATAGAGAGAGTTAGAAAGAGTAGGAAAGATAGAGAAAGATCTTCCATTGGCTAGTTCACTCCCCAGATGCCTGCAATGGCCAGCTCTGGGCCACACTAAATCTGGGAGCCAAGAGCTTCATCTGGGTCTCCCACGTGGGTGGCAAGGGCTCAAACACTTGGGCTATTTTTCACTGTTTTTCCCAGGCAGGGAGCTGGATCAGATGGAACTGAAGCAGCCATGACAACAAACCGGTGCTGATGAGAGATGCCTGCATCACACATGATGGCTTTACCTGCTACACCACAACATTAACCTCTAAAAGGATTCTCACTTTATATTTTGGGGAACACAATGTATTAAGATATAATTTTGTGACACTGACAACAGAAAGAGAAGGAATCACAGCTGCAAAGAAGTGAATTTTTATGTTGTTGAACTGAGCATGAATTCAAATAAATGTTATAATTTTAGGATGTTAAATTTAATCTCCATGATAAGCACAAAAAAATAGCAACAGACTATAGCCAGAAGGAAATGAGAAAGTCATTTAAGCAGTTCACTTTAAAAAAAAAAAGTCAAGTAAGCACAAAAGGAGACAGTAATACAAGAAAACAAAGGACAAAACGCTGTACTCTAGAAACAGAAAAGCTAACACAATCCCAGAAATGTTACTCTTTTAGCAATTATCTTACATGTGACTAGATTAACTCTCCAATTAAAATACAGGTATTGACAGAATGGATTTTAAAAATACGTTCCAACAGTATCTTACCTACTAAAGATTAACTTTAAATACAAAGTAATGGGGCGATGCTATGGCATGGATGGTTAAGCCTCTACCTGCAGCATTGGCACCACATAGGGTGCCAGTTCGTGTCCCGGCTGCTCCTCTTCCTATCCCGTTCTCTGCTAATGCCCTGGGAAAGCAGTGGGAGATGGCCCAAGTGCTTTCATCTGGACCCGTGTTGGAGACATGGGAAAAACTGCTGGCTTCTGGCTTCAGATCAGTTCAGCTGTGGCCATTGCAGCCATTTGGGGAGTGAACTAGTGTATGTCTTTTTCTTTTTCTTTCCTTTTCTTTGTCTATAACTCTGCCTCTCACATAAAAAAACATAAACCTTTAAAAAATAAATATATAAATACAAGGTAACAAATAGATTAAAAACAAAAAGATGACAAGGATATTAACAGCAACCAAAAGAGAACAGGTTTGGTATACTAATGACAAAATAAACCTTAAAGAGGAAAGGTCACCTAAAACAAAAAAAAAAGAGTATCACTATGGATTGAATATTAGCTATTTCTTAAAGACCCCTGTGTTAAAGGCTGGGCCCCTAGGTCATCGCTACTGGCATGTGGTGGCACCATTCAGAGGTGTGGCCTTAGCAGAAACTCCCATGTCATTGGCAGTGTGCTCTCTGAAGATAATCCTCACAAGATTTGAACCCAGCTGTTCACTCTACTTCCTGACTAACCAAGTGATCTTTTCTCTGTGTGTCTTCCACCATTGCCATCTACCACCCTCATTCAGCAAGTAGGACCACTTGTTCTTGGACCTGAACTTCCAGAATTGTGAGCCAAATAAACTATTTCCTTTATAAAATTAGCTCTTTCAAGTATTATGGTGATAAAAAGCTGACTGATACAGACATTATTTTTTCTGAAATTTTCATTGGTAAATTACATATTTATGGTATACAATATGATGTTATAATATATGTATCCATGGTGGAATGATTAAGTAATGCTAATTAACATATTCATCATGTCACATACTTACCATTTCCATTGTGGGAATATTTGAAATGTACTCTCACAGCATCACTGAAATACCCAATACTTTATTATTAACTATAGTGCACAGTATGCTGTATATTCGGGACTTCACCCATTTTTTAATCAGGTTATTTTCTCGGTGTTTTACTTTATTATTAACTATAGTGCACAGTATGCTGTATATTTGGGACATCACCCATTTTTTAATCAGGTTATTTTCTCGGTGTTGAGTTAAGTTCCAAATATTTTGGATTTTTAACCACATGTCTGATAAATTGTATACAAATATTTTCTCCTAATCTGTGAGTTGTCTTTACACTCTGTCGGTTATCTCCTTCACTGTGCAGAAGCTCTTCAATTTCATACAGTCTCATCTGTTTATCTGTTTTTCTTGCCTCTGTATTTTGGGTCACATCTAAAAAATTCATTACTCAGACCAAAATTTTGGAAATTTTCCTCCAGTAGTTTTAGTTTCACATCTTTATATTTGTATTTTATCTGCTTTGAGTTAATCTTAAAATAATATGAGATTAACATCAAACTATTTTTCTCTACATGTTCTTTAGTTGATCAAAAATTTGTCCATTTTATGGGGTGCCATGCAGTGTTTATATACATCTATACACTGTATAATGTCTAACCTGGGAAAATACAAATTTTATAGCTTTTTAGAGGAACCTATAGTATATTATCATTATCTAGAGGATTCCAACATGCAGTAGAACTGAACTTGCTACTCCTAAGTATAACTTAGTATCTGTTAATCAACTTTTCTGCATCACTCCCTCCCTACTACACTCCCAACTTCTGGTAACCAACATTATATTCTTAACTTCTATGAGATCAACCTTTTTATATTCCACATATGAGTAAAATCATTCAGAATTTTTCTTTCTGTGCTTGTCTTACTTCTCTTAAAATAATGGCCTTCATGGGATATGCAGCAGACTCATAGAATGACAGATGCCCTAAATAGCACTCTGAACTCAGAATCAGCCCTTAAGGCATTCGGATCTGGCTGAGGAGTCCATGAGAGTATTTTAAGCATGGAAAGCCAAGACATATTCTGGCAAAAAAAAATAAAACCTAAATGAAATATCTCTGTGAGTGAGATCCTAGTGGAAAGAATGGGCCATCAAAGAAGGAGGTACCTTTCTCTGAAGGAAGGAGGGAGACCTTGTCTAAATAAGATCGGACTTGGCGAACTCAAAATGCTTCCATAGCCTTGGCAACGCATGACAAGAGCCTAGGATGATTACTGATGCCATAAACAAGAGTGTCAAATTGTTAAATCAACAACAGGAGTCACTGTGCACTTACTCCCCATGTAGGACCTCTGTCCTTAATGTGTTGTACAATGTGAATTAATGCTATAACTAGTACTGAAACAGTACTTTACACTTTATGTTTCAGTGTGGGTGCAAACTGTTGAAATCTTTACTTAGTATATATTGAATTGATCTTCGGTATATAAAGATAATTGAAAATGAATTTTGATGTGAATGGAATGGGAGAGGGAGTGGAAGATGGGAGGGTTGTGGGTGGGAGGGAAGTTACGGGGGGGAAAAAGCCACTGTATTTTGGAAAGCTTTCCAAAGCTGTACTTTGGAAACTTATATTTATTAAATAAAGTTTAAAAATATATATATATATATATATATATATATATATATAAAATAATGGCCTTCAGTGTTATCTAGGCTGTTTCAAATGACAAGATTCATCTTTTTTATGGATGAATAGTAATATACTGCATATATGTACAGCATTTTCTTTATTCATTAGTTAGTGGACATTTATATTGTTTTCATGTCTTGTTTATTGTGAATATTGCTGCAATGAATATGGGAGTGCTAATGGCTCCTCTTTTTTTTTTTTTTTTTTGACAGGCAGAGTGGACAGTGAGAGAGAGAGAGACACAGAGAAAGGTCTTCCTTTTTGCCGTTGGTTCACCCTCCAATTGCTGCAACAGCCGGTGTGCTACAGCTGGCACACCGCGCTGATCCGGTGGCAGAAGCCAGGTGCTTCTCCTGGTCTCTCATAGGGTGCAGGGCCCAAGGACTTGGGCCATCCTCCACTGCACTCCCGGGCCACAGCAGAGAGCTGGCCTGGAAGAGGGGCAACCGGGACAGAATCCACCGCCCTGACCGGGACTAGAACCTGGTGTGCTGGCGCCGCAAGGTGGAGGATTAGCCTATTGAGCCGCAGTGCCGGCCTGCAAATGTCTCCTCAACAGACTGATTTCATTTCCCTTGGATATACACCTAGCTAATGGGATTTGGGGATCATATTATAATTCTATGTTTAGTTTCTTCAGGAAATTTTCTGGTTTTCTTCATAATTGTTGTACTAATTTATATACCAACCCTAATGTGCTTATGTAGCTTGTGTAGCTTCTCCATATTTTTTTCATTACTTGTTATTATTTGTCTTTTTGATAATAACAAATGTAACTCAATCATGTGGTAACTCATGATGGTTTTAGTTTGAATTTCCCTAGATACTGGTGATACTGAATATCTTTTCATGTATTGCCTATCCATTTGTATATCTTCCTTTATCTACTAAGTTATTTGAGTTTCTTCTATAGTCTGGTTATAAGTTCCTTATCAAATGTATGACTTTTGTTTTGTAGCTTGTCTCTCCATCCTGTTGACTGTTTCCCTTGCTGTAAAGATCCTCGGTCTGATGAAGTTCCATTTGCCTTTTTTTTTATTTTGCTTTCTATGTTTTGGGCTCTGAATACTCTGAAAGGCATCTAATGGCTGAAGTATTGAATCCAGGCTCCTGGTTTTGTCATGGCACAGCCCAGACTATTGAGTCTTTAGAGAATAAAGCAGCAGATGGAAGTTCTCTGTATATCTGTTTGTGTCTCTCTGCCAATCCAACCACAGACATTTTTTTTAAAAATTTCATTTGTTACATTTAGGCTTTTAATCAATTTAAGTTGATTTTTGTACTTGGTAAGAGATAATAATCTAGTATTATCCCTCTGTATGCAGATACCCTGGTTTCCCAATACCATTGGTTGAAAAATTGTCCTTTTTCCAATTCATTTTTTAGCACCTTTGCAAAAAAAATCAGTTGGCTGTAAATGTGTGGGCTTACTTTTGTTGTCTCAATCTGGTCCACCCCATGGGAGACCAGGATAAGCACCTGGCTCCTGCCTTCGGATCAGCGCAGTGCGCCAGCCGCAGCACACCGGCCACGGCAGCCATTGGAGGGTGAACCAAGGGCAAAAGGAAGACCTTTCTCTCTGTCTCTGTCTCTCACTGTCCACTCCGTCTGTCAAAAAATTTTAAAAAAGTTAGAGCTTCTAAGCTCTGTCTGCTTCAGCTCTTTGCATGAAGAACACTTCTGTTAATAATGAGTCCTGGCATGTTATAAGACTGGAGTGAAACCAGCACAATTTGAAGACCACAACTCTCTTCATCAATGAGAATTTAAGACAAAGAACATAGATCAATATGTCTTCCAGATGAGTTGCTAAACATAGAAGTGCCAAACTCCAGAGGGTCCAGCATCCTCAAGTATGGGTTTCAGTAAGCACTTAGCATCCCATCCTGAAATGATTTTACAACACTTTTGCAAGGACAGTTGCTTAAATTCAGTCACTACTTTAGCCATTATCTGCTGATTTGACCTCCATTCCCAGCTTGAAAGATTTGATGTTGTTTACCTGAAGCATCTCAACATTATCAATTTGAAAAATGCTAAATTCTTCCTTGAAGAGATCAGTGGTTTTCCCAACATGACCAACTTAATTGGGAGTGGAAAAGGAAGAAACTTTTGCTGAAAATGCATAAATGTCTCAGTGCTGTTTTTCATTTTATTTGGGAATTGGCTGTCATTTCTTCTTTCTTCCTACTTAATAAGAAAAAATAGCAGTTAGAGCTCTTGGTACACAAAATAAAAGGAAAGGTTTACCTTTACTATATTAAGTTGCAGTTGGAAGATTAAATATGGTGGATGTTATATTAGAAATTTTGGGGGCCAACGCTGTGGCACAGCAGGTTAATGCGCTGGCCTGTAGGGCCAGCATCTCATGTGGACACCAGTTTGAGATCTGGCTGCTCGACTTCTGATCTAGCTCCCTGCTAATGTGCTTGGGAAGACAGAAAGCAACAGAAGATTGCCCAAGTCCTTGGGCCCCTGCACTCACATGGGAGACGGGAGAAGAGGCTCCTGGCTCCTGGCTTTGGATTGGCCCAGTTCCTGCCATTGCAGCCATCTGATGAGTGAAATAGTGGACAGAAGACCTCTCTCTCTGTCCGTCTCTAACTCTCTCTGTAACTATGTCTTTCAAATAAATAAAATTAACCTTTAAAAAATAA
The DNA here is from genome assembly GCA_949820135.1 of Sylvilagus floridanus. Classification (NCBI taxonomy): domain Eukaryota; kingdom Metazoa; phylum Chordata; class Mammalia; order Lagomorpha; family Leporidae; genus Sylvilagus; species Sylvilagus floridanus. Next base: position 64,114,041 of record OX463244.1, read on the forward strand.
AAAAGGAATTTTGGTGTAAGAAACTGACATATTATAATGAATTCTTTGAGTACCAAAACCCAACTCAGCATTCTTCATTACCAAAATTCAACAGAAGTTAATTTACAGCAGCACAGGTAAAAGAATAAAAAAAAAAAAAAAGGTAGTGGAATAGGGAAGCCCCAAAGATTAGAACTGAGAACTTTATTGCTGTCAGGGCTATTTCTTCCCTCTAATCTTTTCTCTCTGCTTCGTTTTACCTGCTGGTTTCATGTTCTCTTGTTGCAGCTCAAACTTTTTCCTTCAGTTACAGAACAGAGAATAGAGAACAGAGCTGTAGGCATAATTCAAGTTAGTGACTGAAAAGCACTTCCCCTGTGGGCTAGTTTAGGAATCACCCTGGGGCTCTGGCTTTGTGGTATCGCAGGTAAAGCTGTTGCCTGCAACACCAGCATCCTACATAGGGGCGGGTTTGTGTCCTGGTAGCTTCACTTCTGACCCAGCTCCCTGCTAATGACCTGGGAAAAGCAGCACAAGATGGTCTAAGCACTTGGGCCCCTGCCATCCACGTGGGAGACTCGGGTGAAGCTCTTGGCCTGTGGCTTCAGCCTGGCCCAGCCCTGGCCATTGAGCGATCTGGGGAGTGAACCAGTGGATGAAAGATTCTCTCCCTCTTTCTCCCTCTTTCTTCCTCTCCCCTCCCCACCCTGTAATTCTGACTTTTACATCAATATATAAATGTTAAAAAGAGAATCATCCTGTGAAGGGACTCTCTGGGCCTGCTTTCATGGCTAGATCACTCAGCATGCCAGGTCACTGTGATTGGGTTACATGATTGATATACATGGGTATAGGCCCTTTTCTGACATCACAGGTGCTGAGAATATTGTAATGAACAGCGCTTAGAGAATGATGTGGCTGGAGTTTGCACACACTCATTTGCTCAAGGACATAAGACATTTCTAGAACATTGGAGGAAAGTGATGGTAGCTAGGGAGGGAGAAAAAACTGAAGTTATCCAATCTATTGAATAGTTATCACAATCTATTGGATCAGTTTTCTGTCCTAAATCAGAATTTACCATAAACTCAGCAGCTTAAGAGAACACTCAAAGATTGTCTCAGTTTCTGCAGGCCAGAAGTTTGGAGATGGCATGGCTAGGTTCTGTGCCCAGTGTCTCACAAATCTGAAATAGTAGTTGTCAGTTAGGGCTGGCTGCTGGTCTTGAGCTCAGAGTTGCTTCCAAACTCACTAGCTGTCTGTGGAATTCACTACCTCGGGTGCTAGGACTAAGGATCTTTCTTTTAATGCTTTAGGATTTATTTATTATTTGTAAGGACTTTACTTTTTTGTTTGTTTGTTTTTAATGATTATTTGCTTATTTGAAAGTTAGAAAGAAAAAGAGGAAGAGAGAGAAAGGGAGAGAGAGAAAGAGAGAGAGAGGGAGAGAGAGAGAGAGAGAGAGAGAGAGGAGTATTCTGATCTATGTTCACTTCTGAAATGCTCAGAGAGCCAGGGCTGGGCCAGATCTGAAGCCCGGAGCCCCAAACTCCACTGTGGTCACCCACATGGGTAGCAAGGACCCAAGCACTTGTGACATCATCCTCTGCCTTTCCAACAGGAAGTTGTATGGGAAGCAGAGCTTCTTGGACTTGAATGGGGCACTCCGAAAGGGGAAGCCAGTGTTGCAAACTGGCTTAACCTGCTGCACCATAACCCTTGCTTTCATGCAGATGGTCAGCCAGGGGCTGCGCTCACCTACTGGAGTAGCCTTGCTCTTCTGTGCCAAAGGACTCTAACCAAAGCATTTCATGTTGTTTCTTCAAAGGCAGAATCTTTCTCTGACTTTCCCTGATAGGAAAAGGCCCATCCGGTTACGTCAGGCTTACACAGAATAATTACCCCTTTGATTGACACAAACTGATTTCAGACTTTAACCTACAAAATCCTTTTGTTTTTGCAATATAGTGTGGCATAACCAGAGGAGTGACATCATCATAATCACAGAAGCCACTTGAACTGAAGGGGAGGTTACATAGGGTACATACCCTAGGGGGTAGGAATGTTGGAGAGAAAATTCTGCAAAATAGATAAAATTCTGGAAATAGAGACAATACACAGGAACATATACAATACAATGCAAAAATAATAGCAGATATCTATAATTTTTGAAGTTTATATATATATATATATATATATATATATATAAAGAAGGGGGTACTCCAAAAAGTTCATGAAAAAATACATAAACATACACATATTTCAAAATATATTTGCCCACCAAAATAAACTTACTTTTATTTCCATTTGTAAGAAATATTTTGAAGCACTCTTGTATATACATTTGTTTGTATAAATGTGTATATATGTATATATATATATATAAAACAAATTATACAGAGGTGTATTTAGTTTCATAGACTTGGGATAAACTTCTTTTTGCTATAAATTCCATTTAGTATTATACTATGTGAATTTACTTCTTTCTACACTTAAAATTAGGAGTGATTTCTAAGCTTTCTTAGCTTAGAAATGTTTTGTCTTTAACTTTCCTTCACCTGTGCCTTGAAACTTCCAAAAATTGGCTTCCAGCTGTCACTATTATCTAGTTTCAAGTCCTAGAGAAAATGATTTTTTAAAGTCCATTAAAACCAACTGCAGTATGTGAACCAGTGTCTTGGCCACCGATCAATTATGGAGTTATCCCCACTTCCTAGATTCTTGCATTAAGTTCTGTGATTGCTTTCAGGAAAGTGTGAACAGTGGTAGTTTGAGCTGACATGAAGGGTCGTGGTCTCTGGAGAACTGTTTCAAACTTGGGGTATAGAAAGTAACCAGAATTTAGTTTTTCTTAGCAGCGCTGCCATTTTTCTAATATATCATTATAAATATATGTATTAAATACTTACTTTGTTCCTAAAACATTGCCAGTTGCCCTTCAATTTGGATATATCAGAGACGCAGAGATAGAAAAGTTTGTGGTCTAAAGCTGCTCCTTAGGAAACGTAGGGCTGTATCTGGATCCACAAACTCTTTAGTCAATCAGATGAATGCTGTTTTTCTTATCATATTCTTTTTCTCCTATATATATATATATACATATATATATATATATATATGCTAGAATGAGTAGTCTTATATTCCCTGTGTTTGTTTATTAATAAGCATGTTTTTTAAGAAATGCTTCAAATCTAAATAGTATTACCAGCAACTGATCATTATACTAAAAATAACTCACTGACGATAACAGCAATGATGACAATGATGACAATGATGGCAAAGGCTTTCATCTGTTTGGTAATTTTCAAATGTTTTTGAGATTATTAATAACTTCATCAATTTAATTTTAAGCTATGCTTTCTGTTTCTAATATATGTTGTATTAATTCCACAACAGCAGTTATACTGAATAATTTTTGTTGAGATGTACTAATATGCATCTAGGTGTGTATTATATATGTGTGTATATATTACATATATATGTATATAGTATATGTGTATGATGTATGTCTGTATGGCAGACAGAATTTTAACCCTACCACTTTTTGTAAACATATATATGTCCTTCATATTGGCTGGAAAGAATTCTAAAATGGAATTCTAAAAAAATACATTTTTAGTTGCTCCAAGATGGATTGGCATTTTGAAGAAAACACTTATATTCACAGGAATCCTGATGCTAAATTGCTATATTAATAAGCTCTGTGAGCTCTCTCGTGAAGAACGATCGTCTATCCATTATTAATGATGCAGAAAAATTGGGAATCGCTGGCTCATTGGGGTTAACACTGGGAAATACCTTTTTGTCCAGAATGACATAGGTTCTCAACCATTCATATCACACATTCTTCAGGCATATTAGGCGATTAACACCCACCCAATCTACTAGGCAGTCTTCATGGGTCAGCATGATTTGTATTTTCAGAGAGTCTGTGGCAGACAGCTTAATAAGTGAGGGAACAGGGAAACCAGTCATCTTGTCTCTTGCTTCTACATCCAGACTCTGCAACTTCAGCACATTTTAAGTTAGTGTTAGAGTCATAATAGAAAAGATTTTTGTGTGAAAGCACACTTTTGAGATAGCATGTACATGGAGCTTGGGAGTCAATGAGATACAGCTATGAGTTGTGTTGTAAAAATTTCAGTCATTTTCTTTTACCTGGAGATAGTCTGATTGTTCTGCCACACCTTCCCTGATTTAGCCCCTGCAAGCGTATAGGATTCTTTTTTTTTTGCTTCCTAAGCTTGCCTTGTGGTGTTTCTTTGATGACATTTCTTTCTTTCCCTAACTCCTCTGCTATTATTCAAGACAAGTTCAAGTTCCCATACCTCCAGCACACAATTCTTAAGTTCCTGTTCTAAGTAATTGTCCTGAATCATTAAATGTTTAAATTATTGTTGATAGTATATCATCTCATCCCCATAATGGGAATATGGGTTCTATGAAATTAAAGAAATTATGTTACCTCTAATTTTGTTTTAGATTCTTGAAGTCTATATTATAGCAGTAAATACTCATTAAAATATTTTACCATCCACATAAATGGATTTCTTTCATGAGCTGAGTAAATTCTTCTTTTTTATTCTACATAATGGCCTCACTTCTTCATGGTGTTTCACTTGGAGGTTTATTCCACTTATGGAATGAAGAGGGATCTACCGGGGGACTATGATGTGAGTTTTTTGTGAATAAAGGAATAATTATGGGATAGTGAAGTGCTGCAGAGATTCAAGAAGGTCTGAACTCCAATGCAGATTCAAAAGTTAACAAAAAGTTCCACCATCTATTTTAGAAAATATAAAGTGAGCTACCTGCTATTGTTGAGGTATTAAATCAACCAAATGCGTGTAAATTGTGTGACAGAATCTGGTGGAGAAGATTTTCCTCATGCTTTGTCAATTATGATTAAAGGCTTGGAAGATCCCGAATGAAAAGTAATTACATTGACACAACTCCATTATGTAAGAAAAATTCACACTGTGCTGCGGTGACTTTTGTTTTCTAATCAGCAGCTCCTCCATTGACGCCCCTCAGAACTTTACCCACCACTCAGAACTCCAGAATGATTGGGCTTGTTGGCTAGGGGCCGCACAGCACTGACAAGAACAGCCTGGGTACTGGACTGTGAGGGATGGAGGCAGGGCATTCCAGAAAGAGAACACCACACGCGAAGGATTTCATCAGTTGTGTCCTTGAATAGGCCACTTACTTTTGTCTCAGAACAGGGGGCTTGGTGTGTAGCGGATAGCGTTATCAGTACAAGAGGACAGCTTACTTGCAGTGTCATCGAATAATCGGCCTCAAGCAAGATTTGCTGAGAGGGATTCTTAGTTTACCTCTGGCAAGTCAAGGAGACAATGAGAAGTTAGATTTCCCGAGAGAACTTGCCTCCTGGACATTCAGGGTTTTTATAGCCAGGGTTAGAAGAGTGTCCAGGGTATAGAAAAAGGGGGAACAGGAGGATGCTTCCTGCTTGTAACATACTTCTTTGTACCTTTGTACGCGTCCCGAAATCTGCTTTCTTTCCTTGTTGGCGATGGTCTACGACACTCAGTGCAATGTTGCAAGGTAAGCCTCCGTGGAAGAGCCTCTGTAAGACAGGCTTCGTGGGCGAACTGTTTCAGATTCCCCTCAGCTGTCCCAGTGCCCTCCTTTTCCCTAAGCCCCACCCTCTCGGAGTCAAGCATTTGTGGGCATAGAGCATCTTTCTTCAACGTACTTTGCATCCATAACTGTTCTGTGAAGCAGCGCTCATTGCACATATGAGAATGATTTAATTAAACAAATGCGGTAACTTGATTAACTAACACAGCTAGTAAGTGATAGAGTGAAAAGGCTGATTCTGAGCTTCTGCCTGCAAATTCTCTTGCTTTTCTAACCGGAGACTGCTTCTCTATTTGTTGTGGGAAAACAATGGGGAGTATACATTATCTTTTTGAAAACCTCCAACAAAATGCAAATTCAAATTTCTCAGTTTGCCAAGTCTCAAATAACTTAGCTTGGTACTGTCATTAATTTGCTAGTGTAAGATTTATCCTGACTTTCTATACACTGAGGGTAATGAAGGAACATACTCATTTGTGTGTGCTTTAAAGCAATATGGACACATTGATAATATCGAAGCTCATGAAGGGTGAGAATTTAGAACTGCTTATTCTTTATATCTATTTTACTTTGTAGGTTCACTTTCAAGTCAATACAAACACATACCTGAAAACAAAACTTACAGGTTGTGATGTTATCACACATTGATCTGATAATAAAACAAAGCCAGAACTGATGTTTTCTATTAGGAATTGGCCTTGTCATGTATCTGTAGATGTGGATGAATCTGGGCATTTCAGCTGAATCAGATACAAAAATTACATTCTTAGCATTGCCCATGAACATCAAAGAGTATGTCAAGCAGCTGTCAGTGATCCAGAACTTCAGGTATTCGCCATGTACTAAATATTTTAATGGAAATGATTATAAGAAAACACACTTAAAAATCTGCAAAGACAAGGAAACAATGTGGTGATGTGTGGCCTGTTTTAGCAGAGAGGTTTTTGGACACATGACATGCATCATACTAACATATATTAATGTCAAAAACATCCTCATTTAATCAGCAGTCATATAGTTTGTGTCTCAGGAATTTGAGAAGATTCCCAGCAAAGAGGTATTTTACATACTTTTAAAAATATTTTCCAAATATACTCATCAGCATACTGAATTGTGTTAAAATGATATATGTTATTCATCGTATAAATTTCTTTTCTTTTTTTTTTAAGATTTAGCTATTTACTTGCAAGTTAGAATTACACAGCGAGAAGGAGGGGCAGAGAGAGAGAGAGAGAGAGAGAGAAAAGTCTTCCATCAGCTGGTTCACTCCCCAATTGGCCACAATGGCTAGAATTCCACCAATCTGAAACCAGGAGCTTCTTCCAGGTCTCCCATGCAAGTGCAGGGGCCCAAGGACTTGGGCCATCTTCTACTGCTTTCCCAGGCCATAGCAGAGAGCTGGATGGAAAGTGGAGCATCCAGGACTCAAAACAGTATCCATGAAGGGATGCCGACACTGCATGCGGCAGCTTTAACCGCCAAGCCACAGTGCTGGCCCCTATTTTTTTTATTTTGAATATTATCTGTGCTATATTTCACACTGGGTAATGGAATAGTGCACCAAACCTTCAGTCATTATCACAAAGATGTCACCTGCATAGCCACTACCCACGTTAAGAAAAGTAACATGATCAGGGGCACAGAAGCCTCCTACATGCCCCCATATATCATGACTCTCCTTCCTTTTCTTGTCAAAGGTGACCACCATCCTGGATTCTAATGCAGTAGTTTAGTGCTGTCCATGTTTAGAATGATATTGTATGCATCGTTGCATTATTTTGTGTCTGGTTCTTTTGTTCAACATTGTGAGATTCAGCCTTTTGCTGAATATGGATGTTCTTTATTTTTATCTATTTTTTAAGATTTTTTTTCACTTTGAAAGGCAGAGTTACAGAGAGAGAATAAAAGTAAGAGGAAGAGAGAGACAGAGAGAGAGAGAGACAGAGAGAAAGAGAGAGAGATCTTCCATCTGCTGGTTCACTCCCCAAATGACCACAACAGCTTGGGGATCTAGGTCAGGCCAAAGCCCGGAGCACAAAGTTCCTTCTGGGTCTCTCACAGAGATGTAGGGGCCCAAGTGCCGGGGCCACCTTCTGCTGCTTTTCCAGGCCATCAGCAGGGAGCTGGCTGATATGTGGAGCAGTCGAGACTTGCACCAGCCCCAGTATGCGATGCTGGCACAGCAGGCGGAGGCTTAATCTGCTACACTGCAAAGCCAACCCCCATATTTTTTTAGGTATTCCCTTGTGCCCATTCATTCTGGGGTTGTTAAGACTTTGATGCTGTTACACTGCTTTTGGACTAACAGGAAAGACAAATTACTCCATCTGAGACAACAGCAATAATAACCTCAAAACTGGACAAGATATATAATAATTGTCTTCAAGACATGGAACATCAGACCTTGAGTGGCAATGATCCATGTGAGATGGAAAATAAATGAGGTGGCCAAACAGTTACTTCAGATGATGGCTTTGAGAGAGTTTACAGGCCGTGACAAAGGGTGTGAGGGTGGGGCGGGTCCCAGGTAGACTTGCTGAATTTGCAAGGGAGAATACTGGAGCAGAGAGAACTGCAGACAGGAGAATTTGGGGGGAATCTTGCATACTCAGGAAAATACTGACAGCACACGCACGTGAAGAAACTATCAGAGGCAGAGAAGAGAACTACCTAACGGTTTTAGGGGGAACAATACCCAGCACTCCCAAAGGACTGGAGACAGTGCCTGATTCCTGTAATCCAAGTATAAATTTGATTATTCATGGAGCTTTGGGTCAAGTTCTTAGTAAGGTCTTGTCTCAGTAGTAGAGAATAGTTAGCCCTAGAGTATACATTGCTCAGGCTTCATCTAATAAATCTAGCCGCACGATTTGAGGGACTGAGCACAAAACAGAAATCCTGATTTCCCCTTTTTGAAATTATGAAGACTTTCAATTGGCAGCCTAGCCTAGGGCCTCTCAAACCTTTGGGCTGTATGCTTCATCAGTCACTTGCCCATGAAGCAGCCCTGGTTATGAACAAGGCCAGAAAGATTCAAACGGTTTCCAAGTAACTTCACTTTGTCTCTCAACCCTATTGTATGTCTTGTTTTTCTTTCACAACATTTTGATTCTTCATATGTATACTTATTTTTGACTGACTTTTGGATATTTCATGTGAAAATTATAGAAATAATTTGCAGCTTAGGATGATAATATTTTCCAGTAGAGAAGACATGTGTTTTTTTGGTCCTGGTAATCTGTTTGGGAACAATAGAAAGTTAAAATTTTCCTCATCGCTTTTCAGGGTTTGAATTCATTCAAAATTGGGTGTTAGTTACAGCAAGGGATGATCTACTTCCGTTCACTCTTCTCCTAAAGTACAGTATTTCATGGCTCTGAGCTGAAACTTAAATGTTTAAGAGACCTCGACTGTGGTGGGCCCGGACAGATTATTTTTGTCCCCTGAGCCTTGTTGAAAGTTCTGAACAGTTTCTTAGACGTTTATCTACCTATTCCCAAGTTAATAAGTATTCCTAGGGAAAACTTAGCCCTTCACAACTACTCAATGATAATTTGAAATATCATCTTAATTATCTTAAAGCAATAGCTTCATTTTTAGGATAAGTTGACAAATTGCACAGTTTTCTACAGTGTTAGATGTCTTACAAATTTATTACACTTTTCAACACCACATTAAATAGTTTGTAGTATACTCGTTTCAGTGAGCTGGAATTCCATTCTGGAGAGATTAAAGATGGTACCCAACATTGCATAAATATTAAGTGGCCAGCCACAATTTAATCTTGGTATTGCTTTCGAAGCTTTCCTTCTTTAAACAAATGTATTCTCTCATTTAACATAATGTAGATTAAAAGTTTTCAAGTAGGGGTCGGTGCTATGGCTCACTTGGTTAATCCTCTGCCTGCAGTGCCAGCATCCCATGTGGGTGCTGGGTTCTAGTCCCGGTTGCTCCTCTTCCAGTCCAGCTCTCTGCTGTGGCCCGGGGAAGGCAATGGAGGATGGCCCAAGTGCTTGGGCCCCTGGACCCACATAGGAGACCAGGAGGAAGCACCTGACTCCTGGCTTTGGATCGGCGCAGCTCCGCTCCTGGCAGTCATTTAGGGGGTGGACCAGCGGAAGGAAGACTTTTCTCTGTCTCTCTCTCTCTCACTAACTCTATCTGAGAAATAAATTTTAAAAAAAAGTTTTCAAGCGATGCTTGTCATGTCATAGAGACTTCTAGCATTAAATCTTAAAGCTGCATTGAAAAGAGTTAAATGGCTGAAAGTGCCAAATATGAAGGAAGTCTGTTTTGGTGAGATCATGCTGCTGTAACAGAATACCAGAGAGGGGGTGACATAAACCACACATTTATTTCTCACATGTCTGGATGTAGGGAAGTCCAATATCAAGATGCCAGCAGACTGAATGTCTGCAAAGGGTCTTCTTCCTCGTTTGCAGGTAGCTCCTTTGGAATCTCACTTGGCAGAGAGCAGAGAGAGTGAGCTCTTTGTTCACTTTGCATAAGGACTCTAATCCTACCCATTTGGGCTTCATGTTCATGAGCTAATTGTCTCCCAAAGGTCTCATCTCCAAATTCCAACACACTGGGGTTTAGACTTCAAGATATGAATTGGGCCAGTGCCAAGGCTCACTAGGCTAATCCTCCGCCTGTGGCGCAGGCACCCCAGGTTCTAGTCCAGGTTGCGGAGCCGGATTCTGTCCCAGTTGCTCCTCTTCCAGTCCAGCTCTCTGCTGTGGCTTGGGAGAGCAGTGGAGGATGGCCCAGGTGCTTGGGCCCTACACCCTCATGGGAGACCAGGAGAAGCACCTGGCTCCTGGTTTCAGATCAGCGTGGTGCACCGGCCGCAGCACGCTGGCCGCAGCTGCCATTGTGGGGTGAATCAACGGAAAAAAAGGAAGACCTTTCTCTCTGTCTCTCTCACTGTCCACTCTGCCTGTCAAAAATAAAAAAAAAAAATATATGAATTGTTGGAGGACATTGTTCTTACCAAACATATATAGGACATAAACCTTCCTCCCAAACATCATCATTTCATGATGATGCTTGATTTAAGAGCTGAGTTTAAAATTAATGTTAAAATATTGGAGACTTCTGTCCATGTATAGATTGAAGACTGAATGGAAGAATCTTTTTAAATCCTTTCCAATGACATGCTGAAAATTTAGGGTATTTATTTGTTTTAGTCATCTAGGCTTCTATGACAAAATGCCATGGGTTGGTGGCTTAAATAACGGACTTTTTTTTCTCACAGAGCACAGGGAGTCTGACATCAGTATTCAGCATGGCTAGATTCTAATTAAGGCCCTCTTCTTGGACTGTAGCTGACTGCCTTCTTGCTGTCTCTTCACACGGTAGGGAGAGAATGAGAACTCTCCTGTGTGTCCTCTTATAAGAATACGAAACACATTCATGAAGGCTTCTGACACATGCCCTCATTCAAATCTAATCATCTTTAAAAAGCTATCACATTGGGAATCAGAACTATAACATATAAATGTGAGGGCAGGGGACATAATTCAGTCCATAGTTCCATTATATGGCCAGCCCCGTGTGTGTGTGTGTGTGTGTGTGTGTGTGTATGTGTGTGCACACACACGTGCCCTTGTGTCTGAAAAAAGAGAAAATCGGTTCCTTGGAGGCATTTCAGTCATTTTTGATAACACTGTCCTCTGTACTGGGTTCATCTGCTGGTATTGCACCTTTATACTCTACTTGAATGGCTCTGATGGCTTTACTAAATCCCTAAGAGCTATGATTTCTATTATAAACTGTGACATGAAATCTAATAGAATCTTTCCATTGAAAGTTGACTGCAATATTTATCACTTATAAATGTAAATAGATATGGCTGGACAGTTTCCCCCTCTTACTTTATAGCCTGCAGTAGCATGTTATCACATCCAAATATCCAATTTGTAAAGTGCTGAAAGTATTCTGGTGTACAGATAGAGTTCCACCAGCCATTACACACATAACAACACAAAAAGCTCCTGCTTGAGGATCTCTTTCAAAATGTCCACCATTAACGGCTGTGTGTACCTCTCTTCTTACCATTTGCCCTCCTAGTCTCCCTTCTACCTTCTAATTCTTTGGTATGTTAAGGGTACAGAGTGATGGCCTGAAATCTGAATATGGCCCCTGGACATTTGATGTTTGGCCTTCACAATGTGTTGAAATTTTTGAACTAGGCTTTGAAAGTCAGAATTTTTCATGTTGAATATCCAGATATGCTTGGTTTCTTTGACAAACAAGAAAATCGGGTGACCCATGCTTGCTTCCCAAATGGTACCTGTCAATCTTCAGGTTTTATTACTCAGTCCCCACTCAGCCCCTCCTTAGGGTTTTATAGCAAAGTAGCCACACTGTGTATTACTCCTCCTACCTGAATTAACATCGTTCACCTCACTCAAATACTAATGATATACTCACAGACCTGTGTTCCTTAAATGACTGGAAGTGGGGGTGTCTGAATGAATAAGTAGAACTATTCATTATGTAAATGTTCTCATCACGTAAGACTCAACAAAAAGTCAAGTGTGTGTGGAGGTGCAGGGACTCTGGTGTCCCACTCTTACTCCATGGAAGTACATCTTTGGATGCCTGGGACTATTAAGGGCGGGACTTCTTGTAGGAGAAAAGGCCAAGTTTGACACTTGGCTGATTTCTATCTGAATCTGTCAAGCATCCTTCCTCAGCATGTGATATATTTCACTATTTGTCTTTTTACATTTTCATGCCTGTACATGTGGGTAGAGCCTCAGGAACTTAATTTCTCTAGGAAATCTCTTAAAGTAAGAATTTTCATATTTTCTCACCGCACGTAATATACCATTTTGTGCTGAATTCCAGCATGTGATGTTTTCCTTCACAGGCTAAACTTGGAGGCAGCTTATGCAGGTGAGTGTTTGAGGGATGACGTTTCCTTAAACAACAATGACAAGAGAAGTAAAGGGGATACGGGTGTTACAGGTGAGCAAAGAGGGAATAAAAGGCTCTGGGGATAGTTCAATAGCATAATGCAAACTATGCATATAATCTCCAGCAGCTGAGTCTTGGAGATAAATAGCAAAAATTAAGAATTTTTTAAGGTTTAGAATCTTGTGAGTGTTTATTTATCAGGCTGGTAGATGTTAATGGATTCTAGATGCTGGTCCTGTTTTATTTTACAGATTTTTATCTCCTAGGCAACTATCTTATTACATTCATTCCCCCCCCATTCCCTAATTTTAAGGTATTTACAAATGTAAAATCATTGCTTTAGGATAAGTGTTTAGATTTTGCAATTTAAATTTATACCAGATTTATTTTAATCTAAGCAAGTGCTGATCCCTGAACCATTACGATCTCACTCTATGATCTAAGACAAGCCTCTTCATTTTTCTGTTTTTTTTAACATTGTTTAAAATATATGTACCATAAAATTTACCATCACAGACATTTTAAAGTGTATGATTCTGTAGAATCTGGCACATTCACAAAGGTGAATTCTATTTAGGACACCTCCAGAATTCTATTTAGGACAAATCTTTGAACCTCCATCAGAGATAGAACATCCCTAAGCTGTATCATTTTAAATAATAATTAGCTTTTAAATGTAACACTAATAATGCCCTTCAAAAAAGGCTTGATGAATTCTTTGAAATTTGCTTCAGGATTTAATATGTTTTCTGGAGTAAGAAGTATTGTTTTGTTGTAAGACATTGTTAAAAGAAAAATTTTAGACTAATTAAATTTGACAGTTTATTTTAGTGAAGATTTGTTCATAAATCAGGCAGCTTTAGAAATAAAAGAGGTTCAGAGAACTCTACCATCATAGTGTGAGCAGAACATGGAAGCAAAGTGCGGATATTAACTGATTGGATACAGCTGCACATTTACCGTATTGGGGTGATCTGATATAAAGTCCCTGGTTAGGTATCAATTAGCAGTTTCTGATTGGTTAAGTCTTAGTCTTATTTTATTGTTTACATTGGGCTTTGTTTGCTAACTTAAGAACCCACACTACTGGAACTGTCTCAACCTAATGACCTCCTGGTTTATTTTTTAGCAGTATGCATAAGCATATGATAGTGAATACCCTTTTAGTATGATTGATTCTAAATATAGAAAGTGATAAGCAAAAAAATCACTGGATATTTTGAAGATCAGAGTTTATATTTCTTATTACACATTGGAATCTTTCTAATCACCTGCAGGCCAAAGGTATCCTCCCCCTTTGCATGTATGACTCCTACATAATTTGGGGGAACTGGGGAACTAGGCATGTTTGGGAATTAGACATTTTCTAAAAATTAAGCTTATCTTTTTTCTTTTGCATTTTTTTGATTCAGATACTAATCTTCATTTATTTCCTTTTGTTGATTCTGATTCCAAATATTCTATGCATTTTTTTGTTTTCTTGATTTACATTTTCAAGGATAGTATTTTTTCCTTTTTATTCTTTGCTTTTTATTTGCTTCATTTTGTTTATCTTTTCTTCCTTCTCATTCATTCCTTTACCAATTTATTTATGCTGTTTATCATTTATTTTTACTTGCTTTGTGTGTGTATTAAAAAACTGCCATGGATGCTGTTCCACTAATTTTCATAAAACATGCAACACAGTCTCATGGATAGTAAAGGAACTGTGTTAACCTAAATGTTCTCTGCCCACAAGGAAGCAGGGGCCAGAATCCTCTTACCATCTGTCCTTCCAAGGATCACCTTCCTCAGGTACATGGTGGTCCATGCAGTGGTCAGCTCCTCCGCACTCCTGTTTCCCACGTCTGCTTTCTGATTTTCCCCTGTGTTTGCTTTAAGGGTGAATCCAGGCTCTGCCAAGCACCCTTCAAAACAAGATGATTTGGCATTATAAATGTTCAAAGGAGGCTGTGGATAAGGGACTGATTACAGCAAAACCAGAAAACAACTTCTGCTTCAGTGTAGACATTAATTTTCTGAGAAATATATCAGTTTTTTCCATCACAGATTTTTTTCTCTTATAAACAGTGTTTCTTCTAAAGTTCTGGACTACCATGTTGATATTTATGCTTTATTACATATGGGTGCATGTCAAAATATTTTAAAATTTCTACAACCCCATTTATATTTAGAAACTGTCGACATAGTGGTACTTCCTTCCTTTTGAATAAACAGAGAAACTATGTGTTCTTAATTTTCAGAGTAAATTGAATCTTTGTAATAAACATGGCACCTCAGAACAGAGTTCTATTTCATTCATGTGTATTTGCTAATATTTTTAAATGATTGCAACAGGGACTAGCATTGCTGTGTAATGGGTTAGGCTGCCAACTACAATGCTGGCATTCCAAATGGGTGCCAGTTCAAGACCCTGCTGCACCACTTCTGATCCAGATCCCTGCTAATGCACCTGGGAAAGCAGTGGAAGAAGGCCCAAGTGATTGGGCCCCTGCACCCACTTGGGAGACTCAAAAAAAGCTCCTGGCTCCTGGCTTCAGCCTGGCCCAGCCCTGGCTGTTGTGGCCATTTAGGAAGTGAACCAGTGGATGGAAGATGACTCTTTTGTTCTTTCTTCCTCTCTCTCTCTCTCTCTCTCTCTCTCACTCTAACTCTACCTTCAAATAAATAAATAAACCCTAAAAAAATTGCAAAAGACTTAATTTAATCAACTAACAAATCTGAATGCTCTCCCACATATTTATTAATATTGTCTCTTGTGTTGATGATCTCTTTCATTTCATTTTACTCACTTAGCTATTTGGAATTCAGAGTTTTTTTAAAACAAATATGAGAAGACTTACAAAACACATTTTATTTAAAATACTTACAAACATTACAATTATATATCACTTATCCACAGCAGCTCTTTGGTTTTCTTTTGAAAAATATGCTATAAAATCATGTTATGATATCATAAAACTGATCAAGTAACCAAAACTATATTAAGTACTACTGCAATTTTGACATTCAATGAAGATACTAACATCTTAAGTATTATTGTCTTTTATTAAATTAATATTCTTGGAAGAAGAAAGTCAGAGGCCCCAAGTACTGTACCCTGGTTGTTATGGCCAGGGCTCCTCAACCATTTAAGGTCCTTATATCTGGCCTGTTTCTGTGCAAAATCCCACCAATCTAAAACTCATGATATGGTATAACTACTTTGAGCACTTTTCAACTTTACCCTGCTCCTGAATTATTTGTCCAATTCACTTAGTATATCAAGTAATGATTAAGCTATTCATTTAACACACGCCAAATTCCTTTCAGGAACCACACACCTAGTATTTTAGTTTCCTCATGCCTGTTAAACAAATGACCACAAACTATGTAGCCTAAAACAACATTTTTTTCTCTTATAGTTCTATAAGCCAGAGGTTGGAAATCAAGGTGACAGCAAAGGTCAGGCTATCTCTGGAGCCTCTGTGGAAGAATCTCTCCCAAGCCTTTCTCTCCGCTTCCAGTCTTGCTAACAATCCTCAACATCCCTTGGTTTATAGAAACATCACTCTCCAATCTCTTCCAACAGCGTCAAATAATATTCTTCTTGTGGCCGGCACTGCGTCTCACTAGGCTAATCCTCTGCCTTGCGGCGCCAGCACACCAGGTTCTAGTCCCAGTCAGGGCGCCGGATTCTGTCCCTGTTGCCCCTCTTCCAGGCCAGCTCTCTGCTGTGGCCCGGGAGTGCAGTGGAGGATGGCCCAAGTGCTTGGGCCCTGCACCCCATGGGAGACCAGGAGAAGCACCTGGCTCCTGCCTTCGGACCAGTGCGGTGTGCTGGCCACAGCACGCTGGCCATGGCGGCCATAGGAGGGTGAACCAACGGCAAAAGAAGACCTTTCTCTCTGTCTCTCTCTCTCACTGTCCACTCCGCCTGTCAAAAAAAAATATTCTTCTTGTATGTTTCACATCATCTTCCTTCTATGTATGTCTGTCTTTGGGTTTCTTCTTTTATGATCTTGGCTACAAATCATGTTGAATCTATTAAAAGCTAATTAAAAATTTAAAAAGAAGATTGCCAAATACTTCAAAAATTATATAAACAGAACATATTTCATGTATTTCATAAGTATAATTCTAAGAAGGTAACCATACTTCTCTCTTTCCTTCCTTCCTCCCTCCCTCCCTTCCTTCCTTCCTTCCTTCCTCCCTTCTCCTGTTCTTTTTTCCTTTAATTTTGTAAAAACATAATTTAAAGCCACTCTATAATCACTAGCTTAATGCACAACTAACCATAAGGTTAAACATGTAAAAAGTAGAAAGAGCACAGTTACACAGGAGTATACACAAGGCTAAAATAAGAATCAAATCATAAGATGTTTATTTCACTCCTATAACTTTTTTTGTATTCTATATTAACTCCCACATATCAGAGAAAACATATGATATCTGTCTTCTGGAGACTGGTAAAGACAGGATTCCATTTTTTTTTGCTGAGTATTATTCCAGAGTGTATACTTACCACATCTCATTTTTAATATCTGATTTCAATAATTTGGGTCTTCTCATTTTTTTGGTTAGTTGGGCCAGTGGTATATAAATTTTATTTTTTTCCCAAAAAAACAGTTCTTCATTTCACTATTCTTTTATACTGTCTTTTCTTTTTTGGCTTCAATTTTTTTTGTTTCTTCTCTGATTTTAATTATTTGTTTCCTCCCAGTAATTATGTGTTTGCTTTTTTCTTGTTTATCTAGGTCCTTGAAATGCAATGTTAGATCATTTATTTGATGCTGTCCAATTTCTTTATACAGGATTTAATTACTATAAGCTTTCCTCTTAACACAGATTTTGCTATAAACATTTTGATGTGTTGTCATCTTCATTCATTTCTAGGATTTTTTATTTCCCTTTTTATTTCCTCAATGATCCACTGTTCATTAGGAAAATTTTGTTCAGTTTCTTAAATTGTTAATTTCCAACTGCACTTCATTATGGTCAGAAACAACACATTGTATGATCTCAATTTTTGTTTGAATTTGTTAATACATGCTTAATGGACTAGCATATGGTATATTCTAGAGAACGTTCCATGCACTGATGAGAATAATATGTAGTTGGGGCCGGCGCTATGGCTCACTTGTTAATCCTCTGCCTGAGGTGCCGGGATCTCATGTGGGCACCGAGTTCTAGTTCCAGTTTCTCCTCTTCCAGTCTGGCTCTCTGCTGTGGCCCGGGAGGGCAGTGGAGGATGGCCCAGGTGCTTGGGCCCCTGCACTCTTATATAACAGTAGTATTTGTATAATATATTTGTCTTTAGTCAAATATTCCTATATATTGGACCCTAATTGACTCAAATGTTTTGATTCTGTTTCCCACCCTCCACAAACTGAGGTCTTTAGAGGACAGGAATATTGGTCTTACATTGTTTTGTATCTTCCCCAAATCTCTACTATAATATTAGAAAAACATTTAGTATCTTGATTTGCATTTATTGGTTTAAACTGAAATGCCTAAGAGTCAATCTTGAATGGATGGCCAGGAATTTGTGAGTGTTTAATTTACTTGGCCACTAACTGCTCATCTCTCTTGCCACAGTTAAGGTGTTCTTTCCTTGGGAAACTATTTCTCTACTCACTAGGGCTCAGGTAAGTGCTGCCATTGTAAAATCTCACACAATTCTGAGTTTATCAGTGTGATTATTATACTCTAACATATCCACATGTCTCCATCTCTACTGAGTTGTGGGTTCCACAACTTGTGCTTATCGCTATTGAATCCCCAATTTCCCATAGAGTGGTTTGCCTATAGCTGACATTTGATACAGAATTGTGGATGAGTTTCATGAATGACTGAAAACTAGAATGAATAAATATTCCCCCTTCGTTTCATTTTCTCCATACATAAAATAAGTGTGGAGGAAAGAGAGTACTTAACAGAGCCTGCCTACAGTTCTAACTGAGCTTAAGTAAACGTAGGTGGTATTAGTTTACCAGTATATGCAACCTTCTTTTCTATGGGGATTATGGAACTGTGATTAGCCTTTTGATCCCTGTTATGGGCTGGCTAGGCTAGAAGAGAGCTCTACAATGAAGCTCAGTTTTATGTGGGCTTGGAAAAGGAATCTGGCAGACATTGTTAAGGTTCAAGTGCGTAGAAAGCCAGGACTGACAGGACAAAGATATGCTGTTGGTAATAAACAGGCACCAAGAGGCACAATAGTCACCTTCCATCAATTTATTTCCATCTGTTCGTATCCACTTAACTACCCTGAGTTTATTTAGAGCCAATTATCCATGGCAACAAACTGAATCAGCCTCTCTGAGGAATTTGTAAATTTTCATTTAAAAAACTCAATGAAAATGCAAAACCAAGAAACCAAGAGAAACTACAGTATAATTCCCAAAGTAGTTATTGTTAATTATAGAATAAAATTAAACCTGCTGAAGGGAAAGCAAGGTAAAGTAGCACTTTTTTATGAAGGTGCTGGGGGATAAATGCAATTTTCTTCAGAAAGATTTATGGAGAAGACTATGGATAAAGCCAATCGATCACTCTTGGATACTGCTTTGGAAATCCTAAACTTCCTCATCCTACCTGGGCAAAGCCAGTATTCATAAGTGTCAATCATAGGAAGAAAGAAATATAGATCTTTTCCCTCATTGGTGCAGTAGGAACAATTTTTGATGGAACATTTTGTGGGAATGTAATTTTTTTCTTCCATCCAAGGTATTGCACCAGTGAATTATTTGGGCAGGAATGTGATACTTTTCTAACTTTAATGTGACTTTTAGCAAATAATCCAGCTTGAGGGTTTATAAGTATTAAGTTCACCATCTTTCCAGGCATTTCTATTTGGGATATTTACCATTCTCTCAGACTATCTTATCCACCAACCTAATCATCTTCCCTTCAGCTCTGTACCTTGTTCCATCTTTTTTTTTTTTAAGTTATTTACTTTTTTGTTTATTTGAATGACAGATTGTGTGTGTGTGTGTGTGTGTGTGAGAAAGAGATAGAGAGGGAGAGAGAGAGAGAGAGAGAGAGAGACAGTGGAAGTGGGGTGAGACAGATAAGAGGGAGAAACAAAGGTCTTCCATCCACTAGTTCACTACCCATATGATTGCAACAGCCAGGGCTGGGCCAGCCTGAAGCAAGGAACCTGAAACTCCATCGTAGTCTCTCATATGAGTGGTAGGGGCCCAAGTACCTGAACCATCATTTATTTCCTTGCCACATGCATTAACAGGAAGCTGGATTGGAAGTGGGAATAGCCAAGGCTTGAACCAGCACTCTGACATTGGATGCTTGTGTTACAAACTGTGGCTTAACTTGCAGCACCACAACACTGTCCTCTCTTGTTTTACCTTAATCATTTCTGTAATTGGTATCACCAGTCCTCCGGATAACCTGACTAGAAATTTTGAAGTCATTATTGTTGTTGTTTTTTTCTTTTAGAATGTAAACATATAAGGTAGTGATGTTTGTGTTTTTATCCCAGATAATAGAATTATTTAAAAATTTGTTTTTCCCTGTTTCCAGTGTCCAGTCCATTCTTTTCACTACATTGGCAAACACAATCTTTTGTGTTCTTATCTTATACATGATTCACTGTAATCACCTTCTAATCCATTTCCTCCACTTACTTTGCCAGTCACTGAAAACATTAATTTAATATTCTAAGAACTTTGTTATGAATGTTTCTCTAGTCAATTATTTTCCTACTTTCTGACACTGTAACTTCTTTAAAAATTTTATTCTCCATTCACTTATAAAATTCATAGTATTTATGTTTAACATGGATATTCCAAATTAAGTGATCTACCTGTCCTTAGATGCAAAATAAATCTCAGGCAAAAGCTCTATATACCAGAAAAATAAAGCAGAAATATCCTGGTTGAATAGGAAAAGAACTTAGCATGAGGACAAGGTGAACTTGTTAGCCATTCCCCATCATTCAAGGTAAGGATAACTATCTTCCTGATGTTGCCTGGGTTTCTCCAGCCTCCATAGATGTGACTATTCTCCCTACTTACTGCACATAATATTAAATATTATATCAGGATATCTTATTTTGGGATATTTAATGTTTTAATAATTTTTTACTTTTCACTTATCCTATAAGCCCCAAATAGGGTTGATACGATGCCATTTAAAATTTTGATGGATTAATTATTGTAAAACAAAAATATGAATCAAATTTTAGAGATTTGGGAAAAAGGCTCTACTGCACAAGTGTTGTGAATATTTAAACAGTGATAAAACAATCACTTCGTAGGAGTGAAGAACTATAGGGAACACCTGTGTATGGTTTCTATACCTAATATTAATGTATCAATATCAAAACCAGAGAAAAACACATAAATACTTTTCAAGTCATGAAATGATTGTTGCTAATATAAAGTTCTACATTTGAATTACCTTTAATATTTTACCTTGATACCGTTTACACTTAATCCATCAGGAAATACACATTAGGCAACTATTGTATACCAGTCAATGTGTTGGATACAGCATGAGTTAATTTCTATCTGTGTTCCGTGTTCACACAAGGGCACACAGCACATATCTGAATGTAATATGACAAAATTAGAACACAGAAATCCTTGCACACCTTTAAAATTGAAGAAATTTCAGATTGAGAATTGCCTATGAAAGTTATAGAATCTCTGGGAAGCCAAAAAGCTTGGCGACTCAACAGAGAGATTATAGTTATCCAGAAACCCCTACAGAGAGGAGGGACAGAGGGAAGGTAGTCTGTGGATCAGAGCTGGATCACAGTCCATGTGTCCAACAGGAGAAACTGGATCTAGAAGAGCACACGAGAATTTCAGAGGGAGAAGACACAACTCAGTTTATTTTTTTGTCCTGTCCTTCGGTCCTTTGCCACTCCTGTACAATTGGTCAAATCTAGCCAGAGGATGAGGCGCAGAAGAGTCCAGGAGATACAATTTCCCGTGCTACAAAAACAGAGCAGAGGAAGGGCCAGCATTGTCCAAGTGATGTTATGTAACTGAGAAACATCTGCACTTTAATTTGCCCACTCTGTACAATAAGTCTTAATATATTTATCACTGGCATCCATCTACTTCTGTTTCCTCTTTTCAACTCCTGAAAAGATTGTTTAGTTTTGTTTTCAAAAAGATCTCAAAACAATGGTAATACCTATTTCATAGAATAAAATTTGGTGCTGTTTCTTAGTCTATGAGGGTGAGCATGTATGGATAGGTACATAACCATCTTCATATTCAAAATTATGATTATTTTTATAATTATTCTATTATATTATGATCAGTAACTTATGAATAAGTTCTCTCTATCGGTATTTGTGAAAACTTTATTTGGATAAAGAGTGTAGGTTTTCTGTACAGAACCTTAAACCTTAAAGGAATAAATTGTACCTTATCTATGAGGATGTGTGTGTGTGTGTGTGTGTAAAAGAGAGAGAGAGAGAG
The DNA here is from genome assembly GCA_949820135.1 of Sylvilagus floridanus. Taxonomy (NCBI): domain Eukaryota; kingdom Metazoa; phylum Chordata; class Mammalia; order Lagomorpha; family Leporidae; genus Sylvilagus; species Sylvilagus floridanus. Next base: position 64,135,982 of record OX463244.1, read on the forward strand.
AGAGAGAGAGAGAGAGAAATCAGGATTTAGTCCTGAGCATTTGTTGGGAGAAGAATGGACAATCCTTTATTGTAGTAAGCAAGGAAAGGTTAGGAGCCAAGACCGATAAGGTTCTGAAGTGGTGGGGAGAAAAGATTCCAGTTCTAAAGGACTGTAGCTGATAGTATCTTCTTCTCAGCCAGATACTCTGTGGAACAGCAAGAACATAAGGAATCTGAAGTTAAGATACTTAACCCATCCTTTCCCTCAAAGGGGAGTGGAGAATGGAATCGATGTTTATTGTTGCCCTAATTGTTACTTGATGCACGGTAGTTTTCATCACCTTCAATATCCTTAACAAACTTAGGATGCAGAATTACTAATGAAGCCCCAGTGATGGAGTAGAAGGTTGAGAAAATTGATTCTGGAAAAAGTAAAGTGACTTATTGAAGGTTACATAGCAAATAACTGGCTGAGTCAGCATTATAACCAAGGCACGGAGAGTAACGAAGGAAATATAATGTAGTCCTCCCTGTTCTGTCTCAGAATGCCTGAAATAACTAAAAGCAGTTAGATGTCTGTGCCTCATGGAGCAGATTAGAGCTCTGTGTCCAAATGATTACCCCAAACTGTTCTCAATTGTTAGAAAGGTTTAATGGGAGAGAAATTTATATCTCATAATTAAAGAGAAAAGAAAGTCTTGTAACACAAATTGGACTGTGATTGGATAAGTATTGGTGTGAGTCATTTTAAATCAATGTACCAAAGACTGCCTTCAGATTTAAATAATAGGGTTACCATGTAGAGAGACTAAATGCATCAGAAGTAGGGAGCGGTCAGACCACCAGGAGAGAAAAAGGTGGTAAAAACAGTGCTGCTGGGAGCATAAAAGTCATATTCAAATAACTTTGCATTTTAAAAAATTACCTTGTTATTTTTCAACCATGGATGAAAAAGAGCAAAGCTGGGGCTTTCCTATTTTGTGTGGAGGGAATGCCTCCCCACCAGAGAGCCTCTTCTTTTATTTGCTGCTCACTCTATGTTTCTGATAGGAATTTGTTTGAGGAGGGTGTTCGTTGCAAGAGAAAAAAATATTCCATAACACACAGAGAATGTTGTTTGTAGTTGTAGAAAAATCACTGAAACAGAAGCTGGGGGACTTAGGATCTTATTCAAATTCTATCCGCTGGAGAACAGGAAAGTTCTATGCTATAAACAGGAAAGTTTTATGCTATAAAATCGTCCCTTCATTTTTTTAAATTCTTTTTAGAATTTTTACTTATTTGACAGGGAGGGAGGGAAGAAGGCAGATAGAGAGGGAGAGGAAGAGAGGGAGAGCGAGAGAACTACAGGTAGAAAGTACCAGTCCTATGGCTTAATAGGCTAAGACCCTGCTTGAGGTACTGGCATCCCATATAGGCGGTGGTTCCAGTCTTAGCTGCTCCTCTTTTGACCTAGCTCTCCCTTATAGCCTGGGAAAGCAGTGGGGAATGGCCCAAGTGCTTGGGCCCCTGCACCCACATAGGAGACCTGGAAGAAGCTCCTGGCTCCAGCTCTGGATCAGCCTAGCTCAGGCCATTGAGGCTATTTGGGAAAGCAGGTGGAAGACTTCTCTCTCTCTCTCTCTCTCTCTCTCTCTTACATATAACTCCACTTCTCAAATAAATAACATCTTTAAAATATAATAAATAAATGAAGCATTTAAAGTGGAAACTGTCATCTGCTGGTTCACTCCCTAAATGCCCACAACAACCAGGGAGCTGTCATTCAATCCACACATTCCATGTGGGTGGCAGGAATTCAATTAATTCAGCCATCACCATTAACTCTTAGGTTCTGCATTGGCAGGAAACTAGAGTCAGGAGATAGGAGTGAAACCCAGTTTCTCTGATGTGGAACACAAGGATCTTAACCACTAGAGTAAGCACCTGTTTCTTGAACTTCTCCTTCTTTGTATCAATTGGATCAGGATTTAAGCACTTCGTTAACCATAGTTCTCCTAACTCCTGTGTTCTGTGATATATGCATGAGAAGATTTATTTTACAGCAAAAATTGATTCTTATCAGTCCTCATTTTATTTTTTTCCTTTTTTGTTATGCTAGGGAATGATTAAGTATGGTGAATTTGGTTAATTAGAGGAGCATTTTGAAATGTAACTGTGAAACGGTATAGGTGCAAGTTAGTCCTGATTACTCTATATTCAGTTGATTTGTGAGGGAAACAGGAACTATACCAGGACTTCTGCCTTCCTCAGGATATAGAGATGATCAAGGACCTTGTAAAAGTTATCTGGGACTAAGATATCACTGGTAGGCTTTTGTTACAGGAACCTAAATAATTTCTTCAAATTCAGATCCACTTGGAAGCCTGGAGACTGAGATAATCACCCTTGCTTTTTCATAGTGGAGGAGAAATCTCCTTGTATGGCACCCAGGAGAGCCAAAGAGATGATGCTTGATGCCAGTTGGTGCAGTGATTCCTCAAAACAGACACCTGTGCCTCCACCTATACACTAAATTTTAAAGAGCCTTGCCAGCCCTCAGGCATATCTGGCTATACTCCTGAGAACTCTGTTATTCTAAGAATTTTATTCAGAGTTTCCGAGTAGTGACCTGCATAAATCTTAGTGGAAATTTTATATGGGTGCTACATTTATGATAGAAGATTAAACAACCTTTGCAGAGATACAAATCTAATTATTTTGCTTTTTTATTAACAAGGATATGTGGGGAGCCTGTAATGAGAAGCTAGTCTAGAGTGTGAGCTGTAGGGGTCTTATTTGTGAGCCTGAGATATAGTCACATGAAAAAGACTGGAAATAAGGAACGGATTTTGACTTCAAATGATCATGTTACAAGGTGTTTGTGATTCATGAGATGTTCTGAGTGTGGGGAGGAAAATGGCAGGATAAGGTCTAGTTCAAATTGGTTCCTAAACCCTTCACAGCCTTGTAGTAGCAAGAATGAGACATAAATATTTGTTCATTAGTAGTTTATTTCTTTTTCATTCATTCTACAAATACCTGTTGAGTCAGTGCTGTGTTCCAGGTACTGAGAGTATAGTGTGAATAGACATTTGGACAATGTTCCTTTACTTGAAGATAATGTTTCTAGGCAAGAGGTAAACAGTAGTAGTTCCTAGTAGTAAAGAGGTAAACAGATACTATGCACAGGACTGTAGGTATTAGTTACTGACAGTACTATGAGCAAGAATGGAAGAAAATATTTGCAAACTATACATCTGATAAAGGATTAATATCCAGGATATATAAGGAGCTCAAAAAAATCAAGAATAATAACAAAAAAATTTACTTCAGAAATGGGATAAGTCTATAAAGAAGCATTTTTCAAAGGATGAAATAGAAATGGCCAACAGACACATGAAAAGATGCTCAGAATTACTTGTCATCTACACTCACCCCAGTTAGAATGGCTATCTTTCAAATTAAAAAAAAAATGTGCTGGTGAGGATGTGGGAGAAAAGGTACTCCACTACACTGTTAGTGGGGATGTAAGCTAGTACAGCCATTATGGAATATAATTACTCAGAAATGTGAACAAAGATCTATCACATGGCCAATTCATTCCACTCTTAGGAATTTACCCAAAGGAAATAAAATCAGAATATAAGAGCATCAATTGGTGACCAGATAAAGAAATTGTGATATATACATGATGGAATACTACTCAGCCACAAAAAGAATGAAATTCTGTCTGTCACTGTTGCTGTGGATTCACTTCTGGGAGGAGGAACGTAGTGGGGGCAAGAGGCACGGAGTCACCACACAGACCCCAGGAGTCGGGTGAAAGCACGCCTGAGGCAAGCAGCCTGCAGACTCATTTATTTCAGTTGCTACAGCTGCTTATATAGCCAAAGTAGCCAATCTTGTCAAGGGGTGGTCTATGCCCTAACCAATCACAGCCTGTTGCCAGGCAGTTTCCAAAGCCATCCAATCACAGCCTGTTGCCAGTCAGGCTCTGTTGTCAATTGATTTCTGAAGCCATCCAATCACAGCCTGTTGTCAGGCAGTTTCTGTTGTCAGTCGCCATCCTGGCATGACCTTCTCACCTTCTCATTCTACCACATGTCACATACAAAATGGATGTAACTGGAGACCATTATGCTTAGTGAAATAAGCTAGTTCCAAAAAGACAAATATAATATGTTTTCCCTGATTTGTGATAACTAAAATACAGAGTACAAAAAATGTAATATATATGAATGAAATTGACATTTTGAGATATGATTATAAGCCTTGTCTATACTCTTGAGGAACAGTGGTTTTTCTAGTTATTACTTGTTGAATTCAGGTAAGCTTGTGATTATAAAGTAAATTGAAAGTATATAATTGTAAAAATTAAAAGAAAAATAAAAAAGGAAGGAGGAAAGAGGGTGCAAGCAAGGGAAAGAGGGTTGGGTAGGAAGTGTAATTATGCTCTTAAAACTATACATATAAACTACATGAAATTTGCTTCCCTTACATAAATTAAAAGAACTTAAAAAGGAGTCTCATTTCCTCTTTATAACCTATAAGATCTCTTTTTCATTAACTTAACATTTATTTCCTCTTCTGTGGAGAAAATAGAATTACTCAATGAGACGATGAAGTATATCACATAAGGCTTCATAATACTTTCTCAGAAAGAAAGTAGCTTAACAAGTAGTCTTAGCCAAATTTTTGTGAGAACTTTCCCTGTCCAGAAATTTTTCTTCTTGGATGTGTTAATAATTATAATGAAGACTAAACAAAGTCTAGCCCACTGAAATTTCTTTACATGAGTAGAAGAGTGGTAAGTGGATGCTATAATATCCCATCATTCCTCTACAAGCGAGGATGGCAACTACTGAGCCCTGGTGATGTGGCAAGCATACCACATGTCTGCCCCAAGGATAACAGAAAGGGGTTTTTGAACTTTTTGGAGTTCTTTTTAACAGCAATTGTATTGAGGAATAATTAACACGGAATAAACTGCAACTATTATAATGCATGATTCACCAAATAAAATGCATGACTCAATAAGATTTGAAATATATATATATATATACATATATATATATAATCATTAAACTACCATTACAAACAACATAGTGAGCATATCCATTACCCAAAAAAGTTTCTTTATGTCCTCTATAACTCCTCTGAAATGTTCTTTCCTACTCCACCTTCAGGTAATGTCTTATCTGCTCTCACTCACTACAGATTAATTTCCATCTTTTTGGAATTTCATATAAATGACTTCTAATTAGCATATGTATTGAGATTTATCTATGATGTTACCTGTAACAAGAGCTCATTTTTTTTCTTGTTGATTAGGATTCCATCATACTAATTATAGCAGGTTTTTTTTATTAATTACTCTTGTGGAAGATATTTGCATCGTTTATAGTTCTGTTAATTAGAAATACATGACTATTACAACTAAAATTACAAATACTGAATGTGAGGACATCAATGTATAAGTGTTTGGGTGGATATCCTTTCATTTCTCTTTGATAAATACCTATCAGTGGAATATCAAGATGATATGGTAAGCATATATCTAAATTTTTAAGAAACTTTCAAACTACTTTCCCAACTGATTGAACTAGCTTATATTTCAGCCAGCAATGTAAGATATTTCAGTTGCCCCACACACTTGCAGTGATCAATTTTTTAATTTTAGCCTGCTAATAATAGTTATGCAGTAGTAGCTCCTGTCTTCAATTTTTCATTTCCTTAATGTCTAATGATAAATATTTTTTTCTTATGATTATTTGACATTCATATATTTTCTTGTGAAATGACTGTTGAGATTTTTCTTAAATGTAAGATTGTATTTTATTTAGATCACTCACAAAATAGCATGTCATAGATTTCCTTTATGTCATAGAACTGAATGTGTTAAGTGTTTGGAATTCATTTATGCATTTGAAAGTCAACTAGATTTTCCAGAAGTTTACATGAATTTGTTTTGTTCTTTATTTTTTCACATTCACAGTGCCTGGGGACTGTGACCCCCTGCAGAGAACACCTCCACCAGGCTCTGCAGGTGGAGAGAGCTCCCGGTGGATGTAGTCTCTGTAGAGCAGTGACAGAAACATCATGGAAGCATTCAGCTTCTTTTCCACGCCACCTGACCTGCAATATTCCACACTGCGCTTCTTTCAGGTCTCACTGATCCAACTCAGGAGCCTACTGGGCTTGAATAATTCATTCGAGGAGGGTGAGGAAGACAGGACCACTTTGATTGGGAAGGACATCTTCAATTGCGTCCTTGCTGTAAAAACATTGCAAAATATTAGCATAGGCAAAGACTTCTTGGATGGTTTCTATTGGGTATGTTCAACAGCACCGAATAGACAAGATGCTATCTCACTTGCCATTTTCTTAGGAGCCACAACAATACAGAACTCAACAGGCAGGTCAGAAGAGACACACTGAGGAAATCAAAGGAAATGCCTGGAATCTGGCCAGTGTGTCCAAAATACAGAGAGAAAGCCAAGGAGAAAGAACAGCACTCAACCTGGCCACTCTCATGGGTGGTCGCCCTCGTTCCTCCTCTGAAACCCACATGGTGGAAAGAAAAGGAGAGCAAGAAGGGACCAGGACAGAAGGACGATGGAGGAAGGAGTGGTGGGGAAATAAAACAAACAAACAAAAGGTATGAAACAGGCACGAGAGAGCCACCACAAAGCCACGAATGCACAAAAAACCACGTGTCAACAAGCTTCGCGCTGCCTAGGCCACACCCTGCGCCCCACACCCCTCGTCCCTCCCACGCAGGCTCCAGCTTGCCTCCCGGGCCACTTTCTCTTTGGGCCTCGCTCCCCCGAGGTGGCAAGGAGGGACTGGCACTTGATTGAACGATGTCGCGACTGTTCCCAGCTTGAACTGAAGTGGAGCTGCGGTGCTCTTTCCTCTTCTGTGGGCTCTCTGCAGTCCACTCGGGGGCTGCGCAGGAGACGGCCGGCTCTGAAGCGATGTGCCAGGGGAGGGCCTGTTCGCTGCCCCTGAGGCGACTGCCTCCTAAGACGTCATCCCTGAAGCCTCTATCATCCAGTCCCCCTTTCCTGACTCCAAAGCCTCCCTTGTCTTGTGTGTTGCATGCGGATGTCAACATGAAGTGATCCATCAACCCCAGTGGTGCACAACGGAATATCAGGACTTCCTTCAGGGGTCCAGCTCGTGAAAATCTATGCAGAAGCCTTAAAACTTGTCTGCGCCTTTGCCTCCGACTAGCCTTACACTCCTTCTGCAGAGATCCTTAAAGACAGCGTCGACGTTGGCCTGAACTGGATGAAAATGGTAGATGTCCTACGTGTGCTGTGTAGGGCTTCTGGGGACGGGGGTGTGCTGTCTGCACCAGCTGCACTGCCTTGGGGGCCTCTGCTGCCGCAGAAGCTGCTGAGGACCACGGCTGTGGGCATCACAGTCCTCTGTGTGCCATTCTGCTCCCCTTGGAGAGGAACCATGGTGTTTGTTCTTATCTTATTGTCCAACTCTGACTAATGCTTCCATCCTATTAACAGTCCCTTTTTAGAAAACACATGTTTAAGGTTGTTGAAGTCTAATTTATCTTTTTCTATGGATTATGCTCTTGGTGTTACTTCTGTGGTATAGAAGCCTGATGTAATCTCATAGATTTTTCTACTATATTTCTTCTTGAAGTTTTAGAGTTTTAGTATTTAGATTTAGGCTTACCCATTTTAATTTTTAAAAATACAATTTGAAGTATATACTTTCAAAGTTGTTTGACTTGTTAAAAATATTTATTTATTTATTTATTTATTTATTTATTTATTTATTTAAAAAGAGAAGCAGAGAGTGCTTGCATCTGCTGGTTCACTCCCCAAATGCCCACAACAATGAGGCTGGGACAGACCAAAACCAGGAACAAGAAATGCCATCCTGGTCTCCCTGTAGATAGCAGGGACCCAAAAACTTGAGCCATCATCTGTTGTCTCCTAGGTGCATTAGCAAGAATTTGGATTGGAAACAGAGACAGGACCATTTATTGGGCAGTCTAATATGTGATGTAACTGTCTCAAAGAGTGGCTTATTCCAGTGCCACAATGCCTGCTCCTGTTTGTTTTTATTTTGGAAAACAGATACACAATTGTCTAAGTCTATCGTTTCTAGAAAGACTTATCTTTCTCCACTGAATTGCCCTTATCCCTTCTCAAGTCTGTCACAGGTAGTTGGATGTTTAAACCTACCTCTTCCATTTGTCTATTTTTGCCAGATTGTAATTGTAAAAAAATGTTTAACAGCTTTTTACCATCTTACCCATTTTAAATGCACAGTTTAATCATATTAAATCCATTCACCATGATCCATCTCCAGAACTCCTTCCACGTTATAAAATTGAAACTCTAGACCCATTAAATAGTATCCTTCCTTTCTCTCCTTCCCCCACACCTTGAAATACACCCTTCTGTTTTTTGTCTCTATGACTTTGAATCTCTAATTTCTGCATATAAGTAGAATCATACAGTGTTTATGCTTTTATATTTGGTTTCTGAAATACCAAGAACATGGTACTTAAATTTCATCCATGTAACATGTTGTAGGATTTACTTCCTTTCAAAGCCTAAATAATATTCCATTTTATGCATATACCACATTTTGCTTATCCATTCACTTGCCAACAAACATTGAAATTGTTTCAACATTTTAGCTACTATGAATAATACTGTGGTGTACATGGGTTCATAAATATTTGAGACATTTTGGATTATTTGGGTTTTATTGTATAATTATAATTATATAATAATATATAACTATATATAAAATTATATATAAAATGAAGTCCAATTTGTCTATGTTTTTCGTTTGTGCCTTATCTTCAGTGTTATGTGCAAACAAACTGCCAAATTCAGTGCTGCTAATTGGTAGTAGTAAAGGTCCACCTTCACCATTTTGCATAAAAATATCCACTTTTACCAACAACATTTATTTCAAGGACTATCCTTTCCCCAATGAGTGATCTTCACAACCTTAACAAAAATCTTTGTCCATAAATGCAAGTGCAATTAGGTCCATAGTTTTTCTTTTTTGGGATTTCTTTTTTTTTAATTACTGATTCAATTTCCTTGTTATAGGTACATTCAGACTGTATTTCATAATGGCTTGAATTTGCTAGGTTTAGTTTTCTAGGAGTTTGCCCATTTCATTCATATTATCCAATTGTTCATAGCACTCTCCTATAATTTTTATTTCTGTATCATTAGTAGTAATGTCCCTACTTTCTCTTTTGACTTTAATATTTTCAGTCTTGCCTTTCTTTACTTTGTCCATCTAACTAAAGATCTGCTAATTTTGTTAATCTTTTAATAGAGTTAACCTTTAGTTTCACTTATTTTTCTTAATATTTTTCTACTCTATTTTGCTAATCTGCTCTCATATTTACTCTTTCCTTCCTTATAGGTGGGGGTTTAGTTTATTTTTCTTTTACTAGTTTCTTAAGTGATAAATTTAGGTTGTTGACTTGAAATCTTTCTTTTTTTTTATAAAGATTTACTTATTTGAAAGCCAGTATGACATATACACACAGAGAGGGAGAAAGAGAGAGACAGACAGAGAGACAGAGAGAAGAGAGAGAGAGTGCTCATCCATCTATCCATCTGCTGGCTTACTTTCCAAATGTTCACAAAGAGCAGAGTTAGTCCCAGCCAAAGTCAAAAGCCCCAGACTCTGACTGGTTTTCCTATATCAGTGACAGGGGCCAGAGAAGTTGGGCTATTTTCCTCTGCTTTCATAGGCACATTACCAGGGAGATGGATTGGAAGTGGAGCAGCCAGTCCTCGCTCCAATATGGGATGTTAGCATCATAAGCAACAGCTTAACTTGGTGCACCATAATGCCAACTCTCATTTCCTGTTTTTGAAGGTGAGCTTCTATTGCTATAATTTCCTTTTATTACTGTTTTCTCCATCTCCCATGAGATTTGATATGTTGTTTTTTTCATTTTCCTTCCTTTGTAAGTATTTTGCAATTTCGCTTAGGATTTTTTTCCTTGACCCCTAGGCTGTGCCAGTGTCCCATATGGGTGCTGATTCATGTCCTAGCTGCAGCTGCTCTTCTTCCAATGCAGCTCTCTGCTATGGCCTGGAAATGCATTGGAGGATTACCCATGTGATTGGGCCCCCCTGCATCCACCTGGGAGACATGGAAAAAACTCCGGGCTCCTGGCTTCAGCCTGGCTATTTAAGGGAGTGAACCAGGAGATGGAAGACCATTCTCTCTGTCTCTCCCTATCTCTGTAAATCTGCCTCTCAAATAAATGACTAAATCTAAAAAAAAACAAAGAATGCCTAATACAGAATTTCAGAATTCCTAAGGAACATAAAATATTGAATATAATTAGTTTCATGGAAGAGCTTAATATTTTTGAATAAGTATTAGCAATACACATTTTGTCCATTTTTAACTGTTCTAGTTTTCAATGTCATTACTGAAAATCACCTGCCAAAAATGAACAATTGATAGGGTAAAGTATAACCAGAATATGTATGAACTCTTATTCCTTTTTTTACACTAATCTTTTGTCCATTTCCCTATAAGTCAAACAATGAAAAGTCAAAGATCTTAACCTGTTAAAGTGAGATTATTGTTTAATAGATTAAAGCGTTATAAACTGGGAGACCTATGTTGACAAAAGTCAGATGTGAATACAGGGGCTTAAATGAAGCCAAAAGAATTTTTTGCTGACAGAAACTGGAAAAAAAATAGTGTAAATTAATTCATATTTCAGGGCACAAATAATATGAAAGAACTTAATTGACTAACCAAAATACATCAACTCGAAAATATTTCAAATAATATGTTCAATAAATATTCCTTGAAAAAAGGCGAAAACTAAGAATGACAAAAGAGACCTCTATGCACATGAAAACTAAAAAATGAGGGGGCTACTTGAATTTCAGTTCAGGCAAACAGCAAACTAGTAATTTCTCACCATTTTATTTCTGGGATTTTACCGAAGAAACTAGGTAAATAAGAAAAGAGAACGTGCTTTCTCAACAAGCATGGCTTCAGAAGAAATAACCTGGTTCCTGTAAGCAGGTCAGTAAATCTAAGACATTTCTATCTAGGAATTCTGGCACCATCACTAAGTGTGTGTGAGGGAGGAAGCACAGAGGCAGGCTTAGACTGATGTGTATAAAGACACATAGGAGCGAACAAACTGGAAATGAAATCAGGTGATGGTTGAAGTCTGATCATTATTTTAAAGCTCAGTGAAGCAGAATTGAATAATAAGACTGGTATTTGTGGGAAGCTTGCTGTCATTTTAGACGTTTGTATTTGTGGGATTTTGTAGATTTTCAAGATTATTTTTGCAACAACAGTGTTTCTTATAAGTTAAGCATTGATTTGAACTACAGAGCAATGATACATATCTAAACTGTGACATTTTTCTCTTGTTTTCCTTGCTAAATGAAATTAGAACCCTTGACTGATAGTGCTGGAAGACCCATGAACCAATATTACTAGACATTTTGCCTAGAGGAGACAAGATTTTTAAAACATGAATCAGGTAGTGTTACATCATATAATCATCAGGAGAATTCAATCTTATTTATTTGCATTGGGCCTGTGAGCAAGTAACCAAAAAGTACAAATGAAAAAAAGAAGGAAGAACAATAAAAAACCATTTAAATAACCCAGGTAATTTTGTATGCAACTCTATCCAGCAAGCATGCCTCATACCAGAATGTGTGAAATAGGAGAGATGCATCTTCTGTTAGTTCAGACTTCATTTTTGACATGCTTGTGTGCATGAGTATTTTATTGCATTGAATGTGGCTTAAGTATTTAAATATTAATACAGGTACATATACACATTTCTATATATATACACATACAATCTTTTTTTTAGCAACTTTTAGCCCTAAGTCAATCACTATTTCCCACACAAAGGATCATCACTGCGTATTTTATATACTCTAGCTGTAAAACATTACATGAAATTGTACAGTTTTACATCACCTATTCTGTAGTCTATAGACATTTCAGAGATTTTTAAGTTTAAATTCGATGCTACACAGTTTTAACGCTTCTTGTAGTCAGCAGTGCCTAACATTTCCCAAGGATGCCTCTATGCTTGTCAATGTGGGAAATAAGATTTTGAGGAACACTGAAAATCAGAGGGTAGAAATACAACTCAACACTGTCTTTTTGCAATCACAGATGAAGTGGCACAAGAACTTAGAGGACCCCAGATAGGGCAGAATTAACCACAGCTCAAATAACAGTGTTTGATAAACGGTTTTGAAGGAGTGAGAAGCATTTGATCAGAAGCTTTCAGTGAATACTCACATAGCTGTCAAAGTGCGATAAATATAAGAGAAAAAAAGTGTTTTTTTCAAGAAAACATCAACAGATTAGAAATAAGTAGATATAAAAAGCGGTAGGGTATGCTGTAGAGCAGCTTCAAACAGAGACCCAACAAAATTCAGGCAAGGAGTCAGAGTAGCAGGAGGTATGATTGTGTGAAGCCATTAGGGAGAGGAATGGAAGGGGGAACAAAGTGAAATGCCCAATCAGAGTATGAGTAAGAGTGCACCCAAATGACTATTCACAAAAATGAGTATCTATGAATGAAACCATAAGAACAATCGCTTAAGGTATCAGGAGCCTGCCTTTCTACAGAAGATGAATCTCTAGGATTATTGGAATTAGGTGGGGCTCTAAGCCCACAACCTCTCTTCCTCCTCCAAAAGAAGAGGGCCAGAAGAGAGAGCAGAAAGCAACGATGGGAAAAATAAGATAAAGAAAACATAAAATGATACTCTTCATGAGGGATACTTCAGGCTGTGAGGGTGAACGAGATCAGGAGCGAATTACAAAAGCTGAGGGAACAAGCTACCTGAATCAAAAAGATGAATGAGTAACTATGTGGGGCCAGTGTTGTCACACAACAGAGCCAGCTACTGCTTGGGATGCAGCCATCCTATGTAGAGTGCCAGTTCAAACCTGGCTATTTGGCTTCTGATCTAGTTCCCCGCTAATTCACTTGGGATGGCAGGAGAGGATGGAACGAGTATGTGGGACCTTGCCACTCATGTAGGAGCCCCTAAATGAAGTTCCTGACTCTTGGCTACAGCCTGACCCAACCTGAGCTGGTGCAGTCATGTGGGGGAGTGAACCAGAGAGTAGATCTTTCTCTTTCCCTCTCCCCCTATCTCTGTCACTCTACCTTCCCAATTAGAAAATAAATCTTTTTAAAAAGAAGTAAATACTTGATTCACCCACAAAAAAACTTCAAAGTGCTCCCTTACTTCTTATACAGTTTGTAGACCAAGAGTCTCAGGTTGGCAGGATGATCAAGGTAAAGACACAGAAGGAAGGATGCAATGCAATCAAGCAAACATCAAGTCAAGAAGGGCAGTGCTGCAGTGAGCTCTGCAAATTGTTTTAGCCCTCTAATGTTTCCCAATGTTTTGCCTTAGATACAGTCAAGCTCTTCTCTCAATGGATCGGACATCTTGCTATTGATTCTCTCAAAACTATAGTTTCAAGTATTTGCTAGCAGACTCCAAAGTAGAAATGGCAATAATTTGTCCTAGTGGAAAATAAGTCCCTAGTCCCAGAGGATTAATATATTTTCAATAACTATGTCAAGTGAAATAACTTACTAATATATGCCAAAGAAGTTACTAAATTATTTTTTGTTTGAAATGTTTAGAGCATTAATTAAACTAGTAGAAAGACATAAGTTCCAAGTTTTAGAATAAAACATAGATATCAACTCCAGCTTTTTTTTCTTAGCAGATATGTGACTTTTGCAATTTCTATACAGTCAATGAGCTCCAGTCAAGGATGAAATTTAGCTAGCTTGAATATTTTTGCTGAATATGAAATCATATAGTATATATAAATACTTAGGTCATTATTGCCTAACCGTAAGCATTCAATATAGGTAGTTTTAAATATTATCTACAAATTGATGGAAATATGTGTGGGGATATCAGCGTCTCAAGCCCTTCTGAGACAGTATATGGCAGTGACACAAATTTTCACCTTCATGATTTTGGTGGTCATTGAACTCATTAGGTACTTCTGTATCCATTATGGCATAGCACTGTTTATTTATTAGAAGTTTAAATTTTAAAAGGTATTAAGCTAACATGAACAAAACAACTTTGATTTCTACAGCTTGACTGTAATCAGACACTTGAGCCCTAAGTAAAGATAAGCAAACATGTAAATGAAACATTATTATCCTAAAGGAGAACAAATAACAAGTGATAAATTGAGTTTTCAAGGTCTTGTTTATTTCCAAAGAACAAAAGATACAAGGCACAGAATTCAAATAACTAAAAATTCAAATCATTCAATCATTTAGTATCACATTGGATACAGTTAGACAAAATCCAAGGACATATTTTCAAGCTATAAATATTAATAAGCCAAGTTTGACTTCAAATTGTAACATGATTGAATCATCCAGATGTTCTTCCATTTATTTCGTTATTTTGATTTCTGCATGGGTATTCATTCTACCATAAAAATGCCTTCAAAGATTGTGAAAATATCAACAGAAATTGAAAGATAAAAATAAGTGGAATGCAGTATGATTCTTGAATCTTTGATTGGCTCATATCTGTTATTTATGGCTGTATTAATAATCTCATTGTCACACTTAGATTCAATGTGAAACAGTAGGTCAGATAAACGACCAACTAAAGGATGCAATGATATTCAGTCTCCACTCAAGTATTGTACTGTCTTTCCTTAGCCAGCATAGAAAATCACCAGCAGTTTGGCTAAAGCTTGTAAACACACATACACACACAAAGACATCTCAACACACAATTGAAGAGAAAGGCAGTTGCTATCCTGTTGATTATTTGTGAAAATGCAACATAGCTTTCTGAATTTTGAGTCAAACAATATGAGAGTTCTTCATCACTATTCATGAAAGATTGATTCCAGGTCTCCCTATAGATATCAAAATCTATAGGTGTTTAAGTTCCTCACAAAAAATAATGTAGTATTTGCATATAACCTGCACACTCAAACACACACACTCATATCCTGATTATGTACAATAACCAATACAATGTAGATGATGTATAAATAGTTGTCACATGGTATTGTTCAGGGAAGAATGAGAAGAAAAAACCTCTCCATATTCACTACAGACATAATTTTTTTCCTAATATTTTTGATCCATGGTTGGTTAAATTCATAGGAGTAGAACCAATGAACATAGGGGAGCCAACAGTAATTAGGGATGAAGCATGTTTCCTCTGCCTGGTTCCTCTTCTTCATGTATGTGCAGTGCCCCTACCTGTCTATGCACGTCTGTTGTGGTGCAGTGTGTTAGGGGGTTAAACCTCCGCCTGCGGCACCAGCATTCCATATGGGTACCAGTTAGAGTCCTAGTTGTTCCACTTCTGATCTAGCTCCCTGCTAATGCATTTGGGAAAGAGGTGGAAGATGGCCCAAGTGCTTGGGCTCCTGCAGCCATGTAGGAAACCTGGAAGAATCTCCTGGCTTCAGCCTGGCCCAGCTCCAGTCATTGAAGCTATTTGGAGGAGTGAACCAGCAGATGGAAGACCTATCTCTCTGTCTCGCCCTCTGTCAGTAACTCTGCCTCTCAAATAATTTAAAAAAAAAAAAAGGAATGGGCACAGCCCAGAAAAAAGTTTACAGTAGAAATTACAAGATATTAAGAGCCTTCAGGGGTGGCGTTGTGGCACAGTAGGTTAACCCTCCACCTGCAGGAACGGCATCCCATATGAGCACTAGTTCTAGTCCCCGCTGCTCCTCTTCTGATCCAGATCTATGTTGATGGCCTGGAAAAGCAGTAGAAGATGGCATAAGTGCTTGAGCCCTTGCACCCATATGAGGGACCCAGAGGAGGTTCCTGGCTCCTGGCTTCGGATGGGCCCAGTTCCAGCCTTTGCGGCCATTTGGGGAGTGAACCAGTGGATGGAAAACCTTTATCTCTGCCTCTCCCTCTTACTGTCTGTAACTCTACCTGTCAAATAAGTAAGTAAAATCTTTAAACAAACAAACAAAAAAGATTTCAGTACATGTTTATAGAACAGAGACTTTATTTAATCCCACTAGTAAGAAAGTAAAACACATATTATTCCTTATTAATAAATAGGAAAGCTAATGTTGAAGTAGATCAATTAGATAAATCATTATACATCAAAAAAACCAAAAAGCTGGGGTGAAAACTACTATCAATCTAGATGCAAGGAACATATTCATTTTTATTAATATTTATTTATTTACTTAAAAGGCAAAGTTACAGAAAGAGTGAAACAAAGAGATCTTCCATCCACTGGTTCACTCCCCAAGAGGCCACAATGGCCTAGGCTGGGCCAGGCAGACGCCAGGGACCTGGAGCTTCACCCTGGTCTCCCACATGGGTGCAGGGGCACAATCATTTGGGTCATCTTCTGTCGTTCTCCCAAATATAATATTAGCAGGGAGCTGAATCAGACACAATGCAGAAGGGACACGAACCAGCATCCCAACTGGATGCTTAGCCAACTGGAAAACAACACTGGCCCCAGGAATAGGCTCTTGGTGTCATTCCTTCTTGTATCCCCATGGGTCTCCATCTATATATGTAGAGCTCTTTGTAGATCTCTTTGTTTTAATATAATTTGCTATTATTTCCTTTGACTCTTATTCCCTTAAATTAACTGTAGCATCATGCAAATTTTTAAACATTTCCTGCAATTATTGAGTAACATATTATGTTCTGTGGTTTTCATTTCTAAAAGGCATGGGGAGATGGATACATGCAAGAAAACGCTGAATCTGGGGCCGGCACCATGGCACAGTGGATTAATTCTCCATCTGTGGTGCCGGCATCCCATATGGGCGCCGGTTCTAGTCCTGGTTGTTCCGCTTCCAATCCAGCTCTCTGCTGTAGCCTGGGAAAGCTGTGGAGTGGCCCAAGTCCTTGGGCCCCTGCACCCCCATGGGAGAATGGGAGGAAGCACCTGGCTCCTGGCTTCGGATCAGCGCAGCTCCGACTGTTGCGGCTACCTGGGAAATGAACCAACAGACAGAAGACCTTTCTCTCTGTCTCTCCCTCTCACTGTCTATAACTCTATCTCTCAAATAAATAAATAAAATATTTAAAAAAAAGAAAATGCTGAACTTGTGTCTTACATAAGAAAGAGGGTTAGTTCAAGATCCTATAATTTTTCTCCTGTGTGAGTTAAATCAATAATTTCAAAAAAATGATTTTATATCCCATCCTATAACAAAAAACAGTGCCTCCTATTTTATTCCTACTAGGCAATTAAAAATTAAAGTTCTCATCTGTTTGGATGTGTATACTTAATCCGCTTATAGTACAAAAGGAAATAACCAGATGCAGGAACAGAAAAGATGTTAATTCTACTTTTTTTTTTTTTTTTGACAGGCAGAGTACACAGTGAGAGAGAGAGACAGAGAGAAAGGTTTTCCTTTTTCTGTTGGTTTATCCCCCAATGGCCGCTGCGGCTGGTGCTCTGTAGCAGGCGCACCACGCTGATCCAAAGCCAGGAGCCGGGGGCTTCTCCTGGTCTCCCATGCGGGTGCAGGGCCCAAGCACTTGGGCCATCCTCCACTCCACTCCCTGGCCACAGCAGAGAGCTGGACTGAAGAGGGGCAACTGGGACTAGAACCCAGTGTGCTGGCACCGAAGGCGGAGGATTAGCCTATTGAGTTGCAGTGCCAGCCAAATTCTACTTTTTAAACTAACATTGATTTATAGGCCCATTCTGCTACATTTATCATGCTCCCCATAAAGGCTAATGAGACAAGAAGAAACAGGAGAGTAGGAGAGATCAGAAGAAAGTAGATAAAAAATATTAGGTGAGAGGAGGTTTGAAGGAAGACAGAAAGAGAACAGGTGAGGGAGAAAGAATATTTTACATAAGAAGGATTATGACTTTTGTTTCTAAGAAGTTGTTGGGGAAGAACCCAGAGCTCAATTTAGGTTTCCCACACGGTTGCCAGGGACCTAATTACTGGAGCCATCATCATTTCTTTCCAGGGGCTGCAATAGTAGGAAACTGGCAGCAGGAGCTGGAGCCAAGAATTGAACCCAAGCTCTCCAATGTGACACAAAGGCATCATAAGCCTCCTCCAACCCTGGGAAATCTATTTCTATTGGTATAGCCTGCCCTTTAGCTTTGACCCTTGGGTGACCGACATCTGAATCTCTGACCTTCAGGAGTTCTGTTCTGCTTCCTCTAGTTCCCACAGACAAGCTCCACCCAGGGGTGAAACAGTGACAGAGGCACTTTTGCCCGCTTTCACCTCCCAGTTTGTAAATCTTCCCATCACATCTTCCTCGAGACTGTGTTGGGAACCCTCCTCTTTCCAGAAGCTTTCCTTTATGAGACATGTGCTACTCTAACCTCCCATCTTCACTGCCTCCCAGGCATTCATGTATTCTATTTATACTTGGCAGTTTAAAGCATTTTAGTACAAACCCATTATCTGAGAAAGAAACTTGGGGTAGAATTCAAATTCCCTTCTGGTAATATTTCTGATAATTGATTTAAGATGTAGGAAAAGAAGGTTAAGCAACTATCAAAAGTCACACAGCTAATTAGTGGTAAATTTAAAGTACCTAAATCTTATATCATTGATCTTCCTCCCACACATTATTTGACTCATTTATTTCTTCTGAAAAAAAATTAGCAGCTGTATCATATTTTGTATTTTTATAATTTTTGCATTTCCTTATTTGAAAAGCAGACAGATACACAGACAGTGCGAATGGCATATAGAAAGAGCTCTCATCTATTGATTCATTCCCCCAATGCTCACAGTAGCCAGAGCTGAAATAAGACAAACCAGAAACCATTCAAGGCAATCCAGGTCTCCCAGGCGAGAGACAGGAACCCAGCTCTTGCACCGTCACTGCTCTCTCCCAGGCGTACATTAACCGGAAGTTGGAATCAGAAATCAGAGCAGGGCATCAAACTCAGACGCTCCAGTTTGGGCCACAAGCTTCTTAACTATTTAGCTAAACACTCAGTCCTCATATTTTGAAATTTTGAAAAGAAACCATTAATCATTAAGTTTGTTAGATGTTAAAGTTTATTTAATAAGCTTGATACATTTAAATATCACACTACAAACAGTATAAAATCTCATATATGGTATGAAATTCCACCTTTCAAGTTTGATAATATTTTCAATTATTTTGCGAATTTCAGTATACCCTAAGGTAAAATCTAAAATACCACTACTTCCTATAGAATTCTGCTGGGAAAAAAATATCCAGTACATAGATTTATCTTAGTTTAAACAATGCATATACAGAGATACTAAGGACAACAATTACTCTCCAATTTTGGGAAAATTGTAAGCTAAAATATTCTTACCTTGACAACAGAATGACCCCACCTCCTTCCCTTAATATCGTCAACAGTGGTAATGACTGCCAAAATGCATTGAAGGTTTCTGTGTACTGCTGGATGCTGTACTAGTTACTGAAGGAAGAAGAGAAGGAGATGGGAAGGAAAGAAAGCGTCTTTGCAGCTTAATGTGATACATACTTAATATAATATGCTAAGAGATGGCAATGAGGCAGGCCAGGATAACCAGAGTTCTATAGACATTTTAATATCTCACCTAGCTGGATATGAGGATGTAAAATCTTACAGGGTAAGTAAGAATTAGCAGGAAAGTCGGAAGGGCCTTCTACAGCAATCAAAGTCACAGCACTGGAAAACGGGTTGTGCACAGGGAGTCTCAGGCAACGTGGAATTGATGGAATACAACAGGCTACCATAAAGAACACTGGGAAAGCAGTTTGAGGAAAAAATACTGGCAAGCTCCTTTTCTTCAGCGGAAAAATGATATTACCTGGAATTAATGCAAAGTCATCCCTTCATTACTTTACAAGTATTGTAAAGTAGACTTTATATATCCTCAACCTCCCATCGCTATTACCACCTTTCATAGCAAATTAAACTGAACATAGGTGAGACATATAGTATTCTACAGTATTCTCTTAATGATAACTATGGGTTTTAATGTGCATTAAATGGTTTTAAACTATGGACTTAGGAAAATTTAAAAATACAAGTCAATGTTCTTAAGAGCAGAATTGACCTTGGTTTTTTTTTTAACATCTTTGGCATCAGGAATTTTTGTGTCTTAACAAATAAATAGTAGTAAACATTTATTGTTATTTTCTCTTTTTTTAAAGATTTATTTATTTATTTATTTGAAAGGCAGGGTTGTAGAGAGGCAGAGAAGATAGAGAGGAAGAGGGAGAGAGATCTTCCATCTGCTGGTTCATTCCCTAAATGGCCCCAGTGGCCCGAACTGAGCTGATCTGAACCAGGCATCAGGAGCTTCCTCCAGGTCTCCCACACAGGTGCAAGGGCCCAAGCACCTAGGCCATCTTTCACTGTTTTCCCAGGCCATAACAGAGAGCGGGATAGGAAGTGGAGCAGCCAGGACTCGAACTGGCATCCACATAGGATGCCAGCACTGCAGGTGGCAGCTTTACCCACTACACCACCACACCAACCCCTTATTGTTATTTTCTACAATTGCTTTGTTAATAAACAAATCACAACCAAAGTCTTTGAAAAGTATAGACATCTCAGAAAATTGTAAGGCAGACATGTATCACTGGAGCCCTCTGCTCTCAAGCCGCATCCAGGCTTAACGACTATTTTCATTCTCTGTAAAAATGGAGGTAAATCAACAGAACCAAATCATGCTACTCTGCAGCACCTGGACCTCAAGTGGTATCCAATTCCTTTGTACTCAAATAGGACATTTCTTTCAAAGCCCTCACTCCATTTACCACGTACAATCTTGAGGATCATAATGCATTCACTTTTTGACTCTCCCAAGAAGTGTGCTTTGCTCTAGGTATTCTGGGGTAACTAAGTAAATGTCCCTTCCAAACTCCAACTTTCGCTACACTTCCTTATTTACCCTAATCGTTATCCATCAACTTCTGAGTATTCACATGTGTTCAGCACAGCGCCAAGTTTGGCAGGAGACAGCAATGAAAGAACAAATTCCACCCCTTATTTGCACCAAGTTTATGACCAACTTAGGGGAAACATGACTAACATGTATAAAGCAACGAGGAAAATGTTGAGACAGTGTTGAAGCAAGTGGTGAATGTGTTACTGACTGGAAGTGCACAATTCTTTGCTAATAACCAATTGCTTTAAGGAATTAATATTTAACTCTGGGGATTTCAATAACAATTTCTCCACAAGTGCTGATTCTTGTAAGCAGCAATTGAATTCATTTCGAAGAGCTGCAAACATACTCATCTTTAGCAAATTATAAAGTATTGTCTCAGAAATTTTTTTTATTAAGAAATTAATTTAAATCCTGATTGTTCTGACCTCCAGGGCCTTTCAGGGGTGCTTAGTCCTCAGAAGTAATTTGATTTTTCAAATGAATTTTTGGCTGGTACAGAACTCACAGCCCTGAGGGGAAAGAATCTGCTTTCTGCCTAGGAGCAGGGACCAGGGGAACTTTGGCCCAGGTCTGTAGCCGGTGCACTCTCCCTCCAGCAGGGACATGTCCTTATCCCTATCCTCCTGTCTTTCTCTCACCTCAGGTTCCTCCTCTTCTTGTCTCCTCTGCACTGGGTCATGTTTCCCTTTTTCTCCTGCCTTTATTTAAGTCTGGCCAGTAGAATCCACAGAGAAATTCCCCTCAGCTGGCAGCCTCCACAACAGTGGAGGGTCCTCACTTGGATCTTGGCATCCACCCTGCCAGCCCACTGGAGACAAACCACACAGGGAACAGGCCACACAGAGAACCAATTCAGTCCATCTTTGGAATCTTTAGCCAGCTTCTAATCACCACCAGCTGTGCTTGGGGGATTGCAAACATATATTTCTAACGTGCTTCTCAGACAATATCCTTATCAACCTCTCAGGACATTCCCCTCCTCTCCCCTGATCATCCGCATGGATTTGCTTAACATGAGCCAGCGGGAAGAGTTCTGAAAAAGAACTGTAAGTGGCGACAGCAAAACCTACGCTTGTATTTTGTTCCTGCTAGCCATGAAATAACTAGCCACCGATATGCATGACAGGACACTTCTCTCCTCCGCTGAATGTGGTAGTGGGCAGCTAAGCAAGCATAAGTTACATCACTTCTCTGCACTTCAGTTTTATCCTCTGCAATTCACATAAAGGGTCGCTGCAAGCATGAATAAAGTAGGAGGACAACGTGGTGTTAAAACAGACTTCCCTGCTTCAAGTCCAAATTTTGCCCCTTCCGTGTGGGCAACCCGAACAAGTTGTATAATTCTGTTTTGAGTTACTCCTCTGCAAAACAGGGACAATAACAGCATCCATCTCATAGGCTCTATATTTCAGGATTAACTAAGTTGAATTATGTAATACTCATGCAAAACATTCGGTAAATTTAAGTCTGTTATGTAAAGCCACTTGCGCATAGTGGATAAGCTATAAATGTAAATTTTCTTCTCTTTGTTCATTTGGACCCAACAGAGGACAAAATCCTCAGGAGAGTCACTGCTCCAAAGCTCTCCATCAAGAAATGTTCATTCTTTACGTTCAGTTCCTTTGCTGGTCTTTGTCTCAGTCTAGTATCTCCTCCTTTCTTCTCCTTTCACCCCTATTTCCCTAGTCTGAATATCTTCTCTATGTATTTAGGCACTCCTCAAAGGCAGACAACTAAGGGTGACAAAGCTAAAGATCCCTGAGGTGGCCAGAATCATTTGCTCAAAAGCAACATATTCAGCATTAGTGGAAGTAACATGTCTTGTGATCTAACATTGAAGGACTCCTTAAAAAAGCCACTGAAAACACTACTCCGGTGGTCCACATAGGACAAAAACAAGTGCTACCACTGAAAGCAATTTGCATCAGGCTGTGAGAGAGAATTCTGATTCAAGGAAAATAAAAATATCCAAGCACACTTAAACAAGTTAGAAGGTGAAATCTGGGATACCTGGGAAAGTTCTCTCGTTATTTTACTTTCTATAAGTCAATGGGGGTTGAGGGTTGATGAATAAAGATAATTTTCATTTTCATATGCAACCCCACCATAGCAAATAAGATTTCTTTCCTGCTACCAAGAATAAGGGCTCAAAAGTGGTTTTGAGTCTGTAGTAGATACACAAATGATTAAGAAAAAATAATCAAAGCATACAGCCCCAAAATGTCATTAAATCATGAAGGAAGCCAGCAAAAATAATAAAGCTGGGCCGGCATTGTGGCATAGTGGGCTAAGCCTCTGCCTGAGGTGCTCCCACCCCATACGGGCACCAGTTCTAGTTCCAGCTACTCCTCTTCTGAACCAGCTCTCTTATGTGGCTTGGCAAAGCAGTGGAAGATGGCTTAAGTGCTTGGGCCCCTACACCCATGTGGGAGACCTGGAAGAACCTCCTGGCTCCAGGCTTCAGATCCACCCAGCTCTGGGCATTTCAGCCATCTGTGGAGTTAACCAGCCAATGGAAGAATTTCTCTCTGTCTCTCCCTCTCTCTGTCTACCTCTCAAATGAATAAATAAAATCTTGGTTTAAATAAAAGAACAAAAAAATAAAAGAAACAAGAAAGCACCAAAGTGGAAAGAGTAAGTCCTTTTCTGTAAATAGTTACTTTAAAGAAAAATGGTTTAACTGTGACTGTATTCCTGAGATTAACTACTCTGATGGCAAGGAACTGAAAGTACAACTCCTGGGACGCTTTCTGCCCTCCTATTACTAAAATGTGGAGGAGCAATATTTTCCAAAATTGAACTTATCTGGAGAAAATTACTTAGGTGGTAATCATTGAGCACTTGCTATATGTTAGGCACAGTCCAAAACAGTCCATAGATAGATATTAATAATAGATATTAATCTATATAAACCCATTTAATTCCAATACAACCTAAAGAGCAGGAATAATACTCATTTCTGTTTTACTGTTAGGCAAGTTTGTTCACAAAGTCTACTAAATTGCTCAAATTCACATAGATATAAGAATCATTCCTACTAGTACCAGGCAGATAAGGAAAATACAAAAGTATTTGGCAATGAACTTTTAAAGGGATTGCATTGACTCACATTTCATAAAATAAATTATCATAACAAATCTACAAAGTCATTAATTTTTATGAAGGCAATATTGACCTTAAATATCAACTACCAACTTATTTGAAAAGTTACATAATTCTGGTTTTAGGAGACAAAACTGTGAAAACTAGCAAGATCCTTTATTTGTGCTATACCAAATCCCCCTAGTCAAGTTTACAATCCAGAATCCCTTTCAGAAATAGCCAGGATCAGAATATAATTTAATCATTGTTTCCTGTCACCAAAGAACAAATGATGAGGCTTCTGGCCAATTTATATAACAGGTAGCATGGCCTTCAGATCCCTCACTACTTTCTGCTTATCAAGAAAGTTAATTATCAAACCCCTGGCTCTCAAAAGGAGGCCAAAAGTCACCTTGCTCCACAGCCCTTTCCTGTTAAAACAAAAAAGGAGAAAAAGAGCAATTTTATTCTGAACCAAATTCTTGATTCCCTAAAACACATAAAATTTGCAAGAAAAGTCATTACAGTAGGCTGTGAGAACAAAGGGTGGGGAGGGATAAGGAAAGAGTGAATTACTTATAGGCCACAAAGAAAGATAGTTCAGAATAGATGATCAACTATTTCTAAAGTGAAATGACAGGGCTGAGTGAAGTATATGAAAGCATTGTTGAATGAAAAGCTAATCTTATAAGATCCACAGCTTTCTTACTGTGCCTCAAAGCTTGAAAGCTATGCAGGCAGCATCTGGAGGGAAAATGCCCATAGAAGATGTGAATGCTTTGGATTTAGGGCCTCACGACATCACTTTCACGCCAAGAACCTATTTGGAGCATTGAATAGGGCATAGTCCACATATCTACATACTCAGAGCTATGAAAGGAAGAAAAAAAGATGGAAAGAGAGGGGATGGTAAAATAAGGAGCGAATTTCAAAGACAAGCCAGTCAGTAATCAGAATGTCTTTGTTTATAGACCCATAAGGAGAATCCAAATTCTTGTTTGCATATGGTTTTTTATATATAAATGATTCTGCTACACACTGGATAGTGAATTGTGTTGTCACAAAAATTAAAGTAAAAGTAATCATAGAAGCCTTTAACATTCTCAGAGGACTCTTTTGGCTTGGAACATATGGACTGGTGTGGATTTAACAGATTGTAAGGGAATTCTAATTTACAAATCCAATGTGTTCAGATGAGTTAGAAAAAAATATACACAGGAATAATCTTTAGTATGGTTGAACCAAGAAGGAAATAACTTTATCATGAAATTGAAAACATATATGGAGAATTGAATATCAGATATTGATTCTATAAGACACATTCAGAAACACTTTAATTCATAACTAGAAGCATATCACAAATTAGGAGAGTAGCAGGCAAAATGGTATAGTGTGCAAGTTAAAATTCCAAAGCAGCTTGATTCTTAAATGACTTTTTTTCTAGCCAAAAATCCATAGAGCATATTCTGAGTTTTCAGCAAGGTCAGTTGCGTCAACGATGTGGAAAGTGTACATATCACATACCAGAATTCTTGATGAAAAGGAAATGCCTCTTTCAAATTGACAACTTGGTTATCTCCTTTCTCAACAGTGATTACATTTGAGTTTTACATTATGGGTGAAATGAAGCTGGAATTTACTGCCTGAATAATAGATCAAAGCAAATCAGAAAGTAATTAGTTGATAGAGCAAGGACTGCTTATCTGAAGGACTTGGTTTTTGGAACATAAAGGAACAGGAAACTCTTGACTACTATAGCTTTTGAAATAAAGAAGAGGAAAAACTATATTGAAATGCAGTTTATCAGTAGGGTGGAAACCTACTACATATATTCTTTTCTCTCTCAAATTAATTCCTTTTCTTCTTAGTACTAAACTTTCTAATCGGAAAATCCATTTCTCTTCATCACATATGTTTCTCTGGAGACTGCATATTCATTTTCTTGATATTAGATACCCTATTTACCACAGCCTAGAGCCTGGAGACATTTGCTGTGCAGGGGTTTTTCCCCTCCCTTTTTAATACAGAATGGTTTAGTGACAATTACTGATAAAGGAAGTGAGTGACAGGCCCCTGTTGGGCAGCCAGTGATCACTATGCATTTGGATTTTATATTGTTATTATTTAGCATATTAAGTGCCTACTCTGTTATCATCATAGGTGACTTCTCAGGGGGTAGCAGAGCCTTCAGCTTCGGGAGGACAGAGTTTAATATTAGGCTGAAAGTGGTTAACAACAGGCTGAAGTCCTAACGAATACACATTTAGAAAGTCAACCAGAGGGGTTTTTATTTTAATGAAAAAGAATAATGAAAAGCCCTCTGCAGGGGAGCAAATTTGACAAGGTTATTTAAACATATATGTAAGCTTTAATGCTTCAAAAGAAGTTTTGTGGGTTTTTTTTTTTTAAATAATGGGAATTAATAGAATTGCTAGGTTTGGCCTTGAGTTTCAGGGTGGCTCTGAGAGTCTTAGAAAGGTACACTTATTTGCCAAGCAACAGTTTAAAATAGATTTTAGGATGTTTGAGATGAATGGTGACTTAGAAATGAGCATTCATTCAGAGGATAAGACACTGAAACTCAAAAATATGAAATGAGTTCCCCAAGTCCACGAAGCTAGAAAATCGAAGAGCTCTGCTGAGGGTGACTAGCTGATGAGCACTTGTGTAAGTCATCTGTTAGTGACTTTATGTTCTTTGTAATCCTTACTATAAAATATTATTATTATGAGTTTATAGATGAAGCAATGGGAACTCTAAAGATTTACTTAATTTACCAAAGGAACACAGCCAGGAAAAGCTAAAGCACAGCTTTAAGCTGTATGACCCTAGGGCCCCCTAAATACCTCACCCCAGCAGAAGACAGCAAAGCTCTCTCTGCTGCCTTGCATAATCTCTTCCGCCTCCAGCCCACGAGGTTAGAGCAGCTCTGACCAGGGTCCGTCTACCAAATCTTCCCCACCACTGGCCTGTTTCTAGTTGCTGATATGTTAATTCCAGCCTTGCCCTAGTTTCCAGTTCAGCCCCAACCCTTCCAGATATCAGATCCTTTTACTCATCCCAATTAAGCTAACTTCTTCAGGTCCGTTACCTGAGACCCCATCTAAGGCAAGTGCCCCAGTCCAGAATCAAGTGAGAGGTGAGTCAAAGGGAAACCAAGTTTGTCCAATACAAAGTAGTGGTGGTAGTGGTGTGTTTTCATATGCCATCAACAAGGGAGGGATCTGGGACAAACCTGGCAGCCCATTGACTCAGGCGTCAATTTTGCCTCCAGGTTCTAAATTCGGGAGTGCAGCATAATTCTAGAGCCTAACCCAGGATGGGGAAGAAGCAGCTGCCTTAGAGACAACCAGTGTCAGACTGAGACAGAGTGAGTTTGAGACAAGAGATAATCCACAGATACAACAATGAGAAACTGGAACAGGCAGAAGTAGGGGCCGGAGGCAGGGCCTGACAGATTGCCTCCAAGCCAATTCTCTCTGTGGGTTCCCTACTGTTCCCCAAGTGATACCTGTTGAGGACGGTTAGCATGACTAGAAACAACTCTCCTGCTTCTTCCAATATGATCACCAACTAGGTGGGGAGAATAATGGTTGTTTTGTTGTTGCTTTTGTTGTTTGTTTGTTTTTTGATTTTCCTCCACCATACCTTGAACCCAACATTTACTAACACTCTGAGGAGGCAGTTAGCTTGGTCCTGGTCAGAATGAGGAAAAGGGAAAATCTCTTTAAGAGGATATAAAATGCTTGCTTCACCCTAAAAGTTACCTTTAGCAAGAAAGGAGTGCCAAATTCCACTCCTGATTTTCCAGTTTTATCACTAATATATCAAGGAAGTAGTGATTCTATCCTGAGTTTTGGGTTACTATGAGAATAAAAAGGAGAAGTTACCAATCACCTTTCTCATGGCATTTTGTTTTATCATGAGCAAGCTAGACAGGATAGACTGAATCACAAACCTGACCTTTTGATGGGTTTTTCCCACTCTCCTATTGTTAGCTGCTGTTCTGTTTTTTTCTTTTTTCCCCAAAAAAATTGTGCTTAAAAGACTCTACCCTCACAGTTTCTTTGGTCTGTCACTCTTGGAGCCCCCTCCTGGCTGTTGCAGCATGAGGTTTCTGACTTAAATAAATCTTGCTTTGCTCACTGCTTTGTCCACAAGGAGATTCTTCTTTCATGTGAGACAAGAACCAAGGTCAACTTTCTTTGCTAACATCTTGGCTCCATGACTTAAAGTTCAAATTCCACTCCAGCCAGCAATGGATCACCTCTCAGGATAGGTAAGCATGCAGACTGCTCCTGCTTCTGTTTTTCAGAGAGCCTCACTCTCCTCCATACTAACTCTCCCACTCTCTTAACAACACTAGGTCCCTGTCAGCCAGTTAAGAGCAGTTACCATGCCTGCTGGTCTTAAGACTTAGGGGTTAGGCTTATTGATAAGGTTGGAACAATCCCTTAAAGCTGAGACCCAGTTCTAACCTCTCCTTATGTGGATTGGTGCTTCACAAGGGATCAAAAAAAAGGGCCCTGAGATAATAGCTACTGGCCAGACTTTACTCTGGGCTTTCCTGAAAGTCTCTTGACTGGACCCCAGTCCCCAACAAGCCCATGTTGTCATTGGGCTGTGAAGCATCCCCTTCCTTCTTGTGTGTAGCCCTTTTGTGAGAGACTGGGAGAAGGCCTTGAGATGGCTGATGGATCCTGGCTGGGGCCACAGCTCAAGGCTTCCTGAAAGTCTCTTGGCTGGACATCAGATTCTGACAGATTTGTGTTGGGCTGGGAAGCACATTTCCTGCAGGGAATGGCACTGTTTGGACTAGGGGCTGTCTGGAGCAAGACCCTAGGCTCCATTCCCAACGCCACAGTGATATCTTACTTTACCCCAGATTGAGGGCCTGTGACCTGTTCTTGTGGAATCCACATGAGCTGTTACACTAGAGGCTCTATTCTCTCTTTTCTCATCTCAACTCTGGGAATGTGTGTCTAGTCCAGCTCTGTTTCCTTTTGCGGGGATTTGCCCATCACACGAGACTGGAAGAAGTTCCTAGAGTAACTTTGAAATTCAGACCAGGATCACACTCTGGTATTTTTCAAAGGCTTGACAAGACACCAAACTCCAACAGCACATTAGGGTGTCAGGCTGAAAACTGCACTCTGTTCTTCTTTCCTTGTAGATCAATTTGTCAGTAATATTGGACAGTTTGGAGCAAGGCCATGAGATCTGGACTCCATGCCTCAATGAATCCTTTCTTTACCCCAGACTGTGATAAGATCTCTATCTCTTTCTCTGCTTGTCACACTCCTCAAATGTTCTTACCCTGCCAATTCTCAATTTCTACAAACTTGAATTCCTGGTCCTACTAGCTGGTGTTTCCTAGATATCTCATTATTTCTGGGTCAGAGTTTACTTACCTCTTTTGAATAATGGTGGATGTTCCATCCAGACTCCTCATTAGGTGTAAGATCCTGCATGCTCTGCAATTCTGCATACAGGTTCTCCGGTATGGTCTCTGATATTCCCTACCTTCCTTCTCAGTTCCCATCTTTTTGGTTACTTCTCTCAGGTCCTTCTGACATAGCCCATACCTCAGAGGAAGCTTGAGAGAATTTTATTCCCATACCACTCTTCTTTATCTCTTCACTTGCCTGGTCACCAAACTAAGTGGTAGCCAGAACTGGTACCCTCCCTCCAAACTCTATTCAAAACTCCGTTGTTAAGGCTCTTTCCATGAAAGATCATTGTCAAAATCAGGCCCATTAGATATGAATCAAGGTTAAGAGGCATAAAGCAACATTTTTCTTCAAGCAGGGGAGCAAAGAAATGGTATATATTTGACCAAGCAGAAGCCCAGTCTAGTACAACATGGGTAAAAAAGAACTGATCACTTTTTGTGTGTGCTGTTCTGACAAATATATATCCTAGTTATAAGTGAGGAAGTCTGAACAAAAGTAACTAATACATACTAGTCCCACCCTCCCCCTCCTCCCTCCTCTCTGGGCTTCGGTGCACATCTAGATGAAACAGGCAGTGTGCAAGTTTTGAGAGACATCTCGAACTCAGAAGAGATAGGAACTGATGGACATTTATGTCTTATCTTCTTATTCTAAATGGAAAGCAAGCCATATATAGTAGGCATTCTCTTGGGATGCATTCTTAGACATTGGGATTCCTTTGAGCCCCAGAGCTTAAAGAAAAAATGCCTGATCTTTTTCTGCACCACCACCTGGCCTGGTTGCAAGCTGGAGAATGGAGAAAGTTAGCCTAAATGGGTTGAAGTTCCTTATGTCCAGGCTTTCTTCATACTAAACAATCACTGATAGATCAGGGGCCATAGGAGAATCCCTCTGCCTTCTTAAGATGTTTGAGGGAGACTTTAAAGAAATATACTCCATTAGATCCCAACTCTGTAGAAGGGCAGGTGATTTTCAAGGGCAAATTCCCAATCCAGTGTTCCCCAGACACTAGGAAAAAGCTCCAGAGACTTGCAGTGGGGCCTGAGAGCACCCTAGTCAGCCTCTTAAATGTTGTCATATGGTATTTTATAACGGAGATCAAGAAGGAACCAAGAGCAAAACAAAAAAAGATAAGAGGAAGAGTGTACTCCTGGTGATGTCTCAGTCCCAGTGAGGCTCCCTGGTGACCTTTCAAGTACATTTGCCACAAAGGCAGTGGACACTTCACCAAGGATTTTCAAAAAAGACCCAGGGCCATGTCCTATCTGCAGAGGAGATCACTGGCGATTTGACTACCACTGAAAGCCAAAAATTCTGGGGTGACACATCAGATCAGCACTCAGGAGCCCCAGGTCATTCTCATAGTGGAAGAAAAGCCTGTACCTTTCTTTCTGGAAACCAGAGAGCAACTTTCTCTATTCTTCGCCCTAGCTTTGGCCACCTTTTTTCTCATACAGCTACTGTAATGGGTGTCTTAGGAACCTCCCAGCCAGGTTAGATATTTCACGTGAACTTTGAGCTATGTCTGGAATGATCTAGTATTTACTCACCGCTTTTTGGTCATACCAGAGAGCCCAACACCTTTACTAAATGGAGATCACTTGGCCCAGATAAAGACTATAGCTCTTATTAGACTAGAGGAGTCTTCGTGCTTCCCTCTGACAGAAACAGACATTAATCCAGGACTCTGGATTGACCAGGGAAAAGTTGGCTGGGCTATAACTTCCCAGCCTGTCTGGGTTAAAAGAGGCCTAAGCCAACTTCTCCTCTCAAACACTCTGCCTGGGCCCCCCCTGGCTTTGGCTCACCTGATGTACTCAGATTCTGTTCACTACCCCCTTTCCTTCAACTCAAATGTTGGGAAGTACGTGCGTGGGAGGAGGAATGGTGCATCCATTCAGCAGCCAAGGCCCAACACCTGGTCTCAGTTGGCTCTCTCTACTAAAGGATGCCATGTGTCTCATGTTCCCTATCTCCTTAGTCACCATTTTAAAAAAGACACTTAAAAGAACTGGTTGTAACAGGGTTCATTTTAAACAGACTCCTTGAAGGGTCATGTTTTCTATTGTCTGTCTCAAGCTTTTCTTCCTAGACTGGCTGCTCTGACCCAGAGTTCACATTTTTTTCACTTGCTAAACTATAGAAGTTTCTCTGTCTACAAATTCATCTGTTGACCAACCATCAATATATGCCTTGTTGAAGCATAGAGCTCTCTGATTGATTGTCACTGCCCTAAAAAGTATAAAGGTCTGTGAAACTCTATTATACTTCCTAAGGTGCTATAAATTACTGAGTTATTATATTATAACTAGTTTAAATCTTTTGCCATCCACAATGTGATTCTCAAAATATTTAAGTCTATTAACAAATCCCTGTTGGTGCTGCTCTGAAATGTCTTGTTTTCTAGCTAAACATTTTCCAGAGATTTCTAGGTGCACTTTGGTACAGTGTAATTGTGTAAAAATCATTTAGCTACTTCTTTTTTTAATTTTTTATTTAGTAAATATAAATTCCCAAAGTACAGCCCATGGACTACAATTGCTTCCCCCCCATAATTTCCCTCCCACTCACACCCCTCCCATCTCCCGCTCCCTCTTCCACCCCACTCACATCAAGACTTATCCTCAACTATCCCCACATACAGAAGATCGATCTAGTATATACTAAGCAAAGACTTCATCAGTTTGCACCCATACAGAAACACACAGTGCAAAATACTGTTTCAGCACTAGTCATAGCATTACCTAACATTGGACAACACATTAAGGACAGATCCCACATGAGAAGCAAGTACACAGTGACTCCCGCTGTTGACCCAACAATTTGACACTCCTGTCCATTGCATCAGCAATCTCCCTAGGCTCTAGTCTTGAGTTACCAGGGCCATGGAAGCCTTTTGAGTTCACTGACTTCGATCCTATTCTGACAGGGTCATAGACGAAGTGGAAGCTCTCTCCTCCCTTCAGAGAAAGGCACCCCCTTCCCCGATGGCCCCGTTCCTTCCACTGGGATCTCACCTGCAGAGATTCCCTCACCTAGGTCTTCTTCTTCTTCTTTTTTTTTTTTCCAGAGTGTCTTGGCTTTCCATGCCTAAAACACTCCCATGGGCTCTTCAGCCATATCTGAATGTCCCAAGGGCTGACTCTGAGACCAGAGTGATTTAGCTACTTCTTACCTGAATTCAAAAACTGCTTTAACATTTCAAAATTCAAAATCTTCTTTATAGTAACTATGGATTAAAACTCTGCATGTTCTTTTAAAGGATATTTTTCTCTTAATTTGGAGGCATTAAGGATTGTTTAGGAGAATGTGGAAGTTGAATGCTGTGTGAGATTAGTTTGAATGAGATTAGAACAAAATAATGTTAAAGTTAGCTCTTCTTAAAACAGCAAGATTACCTGATTCTCTCTCTTTGTGATATGATGTACTCAACTGTCCTGAGTGATGGACTCATGCTGACGTCACATGCTAATCCTTTTCAAGTATGGTTTTCTATGATTGCCGATGACTTGGGTAACCAAGTTTTTTTTTTTTTTTATAAAGCTTTTATTTAAAGTATATAAATTTCCAAAGTACAGCTTATGGATTACAATGGCTCCCCCCCCCCATAACTTCCCTCCCACCCACAACCCTCCCCTTTCCCGCTCCCTCTCCCCTTCCATTCACATCAAGATTCATTTTCAATTCTCTTTATACACAGAAGATCAGTTTAGTACATATTACGTAAAGATTTCAACAGTTTGCCCTCACATAGAGACACAAAGTGAAAAGTACTGTTGGAGTACTAGTTACAGTATTAATTCACAATGTAAAGCACATTAAGGACAGAGATCCTACATGATTTTTTTTTAAAAAAATTGATTAATTATCTATGCAATTTCCAATTTAACACCAAGTTTTTTTAATCATTTGCAATTATCTTTATATACAGAAGATCAATTCAGTATATACTAAGTAAAGATTTCATCACTTTGCACCCACACAGAAACATAAAGTGTAAAAATACTGTTTCAGGCCGGTGCCATGGCTCAACAGGCTAATCCTCCGCCTTGCGGCGCTGGCACACCGGGTTCTAGCCCCGGTCGGGGCACCGGATTCTGTCCCGGTTGCCCCTCTTCCAGGCCAGCCCTCTGCTGTGGCCCGGAGTGCAGTGGAGGATGGCCCAAGTGCTTGGGCCCTGCACCCCATGGGAGACCAGGAAAAAGCACCTAGTACCTGGCTCCTGCCATCGGATCAGCGTGGTGCGCCGGCCGCAGCGCGCCATCCGCGGCAGCCATTGGAGGGTGAACCAACGGCAAAGGAAGACCTTTCTCTCTGTCTCTCTCTCTCACTGTCCATTCTGCCTGCCAAAAAAAAAAAAAAAAATACTGTTTCAGTACTAGTTATAGCATTACTTCACATTGGACAACACATTAAGGACAGATCCCTCATGAGACGTAAGTACACAGTGACTCCTGGTGTTGATTTAACAATTTCACACTCTTATTTATGGCGTCAGTAATCTCCCTAGGCTCTAGTCATGAGTTGCCGAGGCTATGGAAGCCTTTAGGGTATGCCGACTTCGATCTTATTCCGACAGGGTCATAGTCAAAGTGGAAGTTCTCTCCTCCCTTCAGAGAAAGGTACCTCCTTTGATGGCCCCGTTCTTTCCACTGGGATCTCACTTGCAGAGATCTTTCATTTAGGTCTTCTTTTTTTTCTAGAGTGTCTTGGTTTTCCATGCCTAAAATACTCTCATGGGCTCTTGAGCCAGATCCAAATGCCTTAAGGGCTGATTCTGAGGCCAGAGTGCTATGTAGGACATCTGCCATTCTATGAGTCTGCTGTGTATCTCGCTTCCCATGTTGGATCATTCTCTCACTTTTTTATTCTATCAGTTAGTATTAGCAGACACTAGTCTTGTTTGTGTGATCCCTTTGACTCTTAGACCTATCAGTGTGATCAATTGTGAACTGAAATTGATCACTTGGACTAGTGAGATGGTCTTGGTACATACCACCTTGATGGGATTGTATTGGAATCCCCTGGCACGATTCTAACTCCATCATTTGGGGCAAGTCGGATTGAGCATGTCCCAAATTGTACATCTCCTCCCTCTCTTATTCCCACTCTTATATTTCATAGGGATCACTTTTCAGTTAATATTTAAACACCTAAGAATAATTGTATGTTAATTACAGAGTTGAACCACTAGTACTAGAATAAAAAATACTAAAATTGATGAAGTATTACATTGTACAACAGCAGTCAGCACAAGAGCTGATCAAGTCACTGTTTCTCATAGTATCTGGCAATGTGACACAGTAGACTAAGGCTCTACCTGTAACACCAGCATCACATATGGGCACTAGTTCTGGTCCCAGCTGCTCCTCCTCTGATCCAGCTCTCTGTTATGGCCTGGGAAAGCAGTAGAAGATGGCCCAAGTGCCTGGGCCCCTGCACTCACGTGCGAGACCTGGAAGAAGCACCTGGCTCCTGGCTTCAGGTAGGCCAACCACTGGCAGTTTTGGCCATTTGGGGAGTGAACCCACAGATTTAAGACCTTTCGCTGTATCTCTCCTTCTCTCCATCTGCTTCTCTCTCAAATATGTAAACAAAATCTTAAATGAAAAAAATCACCCTGCTAAGATTAATTTTCTGATTCTTGGGTAAATTGGTTGAGAATCGAGTTAAGGCAAAATGTAGTCCAAAGTATTGAATCAATAAATGGCTTTAAAAAAATATTTATTTGAGATACAAAAAGAAACAGAGGGAAAGAGAGAGAGCGAAAACGTTTCCATTGGGACCAACACCATGGCGCAGAAGGTTAACCCTCTGCTGTAGCACCAGCATCCCATATGGGTGCCAGTTCTAGTCCTGGCTGCTCCTCTTCCAATCCAGCTCTCTGCTATGACCTGGGAACGCAGTAGAAGATGGCTCAATGTTTGGGCTCCTGCACCCACATGGGAGACCCAGAAGAAGCTCCTGGATCCTCTTCGTATTGATGCAGCTCCAGCCATTGCAGCCATTTGGGGTGTGAACCAATGGAAGGAAGACCTTTCTCTGTGTCTCTTTCTCTCACTGTCTATAACTCTACCGCTCAAATAAATATATTAAAAAATCTTTAAAAAAAAAAAGAGTTTCCACTACTTGTTCAAACCCCAAAACATTGCAACTACTGAGCTGAAGCCAGAAGCCAGGAAAGCATTCCTGGTGTTCCACATAGGTGGGAGGAACCCAATTCCTTGAGCCTCCCAGGGTCTGCACTGATGGGAAGCTGGAATCAGTAATGAGAGCCATCAATTGAGCGTAGGCACTCTGAAACAGCACACCAGTATCTTAATCACTAGACTAAATGCCAACCACAAAGTAATTCTTGAAAAAAGTTCCCTAACCTATTAAACGTCTCATTTTAAATAAGGTACATACACTATAGCATACTGTATAAAGGACCCAGTGGGTATAATTTGCTCAGATTTTTGAAAAAGCTTTTTGAAACTTTATAACAGATTATTAAAGGAAAGAAATCTCTAGAGGGTAAAGGGCTGAATACTGCCAAGAGTTGCTGTAAAAAGCCACAGAAGAAATCTCAGTGAACAGCTGTGGCTGAGAGTCGAATTATTAATTAGACACCTGACGGTTTGACACTGGTTCTGGCATTGTTCAATACAGTGTATCTAATGAGGAGGATGAGGAGAAGCTGGAAGACGAGTTAGGGGTTAGGGTCTAACTACCATATCTGCCAATGACTCTGCATTAGGTAAGAGGAAGAAATCCATCAAGAACAATGGAATTTGTCACATGGATTCAGTGTTTTGGAATCTCAGCAAAATTTAATACACTTAACATTCAACTTGTTCCACCAGTCATGCTCACAGAGATTAAATCAAATTTCTCTGAAATCTCTGCTGGGAAGTGAACTGGTTAAAGGAAGGTCTAATACATGTATGACTAGATCCAAGACAGATAAATTAGGTAAAGACACAGTTATAAACCAGTTGTTCAAATATAAGATTTAAAAGGTTAGCTATGAATTTTTATAAAATTATTTGGGCAAAGCCAACTGCTCAGTGATTTTTAAAATGATTCAATTCACTCTGGTTTCAATTTCATGATAGATTTGACCTGAAGCTAAATTCAGGGAGAGGGAAATCAATGGCATTATATTGAGAAACAAACTCATTGATGTAAGAACGTACTTGGTTGAAGTTATCTTCACTGACTGTTATTCTTATTAGCCTTCAGTGCTCTAACCCTTACCAACTCACAAATGAGTTTGCCTTGGCACCAATGCACAAATTTATATGGAAAAATAGTCACTATTCTCACATATACCTTAAAATCTTCAAGGTTTCCTACAGTACTGGACCCAAGATTGGTACATTCCTCCCTGTTTTGTTATCTGATTTCCCTGTGATGTCCTCAGCCTAAGAGCCAGGAGTTGCTCACGAGAGCTTGTGCCCAGACACCATGAGAAAATTAAGTCTTCAATGTCTTCCCCGAACTTCTACCCAATCTTATAAGTGTTACAGGTCTATAATATAAAGGAATTCCTGAATTTTGGTAGCTCTTAGACACCCATTTAGAAGAGTTGTAGAAAAAAAAAAACTATGTTTCATAAAACAATGGAAAGTCATGAGCAATAGGACCCCACAGTAGACAAATACAGAAAAATGGAAAGAGTACTGCAAATAAGAGATCTGGAATGAAACAAATCTATTGTTAAGTAATGAATGAGATAGAAAAATCAAGTGAGAACTGTGTGTAACCCTCATCATATCCTGTAAGACTGTATAACAATTTATGGCAGAAGACAAAAAAAATTACATTCCTATGTACTTAATTGAAATTAAGAATTTGAAGGAAGTATAACTTTCATTTTCCTTATTGTTTATCTAATATTACTAAAGCAATACATATTGAAAATTGATAATTTATACCCAAAATAAATACAAATTTGGGGGCCAGTGCTGTGGCCTACTGGGTAGAGCTGCTGCCTACTATGCCAGCATCCCATATGGGTGCCAGTTCGAGTTCTGGCTGTTCCACTTCCATTCCAACTCTCTGCTATGGCCCAGGAAAGCAGTGGAAGATGGCCTAAGTCGATGGGCCCCTGGACCACATGGGAGACCTGGAAGAAGCTCCTGGCTCCTGGCTTCAGATCAGTGCAGCTCTGGCCGTTGTAGCCAATTGGGGCGTGAACCAGCAAATGGAAGACTGTCTCTCTCTTCCTCTTTCCCTCTCTCCCTCTCTCCCTCTCTCTGCCATTCCTTCTCTATGTAACTCAGACTTTCAAATAAATACATAAATCTTTAAAAGTAAATAAATATTTTTTAAAAGATACAAATTTGAAAAATATACACAAATATATATACATATATACACATATTATCTTGTGTTTGTTTTTAACAGTTTCATTTGGGATGATGCTTGGCTTTAGAAATTGTAAAGAATTGTATTTGATTTTAATATCTAATTACAACTCATGAAAGTTGTAGATTACACTTATTTAGAATTCAATGGAGCCAGTCACTGGATTAATTACTAATAGTATCTTTATCCTCACAAAATCTTTTAAGGTAAATATTATTATTTATTATCTCCTGACTGAAATAACTTAATAACTTGCCTGGTATCCCACAGCCAGCAGAAATATTATCTAAGGCAGGCTAGTTCCAAAACTTGTGCTTTGGGCTCTTACAATAAAATCCTCCTGCATATCACCAACTTCTCTGCAGTAAAAAAACTTCTGTCTTGGAACTGCTGTTTAACCTGGCAATGAAGACAATATGTAGGACACTTATGTCCCATTCAGAGTGCCTGGGATCAATAACTGGCTAGGGATTCTGGCTCTAGCCTTCTTCTGATGAAGACCCTGGTAGGAAGCAGTGTTGACCCAGCATTTCTGCCACAAATGGGAAACCTAGATTGAATTATCAGCTTCTGGCCCAGTCCAATCTCCAGCCATTGAGGGCATTTGAGGAGTCAGTTCATAAAAATGTATATTATAAAAAAGCACATTTCAGGTTAATGATAAGAAAATATAAGACTCAGTCCAATTTTGCTTGTTTCTTATTCTTTCATGGCCTCCTTCCCAGGAAAGAAAGCATATCCCTTCTCTCTCCTTCTAACAATCACTATAGCATGCTTCCTCAGGGGTTGTGTTTTTTGGTGTACTATGGGATACAGATCTGATATTAAGGCTTTAAGAGGTATCAGGGAGTAGAAACTGACTATGAACAAAAGTATTACTTCTAAAACAATGCTCAGTATAACCACTTTCCTCAAAACGTTGACAATATCCAGTCATCTCTTCTTAAAGAAAAAAATTTAAAACAATATTCAAAATACTCATTGTGACAACACTATATTATACTTTCATCTTATGTAAAAGGTCAGATAATTTGACTTTTTATAAAAGGAAGTAATGATAGACAAATTTCAAATGTAGACACAACCAAGTGGTTTGGGCAGAAAAGACATTCTACTCTGTCAAACACTCCGCTACAGAATCACTGATATCCAACATTCCATGATCAGTAGTTGCCAGAGACTTGAAATGAATGAAAATATACATTTTTTAAAAAAGATTTATTTATTTATTTGAAAGTCAGAGTTACACACAAAGAGCAGGTCTTCCAACTGCTGGTTCACTCCCCAATTTGCCGCAATGGCTGCAGCTGCCCCACTCCGAAGCCAGGAGCCTGGAGCTTCCTCCTGGTCTTCCAGGTGGTGCAGGGATTCCATGGACTTGGGCCATCTTCTACTTTCCCAGGCCATAGCAGAGAGCTGGATTAGAAGTGGAGCAGCTGGGGCTCAAACTGGCACTGGGATGCTGGCACTGCAGGCGGCAGCTTTACCCACTACGCCACAGCGCCGGCCCCACAGAAATACACATTTTGCATTTTATCAGAGTGACAATTGAGTCTTAATTCTGTCTATTGGTGGGAAAATTTCATCCTCCTTAAGTCCCATATTTTAATGATGGAAAATTATATGATTTAATTTGCTGTGAGGATGCCTGATTTGATGATTAAAATACAACTAATGGGGTAGACGTTCTGCCTGTTAGTGAAGATGCCAGTTGAGATGCCCATAGCATGTATTGGAATACCTGCATTTGAGTACAGGCTCCCATTCCTGATTCCAGCTTCCTGTAATGCAGTCCCTGAGAGGCAGCAGGTGATGGCACAGGGAGCTGGATTCCTGCCAACCACGTGGTAAAACTGGATTGAGTTCCTGGTTACTGGTGTCTGCCTGGGCCATTCGAAGCCATTGTGGGCATTTGCTGAGTAAAGAAGAGAATGGACTATGTTTGTGTGTGTGTGTGTTTGTATCTGTTTCTCTAGTAATAGTGTTGTATGTCTCTGTGTGTATAAAACAATAGGAATTCATGAAGATTATGAAATATTCTTTACACACTCTTGGGATGTGACTGAGGTTGATTGCTTCAAAGGGAGTGACAATCTTTCTCATGATTTTTTGCAATACAATCTGATAGATCTTCCTATCAAGAGGTTTTGGTATTCTCTCCCTTTGTCTGTGGACTTGTGATGTCTTTGTCTAATAAAATGTGACAGAATTGTGCAAATTCCAGGCCTGGCTTCAAAAGTCCTTGTGGGCCCTGGTAGCTTTCATTTTTACCATTCGGGCCTACCTCAGTCATAATTAAAAATAGCTTATGTAGACTGCAGAATAATGAGAGATCCCATGGAGAGAAAGGTCCTATTTCAGCCATCTCCCCAAGGCCTCAGACACATACATGAGGACCTGTTAGGCCCTCTAGCTCTAGCCCAGCCAATTCCCGAAGTAAAGGATTAATACCAGACAATAGCATCATGAACAATCCATAGCCAGTCCACAAAACTAAGAAAAAAAAAAGACAAATCATTATTTTAAACCACTAAGTTTTGAGATGGTTTATTAACCCAGCAAGGGATAATCAATAGAATGGATAAAGTTAGTCCAAAAATAACTTGGGCTTTCATTGACCTAGCCCCCAATATCTTTAATGAAAAGCATTTCTCAAAATCTAATCGTGCCAAGAAGAATCAGTCCCCCAAATTAATACACATTGATATTTATAGGCCAATCAACAGCCTCGTTCATTGTCAGACACAGGCCACATATCAGATATTACCCTTATCAATGGTTAATAAAGAAATAACATTGTTTCCTTAGTTTTGTATTGATTACCTTAGTTCCATATGGATTACCTTGCCTCAGATAGTCAGTCTATTGCTTTGTTTGGCTTTGATGAAAATTATTAGTTTTTTTTTTTCTCTGAAACACTAATGTCAGATTTCCCTACATCTCTTCGGTGGATGAAAGGGAGAAATATTGTCTTTCTCAATCCCATCCTAAGCCTAAAATTTTGACTCAAACTCCAGGAAGTTCAAATTTCCAAATCTTTGAAATAAAGCCCTGCTTTGTAAGAAAGACAATACAAGGGGGTAATACTTGTACTGAATCTAATTTACAATCTATTCACACTTGAGCTGCCAATGTCACTTAGGAACTAAATGCAACCTTGAGGGGTCATTGGTTCAGTGATTTCCAAATACTGCTTTTAATCCAGAGATATTTTCTTTCCTTCCCTTTTGCTTTTTATTCCCAATATCAAATAGAGTCAAAGAATTCTTAATATAAAATATGTATAGTATACTATTTATAAAAAGTAATGATATATAAGACTATGATGAATTCCATGTAGGTAAACTGCTCCTCATAGAATGCTTTTATTAATTTTTGTCAAAGCTTTAGTTGTTTTTTAATCTTTAACCAAACTATTATAAGATTTAACTACAGTTTGGCAATGGAATTGCATCCCAATCCAGTAATTGTGTCCCAATAAATTTATTATCAATTAATGTGATATGCAAACTGCAATTAAAATAGTTCTCAATTTTGTACAAATTATAGCCATTAAGCTGAAATTTCTTTCAGCTTCAGTTTTAGAGATGACACATTTTTAAGTTTAGTCTTTATTATTAACTTTTTTCATCACTTTCTTAAATCTAGATAATCAGCAAAGCAATAAATCATACGCTATCACAGCATTTGTGATTTCATGGTATAAATATTCACACCAAGGCTGACTGGAAGCCATCAAAATGACATTATTGATTTCAGAGTTGGAAAGAGACACATGCAGTAGTGCATTATTAAATTGTATTTGCATATTCAAAGGTATAAATAACCTCAAAATAATCACAATGAGGAAATATGAGGATTTATTATCTTTGTTTTAGTATAACTTAATTAATTTTAGCTCTCACTGTTTTAACTTTCGATGACATTAATAGTTTATAAAGTACTCACAGGTCTTGTTGAGTCAGTGTAAGCTGGATGCAGCATACACTGTTTTAAGTGCAGTTGGTGGAGATCGTTGTCTTGATTTAAGCTCTAAGGAAACAATTCTCATCAAGGCTACTTTGATATGAAAGTTAGACACAAGGCCGGCACCATGGCTCACTAGGCTAGTCCTCCGCCTGCAGCGCCAGCAACCCGAGTTCTAGGTTGCTCCTCTTCCAGGCCAGCTCTCTGCTGTGGCCCGGGAAGGCAGTGGAGGACGGCCCAAGTGCACCCGCATGGGAGACCAGGAGGAAGCTCGTGGCTCCTGGCTTCGGATTGGTGCAGCGCCCCGGCTGTAGCGGTCATTTGAGGGGCGAACCAATGGAAGGAAGACCTTTCTCTCTCTCTCTCTCTCTCTCTCTCTCTCACTGTCTAACTCTGCCTGTCCAAAAAGAAAAAAAAAGGAAAGTTAGACACAAGCAGAAAAGACAGGACAACTAAAATCCTTGTATGTGTTTACAAAATATCTTAATTTCTTATGTTCCTACTTTTTTCTGTTCTTTTGGAAATGAAAAATAAATGATTTGACATATATGAAAGTATGAAAGTTGAATTCATCATAAATTTAATATGTATTTAGCCACAGTAGCTATGATTCTTAAAATGCAATTTTATTTTTATTTTTAAAGCCAAAAATCATAAAATAAGGAGATAAATGAGGAGATAAGTGAGGGAGAAGAATGAGCATGGAAGGGAAATCAGAGAAAATGTTAAAATCATTTATTTCTACCTGAATTTGTCCTCATTTCAATCTACTCCTAGGGTAGAATTAGGCAGCAGTAACTCCACCAGACCACACATGGTGTCAGAAACACCAAGACTGCTATCCCTCCATGTGATCAGATGAAAACCTTCCACATTCTTCACACCAAACTCCAGGACAGAAGCAATGAAGCAAATATCCTTTAAATTCTAGTACTACACTGAGTATAGGAACACTTCTAAAGAATTCATCGACACATCAGGTTAATATCCCATTTGGCTGCTAAAATATACAAAAAAAAATTCTTTTGTAATTACTTTGTAGACTCTCAGAACCCCATTGAAAGAAAACACACGCAACTCTGAATTTTCCCTCCTAACTCTGGCCAAGTTTCTAAGTGATAAGCTCAGCATTGATTTCCTCTATTACTTTGGCTTTGTTTGGCTAGGGACATAGGGTTTCTCTGGGACCTTTAAATATGAAATGTTTTCTCTACTTGAACGTCATAAATGGCCTTTGCCTTCATTTTCTATATTTTGGCCTGGGGTCTTTCCAACTGCCTTCTTAGATTTCAATCTTGTGGAGAGAAATGATGATGTCTTCTTCTTTCCCATGTCTTAGGAAGACCTCAGCCCAGTGTCTCACACCAATCATAATTGAGGTTCTGTAAAGCATTTTATAGGGCCTCCATAAGACAGTATTTGAGTGGTTTCCTCTCCTATTTTAAAAATGCACAAGACAGAAGACTATCAGGTTCATTATTTCCCTCTACTCCTAGATAAAATCAAGTAAATCAATCAAGCAAATAAATCTTGTATTTATTTAAAGGACTGTCCTGCTTAATGAATTTTGAAGTGAGGCTCAGCATTAGAAACTACAAATTCCAAGACGGCAATTGCAAGTGTCAAAAAAAGCTACTAGAAAGCATACAACATTCTTAGTGATAAATTAAAGACAGTAAATTTTAAATCTTAGGGAGTAAATATCATAGCCATTGAATTCAGGAGGTAATGTGAAAGCTTTTGGCTTCTCCTCTGTAGCTTGTGTTCTCAAAAAGGAAAAAGATGTTTTCTATGCATACCTGTCTTCTATACAAAGTGCTGA
Source organism: Sylvilagus floridanus (assembly GCA_949820135.1). Classification (NCBI taxonomy): domain Eukaryota; kingdom Metazoa; phylum Chordata; class Mammalia; order Lagomorpha; family Leporidae; genus Sylvilagus; species Sylvilagus floridanus. Next base: position 64,179,544 of record OX463244.1, read on the forward strand.
GGATATATATTCTAGTAAGATACTGGTCTTACCATTCAGGAGCCATAGTCAAATGAAAAAAAAAAAAAAAAGAATTTTATGCCCAGTTTGGGAGGCACCACTAACATTTCTATGTCAGGCCAGGAAGAAAGCATACAGAATTTGTTGGACATTTATTCTGTACCAGACACCATCTAGATACTATATTCTCTCACTTACTGCTGTGCTTACTGGCACTACTCTTAACTGTGTTATCTTGGATGGCTGCGGGTCTCAGCTTCCCAGTGGGTTTATAAACTCCCGTCTTTAAATTGTTTATGCTGCCATGGTACCTTAACAAAGTAAATAAAACCTAGGAAGAAACTGAATTTTATTTTTTAGCATTCATAGAATTTCTTATTTTACTTCCTTTAGATTTTTTCCCTTGACTTGTCCTTTTATATAGTTTCCTTATCAATTCTCTGCCAGATTCTTTTTAAAGTCTCTGATTTCTCCACACAATGCCCCATATTCACCTATTATTTGTGGATTTTTGTGCACTTTCATGTTTTATCATTCCTGCAATAATAGATGCACATTTACTGATTATATCCATTTTTACCTCTCTGTATATAACCTAGCCTTTAAATTTAAACAATGTTAAATCACAAAATACTTAGTGATTTTTCAAGTTTTCTGCATTAGAAGTAGTGGGTGATGAGTTAGCTACTATAATAATCTTGTATAACAGTGAATTTATACAAGTATTTACTTTTCTTGCCAATGTGTCTACAACCTTGCAGACTAGCCCATCTCTGTTTAAGGCTGTTTGGATTTTTCAAAAGTTCCCCATATACATTCATTCTAGATCATTCTAGACTAAAGGGACAATGACTTTCCAGAGCATGCTCTTTTTGTGACAGGTTGCCGCAGAATTAAGTGTAAATTTTAAGACCTCTCAGAGTCTTAGCCTAGGACTGCCACAATACATTATCTGCTCTCTTTCCATCACCAAAACAATCAAGATGCTAAAGCCAAGATCAATAGGTGAAAAGCATATGCCACTCTGTACACTGGAAGATCACATGGCAGAATGCAGTGAAAACTGGGAAACAATCCAATCTAGAACACAGTTTATCTCATTTATGCTACACATAGGGATATGCTAGTGCTTATATTATAAACATGAAAAAACTAAGGCTCTGAGAAATTAAATTAAAAAAACAAGGTCACACAGCAAATGAGAGCAAAAATAAGAATTTGAACAAGGTGCAATTTCAACTTCATAGACCAATATTATTTTCATGATAGCAGTAACCTTTTTTATAGCACTCATATTCCTAGTTTGAAAAGCTGAGATTTTGCAGGTGGTGGAGCTCTTTTTGCTATAAACTGGATAAAGATACAAAAACAAATGAAGATACTTACAGTCTATAGCATCAATCACTCTTCTGTTCTTAGTCTGAAAAAAGAAATGGATTTGGCCTCAGAGTGACTCTTCTTCCATTGTTATATAAATTGTCTATTGTGCTGCAGTCACTGGACTCCACACAGCATATGCTGTTAATTAGCCATGTGTGATAGCTTAAAATAAAATCTTTCATGAGACTTGTAAAGTAAATTTAACTTTCTTTTTCTAACTAAAAAGGGAAAGTACAGCAATAATGATAGTAATTTAAATGTAGTTATTCCCAAAGATGAGAACCAATGGAAGGCACATTTGGAAACAGGTTTATTTTTTTATTAATGCTGTCTGATTTGGGGCCTAACCTTATAATGAGTATTATTTTGTGCTGAATGACCAATAAGAATGCCTGGGCACTCAACCAGTGAATCTTCTGTCCATAGATGGGCCTGAGACTTGTGACTTTGATTCCCAAGCAATATCTGTAATGCACGGTTTTCCAAATTTATCATCTTAAAATCACATCGAGCTGTTCATTATTACCGATGGCTAAGGTTATTCCTCAGAAAATCTGATTCTGTCAATTGGGTAAGTTCTGGAAACCTCATAATCCAACATGCATGGAGGTCAATGCGTTACAACCCGGGTAATCATGATTTGTGTTGGGCGACTGCTCCTGATAATTTTTTGGAGTTTGAGGTTTACAGGAAAATTTATGTCTTAAAAATTTATTTCATGTTATTCTTAACTTCTCCTTATTTTTAATTTTAAAATTATAATGTAAATTATTTTATTTTATTTTATTTGAGAGGTAGAGTTACAGACAGTGAGAGGGAGAGACAGAGAGAAAGGTCTTCCTTTCACTGATTCACCCCCCAAAAGGTCGCAATGGCCTGAGCTGTGCCGATCCAAAGCCAGGAGCCAGGAGCCAGGAACTTCTTCTGGGTCTCCCATGTGGGTGCTGGGGTCCAAGCATTTAGGCCAGCCTCTGCTGCTTTTCCAGGCCATAGCAGAGAGCTGGATTGGAAGAGGAGCAGCCGGGACTAGAACAAGCGCCCATATGGGATGCCAGCACTACAGGTGGAGGATTAACCTACTACACCACTGTGCCAGCCCTGTACAGCATTTTCAATTGTAGTTCTATACTTACAATTTTATTTGTGTGAAATTATGAACTTTTCAAAAAATTCAAAATCTTCTTTACAGCCAATCTTTTTCCTTTCATTTTTTTTTAATTTTGGCTTGTGTATGTATGTGTGTGTGTATGTATGTGCATTTCTGTTTCTGCATTGCTTGATCCCATATACCTTGTCCCAGATTTTACTACAGCATACTCCTGACTCATTCCCAAGTCACATGAATGCAAGTAGCCACACCCCATCAGCCTCCATTCAGTTCAGTGCATCCATCCCTCTGCTAACAACAGATGTCTTTCTCTGAATTCTCTCTTAATAAATTGAGCTCATGAGCATTATAGGGTGGTTATTAATTCAAAATAATGGAAGGGGGTAGGTGTTGTGTCTCAGTGTGTTAAGCTACCACTTGGAATGCCTACATTCCATATCAGAGTGCCTGGGATCAAGTCCCACCTCTGCTTCCAGTTCAGCCTCCTACTAATGGACCTGGGAGGCAACAGTAATGGATCAGATAGTTGGGTTCCTGCCACCCATGTGGGGACTCAGATGGAGCACCTGGTTCCTGGCTTTGACCTGGCTGCTGCAGGCATTTGGAGATTGAACAAGCAGATGGAAGATTCTCTCTCTCTCTCTCTCTCTCTCTCTCTCTCTCTCTCTCTTCTCTCTCTCTCTCGGTGTGGATCGATCTATTTTTGAAATAAACGATACATAGATTCTAAAATTAAAAAAAAAAAACTACTAAAGAAACAGGAAAGCCTAATTGGATAACAAACAATTTTAAATCTTCAAAAGAAGCATCAGAAAATACTATAATTATGTCAGGATTATATTGAGATTAAATTTAATGTAGTGCTTAAATTGGGTTTATTTTTAATTCAGATCTCTCTTGGCTGTATGTGGACTGCCTGTGTGTGTGGCCTGCTGAATGTTAGTTTGAAATGAGACTGCCTAAATCATTAGCCAGAACTGTACAGAGTACTTGAACTGGACTTGTTTCATAAAATGCTTATCAAAATGATCCTTTTAGACATGTATCCAACCACGACTTGCTCACACCTCAGTATGTGTCATCATGAGCACATTCTAGTGAATGGCAAATTACTCCAAATGACAGGAAGTTGAAATCTATTTCCTAGCTCAGCTGCTGATTGGCCACCACAGAGGCCCAGTCCTCCAACTTTTCTGCCTCAATTTTTAGCCTACAACCTAATGAGCTGATGTAAAGCACGTTCCTTATAAAGCAGCTGCCTTCAAAATTCTAAACATAATCATTCATGATTGTTATCCAGGAAGTTTAAAAGCAACTGAAAAAGTCAGTCTTCTCCTTCCATTTTTAGCAGAAGTCACACAAAGTAGCAGTGAAGTCCGAGAAGGAACCTTGATGCTGTGCTTTTTTGTACATTCTTCTTCACAATTCAAAACACTTGTGTTTATAACACAAATTCACAGTGAAGAGTATATCCTTTAAAACATTACACCACCTAAAAGAGACTGCTAAATCTGTGAACAAACCTCTGCCCCCAATACCTATATCCACTGTGGTCACGGGGATATGAATGCCAGCTGACAGTGACCTACAGACACATTATCCATCGATTTGGATTTTTTTTCCCCAACACTAAATTAAAACCTACTGAAATGCTACAGATTCTATCCACTGATTATTTATATATTTATTAATTTAATGCTCTATTTCATTACTTTGGAAAACACATGCAGTTAAGTAAGGAAAATAAAATTTAAATGAAACCAGTGAAGAAATTAGAGAATATGCAAAGGAAAATAAAGTAAAACCAGGACATAAATTGTTTCATGAAAGACTTTTCTTTGATGTCATAGGTTTGTCAAATATAGGACATCTATTTGTCAGAGATTTCTGGCAGCTGCTCATTGGTCTGACTTTTGCTCCCTGAAGCTTACACATAATAGACCAAGTTCCTCTTCCACAACAAAGTTCCTCAGATATGCGAAAAGAGTTTCTCAGTCCTCTAGGCCACATAGAAGTGAATAATCTTACCCATTGCCCACAAAACATTATTAATTTTCTTCACCTGTATAAGAAAATTCCAGATGGCTGTATTGCCTCTGTGCTTAAGAGGCTCTGGGGCACTGATTTCCAAACCTCCTTCCACTGCACTTTCTGTAAGTAGGACATGTTTTTTACATGGAATTGAGCCATTTGTGAAAGAATAGTGGAACTGACAATAGCAAGGCCACTTTTCAAACTTTCTCCTCTGACCTAAGTCAAGACCCATTGTTGAGTTCCCTCCTACTGATTCACATGACCTGCTTAGATTCAGTCATTTCACTGCCTCAGGATTGGAGCAGCTCCTGGTCTTCATCCCCAACTTAACAGAATTGCATCGAAATCGTTCAGTCTTCAAAAAAAACCTATTTTTTTTATTTATGGCTTTTTAAAAAATTTCTGGCTATGAGGATGACATGCAAAGACTCATTGGATATTAAAGGGATCTGGCTCTACTATTGGTTATCCTTACAATGCCACAACTGTAGTTCAATCCATTTGGTTGTTAGGTAAGCTAAGGATTTCTCTTCCATTATTTTCTTTGTGTGTCTTTTCCAAAGAGTGGCATTTGGTGGGGAAAACATCCCTCAGAAAGCACTCAGGAATGTCTGAACTCACATGCTCAAACCTCTAGGGTACATATTTGAGCAAGAGAAATTGCAGAATCTTTTAAGCAACAATTAGCAAGATCAGAAGATCAGATCTTGCCTTAGTTTTTAAATAGTGCCAAGTTTCAAAATATCTTCCAGCCCACGTACAACCCCACCCACCCACCATCACGACAGGCAAGAAACAGCCAGAGCTGCTGTTTCCAAAGAGCCTACAACGTATCTGTCTGAACTATGTACCATCTGGTATCTTTAAACATGTTTAAATATCCCTCAAATCAAGTGGTAATTATGCACCAGTCAGCTGTGACCTTCAACTAATTCATCACCATCTTCTTTTCAGAGGTCATTCAATTTGGCATTCTAGAAAATTTCAAGATGAACTCAATATCTCAGAGATATGGTTACTAAGTTTGTGTAGAGTTCAAAGTCCCAACAGACAGAAGTATTGGCACAACTACATTGTGAATAACACCTTTAACACTACCTAGGTTTTAGTATCAAAGATTTCATGAGTATTTCATGGAATATATCTTCACCTCTCATCTCTCAGAATTGAGTGGCTCAGTTATAAAACCATTTTTGATAGGCAGAGTGGTGATGGTGTCTACAGCAAATAAGGCAGTATTGGCAACAAGATACAGGGGAAGCCCAGAATTCAAGAACTGCTCTAACATTCTGTTCTTTTGCCCCTCCCCTTGCCATCTTCAGCATCCAGTTGCCAGAGCGATGAAGCGCTAGTATTTTCATCACAAATAAGATGACATGAGGGAAAGCCACCAGACCTCCAACCAAGATAATATCAGCCTTCTGATATTTATCCAAGATATTTTGAAAACCCTTGTAAGCACAAAATCTGAAAAAGGAGAATAAAATAAAGCATTGAGAACATGAGGAAGGAAAATAAATATGACTATGCAAGAAAGGCATGACTCAAATTAAAGTCAAACAACAAAGAAATGTAAATCTAAGAGACTGGTATGATTTATACCAAAATGGGAAGGGGGATAAAAGAGAATCTTGAAATTGATACTAAGACTCGTATGTGGCAAGTCACAAAAGTTCTGATACTGGCACACTGGAAAAGGATATGCAATCATACTAAATTATTTGGCTATGAAATGAACAATGCTTATTTCGCATAATGATAGAAACACATCTTTTTTTCTTCTTCAAAATTTATGTACAGTCTATGTTCAAGTCACAGGAACACAAACTTTGTGTATGTTGTTACAAATGATGAGACTAGGAAATGTAAATATGACCTCTACCTGTGTGATGAATGGAATAAAAATATGTAAATTCCATAGATAGGAATTAAAATGAAGGAATATATATATATATATATATATATATATATATATATGAACAGTAAGTAGGAAAAAGAATGGGTAAGTGAGAAAACTCACATTTTTATGTGGTAGCAGGTAAATTTTAAAATAATTTCTAAGGACAGGCATTGTGGCTCAGAGGGTCAAGTCACAGCTTGGGATCCCCAAATCCCATGACAGAGTGCCTGAGGTTGAGTCTTGCCTCCACTTCCAATCCAACCTCCTGCTGCTGCTCATCCTAGGATACAGCAGATGATATCTCAAGGCCTTGGTTTCCTACCACTACATGAGAGATTCAGACAGAGTTCCTGGCTCCTGGCTTCAGACTCGTCCAACTTTTGTTATTGAAAACATTTTGAAAGTCAACTAACAGATGTAATATCTTTCTCTCTCTCTCTCTTTCTTTTCTACCTCCAACACTGCCTCATTCCCCCTCTCTGTCACTCTGCTTTTAAAATAAACTCAAAAACTACACATAGATTTCAAATTTTTGCAGCAAAATAAGTTTGTCTATTAATTTCATTTTTCTGTGAACTTTTTGATATAATTAGGAGCAACCACCAAATGAATTGAATGGTAAGAAGTAACTTCTCCTGGACATAAAGCTGGCATAGAAAAGGGTAGCATAAGGAACTATTACTTTTCTGTACAATTTGAGTCATAAATATATCTATGCAGCTGGATGTTTTCAGTGTTATCAGCATCTATGTACTCTATACGTTCAACAGAAATCCATATAGATAAATACCACTGAAGTAGAAACCAATGAAATAGAAATCCATATAGAGCCACTGAAGTATAAGCTCATGGAGATTTCCTGAAAGCCATGGGAAATAGATATAACATTTAAATTAAGTGCATGGTTGAGTTGCTTTATTTTAAGATAAGACTATAGATTTCTGAATTTAGTAGACAAACTTTATTTTTTTTTAATTTATTTGAAAGTCAGAGTTACACAGAGAGAGGAGAGGTAGAGAGGTCTTCCATCCGATGGTTCACTCCCCAGTTGGCCACAACGCCCGGAAGCTGTGCTGATCCAAAGCCAGGAGCTTCTTCTGGGTCTCCCACGTGGGTGCAGGGGCCCAAGGACAAGGGCCATCTTCTACTGCCTTCCCAGGCAATGGCAGAGAGCTGGATTGGAAGAGGAGCAGCTGGGACTAGAACCGGTGCCCATATGGGATGCCAGCATTTCAGGCCAGGGTGTTAACCCGCTGTGCCACAGTGCCGGCCCCAGAAGACAAACTTTAGACTCAAATTTTCACAGAAGTGCCACCACATTTAGTATATAATTCTCAACATCTACAAAACAATACATGCTTCTATTTTTTATTTTTTTATTTTTTTTAATTTTTTTAATTTTTTTTTTTTGACAGGCAGAGTGGATAGTGAGAGAGAGAGACAGAGAGAAAGGTCTTCCTTTGCCATTGGTTCACCCTCCAATGGCTGCCATGGCCAGTGCGCTGTGGCCGGCACACCGCACTGATCCAAAGGCAGGAGCCAAGTGCTTCTCCTGGTCTCCCATGGGGTGCAGGGCCCAAGCACTTGGGCCATCCTCCACTGCACTCCCGGGCCACAGCAGAGAGCTGGCCTGAAAGAGGGGCAACCGGGACAGAATCCGGCGCCCCGACCAGGACTAGAACCCAGTGTGCCGGCACCGCAAGGCGGAGGATTAGCCTAGTGAGCCACGGCGCCGGCCCAATACATGCTTCTAAACACACAATGAAATGAAATGGGATTTCACTGTGATAGAACTCTGAAAAGAAAAAGTATTTAAGAACACAGAGTCCTAAAACCTTATATTTATTAAGGTTTACTATTTATTTATACAAATTGTAAATGGAGGAAGTTGGAAAGAGAGTCAAAATTAAGTGACTACTAACATGGGCATCTGGCCTGGCAGTTAAGACACTTGTATCCCATACCTGGATCCCATCCCAGCTCCATTTCCTGACTCCAGCTGTCTGCTCCTGCAGACCCTAGGGGATAGCAGTGATGGCTCAAATACCTGGGTTCCTGTCACTCATGTGGGAGACTTGAATTGAGTTCCTAGCCCCAGTCTGCTGCGGGTATCATGGGAATAAACCAGTGAACTAGCTGATGTGAGCTCTCTCTCTCTCTCTCTCTCATCTCCTTCTCTGTTCCTTAAAATAAATAAAATAATTTAATTTTTAAAATTGACTTAATTCTTTTAAGGCTATAGGTTCAGTGGAGAGTGTGAACCTCTAACAGAAGTGATTTGGTTCAAATTCAGTACAGGTGCTTCTCGATTTATGATACAACTGCACCTTACCTTTAACAAATTGTTTAGTTAAAGTGAATTTAATGCACTATCAACTAAACATCACAGTTTAGTAACTATGTATACTGTTTACCTTATAGGTCAGTTGCTTATCCTTTTAATTCTGTAGCTGACTGGGAGCTGTATCACAAGAGTATCCTATTGTATACGGGAGCCCAGGAAAAGATTTAAATTTGAAATTTGAAGAACAGTTTCTTTTTTTTTTTTTTTTTTTTTTTTTTTTACAGGCAGAGTGGACAGTGAGAGAGAGAGACAGAGAGAAAGGTCTTCCTTTGCCGTTGGTTCACCCTCCAATGGCCGCCGCGGTCGGCGCGCTGCGGCCAGCGCACCGCGCTCAACCGATGGCAGGAGCCAGGAGCCAGGTGCTTTTCCTGGTCTCCCCATGGGGTGCAGGGCCCAAGCACCTGGGCCATCCTCCACTGCACTCCTGGGCCACAGCAGAGGGCTGGCCTGGAAGAGGGGCAACCGGGACAGAATCCGGTGCCCCGACCGGGACTAGAACCCAGTGTGCCGGCGCAGCAAGGTGGAGGATTAGCCTGTTGAGCCACGGCGCCGGCTGAAGAACAGTTTCTATGGAATGCATATATCTCTCATGCCATTGTATAGTTAAAAAATCCTAACTTGGAGCTGGTGCTGTGGCGTAGTGGGTAAAGCCACCCACCTGCAGTGCCAGCATCCCAAATAAGCACCAGTTTGAGTTCTGGATGCTCCACTTCTGATCCAGCTCTTTGTTATGGCCTGGGAAAGCAGTAGAAGATGACCCAGGTCCTTGGGCCCTGCACCCGTGTATGAGACATCAAAGAAGCTCCTGGCTTCTGGCTTCAGATCAGTATAGCTCTGGACATTGCAGCCAACTGGGGAGTGAACCAGTGGATGGAAGACCTCTCTCTCTCTCTCTCTCTCTCTCTCTCTCTCTCTCTCTGCCTTTCCTTCTCTCTCTAACTCTGACTCAAATAAATAAATAAATCTTTTTAAAAAATCCTAACTCAAACCATCAAAACTCAGGGATCATCTGATCTTTTGTTAGGCCCAGACTCATAGTAATAACTTCTGTCATTTATTGAGCAACTCTATGTATATGAATTAGTGCATTTATTCCTTATTTTGTGTTATTATAATGGCCATTTTATTCATAATAAAACTGCAACACAGAGAAATTAATTATTCCAAGTCAGTTTGGCTGGTTGGTGATAAATCTAAGATTTGAACTCAGAGACCACTTGCTTTCCATAGAATTAGATTAAAGGGAAGCCTGTGAAACCACTTAGCCTTATTTCTTCATTTTTCATTAGAGAAAATCATGGATCATGGAAGATAATTAACTTGTCCAAAATCACACAGCTGGTTAGAGACAGAGCCAAGACTAGAACCCACAGATTCTGGCTTCCAGTCCGATTCTTTTTCAACCACAGAAGGTCAGAAAATGTTAAGCTTCTTGAGACTCTATAGCCCATCTGTGTTTCTTAAGTGCCAGAATTATGTCTTGATGCTAACACGGGATTTGGAGAAATTTAATACCACCGCACTTTTACATTTGGCAAAGCCATGAGATTTCATGAAAAAACATTGCACCAAATGTACTAAAACTCCTTATTCAATAGTACCAAAAAGATCCATTTACCCAGCTTGGTAGTAACATCTCCATGTCAACAGAGCATTTTTGTTTTTTCAGATGACTTCAGAGTTCTGGAAATTTGCTAATAGTTGTAGCTAATAGTTAAACTCATCAATAGGTAAATCCATGAGTATGAAAATTAAAATACAAAGTTAAGGGGCAGATGTTTGACCTAGCCATTAAGCTGTAAGTTGGGACACCAGCACCCATATCAGAGTTCCTGGGATCAAGTCTCTGCTCCACTCTTTATTCTACATTCCTCTTCATGCATACCCTGGGAGGCAGCTGCTGATGACTCAAGTGGTTGGTTCCTTCCCACACATGTAGGAAACTTGGATTGAATTCCTGGCCCCTGGCTATGGCTAGACATTGCAGGCATTTGAGAAGTGAAATAACAATGAGATCTATCTCTCTCTTTCTCTCTCTCTCTTTCTCTCTCTTTCTCTTTCTCTTTCTCTCCTTGTCTCTCTTTCTCTCTCTCTCTTTCTCTCTTTCTTTCTCTCTCTTAAATAACTAAATATATAAAAACTTTTTTAAAACCCACAAAGTCAGGAATTCAGTTCAGGCTGTCTTCCACTGGCTCCTAGTTAATGACACTTAAACTGATGGTTAATTCAACATAGCTCACACATTTGCCTCTATTAACTGAAGTATAGTGTAATAATATCAATGTTAAGAAGTGTGGTGAAGGGAGTGGTCCACGATGACGGAATAGAGAGAAGACACACTGATAATAACCACAGAAAGATACCAAAATAAAAAAAAAAGGAACATGTTTCCAAAGGGCAGTTGGAGATAATTTTTTAGTGGAAAACTTACAGAACAGAGACTCCATGGAGCAGAAAGGACAGTGTATAAACATATCGCAGCTGGAAGCACACTACCAGCAACTCCTGGGGGGAGATGTCATCTTCGAGAGCAAGGTGAGAGGAGGCTGCAATGGCCCATGTACTATCGTGATTTTCTCTGAGAATTGTGTGGTCCCTACTGACTTTGAATCCAGCCTGGGGAGCTGTCAGAGACAAGGTGTTCACTTAGCTCCATGCAGAAAGCCCACATTGCTTTGCTCCTCTTTCCCCACCAAAGTGCAAAACTCAGCTTGATGAGGCAGAGTTCCAACTGACTTCTCTCAGGCAGGTGGCTCACTCTGGGGACAGGGCAACTCACAAGGCAGAAAATGGATACCCTGCAGCATGTGGCTGTGGGAGTCCTGCACCCTATGATTTTGAGAATCCTGTGAGTGTGCAAGTTCTAGACAGGCTGTGAACCTAAGAAAAGCAAGAGGTATGGCCAGGTTTATGGGCACTAGCCCAAGATGAACTGCCTGAGTCCTGAGGAAGGACCTCACGGGGGACTTAGTGCTCATACGACAAAGCTCATAGATGCTATGTGTGCAATTTTTGCTCCAGAGTGGGTAGGCTGTGCAGATTCTGTGAGCTAACCCTAAGAAGTAAATCAGTTAGTTCATCTTGGCAAGGAGAAGGATTGAGGCTGTAATCATATCAGCCAGAATGATCATACACACACACATACACACACACACTGACAATAGAAGAGATATACCGTGCCTAAGTTGAGAATCACTCTGGACCCCTCTTCTACCCATAAATGCTAGCAGAACTCCCTGGCCTCATCAAGTACTAAGCTCTAGAAAGTTGCTGTAATGAGGGTCAGCACTGTGGCATAGTAGGCAAAGCTGCCACCTGCAGAGGCAGCATCCCATATGGGCACCGGCTCAAGTCCCAGCTGCTCCACTTCCAGACCAGCTCTCTGCTATGGCCTGGAAAAGCAGTAGAAGATGGCCCAGGTCCTTGGGCTCCTGCACCTACATGGGAGACCTGGAAGAAGCTCCTGCATCCCGGCTTCAGATAGGCATAGCTCCAGCCATTGCAGCCAACTGGGGAGTGAACCAGTGGGTGGAAGACCTCTCTCTCTCTCTCTCTCTCTCTCTCTCTCTCTCTGTCTGTCTCCCCCTTTCCTCTCTCTGTGTAACTGACTTTCAAATAAACAAATAATTTTTTTAAAAAAAATTGCTGTAAGCTGCAGGCATTTTATTAAATCACAGAGGCACTTTTCCAAGAATAAAGCCTTCAGAGGAGACACCAACAAGTAGTTCGGCAAATGTTTAAAAATAAAAGTAGAAATACAAGAAGCATGAGCAAGGAAGGCAATGTGCTGCCCCAAAAGGATCACAAAAGCATCAGTATTAGAATGTGAGGATGAGATTGATAAAATGCCTGAAAAGGAGTTAAAGAGAATGATTGTAGGATTACTCAAAACACAGAGAAGCAGTTAACATGCAGTAAGGAAATCTGCGCATGACATGGATAAGAAATGCTGCAGAGAGATGCAGATATTAAAGAAAAATCAAACTGAAATACTAGAAACGAAGAATTCATTATGTCAAATAAAAAATATATTTGAAAGCTTTAACAACAGACTGGGTGAGGCAGAAGAAAGAATATCTGAGCTAGAAGAGAAATCTTTAGAAATATCTCAGAGGGAAAAAAAAGGAAGAAAAAATAAGAAAAACTAAAAACAGTATTCTGGATCTATGGGATATCATCAAGTGACCAACTATATGTATCTTAGAAGTTCTTGAAGGAGTGGGAAAAATGACTTAGAAAACTTATTCGGTGAAATAATAACAGAAAATTTCACCAATTTAGAGAAAGATGTGGAAATCCAAGTACACAAAATGCATAGAATCCCAAATAGCTCTGATCAGAAAATATCTTAACCACTACACAACATAATGAAATTTTATAAGTAAATACGTAAAGAGAATATCCTAAAATGTGCAAGAGAAAAATGCCTTTAAATGATATCTTACTATATTGACAGTAGATCTATCCTCAGAAATTTTATAAGACTAAGAGACAACAGAGAAATATAGCCCAAGACTTTAAAGAAAAAACTGTCAACCCAGAACCCTGCAGCCAGAGAGCTCTCATTTATAAATGAGGGTGAAATAAAGACTTTTAAACACAAACAAAAACAGAAATAATTTGCCACCACCTGGCTAACCATACAAATGATACACAAAGAAACAGAGAAAGATAACCAGCATCAAGAAACAATGTGAAGACACAAAGCCTCCTAGTAAAAGTACAAAGAAGATCCAAAACAAACCATAGGATTCTTTACAGAAAAATGGCAGGATGAAGACATTACTTATCAATCAATGATAATCTTAAATATAAATGAACTAAATTCTCCAATCAAAAGATACGGACTAAATATTCCAGCTATGTGCTATCTATAAAATCACATCTTACCAACAAGATATACACAGACTGAAAGTGAAAGGTTGAAAAAAGATAATCCATAAAAATTGAAGTTAAAAAATGAGCAGGAGTAGCTAACTTATTAGACAAAATAGATTCTAAGACACAATCTGGTAAAAGAGATGAAAGTCAGCTGGCGCTGCGGCTCAATAGGCTAATCCTCCAGCTGCGGCACTGGCATACTGGGTTCTAGTCCTGGTCGGAGTACCAGATTCTGTCCTGGTTGCCCCTCTTCCATGCCAGCTCTCTTCTATGGCCCGGGATTGCAGTGGAGGATGACCCAAGTGCTTGGGTCCTGCACCCACATGGGAGACCAGGAGAAGCACCTGGCTCCTGGCTTCGGATCAGTGCGTTGCTCCGGCCACAGCGCACTGGCCATGGCAGCCATTGGAGGGTGAACCAAAGGCAAAAGGAAGACCTTTCTCTCTGTCTCTCTCTCTCTCTCTCTCTCACTGTCCACTCTGCCTGTCCAAAAAAAAAAAGAGAGAGAGTGAGAAAAGTCATTATGCAATGTTTAAGGAATCACTTAAACTGGAATATGTGACTATGGTAAATGTATATGCAATCAATGCTAGCATACCCACCTATTTAAAACAAATGACAATGGATCTAATGTGAGACATAATCCTCAATATGATAACAATTGGGTACTTCAACAACCCACTTTCATCAGTGACAGATCAACCAGACAAAAAATCCACACACACACACACAAAACCAACAGAGCTAATCTACTCTATAGATCAAATAAACTCAATTGAGATCCACAAAACATTTAATTCCACAGCTGCAGAACACATCCTTTTTATCAGTGCATGAAAATCTCTCTAGGATAGACCATATGCTAGGCAGTAAAGCAGGTCTCAATATATAGAAAAACCTGAAATAACACCATTTATCTTTTCTGCACAGCCAAACCATGTTAAGAGAAATATTTACAGCACTTAGTGCTTACTGCAAGAAATTGCAAAGGCATCAATAAATGATCTAATAATGCATCTCAAGGACCTAAAAAATCAGGAAAAAACAAAACCAAAATTAGTAGAAGAAAATAAACAATAAAAATTAGAGAAGAACTAAACAAGACTTAAATTAATAAACCATACAAAAGATCAGTGAAATGAAAAGTTGGTTTCTCGAAAAATAAACAAAATAGATAAACTATTGGTCTGGCTAACCAGAAAAAAGGAAATAAAAACACTCAAATTAATATAATCAGAGATGAAAAAGGAGATGTTACAACTGATACACAGAGATAAAAAGAATCATCAGGAGTTACTACAAACAGCTATATGCCCAAAGGTTGGAAAGTCTAGAGGAAATGGATACATTTCTGGACATATAAAATTTACCAAAATTGAGACATGAAGACATAGAAAACCTAAAAAGACCAATAACCGATACAGAGATTGAATCAGTAATAAATATCCTCCCAAAAAAGAAAAGCCCAGGACCAGATGGCTTCACTGTTGAGTACTAAACTTTTAAAGAAGAACTCATTCCAATTTTTCTCACACTGTTCAAAACAATAGAAAGGGAGGGAATCCTCCCAAACTCCTTCTATGAGGCCAGGATCACCTTAACTCCCAAAACTAGGAGAAAGAAAGAAGTTGAGAGAGAATGACAGACTAATATCCCTGCAAAAATTCTCAAAAAATACCAGCTAATCAAATTCAAGAACACATCAGAAAGATCATTCAGCTAGATCAATTGGGATTTATTCTAGTGATGAAGGGATGGTTCAATATATGCAAATCAATAAATGTGGTACATCACGTTCATTACTTTAAGAATAAAAATCTTATGATTATCTCAAAAAATGCAGAGAAAGCATTTGATAAAATATAATTTCCTTTCATTACAAAAACCTTACAACTTGTACATCTAAGCTGAACATACCTCAGTATAATCAAAAACCACATCCATCATAATATTGAATGGAGAAAAATGGAAGCATTTTCACTAACATCCAGAACCAGACAAGTATGCATCGTCCCACCAATATGATTCAATATACTTCTGGGAGTTTTAGGCAGGGACACTAATCAAGGAAAAAGAATCAATGGGATACAAATGAGAAAGGAAGAAGTAATATTATCCCTGTAAAATTATCTCTATTTACAGATGATATAATCATATATAGAAAGAAGCCAAAAGACTCCACTAAGAGATTATTTGGACTCATAAGAGAGTTCAGTAAACTTGTAGGATATAAAATCTACACACAAAAATCAATAGCATTGTATAGACTAACAATACCATGCCTGAGAAAGGCTTTGTAAGATCAGTCCCATTCACAATAGCTACCAAAAATGTAAATACATTGAGATAAATTTAACCAAGGTTGTGAAATATTTCTATAATTAAAATTACAAAACAATAGGAAAAAATAAAGGATGACTCAAAAAATGGACATATCTTCATTGTTCATGGATTAGAAGAATTAATATTATCAAAATGTCCATACCACCCAAAGCAATTTACAGATTCAATTCAATCCCAATCAAAATACCAAAATGTTCTTTCCAGATCTATAAAGAACAATCATAAAATTTACATGGAAATACAGGAGACCTCAAATAGCTAAAGCAATCTTAAACAATATAAACAAAGCCAGATTCATCACAATACTAGGTTTAAGGGCTGTTAAAATCCAAACAGCTTGGTACAGGCACAAACAAAAAATGTGTGTCAAAGAATCATAGAAACCCCAAAAACTAATTTACACACCTTCAACCAACCAATCTTTGACAAAAGAGCTAAAATCACTGCCTGGAGAAAGGATATTATCTTCAACAAATGTTTTTGGGAAAATTGGACCTCTGTGTGCAGAAGTATGAAACAAGATCCCTATCTTATACCCTATATAAAAATAAACTCATAATGGATCAAGGATATGGACCTAAGACCTAAAACTAACAAATTACTAGAGGAGGCCAGCACTGTGGCTCAACAGGCTAATCCTCTGCCTTGCGGTGCCGGCACCCCAGGTTCTAGTCCCAGTCGGGGCACCGGATTCTGTCCCGGTTGTCCCTCTCCAGGCCAGCTCTCTGCTGTGGCCAGGGAGTGCAGTGGAGGATGGCCCAAGTGCTTGGGCCCTGCACCCCATGGGAGACCAGGAGAAGCACCTGGCTCCTGCCATTGGATCAGCGTGGTGTGCCGGCCGCGGCAGCCATTGGAGGGTGAACCAACAGCAAAGGAAGACCTTTCTCTCTGTCTCTCTCTCTCTCACTGTCCACTCTGCCTGTCAAAAAAAGAAAAAGAAAACAAATTACTAGAGGAAAACATAAGGGAAACACTGCAGGACATTGGCATAGGCAAAGATTTCTTGGATAAGACCACAGAAGTACAGACAACAAAAGCAAAATGAGAAAAATGCGATTATGACCATCTAAGAAGCTTCTTCAAAACAAAGGAAACACTCAACAAAGTGAAGACATAATCAACAGAATGGGAGAAAATATTTGAAAATTATGCATCCAATAAAGGATAAAAACAGAATATATAAGGATCTCAAGAAATGCAACAACAACAAAATGAAAAACTCAGTTATGAAATGGACAAAGGGACCTGTGCTATGTCATATTGGGCTAAGCCTCCACCTGCAGTGCTGGCATCCCATGCGGGTGCCTGTTCACATCCCAGCTGCTCCTTTTCCATTTCAGCTCTTTTCTACAGCCTGGGAAAGCAATACAAGTCGGCCCAAGTTACTTGGGCCCTTGTATCCGCTTGGGAAACCTGGAAGAAGTTCCTGGCTCCTGACTTTGGATTGGCCCACTTCTGGCTGTTCCAGCCATCTAGGGAGTGAACCAGCAGATCTAAGACTTTTCTCGTTTGTAACTTTACCTCTCAAATAAATAAATCTTTTTAAAAAAAGAAATGGGCAAAGGATGTGAACAGACATTTTTCAAAGGATAAATTACAAATGGGTAACAGATACATGAAAAAATGCTCAGGATCACCAGCCATCAAAGAAATGCAAATAGAACCACCATGAAGTTTCACCTCACCTCAGTTAGAAGGGTTATCATCGAAAAATCAAAAAATAGCCAATGCTGGTGAGTATGTAAAGAAAAAGTACACTAATATGCTGTTGGGAATGTGAACTAGTATAACAGTTATTGAAGATAATAAAGATAGTAGTATGAAGTTTCCTCTGAAATCTAAAGATAAATCTACAGTATGACACTGTCATCCCACTCCTGAGAATACACCTAAAGGAAATGAAATCACCATATGAAAGAGTTACCTGTACCTCTATGTTTATAGCAACTGAATTCACAACACCTAAGATGTAGAATCAACACAGGTGTCCATCAAATGATGACTGAATAAAGAAACTGTGGTCTATATACACAATGGAATATTACTCTGTCATAAAAAAAGAATGAAGTCCTGTCTTTTGCAATAAAATAGATACAACTTTATACCATTATGCTTAGTGAAATAAGCCAAAAAGACGAACATCACTTATCTTCTGATTTGTGGTAACTAATCTAGGGATTACAGAAAACCTTAATGTATATGAATGACATTGACATCTAGGATTTGATTATTGTTTATAGCCCTCATCGTTATTCCTGTGGAACAGGTGTAGTTCTACTTTTTATTTGTTGAACATTTTATTTAGTGGAGCATTAATTGTATGATTACATAGTAAATTAAAAATATTTCATCGCAAAAATTATAAGAAAAAAGAGGAAGGGGAAGGAAGGGAGGGAATTATCATTATATCCTCAGAATTATATCATTTACCTATATGAAATTTATTTTCTTTATATTAGTATAAAAATTGTGGTGAAGCTTTCTGTGTTTGTAAATCAAAATTTGAATCATGAAGACAAGGGAATTGCAATTAATTACTCTCAAAAATATTCTCTAATATTTCTCTACTTGTAATAGTAAACATTATAGTGTTTATGTAAGCTTTCATTGTATGAAGACTGATTAAAAGGAGTTTTTAAATTAATTTAGCAAAGACATTAAAATAAGATCTTGGAAATACCATTTTTTTTATTTTAAAATAAAGGAAAGAAAAATAAGAGATAGTGGAGTCAGAACAGTTCTCATGCAACTCCCTCTCTCTCTGGGGACCTTTCAAATGAATTAGCAGGTGTGGAAAGAATCAAGAAAATGAAAAAAAACTGACCAAATATTTGCAGTGAAACAATTTTCCCTTTCAAAACGTCTAATTGACTTGGGATCATTCTACGTTTACAGTATCCATGTGTGTCTGCTGCAGATTGCTTGGATGAAAGAAGAAAAAAAAACCTGATAAGGTTGCATATGCCTCAGGAAAGCCAAGCAAAGGTGTTTTCAGACTTAATGGAAATGCAGCCTCATGGAACATGAATTATCAGATGGTGCCAAGTACCATTCTTTAAAAATCTAGGTACACATAATTCTTCCAGACATATCACTCCCTAAAATAATATTTTCTCTTCTTCATTAAACCATCTTAAGGTCTCATCTTGTTGTCTAATCAAAAACATGTTTGAGATGTCTGACTGTTCAGTAGCTTCTTAATAAATGGACCTTAAGTTGGCGAAGGCAGCAAATCAACAAAAGAAGTCCTTTACCACTCCCTGGAGCAGCCTCCAATGCTGTGAATGTGGGATGCCTTGTAGGGTTTTCCTGTAAACACAGAAGAAAAGCCCTTCTTGACCGTTAAACTCAATAAGAAACCTATCAGATCATTATCCTAAAGCCTAAGCAAACTAAACCACTAGATCCCCAAATCTATTCAGATTAATAAATTATAACAAATATAACAATGCATTAATGTGTTCCTCATTCGGATAGCTTAATTAAAGTAGAATAGGGAAGTTCAAAATATGCATCATTATCCCAAATTATTTTTAGAATTTCAGAAACTGTGGCAGTTCAGAAAATGAGATATTTTGTCATAGTCATCAAACTTAGCTATCACACCGCCCTGTTCACATGAAATTCAGGGAGGATGTTTCATAAAAATCATTTTTTTCTAACACTAGGAGACCAGATCAAATACTTTGCTCATAGTACTTTTCATGTACTTTAGACAATGAAAGCTCCCTGCAATGGTACCAAGGAGTTTATAGGGGGAAGGTGGGGGGAGGAGAAGAATGCTTACGTAAGCATGTGAAAGAAATGAGAGGCAGCAAAGAAAAAACAATCTTAGCTAAATCTTATCAAAATAGCCATATTTTATTTTTTATATTCTAATAAGACTAAATTAGGATGCCACATTTTAAAAAATAAACTGTTGACCAATGAAACAAGTAGTCACCAACAGAAGAATCATTTTTATATCATGATTCAATCTGTTTCATACTTTTTACATACTTCCCAATTCACAAAACATTTTATTCACTGTGTGATTCACTGTCTGTGTGATTATATTATGCTAGAAGCTAAGGGGACATCTTTTTCCTGGGGGAATTTAGAGTCTCCTAAGGAGACTAAGATTACATATGGGGGGCTTTCGTTGTGGCACAGTGTGTTAAGCCCCTACAAGCAACACTGGTATCTCATATGGTTGCTGCTCTGCATCCCAGTTGCTCCATTTCCAATCCAGCTCCATTCTAGTGGCTTGAGAAAAGCAGCAGAAGATGGCTCAAGTGCCTGGGCCCCTGCTACCCACATGGGAGATTCAGATAATCCTCTTGACTCTTGGCTTTGGCCTGGCCCAGCCCCTGCCATTGAGGCCATTTGGGAAGTGAATCAATGATGAAAGTTCTCTCTCATTTTCTTTCTCTCCCTCTCTCTCCATAACTCTGTTTTTCAAATAAAAAAATATAAGTATACCTTTGGAAACATGCTTCTTTTAGCATTGATCAGTGTCAAAGAAGAACTAAATTAACGTGGTCTAGAACATTCAGTTACATCTACAAACTGAGGTACAGGTGAATGGATATATAAAAGCGTGCTCAGCCACAAAAAGAAGCCAGCATAATTCATGCCTTACTTTTACCTACAATCCCGCTTCTGCTCAGCAAACTTCAACCCAACTATGAGTTTCAGATTCATTTTCTTCTGGGTCTTTCTCTATTTCTCATTTTCATCTTTGACATAAACTTCATATCTAAGTGTTTGCTTAGTTTACTTCAGTTTTAATAAGACTAAACAGAAATAACTTTTGAATCTACTCAGTGTATATGTGCTATACCATAATTACCCTGCACTATTGCCAACTTACAGTCATTGAAATGAAATAAATGAACTAATGAACAATTTGCTCCAGATAATATAGAGAGTAAAAGACCTAACATTTAAATCCACATCTCTTTTGATTCCAAATGACATATTCTTGCTATTCCATCATTTCACCTTAGCACGATGGGAAACACAGGTGCGGGCATTAAAGCAGCTGCATTCGGAAGCCAAGGCAGAAAGACACAGAAACAGTCATTGATCCCCCAAATTCCTATCCCCAGACACCCTTAGTGTATGGGAGTGTAGGCACAATCCACACAGGATCAGAGATACACTCAGACATAACATCAGAGTGAGTCTTTAAAAATTATATGGATTTTGCTTCCTACTCCATGATATGAGGGGTCTTCAAAAATTCATGAAAATTGCTTACTATGAGAAACTATGAATAGAGTGTGAATTTTTTATTTATCTTTTGAAGTCATTGAATTCTATTGTTCCACAAAATCTCTTAAGTACACTTGTATATTTGTATTTATTTTATTATAAGATTAATTGAGTTAGTATTTACATGAGCGTATATTTGTCCACACTGAGGCTTTGCACAACTCTTAGGCACACTGCCACATCCCTGTAGTAACATAGAGACCCCAGATAAAGCATTGTGATTATCAGGCCGGCCCCTGCCCCCATGTGTGAGACCTGGAAGAAGCTCTTGGCTCCTGGCTTCTGCTGGGCGCAGCGCCGGCCGTAACTCCGGCAGTCTCAAACTGTGCATTTGGGGAGTGAACCAACGGAAGGAAGACCTTTCTCTCTCTCTCTCCCTCCCTCTCTCTCTCTCTCTCACTGAATAACTCTATCTGTCAAATTAAAAAAAAAAGAATAAGACGATAATTCAAGTTAAAGAGAACCATAATTTAACATGGTTTATCATAAACTAGAAACAACACTCTCATACAAACTCTTCCATAAAATTAGAAAAAGAGGAAACATTTCCTTTTTTATTAGGGAAGCATAATCTAGGTTCCAAAAACTGCCACAAACATTAAAGAAAAATCTACACTCGCAAATGGAAACAGGAATCCCAGCAGACTTTGAGCAAGCCAGCTACCAGCCCAGGCATTAAAGCAGCTGCTTTCAGAAGCCAGGGCAGAAAGGCACAGAAACAGTCCCTGGGTTCCCGAGGTTTCCTGACAGAGCATAGTGTCCATAGAGGCACTTGATCAAAGGAAACAAACAGTGTCCATAGAGGCACTTGATCAAAGGAAATACCCAAACGGCCAAAAGGCTTGCAGCCTCGCTCAGGAAATGTGAATTAAAACATAGTGACTTATCACTGTGACACACAACCAGAATCATTTAAGCAGATTCATAGCACCCAGGATCAGCCTGAATGTGCAATGATAACACTGCTGCATGCAGGAGAAACTCTGATAATACCTATGAATGCTCAACCTAAATGTATTCTCCCACCTCATCAGTGCACTGCTGAGGTTCTGTCCCACAGAAATCTGAAAAATGTTGACCAAACACACATCAGTGCTATTCACAGAAGTCTCAAACTGTGCAAAAATCACCAACACCCACCAAAAGTAGACTACGTTAATAAATGGTGGCACTGGGATGGTGTTTAGTGTAGTGGTTAAGGTACTCTTTAGGGGACCGGCACTGTGACATAGCAGGTAAAGCTCCTGCCTGTGGTGTCAGCATCCCATATAGGCACAAGTTCAAGTCCCAGCTGCTCCACTTCTAATTCAGCTCTCTGCTATGACCTGGGAAAGCAGTAGAAGACAGCCCAAATCCTTGGGCCCCTGCACATACGTGGGAGCCCTGGAAGAGGCTCCTGGCTACTGGCTTCGGACCAGCACAACTCCAGCCATTGCAGCCATCTGGGGAGTGAACCAGCAGATGGAAGATCTCTCTCTCTCTCTCTCTTTCTGCCTCTGCCTTCAAATAAATAAATAAATAAATTTTTTTTAAAAAAGGTACTATCTAGGACACCTGCATCCCATAACATAGTGCCTGGATCAGGGCCCTAGTTCTACTCCCAATTTCAGCTTTCTGCTAATGTGTACCCAAGAGGTAGCAGGTGACAGCTCACGTAGCTGGGTCTCTGCCACATTTGGGATACATGTAATGATTCTCTCATTTTGAGCTGGCTCAGACCAAGTTCTTGCAGGCATTTGGAGAATGAACCAGTAGGTCAATCTCTCTCTCTCTCTTTCTCCCCCCCCCCTTTTCTCTCTGTCTCTCCTTGTCTATCTTTCTGTCTATCTTTCTGTCTCTCTGCCTTTCAGGTCCATAAAATAAATAAGTGAACAGTGGCATATTCATATAAGGAACACTATTTTTAAAAATATTTATTTGAAAGGCAGAAATATATATATATTTAGTATATATAAATATATACTATAAGTATATATATACTTATATGTAAGTATATATAGAAATATATATATAAGTATATAAGTGTATATATATATATATATAGAGAGAGAGAGAGAGAGAGAGAGAGAGAGAGAGAGATCTTCTATCTACCAGTTCACTCTGCAAATGACTGCAATGGCTGGGACTGGGCCAGGCAGAGCTAGGAGCCAGAAGCTTCTTTTGGGTTTCCCACGTGGGTACAGGGGCCCAAGCACTTAGGCTATCATCCACTGCATTTCTAGACACATTAACAAGGAGCTGGATCAGACGTGGAGCAGCCGGGACTACAGGTAGCAGCTTTACCTTTAACTCCACAGTACTGCCCCAAAGGAATATTATTAAATAATGTAAATATATTAATTTCTGCTATGTGCAGCTACATGAATGAATCTCACACATGTAAAATTTGTCAAAGTAATGCAATAAAAATAAATTCATTTAAATAAAGTTCACGAACATGCAAACCTAATTGTGGGATTGGAATTATTGGAGAGGGATGAATAATGACCAGACTGGGGAACAAGGGGAGTTTGCTAAGACAGATGAAGCAGTAACTTCATGGATATGCTCGTTCTGTGCATATTCAGGTGTGCACTTTCCGTTTGTGTACTTTTCTGTATATATTGTATACTTAAATGTACTTAAAACTGGTAGTAACAAGAAATTTTATTTGGCAAGAAACAAGGTACTGTATGTCTTAACACATTTAAAACTGATTCACAAAGACCTTATATTATTGCCAATGAAGGTTTTGAATGATTAAAAATATATATGGCATAAGTGGGAAAAGAAGTTGCTGGATAAAATGGATATCCCTGAATGTTAAATTTGACTCTG
The DNA here is from genome assembly GCA_949820135.1 of Sylvilagus floridanus. Taxonomy (NCBI): domain Eukaryota; kingdom Metazoa; phylum Chordata; class Mammalia; order Lagomorpha; family Leporidae; genus Sylvilagus; species Sylvilagus floridanus. The sequence continues at coordinate 64,203,607 of OX463244.1, forward strand.
AGTATCATGAGATTCCAGAAGAGAAATAAAAACATGATGCTATGGATATTCTTGCTTTTTGAAAAAATTCACAAAGTATATAATTCATCAGAGAAGCGAATGTCATAAAATCTAGAAAAAAATGATCATATAAATTAATGTGTATTGGACAAGGAATGCTCCAAAGTGTCAAGATCAAGATCCATTTCTAGCTCTCAATTAAAACTTTTTATCATCATCGATGCCACATGAGACTTTTTCATCAAAATTATCTTGAACTTGGTATTTATCAATATTCATAAAGCAAACGCTATTTCTTGAGTATCATATTCTGGGCATACCATCAAGAACCACAGCAAATGTAGATAAATGCAAGTTATGAATTTTATCTTTAATATCTAATTGGAGACAACTAGAATAAATTTTAAAATAAAAATAGGTCCTACCTATATAATAGCTCCCTCCACTTCTTTCTCACAGCTAACTTCTATCCTGAATTTCTGTAATAATCACTTCAGGTGTTTTGGTGCACATGCACATTTAAAAATTAGAGCCCCAAGCACAGAAAGAAGAGAAGGAGAGCCTGAGGGGACAGCCAAAGATTGTTCTGGCCATCCAGGGGATACTAACACTAAGGGATGTGAGGAAAAGAGATGAAAAGATGGGATGGAGGTCTCTAGTGGGAAGTGAAAAAGTCCAAAGTTAAATATGATTTCCTGTGACCTATTCAGTCTACTGCAGCTGCTTCTCAAGGGTGTGCTCATCTGGTCTCCTGCAGTTAGGCCATAACCTTCCTGCAAGCATGATTCTTGGTCAAGTAGAATGTCTAATTCCCAAAGAAACCTTTTATTTAAAGAATACAAACTTCATGCATTTCTTAAGGACAATTTTAGGAAGTGTTTCTCCCCACCATACTCGCCCTCGCACCTACTCTCCCACACCTCCTCCTCCCTCTCTTATTCCCTCTCCCATCCTCTACAAAGATCCATTTTCAATTAACTTTATACACAAAAGACCAACTCTATACTAAGTAATGAGTTGAACAATTTGCACACACACATACAGACACACACACAAACTGTTCTGCAATAGTCCAGACAAGGGCTGTTCAAACTTATTGCATGTTGAAGTTAAATTCACTTTTTTTAAAGAAACTTAATTAACTTTAAAGAAGCACCCAAGGATGATACATCTTTTAGGAGCACTTAGACATAATTATAATACAACTCCGAGGATAGAGGTCCCTGCAAGGGAAGTTAGTGCACAGTGACTTCTGTTGTTAATTTAACAATTAACACTCTTATGTATGACATCAGTGATCACACCAGGCTCTTGACATGGAATGCTTAGTCTATAGAAGCCTTTTGAATCCACAGACTCGGTCAGTATTTAGACAAGGTGATAAGCAAAGTGGAAGTTCTCTCCTCCCTTCAGAGAAAAGTACATCCTTCAGGTCAAGTAGAATTTTACAGATTTTTCCATCTCTGGCGATGACAGCTATGGGAAACTGGATTGGAGTGTGGAATGAAGCCAGAGATGTTAACAAAAACCGGTAGCTGTAAAACTGGCCCATTAACCTTAAAACCACTTCACACTTTGTTGAAATCTCTTTGCTTCTACAACAAGAGACGCTTATACCTTCAGCTGGGAAACCCCACTAATGTGCCCAACTGCGAAGGAATCGGAGAGAAAGGAAGGGGCAAAGCTCAGAAACTTCATTCAAGTGTCACAAAACACAAAGTGGAACTCTGGACTGCAGGAAACTGAGTGAGCAAGCTGCTGCTCTGGTCTTGAGCAATTATTCAACAAGAGAGCTCGCTGCACACTTTGCTCTGATGGTCAGCCTCATTTGTAAGAAGCAGTAATAATACAGGCAGACTCCTGGACCACTGGCAGTAAAGGTTCTAAGAGCCAACCTGGAGTCTCCTGGTGCTATTTTAAATAGCTGATGTGGTCTTCATTGCAGGATGATAACCGTCAGAGCTGTGGTTTGCTATTTTCATCAACTCTCTGTCTGGTTCCATTGGTGTCTGGCAGGGTTTTTCCTCCCCCAGCAGAAAGGACTCACATGACCAGTCTTGGGAGGGTCTCAGCCATTCAAAGGCAATCAAATGTATTTTTTTTCTCATACATTTCAGCTAGGAAAGAGAAAGTGGCCTTTTAGGAGGCTAACTCTCCAAGAGAGTGTGCAGCGCGAATGCCCCTTTGACACAGTCATCTCCAGCTGTGTGAAACCTACTGCAGGAGGTTTTGGCAGAGATTTAGAATAGAGCAAATCCTCAAGCCTGGGGGAATAGCATATCAAACTTTAATGAGAAGTTAAGGCATCTTTTTTTATTATATTTCTGCTTGAAAATGTTTTAATGAGTCGTTTTTTGTTGCTTTTCTTTCCCAATAGCCTCCTGGCTTCATCCAACCAGCTGCCACATTGACCAAGCTCAGAATAATTGCCATGAGAGGAGAAATGCCTCTAGCCATCAGCAATATTAATTAGCTCTGACAGTGAATTTTCAAGTACAAGTTGTCATCACCACATACAGCAACATGTTCCACAGTTACTCTATGAGGATAAAATCAAGAAGCAACTGAGGGAGACACCCAGTGTGAGTACTCTGCTAAAGGTTTCATTTCATAAAGAACATAACTTCAATCCATCAATCGGAGCACTTCATCTCAGCAAGTAGCGAAAGGGAGAAAAAAGGAAAGAGAAGGAGAAAGAAGGTAAACAAGGAAAAGCAAAAACCAGAGAACAATTAACTTAAACAACACATTAATGGAGGGTCAACAGTTTCCAGGAACCTTGCAAGTCTCCATGCATTTAATAGAGCTGCGTGTTCTAGGGATGGAAGAGGTGTGCACACAAGATACCAGGCATTCTGTACAATTTTATCAATGTCCAGAATCCTTATCAAGAGAAAATAGAAAAGTCCACTATAAGCACATTAAACATACGGATATATGAAGAGGGAAAAGGGGCATTGAGTGATGGAGTAGACATATCAGCTTTATACAGAATAACTCTCCTCCAGGAAAAGAGGGTAGCCAAAGAAATAGAAGACAAGAATAGTAAGAGATAATCACTTCCAAGCCATTGACATTAGAAAAAGTGTTTGTTATACATGGTTCTCTATTTGATTAAAAAAAAAAAAAACGCCACTCGTCATCATGGCTTCCAGAAAGAAAAGCACCAGCAGATCTGGTTCAAGCAGACAGGATATAACTCTAAGTCCCACAGGGTAGGGATGAGGGCCACCTGCTTTCACTATTGCATTCATGGCACTTAGAACAAGGCTTTGCATGTCAAAAACATTCAATGGGAAAAAGTGGGACACATGGGCCTCAAACAGTGCTCAGAAAGAATTCTCCGAAAAAGTGAACTTGTATTCTCAGGGCCTAGGGAATTCTTACATCAAAAGATGTAAGGACAAGAACTCCATAATTATCGAAAAAAGAAATGAAGATTTTTTGATAACGAAGTGATAATTTGAATAAATTTTGCAGGTATGTTAATGTCTACATGCATGTGGAATACTTCTAAATGCATTTGATATGTATTTTGATAATATATCTAATATATAAAAATATTGGTGTGTATTTTTGTTAAACTTTATAATATTACTAAATGGAGACTGCCTGTCCTGTTTGAAATGTTATCTAAAGTTTCAGGAAAGTTGATGCTCTCTCCCTAAAATACTTCATAAGACCAATTGATTTTCAAAGTGATACAAAATTACATAGATCATGTTGTTGAAAAAGAAATTATAGGGGTCAGAATTGTGCTCTGAGTTAAGCCACTGCTTGTGATGTCAGGAGCTCATATCAAAGGGTGGACAGGAGTCCCAGTTGCTCCACTTTTGATCCTGCTCCCTGCCAATGCACTTGGGAAAGCAGAAGACGGTCCAAGCACTTGGGCCCCTGCCATCAATGTTGGAGACCAGATGGATTTCCTGGCTCCTGCCTTTGGCATGGCCAGATCTGGATGTTGTGTCTGTTTGTCGAATGACCTAGCATATGAAAGATCTTTCTCTCTCTCTCTCTCTCTCTCTCTCTCTCTCTCTCTCTCTCTCCCCCCCCCTCCACCTCTTGTCCTGTCTTTCAATTAAGAAAAAGACATTTTAAAAACTTGGAGCCAATGAAAATTAAGTAAAAGCGAAGGTGAAGAAAATCAGCAGATTTCTCAGGCCACAAATAGCACATGCACAGAGCCATGGCACCACCTTCAAATTCCCACTGGGGCAGGGCGAGCCATCCTTCAGAGCACTCTCCCCTTCACACAGGCATGCTGAAACCAACTCTCCAGCTAGTGCTGCAAACGCGCAGGGAGCATTGATTAGGGTTATTGTGCAGGATGAAATTTCTTCATAACCACAGACTTTGTCCGGAAGATGTAAGCAGCTACTTAAATGAAAGTCTATTTATTGGTACTAAACTTCCCAACAGCCTAAGTGAAAAAATGAAGCGAGTTATGTGGTTTTTATTATGGGGAAAAAGGGTACAAATCAAAGCATTTCCTACAAAAAGTTATGTACTTTTTTCTATAAAAGAAATTTCACATGCAGGGCATGAGAACACATAGACACATAATAGTCCCAAAAATATTTATATAGAAAATGCAATAGATTTCTTGTTGCTTTGGAATATCACCCAGTGAAACCCAGGTAAGAATACAAAGAACTATTAGGTACAGCAAAAGCACACTAAGATAATGTGACCCAAGAGGATAGCATTCTGATCACTAGATAGATCCAAGGAGAGAACAGAGAAAACCCAGAGAGTTGATCAGCCTGTGTCTTTCCAATATCAGTTCTCTCATCAGTCCCAGCCATTGCAGGTATTCAGGGAATCAATCAGCAGATGGGAGCCCCCCCTCCCCTTTCTGCTTTTCTGCCTCTTGAGTAAAGTTTAAAAAGAAAAGATAAAAGTTCAGGAAAGCAACAAGAACAACAATAAAAAATTACTCATAATCTGACCACCCAAAGATAGCAAACAGCTAGACTTTTGGAGCATATCTTCTTTGTAACTATATGCATATTTATATGCTAGCACAAATATACATATACTTGTAATAAGAATTCACAAACTTACAAGTGTTTTTCAATGGATAATATAATTATATTTTTCGTATTTTCTTCTACAACATGATTTTTACAGCTACATTAATGTTCTCCAGTGTGGATGAGCCATAATTCATTCACCCAATGCTTTTTTGTTGAAAATCACATTTGTTCTCATGCATCATTGCAATAACAGCCATGTTTATGCCTGATTATTGCCATATGATATTTATCCTAAATATAAAAGAAACAAATTGTTGGATTCCAGGAAACAAATATTTTAAGGTCATTAATGCATATTCCTACCCATTCTTCTAGAACTGCATCCCATATCACAGACTCTTTCACATCTCTCCTGACCCATATCTCTCCTGCAACCCATGTGAACAGGCATCATTTTCTGTTCTCCTTTACTAAGTGACTTTTGTCACCTCTGAAATTGAAAAGAGCATTTAATCAACATTTCTTGGAAGAAAGAGTGAATGAACAAATTAACAAAGAATAAATAATGAACATTATTGTCTCTTTTCATTCATTCAATTTATATCTATTATCCCATGTGGAGGTTCTAACTCCTGTTTTGTAACAGAAAAGACAATAACATTACACTCCTTTCCTCAAAATGCCCCAATTCACCTGCTCTCCTAGCCTGCTGGATGACAGAGCCTTTATCTGAAACTTCACACTTTTCATGGCATGAGAAGAAACTCAGCCAAAAATCACTGTCAGTGCAGATTCTGGGCAGACATGGGCAGGAAACTAGAGACGACGACCTCTTACATTATTACCTTATAGAATTAGCTCTGACCTTCATGGTCATATTGAAGGGCAAAGTAGGAAAGCTGCCTTGTTACTATTAGTAATCTTTTATTTACCTTCTTCGAGTGTAGAGGCACATTTTGCATGATAGAATCTTTAGTGATTTATTAAGAATTGCATCCTACTTCAATAAATATATACTGAGTGTCCACCATGCCCACTTTTTACAAATTTTGATGATTTAATCAAAACCAAAAAGAAATTTCTATTCCCTAATAGAAAGCAAGAAATACCAAAAGATATCCGTTATTCAGGGCCCAATTCCTCCCCTCAACAAACAGATAGAATTGTCTCTTTATTGTGCCAAAAGTCATAGAAAAACAGAAGCATTGGTTTGATCTCTGAGATTAAAAGACAAATGCATTCCTTCTGTGATCTCTCCTGTCTGACAGTCATCCTTGCCTCACCTTGAGATAAGGAGAGGGATGATATGGTTTGGCATCTTAATCTCTCTCCATTTTTCTGCATCACTAGCAGATTTCCTCACAGACTCCTGTCTCTTTCTATATGTATGGAACATGCATTAGCATCAGAATCACATAAGGAAATGCTGTGGTCAGCACAGCACAGTATCAGCCCCCATGCTGACTAAGTGGTTGTCATGGATTTCCACTTCTATGCTGTCAAATCTCCAAATAACTGCAGTTTGGGACAGCCTGTTGGGGAACCTTGGGGTGAAAGAGGGTCAGAACTGTGACGAGGTGAAAGTACTTCAGGTAAATAACTTTGATTCTCCTTCATTCTTATGTATGTAGCTGCAAACGTCTAGAGGGTTGATGAGAGTTTTCATTTTCAGAAATGACCAGAACAAATATGCTTCGTGAAATGTCTAGCATGTTTTAAACATCTCATTCTTCATGTGAGGAAAATACTAACAGTCATTGCATTTAAATTTTGTTTATATTTGGAAAAAATGGGATGTGAATCCTAACCCTGATTTCTGGGATATAAATACTACTAATTTTTAAAACAGCTTTTATTTTTAAAAACTTAACAGCCATAAAATTGCACACATTTATGGGGTACTATGTGATGCTTCATTACATGTATATGTTGTGTAATAGTCAATTCTGGTAAATATATCTCTTCTTGTGAAGATGTATTGTTCATTCATTTATTTGAAAGGCAGAGCAAGAGAGAGAAAGGAAGCCATAAAGAAAGAGAGAGGGATCATCCATCCACTGATTCACTCCCCAAATGGCTGAAGCAGCCAGGGCAGGTCAGAGTGAAGCAAGAATCAAAAACTCTGCATATCCTGGTCTCCTATATAGTGTCAGAGGCCCACGTACTTGGGCCATCTTCTGCTTGCTTCCCAGATGCATTAGCATGGAGCAGAATAGCCTGAATTCAATCTGACATTCCCATGAGGGCATTCCAAGTTTTGCACCACCACACTGGCCACAGGGCAAACGTATTTATCTTTATCCTTCCAAGCATTTAGCATTTCTTCACAGTGAAAGATATTATTTATGGAAAAAAAAAAGAAAGGTGTCAGAAGCACAAGATTTAGCATTCTTAGGAATCTCCTTTTGTTTTTAGTCAGTGAAAAAAATACTTGGCAAAACACATTACACCATAGTAAACCTGCTAGAAATCACCTTCAATTGTTTTCCAAAGCCCATAAGCTATCTGGTTAGGTTTCAGAATTATCTGTTAAAAGCTAGGGTGTTAGTTTCTATTTCATTTACCTAATATTAGACTTGATCCTGCAGTAGTAGACTCTAAGGAAAAAAGCCAAAGAATATTCACTGTTTTACACGGAGACATTAAAAATACTCTTTGAACTCAACTACTCCGACTTTCTCAAGTGAAAATGCAAAAACATTGGCCCATGTTTTAATTTCCCCAAATTGCAGGGAAATTGTATATCTAATTTGCCCCGGTTTCCAAATATCAGATTGGTTTAGAGTCTCCTGGACCCTGGCTACTTAATGTGCAATCCACACATCAGCAGCATTCCGCCCAGAAGGAAGGCGAGCTTGTTAGAGATGCAGCAACTCAGGCTCCACTCCCAATGATCTATTGAATCAGAATCTGCATTTTAACAAGACCTCAAGGTGATTCCATGCACATTCAAAGTTGAGAAGCACACTCTGGAATTAAAAAAAAAAAAAAGGCAAGTAAATTTCACTGTCTTTTGGTCTAGTTTCAATGAGACAAAAGCAAATAAGTGAAAGCCTACAAGGGCAAATGAGAACCGACTTCACAAGAAGGTGAAGCGGAGAGAGAGCAGACAACACGGTGTGATTTAATATTCTCTCAAAGGAATTAAATAACAGTTCTCACCGGACAAACCTCAATCAATAGTTCTCTCACACGTATTTGCCATTCACAATGCCACTGTTATTTTACAGAATGTAACCAAGTGTATTATTCAAGACCTACTATGTCCCCTTTGCAAGGAATCTACCAAACTTGTTTCCATGTGCCTGCTTCTGCACTATGTGTTATCTCATTATCTCTATTAGCCTTTTTTTTCCCTAAACAACTGGCACTTTATTTAAACAACAGGATCCTTGGGCGGGTGGGGGGTAGCTTCCTGAGCATCACTGGGAGGCACTGTTGAGGCAGGGCACATCAACGGGGATGCAGGGCCTAAGGAAACCATTCAGGACCTGCTGACCCTTGTTGGGCCTTTTTCGACTGAGTGGAGCAGACAAAAGGGAGTTTTTGGAACCCTGGCAGGTCCCTCGGTTTTGGCCCTCATACACACGGAAAACCTTTCTGTGGAGACAGCCTCAGTGTGAAATTCCTCCCAGGTTGTTACTGGAGAAATTGCAGGGTTCTTGTCTTCGCGCAAGAAAGAATTCAGGCGTGAGACAGAGAGTAGTGGGAAAACATTTAGCAGAAGGTCCAATGCCTTCTATAAATTTTAAGAATCTGTACCTGGGAGATTGTGGAAGATCTGTCAGGCAGAAGGGGTGGGGACACCCCCACACACACCTGGCAGGTTGTCAGGTAGAAGGGGGCAGGGCAGGATGCGAATAGTGGGCTGCCCCTGAAACACCATCAGGATGACTTTGAGATGCAGATGCACATGCTGACCATATCTTCTCTTTAGGCCTTTATGTCACACACACATAAGCTCATAACTGACTTCCTACCTAACAAGGTCAGCCAGTGAGCACCAGGTGGTGTGGTTGCCAAGGTCTGGCCTTCCAGGGCCAGACCGTGTACCTGATGTGTCAGCTTGATGTGAGAGAAGGTGTGGACCACCTCCCCAAGGTGCCGGAGCTGAGTGGCAGGAAGGGGCCCAGCGCTACTCCACAGTTCCTGAATCAGCGCCTTGCACTGGGAGCTCCAAGGTCACGGACAGGAACTCCCACAATCCTGCCAGCAGACCTGAGGTGGGCCTCTGGATAGGCAGAATGCAGGCACCCCCAGGGCCTTGGGCTGCTCCAGAACCCAGGTGGTAGAGTACTCCTCTCTGGGGAGCCTGCAGTGGGCTTTTGGGGAAAAATTGGCCACTCCCAGGGTCTGGTCCCAGGGCTCTGAAGGAGGAGGGCACAGCTGGCACTGTCCAGGACTGAGAGCACACTCCTCACACTCCAGGATTGCCTGGCAGTCTCCGGGTAGCAGACAGCTGTTCCTGCTCCACCCTCTGATGGGCCTGGCACAAGCGTTGCACAGGGCACTGGTTGCAGAGTGGGCGCTGCGGAGTGCACATGGTGGCCCCTGGCTCCTTGACTGCTTGGTCGAAGTCCCCTGGCCGAACTGGGTCCACCAACTGCTGGGCAAAGCTCCAGAGCTATTGGAAGACAAGAGCACTGCTGGGATCAACACCAATGGCTCGGACATAGCACAGCACCCGCACCACATTCCCATCTACCCCACTGGTTGCCTGGCCAAAGGCGATGGAAACTATGGCCCCAGCTGTGTATCGCCCCACACTAGGCAGGAGCCACCACAGGGTCTCTGCAGTTCAAGCCATGCGACCCCCTAGTTCCTCTCCTGCCTTCTAAGCTCCCTTGCATAGCCTCCTGCCTCGAGAACAGTAGCCCAGGCCAGCCCAGAGCTGGTTCATTCCTCCAGGGAAGCACTGGCCAGGTCCTGCAGTGTTGGCCACTTCTGCATCCATCAGGTGTAGCAGTTGATCACCATGGCAACCTGAGTCTACTGCAGCATGACTTCTGAGACCCACACAGCATACCCTCCCCTGTCCAGGCCCACCTCATCTTCTGCCCGTCTTCTCTGGGATAGGTCCCACTTCTCTTGGTTGTACCAGTTTAGCAGGCCCCCGCGGAAGGCTATGACTTCAGTTGAATCTCTGAATAGACGGTATGGGGAGATGGAGGCTCGCGACATCACTTCCTAATGTCCAGCCGGGCCTGCCGGGGCCCAGGGACACTCAGGGATTCTCCCATCAGGGGCAGAAGGCTTGGTCTGGCTGCTGCCCAGGGCATGTTGTTCTCTTCGCTTCTTGCTGGATGCCTGCTTCCTGTGACCACTTCCCACAGCTCCTTGCGGCTTCCTCATGATGGGCTCCTGCATGTTCTCCTGCTCCTGGCTCATGGGAGCCTCAGTTAATCTTTTCTAATTGATTATCTTGTGGTGCTCTAGTTTCATATACTACTTCTTTTCAGGACAAGGTAGTTAGAAATATATATATATATATATATATATATGGGGGTGGGGGGCTCCAACCGAAAAGGAAACAAAGTTGCTAAGCCTTCAATCGACAAGGCCTCTAAGCCTTTGCTCGAGTTTGCCCCACTTCCGCATCTCAGTGACTCAGCGTTCCCAACAATCTAAGATGGCCCCCAGGAGAGGTACCTAGCCTGACAGGAGACTTCCGTATTCATGGACAGTATGTGTCCTCAGCTGTGATAGGCCCTTGAGGGCGTGCCCGGCTCGTGTCCTGCCTTACCTTTCAGCTGGTTGGCTCAGTTCCCTTGTGCCCTGGACAGGCCTCTTTCTGTGTCTATAAAAGCTCTTCCCCTCCCAATAAAGTCCAGAACTCGGCTGCACCCTGGGCGTTGAATGATCTCCCTGCTCTGGTGTGGTTCCTTCTGGTGTGGTTCCTTTGCCGCCGACACTCATCATCCCGCTCGGCCCCTGAGCTCCCCAGGCTGGCCCTGAGGAGCTCTATCGGACCTGCTGCCCCGTGACGAGCAGCATATATATGTTTACAAATGTATATTTATGAATTGTATATATACATATATATACACACACATATATATACACATATATATATGCACACATGTATACACACCAGTTCCAATTCAAATGGAGAGGGCTAAAAAGAAACCAAGAAAACTGCTCTAAACTTCAGCTTCCACACTGTTCCTCTCAGTAGAGACATTGCAAATTTCTGCTATGTGATTCAGAAGGGCCAGAGCTGTAGAAAGAGAAAAATGCTGCAAAATGCTGGGGCTGGCATGATGTCATGGTGCAGGTTCAAGTCCCTGATGCTACACTTTCAATCCAGCTCTCTGCTGTGGCCTGAGAAAGCAGTAGAAGATAGCTCAAATGCTTGGGCCCCTGCACCTGTATGGGCAACTTAGAAGAAGCTCCTAGTTCCTGGCTTCAGATCAGCTCAGCTCCAGCTGTTGCAGCCATTTGAGGAGTGAACCAGTGGATGGAAGACCTTTCTCTCTCTCTGTAACTCTGCCTCCCAAATAAATAAATAAAATCTTGAGAGAGAGAGAGAATGCTAGTAAAACATAAAATCCCTTGATATCAGTGGAGTTTGGTAAAGATAATGTTGGCTGCATAGCCAGAAAAAATAAGATCAAAGGGAAAAAAAAGATGGGCATGCAAATTATGTAAACATATAATCTGAGCCCTCCTAGACAAGGGCAAAAATTGGATTGGGTATTTCCAGACCATGATCTTGAGACCAGGCTGGGCAGCCCTTGCTCTGGCCGTAGTTCCCTGTATTAAACTATAACCTGGACGGTGACTGTACACAAAAGCTATCATCTGATTTTTAAAAATAAATGGACTCTGATAAAATGCTTATGTTCACTGTCACTCATCCTGTGTAACAGATTTATGCCCACAACAGTTTGAGTGGCATGGACTTCAGAAATCTGAACTAGAAATTGCCCCTAACCACTCCAAAGGGCTCAGATGCATACAGGCACAGACACACTTAATACACAGTTAATTATATTTATGTAATTATGAGTCTCCTCACTTCCAGATGTTCTAAGGAAAGCTAATACTGAGATGCTATGATAAGTGTTAACGACAGCTGGGCTAGCTGATTTATCACTTCTATAAATATTGCCTGCTGGAAACGCTTCTTCTCTGGGTACAAGTGTGTTTTAAAGAACTGAGGGTTAGGGCTCTGTTTTAAAAAGTTTGTATTTTTATGTGTTTTCATAGCTTTAAGTATGTATAGCTAATAAGAGCAAATCTTTTTTAATTCTAGTAGCTATCACTTTAAAGAGAAAACACCGAAGATTGTTTCCCCTATCTTAACTGGGTTTGGTCTGTAATTGCAATGCATGAAAAGTCAACAGTGTTTTCCTTACTGTTAATGTCCAGTGAACCATGTAAGTAAACACAAGAGAAAATTAACATGTCCTGTCTGCATAGCAGCATTAATTAGTGATTCAGTTTGTTTGGAATGAAAAAGTTGTCTGGGATTAACTCCACAGGATAGTATATAGATGCCAAGAAGAAGCCTTTAAACATCTCCAAATTGTTTAAGTTCCATGTTTATTTTGACTTGTCACTCCTCATATGAATATGACCATGTACCCTACAATAATAATGATAATTCTAACAGGAAAAATTTATGGGAAGTTTACATGATTTTGCTAGTTAGTATCCTTTTTTTATTTAATACTTAGCGTGGCAACTCCAGCAGAGGAAATTAATGTTCTTATTTGGAGGTCTGAACATTGAGGCACAAGGAGTTGACTTCCCAGCATCCCAAAGATAAGAAGTGATGGAGACTGAATTCAAATCCAAGCAAGCTGAATACACAGGTAAGAGAGGATGTTTCTAGCAGGTCCACTACTGGATGGCAGGGGGTGGGGAATTCTCTCTAATTCCAGAGTCCTCTAAATACTCAACCACTTGAAAGGGAGACCCAAACCCAAAGAACTCACCTTCTCCTACAAGGATTCCTTTATCACATGTAGAACAAGGGAAACAGCAGCAATTGGCCATTGATGGTCCTGATAACAGGTACTGATGTGCTAAGAATAACCATTTTGTGTAAACCCATGCTTCCCAGAAAACCAAAAGGGAAGCAAAGAGAACATTCTATGCCAGAATAACAGAAAAAAAGTTAAAAAGTAGCTTTATTGAAATGAGGATCTCAACTGAACCAACAAATGAGAAATGTTCTAAGTCCTGCTAATAGTAAATATGCCAAGACAATGATTTGTTTTCCAAAATGTGAATCAAGACTTGAAGATTTCCCTGGGTAAAAGTCTGGGGACTTCTATACGCTACACTTGACTTATTTTACAATCTATACACCTCCTGTCTCCCTAGCTAATTATCAGTTTCTCAAGGTCATGGGAATGATTAAATGCATCTTGTATCTCTCATATGAGGTCAACAATAAAGAGCGAGCTCAGGAGACAATCTCTGCTCTCTTTATTTTACTTTGTTCCCCCATTACTCTATTCAGCCATAGTCTGCAACTTATTCCCACAGAAATGACATTCATTGAAAGAGCATTTGTAACTGGCAGTGACTTCTATGGTTGTTAACATCTCAGTTATGAGGATCTCACTCCACCAGTTAGAGAAGATTCCCTGGTTCAGTTTCTCCATGAAATAAGATTAGAAGATATCTTTAATTCAAATCTCTGTGGAGATAAATAAAATCTATGTTGAACATAATTAAATCCACATTTTGACATGTTTTCCAAATCCCTTACATATGTGGTTAACTATAAGGAATATCCAGAAGGTTCCTTCTCACTAAGAGATGAAGGAAATGGTTCAGGTTCACCGTGCATTCCTTTCATTTGGAGTGCTTAGAAGGTACTACTCTGTCTCATGCTGGTTTTTCTCATGCTACCACGTTACACACATGCTTGCTGGGAAAATGTTGTAACTGATGCCTCAGTAGATTTAGAGAAAAGTCCAGCCTTCCTCCAGGACTAGCAACCATGACTGGACTTTTACTGTTAAAATTTAACTCCTTCCCAGTATCATTTGGAAGATCCATTCCCTTCCTAATAAATACTACCCCTTAAACTGGGGAGTCCCTAGCCCCATGACCTTGGCAAGATATGTTAAGTTAATATAACATCAGTTTATTTTCCACAAATCCACATTGTTCCATCTTTGCCACAGTCTCTTTATTGCATTTGCTAAAGGACTCTTATTATTAAACTTAGTCTTAACTTTTGCAGTTTCCAGAAGCACAGTCTTTGAGTGTTTTCTATGGAATGTTCTACTACCTTCAAAAAGCATAGAAAATATTGACATGAGTTGCTTTTCTGATTAGCTCCTGAATATCAACGTGAATGAGAACCCAGCCTCTGACTGAACAGTTATAAACCCCAATTCCATATGATCTAGAAGTTATTTACAGCTGTCGATTTGTGCCCTTGTCTGAAAAATTAGTATGCAATTGAATACTTCAGAGGGTCAATGTGAAGGTAACACATTCAGAAAGTGAACACTGTGCCTGGTATAAGATTAACACTCAAGAGATGTTAGGCATTATGATTTTCTTGTTTTCTAACCCTTACTGTTTGTGCTTGCTTTTGCATCCCTCTTTGCCTGCATCATGAGCTTTCCTGAGTACCAACTTAAAATGCTACTCTGGAGTTAGGTGCTTCACATCAAACTATGGGAGCTTACCACTGAAGAACCTGCTCTGCAACTTCACATTAAGCACATTTGATGTTTAATTTCTCTTTGCACAGAACTTGGTTCACTTCTCTCCATTCTGAAGTTGACCTCAACCTATCTCAATCCATTCTTTTCATTCTGTGCTCAGTGCACCTTAAAGGCACTACCATCAACAGGTTTAAGTGTTGCTACATGAGGTATGATATATTGTTTATCTAGAGTGTGGGTTAAAACAGTCAGAATGTGATTAGCTGGGAACCAAAGCTAAACATGATGATGAAGGACATAGCTACTGTCTTGTCCCTCAGGATGTAAGGGTGATCACATTTTCCCATTTCAGGGAAGGAAAAAACTCATTTTGCTGAAAGCATTAGGATTTTGTGATTAAGTGCCACTGTGTATAATCAGATATTAAGTTTCACTTATATAATGCCTATGTCTTGCTGTCACTGATGCTAGACCAAATGCAAACAGTAATGTACAACTGAAGGCAAAACATTGTCTTTCATGTCTACTTGATTGCAGTAGTTAAAATGATAACAATATTCATAAAATGAGCTTTGTTTGTAAGGCAAATGATTAGTAATAAAGATGAATAATAACTTTTGTTAAAATTTAGAGTAAATAACAGATGGCTGAACCCTTGGATACCCTGACAGAAAAAATCCTTTGGTGTTCTAGCTTGAGCACTTTGGGAAATATGTATGGTACTTACGTTCTGATGAGTAACAGCATGTAGCATTGTTAAGCTTGATTAAACAAATTTAATTAGTGTTACTCAATGCATTTTTGTAAGTGCATAAAATATATTCCAGCTTAGGCATGAATGTTAATATTTAATTTATGAAATAAAAGTTAAAATGTAACCATAAAATATTAAAATTGCAATAAACCACATTTAAAGGAGCTCAGCTTTTTTAAAAACTTCTTCAATTATTTTCTAACCTCAAAGGCAATTGCCCTAGCACTCCCCTCTTTCTTTAGTTTCACTGTAATAGATAAGGGAGTGGAGGCAAAATAGTAAACAGACTGTGCATTGCCAGCTAAGACTACCTAGTTTCCAAGTGTCCCTGGGGCCACATTACTCTATAACCAGACTTTATGACATTCTTCAGATCTGAGTTTTTTGTTGTATAGGACCCATTTATTTAGAGTCCTTGAGACTAAAGACAGAAGGAAAATCTAGACCTTGTTTTAAGGAGAAAAAATCACCATAGGAAAAATGAATAAAATGATAATTTAATAGAGTAAGTTTAAAATTAAGAAAATATTCAAACAAGATGTTTTCAATATAGAAGGAAATCGTAACCCAAATAACTTAAAACTTTTCAAATCTAAATTAATATTTTTAATGCTACTCAATGATAATGAATTAAGTGGACCCTGGATAACATTCCTGACAAACACTGCAGCTTGATCAAGCACAGGAGTCTTCCAGAACTCATGTCACAATCAACACAGTGAACTACACTTGAAGAAAAGTTTTGAAAAGCAGTATTTTATAACTTAGCTTAAAATTATTCTCTTGCCTCTTCTTTTCTCTCTCTCTCTCTCTTATTATTACTTTGTCTCTTTCTGGATCAGCTGTTCTCAACTTTAACAAAGCTGAGCACTTTCATAATAAAATTTGTCTGTGTGTAGTCAAGGTTGGGGGAGCATTTGAGCTTAGTCACACTATAGGAAAACAGTAGCATTAACCATTACTTTAAAAAAATCTATATCTAATTTAAACTTTATGAAAAATGTTAATGTTTTTATTTTCACAGACACTTTACCTGATTTGTTTCAGCCCACAAATTTCACTCTATCTTCAGTGACCTGTGGTTCCAAGTCAGTTCAATAATCCTTGCCTTTCCAGTTTAGGGCTTCAGATAAAATATAAGACACAAAATATTGCATGATATATATATATATATATATATATGTATACTAAAAACTGATATATTTCTATTTATGTAAAATTCAAATTGAACTGACATCCTATATTTTTATTTCCTAAATAGGGCAACCCTAATTACAGCAATATTGGAATTTGTCCTAGATGTTAGCTAGCTAGTGGTCTGTCTATACTTTCATTCAGTGTCAAAGTTACTGCTATTGGAATAAGGATGAGACTCATCCAAGCACTGGTCAAGAATCAGCTCTGCACTGGTTCGAGTCCCCACTGCTCCACTTCTGATCCAGCTCTCTGCTGTGGCCTAGGAAAACAGTAGAAGACGTACCTACGTGGGAGACCCAAAAGAAGCTCCTGGCTCCTGGCTTTGGATCAATGCAGCTCTGGCTGTTGCAGCCATGTGGGGAGTAAACCAGAAGATGGAAGACCTCTCTCTCTTTCCCTCTCTCTGCTGCTGCCTCTCTGTAAATCTGCCTTTCAAATAAATTAATTAATTAAAAAAAAAAAAGAATCAGCCCTGTAATTTACTTTCTCACAATTCTCCCGCTGTGCTATTTCCCCAGTACATTCTGGATCACTAGGATTCCTACTTTTCTTTCTGTTTGACCAGAAATGTCCCACCTCAATAATTCTACTACATCCCAGAACACAGAGGGAGAACAGAAAAGTGAAAGCCAAAGCCAGCAGAATGTGGCCTTGCCTTCATGGAGCCATGGTTCCACGAAAAGGAGAGGAAGATTACTCCTCCTCAGCAGGCCACAGCCCTCAGTGCACAACAGCTTGGTCCTGGGGATGAAAGAATTGAGTAAAGAAAGAAAAATCAGCTGGAATACATAACACACTGTCTCTGGGCTTTCAGATTTCTGCTCTGTGTTCTTCAAGCAAGAGCTAGAGGATTTCTCTTGAATCGGCCTCTGTCTGCTCTGTAGTGCTCACATCAGGGTTTCAGACTGCTACTGAGTTCAGGTTGGGGAGGATCCTTCATAATTTTTTTAAAAAATGCTAATTCAGTGATACTTCCAAATTTGAGATTCTTTCCTAATTTACATTATAAATATTTACTTCATTGACTTCTTAAATAGCTGTCCGTGCGTTCTCTCAAGTGCTTATGGTTGCTTTCAATGGGAGAGGAAGACTGACATGTGCTTAGCCCCTCTTACCCAAAATCAGAGTCTCCATGCTTAGAAGAATGCAAGAAGTTAAAGATATATATCATAATTCCTAGAGCAAATCAATAGAAACCATGCAAATAGAGCAATAACACCAAAAAGAGGCATTAAAATGTTATACTAAAGAATTTGCTTGCAGCACAACATGCCAAAAAAAAAAAAAAAAAAGAAAGAAAAAGCAAGAACTGAGAAAATAAAGAGATGAAGCAAATGAAAACACAAGGGGCGGGTGATGCGGTGCAGTGGTTAAGCCGCTGCTTGGGACGTCCATGTCGCAAATCAGGTGGCTGAGCTGGAGTCCTGCTTCCATTCCTGATTCTTGCTTCTTGCTAATGTACATCCTGGGAGGCAGCAGTGATGGCTCAAGTACTTGGGTCCCTGCGCCAACACAGAAGACATGGATCCGTACCTGACTCCTGGCTTCACCTGACTCAGCCCTGGCATAGGCATTAGATACACATTTTATAGTTCTGTGCACAGTTTAAATTTGCCTAAGATAATACACCATGAAACAGCAGAATTCAGATTTTGAATCCAAGATTGTCTTAAATCAAACCTGTACTTTCTCTCTGTTAGTGGACCTTAGCATCTAAAACAAATAAAATGAAGACTCTATTGGGACCATCATTAAGAACCTTACGTAAGACTGAATCGGGATAAATTTGGACGCCAAGGGCCTAAAGATTGATTTAAAAACATAAAAGGTAAACTGCAGTCTTTTTTGACTTGCAGCTCCCAGAGGGAAAGGAGGAAATGCTTGGTTTTTGATTGAAGAGGTAAACAAGTGAAGCAAATACCAACATCTCATGGACGATCAATCACTGCAAACATGTCAATGAGCACAGTCCATTTTATATGGCAATTATGCAGCTGAAATGGATCTTTTTCAAAATGAAGGCAGTATTGCTGCAGAAAGCACAATATTTGACATTTCTAACGCGTGTTAGTAAGTAAAAGGCAAGAGCCAACTTAATTAAAACTATGTTGAAACTGAAATTTAATATTACAAATAGGCACAGCACCTAAGAATAAGCTTTTTCCTTTTTTTAAGATTTATTTAATTGAAAATCAGAGTTACAGAGAAAAGGAGAGGCAGAGAGAGAGAGAGAGAGAGAGAGAGAGAGAGAGAGAGGTCTTGTATCTGTTGTTTCACTCCCCAATTGGCCGCGAAGGCCAGAGCTGCTCTGATCTGAAGCCAGGAGCCAGGTCAGAGAGCTGGATCGGAAGTGGAGCAGCCGGGACTCAAATGGGCTCCCATAGGGGATGACTGCACTACAGACAGTGGCTTTACCCACTACCTCACAGTGCCAGCCCTGAGGATAAGCTTTTATTTCAAGACTTTACCATGGGGCCGGTGTTGTGACATAGCGGTAAAGCCGCCGCCAGTAGTGCCAGCCTCCCATATGGATACTGGTTCGGGTCCTGGCTGCTCTACTTCTGATTCAGCTCTCTGCTATGGCCTGGGAAAGCAGCAGAGGATGGTCCAAGTCCTTGGGCTGCTGTACCTGTGTGGAAGATCCAGAAGAAGCTCCTAGCTTCGAATTAGAGCAGCTCCTGCCTTTGGAGTCAATTGAGGAGTGAATCAGTGGGTGGAAGACCCTCTCTCTCTGTGCCTCTCATTTTCTCTCTGTGTAACTAACTTTCAAATAAATAAATAAATCTTAAAAAAAGGACTTTACACAAACAGAACTTTTAATGGATAAGATTGTTTTCTAACTTCTTACAAGAATCTGCATTTACTATTCTTTTTTAAGGCTTAGCAAAGCAGTTTTTAATTCAATCAAATAGAGAGTCATTTTCCTCTCTGATGAAATAATAAAGATATTACCCATTCAATTTACTTTGGGGGAGGAGGATTTGAAAATATGCATATATTTAAAATACAAAAATACAAATAATACAACCTATGTTCCTACATCATACATTAATGCTGGGAGACTCCATGCCTGTGGTGTCCATTTCCTGTTTGCTGTAGGGATGTGGGGGAAGGGGGTAAGCCAGATCATATTTATAGCAATAAAACTCCTTTTATTGAAGAGGTCTTCAGTCTTTTCATATTTCTGCTACCATTATTCAGTACCATTCTTTGTGTTTGAGAATGGTATATTATAAAAAAAAAAAAAACAGCAGTGGGTGAATTGAACTCACTCAAGAATCACTGGTATGCAAGTGAAAATGGCCTACAATCAAGGGATCTGGTTTCTGGATACATATGAAAGAGTCATTCTATTGCTTTTTAAAACGCTTAAGAAGAAACAAATACATTATTGGAAAAAATACATTATCATTTTATGAAGCACACTTGCCATGAAACAGGTTGATGGAAATAATTCATTTAAACCTTTCAACTAAGCAAATTTTTTGAGTGAGGCAACTGAGACTGAGCTGCTTAGGTAACAGAAGAGGAGATTTCTGTCTATTAAAGAAGAATATCAAAGGCCCTTTTTTGTAGTATACTATGATTCTGTCTGCCTATGAGACTCAAACATCCACCAGTGCACAATTTTATTCAACTCATAAAACATATTTTAGATTTATGAGATTAACATTACACTCTATATCCTTTCAATGGCTGTCTCAAATTATTGATTTTACCAGCAACATTAATGACTGTATAGAGGTATTATGGGTTATTTTGCAATCTGTCTCAATACCAATGTAAGGATTATCTTAAATGCAAGGTATTAATAATCTTAATGTGCTACCATCAGTAGCAAATTTGACCATTAGGGTCTTTAAAAATCTGCAGACATGCACAAGGCTATATGTACAATATGTATGTGGATTCCAGTTTCATTTGTAATACTGAAAACTTGAAGCAAGGTAAACATCCCACAAAAAAATGAAAGCATTAAATAAGTTGTAGTGCAATCATATCACTGAAATTAATCATTTGGCCTGTTTTTATTATCATATGAAATACCTTTGATTGATAAAATAGTCTTCCTTTTGTAAGTAGATATTTTTGCATGTGTTTATACATACATACACAAAAATATTATATGCATATGCATAGATAAGGATCCAGAAATTTACAAATTGCAGTGATTTTCTATGGGAAGTAAGAAGTACCCTGCCAATAAAATGACTTTTAAAACTTGGAAGTGACTTCTGACTGATAAACACCAATACAATGGGGACATCATTCCTAATTCCTACAACAATATTCAATCAACATTCTGAAGGGTCTTGAGAGAGAACTCAGCTCCAGAAGAGAATGCAGTCTGGCTGGCACCTTGATTTCCACCTGCTACAACCCTGAGTAGAGGATCCACCTATGTTGTGCTTGGACTTCTTCAGTTTATTTCCTTTAATGATTGCTTTCTTATTTATTTGGGAAACAGAGAGAGAAGGAGAGACAGAGGGTAAAGGAGACATAGAGAGATCTTTCATCCACTGTTTCATTCCTCCAAATGCCTGCAACAGCTGGCCCTGGGCCAGGGCCCAAACCCTGAGCAGGAACTCAATCAGGGTCTTCCATGCAGGGCAGAAACCCACACATGTGAGTCATCGCCTCCCAGATTCTGCATTAGCAGGAAGCTGGAGTCAGGAAATGGAGCCAGGAATCAAGCCTACACACTCGATGTGGGAGTTGAGTGTCTTAGTCACCAGGCAAACGCGTCCTGTGTCCAGACTTCTTATGTACAGGGCTTGTGAAATAATAAGTGTCCATTAATTTTAGCCCTTAAGTTTGTCATGTTTTGTTACAAAGAAATAAGAAATGCACACAATTACTTACCATAAAAAGTACAGAAATAGTTATGCATTCTCAGTTTTCAAAAAGATAATAAACAAAAAAATGAATTTCAAAATAACAATTGACTGCTAAATAATATTATTAAAATGTATTTCTGAGCAGAATTTTAATTTAAATATTAAGCAAAAGGAAAAGTCTCAAAGGTGTACAGATTTGAAATCACTTGAACTTTAAATTTTAAAAATATTAACTAACTTCAATTAATTGATATTCAAGACCAAATAATGAATGTGGAATCCAGACTGGTAATGCATGATGAATAAGCTCAAAACTTTTAATGTTTCAAAAGCACTCACTTTTATTTCAAAGCAACTGGAAACTATCAATGACATCTCAATATATCAAAATAAATTGCAAACTCAGCCTGACAATATTCTCCACAATTGAATTCTGACTCTTTTCCAGATTATGATTTGACCTCACCTTATTGACTGTCTACTTATTGTTTTCTCCCCTCTTCATGTGCCTTTGCTCAAGACACTCTGCCAACCTGTTCCTTAGGTGGAAGTCTTCCCAGGTAAGCAAGATTCATCTGGAATCCACTAAGAATTCTGCCCTCCTTTTTGACCCAATAGAATTGAGTTCTCTCTTTATCTCTTGCTCCCTCTCTCTCTCTCTCTTCCTCCCTCTCCTTTCTAAGACTTTTGTTCATTTCAGTTTGATAGAGTATATTCTCATCTTTGCCTTAGATTTATATAAGCATGTATTGTCATCTTCACTAAACTACAAGTCCTAAAATCTCAGGGACCGTCCAGCAGTGTGTGGCAGAGGGCTATACAACCAGTTCATGGCCAAGTGAAACTTAATTTTTTTAAACTTCCAATTTGCCAATATGCAAGAACAGAATGTAAACTATGAGACACATAATTTTAATTTAGAAAAACCTGAGTTGGAATAATGGTCTGATAAGAAATACAGGGAGAAAATCAAAGATTTTTTTTGTTTGTTTAAGATTTATTCATTTATTTAAAGGCAAAGACACAAAGAGAGAGGACAGAGACCTTCATCCACTGATTCACTCCCTAAATGGCCACAACGGCCAGGTCTGGGCCAGCCTAAACCAGGAGCCTGCAACTTTCTCTGTGTCTCCCACATGGGTGGCAGCGGTCCAAACACTTAGGCCACCCTCCGCTGTGTTCTAGACACATTAACAAGGAGCTGGATCAGAAGTGGAGCAGAGGTGGGCACTGTGACGCAATAGGTTAATCTTCTGCCTGCAGCTCTGGCATCCCATATGGACTCCCGTTGGTGTCCCAGCTGCTCCTCTTCTGATATAGCTTTCTGCTATGCCCTGGAAATCAGAGGAAGACGGCCCAAGTCCTTGTGCCCCTGCACCTATGTGGGAGACCCGGAAGTAACTCCTGGCTCCTGGCTCTGGATCAGCTCAGCTTTGGTCATTGTGACCATTTGGGGAGTAAACAAGTGGATAGAAGACCTTCCCATCCCCTCTCTCTCTGTAAATCTACCTCTCAGATAAATAAATAAAATCTTTAAAAAAGTGGAGCAACCAGGACACAAACAGGCACCTATATTGGGATGCTGGCACTGCAGGCGGTGGCTTAACCCTCTATGCCATAGTGCCAGCCCCAAAATACAAGGTTTTTAAAATGAAGATAATAATTTTGCACAGAGATGAAACAGATCGTTAACAACGGCTAGATGAAACCGGACACACAATGAAGGAGTTCAGAAGAGGAAGTGGAAGCATACTGCAGAACTAGAAATCAAGCGCAGTATGTATATTATTCATTACTTCTCTCTGGTTTCTGCTGCAGTGTTTCAAATCTTTTTATCACTGCATATAACAATATTTTCCTACCTTATGTATTCACTTGAGGCACAGTCTTATACTCTGGTTGAATTTAAAAGATTCTAATTTAAGATTATCAAAATTAGAAGACTATATTGGATGGGTGATGGGAAGTTTTATATACATGAAATTCAAATGCCTTAAACATGACTGAAATTCCCACAAGCCCAAGGGAAATGTAAAATAGTATATACTAGTAACAGTTTACTATCTCTAGTTCACATGCAACTATTTTACACTTTTGGAAAATAATATTGATATACTTATGTAAGCTCCAAATAGTATCAAAGGCTGCTTGAGGCTCTCCATTCAGTTAACTGGAATATATAGTATATATAAAATGTAGTATTATAGTCTATAAAAGATAAAAGTATGTAAAAGGAAGAAGGTACAAAAAAGAAAACACAAAGTTAAATTTATTTGGTGCTCCATCTATACCAGGCTCTACCTTAAAATAGTTAAGAGTTCTTGAATGTCTATTATGTCTAGATATAATTGTGAATATTTATATAGATGGCATTATTTATCTTTAAAACAAAGATGTAGGATGAGTAATATTACTTCTCCCATTTTTCAAATAAGGCAATTGCACCATCAGTCACTAAATGTCACAGAGCTGAGTTTCAGAGGTGAAACTTGAATTAGGGCAGCCAAGCACTGAGCACTTAACCTCCACGTTATACGACTCCTGGTTGGCTTCATTATCTCCATTTTTGCAGAGCAGGACCTTGAGGTTCAGTGAGAGTAAATAGGTTCCCAAAGAAGGTATCCCTAACCCGTGACAG
Source organism: Sylvilagus floridanus (assembly GCA_949820135.1). Taxonomy (NCBI): domain Eukaryota; kingdom Metazoa; phylum Chordata; class Mammalia; order Lagomorpha; family Leporidae; genus Sylvilagus; species Sylvilagus floridanus. Next base: position 64,227,645 of record OX463244.1, read on the forward strand.
AACCGGCACTGAAAATCAGATGTGTCTGGTCTCAAATCCTTTGTTGACTCATCTGCATTTCCTCCAAAATTACATGAGATAAAATATTAATAAAATATATTCAAATTGCATCCCACCCCTTCTGCTATTTAAATACCAAGTGCATTTCTTCTTAGCTGTGTGACATGAGGCAAGCCATTTAATTCCTTTTGCTTTAGCTCCCTCGTCTATAAAATGAGGACAATAATATTGCAGATCTGAAAATCATTGTTGGAGGACTGACATTGAGATGTAAAGAAATTGAATAGTGCCTGGCATGAACTTGTTGTTAGTATAATTATCTTTGTTACCATTGTTTTATTTGTAAATTATAGTCCTTAGGGTGGTAAAGAATACATTATGAGGATACAGCAAAAAGTTTATGGAAAATGAAACCAGAACGTGCCCGTGGGAAAAAATTGAAATCCAAAAATAGCTTTTCCATAAAATATGTTTTCCATGAATTTTTTAAAGATCACTTATATTAGTGCTGCTCTTAATATATTGGAGTGCTCAGTTAAGTGCTTTTTCAACATTATCTCGCCCTATCAAATTCATCAGATTCTTGTAAAAATCATCTGTAAAATTGTATAGATAGCAAGAAAACTTCATTTTATAAATTATAAAAGAGGATTCAAAAAGTTAAGGGAGTTGCCCAAGATGATGCAGCCAGGAGGGCAGGAATAGATATCAAAATTGTGCTTATTGACCCAGAAGTTACAGGGTAGTGTATGCTCAGCGTCAAAAGAAAAGTATATGAGGCTGGCTCTGTGGCACAGCAGGTTAAGCTACTGCCTACGAGTCATATGAACAGCAATTTAGGGCCCAGCTGCTCAATTTCCAATACAGCTCCACGTTAATGTGCCTGGGAAGGCAGTTGAAGATGGTCAAAGTGTTTGGGTCCCTGCCATCCACATGTGAGATCAGATGAAGCTCCTGGCTCTTGGCTTTGGCCTGGCCCAGCCCTGGCCATTTCAGCCCTTTAGGAGGCATACCAGTGGATGGAAGGTCTCTCTCTCTCTCTCTCTCTCTCTCTAATAATAAATAAATAAATCTCTCAAATAAATATTTTTAATAAAAAAAAGGTATAATTCAGTTTTATGGAAGTTCAGAGAATCTAGAATACTTGTTGCTTATCAGACAGAGAAAGGAGTTGAGCCGCCTGCCAATAATAGTCCTTTTATCTCAAGACCTTTAGGATATGGGATTGGTGCCCTGATTTGAAGACAAACACACTCCCTGTATAAAACAGGCTCATACCAGTTTGGGGCCCAAAGCTGACCCAGATGAACCTACAACCAACTCTTATCCTCTCATTGTAATACCTTAGCATGCTAAATACACCTACCAGCCACCAGGATAATAAACATGGAAACATACAAAAAAGGATGGCTGCTGGATTCTGAGAAATTTCTACCTACTTCTCAGACAAAAAAAAAAAAAAAAAAAAAAAAAAAAAAAAAAAGACTGTTCCTCCCCTTATTAGGATGAACCTTCCCCTTGCTAGAATGTATTTCCCACATCATGCTGACTGAAAGAAGCCAGACCCAGAAGGAGAAATTGCACATGTTCTCCCTTATCTGTGGGAGCTAAAGTTGAAAAAGCAAACAAAAAAAGAAAGAAATGCCTGTGTATACCAGTATAGCTGCAAATACAGCTTTGGAAAACTTTGCTTTATATCTTTGTGAAACCAGTGGTTAAGAACGTTATACTAATATAGTTTTAAGCATGTGTGATTACTTTAAAATTTACCGTATATGGGCGATTTGATCATTTTTCCATTCAATTATTGTTTGTGGCCTTTGCCTACATTCCCAGTAAACTTTTTACTTTTCACTTGTTAAACTTCTTACTCGGTGAAGCATTAAACCTTTTTACTGTAATGTAATTTTAAAATAAGTTATCTCAAAAGCTAACAAAACAAACAAAACAACGGAGGAAGGAAAGTGAGTGTGAGGGAAAGTGGGATAGGGAGTGAGGAAGGGAGTATCATTATGTTCTTAGAATGGTATCTCGTTGATTTGCTCCTTAATTCTTTCTTGAAGCAAAGTTAGTGAACTGGGTACCAGGCACCTTTGCTATCCAGTATCACTTAAACGATGGATAGAGCATTGCTAAGAAAATAGGTAGAATTTCAACAGATGACAGCCACATCTTTTGAAGGATGCAGCAAGATGACCCGGAACAAATAAGCAAAGATTTCAAAACAGGAAATAATCCAGCTGGAATTTGTAAGGAAGAAGTACAGATAGAGCAAGAAGGGTGAGCTAATGCAAACTCCACAAGTGCAAGGCCTGTGCTTCTAGAATTGTGCTGTCACTACACCAGCCACAGGGACACATGGCTAGAGACTAAGGGTCTGGAGGTCAGGTTTTTTGTTTTTTTTTTTATTTCAGTCAATTAAAATTTAAACCTAAAAACTGGCCGGCACCGAGGCTCAATAGGCTAATCCTCCCTCTGCGGCGCCAGCTCACCAGGTTCTCGTCCCGGTCAGGGTACCAGATTCTGTCCCGGTTGCTCCTCTTCCAATCCAGCTCTTTGCTGTGGCCCCGGAGTGCAGTGAAGGATGGCCCAAGTGCTTGGGCCCTGCACCCCATGGGAGACCAGGAGAAGCACCTAGCACCTGGCTTCTTATCAGCGCGGTGCACCGGCTGCAGCAGCCATTGGGGGGGTGAACCAATGGAAAAAGGAGACCTTTCTCTCTGTCTCTCTCTCTCTCACTGTCTACTCTGCCTGTCAAAAAATAAATAAAATAAAAACCTAAAAACTGATAAACTAGTCACCAAAAGTTTGATAGAAAAAGGTTAAATATTGGGGCCAGCACTGTGGCGCAGTAGGTTAATCCTCTGCCTGCAGCGCTGGCATCCCATATGGGCACAAGTTCTAATCCAGTGGCTCCTCTTCCCATCCAGCTCTCTGCTATGGCCTGGGAAAGCAGTAGAAGATGGCCCAAGTGCCTGGGCCCCTGCACCTATGTGGGAGACCGGAGGAAGCTTCTGACTCCTGGCTTCCAATCAGCGCAGCTCTGGCCGTTGTGGCCATTTGGAGAGTGAACCAGCGGACAGAAGACCTTTCTCTCTGTCTCTCCCTCTCAATGTCTGTAACTCATCTCTCTCAAATAAATAAATAAAATCTTTAAAAAAAAAAAGAAAAGAAAAAGGTTAAGTATGTTTAGAACAAGTTAGATATGTGAATCAACTTTTTCAATTGTATATCTTATGAACTCTAAATCCAGAATAAGAAATGTCCAATTTACTATCTGAACTGAGATACGCTGTAACTATGACATATTGTGCATTCTTTTTTTTTTATTGTCTATATTTTTATTTCATCAAATTATTTATCAGGAGTGACTGAAATAAAAAAATGTAATTGAGTCCCATCATCATCATCATGGAAATGGCTTTAAGAGAAAACTGGTCAGAAGAATATTATTGCTTCCCATTTTCAACCAGCACATAGTTGCTTTTGATAAGACAGACAAGAGCCTGTCAAGAATGCTCAAGATTATAATACAACATGCCTGTTTACAGGGGAACAAACCTAGGGAATAACTTATGTGAACTTCTTGATTTCATCATACAAGACAATGTGCATTCTTTTTTTAAACTTTTATTTAATAAATATAAATTTTGAAAGTACCACTTTTGGATTATAGCAGTCCCCCCCCATAACTTCTCTGCCACCCACAACCATCTAATCTCCAACTCCCTCTCCCATCCCATTCTTCAACAAGATTCATTTTCTTTTTTTTTTTTGAAATTTATTTGACAGATAGAGTTAGACAGTGAGAGAGAGAGACAGAGAGAGAAAGGTCTTCCTTCCATTGGTTCACCCCCTAAATGGACGCCATGGCTGGCACTGTGCAGATCCAAAGCCAGGAGCCAGGTGCTTCTTCCTGGTCTCCCATGTGGGTGCAGGAGTCCAAGCACTTGAGCCATCCTCCACTGCCCTCCCGGGCCACAGCAGAGGGCTGGACTGGAAGAAGAGCAACTGGAACTAGAACCTGGGGCCCATATGGGATGCTGGTGCCACAGGCAGAGGATTAACCAAGTGAGCCACAGTGCTGGCTCCAAGATTCATTTTCAATTATCTTTATATACAGAAGATCAACGAGGTATATACTAAGTAAAGATTTCAACAGTTATATAGTGCATTCTTAATATTTACATTAAAAGAATATAAGCTATCTCATTAATAAAATGGATAGATTACATTTTGCTGTTTTATATGTTGAATTACATAAAATGCATTATTAAATTTAAATCTTCCTTTTTATTTTTACTCAATATGGCTATTAAAAAATTTCAAATTATATATGTGGTTTGCTTTCTATTGGACAGAATTGTTCTAGCCCATTCCTAGCAAACAGTAGACACTCTATAAAATACTTGTTAACCACCTGCAGTAGGAACCAGATTGTAACCTCAAAACCAGGCTGAGAGCCTTGTATTTTGTTCAGTAGACAAGAGAGCCACTGACACTTCTCAGTAGGGAAAGTGATGTGTTCAGAGTACTATTTTAGAAAGCTCCATCTGGAAGAGTAATTCAAATAGAGGAGAAATTGAAGTTAGGTTGGAAGTATATTGCAATATTAAAATAGGGCCTGAACACAAACCCCTCCCCCATAAATTCTTTCACAGAAACTCAGCCCAGCAACTGGCCACTATGTAAATGCTCCATGTTTCTCATGAGAATGTCACACTCTTGCAAGCGGAAGGCAATTCCTTTTTGAGTCTAGCCTTACCCGACTATATGCACCTAATTTCATCACTATGCTTTTAAGGAGAAAGTTGGAATCAATACAGTTCATCTCTGTATAGTCATATGGAATAAATCTCCCTTTATTATAGTATATTATAGTACAATAACAATCTGCCAAATACAGCTTCATAGAATAATTTCAAGAGATGTACACACAGAATGATATCAGAAAGCTCAAATATACCCAGGTCTCCATCCAGTAACCAGTTATTGTATTCATCATATGTCTGATTTTCTCATTCCCTGTTGAAATTTTTAATGCTATACTACAGCTTGAAGAATGAAATCCAGGGGGCGGCAGTGTGGCATACCCAGTTAAGCCTTTGAGGCAGCGCTGACTTCCCATTTGGGTCCCAGTTCAAGTCCCCGCTACTCCACTTCTGATCCAGCTTCCTGCTGATGTAACTCAGAAAGCAGTGGAGGATGACCCAAGTGCTTGGGCTCCAGGAGACCTGGAAGAAGGTACTGACTCCTAGCTTCAGCCTAGCCAAGGTCCGGCCATTGCAGCCATTTGGCGAGTGAACCAACGGATGGAAGATCTCTCTGGGTCTCTCTGTCTCTCTCTGTCCCTCCCTCCTTCTTCTACTCTCTCTGTAACTCTGCACTTCAAATAAGTAAAATAAATCTTTCATAAAAATGAATGAAACCCGGGGCAGAGGTTACAGTGCAGCTGGTTAAGCTGCTGCCTGCGATGCTCACATACCGTATAGGAGTGCCAGCTCAAGTCCTAGCTGCTTCCCTTCCAATCCAGCTCCCTGCTGATGTTCCTGGGAAAGCAGAAGATGGTCCAAATATTCTGGCCCCTGCCACTTACATGGAAGATACAGATGGAGTTTCTGGTCCTTGCTTTGACCTGGACCAGTCCAGGCTGTTGCAGCCATTTTGGGGAGTGAACCAGCAAACAGAAGATCTCTTTCTCCCTGTCTCTCCAACTCTTAAAGTCACTATTCCTTTCAAATAAACAAAATGCATCTTTAAAAAACAAAAAGAATGAAAATCAGGGACAGGCACTGTGGAGAAACAGGCCAAGCTGCTCCTCAGGATGCCCCCATCTCATCTTTGAGTTCCAGGCTCCTGGCTTCCACCTGGCACAGTTCTGGCTGCTGTGGGTATTTGGGAAGTGAACCAGTGCATGGAAGATTTCTCGCTCTCGCTCTCGCTCTCACTCTCACTCTCTCTCCTCTCCTCTCCACCCTACCCCCCACCCATTTCTCTCTATTGTTCTGCCTTCCAAGCAGAGGGAATAAATATTTTTGAAAAGAGAATAAAGTCGAGCCCAAGTAGCAGCCCTTCTTCAACTAATCCTATCAGCTTCAAGTTTCTGCAGTGTAAACACCGATCCATTCAAATCTTTTTCAGTAGCAAGTGGCAGGAATCCAACCCAAACTAGCCAACAAATTTGTTGGTCCCACAATAGTAGATGTCAATAAATAGACACATGAATAAATGGATGAATGATCATCATGATATTTTGTTCCCTGGATGCTAGTTTGATTCACAAACAGACTTATCTCATGCAGCCAAATAAATATCTATCTTCAAATCTTATCTCATTTTCTTTCAAAGGCTTGGCCAAAAATGCAGAGCAGCTTTTTAGGTCCTCTAAGTAAATACAAGATATCCCTTACAATCTGTGGGATACTAGTTCCAGGACTCCTCATGCACATCAAAATCTGTGGCTGCTCAAGTCCTTTGTATACAATGGCCTGGCATTTGCACAGGACCTACACACATCCCCCCATACACTTGAAATCAACTCTAGATTGCTTATACTACCTAATGAAATATAAGTGCTGAGTAAATAGTTATTATACGGATTGTTTAGGGAATAATAACAAGGGGGAAAGGTCTATATGTGTTCAGAAGAGAGACAGTTTTTTCTCCAGGCATTTCCTATCTGCAGTTGTTGGAATCCATAATTACAGAACCCACAGATTCAGAAAACTGAAAGTTAATGCTACCACATGGAGAGCATATACCATGTTCCAAGCACTGTTCGTCTCACTTTATGTGTATTAAGTTATTTGTTCCTCACAGAAACTCTACTATCATTCCCGTTTTGGAGATGAGGAACCTGGAGCTCAGAGAAGTATAGTAACTTGCCCAAGATCACCAAGTTAAAAGTGACAGGGCTGGAAGCCAAATAGTTGGAGTCTGGTATCCAAGCCCCTCTACTGAATTACTGAGTCTAAAGCAAAGGAAATCCATTGACTATGCCTGGAAAAAAAATGGATCTATCCCCTGGGGAATTAAAGGGCGGGGGGAGGGTCCTGCAATGAACAGTCTCACCAGAAACACAAAATACAACTGGGGTAGGAGAAAGAGGGAGAGCTAGGTAGATTAAATAATATGATGTGAGATAAAGTCTATATCCCAACTGTAGTGGAAAGGAAAGCCACCCTGCTTCAAATTTACTTTGCACTCTTGTTTCTGTCATTTCCCACTCCTTCTAACCCCCAATTCCCAACTTTCTTCCAAAAAAAAAAATCTGTTATTTGTTAGTCCATGAGGCTAACTCAAGAATGAATTGCCTCTTCAGTAACATTTCCCCACTTACCACAGACCAGACAAGCCAGGGTCTCCTCTGTGCTCCTTTTACATCCCATGCAGCCCAACATCAGTAGCACAGACACAAGTACACCATGGAAAAATTGTCACTCTACTGCCTTACAAGGAGTCTGCGGTGTGAGACTGAGAAGGGGCCTCCAGATCATTTTTTCCTCCACTTACTCATGATTGTTCTTTTCTTTGGACTGTCTCAGGATCTTGAGATTAATACTGTTCCATTCCACTCCTGGGTTTTCTGACACCAGGCATTGGAGACAACTTTCCTCTCTACTCTGCTGTTGCCTCTCAGTCTGTTTTCTACATTCCCCTGTCATTTTCATAGTGTATACCTTTGCCTTGGTTTTAAGGGATGCACCACACTTTGGGCATTTCCTCATTATGGCCATCACTTAATTGATCTCTAGGTATTTATTTAGATTTCTAACCTTTGGGACTTTGAGCTACTTATGAGTAAAGAGTATGATGTAAGTCACGTTGGTATTCCTACTGTAAAAAAAGGATTCTGGCCACAGAAATGATAAATTGAATTGATTCCTTGAATTCAAGAAAGGATAAAAGAAAAGAAAGGAAGGAGAAAAAGAAGAGTGGAAGTGAGAAAACATTTGTGAGATTTTTCTACTATCTCTTTTTCAGGGGAAAGCAAGTAGTAAATTATTTGCTCAACTCTAATTTAAGTCTTAAAAACCTCCTTTACATTTATAATGGTGAAAAAAATTAATTAATGAAACAGTGCATCAATTTCTCCTGTTGACCAGGAGAGAAAACTCTCAGAAACAAGCTTTTTCCTTGAGACTTTGAGCACATTTGCCTGTATCTCATAAGACAACTTGAAGCTATTGTGGTAATATAAGGAAATTTGATTTACAAAAGCAAATCTACCTCTTATCAGGCCCTGAAAACTACTTTAAAATAGAGGACTGTTCATCAGATCATCTTGTCCTTACCTCTATCTGGCCTCAGAAAGAAAGAAGGTTGGTATCACCTGAGTATGAAATTGGCATTGGCATAGTGCAAGTGACAGGCTCCCTATAGCCCAGGTTCATCTCTCTCTGCCCAGATCAGAGTGCTCTTTAGATGTGGCTATGACTGAATCCATGAGCAACTGCGCTCACTAATAATTGTATTTTCCAGGATAAAATGTTTCAAGAAACCTATATTAGGGCTCAGAAAATGATACCTCCAAATTAGTACTTTGACATAGTGAGTATTTGAATCAAAAAACACTAGACAGTATTCAAAAGCGAAGTCTCTCTCCGATCTCTTACTTTTTTTTTTTTTTAAATCTTGTTCCTGCTTTTCCTTTGAGGTACACCACAGAAACTAGAATTTCTGTTTCCCAGGGTGAGTCATAGAAGTAGAAACCATCCCTCCCAAAGCCAGCCATAAAACCTAGAAATGTTACTCTAACTTTCCTTGTTTTAGGTACATGAACTGACCATAAAAAAATTCTCTGATCCAACTCGTTTGGTAGTAGATCATAGGACCTTCATTCCAAAATGGATCCTGCTGAACACCCAGGATAAAGAAACACTACAAGTCAAGAAACTTCCATAGAGCCTTCACTAGACTGATTAAATGACCTTGAACAAGCCATTCTAATATCTTTATACCTCAGTTTCTTAACTATACATTGAGATAATAACACCATACATAGTTAGAAGGGTTAAAGGAGCTCTTACTTGTAAAAAACTATGTCCATCTATGCCTAGCATACAGAAAGCACTATTTATTTGTTTACAAGTAAAATAAATTCAGCAGAAACATGCAAGTATGTAAATACTATTAAAATATTACTTAAAAATTACTAGGAGTAAACAAAAGACTACATAGAACAAATTCAGACATCTTACAATCTAACAAAAGTATGAATTAATCCAGAATAATCTCAAAATTGTTGAAAACATTAAATGATACAGGTGTAAGAGTTTCAATTTCTTGAGTCAATAATATGTTGCATTAAAAAGTGCTTTACTCTGGCCAGCATTGTGGTGCACTGGCATCTATATTGGGGTGCCAGTTTGAGCACTACTTATTCCATTTCTTTCTTTCTTTAGATTTATTCATTTATTTGAAAGGCAGAGTTACAGAGAGGCAGAGGCAGAGAGTGAGGGAGAGAGAGGTCTTCCATCCACTGGTTCACTCCCCACATGGCTGCAACAGCCAGAGCTGCATCAATCAGAAGCCAGGAGCCAGGGTTTTCTTCCAGGTCTCCCACATGGGTACAGAGGCCCAAAGACTTGGACCATCTTCTATTGCTATCCCAGGCCATAGCAGAGAGATGGATCAGAAGTAGAGCAGCTGGGATGCCAGCACTGCAGGCAGTAGCTTTACCCACTATGCCACAGCACTGACCCGCTGCTCCACTTCTGCTACTTCACTTGGGAAAGTAATGGAAAATGTCTTAAGTGCTTCAGCCCCTGTCACCCAAATAGGCCAGAATGGAGTTTTGGCTCCTGGCTTAAGTGGGCCCAGACCTGATTGTTATGGGAATTTGGAGAGGGAACCAGTGGATAGAATATTCTCTCTCTCTCTCTACTTCCCTCCCGGCCTCTCTCTTTCCTCACTCTCTCTGCCTTTCAAATAATTAAGTAATTTTTTTCCAAGTATTTCACTGATGAGGAATATGTTGGATAAATTTTGAGGAACCTGATGTTTCCTTACATGGACAGTGTTTCTTCTCTGAAGCTAATTTGAATGTTCTAAATCAACAAAATACTGCTTAAAACATTTTAAGTAAGCCATTAACAGCATTTAAAACACCTTATGAGTACAATGCTTTATCGTTAGTGAGAAGAAAAATTATAAGTTCTATAAATGCTAAAAGTTTGAAATCACCCAGATATAAGTAAATGTCATCCCTTAAATATCTATCACTTCTTTCTTCAGCTGGACTTTCAACAGATTCCTGCATCTATTTATGAACACAAGATTACAACACTCAATTTTTAAAGAAAGAATAAACCTAATAAAGATAACTATACTTTATAATTGCCTTATTGATTGTTATTTGTCTGCTGTGTTGTTTATTTTTAAAATAGTTCATGAGATCCATATTTCAGAGTAAAATGTGAATGAAATCAATACAAAAAAGAAAAGGGCTGGTAACAGGACATCACATCTAGGGACCATAATCAAAGTGTCACTTTCAGTTCTCAGCTATTTATCATGCTAATTAGATGTTTGGAAAAGCCTTCTAATGCCTGGAGATGCTTCTTTTTCCTCAACTGCTTTTGGGAATGCATTTGGAGAATTTAAATACTACTAAAAACATCATCACATTGAGTAATGAGGTCAAAAACATTAAACTGAAAAAAAATCAAGCAAGAGCATGCTATTACGCAGATAATAAAAATATTTTTCAATCTGTACTGCCACAAAGGCACAAAAGTAAAAATAACTAAATATTCTGTATACCTCCACATTATCTCAAATTATCACAAAACAGTCATTTCCTAACCCTCTTCTCCTCCCTTCTCTCCACAAAATAGCCTCCTCCCTTCTCTCCACAAAATCAATCCCCAGATTAATTCATGTCGTTGTCAGATACTCTATCCTTGGGTTTTCCTGTCCAAGAGAACTGTGCAGCCAAGAGAAGATGAAGATGAAGCTCACTTTATAAAAGAAAGGATGTTGAATTTAAGCACTAAACATACTTAAGATCTAAACTCACTGACGTGGTCACAAAATGAGAAATTTATTGGAAGCATACAGAGTTATCTCTTGAAATCCAAGTTCAAAATATGCATCTGGGCCTGTGACAGACTTGAATTAAGAACAGGAAATTCAGCAGGAGCCAACACAGCTGCTATTTCCATTTTTTCTTCTCCCAAGCAGGCAAGTTCTAACATTTCTCTTTCTCTCTACACATTGCCTTCATTCTTCAGTCTTCAAATGGACTCACGTACAAATAGGGCAATTGACTATCATCATGCAAAACCCTGAGGGGCAGAATCCCATGAGAGGAGATAAGATTTCAGTTGTTTTTTGCTTTGTTTTTTTCATTTTGTCTAGTGAAGGTTGGTTATTTGAGTTATAGAAAAAGTACATAGTGAAAATCATGACAATGGTCAGAGTTGGCAAGTTTTTTTTCCAAAGGTTTATTTTATTTATTAAAGGCAGAGCTATAGAGGGAGAGGAAGAGAAAGAAAAAATATATAGAGAAAGAGAGATATCTTGGATCTTCCATCAACTGGTTCATTCCCCAAATGGTCACAATAGACAGAACTGGGCCAGGCTGAAGGGACCAAGTATTTGGTCCATCTTCTGCTACTTTCCCAGACACATTAGCAGGAGGCTGGATAGGAAGTTCAATAGCCAGGACTCAAACTGGCACCCCATATGGAATGCTGGTGTCAAGATGGCAGCTTAATTCGCTGCAACACACCACCAGTCCCCAAGGTTTTTTGCTTTTCTTTCTTTCCTGTTTTTGTCTTAAGATCTATGTAGGAACTTCTTTAGGCTTTAGAGCCATAGAAGTTCTCTGTCTCAACTACCCAACTACCCATTTGTAGCACAAAAGCAACCATAGGCAATTATATAAATGAATGGTCACAGCTGTGTGCCAATACAACCGTATTTACAAAGGAAGGTATTAGGATATGTTATGCAAGATGTAATTGCTTGGGGCCGGCGCTGTGGCATAGTGGCCTAAGCCTCTGCCTGTGGTGCTAGCATCCCATATAAGTGCTTGTTCAAGTCCCAGCTGGTCCTCATCCAATCCAGCTCTCTGCTCCGGCCTGGGAAAGCAGTAGATCATGGCCCAAGTCCTTGGGCCGCTGTACCCATGTGGGAGATCCAGAAAAAGCTCCCGCTCCTGGCTTTGGATCAGCTCGACTCCTGCCATTGCAGCTATCTGGGGCGTGAACCAGTGGATGGAAGTCCTTTCACTGTCTCTCCCCCTCTCTGTCTGTAACTCTACCTCTCAAATAAATAAATAAAATATTTTTAAAAACAATGTAACTTCTGACCTCTGTTCTACAGTCACACTATGAGCAGCTAAGGGGTAGGACAAATTGGAATGAGTAATCTTGTGTTTAAAAGCATTGAACTTTGGAAGCAGAGCCCTATAAGTAGGGGAAACCTGAAGTACGGATGCAAGTCATAAAAGCATCAACACGGCATTCTGAGAAAGATTGGCATTCTGAGAAAGATTCGCATTCTAGCACCAAATTTCTACCTGAGGAACATTCCTTCATTTCCTTGGAATAGACAAGACAGAAAAAACTGAAAAATGGAGTGGCCAGCTCTACAGATTGAGCTGGAATAGACAGGTCTATGCTGTTGTGAAAGGGGTAGTTTTCAGAAATGCATGCCTTATGAATTCCTATCCAGCTTCAGCACTACCGAATTGTTGTATATGGTAGGGAAAGTTGTAGATAAACTCACAAGATGAAGCTGAAAAGCAGCGCAGTAAGCAATTTAAAGACCCATTTTGAGATGAGAAGTAAAAGTGCATAAAAATATTGCTTGAGATGTTTTAGAATGGTATCCCATCCATTTTAGCAAACCAGATACCCAGTATTTACTGACACTAATACTAACTATGATAAGGATGAAGGAGAGACACATGTATGGCTATTAGGAGCCTCCCCAACAGTACTGCAAAAGCTAGCACTCAAAAAGGCATATTTGTTTGATGTTTTCTCCAAGCAGCTAGTGTGACCAAAAGTTAGATAGGAATGGATATGTTTCCTTCACTTTGCAACAATTTAGATAGGCTATCTCAGCACTTTGCTCCAGCCTAGACATGGTCAGCAAGACCCAGCTCTGCCATCAGTTAAAGAGGACAATTACAGAGTGACCTCTCTTGGCAGCAGTTTTCCACTATGCACTCAGTGATTTCAGAAGATTCACTCGTTTGCAGGACCTACTTGCGGGACTACTCTGGCCTTGTCTGGAAAAGAAAGAGAGGCGGCAACACAGCAGCAGGTGGATAGTACAGGTGTTAGTACAATATTGAGTACTTGATATTTTACATATAAAAAATGAGCAAATGACTTCTAAAATATGTCTTCCAGAGTCTTGTGGAAAATAGCATTGTGGGTAAAAGCAAGTCCAGGGATGATGTCTCAACACTAACCTGTAGAATCCTGAGTTAGGATTTTCAGTCTCATTTTCCTCATCAGAAAGTGGGAAGAAGAGTTTTTGCTCTATCAGACGTATTTTTTTTACAGGCAGAGTGGACAGTGAGAGAGAGAGAGACACAGAGAGAAAGGTCTTCCTTTTGCCGTTGGTTCACCCTCCAATGGCCACCGCGGCTGGCACACCGCGCTGATCTGAAGCCAGGAGCCAGGTGCTTCTCCTGGTCTCCCAAGGGGTGCAGGGCCCAAGCACTTGGGCCATCCTCCACTGCACTCCCGGGCCACAGCAGAGAGCTGGCCTGGAAGAGGGGCAACCGGGACAGAATCCGGCGCCCTAATCAGGACTAGAACCCTGGGTGCCTGTACCACTAGGCAGAAGATTAGCCTATTGAGTCACGGCACCAGCCAGAAGTATTCTTAAGCCTATTAAATGAGAAGAAATGCATAAGGAGCTGGGCTTAGCATACTTGTGCTTATCATAAATAGCAGTTATTATAATTATAATTTATATTTTATTATTATATTAATAATTATTTTAACTCTTGGTATCTAGAGAGACGTTAAAAGGATATTAACCCATCATTGTGATATATGTGAGATCATTAGGGTGCAGGTATGTTGAAGGACATCTTTTATTACTCATGAGCCAGTACTAAGAAAACCCAGGAATCTTGGCTTCTTCTCCCAGAAGCAAAATGGTGACTAGCTTTATTCAGCTTTGTCTTGTGTGCTCTCCAGTATGTGTTAAATTTCATTGTACCACAACAGAGAAGTCCTCTGCAGCTAAAGAGCAGACATTGATTCACTCATTCATTGTTCATTGTGATTGTATTTTTTTCACAGACCCCTACATCGCTATATGATGCACTTGAGATATAATTACGATAGAACTATTGGTCCTGTCTCCTGGGGTGTTACTATGTGATCCTTGGGTATGTCATATTGCAGAGTACCTTGAAGCTCCTCTGTTTACTAGAAAAGAGTGTTACAAAAATGCAGTGAGTATGAGATCTCAGAACATAAATTCATACAGAACAAAAGGAGTAGATTCCATCTTTCTTTCTTTCTTTCTTTCTTTCTTTCTTTCTTTCTTTCTTTCTTTCTTTCTTTCTTTCTTTTTTTTTTTATTTGTCAGGCAGAGTTAGGCAGTGAGAGAGAGACACAGAGAAAGGTCTTCCTTCCATTGGTTCACTCCCCAAACAGCTGCCACAGCCGACGCTGCGCTGATCCAAAGCCAGGAGCCAGGTGCTTCCTCCTGGTCTCTCATGCAGGTGCACGGGCCCAAACTCTTGGGCCATCCTCCACCACCCTCCCAGGCCACCGCAGAGAGCCGGACCAGAAGAGGAGCAAGTAGGACTAGAACCCAGCACCCACATGGGATGCCGGCACCACAGGCGGAGGATTAACCAAGTAATCAATGGTGCCAGCTCCTCATCTTTCTTTTTTTAACAAAGATTTATTTATTTGAAAGACAGAATTAAAGAGAGATAGAGAGAGATGAGGGGCTTGGGAGTAGCAGTGAGAGATATCTTCCATTTGCTGGTTCATTCCACAAATGGTTACATTGGCCAGGGCCAGGTCAGGCCAAAGCCAGGAGCAGAAGCTTCATCTGGGTTTCCCACATGGGTGTAGGGGCCCAAGGACTTGGCCGTCTTCCACTGCTTTCCCAGGTACATTATCAGGGAGGAGGATCAAAGTGGAGCAGCCGAGATTAGATCCAGTGCCCATACGGATTGTCGCCACAGTGACATCCCCAGATTTCATTTTTCTTCAAATGAACTAATTTCCATCTTGAGACATTATTCTGTCTAGTAGTAGAAAAAGGTAATCTTAGAAAATGCTAGCTCAGCATTTCCTCCTCTGCTGTTTACCATGGCGTAATTTCATTTCCATTCCTGAGGCTTCATAACATCAGGCTATCTGGACTGAGAGTTATCTGGTTCCTCGGAGTCATATGTCCACTCTGGCATTCATGAAAGATTTATTACCACTTATCTCCTCCACCATCGCCATGCACTTAGACCAAAAACTGCAGGATCATGCACTTTCCCATCGATACATAGATATATAGTCTACCCTTCATCCTTCTCTCAAGAACTCCTAAGGTCTACCACTTTGCCCTCTCAACTATTCATTTAAGCCCTTTCAGATTCACAGAAAACAGCATCTAACCATTCTAAAACTGTCTCAGATCTTCTCTCTTCAATACCCCTTGAAACTCTTTCATCATGGGATAGGCATTTGGCCTCATAGTTGAGATATGAGTTAGGACAGCCTTATCCCATATAGGAGTGCTTGGGTTCAAGTCCCGGCTTTGATTCTGATTCTACTTCCCCCCTTATATATACCCTGGAGGCAGAAGGAGATGACACAAATAATTGGACCCATGCCACAATCCAGCGAGCCCCAGATTGAGCTCCTGGCCTCCAGTTTTGGCCTGGCCAACCTCTGGCTGTTTGTGAACATTTGAGAAGTGAATCAGCAGATCAACAGATGGGAGCTCTCTTTCTCATTGACACTCAAATAAAATAAATAATTTTAAATGAAAACAATAAATTATATTTATGGAGATTTCACACTGTGGTAATGCAGGAAAATCTATAAGGCTGTCATAGCCAGAGGTCCCAGATAACAAGTGAGTACAAATCACTTTTGCTCTCATCTCTCTGAACTGACATGGAATTTCTATTGATCTCATCAACTTCCGGAAGCAGAAATAGGGTTCCCCCAGAAAACCACACAAACAACTCCCTTTTCCCCTTCTTCAGTTTTACTAAATTACACTCTTCTAAGACTCTTCCCTTTTTCCCCAGACCAGAGGATTTTTACCTCTAGTAGTAAAAGATAAATTTCTACTGAAAAGTTTTTCTTCTAATTCTATTTTATTATAAAATCAAATAGTGAATAATTTCTTTCTTTTGTCTGCTTGAAGAGTTCATATGGCATGTTTAGATACCTCAGTGAAATGCATATAAATTACCAAAGAGGAAAGCATTACAAAATTTTGTTCTGCTACAATGTTAAAAGCCAGGGTCTTCTTTGAGGGAATAGGACTCATAATGGTTTGGAGAACCAGGTGTGTAGGATAATCTTCAAATAACAGGAGTTGAGTCCATATCTTCATGTCAAGACAATGGTGGAACAATTTCTCTATACTTCATCCTAAATCTTAAATCAGTCTATATACTTACTGTTAAGGGTTGAATTATGTCCCCCCCAAAACCCTGATACCTATGGATATGACTTTCTTTGGAAATGAGGTCTTTGTAGATCCAGTCATTAGGGTGGGCTCCAATCCAAAATACCTGGTGTCCTTTTAAGAAGAGAACACGGGTCAGCACTATGACAGTGGGTAAAGCTTCTGCCTACAGTGCCAGCATCCAGTATGGACATTGGTTCAAGTCTCAGCTGCTCCACTTCCAAAACAGCTCCCTTCTAATGGCCTGGGAAAGTAGTGGAAGAGTCCTGAGCCCATGCACCCATGTGGGAAACCCAGAGGAAGCTCCTGGCTCCTGGCTTCAGACCCACCCAGCTCCAGCCATTGCTGCCATTTGGGGAGTGAACCAGCAGATGGAAGATCTCTCTCTCTTTCACTCTCTCTCTCTCTCTCTCTCTCTCTCTCTTTCTCTGTGCCTCTGCCTCTCTGTAACTCTAGTTTTCAAATAAATAAATAAATACTTTTAAAAAAGAAGAAGAGGAGAACAAAGAAACACAGACTAATCTGTGTAAAATGCAACGCTGTGAATGGAAGCGGAGTTGAACGATGTGCTGCACCTGAAAACCATGGAACAACAGCAACTGACAGCTGGGACTGAGGGGAGGAAGAGGCAAGGGAGAATTCTCACCTAGGGCCTTTGGAGGGAAGCAGCACATCCCTGCCGACTTGTTGATTTTTGATTTCTATCCTCCCGAACTGCAAAATAAGAAATTGATTCTCTTTTAATTCATCCAGTACATGGCATTTTTTAGTAGCAGTCCTAGGAAACTAATACATGATTAAGTTCAGTACCTCAAGGATGACTCTTCTGAAAAGACAGAAGTGTCAAAGAGATTGTCACTCCTCATTAGGCTCTCCTGATGCTATTTCCAGAAAACTGAAGAAAGCCTTAGACAAAGCTGGTAAGTTGATTGTTAACTGACCTTTCCTCTGATCTAGATGTCTTGAGTAGTAACTGCTAGGAGGAAGACAACAGGTAAGAAAGAGTCAGCCCTGGAATATAGCTGGGGTTGCTTTGCGTAGCTACACATTTTAATCCTTGTTAGAAGGTAGGGAGACTGTGCCCAGAAGAGAGTCTGATTTCAAGGTTCAGTACTGAACCCCAAAAGCCTTGCTTTTTAAATTCTTTATGTGAATAACATTATATAGTCACATGATCAGTATTATCTACATGCTGATAGAACCCAAATACCTGACCTCTACAGTAAAGCCAGACTTCCAAAGCCAACTCCACATTTCATCTCCACTTGGTTGTTGCTCTGTAATCTAGACTTGACTTTTTTCTTTCAATTTTAAATCTTAACTGTGAATTGATTAGTTATAATTGTATAACTGATAAACTGATTTTATAATTATAAATCAACCCATAATAGTGTATGCATTGGGATCTAGAAGCTGGGCCTGCATTTCCTGAAATGGGATCTGAGGAAATGGTCCTATAATGTGCAAGAAGCGACAACAACATCTGGATTACGGAAGTTGTGCAAGTCTCCTCCTTAGAACTTCATGATAGACATTAGTGTATTTGAGAGCTCCAGAAAGCCAAGACATCTACTCAACACTGTTTAACCTATGCTTTTAACAATAACTCAGTACTGTTTGTTATATTCCTTAATGCACTGCAGCATTTACAAACACATTTTGGGAAATGCTGCCATAAACCAGAGGATCTGAGCATAGACTGGCATCCATCCACAAATGTCCAAGGCTGAGCTCACCTAAACGCTGCTCTGCTCTGCCGCCTCAAGGATGGCAGGGTCTGCAGCAGGCAAAGACATGCTGGAGGTGGGGCTTCTGCTTTAGGATGGCCTGACAGTCAGCATTTCCTGACCTCTGACCTAAAATTGGAGGAGTTAAGGCAGCTCTTCACAAACAATGCAAAATAGAACCCTGACCTTAGGGAACTGAAGTGGGAAAAAAGGAGATGGGCCCTACAATTTGACTATGAAGCAGAGGCAGATGTATGGCTAAAGGTCCAAAGGAGAAGCTGGAAGTAGACTGCAAGACTGGAAAGAAAGTTAAATATGTTGGATTCACTGTTGGTAATTAAGTTCAAAACCACAGTGATAGGAAAGTTTTTATTATTTGTTGATAAAATTATTGAGTCACATATTATATTAACTGAGTATCTTCAAAGATATGGGAAGGGTCACAATAAAGAGAGAACAGACATTTTGGAAGGACTTAGGATTCAATTTTTGTGTTTTTTAAGGAAATACTCAAGATATGTTATGTAAGGCTGATAGTTCCAGGCAGAAACCATTCAATTAAGCTCTGATTAATAGAATATGGTTAACTCAGGAAAGTCAGCTGCAAGAAGGTAATTTTGAAGAATTATGCAGTGGAAAAAATGACATACACACAATATATAAGGTAAGTTTACTCTATTTATAAAGAGAAATAGAAAAAGGTTAGAAGCTTTTGCGTGTGTTTTAAAACTGGAAAGTGAAAGATAAAATGGTGGATAACAAAAAACTGTACATGAGGTAAGTTGATATTTTCAGGGAAAGCTACGAGCTGTGAAATTCAGAATGAGTAAGAACTGTTATAAATATTTTAAGTGGAAAAAGGAAACTGAGAGCATATATAAGCTCCTTAATAAATAAGGACCCATTAAATTTATGAGGGGTAAAATGCTGAGTCACTCAATTCCTTTTAATTGTCCTTTAGGTAAAAAACCAAAGGTAACCTTTCAGGAGCAACAAGGTGCAAAATGAGAATTGTCTGGGTTCTTTGGGAAGTTGAGGGGTGCATCAGTTAAAGGAAAACCGGGATGTCCAAGAACGGAGCAGGTGGGTGTTTAATACAAACATCATTTACTTGGCTCCCTAAGACACTAACATTTGATTGTAGAAACTGATCCAAAGTTGCCCTGTTCCCCACAAACTAAGTGGGGTACAGGGTTTGCTGAGCAAATTACTAGTGTAAACACAATTAAAGAGACTTGTTTAAACAAATCTGGCAGGTACTTTGCTTGGCAACCCTCAGTTAGCCATTAGTCCGTGTTACTAATTAACCTACTCCTGCCATCTGCTCTCTTCTCTTTGCAGTCCCTCCCTTAGAGAATGCATCTATTCTAGTGACTTTATCCATCACCTCTTTGCTAATGAATCCCAAACTCATGTATCTGTTCTTCAATTCTTTCCAAACGCTTGGCTTACTATTTCGAAAGATAAATAAATATAATTCCATGTGTGTAAATCCAAATTCATTCATTTTCCTGAAAACTGCTATGTCCACTAATCTCTCCCCCCCCCCCAAAGAACCCCTTTATTTAAGGAACACAAACTTTGCCGGCAAGTCCTGCGAGACCTGCACTGCCAGAACAGTGGGGCAATGGCATTCTTCGACAGGAAGCATTGGAGACAAGTTTCGGTGAACGTGTCCACTTACTATCAAGCACACCTTTTAAAAGGCAGGCAGAGGGGGCGTAGCTAACTCAGCGCAACACTAGTTCTAAAGGATAAAGCTGATATTGGCAGCGCTATGCTTGTCCAATCAGCTTGAAGGTCACTTAGCCTTGTAGCAACCTCTCAGGTGGTCCTAATGGGCCTGAGCCACACCTGGGAGCTGTTTACCTGATTGGTCAGGACAAGGCTCTTCAAGGGGAGGCGGGTAGACCTTGCCTGGGATTCTTACAACCTGCCAGCAGTCAGGTTAACCTCCTGCTTGGGCGAGGCAAGCAGTCTCCCAGCCAGGCACAGGATCACCCACAAAACTTCACGATTTTCATAAGTACAGCTTTAGAAATATAGTGATTCTTAACTTCTCTCTTGGTCAATGGCACCATCCTTCTTCCAGCCAAGCAGCCTTAATGTTGCAAAACAATCTAGAAATACTTTTGTCATCATAGTCCACATTTAGTTCTAAATTCTCCATTTTAATAAGCCCATCCTTGGCTAAAACCCACTAACTCATAGGGAATCCTTCCTGGTGTCCCAGACTCTCACTTGTCCCCAAGACACAGTGCCTTAGAAGTAGCTTTAATTGTATCAATGCTCTGATTAAGAAGAGCAATCACTTCCTACCTGCTCCATACCTAGACACAGACGTGGACTCTGGTGCCAGACTGCTTGAACTCTCCCCCAAGTCTGCATCATCTTAGCTCTAAGGCCTTTGGAAAATGACTCAAACTTTCTGTGATTCCATTTCCTTCTCTGTAAAATGACGATAATAATGATGATAATAATAATTCTTCCACAGTGTTGTCGCAAGAATTAAATAAATTAGAATTTATTTAGAATAATGCCCAGCACACAGTTAATGTGTAATAAATATTTGCCAGTATTAATATGACAAAACTTTGATGTCTAATTTTCAAGGTCCCATAAACTGAACTTTGCTTTAATTTCATTACCTTAATCATGCGACTTTACAATCTGAACTTTCAGTCATAAGGCTTCCACTTCAGCATTAGATAAGATCACATGACTCCATGCCTTCCGTGCAAGGAGCACCTATGTCCGCTATTGTTTAAAGCCCACTTACTCCTATCCTACTCCCACTACAGCAAGTCCAGCCTGAGTGTTCAATCCATATGCTGACATCCCCAAGCAATAATGGATAATGGTTTAGATTTTAACTGCATACCATTTTATAAAATTTATTCTTACTTTTTTGTATGATTCTTTTTTATTCCCTGTGTAGTATGTGCAATGAACAAAAGCCCTGGGCTGCAGTTAGATAAGTGAATTTTTTTAATTCAACCTATGACGTAAGTGCTCATTACCTTTACTCATGAAATCACATCTGAAAATTTATAAGTGCTCAAACACATAAAATGGATAACTTAATGAGTTAAAAAATGAAAGAATTAAGGAATAGATTATCCTAAAGGTGCGTTTCAACTGAAACTCAAAAATTCTAATCTGGAAGGCCAACACTGTGGTGGCTTAACTGCTGTCTGCAGCGCTGCCCTTCAATATAGGCATCAGTTCAATTCCTGCTAATTGAGAAAGCAGCAGAGGATGGCCAAGTGCTTGGGCCCCGGTACCCACATGGAAAACCCAGAAGAAGCTCCTGGCTCCTGCATTCAGCCTAGCCAACCCTGGCCATTGCAGCTATTTGAGGAGTGAACCAATGGGTAAAATATTTTCTCTCTCTCTATCTCTGTTTCTCTTTCTGTCTCTCTTTCTCTCTCTCTCTCTCTCTCTCTCTCTCTCTCTGTAACTTTCAAATAAAACAAATTAATCTTTTTAAAACAATCTCATCTGGAGCCCATCTTCACTGTTTGCTGTACCTCAGAATAGTGCTGAGGAAAGTGTATGAGGCGCAGCTTCAGGAAGGAATTAAGCATGGGCAGTTGCCTCACAAGATCTCCATGAATTTCTGATGGAGTGGGTATCACCACCACCACTTTATAAAGAATTCATGTTCAGAGATATGAATAAAATTGGAAAGAGTGCACATTGTTAGAAAATTCCACAAGTCACATAGGTCCAAATACAGACTAGTTTAAAACAAAAGGAAATTCTGTTGACTATTCCATTCTACTATCCTTATAGGAGTCGCTAAGCAAATAACTCTGATAGTTCAGTTTGCTGTGAGTACTTGAAATCAAATTTATTTTAAAATATGCACATTTTATCATGCTAAACTACATATTCACAATCTGTAAGGAATTAATGTTTTATAGTTCAGAAAATTTTAATAATTCATATATAATTTTGCCCAGTATTGTGCAAACTGATAAATGTTTGTGAGCTTAATAAGTTGACAGATGTTGGTTTATGCTCTTTTGTATCCATGGTTAATTTTCTTAAGTTTTTCCAACTAAATTATTAGGCATCATTCATTAGAATAGCAGTCATCAGTTAGATAAATTCATCTTTAAGTTATAGACTTGAAACAACTTTTGGGCAAATTACCAATTAATGATTATTGATTAAACATGGGTTTTGAAGAAATTATCTAATTCCTTGAAAAATGGATGAATTAGATAAATGGATATTAAAGATTATGAGACTAATTAAAATAAGCTACATATTATGTTTTAAAGCAATCACAGCACTAAATCTTAAGTAACTCATAAGTAAAATTTATTGCCTTATTTGCAAGTTGTGCATATCATGCATTCTATTTACTGTATTTACTTCAATTTAAAGTAAAATAAAATTTTACATAAGTATAAACATTTTAAACTTGCATATGTATGTTTGATCTGCAAAATATAAGGGGATGTTAAATAACAAGTACTAATATAAATGTTAATTGAAAGGTTTGAGATTTTAGAAGAAAACAGCATGAAAGTTTTATATACCACTGAGATCTTTTTATTTTTTAGAGAATGTATGATACAATCATAGCAATTTTTTTTAATATTTTATTTTATTTGAGAGTTAGAGTTACAGACAGTGAGAGGGAGAGACAGAGAGAAAGGTCTTCCTTCTGTTGGTTCACTCTCCAAATGGCTGCAATGGCTGGAGCTGTGCCAATTGGAAGCCAGGAGTCAGGTGCTTCTTCCTGGTCTCCCATGCCGGTGCAGGGGCCCAAGGACGTGGGCCATCTTCTACTGTTTTCCCAGGCCATAGCAGAGAGCTGGACTGGAAGAAAGGCAGCCAAGACTAGAACCGGTGCCCATATGGGATGCTGGTGCCACAGGCAAAGGATTAACCTACTGTACTATGGCACTGGCCCTCCACTGGGATCTTTTTAAAAACAATCCAGACAATAACTGACCATGCAGGGGACACAGCCATTGGTGGCGACTGAAAATGCTCTAGCTCATAAAGCGAATTTGTTAGATGAGATAGGAAGAGACTTCCAGACCAAGGACAGGTAGGGCTTATGCCCCTAGTAAGCAGGAAGTAGCTAAAGAAGATATGATGATTCTATGCCCTTCAACATCCCTTAGCATTTAGGGCCTGGAATCTCTAAGCAGGGAATGATGTAGGCAGGCAGATAGGATAAAATTGATTAGATTTGTAAGTTGGAGTCCAAGCCCTATCATGCCCCTTGTGTGATCTCACGCCACTGACTCCACCTGAATGCCCACCTGCCAATCAGGCTGCATAACCATTTCCTTTTAGAAGAGTATAAAAGGCCTGGAGCCCAGTGGGACCTCTCTTTTTTTGCCCTTGCTGCCAATGCCTTCAGGGAACATAGCCTTCAGGCCACCCACTCCAGCTTCCTGCCTGCATGCCTGCTGCATGTGGCTTGCTACTGGTCTGCTCTCTGCTTGGTATGTACCCAACTTGCCAATTTAATTTCTAGACTTTTCTTTCTCTCCTAAGGAAAGCCCTTACTTTCATACTTATTTCTTGCACTAAATAAAACCCTTAAAACTAAAAAAAAAAAAAAATCCAGTCAAAAACAATGTCTTTTTCAAAGGAATTATTAGAAAGTAATGAAATGGATGTGTTGTAGCATGTTTCAAGTAAGACTTTTTGAACCGTGCTACCCAACGCTTGCAGGGAAATATTCTGTTGGATATGCCTGAAATGCTACATAGCTTGAAAATCACTTAAATGACCACTTGAGACAGAAATAAAAGTGAAAACAAAAGGATTTCATAGAATAATATGTCATAGAGCTATGTTCATGTTCTTTTTTGACCCTCAAATAACCTTAAAGAATATTGTCAGATTGTGTCCTCAAATACAAGGAATATCCACATAAATAGCAAGTGGAAAATAACAAATGTCTTTGGTATGCAATGTCACAGCCAGGAAATCCCCACAAATCCTTGCTACTTAAAGTGATGTGAGCTTCAATTCAAATGGGGGGGGGGGGACTTCTGAAGTATTTCCCATGACTCATCTTTTCATCATTTCTCAATGGGAACCATCCTATTGTATCTCACAATCTCTTCAGCCTATTCTTTAGAATTTTCCTCCATAAAGTTAAAGGAAGAGGAGGAAATTAACAGTAATGTCCAGATCCCTTTGCTGCTTACTTGTCAACCCTTGAAATTAGAAGTCTTTGAGAGCCTTCCTTTACTGAATAACAGACTCAGGAGAATTAAAATCTCTTAGTTGGAAATTCACCAGAGTATATAACATTTCTATCTGCCCTGAAAATCCTACCAATGCATTGCAAAAAGCTGGTTACCATGAAGCCTGCTTAATAAAGGTTGCATTTTTGTGAGAGAAACAATGGCAGGGAGACAATTTGCATTAATTGAAATACAGTTTGTATAATGTAGCCATTCAAATTTCCCATTTTTGTCTCAAATTTTATTCTGAGAGCCGCCTCAGCTACAACTGCTCGTTATGATGAATTAAGAGATAACAACACCAAATGGCCAGGCTCTGAAGGGGGGACGGAAGGAACAAGGACAAGAGAAGCAGCTGGTACAGCCGAGGAGCAAATGTGGACTAAATCTCTTCCCACACATCACATGGAAGCGGTTGGTGATGCCCCCTTTGTTTTCCCTCCGAAGGTGAAGGCACATAGTTCTCATTAAATCACCCAGTAATGACTTGGTTGCTGCTTCAAAAAAAAAAAAATGAAAAAGAAAGTGTGTTGAAAGCAGCAAGACAGATTCACACAAGACGAATAATTTACCTGAAATTCATTCCTAAATTCATGATGAACGAAATATTCTAGCAGAGGGAGAATGCAAGAGTCAACTCAATATTTGTGATTTAAAGACTTAAAATTGAAATTCCAGGTAGCACCACTTGCATATGCAAGCAGATCAACTAAATGACTTCCTTGCTGGTAAACAGCAGTCCCTTTTGTAACTTTTGTACTGGGTCACTTGAACTTCCTAGCCATTTAATGTTTTCTGCCTTGTCTGACCTATGACTTGAAATTGTCTAGCATAGTCTTCTCTTTGTCTGATCCTATGAACCTCAACTGATACTTGTTGAAAACACAGGTTCCTTAGCCCCATTTTAAAGCAACTTAGTCAGAAATTTCTCCAGAGAATTTTTAATCCCTGGGTGATTTTAATGATCAGAGAATGTGTGCTGTCTCCAAATATTTTTATGACCTTGCTGACCTTGATTCTCTACCCTGCTGTCCTGTCTCTTAATTATATACATCAAAGTGAAGGGTTCATTTTATATATATATATATATATATATATATATATATATATATATATATAAAACTGTAATTCAAGTTGGCTGTGTGGGCTCTAGAAATAATTTTATCACTACTTTCTTACTACTTAATGTTAAAGAATTTTAATATCAAAGTTATGAATAGAGTTTCTAATAGATAGAACTTAAAATATCTTTAAGATCAAACAGTAGGTTATAACTCAAAACCTTGAAACTATTGAAGGTAAAAAATGAGGAGAAACTTGGGAAAGAGGCCAAAATGAGAATGTTTTGTCTTCTACCTGGGGTGAACTGGGGGGTTATCAGAAAGCCTATTCCATATCACAAAGTGGAAATTAAGCATAATTGTTTGAACTTAAAGTTTTATAAAAAAAAAAAAAAGGGATGGGCAGGTGGTACAGCAAGTTAAGCCATGGTCTAGGACATTGCAAGCCATATTGGAGTGCCTGGAATTGACTACCAGTTCCCTTCCCAATCTCTCGCTTTGTGCTAATGTGCCTGGGAGACCGCAGTAATGGCCCAAGTGCTCAGGTCCCTGCCACTCATGTGGGAGACCTGGATTGAATTCCTAGTTTCTGGCTTCCCCCTGCCCCAAACCCAGCTGTTGGAGCATTTGTGAAGTGAGCCAGTAGGTGGAAAATGTTTGTCTCTGAGTCTTTCCTCTCTCCCTAATACTCTGCCTTTAAAATAAATCTTCAAAAGATGTTTCATAGAAAGAATCTGACCAACTGCTATTTAAGAAGTAAAGTACAGACTCTTGGTACACAAATAACTATTACATAAGAAAAATACTGTTTCAGACTCCAATTTGTTACTATGAAAACCTCTAAGCCAAGATAGCAATTATCACTTCTTCAAAGATTTCCAAGGACAGGGACTCCCTAGAATTACTAATCTATCGCCTTCATATTATAACTCTTTTCTTGTATATAATGAATATATAGTTGATTTCCAAAATTCCAACTTATTAGCTTTGTTCGTTTTGGCAAATCATCATTATAAAATGAATAATGAGAAACTTTAGAGAAAAAAGAGTCGCCACTAACTTTTAAACCTAACTGCCCATCTGAATTGTCCCCAAAAATTTCTTCAAAGTAATCGTTCAGACTTGGCTTAAATATTTCAATTAAAACAGTGTGTAACCAGATATCTTGCGTCTTTCTAGCAGAAAGCCTTTTCTTCTCCAAATTTGAACAAGTGTATCTCTCTGTTAACTCCCAACCTTGGCTCCTGGTTCAGCTCACTGAGGTAATCTAGTGAAAGTTTGGTCCTTCTTCCATTTGACATCTCCTACAAACACTGGCATGAAATCAATTTGAGGCTTTGTGTCTACTGGTCAATTTTTTTCTGGTAGTTTTAAGTCTTCCATATACAATACAATGTTGCTTGCTCCTTATCACTCTCTGGTTCATTTTTGTCTTTCAAACTATCAAGACCCAATCATACAGCAAGGAAATAGTACCATCACATTCTTTATCCATTTTACTATGCATCTGAAAAGCTTTAAATAAAGATTACAATTTTATTGTGCTAGCCTTATCACATTGTTGCCTAACGCTGTACTTGCTGTGATACAAGATCCTTGCTTTTACACATCTTGGCTAAAAAAACATCTCCTACCTTGTATACTTGTGAGATTATTTTGGGGTCCAGCAGCAGTCTCTCAAATCTGTTCCTGCTAAGGTTCATTTGGATAGAGTTGGCCTATTATTTATTTTTTTAATTTTTGACAGGCAGAGTTAGACACTGAGAGAGAGAGAGACAGAGAGAAAGGTCTTCCTTCCATTGGTTCACACCCCAAAAGGCCACTATGGCCGACACGCCATGCTGATCTGTCGCCAGGAGCCAGGTGCTTTCTCCTGGTCTCCCATGCAGGTGCAGGGCCCAAGCACTTGGACCATCCTCCACTGCCTTCCCGGGAGTTGGCCTATTATTTCAACCCATAAAGATTATCTTGATTCTTTCATCCCTTATACTCACCATCATTTCCAATTTTTGGTCATCTATAAATCTAATAAAATGTTTTATATATTTTCAAAGATTAAAAACTGATAACACAAGGCTCAGAAAGAACAATTTTTAAGTTGATGCTGGGGTTATCTACATCAAATTTGGGGGTGCCTGGTTCAAGTCCCATCTACTCAACTTCCATTCCAGCTCCCTGATAATGCATACCAAGGGAGACAGCAGGAGATGGCTCAAGTGCATTGGTCCCTGTCACCCATGGTGGAGAGAGGGACTGAGTTCTGTGCTCCTGATTTGTGTAGGGCACAGTTCTGGATGTTGTGGGCATTTGAAAAGTGAACCAGCAGATGCAAAATCTCTCTCTGTGGGTCTCTGCCTTTCAAATAAAATGAAAGTAAATTTATTCATTCTTCAAAAATTCCAGAAGTCCCACAGCAGGAGACCTCAGAGCCACTTGTCATTACTCTTGTGGAGATATCTTCATCCAGTTGCAGATCTAATTACTCTCTCACAAAGGGTAACTATCACAGTCATGTCCAGGAGGCTACAGTGGAGGGCGCTATCCAAAAGGGTTAGAGAAAATATGGAGAATCAGAAAAAACAAACTTATAATTAGGAGGGAATTTCTGAATCAGTATCTTTTCAGATGGATTATTTTAAAGTCAGTCTTGAATAACCCTATGTTTCAGATGAATATTCACTATTTATCCAACTCCCTTTTAGTACTATAAATCTTCTAAGAAATAAATCTCAATTCAGTGTCACTTGTTCATGAAAGAAGCAGACAATTTTCTCAAGAGAAAAGGATGTGAAACCTACATAAACATCAAACATAGAAGGCAGAAGCAGATGATGGCTGATATTATTGGCAGACAACAGATCTCTGAACGCATGTGGCTTGCTTTCCAAACCCATGCCAAGGTTCTGTGCACTAGCAGGTAACCCAAACAGGATTTCTAGATACAAATAGAATTTAGAACCAAATATATCACCATTTCCACATTTGACAATGGGATTTGTTCTCAAGACAGTGAGTGGAGTACTAGGCAGCTCCATCCTTCAGATGGAGCTCTCCTGGCACTCAAGTTCATGCTTTCCAGCTGGCTTTGAAGATTTCCCAAGTTCCCCAGAATCAGGGGTTCCAATTGAGAAAGCCAGTTCATCCATTATTCATTATTATTTCACACCAAATTTCTAAATAAGTATCTGACCTGGAAAAATAAAAGGACGGCTCCTTTAAATTTTAGAAGTTGTGCAGTAACGTGATGGAAGGTAACGGGATGTGACAGATCAAAGGAAGGACACCAGTTGAGATTTTGAAACTCAATTTCAGATTTTTTTAGCTCACACATAAAAAATTGAGTTGCCAACTAGTTCTAAATACTCCCATCTCCATCTGTCAAATTAATAATTGTCAAGAGAAAAAACTGCATAAGAAACCATTGTAAATCCCCACTATGCTTCCTAATACGAAGTTTGACATTCTTTCCACTGACTTCTTACTATGGACAGGAGCTGTGTTCTTATATTTTCAGTTTAAGGAGAAAGAGACTTTGTTGAGAGAAATGAAAAATGAGATCAGACCAAGCTAATACCTTAGTGCAAATATTCCATTTCTTTCTTTTGGTCCTAGCAAGTAGGTTTTAAGGAAATCTAATGGTTATATAACCAACGCCATTAGGTGGCTTTCAGGTGGATTTGCTTCTGTGACAGGGTCATGCTCAGCCTGTAGCAGTACAAGTAATGAGTGAAATGCAAATGTTGGAAGTGTTTGCTGTTGCAAGTCAAAAGAGAATCTATTTACATAGAGGAGAGCTGGGCTGTAGAGTTCTGGAGGACAGAGGGCTCCCTGAGCCCACAGACCCTAAGATTGCTGTTGTCAGATTAAATTCTAGGACAACACAAGACTGTGTTAATTGCCACCAGGCAGATCTGAGAAGCCCTCTTAATTTGGAAGAACAGATTCCTACCAGAATTTTTCAGTTTACTGTCAGTTTCCATTGTCTTCTCTGAAGCTGGCGCATTTAGGAGCCAGGTTTGAATGTTATGTACAGTGAATGTTAATGATCTCAAACTGAGGGACCTCTCCAGCTGAAGCAGGTAGTCTTATTACCAATGCTAATAGCATTCTGCTTGTCAAGCACTGGGTTGCCGGGGTCCAGGCTTTGACATCTCCGCATTTCTGCACATTGTATACAGATGTGCTATGGGTCTTGACTTGCAGGGAGAATAGCAACATCATATCTTAGTAGGAAAGAGTTATGCCAACTGTGGGATAAGTGTGGTGACGTGTGCTCTTGAGACCAGTGAAGATGTCCACTACATCCCTTCTAGCACACTAGGACCTGTATGGATGAATGAATGAATGAATCATTCATCAGCTATGAGATTTACATAATAAACCTAGCTAAAATGAGGAAACCAAAGCAGACCCAATGAAGACTCTTCAGTAGGAGCCTGTTAAATTCTTTAAAATGTACCTGTGAATAAATAACCACGGAAAATAGAAACTGCATTCCTTCAATCGACATATAAAAAATGAATTCAAAGTAAAGACTTTTTCAGACATACAAATACTGAAAGAATCCATCACCAGCAGATCCACAGCAGAAAACGTGTCATAACAATCCTCTACGAGGTCAGAGTTGTGGCAATGCCGGCATTCTGTATTGGAAGTCTAACTCAGGTCCCAGCTATTCCACATCCCACCCAGCTCCCTGACAATGCAACTAGGAAAACTATAGAAGTTGGACCCCTGCCACCCTAGACCCTGATGAAGATTCAGGCTCCTCCTGGCTTCTGCCTAGCACAGCCCCAGTCATTGGGTCATTTGGGAAGTGAACCAGGACCAGGGAATGGAAGATCGATCCCTCTCTCTCTCTCTCTCTCTCTCTCTCTGATTGTCTTTCAAATAAGTAAATAAAATCTAAAAGAAAAAAAATCCTCCATGTAGAAGAAAATGATGCAAGATGGAAATATAAGCTGAATGAATGGAATAAAAAGCACCAATAATGACATATTGATATGTGGGAGCATAGACTTTCCCTCATAATTTAAACCTCTATTTTTTAAAAGATTTATTTACTTCTTTGAAAGTCAGAGTTACACAGAGAGAGAGGGAGAAGCAGAGAGAGAGAGAGAGAGAGGTCTTCCATCTGCTGGTTCACTCCCCAAATGGCCGCAACAGTTGGAGCTGTGCTGATCCAAAGCCAGGAGCCAGGAGCCTCTTCTAGGTCTCCTATGTAGGTGCAGGAACCTAAGTATTTGCACCATCTTTCACTGCTTTCCCAACCATAGCAGAGAGCTGCATCAGAAGTGGAGCAGCCAGGACTCGAACCAGTGCCCATATGGGATGCTGGCACTGCAGGCAGTGGCCTTACCCACCACATCACAGCACTGGCCCCTCCAATAGATTTTAAATTTATAAAAGCCAAACAGTTTTTTCCATGATGTTGCACATGAGCACTGAAGAGTTTGTTCTTTTTTCATTGGAGCTGAAATTTTATGAATTAAATGTATAGAATTTAGTTGTGATCAACAGATCTCATCTATATTCTAATATTCATTCAAAAACACGTTTTATCAGTTGGGTGCTAGGCACTCACTTAAACATTGGAAATGTAATAATAATGAATTAGCTAAAGCCTTGATCAGCAGATCTTACATTTAAGGACCATTATATAAAATTTCAATCCAGAAAAAGTAAGTTATAAAAACATATTAATAGAATAAAGAATGACCAGATGATAGAAAAGGTGGTAATGTTTATATTTGATGGTTGGAGAAGACCTCTCTGAATAGGTGATATCTAAATAAAATCTAGATGTTAATGATGGGAAAGATTCAACCATGAAAAATCTAAAGACCAGGTTCTCATTCTCGGCCATATGGACATTTGGAATCCAATAACTCTGGGGAAGAGAATGTTATACTGCGCATTGCCGGATATTTAACAGCATACATAATCTCAACACCCTGTATTCCAGAAACCTCCCACACCCAATTGTAACATTGAAGTATGTCTTCAAACATTGTCAGTATTCTCACCACTAGTTGAGGACCATTGATCCAGATAAAGAATAGTTCAAGTATAAGTTATACTTAGAGAAAAATTTTGAGATATGAACAGGTTCAGCAAGCTGAAAGAAGAAGATAGAAAAAAAAAAAAGACCAGTAGAGCTGAATGCTAGTGAGTGAGAAGTGAGAAGAAACATGGCAAAGATACACTCAGAGAAGCAAAGGAAAATCATATAATTTCTCAATTTTAAAAATGGAGAAAATGAATTATTTTTCAATAAATCCTGTATGATTATATGCATTTGTTTGTGTGTTCATATGTACATATGTAGTCAAATTGCAATGTGAATGTAAAAGTATTTAAAAGTCTTTGGTAATGAAATGTTTGCAAACCATTTAGAATCAGAAGATGTTAAAACGTGGCCTGAAGGCAAGAATTTACAGTACAAAACCAGAAAGTGTCTGGGATATAGGAGTTTGTTTCACTTTCAGTAGATGGCTCCTTTCTTCCATAAAATCTGTCACATGGTTTTATTCATAGAGCAGCCCATGATGACGAATTCTCCAGAGCTGACAGTTGAAGGGTCATTTCTTTGATTAACATAAAAGTCACAGGAAAAAATATCAAGGCAGATCCAAAAAAGTGCAATTAACCCAAATACTCCTTTACAGTCATTTTATATAGCATATTTCTATTTAAGATATTTCAAGAGGTGACACAAGAAAATTAAAAAAGAAAAAAAAAGCTGTATATTCTAAATCTAAAACTAATCTCAAGTTTCATTTACTGCTAGAAAATAAAATGCTATCTTGTTCCTCTTTGCCTTGTGTTAATAGCAGTCTTCAAGGCTAGGGTTTTTTGTTTAAAAAAGAAATTTCACTTTGGAGAAAATATTGACAGGTGGCAGTGGATTATTTTTAGTTTAGCCCATTCTATTGTAAATTAAATTTCTTGCCTTCATTCTATGATAAGATTTTGAGTTCAAGTAGCATAAATATCAATGCATTTTCTCATCTGTTGAATGTAAGAAAAAAAACATGCTGGTTTAGAATGCTGGAATGTTATTACAACAATTCTATGAATATGTTCCAGAATATATAGTAATAAGATATCCTTTCAAATCCCTTTATCATATGTAGAAAGGATGACATGAGTTTTTCCATGTCTGTGGTGGTATTAAGATGTCAGTCAGCATCAAAAGCTATTTTGAATTTCTAGTATCCATTTTCTGTCTTGAATTCCTTTAATGTTGTGTATTTAAGTTGCACCTGAACATCTCCTAATCTTATAAGCTTGTGACAGACTGGAAAGAAATACCATACATTTATTTATAGCTTCATCATAGTAACCAAGTAAAAATATAAAACACACCAAAAAAAAGGAATGATTTGCATTTAGGTGAAGTCATATGCTTTGCACATAAAAGATATTGAAATATGAGTGAATGAGAGAATGAATGTAAACATTGACAATAATTACTATCCAAGAGCTACAAGAAGTCTTCAAGAGCAGCTAGGGGAACCCTGTTAAATTATGAAAGGAAAAAGCTTAAGGCAAAAATATTTGATCACAAGAAAATAATTTAGTTTTATTAATAAAGAGCAGTCAAAGAATAGATCTGATAGCCATCTCTACTTGCTTTTTCTACTACTAATCCCATTTAACATACAAGAGTACTTTAAAAACTTCATGGAACTGTATAATATGAAAAAAAAAAACCTTCATGGACTTCAATATTTTTTGCACCACAATAAACTTATCTTTTAATTCCATTTTTTTCATGAGCTCTTTGAAGTGTCTCATAGTCACACCATCTACTCACACAAAGCTGTTCATACAGTGACTTATTTATCTATTTATTTTTAAAAATCACTGGATATTTCCTAAACACTACACAGGGTCTTAAATATTTTGGGAAAAGAGTGGAATGAGACAGAGTTTTCATACTTTGGGAACTTAGAACATAACAAAGAGAAATATATCTAAGAACCAACTAAAGGGTAAATCACACTATGACACAGATAGGAAGAATTTTATGGATGCACAGAAGGACACATTGGTTCTACCTGGAATAAAACAGGAACTCTCCTCAGAGAAGATACAAATTCTGTTTGGCTCTCAAGGCTAAATAAGAGTATGATGGACTCAAAACCTAAAACCATTCAGAGCACACATTAAAGACTCAAGGTACAAAAGCTAAAGACACATTTGGGAAACATGGAGAACACACTGAGGAGAGGCAGGGTTGAGGCTAAACATGTGCATCAAAGACGGATTGCCAAGAATCCTGAAAGTACACACTTCAAAGGACATTGCAGCAGTGGGACACAGTTGAACGCTTTTAAAAGAGGTATCAGTGGGGACTAAGAAGGATGGATTTTAGACAGCAGAGAGACAGTGGAAAAAAAAAAGTTAAGATAGCAATGTCAGAGTCCAGACAGCTGATGAGGGTCTGGTGTAAGACACAGTCAGAGAAAACAGAGATAGCAACAGTACTCTCGTGCGTGACCGGATAGGGTGAGGAGACATCAGGGAGAAGATAAAGGGAAGTAGGTGGAAGGTTCTGTAAGACAGCTACTTGGCTCGACTCTCATTGCTACCATTCTTGAAAGTATCATATCTTAATTATTGTCATCTAAGCAAAACCCAAAATTGTTATAGGGCTCTACAAAGCCCGCATGATATGGCCCTATTGCATCATTGACTCTGTTTTGTACAACTTATTCCCCTCCGCTACCTGCTCAGCCACAGCCACACTAGCCTCCTTGCCTTTCCTTAAAAATACAAGGCATACGCCGCCTTGGACTCTGCTGACCCAGCTGCTTAGGACTGCAGCGTTTTCCTCGCTGTGGCTCTTCTCTCTGTTCCCAAGCTTTATCTCTCTTCATAGCACTTCCAATTTATCACCATAATCGCTAGTGTATGTATACTGTCATCTCTCCATACTAAGTCATTAACTCTGTGAGGACCAGGGAGAATTATTTTCTGTTTAAATTCACAACTTTACCCCAGCACATAGAAAAATTCCAAACAGATATTCAAAAATATTGTTGCTGGAGTAGGCCTTTGGTGCAGCGGTTAAGATGCCCCCTGGAATGCCCATATCTCATACTGAATATAGAATCCTGTCTCCACTTCTGATCCAGCTGCCTGCTGGTGTCTACATTGGGAGGCAACAGGATTAATAACTTAAGTACTTGGGTCCCTGACACCCATGTGGGAGACCAAGGCTAAATTCATGCTCCTAGGATCAGCCTGGTCAGGCCCCCGCTGTTGTAGGCACCTGGAGAGCGAACCAGGCAATGAAGATGGCTCCCTTTCTATCTCTTATCTCTCTGCCTTTCAAATAAATAAGATCACAGAACATTTTAATTGTAAAACACTTTTGAATGTAAGAATGCATGCATAAATTGATTATTACTGCCTTAAGCAAAAACATTAATTAGTGTTTTTTAAAATTTCAAGCCATATTTCTAAATCTAATAATTTATATGTCTTCATTCAAAAGAAAAAGACAGAGAAAGGGAAGAATTCGCTTCGTGTCTTCTTCACTTAATTCCAACAACGTTCCTGATGAATCTATTTTTAATTTACTTCAGGTTTCCAGCCTCTGTCTCTTACATGGCTTTTAGAATATAAAAAATGTTGACTAGACTTATCCAGTTCATATTAAATGATTTTATTTTTCATTGCCATAGAGTCTATCTTAAATCCTTATTCTTCAAAGTATTATTTTAATTATACTTTAAGGCTTTATATAAATTCACTCCCATTTCCATTCTAGGAATTTTTGCAGGAACGCATTCTTCTTTCATTTCACTACTTCTATATCTACTCTCTAGGAGTTCAAACTAAAATGCATCTTTTTTTATTCTCCTTTTGCAGTTTGCTTTTCCATCTAGACCCCCATAGCAGATCTCATTGCTGCTCTTATGTTCTGAAAATAAAGAAGAGACTATTATTATAAAGATGGTACATTATATAATCTTATTTAGATGCCCCTTGATATACACTTAAAATGGTAGCAAACCATGTTATTATAGAGTCAGAAGAATAAAACATAATTATTGATCTATTAACTGTGCCACATCCTGAAACTAAGAATGTTTAAACATATTATGCTACTACTTTGCACAGATCACACAGTTCTATAAAAGTGGACTTAATTGATCCTCTTTTATAGTCGAGGGTGCCTAGGCTAAGACAGAGGCCCAATACTTGTCCATGGCTATGCAGCTGCTAAATGGTAGGCCAGATCTAATTCTTATGCTAGAAATGAAACTAGACTTAATTTGTAATTTGGGAGAAACGTCCTCATAGAGGACTTAAGCCAAACTATTCCTGTTTGTTTTGAGTATTAATATTCCAGAGGCCTAGAAATCCAAGCAGTAATATTTGTCTATAACTATCGCAACTTCAAAACAAAGCAACCTCAAATTAATATTGTTTTTGGTATGACAATTAAAGATAATCAGAGATAAGCAAAACTATTTGAAACCCCCTAAGAAGGTAAGAAAAATGTAACTCTGTAGCCGGAAAAGTAAAAGATCTGATTCCTAATTACTTTTGTGCCACATTCCAAATCTATTCCTGACAAGTGTTTGGAGCTCAAGTGACAAAATTTAGACAAATGGACAAGCCATGGTTTAACTTAATATCATATCAAATATCAACAGTATGCATTGTATAAACTTGGATATGCACAGCATGCCTTGTCATCAGAAAAGCATGCTGTGATTACCAAATTAAGACACAAATGTCTGCTTGTGCCCTGCCCTTCAGCTTCAAAGCAGAATCGCTGAGGATCAAACCACCAGCATTACAGTCATTGGTAATCCCACTTAACTCATGCAGCCTAGTGCGCTATCCATATTCAGCATGGCATGCCCATGATTCACAACCAAGGAGCCCTGCAGAGAAAGCAAGCCCACAGGCCGTGAACATTGAGCTCCACATGGGCAAGAGAGTACATAGCCATTTTTTTGCCTTTGCCGAATGTGCCTCTCATGAAGTAAAGGAAAAAAAATCCCAGTAGAATAATGTCCATGCTATCACCACCTATTATAGACTCCAAGGTAAAGAGAACCATGGACTGTTTGAGCCTGAAGGTCAGTTGAAATCATTTAATGGCACCCCGTTAATTCACATGGCCATAAGAGAGTGAATGACCAACAGAGAGTGAGGGAGGAAGAAACAGGTTCCCAAATGTGTATCTATCCATCCTTTTCTGGGAGTGACATTAAAAGCAGATAAGAGGCCGGTGCCACGGCTCAATAGGCTAATCCTCTGCCTTACCGCACCGGCACTCCAGGTTCTAGTCCCGGTCAGGACACTGGATTCTGTCCCGGTTGCTCCTCTTCCAGGCCAGCTCTCTGCCGTGGCCCGGGAGTGCAGTGGAGAATGGCCCAAGTGCTTGGGCCCTGCACCCCATGGGAGACCAGGAGAAGCACCTGGCTCCTGACTTCTGATCAGCATGATGTGCCAGCCGCAGCATGCCCGGCGGCGGCCATTGGAGGGTGAACCAACGGCAAAAGGAAGACCTTTCTGTCTCTCTCTCTCACTGTCCACTATGCCTGTAAAAAAAAAAAAAAAAAAAAAAAAAAGGGGTAAGATCTCTAAATTAGGCTCTAATTGTCCTGCTTTGAAATCACACTTTTTTGTTAGCTGCATGGATGATTCTAGGTCAATTGATATGTTTCTCAGGGGTGAAGATTAAATAGGATACTGCAGGACAGGCATTCTCACCAGGCCTCACACAAAGTGGCTGTTTAACAGATGTTAACTATTCAGATAAAGTATGTATTCTTACTATCAAACTAGTAAGGATTGCTATATCCCTCCATTGTGACTGAGTGCTTAAGCCAGCATTTCTGTCATCAGCCAGCATCATCATCTTCTTCATGCAGTCTCAGAGTCAGACCTACACAAGGAATTGTGATCTACAACACAGCTGGTGGAAAGTCCAATTAATTTCAATTTCAGTAATTTTAATTAAATTTCAATTTTAATGAAATTAAATTATAATTTCAATTAAAGTAATTGGGAGGGTTTTATGGTTGGAAAATGTAGTGGCTAGATCTATCAAACAACCATTGCATGTAGCTCATGCTTACGCTTAGAACAAGTCCTAGTGAGATTTGGCAAACAAGCCACCTCTTTCTTTCTCCAACACTCCGCTTCCCTCGTCTGAGTCTGCCTCTTAATGCTCCATGCTGGCCCAAGTGTCTTTCCCTTCCACGAACATTTGCAACTTCCCTGGAGTCTGTTCTTGGGAACGTCTTGAGGACTGTATAGTAACAAAACATCAGAGGTTTGAAAGGAACCTAAAGATTCAACCTCAGGTGTGAGAATTCACAATAGAATTATATGTGAGGCTTTCCAGAGACATTTGTATATTTGCAGTCAAAAGGCATTGATAATCTAGAGGAGAAATCAGCTTTCGATTGTAGAATTTTAAGAAAAATAGTATAATATAGATTGAGGCACATGACTTTTCTAATTCCTTTCAAATAGTAGGCATATCCGAAATGCTGTGCCTTCTGTGTTGACAGGTATTAGACAAAAACTTGGGGAGAGGGACCTTTGTCAATCTTAAAAAAAAAAAAAATTGCTCTCCTGGATGTCTAGATTTTATTTGTTGTTCTATAACTCAGTCCCCTGAGTGAAACTAAGGCTACCAGGCATGTATCTTGAAAATAATCGAAGAGGCCTTCTCCATAACCCCTCAGCTAGGTGGCTTGAGTGCCTACTGATTTTAAGCCAATTCAACAATGAGGCAGTTGCTGTGTTCAAGAAATACTTTTAGATAGCATGAGAATAGGTTAACTTCTTTGGTTTTTGGTCAGATGACATGCACTCAGTGCCTTCTTTCCATCAGAATTAATCTTATTTGCTTATTTTCCCCCAAATTGAGGTCTTCCAAACGCTGGTTACTCCCCAGATGGCTGCAATGGCTGGAGCTGTGCTGATCTGAAACCAGGAGCCAGGAGCTTCCTCCAGGTCTCCCACGTGGGTGCAGGAGCCCAAGAACTTGGGCCATCCTTTACTGCTTTCCCAGGCCATAGCAGAGAGCTGGATTAGAAGAGCAGCAGCCAGGACTAGAATCAGCGCCCACAGGGGATGCCGGCCAGGCCTTTAACCTGTTGCACCGCTGTAGCACAGTGCTGCTCCCCCCAAATTTCTTTTCTTTGTGTGTTTATTGCTCAGTATTAGTACTCATTTCCTCATCTAATTATAGTGTTAATTTTATTCATGTCTTCTGTCCTCATTAGATGAGACATCCCTACATGGCAGAAATAATTTTCTAGACATTTCCATAAATATACCTCAAGACTTAACACAGTATTTGGTCCTTTATAAATACACTTTGACACCTAAACCAGAAAGTCCCAATAATACACAGTATTCCCCAGAGTTGAAAACAAGTATCATAACAATGACTTCTGACCGACTTAAGAAATGAAGAAATTCAATTATTATAATGCAAAACTGGAGTCAAAATAGAAATTTATCACATGGTGCTTGTGCTTCTTGACAAAATTCACAACAGTGTTCAATAAGATTTTCCTATTTTATAAAATAATATTTAAGATTGTGTACTAATATAAAATTATACCAATCACATGGATAGATATACTTTCTTAAAACATGCATGAAATATAATGAAAAATTCAATAAAAGAATCATTAAAATGAGGTTGTTATTTTAGTTATTTCACTACTACATCTTATTTGATTTAGTTAAAGACTTGTCTGTCTTTTTCACTTTTTATTCATTTATTTATTTTTTTATTTGACAGCCAGAGAGACAAAGAGAGGGAGATAGAGATTGATCTCCCATCCACTGATTCACTCCCAAGATACTCACAACAGCCAGGACTGGATCAGATCAAAGCCAAGAGCTTAGAACTCAATCTGGGTCTCCCACATGGGTGATAGAGACACAAATGCTTTAACCATCACCTGCTGGCCCCCAGATATGCACTAGGAAGCTGGATTAGAAGCAGCGTGGGTATGGAACCCAGGCTTTCCAGTAAGGAATGTAGCATCTCACGCAGTGTCTCAACTGCTATGCCACAATACCCATCTTATCTTAAAAAAAATCGTTTTTTCTCTTTAAAATCTTGCCTAGTGTCTATGATTTTCACTTAGATTAATGAGATAGTCAAAGCACATGTGTCTGTTATGTCTAAAAATTAGTAACTAAAAAAAATTACCCTTCTATACTTAACAATAAGGTAATGGATTCTCATGATTTCTTTACATTTGTAATACTAGCATTCTAATGCCAACACCTTCATATCCTCTTAGCCATCTCTGATTTGTAGCTTTTCTACTCTCCTCATTCTGCTTGTAAACTTTTATTAAAATAAGATTTAAGAACATGTTTATTTTAAAAATCATTTCCTTTAAAAGCATTAAAATCCTCTAAATTTACAAAAGGGGAAAATGTCTCTCATTTATATTTATAAGTTAATAGAGTCTAAAATGAATCAATTTTATTTTGAGTACATAAAGACATATCAAATTCCCAATGAAGCAATGTTTATCTCACTTCTACACTGTGCATAGTATCACTTCTGATTACTAGTTATTTTTAAAATGGAATATTCCTTTTACCCACTTGACTTGAAAGCACACGTTTTCCTGACTTTTTACATTCATTTTGACATGAAAATGAAATATAATTTCTTTTGAACACACTTCAAAGAATGCTAGCATTGTAGTCAAAGTAGCTGCCTTCAATTACACTTGGAAATATTTGCTATCCTTATCACCTTGAATCAATGACTCAGTTTTGCCTTGCTCAGGCAAATGCAACAATTGCTCTGGTGTTAACTCCAGGGAAGCATTCACAGAAAAAACGACTGGAAAAGCAAGTAATATTTCCCACACATATTTTTGTGAGTATTTTACTTCCCTTCAGTTTCTGCTTGTGTCATTCCATTGTTATTGTCAAAATGTTGGGACTCCTGGGGCATTAAGGGGTTAATAATGTAGAATGTTTGAATTAAGACTATCCAGGGAAATTTGTGAGTCTGACTTAAGAACAACACAAATAATAAATACTTTAGATTTTCTGGTTATATCTTCAAAATAGCTGACAAGATAGCGCAGAGCTAGCCATTAAGTTAAGAATCATTCTCAGAAAAAAAAAAAAGCACCATTACATCTTGACTAATACTTAATGTTCACAGTTAATGCCTATGTGCAAATCAACTATTGCCAATGGGATATACTATTTTAAGTAGAAGAAGATATTCATTACAAATTATGAATTTCCTAATTTTCTTGTTATTTATGCAGCATAGAAAATTCTTTTGTTTACAGTGTGATAGGCTATGCCCACACTGATTGTACTCACTTCCTTCAAGGTATTGAAATAATAGGTCATGTCACTGCATGGATCTATATGCTACTCCTCTATAAGTTGCAATACCACTGGGCTTGCATGATTCCTAGTCATTATTATATAATGTGTAGTCTAGGAGGCAAGAAACTAGAACTAAAAAGAAGAAATTGTACATTATCTAAATCTTTGAATTGGAGATACAGCTTTCTAAAAGTTGGAATTCCAAGTGATGTGATTGTAAATAAGGAAGCTGAGCAAACTCCTTATTAGGAGGGGAAATGGCCAGACTTTCCCCTGGATAGGTAGA
Source organism: Sylvilagus floridanus (assembly GCA_949820135.1). Taxonomy (NCBI): domain Eukaryota; kingdom Metazoa; phylum Chordata; class Mammalia; order Lagomorpha; family Leporidae; genus Sylvilagus; species Sylvilagus floridanus. The sequence continues at coordinate 64,268,941 of OX463244.1, forward strand.
ACATCATTGCCACCAACCAAATATGTCTGCAGTGGGGAACTGAGAGCCATACACAGCTCACATCACTGACCCTGCTAGATTTTAATAAGAATACAACCTTTCAGGTCAAACCAATAAACTGCAACTTGAACCTTTCCAGGTAGTTTAATCAAACATTCTTTTACTCTTAGGTCTCAACTATATATTAATGATATAAAATAGAATTTTAATATACATTAATACATTAAAGAAAGTAGTATATATGTGAACATGATCTAGCTGGCCATCAAATACTGGCTGTGTTTCCTGATAGCTATCTTTCATTCTCTTTTTATATATGTACATATATTTATCACAAGACTTAAATTTAAATTCATGTCAAAGCATATGTAAGTCTCAAAAATTCAATAATAGTTATTTTTTGAAGAAACTCCAGACTATTCTCAGATGACATTAAAATCAATCTGGAGTTGAAGGTTCAGAAATGAAGCAAGACTTGGCCATATGGTGTGGGGTTGCTGCTAAGAGAAGTGCTCACATCATCTGCCACCAGAAAAGACTGGGCTGGATTAGAACCATTCCAGTTTGGACATGTAAGACATTCCAAGAGCCATAAGATGCTCTTCATTCTGAAATAATAGAATCAGAAGTCATGGAAGTATGTTTTTAGACTGGATCCTTCCAGGAGGTGACTTTAAAGTCTTATGAGTTAGCTAAGTAATATCACAACAATTTATGGGCACCAGCTCTGTGTCAGAAACTGTTTCTTACTGGACACAGAGACTAGCAAAGGATACACGGTCCCTGGGGCCAGCATTATGGCACAGTGGGTTCAGCTGCCTCTTGCAATGCCAGCATCCCATATGGGACTGCCAGTGGGCCCACCCGTATGCGAGACTTGGATGAAGTTGCTGGCTTCTGGCTTTGACCTGGCCCAGCCCAGAGAATTGCAACGATTTCGGGGAGTGAACCAGTAGACAGAAGATCATGTTCTCTCTCTCTATCTTTCCTTCTCCATCTTTCCCCCTCTCTGTGTTACTCTGTCTTTCAAGTAAAATACATCTTTTGAAAAAAAGAACAGAAAGAGTCTGTACCCTCTTGAACCTTGCAATAAAGCAGAGATGACAAATATCAAATATTATCATATAGTGTACAATGAACACTATAAACAAAAAGTGAAGTTAATTAGAGACCCTAATAAGGAGATTGTTGAGTTGGGGGAGGCCTTTCTGAGAAGGTGATGTTTAAACCAATAATTCTAAATTTGGTACATTAAAGTCACCTGAGAAGCTTTCAAAATTCTGTGTGTAACTGGCCTTCAACCAGATCAAAGGAATGGAATATAAGATTGAAGTCCAGGTAATAGGGGTTATTAAAATTTCTTTTTTACAATTTATTATCAACCTTCAGAGCCACTGATTTCACCCAGTTTTTGGTGGTAGGAAGAAGCTGAGTAAACAGTAAAGGGAAAAGTTTTCAAGGCAGAAAATACCACTTTGGGCCCAAAACCAGAAAAATTCGGCCACATTTAGAAATTAAAAAAAGGCAGCATGCCGGCGCCGTGGCTCAACAGGCTCATCCTCCACCTTGCGACGCCAGCACACCGGGTTCTAGTCCGGGTCGGGGCGCCGGATTCTGTCCCGGCCAGCTCTCTGCTGTGGCCCGGGAGTGCAGTGGAGGATGGCCCAAGTGCTTGGGCCCTGCACCCCATGGGAGACCAGGAAAAAGCACCTAGCACCTGGCTCCTGCCATCGGTTGAGCGCGGTGTGCTGGCCGCAGCGCGCTGACCGCGGCAGCCATTGGAGGGTGAACCAATGGCAAAAGAAGACCTTTCTCTCTGTCTCTCTCTCTCACTGTCCACTCTGCCTGTCAAAAATTTTTAAAAAATTTTAAAAAAAGACAGCAGCAGACAGGTTAGGCAGGCATGTTAGATCTGGGTCCCTAGGTAAACAATTTAAAGGATTTAAAACTTTATTCTAAGTACTAAGGAAACCTATTGACCATTTAACAGGAAACTGACATCATTAGCTTTTAAATATCCCTGTGGGAGCAGTACAGTGATAGTACAGTACAGTAGTACAAAACACTGTTTAGGACACCCACATCCCATATTGGAGTGCCTGACTTCCATACCAACCTTCCGCTCATTACTCCAAATTACTGCTAATGAAGAACCTAGAAGGTTGTGGTAACAGCCCAAGGTATGCCCATGTTGGAGACTGAGATTGAATTCCCAGCTCCCTGTTTAGCCTAGCCATGTCCTGACCAACAGATGATCTCTCTCTCTCTCTCCTCTCTCTCTCTCTCTCTCTCTCTCTCTCTGCCTCTGCCTTTCTGTAACTATGCCTTTCAAATAAATAAGTAAATCTTAAAATAAATAAATAAATGAATAAAACATTGATTGTTTGGGCTCTACTTCCTAAAGATTCTAACTTTGGGGGTCTAAGATAAGATCTGTGAACTCGCAATTCTAACAAGTTTCTTAGGGGGCGCTAATGCTTCCAGCAGGGGCCATGATTGTGAACGATCTAACGTTCCCCTTACTTTTCTAATATTCTATAGTAACCATATTCATCCATCTGAAAACTTCACAAGAAAACTTGTCCAAATACCAAATAGAGATTTTATTGAAAGATGAAAGGATTTTAAAATAAAAAGAAAGAAAGAAGATCACAGGAAAAGTTAAGAGATATTTTATGTCTTCATAATTCACTTTTATAAATGCTGGATAAATAGGAATACCTACTGAGCAACTTCCTCACACAAAGCATTTTATGAGAAGATTAACCTGTAGCTCTAAGTAAGGTATATAGCTTCTCCTGTTGGTGTTCCAGCTGTTTATGAAAAACTCAATAAAATTCAGAGACCTTAGTTCTTTAAGTATCATTCTTACATAGCCAAAAGAACCTTGAGATACAAACTAAGGAAGATGAGCAACACAGACCACAATATAAGGGTGCTTCAAAAATTTCATAGAAAAGGGAATTGAAAGATAAGTTTATTGTGGTGCAAAAAATTTTGAAAGTTATGCATTTCTTCATAATATGCATTTCTCTGAGCTTTATGTGGAGCCCACATACATCCACATGGAAACAATTGAGATTGTTAAAATATTGTTTTATGTTTTATGGCTTCACATAATGGATGGCTTACCAATTAAAGGAAAATTTAAAGTACACTATTGTTATTAGTTATTGGCAAATAACTAATACCAAAACTCCCTTGCTAGATTTCTTCACTGCCATAACATCAAAGTTAGATTACTCATTCATAGAACTGTCAAGGTGGGCAAGGTATTCAACTCCAATTTACCTTTTCTGTGGACTTTTCATGGATAAATAAAGCTGATTCTTCAAAAAGGAGACAGTTAAATAAACTTTTCAAAACTACCTGGGAAACCTAAACCAACTCTCTCACTTCGTAAAGTGCAGAGTAATATTATCAATCAAGATACAACTACAAACTCTTCCTCCAAAATCCTGATTTTCTAACAAACTGTGATGGTGTTCAAGAGAATATGGACAGGGTGTCTGAATGAGATGAGGGGCTCATTCTGAGGAACTTATAATAGGCCAAGGTATTTTTAAAACCATGATACAGTGTATGCAGCTCCTCCACTTCAGACAAGGCGTTTGCTGTGATTTTTAAATGTCACCAAATAAAAGCTTCTCACAACTGAGAAAAAAAAAAGCAAAGTAATTTTTTCCTATTCTCGTTTTCCCTATACAAAATCAAATACAAAGGTACTTCAAAAAAAAATCAAGAAAAAAATGAAATTGAAAATCAGTTTAGACTGGAGATCCAAGATGGCTGAATAAAGAGGCCCCACCCTTGCTTCTATCACACAGAAGAACGTGAAGAACAAAGGAAGGGCAAAGTTTTCCAAGAGACTGACAGAGTGAAAACTTCAGTGAAAAAAGTGGCAGAAACTGAAAACAGCACAGACTCCAAAAACCAGCAGAGAGAGAATAAAGCACACCACAGCTCCTACCCCAGCTGCTCAGCCAGAGGGACTCCAACCTGCTGAGAAATACAAGCAGAAACTCCATGAGCCCGTGATCCCTGCAGACTCATCACCCTAACGACAGGGCATCCCTCGGTCCTCACTGACTTCCAATCTGATCTAGAAAACTGACTGTGGATGTTTCACTCCAAAATAGGAATCTACATTGCCACCCTTGCCTCCAAAGCCCCAAACCCAAGCTGCTGTGGTGCAGCCATTGGTAAACTCCATTCAGTCCTAGGGGACAGGATGCAGCTCCATTGCTATCAAAAGCCCAAGAGCTTAAACTAGAACACTTCACAGGGCAGAGCAGACACTTTTATATCTTATATTTACAAGATTCCTGGGCAAAACCTTCAGAGCCGAACCCATGTGCTCTATGCAATGTAGCGAAATTTTCCACTGGGGATTGATACCAGCAACAGCTGACACACAAAGGCAGATCCGAGAAAGCCCTCTCCTGTGGCTAGGGTGTAAGCGGCAGCATCACTTGTTCATGCCCTGTGGGAACCAGCGCTAGTCCCTTCTGTGTTCTGCAGCTCTGGGATTGTGGCTGTTGGTGATACAATCCCTGGAGTAACTCACACCACCTGAATGGCCCTATCTACATCGCTCTGTTTTAGGCTGATGACTCCCAGTACACAGTCCTCAGCATAACCTGCACTCCCTCTGTGAGATCTGGGTAGCAACCCCACCGCTTCCTACAGATCTAGGACTGTGACTTAATTCTTTATGTCCCAGGGACACCTGTGCTCCCCACTGTGAGACCTAGAGAAAATCCTAATTGAATTTCTCTGCTCCAGGCCTGCACCTGCTGGAGCACAATCCTCAGTGTAGTATGTGATCACCAAGTATGGGTAAGCAACCTCATGAGACCCATCACCCTGGGACTGGGACTGCCGGTGCTATATTCCACGAGAGTCACTGAAGTTTACCTCAAGGGAGCTGGGCAAGGACTGCACTGCAACCAGCAACTCTGGTTCTGTGGCTGTTCTATAAGTCCCAGAGACACCTGCACTCAACTGTGGGGTCTGGAGTGGACCCTATCTGCAATCCCCAGTGTAACTTGGATCAATCTTTGGCACTCAAATAACAGACATTCTGATTCCTGAACCTCTGGGGCTGGAATGAGTCACCTGAGTTCTCCCCATGAGCACTGGAAGGAACCCTATCTGCATTCCATTGCTCTAGACCTATGTCTCCACTGAATAATACCCAGCACCCCCATGCATGAAATATGAGACTTGGCTAAGGTCTCCATGGCGTTCTACAGCTCTGGACTATAACTGTTGTCTCTACAAGCGCAATGAACTCCTGTGCTTGCCCTGTGGTACCTGTGGAAGACTCTGTCCCCATTTGTTATTGTAGGACCATGATTGTCATATAAAAAAACCCAGCATAACCTACGTTTTGCATGGGACCTGGCAAGATACACTTCCAGGCCTGTAACTCTGGAGCTGTGACTACTAGTACTATATTATGCAGAGTCACTGAAACCTACCTGGTGGGACATATGGAAGACTCCAACTGCATTCCACCACACCAGATGCGTACCAGCCAATGTAAAATTTCCACTATAATTTATATTCACCTTATGGGACCAGAGCAAAGATACTTTATATCCCATAATTTGGGACTGTGGCTTTTGGTGATATAAGCCCCAGAATCTCCCTCACCCAGATAATAAGACCTGGGTGAAATCCTATCAAAATCACACAGTGCCAGGGCCACAGCTGTAGGTGACTCAAGCCCCAGTATTAGTAAGGCTTGCCTGGAGAGATAAGAAGACAGTCCCCTCTGGATCACTCAGCACTGAGAACACAGCTCTGTCATCACATACTCTAGTGTGATTGACAACTAACCCTAGGGCCTAAAGACACACACCAATGGAAACCCATACCCACTTGAAAATCACCTGCACAAATTGATGCAGAATAGATAACAGTGGCACCCACAGACACTACTGAGATTGATTACAGCCAAAGAAATTACTCAATGGTTTAATTTCTAGGTTCACTTCAGCCCAATGCCAATTGACACCCTGTATTTGAACCTGAACAAAAATTATTTTCCAACTGAAAGCTAATCCACAAAATAGAAAGAATTGTTACATGATGTATGTATACACAGAAAACAAAAAGAAGCAAAGCAGCATAACACCTCCAAAAAAAAACCACAATAGTTCTCCAGAAATATGTCTAGATTTGCAGAGAATCTATAAGATTCCTAAAAAAAATTCAAAATAAAGATCCTAAGGAAACTCAATGAAATGCAATAGGAATGAAGAAAACAATGCATTAAGTGAATTAGAAAGTCAATAAAGATACAGGCATTATTTAAAAACCAAGAACAAGTTTTGGCATTGAAAATTTCAATCAATGATATAAAAACACAATTGAGAACTCAGATCAAGCAGAAAATAAAAAGAATTTTTATTATTTCAGACAAGACTTTTTAAATAACTCAGTCAGAAAACAATGAAAAGAACTAAAAAGAATAAAGAAAGCCTATTATGAGATATATGGGATACAATTACATAAACAGATATGCATATTATAGAGAAAGGTGGAGAAGAAAAGGAAAAAGTCATCTTAGAAACTAATGAATTGATATTTGAAACCTTCCCAAGTCTTGAAAGAGATGTATAACAAGATGGAGGAAACTCAAAGCACCCATCCAGACTTAACCAGAAAAGAATTTCTCCAAGGCATATTATAGTTAAATTATTGAAAGTTAAGGACAAGCAGAGAATACTATAGACAATGAGAGAAAAACATCAAGTTACATATAAAGAAAAGCCCATTAGATATACAGTGGATTTCTCAACAGAAACTTCCCAGGCCAGAAGAGAATGGGGAGATCTACTCAAGGACTTAAAAGAAAAACATTTTAAACCAAGAATAATATATCCAGTGAAACTACCCTTTAGAAGGAAAGAAGAAATCAAGTATATCCCAGACAAACAAAAACAACAAATTCATCATAACCATCCCAGCCCTACAAATCATCCTATGGAAAGTCTGACATTAGATGTAAAGATCACAGTAAGAGTCATGAAAACACAGGATAGTATAAAATTCACTAAGAGAACAGACACACAAAAGAGAAATGAAAGAGAGCCCAATTTTACCATGACAGAAAATTACAAAAACACAAAGACAAATAATGAAAAGCAGAAAGAAACAATCAGTAAGCAAACAACAAAATAACAAGAGTTAGTTCTTACCTATCAATATTAACTTTGAATGTAAATGAGTTAAATTCTATATTCAAAAGATATAGGTTGGCCAAATGTATAAAAATAAAAAAGAAACAATTATATATACATACAGGAAATTCATTTCACAAGGAAAAACATGCAAAGACTGAAAATGAAAGGTCAGAAAAAATATACCATGTAAATGGAAACCAAAAATTAACCAGAGTAGCACAAATTTAGCAGGTAAAACAGACTTTAAATCAAAACCTTTGAAAAGAGACAAAGATATTGATAAAAAGGATCAATTCAGCAAAATGATATAACACAAGACTACCCAAATATATAAAGAAAATACTATTAGACATAAAGAGAAAGATGGAGTCCAGTAAAATAGTGGGGACTTCAATATCCTACTGTCATCAATGGACAGATTATCCAGATAGAAAATTAACAAAGGGACGTTAGCATTCAACCATACTACAGACTAAAAGGACCTAAAAGACATTTATCAAACACTTCATGTCATAGCTACAGAATAAACATTCTTCTCATCAGCACATTGAACATTTTCTAGACTTGACTACATGTTAAACCCCAAATCATGTCTCAGTAAATTTTGAAAAATGAGACCATGCCATGTTTCTTCTCAGACCACAAAGGAATAAAAGTAGTATTCACCAAGAAATAAAATAAATTCCCAAATACATTGACATTGAGTGACCAATAGATCACTGAAGAAATTAAAGAGAAAATAGAAAAAATTATTTAACAAAATGAAAATTAAAGCACTAAATATCAAAAGCTGTTTAATACAGCAAAAGCAGTATTAAGTGGAAAGCTTATAGCAATAAGTGCACATATTTAAAATAAACAATTCGATGATGCAGCTCAAGGACTTAGAAAAGGAAGAAAAAGTCAATACCTCAATTAGATAGTAAGGATCAACTTAGAAATAAATGAAATTGAGATTTACAAAAGATCAACAAAAAAGCTGGTTTTTTCAAAGGGAAACAAAGCAAACAAACATTTAGCTAGGTTGACTAAAAAGTAGAAGAAACTCAAATAAGTAAAATTAGAGATGAAAAAGGAGACACTGCAACTGAAACCCAGAAATAAAGTATCATAATAAACTACTCTGAAAAACTATGTGATAACAAGTTGGGACGAGATCCAAGATGGTAAAATAGGGAAGGAGCTTACTGCTCTAGTCTAGCAGAAGAAAGTTTTAAAAAAGAGTTAGAAAGCAACAGAAGAAACTCCATGCAAATTAGAGGGACACAGTGGACCTATGTAGGGGGTGTGCACATACAACTCAATACCCTAGAAGCTGAGAGCCTCTTCATAAGCTTTGGAGAGTGAGATGAGACCAGTGATTAGCAGCCCAAGCCCTGGCAATAAAGCTGAAGTAAGAGCCTGGCTCAAGTCCAGATTGGAGCCCTGTGGGGGTCAGTGTACCTGCCAACACAGAGGAGAAAAAGGGGGCATGTTTCTCTCTCCCTGACAACCCTGCACCAGGACCCTGTAACAAGCAAGAGACAGTATGCACCATTTTGGACATATGTTACAGCTGCACCAGCCTATGTGCATGCAGTCACTATGGGTGGATCCACATGCACTGGGCTCGCTGATTCCCTGATGAGGGTCATTGCTGCAGGATCTGCATTCATACCAAGGACTATACAGATCCTTTGTGTGGTTCTTGTGGCAGCACAGATGAAATATTGTACCCACGGAGGCTGGCACACAAGCATTGATCTCCTTTGAGGAGAGGAGATGAGCATGAGACTAGGCCAACAAAGCAGAGCAAACCTCCTCTCCAGTGGAAAAAAAAAAAGAGATTTACATGACCAACTTGGGGGTCATTTCAACACTTCCTTCACCCTTGAGCACTGAACAGAGCTCTCTGGCCACACTCAGCACATGCCTCTGGGTATTCACTGGACAAGCAGATATGCATAGTCCAAAGCATATATAGAAGCATTGTCCAAAGATAAAAGCTATCACAGGAAGAAAAACAAAACAAAAAGAAGCCAACAAGTATCTCTACAAATGCCTAATACTAAACACAGCAATTCAAGAAACAAGAATCAGGAACACAAGATAATGCCCCCAAAAGAACACAACACTTCAATACTAGAATGTGAAGATAAGAACATTGAAGAAATATCAGAAACGGAATTCAAAAAATTGATCATAGGATTACTTAGAAGTAATCAGAAGCAAATCAAGGAACTAATGAAATCCGTGCATAACATGAAAGAAAATCTCTCCAATGAAACTGAGGTCTTACAGAGAAATCAAAATGAGATATTAGAAATGCAGAATTCAGTGGAACAAATAAAAAGTGCAGGGAAAGCCTTACTAACAAATTCAGTGAAGCAGAAGAAAGAATATCTGAGTTAGGAGAAAAATCTCTGCAGATTTTAGTCAGAACAAAAAGAAGAAGAAGAAGAAGAGGAGGAAGAGGAAGAGGAAGAGGAAGAAGAAGAAGAAGAAGAAGGGATAATTAGAAAACTAAAAACACTGTTGGAGATCTGTGGGATACTATCAAATGACACAACATACATGTCTTATGAGTTCTTGAAGGTCTGGAAAGAGAGAATGGATTAGAAGGTGTTTTTAGTGAAATAATAACAGAGAACTTCCCTAATTTGGAAGAAGGGAACATCCAAGTACAAGAAGCACATAACAGACATGACCAGGGAAGATCTTCACCACTACACATTGTAATCAAACTCTCCACAGTAAAACATAAAGAAAATATTCTAAAATGTGCACAAGAGAAATGCCGGATTACCTTCAGAGGATCGGCAGTTAGACTCACAATGGACTTCTCATCAGAAACCCCACAGACTAGGAGAGAATGGTAGGATGTATTCTAAGTCTTAAAAGAAAAAAAAACTGTCAACCCAGAATACTGTACTGTGCAAAGCTCTCATTTATGGATGAAGGTGAAATAAAGACCTTCCATAACAAACAGAAATTGACAGAATCTGTCACCACCCATCCAATACTAAAAAAGATGCTTAAGGATGTTGTACACACAGAAACATGGTCATCATTGTGAAAGATGTTGAAAAGCAGAAAATCTCCCAGCAAAAGTACAAATGAAATCCAAAGTAAACAATACTAATATTTCTGGAAAATTGGCAGGGCCATTTTTTGTTGCTTATCAATAGTCACCTTGAATGTAAATGGCCTCAACTCTCCAATTAAACGATACAGATTGGATGAATGGATTTAATAAAAGCACTCATATATTTGCTGCCTATAAAAAATACATCTCACCAACAAAGATAAATGCAGACTGAAAGTGGAAGGATGGAAAAAGTTATTCCATGCTAACAAAAACCAAAAAAGAGCTGATATAGATATCCTAATATCAGAAAAAAATAGACTTTAATATAAAGACTTAAAAGAGACAAAAGGGAACTATGTAATGATTAAGGGATCAAGTCAACAGGAAGATGTGACAATTATAAACATATATGCACCAAATTACAGGGCACCTGGCTATTTATAAGAAATGTTAATGGATCAAAAGGGAGAAACAGACACCAATACAATAGTAATGGGGGACTTCAATACCTCACTTTCAGTAATGGACAGATCAACCAGACAAAAAATCAGCAAGGAACAACAGGGTTAATCAGCCTATAGAACAAAAGGATCATGCAGATACCTATGGAATGTTCCATCCTACAGTTGCCAGCATCATCTTAATTCCTAAACCAGAAAAAGATGTAACAGAGAAATATAACTACAAACCAATTTCCCAGATGAACATGGACGGAAAAATCCTCAATAAAATTCTAGCCAATTGAATCCAATAACAGATCAAAAAGATCATTCACCTGTACCACTTGGGATTTACCCCAGGTATGCAGGGATGGTCAACATTTGGAAATCAATCAATGTGATATATCACATTAACAAATTAAAGAACAAAAATCATATGATTATCTCAATAGATGCAAAGAAAGCATTTGATAAAATAAAACATCCTTTCATGAAGAAAACTCTAAGCAAAGTCAATATAGAAGGAACATTCCTTAACACAATGAAGGCAACTTATGAAAAATCCATGGCCAGCATCCTACTGAATAGGGAAAAGATGGAAGCATTCCTGCTGAGATCCAGAACCAAACAAGGATGCCTACTTTAACCATTGCTTTCAATATAGTGCTGGAAGGTTTAGCCAGAGCCATTAGGCAAGAAAAAGAAATCAAAGGGATACAAACTGGGAAGGAGGAAGCCAAACTATCCCTATTTACAGATGACATGATTCTATATATAGGGGTCCAAAAGATTCCACTAAGAGACTATTGGAACTCATAGAAGAGTTCGGTAAAGTAGCTGGATATAAAAATCAACACACAAAAATGAATGGTCTTTGTATACACAGACAATCCCTTGGCTAAGAAAGAGTTTCTAAGATGAATTCCAATCAACAATGGCTACCAAGTAAAAATTAAATATCTTGGAATAAATTTAACCAAGGATGTCAAAGATCTCTATGATGATAATTACAAAACGTTAAAGAAAGAAATAGAAATCTTTCATGTTCATGGATTGGAAGAATCAATATCATCAAAATGTCCATACTACCAAAATCATTTTACAGATTCAATCTGATAAAAATTAAAATACCAAGGACATTCTTCACAAATATAAAAAAGATGCTGAATTTCATATGGAAACATAGAAACTCCAAATATCTAAACCAATCTTTTCTTTAAGATTTATTTATTAATCTATTTGAAAGGCAGAGTTACAGAGAGGAAGAGGGAGAAAGAGAGAGAGATCTTCTATCCGCTGATTCACTCCCCAAATGTTTGCAACAGCTGAAGCTGGGTCATTTCAAAGCCAGGAGCAAGGAGCGTCTTCTGAGTCTCCAACATGGGTGCAAGGACCCAAACACTTGGGCCATCTTCTACTGCATTCCCAGGACATAGCAGAGAGCTGACTTGGAAGAGGAGCATTGGGGATTCAAACCCATGCCCATTTGAGATGTTATCACTGCAGGGAGCAGCTTTATCCACTATGCCACTCTGCCAGTCCCACTAAAGCAATCTTATACAACAAAAACAAACAAACAAAAAAATCTGGATGCATCACAATACCAGATTTCAAGAAATACTACAGGGCAGTTATAATCAAAACAGCCTAGTAAAAGTACAAAAACCAGTGTAACAAATAGAAATGCCAGAAATTAATCTGTGCATCTATAACCAAGGTATCTTTGACAAAGGAACCAAAATCAATCCCTGGAGTAAGGACAGTCTCCTCAACAAATGGTGCTGGGAAAACTACATCTCCACATGTGGAAGTATGAAGCAAGACCCTTACCTTACACCTTACACAAAAATCCACTCAAAATGGATTAAAGACCTAAATCTATGACCCAATATCATCAAATTATTAGAAAACATTGTGGAAACAATACAAGACATTGACATAGACAAAGACTTCTTGGAAAAGATCCCAGAGGCACAGGCAATCAAAGACAAAACTGACAAACAGGATTCTATTAAATTGAGAAGCTTCTGCACTGCAAAAGGAATACTCAACAAAGTGAAGAGGCAACCAACAGAATGGTAGAAATTATTTGCAAACTCTGAAATTGATAAAGGATTAATAACTAAAATATACAAAGAGATCCAGAAACTCCACAACAACAATGTAAACAACCCAGTTAGAAAAGGGTAAAGGACTTAAACAGGCATTTTTCAAAAAAGGAAATCCAAACAGCCCACAGACACATGAAAAAATTTCTGTAGATCACTAGCTATCAAGCAAATGCAAATCAGAACCACAATGAGGTTTCACCTCACCTTCATTAGAATAGCTTTCATACAGAAATCAACAAACAACAAATTCTGGCAAGGATGTGGAGAAAAAGGTATACTTATGCACTGTTGGTACAGCCACTGTGGGTGACAGTATGGAGACAATTCAAAAATCTAAATATGGGCCGGTGCTGTGGCTCAATAGGCTAATCCTCCACCTGTGGTGCTGGCACCTGGGTTCTAGTACCGGTTGGGGCACTGGATTCTGTCCTGGTTGCTCCTTTTTCAGTCCAGCTCTCTGCTGTGACCCGGGAAGGCAGTGGAGGATGGCCCAGGTGCTTGGGCCCTGCACCCACATGGGCGACCAGGAGGAAGCACCTGGCTCCTGGCTTTGGATTGGTGCAGTGCACTGGGCACAGCAGCCATTTGGGGGGTGAACCAATGGAAGGAAGACCTTTCTCTCTCTGTCTAACTCTGACTGTCACCCAAAATAAATAAATAAATCTGAATATGACCCAGCCATCTCACTCTTGGGAATTTACCCAAGGGAAATGAAACCAGCATATGGAAGAGTTATTTGTACACCCATGTTTATTGCAGCTCAATTCACAATAGCTAAGCTATGTAAGCAACCCAAATTCCCTATCAACTGAAGACTAGATTAAGAAATTATGGGATATGTACACTATGGAATCCTACATAGTGATTAAAAAATAAAATCCTGTCATTTGCAACAAAATGGATGAAACTGGAAATAAGCCAGTGAAAATAAGTGAAATAAGCCAGTCCCAAAAAGACAAATACAACATTTTTTCCCTGACCTATGATAATAGAGCACCTCAAAGATAATCTATAGAAATGAAATTGTCACTTTGAAATGCAATGACTTCGAACAGCCCTTATCTCAACTGTTGAGAAACAGGTTTTTTAAAAAACTTTTATTTAATAAATATAAATTTCCAAAGCACAGCTTTTGGATTACAGTGGCTTCCCCCCCATAACTTCCCTTCCACCTGCCACCCTCCCATCTCCCACTCCCTCTCCCATTCCATTCACATCAGGATTTATTTTCAATTATCTTTATATACAAAAGATCAATTTAGTATATATTAAGTAAACATTTCAACAGTTTGCACACACACAGAAACACAAAGTGTAAAGTACTGTTTGAGTACTAGTTATAGCATTGATTCACATTGTACAACACATTAAGGACAGAGATCCTACATGAGGAGTAAGTGCACAGTGACTCCTGTTGTTGACTTAACAAATTGACACTCTTGTTTATGGCATCAGTAATCATCCTAGGTTCTTGTCATGAGTTGCCAAGGCTATCGAAGCCTTTTGAGGAGAAACAGTTCTTTAATACTATTTGTTGAATTCCTTACTTAATATAGAGTTAATTGTATTTGCTATAAAGTTACTTGTAAATAGATCTTAGTGAAAAAAAAATAAGAATGTGAATGGGGTGGGAGGAGGAAGGGGGTAGGAATACAAGATGGAGTGCAGGTACAGTGGGAACTATTACTATGTTCCTAAAGTTGTTTTTATGAAATGCATAAAGTTTGTATTCTTTAAAAGATTTCTGGGGGAAAATATGTTGAAATTCATGCATAGTTTTTTCATAAAATGCATTTTCCATAAAACTTTAAAAATTTGTGACAAAATAAGCTTAACTTTTTCCAAGAACTTTTTGAAGCACCCTTGTACCATTTGCCTGGCTTTAAATCCTTAACTGAATGTGGGCTTAGTTCAAATTTCTAAATCCAGGATCCTTAAATGGATAAATTGGTTTGGATATCCCCACAGCCAAATGACATCCCCACAGCCAAACCTCTATGCATGAAGTGTCAATGTGATAATCTGACCCCTTTTTTAATCCCAGTCACAGAAGCCACAAGCCTCGAGTGATCAGCCACAACTCTCACCTCACTTGGCGAGGGTTAATGTGACATTACAGCTTGCTTCTTAACTCAGCAAAGGACAGCTTTCTCTATTTTCTAATAGAAATATTAAATTGTATATAAACAGATTTCTGGCAAAGGACATCTTATCATGGGAGTTATGCATTACACATCCTGTTTTATTGCTAAATAACAAGGGAAAGAATATAAAATCTATGTGTGATTTAATGTTTCATAATTTGTTTCTCATGAAAATCAAGTATTTTTTTTAAGTCATTCACTTTTTTTGAGACACAGAGAGACAGACAGAGGACTCCCTACTGCTGGGTCACTTCCCAGATGCCCGTAACTGTGAGGGCTGGCCCAGCTGGGGAGAGGAGGAGTGAATTCAATCCAAGTCTGCTGCAAGGGTAACAGGAACCCGATTATTTGAGTCACAACATGCAGCCTTCGAGGGTCTACATTGTCAGGAAGCTGGAGTCAGGACTGGTGCCAGGAATCCAATGTGGGATATGGTTTTCTTAACCACTAGGCTAAACATTTGCCACCAAATGTTACCTTTTTATGGGTCTTCAATCTATTAATATAATTAACATTAAGTTAGACTGATGTCAACTATTATGTAAGAATGAATGGCTGATAATGGTATTTGGAACATAGTTAGTAGAATATTTTGAATCAAAATAATGAAACTAAACACAAGTACAAAATACATATATACACAGTAGTTGGAAATAAATGTATTTTCGACTCTGCCAACTAAGTATGTTATTTGGGATCTTCTAAAAAACACTATCAAGACAAAATTATATATGCAAGAGATCTACATGGCGCATAGTTACAAAAGTTATTTTCCTCTACTATATAATCTTCCCCAGCTCCACTTATAATCCTTATAAAGCAGTGATTGTTACAACAATTACACTTTGGTTGAACAGAAGATAATTGTTTTTTAGTTGCATCTGTATGAATACAACCCATATGCAGTGAGTGTTTATCAACTTCCTGGCACTCTATGCTATGTATTTCAAATGTACCTTATCCTTTCACTCTCACAACAAATTTATGGTGGGCCGGGAGCAGGGAGTGATATTGCTTTCCTCATTTAACAGACGAGGAAATGGAAATTGACTTACTCTCAGATTATACCCAGTAAACATTAGAGCTAAGATTTTAGTCTAGATATTCTATTATCATAGCACATTTTCTTAAACTTTATTATATCCTTAAACAAATGGAAAAAAAAAAAACAGAAAATCGATGAACAAGTATTTTAGACATCTACTGTGTTCTAGGTGCTATTGTGGATATGAAAGAAGAAGGATCCCTGACCTTTAAGAGCTTACGATGTAAGGATGCAATAAATCACAAATAATTATTTACAGATATATAACATAAAAGACTGCCTACAACTAACACAATGTTAGAGGGCTAGAAGTACTGTGGGAATTCAGAGGAAAGATGACTTGCTGTTAAGGAAATACAGAAGTAAGGCAAAGCAGTATTCCTAAGAGATGAGATTAAAACCACTCTTTTGATCAAGAATAGAGTTAAATCAGTAGGGAGTGGAAGGTAAGGTCTTAAAGTCCAAGACAATAACAGGTACAAAAACTTAGAAGCAGAAATGAATGACAAATTCCCAGAACCTTGAGGGCTTGAAGACACAAGGCATGCCTATCCATCCATTTACAGGGGAAGGCTCGTTTGGGAAAATAAAGTGCTACATACATTTTTGCTGAGTCAATGAATCAGTGACTACATGGATGAATAAATGATCATATTTTAAAAATCATAAAATTATAAAATAAATGATCAGTGTAATTATCTCTTTAATTTGCCTTCTTTCTCCACCCCCTTCCTCCATTTAATTTCAATAAATAAATTGCCGTGAAATGCTGTGAGATAAAATGCTGTGAAACAGTTAAAACAGAAAATAAAACCTATGGGTTACACCTTCTGCTTTGACTGGGTTCATTTCAAAACACATCCCTAAAATCAGACACCTAAACCGCTAGGAGAAAAATACTACTTTCGTTACCAATTACTCTGAATTCAGCCACACTGTGATTTTAATGAGAAGAAAGTAATTAGTATTATTCCTTGTGGAAACTAAGTATCAAAAAGAAAAAATTCTCTCAAGGGATGGGCAACATCAGGAAAATATGAAAAGCATAAGGGAACAAAATGCATTACATGTTTTTAATGAGAACTGCAAACCCTGAACACCTACGTATTTTCTTTTAAATAAATTGAGAAACATTTCCCATATATATATATGTGGGAAGTTAATGGTAACTTGATAGGTCAATTTAAAATTTCTAATGTGAAGCATTGTTCCAGGCTTGACTGAATTGGGGTCAGAGAACGCAGACTCTTTCTTTATCAAGCAATAGATCATGCAGTGACAGCGGCTTCGGAATCTCAAGGCTGTTGGAAGGTCAGCGTGCGGCAGGGCGTTCTTTGTTTCCTATCTCCACTCAAGCTTAGAATGTTTTCTGTGTAACAATGTGAAGGGAAAAAAAACTTAAAAATGACCTTTGCCATGAAGAAAAAAAATCTCCCGTGGCTTTGTTAAGTAATCATTACTATTCAATACACACTATTCATCTGGCCTGTTCTCCACCCCCACACATGAAACACCGAGGAAAAACTGATACAGGTGAAATGAAAATACAGACCTCGGCCTCCTCTGCCTTATGAACTCGGTGACAAGGTACGCAATTTGTGAATTAGAAAGTTGGTTAAAACAACTCTACGACCAATCAAATTCAGTACTTCCAGATATCAAATAGGATATTGCCATCAACAAGGATTCTCATGACAACCAGAGCAATTCCTGTTTAAAAAAAATATTAAATCAAAGTAATTCAGTGACAAATTATATTTTCATAACCAAAAAAAGCTCCAAAGGCTACTTGGACTGAGGCTAAGACTTGTGTAGGATGATATCTCCCAAAGTGTGGTGAATGAAACGTCAGCTCCATGGTGTGCTCACAGCCGAGACAAAGAAATGGCCTGTGATTGAAGGCTTTGGTGAAACAGAATGTCTTTATGACTGGGCTTCTCTGATTCCTTCATATGTTGATGTGCATTATTAATATCAAGGAGAAATGGAATTTGCTTGACAATAGAGACCATTTTTATGAAGCATATAAATAGTCTCCAGTTAGTCTAGTTTAGACATTTTGCTTAAGAGGATAGGAAGAAGAAAGAAATAAAACCACTGAAGATGAGGCAACTCATTGAAAATAATGAGCTGCTTTTGCTTTTTTCCAAAATAACTTAAACTGAAACCTAACCATTCCCTCAGTGTGGCAGGAGAAAACCAGGATTGCGGAGCCTCCAGGTCCCTCCCTGACTTCACTTCAACACGGTATTCAAGAGTGAGTCACAGCATACTGGGCACCATGCATTTTATTGAGAAAGCAAAGATACACACTCCTCACAGTGGTCCCATCTCTGAAATGTGTTTAATATTGTGGGGATTGTTTAATGAAAGAGGAAGTACATTCTAATAAAGGGAGGTATATTCTAATAAGAGGGTGGAATAGTCATGTTTTTGCCTGGAAAAATGGGTAGGGATTTCTCAGAATCTAGACTCATCCCTTTGGTTCACTGTATGGTTGGATGTTTCCTGTCATGGTGGCTGGTAGGTGTGTCATTTAGCATATTAATGCATTACAATGAGCATATAATGAGTTATAATCCTAATCAGGTATGAGCCTGGTCCAGGCAGGAGGTCTGCTTATCATCCAAGCAAAGGGAACCAAACCCAGATCCTGCAGGCTTTGAAATAATAAGAATTATTATGCTTCCTCTGTCCCCCTGTCTCAAACACAAAAGTACATTTGAGTCTGGTAAAATCTTATTTTTGAAGCTACTGTGAGGGGTCTTCAAAAAAATTCATGGAAAATGCATATGGTGTGAAAACTGTAGAGGAAGTTCAAAAAAGGTTGAGAAGGATTTTATAGAGAAATGGATAGAAGAACGCAAGAGGAAAGTGCTGTGCAAACAGAATGAGAAACCATAGAAGTGAGATGTATCTGAGGCAAGAGAATAATCAGGGTCTATGTGTTTTGTTTCTTATTCACTCTACAGGCCAAAATATAAAGATACTCTAAATATATATACATACACACGCACATATATATGTGTATACACATATGTAAACAGACTCACACACATATATATATGTATACTCACACACACATACATAATTATTATTATACATAACCTTTTAAGGTTATTATACATAACCTTTTAAGGACAAAAATACATGTAATATATATGTGTATACACATATGTAAACAGACTCACGCATATATGTATACTCACACACACACATACATATATATTATTATACATAACCTTTTAAGGTTATACATAACCTTTTAAGGACAAAAAATACATGTTTCTGAAATGAACTTAGCAACCCTAAAAACAGATTAACTTAAATTTCATATCTGAATAAATGGCAGTCTTTGCATTATTTTCTTTCTCTGAGAAGGGTGGTAAACTCCTAAGAGCCACTTTCTGGGAACCTACTTCTTAAGCATTCACTTGGTCATTCTGGTTCTTTCTTGCGAATAGCCTGCCTGCCCAGTTCCTTACTGAAGAATAGCTCTCTTTATAATAACGACAATGCTCTCCAACAGTTAATCTCATCAGCACCCCAAGAAAAGAGAAATTGTGACATAGTGATGGTGGCCCCCAGAGATCTGCCATGACATTCTTCAGAACCCCCATCCAGGGATCATCCAGTGTTTCATTCTTGTCTGGGCAACCAGTTGTTCACTGTTATTAACAAATCTCTGTTAGGATGATGATTAAAGTGTTAGTGCCCAAAGTCAGTGTTGGAAGTGAGATGTAAAGGATAGCTCCCCCTTTACTTTAAAAAGACAGAGATGGATTATCTTTCATTTCCACACAGCAGGAGACTGGAGTGGCTAGAAGATGTGGTGAGATCACAGGTGACACCAACTGGCAATGACAAACTGCTACTAGGACATGAAGAGAATCTATCTTATCTGGCCAAGAGACAAGGAGATGGCATTCACAGGTTTCTTTCAGCCTTTTGTCCCACCCTAGCTTCTGCCTCAAGGGTGTCTTTAAATTTAAGTACTCCTAAAAGTTCAGCAATGAGACCAAATGGCTATTAACAGACAAAAATGTATGGGTTTTTTTTGTCTAGTATGTTCTATATTCTGAGAAATACAAAGATCAATGTGAAATAAGGCTTGCCACTAAGCATACGGCTTGTAACAGAATTATGTGGATGGAGAGGAACAGACAAGAGGAAAGAAATCAAAGGGAGACTTATAGAGCCCAAGAGAAGTCTGTGCACCACTGAGAAAAAATATATTCAACAGAAATGATAAAGAAAAGTTTTACCGTGCTTTATATCCTTCATCAATCAAAAAAGACTAGACTCTTTCTGATGATGGATCAATTTTATGATTTTCCAGTTCTCAGGGATCAGCTGCCAAATGTAGAAGGTGACAAGAGACCAAAGAAAGAGGTGGCCCAGCCGGTGCCACGGCTCAATAGGCTAATCCTCCGCCTTGCGGTACCGGCACACCAGGTTCTAGTCCAGGTTGGGGCGCCGGATTCTGTCCCCGTTGCCCCTCTTCCAGGCCAGCTCTCTACTGTGGTCAGGGAGTGCAGTGGAGGGTGGCCCAGGTGCTTGGGCCCTGCACCCCATGGGAGATCAGAAGCACCTGGCTCCTGCCTTCAGATCAGTGTGATGCACCGGCCGCAGCACACCAGCCGCAGCACACCGGCCGCAGTGGCTATTGGAGGGTGAACCAACGGCAAAAGGAAGACCTTTCTCTCTCTCTCTCTCCACCTCTCTCTCTCTCTCTCTCTCTTTCTCACTGTCCACTCTGCCTGTCAAAAATAAATAAATAAATAAATAAATAAATAAATAAATAAAAGAGGTGGCCAAATCTAGAATCATCCAGAGTATATTTATTAAGGATTTGTGGAAAGAAGTGTGTCTTGGGTGACAGAAAGACAAGAGGATTCCCATACTACCAGGCAAGTAAAAAAAGGGTTTTATAAGCTCTGTTAGACAAAGATAGCCCATGGATATCCTGAATATACTTAGACTTTCTTAAAATATATTAACATTTGGGGCAAGCATTATGGTATGGTAGGTTAAGCCACCACCTATGACATATGCTTCTCATATGTCCTGGCAATTCTACTTCCAATCCAGTTCCTGCTAACGTACTAGGGAGAGCATCAGAAGATTGTCCAAGTTCTTTGGCCCCTGCTACCCATGTGGGAAACCGCAATGGAGTTCCAGGCTCTTGAGTTTGGTCCAGCATTGGCCATTGCAGCCATTTGGGGAGTGAATCAGTGGATGGCAAATTCTCTTTCTCTCTTCCTGTCTCTCCTTTTCTCTCTTTGCAACTTTGCCTTTCAAATAAAAATAAACAAATCCTTTAAAAATTAACATTTATAGGAGACATTTTCAAGCATCAGAGAAGAACAGCGGCTGCTTACCTTAGCAACTTAGTTTATATGGTTTGGGATCACTGCTAGGGTCACTTAGAAGGCATGATGGTGGTTAAAACTAAGATGGCTTTGGTCATATCAAGTTGTATTTCTATAATTTCACCCATGTTTCAAGTTCCAGCTCCTATCTTAGTTCAATTCTGGCTGCACGATAGGAATAACATAGGCATATCTAGAAACATATCTAGAAAGATTGTTCACCCTTCAGCAACCTCCTTAATCCAAACACAGAATAATGTTTACTCCATCATTTAGAGGAAAAGAAGCAAACCGAAGCTGGGTATTCCCACAGGAAACCCTATAGCTCTCCTTGGTTCTAGAAAATTGACCACATGAAAGCTTTGGTGCTCAGCACATTTCTTTGGATCAGGAAAATAGAAGCTTCCAAAGCACCTTTGTTAATAATGACTGATAGAAGATACTTGGAAGTACAACTATAGAGGCTAAGCCAGTGAGGAAAGACGTTAGTTGATCTAGCT
The DNA here is from genome assembly GCA_949820135.1 of Sylvilagus floridanus. Taxonomy (NCBI): domain Eukaryota; kingdom Metazoa; phylum Chordata; class Mammalia; order Lagomorpha; family Leporidae; genus Sylvilagus; species Sylvilagus floridanus. Next base: position 64,290,813 of record OX463244.1, read on the forward strand.
CTAGTTGATCTCTTCATTTAAAGCAATATTTTTGCTTCAAATTTGTAGCAGGTCAGAGGTAAAATCTGTTACCTAAGAAACACTGGCTGCCACAACTTTTGTTCATTCAGTTACTAGCAAATATTTACTATGCTCATGGTGTGTGCCAGGTATTATTCTAGATGTTGCAGATGCATTGTTAAACAAAACTGACCTTCTATGCAGCAAAATGAAACAAAAGAAATCTCAATGATTTGGCACCCCCATACCTTTCTACCAGACTCATAGAGAAAAGATTTTAGCAAAAAAACTTATGTTCAATGGTAAAAGAAACCATACAATACAAATACAAATAGTCCAAAAAACAACAGAATTCATAGGCATCTTTGTTTGGGAGTAAAAATTTATAATTAAAGGCCAGTAGGTGATCCAAACGCAGACATTCTGGCCTTCCAGATGAGGAAGCAAAGGCAGTGTATTTGCCTAAAATCTTCCAACAACCACACCTTGGGCAAGAATTTAAAATACTGCAGCTTTCCCCCTCAGACCATGTCCTTGCAGTATTTTATCTACCTTATCACTTTCTTTTGATCATCCTCCAATTTCTCCACCTTTGACCTTAAGTGTACTGAGCAACACTTGTAGATTTAAACAAAACCACCATGAATTGTGGATCCCAACTTAAAGATCATTAGGATAGGTTATTTGCAAGTAAACATAACAAGTTTGATTTTTCAGATAACTCCAACTCAAAAATACAAAATAGTCTATGCTAAAGAATACATTTCTATACATAATCCATAGTCAGGGTAAGCAGCAACTGCTGCAGGGTTCTAAGCAATCATCATTTATTCCCAAAGTGACTATTCAAGCCTAAACTCTGGGGCTCCGCATTTTCTAAAGGCCTGAGAGAGTCTTCCAAGTTTTCTTTAGCCATTTGTCACTTCACGCCAGGCAACCTCTCATCCACCACCAGCAAGTTTATATCCACATCTCAATTACATATCCTTTTAAAGTTGAGGATATCTTCTGCAAAAACTCCTGCTCTTTCTTGCCTTTTTACTACAGGTCAGTGGTTCTCCTGTTCTAGTGTCTGTCAGAATTGCAATGAATGCTTGTTGGAACACAGACTACTGCCCCCATTCCCAGAGTTCCTGATTCGGTGGGGCCTGAGAATTTTCCTTCCTAGGTACTTCGAAGGTAATGCGGATGCTGTATTTTGAGGACTTACTACTCTACTCTAGTGATTTTCAATCTTGGCTACATACTAGGATCACCTGAAGAGATTGTAAAAATAGAGGTGCCTGATTTCTCCAGAGAATCAGATTCAAATGTCAGGCTGGTATAGTGTCTGACAATTTATATATATATATATATATATATATATAAATATATATACATATATATAATACACACACATATATATATATAATTTCCCAGATGTTTCACAGTTATGAGAATCATTAAAATTTAAAAAATTGTGACAACATCATCAAATGGTGGCCAGGATGTAGAGAAATAGAATCTCTCATACTTCCCTGGTTACAAAACTGTATAGCCACTCTGGAAAACAATTTAATAGCTTCTTAGAAAACTAAGTATACAATATGACCCAAGCAATTGACTCCTGGATATTTACCCTGGAGAAACAACAAACTTTTTTTTTCCACAAAATCCTGTATTTAATACCTCATAAGTTTTATTTGTAATAGCCAAAACCTAGTAACAACCAAAATGTCCCTTATAAGTGAGTGAACTGTGGTACATCTACAACAAGGAATACTATCCACTAATTCTAAGAATGAACCATTGATACACACAATAACTTGGATGAAACTGAAGGGCACTGTGCCAACTTACAAAAATAGACAATGTCCAAAAGTCACAGGCAATATCACTCCACTTATATGAGAATATTTCAAAAAGTTTATGGAAAGTGAAATTAAAAGATATGTTTATGTTTAGTGGGAAAATTTTTAAAAATCCATGGATCTTTTCATAATACACATTTTCCATGAATTTTTGGTAGATTCTATGAATAACATTAGTGAAATGACAAAATTATACAGATGGAACAAACTAGGGTTGTCAGAGGTTAGGAATGGTGGGGGTGAGTTGATTATGAAGGGGCCACAAGGGAAATCATTGTGGTAGCTTGATTTTCATAGTGATTGTAGGCATCAGCACATGTGATACATGACAAAGTACTAACATACATGCATTGCACCAATGTCAAATTCCTGGTTTGAATATTTGGCTATAATTATGCAAAATGCAAAAACCACTGGGGAAAACTAGATGAAGAGTACATGCCTTCTTTGTACCCCTGTGTACTCTAACATCCTGTAAATCTACAATTATTTCAGAATTAAGAGTTAAAAATGAACAAGCAAACCAAAACCTCTTCCCCTGTACAACCAAAGTTTGGGAACACAAACACAGCTTAGGGTGGAGACAATCCTGATTCTCACCCCCACACTTCTGTTGTAAGTCTCTTGCTTCCTTGAGGTTTGTGAGCCCAGCCCACACCTGGATTAAAGCTCTGTCGATTGCTTCCTTTTTCACAACAGCTTAAATTGGTTGACCTCTTACCTGCTGCTATAGGGAGTAACTGGTATCATCTGTCAAGGGAGGCAACTGGGCAGTATCTATCAAGGCCCTTAACAACATTCACACTATTTCACCCAATATTTCCCGTCAAAGCCATCTTCCTAACCAAAACACTAGGGAGGAAGCAAAGTTTATTCCATTTCTCATGCCAATAGCAAAAATATTGAATGCAAGCTAGTTAATTAAAATAACTGGGCATACACTCATGTGCTAAAGTGAGATAAGTTTTAAAATAAAGTTTTTAGGAGAAATATTTACTAAGTCTCATAAAGAAAGCCACCAAAAACTGTATAATAGTCCCCTATCATCAGCAGTTTTGCTCTCTGTGGTTTTAGTTATCTGTGGCCAACTACAGTTCAAAATTATTATAAAGAAAATTTCAAAATTAAGCAATTCATAAGTTTTGATGTGCTCGCCATTCTGAGAAGTACAATGAAACGTCACACTGTCCCTCTCAGTCCCTCCTGGGACATGAATCATCCTTTTCTACATTGTGTCCATGCTCTATAAATTACCTGCCCCTTGTCACTTAGTGTCCATCTGGACTACTAGATGGATTATTGCAGCATCCCAGAGCTTGTGTTCAAATATTCCATATTATATTTAATAAAGACCCCAAAGACCAAGAGTAATGATACTGGCAGTTATCACAGTATTAAGTCATAATTATCCTATTTTATTAGTTATTGTTGTTAATCTCTCACCATGCCTAAATTATAAATTAAACTTATTAAATTTATAAATTAGTACAGCATGTATGCTTAAAAATCAGTATATAAAGGAGGCAGTATTAGCCATCATTCCAAGCATCTACTGGTAATCTTGGAATGTATAAAGGATACAAGTATATATGGAGTTTGTTCTCAATTACATTACTTTGTCTTTGCAAAGGAAATATACCAAAATGTAAATGGAGATAATTTTAAAGTTATTCAATCATAAGTGTTTTGGATTTTTAATTCTGAATTTTTAATTTTAAACTTTGATCATGATCTTTAATAACAAAAATAATGCTGCCTAATCACGTATGAATTAAGAGTCACATTTGCAGGTTTCCACAATCCTTGGAATAGAAAACCTCGTCCCTAAACATGTTTAGAAATGTAGTCTACTTCAATCCACACTTCACTGCAGGCTGCCTTGCAAGCCCCATGTCCCCCTGGCTGATCCCAAGTCAGATGATCTTTTCTAGACTCATGACTCTGACGAGCACTCATCTCATCCAATACTTGAGCTACACCTTCATCATGCAGTCATCTCACAGCTTAACAGCAATGCATGCCCCTGTTCTCAGGTGTGGACATATTACAGTGATTTAAAACAAAAGTAAAGGGACCAGCACTGTGGCGTAGTGGGTGAGGCTGCTGCCTGCAGTGCCAGCATCCCGTATGGGCATCAGTTGGAGTCCCGGCTGCTCCACATCCAATCCAGCTCTCTGATATGGATTGGGAAAGCAGTAGAAGATGGCCTAAGTCCTTTGGGAGACCCAGAGGAAGTTCCAGGCTCCTGGCTTTGGATCAGCCCAGCTCTGGCCGTTATGGTCATTTGGGGAATGACCCAGCAGATGGAAGACTTCTCTCTCTCTCTGCTTCTGCCTCTCTGGAATTCTGCCTTTCAGATAAATAAATAATTCTTAAAAAAAAAAAAGGAAGAAACCAACATTGTGGTGTAGCAAGTTAAGCCACTGCCTGTAATGCTAGAATCCCATATGCGCACTTGTTCCTGTCATGGATGCTCCAATTCCAATCAAGCTCACTGCTTATTGCTGGGAAAAGCAGCAGAAGATGGACCATGTGTGTGAACCTCTGCCATCCACATGGCAGACCTGGATGAAGCTCTTGGCTCCTGGTTTCAGCATGCCCCAGTGCTGCCCATTAGGGACATCTGGGAAGTAAACCATCAGTAAGAAGATCTCTCTCTGTCTCTGCCTCTCTCTCTCTCTCTGTAACTCTTTGAAAATAAATAAATAAATAAAGATTTAAAAAAAGAAAAAGGAAGAGCAGACCTTTGGCACCGCAGATCACTTTGGACACTCGCATATGAGTGCATGGATTCAAGTCCTGCCTCAGATCAGCTTCTTGCTAATGGACCCATTGGGAGGCAGCAGTGCTAACTCAAGTATTTGTGCCGCTACCACCCATGTTGGAGACCTGAATGAAGTTGTAGGGTGGTGGCTTTGTCTCTGCCACCCAGACTTCCATCTTCAGCTTGCTCTAACCTCAGAGAGTGACCCAACAGATAGATGTTTCTGTGTTTCTCTTGGTTTCTCTGACTTTCAGATAAAATGGAAATAAACAAAAATGTTTTTTAAGAGGCAAAGAGTAATTTCTATTTCCATCTAATGAAAAATTTTATGGAAAGACTAAAATAGATTCCTATAGTTCTTAGTGCCATTAAAAATTCCTTTGTGTGAATATATTCACTGTTGACAATTTAGAATATGTTTTTTAAATATCATAGTACTTTGTTATCAACTTCTTTTTTTTTCCTATGTTTCTTTTTGGCTGTTTGAACTATTATAGTGAAGTGCTTTTATAACAAAAAGTGTTTGTTTTATAAAAGCAGAGAGAAAGGGAGAGAGATCTTCAATGCGTGCTCACTCTATAAATGTCTGCAATCCCCAGAATTTGGCCAGGGGGCAGCCAGGAACCAGGACCTCTGTCTGGTATCTGATGTGGGTGGCAGGAAACCAAGGACAAGGGCCATCATGCCCTGTCTCCTAGCAGCAGTTACAGGAAGCTGGATCAAAAGCACAGAATAGCTGGGACTCAAAGCAGGCACTCCAATATGGGTTGCAGGTGTCCCAAGCAATGGCTTAACTAACTGGCTGCTCCACAACATCCACCCCAGTATTTGTGTTTTACTCTTCTGGATTCAAGCTTTATTTAACAAAATAAAGGCACAGAATGAAATTATCTGTAACTCCTTAATCTGATTATATTCTACATATCAAAATATTTATATTAAGCTCATTAACACATGAATAAGTGTTTTTATGGTGCTTGATTTTTACAGCGTTCCCTGGAGGTCTTCCAAATGTCTTCCCTTGTATGTTTCCTAGATTACATATCACCATAGTGCTGTCCTCCATATTACCTCATTCATCTTAATAAAGATTTCCCAGTAATTACAGTTCAGAGATATACTTTCAATTGAAGTTTTGAGTATCATTATCATTGTACCCTTTTGTTTTAACCTTTTGAGAGACAAATGCATCCAAACAAAGGTGTCACAAAATAGCCACGGGAGCCCCAGATTTTAGTTTAACTCTCACATTCATTCCATCAGCTTGACAAAAGACTCATGCTTGGAGTTTCCATGTATAAGTAAAAACACTGGGCTATATAAATCTCGGGAGGCTGTCTGATGGATTATAACCTGTTTTCTGTATTTATGATAGTTCTTAACTCTGAATAGAAACACTCCTGCCATTTCAGTCCTTTGCTTAGCAGCACTGATCTTAAATAGACTTGTTTTAGGAAGTGAGGTCAGAGAAGGAAGACCTGGGCCACAGATACAAGGTTTCATACTTCTACCTATCAACCCTAAAATGCACAGAATTATTTGTAAATATAAAAATTTAAGTTCAAATTTCCTCAAACAGAGTCCACACTTTTATCTGTAGACAGAATTTTACTAGTGCAAGGAGACGAATCTCGAGAAAGTTAGCACTGATGGACAGTCATTTGACAAGACTCTACAAAGACTAACAATAGGTAAAATTAAGGGACATTACCATTATAAATGCTACAGTAACTGGCTAAAGATCATTTTTTGTTCTTCCATTTGGTGATGATTGAATATGGTGATAAATCCAGAAGATAAAGGAGAGCCAGGAGCCTGTAGCTGATTAATTGAGATTGCCATGCAGAGTATATTAATCATCCAGAGTTAAAACTCTGAGAATTTTTTTTTGACAGGCAGAGTTAGACAGTAAGAGAGAGAGAGAGAGAGAAAGGTCTTCCTTCCATTGGTTTACCCCCCAAATGGCCGCTATGGTCTGCACACTGCGCTGATCCAAAGCCAGGAGCCAGGTGCCTCCTCCTGGTCTCCCATGCAGGTGCAGGGCCCAAGCACTTGGGTCATCCTCCACTGCCTTCCGGGGCCACAGCAGAGAGCTGGACTGGAAGAGGAGCAACTGGGACAGAATCCAGTGCCCAACCAGGACTAGAACCCAGGGTGCCGGCACTGCCAGCAGAAGATTAGCCTAGTGAGCCACGGCGCTGGCCAACTCTGAGAATTTTTAACATGAAGGAAACCAAGTCATATTAATAGTAATCCTCAAAATAAAGTATAGAAGTTATTATTTATGCAGTTATGCAATTTGACTACATCTTGACAATTATCATTATAAGGAATTATTTTTAAATTTTATTTATTTGTTTGTTTATTTATTTGAAAGGCAGAGAGAAAGATCAATATTCCTTCTGTTAGTCATTCCCCAAATGATCACAATAGCTGGGGCTAGGCCAGGTCAAAACCAAGAGCCTAGAACTTATTCCAGGTCTCCTATGTTGGTAACAGAGATCCAAGTACTTGAGCCAACACCTGCCGCCTTGCAGAGTGCAAATTTGCAAGAAGTTGTATCAGAAATGAAGCCAGGATTTACAACACGGGGTGTGGGCATCCTAAGTATTGTCTTAACTGTTGCATCAAATGCTGTTCCTATTGTATTTATTGAATATCTACATTGTATATTAGAGTGTATGTCATCAAGAATGTATTATGTGTGGGTGTTTAACACAGGAGAGATTGCTTACTCACATGGTAGTTCTATTTTAATTTCTTTAAGAACCTCCATACTATTTCCCATAAGGACTATAAAAATTTACATTCCCACCAACAGTGTAGAGCTCCTTTTTCTCCTCAACCCAATCAACACTTGTTATCTTTTTATCTCTTTGACAATAGTCTACCTGGCAGGTTCGACTTGATATCTCATTGTAGTTGTGGTTTGTAGTTTCCTCATGGTTAGTGATGCTGAACTGTTTTCATATACCTGTTGGTCAGTGTTATGTCTTCTTGGCTTCCAAGATCAAGCATGCTCAGGGTTGTATGATCATAGAAGTTGGAGGCTGCCACCTGCTATTTTTATGTCTTCTTTGGAAAGTGTCTATTCAGGTCCTTTGTTCATTTTTTAATCAGGGTATTTATTAGTATCTGCTATTGAGTTGTATGAGCTCTTTACTTTATTTGAGATGTTAGCTATTATCAGAGGCATGATTTAAAAATTTCTATCATTGGACAGGTTGTCTCTTTAATCTGTTTGTTTATTGCTTCCTTTGCTGTGAAGAATCTTTTCAGTTTGATGTAGTCTTATTTATTTTTGCTTTTGCAACCTGAAAAGTTTGGTATGATACCAAAAAATATTGCCAAAACCAGTATTGTGGAGTCTTCTCCCTGTTTTTTTTTTTTTTTAAGATTTATTTATTTATTTGAAATACAGTCAGAGAGAGAGAAAGAGAGGTCTTCCATCCTCTGGTTCACTCCCCAGGTGGCTCCAACAGCCAGGGTTGAGCCAGACAGAAGCCAGGAGCCAGGAGCTTCTTCCCAGTCTCCCACATGGGTGCAGGGGCCCAAGCACTTGGGCCATCCTTGGCTGCCCTCCTAGGTCATTAGCAGGGAACTGTATGGGAAGTGGAACCCATATGGGATACTGGCACCTCAGGCAGTGGTTTTATCCAGTACACTATAACACTAGCCCCCTTCCTATGTTTTCTTCTAGGTTTTTACAATTTCAGATCTTATATTTAGGCCTTTTATCCATTTTGAGTTGATTTTTGTGGTGTAAGATAAAGATGTAATTTAATTCCTTTGAAGATAAATATCAAATTGTCCTCATATTATTTTTTGAATAATTACCCTTTCCACATTGTGTCCTCTTGGTGACTTCACTGAAAATTAACTAGTTGACAATATATGTTTGAGTTTATTTCTAGGTTCCATTCTAATCCTCTGGATTTTATCTATTTTAACAATATTTTATTGTTTTATTACTATAATTTTGTAATAATTTAAATCAAGTAAAATGATGCCTTGAACTTTGCTTTTTTTTTTTTTTTGAAGACTTTATTTATTTGAGAAATAGAGTTAGAGACAGAGAGAGGGAGAGACAGAGAGAGATCTTCCATTGGTGGTTCACTCCCCAGAGGGCTGCAACAGTCAGAACTGGGCTGTCCAAAGCCAGGAGCCAGGAGCTTCTTCTTGGACTGCCACGTGGGTACAGGGGCCCAAGCACTTAGGCCATCCTCCACTGCTTTCCCAGGCCATAGCAGAGAGCTGGATCAGAAGAGGATCAGCCGGGGCATGAACCAGTGTTGCAGGCAGAGGCTTAGCCTTGGACACCACAGCGCCAGCCCCCTTGAACTTTGTTTTTATTTCTCAGAATTGCTTTGGTTATTTTGGATGTTTTGTGGTTCCATTTGGGTTTAGAATTGCTTTTCCTATTTCTGTGAGGAACACTCCCATTGTTATTATTTTTATATTTATTTTCATCTACTTGAAATGTAGAGGAAGCCAGAGAGAGAGAAAGATCAACGTTGAAAGAGATCTTCCATCCACTGCCTTACTTCCCATATTCTCCCAACAGCCAACACTGGGCAAAGCAGAAGAGGTAGCATCCAGATCTTCACCCAGGTCTCCCAAGTGGATGACAGGGTCCCAAACACTTGAACCATCTTATGCTGCCTCCCAGGGTGCATTAGCAGTAACCTGATCACAAGCAGAGTAGCTGGAACTCAAACTGGAACTGCAATATGGGATGCAAGTATCTCAAGTAGCAGCTTAACCTGCTGCACCACACGCCTGTTCCATCACTGGATTTTTTTTTTAAGATACAAAAATTTATTTTGAAAGTCTGCATTAGAGAGAGGGAAAGAGAGAGAGAGAGAGAGAGAGAGAGAGAGAGAGATTGACCTTCCATCTATTGGCTCATTCCCAGATAGCCACAACAGCCAGTGCAAGGCCAGGCAAAAGCCAGGAGCCAGGAGCTTCAGCTGGGTATTCCAAGAGGAAATAAGTGGCCCAAACACTTAGTCATCTAGTTCTGCTTTTCTCAGGGCATTAGCAGGGAGCTGGATTGGAAGTGGAGCAACCAGGGCTCAAACCAGTACCCATACGGGATGCCAGTGTTGCAGGCAATGCCTTTACCACTGTGCCACAACACGAATCTGCCTCACAAAGATTTTTATAGGGATTGCATTGATTCTGTATATTCTTTTGGGTAATATGCACATTTTCATAATACTAATTTTTTAAGATTCATTTATGTATTTGAAAGGCACAATGACAGTGAGAAAGGGAGATACAGAGGGAGACAAAGGTCTTCCCATCCTCAAAGGGCTGCAACAGCCAGGTCTGGGCCAGGCTTAAGTCAAGAGCCAGGAACTCCATCCAGATCTCCTTTCATGAGTGGCGGACCACAACCCCTCGGCCATCACCAATTGCTTTCCCAGGCACATCTAAAGGAAAGTGGATCAGAAGCAGAATAGGCAGGACTTGAACCAGCACTCTGATATAGGATGCCAGTGTTGGAAGCAGCAGCTTAATGCATTTCATCACAATGCTGACCCCAATGATACTCATTCTTATTATTCATGAATATAACATATCTTTCCATTTATTTGGTTTAATTCAATTTCTCTCATCAATATAGAATACAAGTAGAAACCAGAAACATGGTGCCAGTTATTTATGTTAGCAATTGACTTTTAAAACATAGCTTATTAATAGAAAATTTGAAGAAAATGAAGCCAACATACCAGGAAATAGCTGCCACTGAAAGCATAGTTTATTACTCACAGTTTCCAAGAAGTGAACACCTACTATGCCACTGGACACCATTGTTGCAGGCTATGGTTCTTATAATTTGTTTTTGTGTTGGATTGATGTCTCGTGTTCACAAAAAATGAGGGTCATGATCAAGGAAGGATGTATAAAGCAGAAATGATTTATTTAAGAAAAGAAAGAAAACAAAAGTGAAGGAGGGAAGAAATTTTAAAAGCAAAAGTGAGAGAAAACCGCCCTCAACACTGAGTGGTACCTAATGGAGTGACCCATTTTAAAGGCTGCTTGTCTAGGGTTTTATAGGCTATAAAACAGGAAGTTCTTATGATTGATCTGGGAGAGGGATGGTTTTAATTGGAGAATTGGATGATGGTTCCACGAGAGATTCAACAGAAAACACATGAAACTTCCTCCAAAGACACATAGAATTCTCATGACAGAGATCAGTTAGGACAGCACAGAAAAACCTTGACTACAAGGATTAGCTCATGACAGCAGCATCCTCCAGAGATGCTCGTTTCTTGAATTTTCTTATCTACAGATAGTGGAAAAAGACTCCCTGGTCTCGACCTAACTAGCCAGGAGTCTTTCTATCTATCAGCACCACAGGGGGAAGCACCAGGATTGGTTGGGAGCCAGAGGGAGAGGAAAGAAATGTGAACAAGAGCATTATTGTGGTTTCCACTGGAAAGAAAGGATGAGTCAGGATAGGTAGGTTAGGAGTGGCTACTTTGAATATTTCAGTGGGCGCTCAAGCATAAAAGCTGTATCAGGTCATCTGGTGTCTAGCTCTGGGTTGATTAGAGAAAGTTGATAGTGGTGGCAAAAAAGCAGGTGGTTGAGATGTGGGCTCTGAACTGGTTGCTTTATGTTTTAAAAGAGTACTCATAGGCAAGTTGTTTGCTTTCTCTACAAATTGGCTGACTCTGGGAGGAGCAATTCCTTTAGGGCCTCAAGATGTCAAATCATCAGAATACAGAAAATGAAAGACATAGTTAATACAACAACATTTTGACTTCAGTCTGAGCTGTGCAGTGGTGCACTTCATCTGTGTTTGCTTTAGTATTCAAAATTCACCTTTATTTAGATAAAATTAAATTGTATTTAAAATTTGGAACTTTATGAATTATAATGTATATGTGATTTTATTTTGATGTTTGCAAACATTTCAGAAGGACAAAATAGTTCTTATAAAACAAAAAAGCACTTAATCATGGGATGGATCTAGGTATTACTTAAGAAATACTGAAATTCACATCATCATGATGCATTTGGTAAATTCATCATATGCAACACTATGACAATGTAAGAACATGATATGCAAATTCTATGTAGATTTTTAGGGAAATATGAAATTATTGGTTGCTGTGTTGCATAATAATTGTCGTGAGTAGTAACAGTTTGCTGTAACTATTTGGGATGAATTGCATTGACTAATACTTCTTATTCTTTCTTTTTTTTAAAGATTTTTTTATTTGAAAGACGAAATTAGAGAGAAAGACAGAGAGATTTTCCCTCTCCAAATGGTCTCAATGGCCAGGGCTCGGCCAGGCCAAAACCGAGAGTTAAGAGCTCCATTGGGGTCTCCTACATGGGTGACAGGAGCCCAAATACATGTGCCATCTTCTGATGCTTTCCCAGGTGTATTAGCAGGAGTGTGGATTGCAAGTGGAGCAGCCATGACTTTAATTATCACCCATATAGGATGCTGGTGTTGCAGGCAGCAGCTTAGACCTCTGTGCATTAATGCCAGTCCAGGCTGAGTCTTTCTTAGATCAGTGTGTAGGCAATGAAAAAACAGATGGCCTTGATCCTAGAGTAGGCTATGATGGAAAAAAATCTGTACTCACTCTGCCCATACCTGACTCTTGTCCCCATCTTCTCTCCTGCTCTTAGGAAAGTTTTCCTGACAGCGTTGCTGCTCATGTGGTTGCTGATCAGATACTTCCAGGAAGCAAGAATGCAAAAGAAAGTTAAAGCTCTAGGTGCCTCTGGGAAAAAAGATCTTATTCTGTGGTCTGGGTGGCACAGTACCTTAATGAAGTACATCTCTTTGGATCCCACCATCCACAATACTATTTATAATTTAGGAATCCAGAACTGACTCATCAAGGGAAGAACCATCAGAAGCCACTGTAACTAGGACTCCCTAACACATGAACCTCCCCTACGTCCTGTAAGAGAGTTTATGTCTACTGACCCCCCGCTGAATTTCCCTGTGCTCCCTTTCTTTCCTCGGCTGCAACGAATCCAAAAGCCTCCTAAATCCTACATTTTGCTCACCCAGAATTTCAGGACTATGTATGCAGACAGAAAACCGTATGACCATTCACAGCTTTCAGGAACTTCATTTCCAAAGTGGCTATGCTTCTCACTTTCTCCTGAGGCATGCGCGATAATATGTACTAACTGATACCACAGATTAAACTTTAAAGGAATCAGTTCCAAATTACACAATAAAATATACATATATACCGATGAGTTTTAGACTTGGAGTCAGATAACAGAGTTTAAATTCTAATATATAAGAGATTAACAGGAAAATCACTTTCCTATGCATGCTGCTTTTCTTTATCTATCAAATGGAGGAAAATGAAAACAATGATATCTCCATTGTGAGGATCAGAGCAAAAATAAAGAATAATTAACTACCATCTACACTGTAAAGTGCTGGACAGAAAAGTGCCTCAAGGGAACCACACCTGCCTTCTGCCTTGCTCAAAGAGCCTGGGCCAAAGTCTTGAAGGGAAAAGGGTTGAATGCTTGTTTTCAACAGAGTTAAACAAGTTGGGGTACAGGGCCAACATCTACAATGGGTAGAGAAACCCTGAAGAAACAGATTACTCGGTAAGAGCTTTCATGAGAATGGGTGAGGAAGCTGTGTTTCTTGGGTTGCTGAGACTCTCTCCAAGGAAGAACAGTGAAGTGACTTCGTAGAAGACACAACTAAGAGCTGTATTTGCCCAACAATGCCAGATAGGTAAGGTACAGTTTTTACAATAATTTATTTTCCACAAGGACTTCATTCACTTGTTTTATGGTTACCTCATGTGCTCAGCTAAACCTTCAACTTGCTATGTAACCATGGTTTCCATTCATTTAAAGTAAGAAATCCTGTTAGAAATATTTAAATCATTTAAAGACTTATATAGAAGTCTACATATAAAAGAACATTTCTATACCAGCAAATATAGAAATATTTGTTTAAATATACCTCAAATCTTCCAGAGCTACAAACCCTACATTGGCTTTAAGTGCATTCTATCAATTTCTGGGATAAGAATTCTACTATAAAACAAAACTGTGCTTTTCAAAATTGAGACATTAGTCAATCAAAAAAAAAATGAGCTACTTCTTAAAAAATAGATCACTGAAATAGAAAGTCCATGCACACATATACAAACATCTGCATACACATGTGTATGAGTCATTACACTACACCAGGTGACTTTAAAAAAAGTTGAAGGAAAATGGAATTGAAGGATAAGTTTGGCCATGGGTAGGTGTTTGCCTCACAGCTAAGACACTGCTTAGAATGCCTACATCCCACAACAGAGCACCTGAGTTTGACTCCCAGCTCTGGCTCCTGATTCCAACTTCCTCTAATGTGAACCGTGTGGGCAGAAAGTGATGGCTTAAGTAGTTGTGTACTTGTCACCCATGCTAGATACCTGGATTGCGTTCCTCCCTCTACATCTCACCCATTTCAGGCACTAGGCGCGTGGATCAGTAGACAAGAGTTGTCTTTTTGTCTTCATTTCTCCCTCTTGAAAAAATAAGTAAATAATTTTTTATAAGATAAGATTACCTTGTTGCAAAACATTTTGAAATCCACACATAGATTTTTTATAATACACTTTGGTATGAAAGTTTTGAAGTTCCCACCTATAAACAAACACACACACACACACACAGAGAGAGAGAGAGAGAGAGAGAGAGAGAGAGAGAGAGAGAGAGAGAGGTATATAAATTACATAAATTATCCTTACTCCAATATATGGTCTGAGCACCTTTGTCAAGGATCAGTTGGCTGTATGTGCAAGGATTGGTTTCTGGGCTCTCTGTTCTGTTCTACTGATCTACATGTCAGTTTTTATGCCATTGTTATTTTTTAACTATAGCTTGTGGTGTGCTTTGAGGTCGGTATTGTGATGTCTCCAGCTTATTTTTGTTCAGGATTGCTTTGGCTGTTCTGGGTCTTTAGTAGTTCCATGTGAACTTTGGGGTTTTCTGGTCCTGTAAAGAATGTCATCGGTGTTTTAATGGGGACTGCACTGGATCTTTGGATTGCTTTGGGTAGGGGGGACATTTTGATGATGTTGATTCTTCCAGTCCATGAGCACAGAATATCCTTTTATACGTTTGTGTGTCCTTGCTGCTTTATTTCATCAATGTTTTGTGATTTTCATTGAAGAAATCTTTCACTTCTTTAGTAAAATTTACTCCTAAATATTTTAATTTTTGCTGCTATTGTGAATGGGATTTCTTTCTTGATTTCTCTTTTATTAAACTCATCATCAGTGGATAAAAAAGCCACCCAGTTAAGAAATGGACGAAAGACCTCAATAGACAGTTCTCAAAAGAAGAAATACAAATGGCCTACAAATTTATGAAAAAAATGTTCAGGGAAATGTAAATCAAAACCATCATGAGATATCACTTCACCCCATTAGAATGGCTATAATCTAAAAGAGAGCAACAAATGCTGGCAAGGATGAGAAAAGGGAACACTTAGATACTGTTGGTGGAAATGTAAATTAGTGCAGCCACTATGGAATACAGTATGCAGACTTCTTAGAAAATTAGAAATAGACTTGCTGTATTATCCAGCAATCCCACTACTGGTGTATACTAAAAAGACATGAACATGTTTAACCAAAGGGATACCAGTACCACCGGCCATAGCGGCCACTTGGGGGGAAGGAAGACCTTTCTCTCTCTCTCTCTCTCTCTCTCTCTCTCTCTCTCTCTCTCACTAACTCTGCCTGTCAAAAAATTAAAAATTAAAAATTAAAAAAAAGAAAGCCTTTGGTTAAGCATTGGAATAATCTGAGAAAAGGCATCTAATATTCTTAAGGCACTTGATAGCCCACATTCTTTGATTTTTTTTGAATATATGATCTTGTTAGTAAGGTAAGAAATTAGATAAATGTATGTTTCCTTAAAATAGATGGTTTTCTAAAATGAATTGCTAAGTCAAATATTTCTGTTATAATTGTAAACATTTCTAAAAATTGAGACATTCTTCCACACTATAAAACTATTTTGCACTTAAGTTTTCTGGTTTTTATTCTTTGATTAGAAATTATTTACCAAAATAACACCCCCGAATCACTCTATGTAATAAAGTGCCTGGCTATGCTTCGAAGATGAATATACAGATGTTGCAGTGGAAATGTGCCTCTTTTCTGTGCTGTAATGAGGTCGGCCATTCTTCAACATTATCAATCTTTAGTTGGCATTTCCCCATTCTGAAAAAGAATCAGCAGGAGCCGATAGCATCTAGAAATGCAGGTATCCCAGAAGTTTGCCAGTCATGTAATTGCCTATAACTCACATCCTTCTTCTTTCCCTTGCTCAGAATGTTGAACAAGAGCCCGAACAGGCTGGAATTCCTAGAAAGAGCAGGCACCTGCTTCTCAGGAATTCATAAAGCTGGTGAGGAAATTCTCAGTGCTGATGTCATTAATGCTTTCATTCGCCTTTTTATACATTTATCTCTTCACCAAATATTTACTAAACAACTGTTATTGATGTAAAACTACAGAGACCAAAATGATGCCCAGTTTTTCCCCCCATTTTGTACTATAGAAGTAAGAAATGCCAGCAAATCACTAAAGAATGAAATTGGATCATTTTCCATGAGGTCCACAAGAACAGTAAAAGATGATTAATAAAACCTTAAAATCATACCTTATTAATTATTCTAAATACAAAGTCTTATGCCCTAATGGTATTTGAAAACATTGCAGAGTGATGTGAATCAGGACAGATGATGAGCCTCCTTTGCCTGATGGAAGTTAAATGAGCAGTCATGTTTATGGGCCAGTGTTGGGCGAGGTGGGTAAAGTTGCCTCCTCAGATGCCAGCATCCCATATGGGTGCCAGTTTGAATCCCGGTTGCTTCATGTTGGATCTAGCTCCCTGCTAAACGTCCTGGAAAAAGCAGAGGATGATAGTTCAAGTGTTAGGGCCCCTGCCACCCATGTGAGATACACAGAAGAAGCTCCTGGCTCCTGGTTTATCCCAGCCAACCCTGGCCATTGCTACTATCTGGGGAGTGAACCAGTGGATGGAATATCTTCTCTCTCCCTCTCTCTCTCTCTCTCTCTCTCTCTCTCTCTCTCTCTCTCCTTCAAATAAAAAGTCTTAAAAAAAAAAAAAAAAAGAGAGAGAGAGAGAAAGAGATGTTTATAGTTTGTGGGAAAAGCATCATCTCTTTCCGTCCTAGTAACCTGGCTTTCTACCTTTAGAGATCACATTTCAATATTGAATCTGTTAAAAACTAAAAACTAAAAATAAAGGAAAAAAAATTAAAATCTTTAAAACTCAATGTAAAATTAGGAGTTGGCATTAAGGCTTGTGGCAAAAATATCAGAGAGGATGCCCATGTCCCATACTAGAATACTTGGGCTCAATGCCTGCTTCTAGCTCCTGACTACAGTTTCCTCCAGTGCAGACTCTGTGAAGCAATGGTGATGAATCAAATTATGGTGTCCCTGCCACCTATGTGGGAGACCTGGATTAAGTTTCAGCTCCTAAATTTATCCTGGCCCAGCTCAGGCCATTGCAGACATTTGGAAAGTAAACCAGAAGGTACCTGCTCTCCATTGTCTGTCTTTTTCTGTCTCTCTCTTTCAAATAAATTTAAAAAATACTTTTAAAGGTAAAATTAACATCGTTTTGGGATGTTTAGGAATCATTTAGGAAAAATTGAACTTGTTTTTAAAGCTATCATTCCATAAATTTGGAATTCATCCCAAAGAGGAATTTTCTGTGTTAATATTCTACTATATAATAAGAAAAAGAAAAGCTAGAAAAAAATATGAATGATTTACATATCTATCTCTGAATTATTTAGTGTATACTTTAATTAGCAGATTTTTAAATGAGTGCCAAATCAAAATTACAAACACAATGTTGAATAATTTGCTAAAAATTTAAATTATGGACCAGAATGTTCTTTTTAGTGTACCTTAAGACAGACTTGACTCTTGCTGTTGAAAATGCCTTTAGAAAGATAAAATGATTGGTTTCTGTAAATTGAATGCTGATTTCCTAAAAGTAATATTCATTAGTTTTCTTTATACAGAGGCTGTGTTAATAGCTGCAAGATAAAGACATCATGGGTCAGTAAAGACAGATTGGGGACTACCAGGTGTGAAGTGGGAAAGAACAATTCAGGAAGGGGAGAAGGTACACTAGAATGGAAGCTTAATTAATGTTTGGAAAAAGAAAGAAAAATATCATTACTGAATTTCTACCATGAGTCAACTCATATCATAATCTTATTTAATGTTCATGGAAATTATAAAAGAGAATATTTCTTACCATTTTACAGATACAAGAATTAGGCTTAAATAAAACATCCAAGATCCCATTGCAGTCATGCCAGGAATGGGATTCACTTGTGTATCATTTCAGAGCCTGCTTCTAGGACCTTCTGCACAAAACAGGAGTCAGATAGATTATTCCAGAAAACAGGAACTATTTGTATACTGACCTCAAGAGAGTCTGAACAAACTATAAAAATGATTTATTTTTAATGACTCAGAGGTGTTCCTCCAAAATACTAAATAATTCCATTATTTTTTGCAATTCACAATGTCTTACAGCATGACAACTTTCTCAGTGTAACCACTGTTAGGCCACCAGTGGAGTGAGGAATTCTTGATTTTATTTGGGCTTTTACTGATAAAATTCCAAAGATTATTCAAATAATTCCTTGCTCTAACTATAAAATCCTTTCTACAGTATGAGGAAATCCTGAGATACTAATGAGTTCCTGCATGTGATGTTCTTTGAGTGCCCTAAAAGAAGGGGCTAAATATAAATGGGATGTTATTCTTATTTGTTCTCTTTTATTTGATGGCTTGCCAAAGTTGACTGAGTGTTTGTGGCTTGTTGATTCTGTTAGTCACCAGAAAATTGAAGCCACCCTTCAATGTTCAAGTAAAAATAGAGGTTAGTCAATGATTTAACTTCCACCTCCAGGCTGCTAGAAACTAAAATTCCAGTGATGCTTTTATTTCTATCACCTGAGTATGTGTCAGTTGGCCCTATACCACGATGTTAGATTTACTTGTTAAATTCAAGATTTATTAGTATGAGCAGGATGTGAACATCACAAAATTGTCCTCACAAAATTGGAGAGCTACTTTGAAATAGGTAAAGAAATGGGGAGGGGATAAAAATAGCTCTTAATGGACCTTGCAATATTCCAAGTGAACATATTTAACTTCATAAGGCACTGAAGATGTCATCAGTTTGGTGAACCAGAAGACAAGCTCACATAAAGAAATGTCTTTTTGACAGAGGAATGGATTATTTGCAAATGGACTTTAAATGCACTAGAGGTTGTTTATATCTGGCATAATATTGCTTTAAACCTAATCACACTGTTCATAATAGGAAACAGTCTCTAACTCAAGAAAAAAATTTTAACTCAACATGAAGAGTTGCTAATTTTATTATTCTCAACTCCTCTCAACTTCCCTTAACCCTATTTTTGTCCTTTCTCGCCAGGGTCATCAACATCTCTCTTTGTACTGACTTCTTTCCTTAAACATTTATACATGATCAATGTGTTATCTGCTTAAGACAAACAACTCCACAACTCAGCTCACAAACTTCTCCAGTGATTGTGTCATCTTATTCTTGTCATAGTGCATTTTGTGCTGCTGTAACAGAATGCCTAAGTCTGGGTAATTTATAAAGAACAGAGATCTACTGACCGTTCTAGAAGCTGTCCAAGTTAAGGGGCCAACATCTGGCAAAGGCCCTCTTGCTTCTTCATGCCATGATGAGAGGAGAGAGAGAAAGCACAGAAACTCAGCCTCAAGTCCTTTTATAATCAGCACAATCTGTTCTTAAGGGCACAGAACTAAGACCTATGTACTACCACTAGATTCCACTTTCTAATATTACTGTGTTGGGTATTTCTACACATGAACTTTGAGAAAGACATGGAAGCCA
Organism: Sylvilagus floridanus; assembly: GCA_949820135.1. Lineage (NCBI taxonomy): Eukaryota > Metazoa > Chordata > Mammalia > Lagomorpha > Leporidae > Sylvilagus > Sylvilagus floridanus. The sequence continues at coordinate 64,310,382 of OX463244.1, forward strand.
TAGCATTCTGCATTGCCAATTTTTCTTCAATGTGTTTGCTTTGTATTATATACATAGTAAATACACAAAGCATATTTGTATAATATTTTCCTAGTGCATGAGGCGTTCTTCTGTTTCATCTTATCACTTGCATTTGATTGATTAATTGTTTCCATCTATGTGTATCAACTTGATTTTCATCCACAGATGCTTTACAATCTCTGTTCCTAGGCTGTTGTCTTTTCCTACAATCCATCTCATATATTTTTCCCATCAAATCTGCTTTTTTCCCCCTATTTCAATAAAAGGCAGCTCCATCCACTTCATTTTCCAAGCCATGAATCTAGGAGTTATCCTTTATTCTTCCCTTGTCCATACCTCCTATATTTAGTTAACCATTGCACATTGCCAACTCTTTACCCTAAAGATTTATGTTATGCATTTGAAAGGCAGAGTTATAGAGAGGGACACACACAGAGAGAGAGAGAGAGAGAGGGAGAGAAAGACATAAAGAGAGAGAGAGAGAGAGAGAGAGAGAGGAGACAGAGAGAGACACACAATCTTCCATCTACTGGAAATGGCTGCAATCACTAGGTCTGAAGCAGGAGCCTGGAACTCCACCCAGATCACCCCCAAGGATAGCAGGGGCTCAAGTACTCGGACCATCTTCCATTGCTTTCCCAGGCACATTAGCAGGGAGGTGGATTAGGAGTGGAGCAGCCAGGTCTAAACCTGTGTTTATATGGGATGCTAGTGTCTCAGAATGAAGCTTAACCAGCTGCACTACAATGCCAGCTCTCTAAATATTTATTAGATCTGCCTATTTCTTTCCATCTCCATTTATCTGTTCAGGATATATTACCATTATCTCCCTGAATTACTGGAACTGCCTCCTAATTCTCCCATCTATTATGCATACCTGATCTAAAATGATCTTCCTAAACGTAAATACAATCCTATCACTCACCTGCTACAATCTTTTCTCTTTGTCTTTATTCAGTTCTTTCATTCACCCTGCTTGCTAATCCCCAACTGCACCATTTATCCCGCTTTGACCAATCTATTCTATAGTAAAATTGAGATTTTTCTATTCCTTGAATCTGCTCTGTGTTAACACTTTCAAATGTGCAGCTAATACTCTCTGCAACACCCTTTCCCCATTTTATTCTCTTAAAAACTGAGAAAGTCTTTAACATCTTTTATATCTCCACCCTTTCTAGAAGCCTCCCCTGTTTTTTTTAGAAACATTTATACTCTATTCCAGATTCTAACTAAAGACTTTGCAAGTACTGAGTGTGTAATAAAATTTGTGAATGAATAAGCACTTCCAAAAAAAGGCATCACTGAAGCACACAGTCATTAATAGCCAATCACATCCTTGCTTTATATCAAAGAACACTGATTCAAATCCCTCCAAACAGCATGACCATCTAACTGTTCATCCTTACCAGGCCATTTCTGATAACAAAAGGGGTAATATCAATAACTTATAGGTCAACAGGGTAAAATAAGAATCTTGCAGACAAATCATGAGCAAGGCAGATAATATAAATAAGTAAAGCACAAGTACATCTGCATTTTCTGGTGGGATAGAGATGTTCTATTGATTTGGAGGTGGAAATAACTACACACTTCCAGGGAATTGTTACCAGGTGGAAAAACCAACCTGGTCTTGTCAGACCACTTGACTTAGAAGAAAAAGAGTAAATCCTTATTTTACTTGTTATATGCAATGTTTTAATATACCTTCAGGACACTTTCATAAAAACAAAACAGCTTTAAGGATAGGCAGAAGTGACAAGTCATTGCACAAGTCAGGCACACAGGCATAACATCAGTCATTGAATAGGGAAGGTTACCCCAGTCATTACATCTTCATTTGCTGGATCTTAGCAACATTCAGAGTCCCAAGCCAGGGTCCATGCATCCAGGATATTAGAAGAGTGTTTAAGAGGTCCTAGAACATCTTAATATCCTAAACTTGGGATGACTACACCAAAATATCATTGCTGGTATAGATATAAGGGATATTTCACAAAGGCTCCCAGAGTGACTTTTATTTCTGAAATATTGTGATGAATTTTATTTTCTTGTTCACTCATTATGTAGTAACTTCCTACATGTGGTCTGCATCATTACTAGATAATAAGTATTCTGATTGTCATTTATCCTGCCTCCACTCCAAAATTTTGCATGTCAGTTGAAACCAAAATCATCACTTCAATAAATTTGAGTCAGAAAGATTTAGCACAGCTTCCCCAATATCCCGAATTCTTAATTCCCAATTTGCCCATGAGAAGTATCTGTCTAATATCCATAGTTCATTTTCCAAGCTGTTACCCAGTATAATAATAATACATGTGGAATTATGTCATGATCAAGGACTGAATGAGTCATTCCCAAGCAGCTGTGTTGTTTATATGCTCCAAATATATACAAAACAGATTTGCAAGCATGATTATACTGCAGATATAATTAAAGAATGAGCCACAAAGAAACTTGACATCATCTGGTCCAGCCTCTTCATGTTACAGATGAGGAAACATTACCCAAGGGAAGCTGAGAAAATTCCTGGGCATCATACAACCTGCAAGATGCTGTATTCAATGTTTGAATGCCACCATAGTTTATGAGTGACAGAAGTTTCAGCCTGTGGGTAAGGTTAAAGGTTACATAAATTGGGGTGGAGGAGTTTGGGAACTGAAATAGTTACACTAGTTGGTTACCTAAGACAGACTTTGCAGAGATGTAAACTAAATTCCCAATGACCTCACCACAGTGCAGGGGTGGACTCTCTGCTGAGGTATTAGGCCTGCTCAGGTATCTGAGGGTCAGAGAGTGGTGCTCACAAGGAAATGCCTCGCACACCCACTGAGTACTGGAAATGCTTCAGCCTTATTTTGTTCTCTAATTTCATCAACTCCCAAGTTTCTACTGTAGTCACAGACCTCATTCCATATCCTCATTTTTATTTGGTTTAGATGTTTCCCTTTCTCCTTGCCTGACTCGTGGCCGCCCTGGCCCATGATACTCCAAAGAAATGTCACTGTTTTGTTGACATGTTTTATGTAATATTCTGGCTCTCTCCTCATCACTACAGAAATCTGGATTCCCTATGGCAGAAATAATTTCCTTACAAACATTCAAGTAAACTTTTTTATTCTCTTTCCTGCCTCCTATTTCCTTGTTCACTACATCACCCAAAATCTCAGGTCACTCTCACCCTAGAGTCCTAATTTCATCAAGAATATTTATTTTGGAAACAGAAACCATTTTCTCCTCCTCTGGTCTATAACCACTGTCTTGGTGAGAACCTAACTGAAAGATTTGTACTTGATCTTGAATGATCCTAACTTATCCTCCTTCCCATTCAGCCCATTCTCCATAAAGCCACCAGTTTTCTCTGGAAACCCCAAATTTTCTGTATAAAACACTGTAATGATATTATGTGCCTTATCACTTCCAACATAAAGTCGAAAAACCTTAATAGTAAAAATGCTTTGACCTTATAAATTATATATTGTATATGCTTTGACCTAGTGAATTAATCTAATGAACTTACTCTTAAGACATAATCAGAGATTTATTTGTTTTCAATAATGTTCATTGTAATGTTATTTAGAATAACAGAAAGAGAAAGGAACTTCAATATTCCCAAGTAGAAAAATAATTCAAAATTTTAGAATATCTATAGAGTGGGTTATACAAAAATTATGTTTCTCAAAAGTTCAACTGCTAGTCAAAATGAATAAGCCTACCATAGTTTAACACCCAAAATGATTATAACTAAATGTATGAGGCAAAATGCATAAAGAATTTTCTGAGGACTCTGAATAGCATACAATACTGGAGGAAAGAATCCAAATGAGTGTTCCTTTCCTAGGATTTTTTTTCTTGCTCCTATAGTATAGAACTCTAATAAGAGAAATGTGGTGGTGATAAGGACACTTAAGATTGCCAGAGAAATCTAATCATTGTGGCCAGAAGATTGGGCAAACTGTTCTCTGCAAGACAGAAAATGTGGGGGAATCCAAAAGAAGATAATTGAATAAGGGAATTCCATGCTATCCAAAGGGATTTCAAGAAGCATATGGAAAATTGAATGAAAACATAAAAATAGAAAACAAAAATTTAATTTTTTAGCATAAGCTTCATCAAATTTAAAAACATATGTAAGCAGTGATACCAGCCATTAAGTTCACTCTTAAAAAGCCGGGGTCCTAGGATGTTAACCATGTCCGTGCAATTTTTTTTTTGTATTACTAACTGAGGGGTGAACAATGGATTCTCTTAAAAGATTTTTTTAAGATAGGAAACAAAAAAGTCAGAAGTCAAATCAGAACTTTAAGGTGGATGCCTAATGATTTTGCAATGAAACTCAAAGTTATCCTCGTGCGACGAGAAAAGGAGCAAAAGCATTGTTGTTGTGGAGGAATACTCTCTGGGGAAGCTTATAAAGCTTTGGCTAATGTTTCAAAACACTCTCTCAGTAAGGTGTTAGTCTTTGGCTGGTCAGAAAGTCAACAAGAAATGCCATAAGCATCCCATGACCTTCACTCTTGCTCCATTTCTACTTCTTGGTACCCATTGTTCTGATTATGATTTGCTTTTAGGATCACACTGGTAAGGCCATGTTGCATCTGTTGTTGAAATTCTTCAAAGAAATGATTCATAATCTTGATCTTAATAGTTTAAAATTCCCACTGAAAATTCTATTCTCATCTGCAGCTGATCTAGGAATAACAGTTTGGAACCTCAGTAAGCAAAAAGTTTTCTTCATGTAATTTTTTCAGCAGAATTATGTAAACTCAATCAATTTAGATGTCTACAGTTTTCACTATTGTTTGTTCCAGTAATTGTCAGTCTTCTTCTATTGGGATGCATTTAAGACTAATTTCTTCCTACCACATTGATATGGATGGTCTGCCACTTCAGACTTCATCTTCAACATCACCTCATTTGTTCTCAAACTTAGCTATCCATTTGTAAACTGAAGATATCTTTTGGAAATTGTGCCCATCAACTTTTCATAATTTTCAATGATTTCACCATTCTACCATCAATATAATATGTGTCCTTGCTTCAATTTTAGCAGAATTTATGTTGCTCTTATATGGCCTGTTTTAAACTAATATCTTATCCTTTTAAGGATCTCAATTTAGATCAAATCCAGACATGGTATAATATTAGTACAAATTATTTTGGTGAAAATAATTTGAAAATCCATGTATAGTTTTTATTAATATTGAATTAATATTTAATTAATTAATATTGATTTTCAATGAACTTTTTGAAAATTCCTTATAAAAGCCACAATAATAAAGATAAGGTAACATTGCTTAAGAGATAAACACTGAAGCCAATGGAAAAACACAGACCCCAAAACTATATCTATACAAATACAAAAATACAGATTCTGGCAAAAGTGCAAATCCAGTTCAATGGAGAAATTTCAGTCTATTTTAAGGTAAACAAATTTCGTGTAATTCATACATAAAAATCTAGGAATATAGCAGTATTTCCCACTCTACCCTCCCTCTGCATACACTCTCACACTACTTCCTTCTTCCTCTCTTATTATTTCTCTTAATTTTTACAATGATCTACTTTTAGTTTACTTTATACTCATAAGATTAACCCTACATTAAGTAAAGAGTTCAACAAATACTAAGAAAAAAAAAAACCTGTTTCTCAACAGTAGAGACAAGGGCTACAAACAACCATCAAATATCAAAATGTCAATTTCACTCCTATGCATTACATTTTGGTACTCTATTGGTTACCACAGATCAGGGAAAACATACGTTATTTCTCTTTTGGGGACTGGCTTATTTCTTTAAGTATAATTTTTTCCAGTTGCATCCATTTTGAGGCAAAAGACAGGATCTCATTCTTCTATTACAGCTGAGTATCATTCCATACTACAGTTATACCACAATTTCTTCATGTAGTCATCAGTTGATGGACATCTGGGTTTATTCCATTTCTTAGCTACTGTGAATTGAGCCACAGTATATGTGGAGGTACAGATCACTCTTTCAAATGCTGATTTATTTTCTTTGGGTAAATCCCAGGAGTGGGATTGCTGAGTCATAGGGTAGATCTATTTTCAGATTTCTGAGCTATCTCCATATTGTCTTCAAAAATGGCTGCTCAGGTTTACATTCCAGCCAACAATTGATTAAGGTACCTTTTCCTCCACATCCTCACCAGCATATTGTTTGTTATTTCTGTATGAAAGCCATTCTAATGCGGATGAGGGGAAACTTCATTGTGGGGAGGGCCTAGAGGAACTTCCTAAGCCTGCCTCGAGTTTGAAGACCTGTCTTTAAGTTTCAAATCCCTGGAGGTAAACAACCCAGCCCTAAGGTGCTTTTGTCTATCGATCACTGAGGTGGTATAATAGGATTGGCTAAGACCCTTTTGTGTCACATCACCCCACCCCTTGCCCGCATCAGCTTTATAAACACCTCCCTTTTACAATAAAGTGAGATCCTCCTTCGACTGGACTCTGCACTGCGTCTGATTGTCCCCTGGGTTCAGGGAGGCTGAGTGGTAGGTGGCGCATTTCCCCTCAGCCAAGACAGGCTGCAGGCAGCCTGCCTAATTCTCTGGCGGTGAAAGGGAAGAGTCACCAAACTTCATTGTGGTTTTGATTCACATTTCTCTGATGGCTAGTGATCCTGAGCATTTTTTGATGTGTCCGTTGGCCATATGAATTTCTACTTTTGAAAAATGCCTGTTCAAGTCCTTTTTGCCATTTCTTAAATGGGTTGTTTCTTTTCATTGTTGTTGAGTTTCTTGAGTTCATATAGATTCTGGATATTAATTCTTTATCAATTGCATAGTTTGAAAATATTTTCTCTCATTCTGTCAGTTGCTTCTTCACTTTGCTGAGGGTTTCTTTTGCAGCACAGAAGCTTCTCAGCTTGATGTAATTCCATCTATCTATTTTGGCTTTGATTTCCCATGCTTCTGGAGTCTTTCCCAATAACTCTTTGCCTATGCCAATGTCTTTCAGTTTCCCTAATCTTCTTCTTTAGTAATTTGATGATATCAGGTTGTAGACTTAGACACTTGATCAATTTTGAATTAATTTGTATATAAAATTTAAGTAGGGGTATTGTTTCATACTTTTGCATGGGGAGACACAATTTTCTCATGAGCATTTGTTGAAGAGACATTCCTTTTCCCCAAGGATTGATTTTAGCTAGTTTGTCAAATATTAGTTGGTTATAGAATCATGGATTGATTTCTGAAGTTTCTATTCTGTTCCATTGGTCTGGATATCTATTTTTGTGCCAATACAATGTTGTTTTGATTATAACTTTCCTGTAGTATGTCTCAAAAGCTGGTATTGTGATGCTTTTGGCTTTATTTTTGATATTGAATATTTCTTTAACTCTTCAGGGTCTCTTGTGTTTTCATATGAATTTTAGCATCATTTTTTCTAGATCTGAGAAGAATGCCAGAGGCAATTAGATTGGGATCAAATTAAATTTGTAAATTGCTTTTGATAAATGGACATTTTGATGATATTAATTCTTTCAATCAATGAACATGGAACATTTTCTTACATTTTTTTGTATCTTCTATTTCTTTCTTTAACATTTTATAATTTTCATTGTAGAGCTCTTTGACCTCCTTGATTAAATTTATTAAAAGGTGTTTAATTTTTTGTGGCTCTTGTGAATGCGATTGATCTTAACAATTGTTTCTCAGCCATGACACTGTCTGTGGATACAAAGGCTATTGATCTTTTGTGTTAATATTTTATGCTACCACTTTACCAAACTCTTTAATGAGTTCCAATAGTCTCTTAGTGGAATATTTTCAGTCCCCTATATACAGAATCATTTCATCAATAAATAGTGATAATTTGTCTCTTCCTGTCCAATTTATATTCTTATGATTTCTTTTTCTTGCCTAATGACTCTGGCTGAAACTTCCAAGCCTATACTGAATAGCAATGATGAAAGGGTATATCCTTGTCTGGTTCTACATCTTAATGGAAATGCTTCCAAATTTTTCCCATTCAATAAGATGCTGGCTGTGGGTTTGTCATAATTTGTCTCAATTGTGTTGAGGAACATTCCTTCTACACCCAATTTGCATAAGATTTTATCAAGAAACATATTATATTTTATGAAATACTTTCTCTTCATCTACTGAGATAATCACGTGATTTTCATTTTTCAGTTTGTTTATGTGGTATATCACATTGATTGATTAGCAAATGTTGAACCATCCCTGCATACCAGGGATAAATCCCACTTGGTCCATGTGAGTGATCTTTCTGATGTGTTGTTGAATTCAAATAGCTAGTATCTTGCTTTATGGCCTAGTATATGATCAATCCTAGAGAAAATTCTATGAACTGGTGAAAAGAATACATATTCTGCAAGTGTGGAATGAAAGATCCTTTAGATATCAGTTAGGTTCTTTAGGTCTATAGTGTCTATTATCTCTGTTGTTTCTTTGTTGATTTTCTGTTTGGTCAACCTGTCCATTGATGAAAGTGGAGTATTGAAGTTCCCCATTACTATTGTATTGGAGCCTATGTCTCCTTTTAGATGCATTAACATTTGTTTTAAATAACCAAGCACCCGGCCAGTGCCATAGCTCACTTGGCTAATCCTCCGCCTGTGGCGCCGGCACACTGGGTTCTAGGTCCCGTCAGGGGCACCGGATTCTGTCCCGGTTTCACCTCTTCCAGTCCAGCTCTCTGCTGTGGCCTGGGAAGGCAGTGGAGAATGGCCCAAGTGCTAGGGCCCTGCACCCACATGTGAAACCAGGAGGAAGCACCTGGCTCCTGGCTTCAGATTGGCCTGGTGCGCCGGCCACATCATGCCCATTGTAGCACGCCAGCCATAGGGGCCATTTGAGGAGTGAACCAATGTAAGGAAGACCTTTCTCTCTCTCTCTCTCACTGTCTAACTCTGTCAAAAAAAAAAATAATAATCAAGCACCCTGGATTGGGTGCTTATACATTCATTTTAGTCACATCTTCCTTTTGAATTGATCCTTTCACCATTCCAAAGTGGTCTTCTTTCTCTCTTTTAATAGTTTTTGTATCGATCTATTTTGTCTGATATTAGGATGACTACATCTGCTCATTTTTGCTGTCCTTTAGCATGGACTTTGTCCATCCTTTCACTTTCAGTAGCCATGTATCCTTGATGGTGAGGTATGTTTCTTATAGGCAACAAATAGATAAGTCTTGGTTCTCAATCTATTCAGCCAGTCTGTATCTTTTAATTGGCCAATTTAGGCCACTTACATTCCAGGTTCTTATTGATAAGTAACTACAGGGCCCTGCCACTTTTCCATAAATATTCCCTATTATTTGCTTTGGATTTCCTTTGTACTTTTACTGAGAGATTTTCTGTTTTCACATTCTTTCATTATGATTATTATCTTTCTGTATTTCTCTGTGTAGTACTTCCTTAACATCATTTGTAAGGCTGGATGTGCGGTGACAAATTCTTTCAATTTCTGTTTATTATTAAAGGTATTTATTTCACTTTCAGGCATAAATAAGAGCTTTGCAGTGTACTGTATTAATTACAATCTATTTTATAAATATTTCTGGAAAAATGAAGCACATATGTGAAGAATTAGAAAAAAAATTCAATGCATACTTTATACCTTACACAAGAATTAATTCAAAGGAGTACATAGACCTAAATCCTAAATGTAAATACTTACCTTGTAAAACTTTCAAATTAAAGTCCTATTGGAAAATTTTCTCTTGGTTAAAAGGTTGTAAATATACTAAAATGCAATTTATACAGGAAAAAAATCAAAAAACTTTTACTTCATGAAAAACGTAAATTTTTCCCTGTAAAAAGATTTTAAAAAACAAGTCACATACTAGAAGAAAAGATTTGCCAATAACCTGTTAAGGAACTTGATCCAGGTTAAATAAAGATTTCTGAAATCTTGATAGTAAGGAAATAGGCAATCCATTCTAAAAAGGCATACAGGAGGGGCTGGCGCCTTGCTTACTTGGTTAATCCTCCACCTGCGGTACCGACATCCCACATGGGCACTAGTTCTAGTCCTGGCTGCTCCTCTTCTAGTCCAGCTCTCTGCTGTGGCCCAGGAGGGCAGTGGAGGATGGCCCAAGTGCTTGGGTCTCTACATCCGCAAGGGAGACCAGGAGGAAGCACCTGGCTCCTGGCTTCAAATCAGTGCATCTCCAGCCATGGTGGCCATTTTGGGGGTGAACCAATGGAAGGAAGATCTTTCTCTCTGTCTCTCTCACTGTCTATAACTCTACCTGTCAAATAAGTTTTTAAAGAAAGGCATACAGGAGTCGGTGCTGTGGTACAGCAGGCTAAAGCCATGGACTATATTGCCAGTATCCCATATGGGCACCAGTTCAAGTCCTGGCTGCTCCACTTCTGATCCAGCTCCCTAGTAATGTGCCTGGGAAAGCAGCAGAGGATGGCAAAAATACTTGGGCCCCACACCCAGAAGGAGCTTCTGACTCAACTTTGAAATGGTTCAGGTCCAGCCATTGTGGCCATTTGGGGAGTGAACCAATGGATAGAAGACCTCTCTCTCTCTCTCTCTCTCTCTCTCTCTCTCTCTCTCTCTCCCTCTAATTCTGACTTTCAAAGAAAAATAAAAGGCATACAATAGCAAAACAGATTTCACCCAAAAAGATACTTGGATTAAAATATTAAAATAAACACATGAGGGAGGGACATTTGATGCAGCAGCCAATATGCCACTTGGGACATCCACATCCCATATCAGAGCACGTGTGTTACAATCCCTGTCCCATTTCCAATTCCACCTTCCAGCTAATGTGTACCTCTGGTGGCAATAGGTGATGGCTCTAGTGCTTAGGTCTTTGCTACACATGTGGAAGACCTGGATTGAGTCCTGGCTCCTGGATTCAGACTGGCCTAGCTGTATTTGTTGCAGGTATATTGGGTATGAACCAGCAGATGGAAGACTATGTCTCTGTCTCTCTCCTTTTGTTTATTTGCCTTACCTATAAATTAAATGAATATATTTTTAAAATACATGAAAAAATGTCCAACAACATTAATCACCAAGGAATGAACATTAAAATCACCAGCTATCAGTACACATCCATTTAATGACTTAAAAATACTAATGATATCAAGTGCAACTGTGGATACAGAGAAACAGGTATTTAAGAATGTACACTGGTAAAGCCACTCTGGAAAACAGCTTGCCAGATTTTTATAAATCTAAATATAGACTTCAATTTATAATTGAGCAATCTCATTCTTATATATTTACCCAAATACATTACTGTTTGTTAGTATTGGTGGTGATGGAGGGATTAACAACAATGGCAAAACTTGGGAGACAAGTGAGACAACTACTCTGTCTTGATTATGGTGGTGATTGCACAATTCTTCATTCGCCAAAGTTCAGAGAATCATATAGCTAAATGAATGGTTTTTAATCTAGTAGACTTTTAATTAATAAATTTGTGTTTTAAATTTTATGTTTAGAAGAATCTTTAATTACTTGAGAATTTTCAGAAAATCAGGACTAAAAATTATTTCCCAATTTTGTGAGGAAAGCAAAAATCAGAAAAAAAATGCAGAAGAGAAACTTGAAAATATTAGCCCCGGAAGCTATCATATCAAGATGGAGAATTTAAGGGTGCATTTTTTCTTTCCTTTCTTCTGTTTTTCTCCAAACTATCTACAAAGAACATTCACTGTTCTTTAAGTCAGTAAATATCAATGCTGTTTGAAAACTTGGTCCTGGCTGATAACTACCATTGGATGTGCCTGTATGACAACTTGAATGTTCTCAAATACTATGTATGTATCAAGTAGAATTATTCCCCCTCAACGTTCTCCTTTATATTTGCTCTCTCTGTGAAAGGCTCATCATCCATCCATTCTCCCAGTCCTCCAAACTGAACTCAAAATGAAATTAACCCTGCGTCCTCCCTATTTCACATCTCTCCTCCTAACTCCATCCATTCTCCTGCATTCTGTTCCTCTAACCTCCTAAGTATCCAGTGAATTCATTTCTTCCCACCTCCACTTGTACTACCAGATTAGAGAGCTAATTATCTTCTTCCAGAAGGCTGTAAAATTTTCCTATTATGTTTCTCTGTTTAGAATGGCTTTCCACTGATCACATGTTCACACTGCCAGCCGGGTAATCTTGGTGGAAAACAAATTTGACCATATACTTCTGCTTTAAACATATTGATGGTTATCTCTTGCCTGTAAAATGAAGCTCACACTTTCTAATGTAGTATATATGAAGTATATATGTAGTATATGAAGTATATATGAAGTATATATGTCGTATATGAAGTATATATGTAGTATATGAAGTCCTCTGTTCATTAGATATTCTGAAAATATTTTAAAATTGAATTAATAAATGAAGGAGCAAAAGAACATGCTATACTTGTAAGTATATCTGCAGAAGATAAACATAAATACATGATTTATTCAGCACTCACCATATTACCCTCACTCCCTCAACTAAACAATTTCTCTTACATTTCTACAGGAAGCAGGTGAGATTCCAATATGAAATTCCTGTAAGAGGGCTTTACAGGTAAAATCAGCTCTGTAATTATTATAATATTTTCCTAGCACCTACTAACACTCTTTTATTCTTTTTGACTTTCTCTCTTAAATATTTGACTGAAGAAAGAGGCCTGAAAACAGACCTAAATCATTATTGTCCATTGTCAACGCTCCTACCTGTCTAAGCACTCTTATGAAATGTAGTAAGATAAACAGGGACGAAAATCCATTTTGACTTTGCATGTGAAGGGAAAAGTTAAAGTCACTATGTGATTTATAGGTCTATTTATTTAATATTGTAGCCTTTATACATTGATCTATTAAAATATTATTTCACTTCCTTATTTCCATTTGCAAAACACATGAGCTGGTAAGATCATAAAACTTATTATTATAATGTACTACTTTGAATCAAATACTGTCTGCTTGTATTATGGTTTTATATGTCATTGCAGACATGAAGATGAAGTGAAAACATTTGTCAAAATTACATGTAGTATCAAAGAAGGAAAGGTGCCCAGCATAATCTTCTTTCTGTCTGAATGGCATTTAGATTCTAGAGTCTCCTTCATGGCTTTTCCCTTTCTGAATGGGTGCTGGAATGGAACAGATCTTTGTTTATTACACATTTCTTGGAAAGATTTGTATGATCATCTCAAAACACTTTCCTTTCCCAGAATGTAATGAATTCAGAATAGCAAATGGGCATTTCATATGTTCAGTGGATTTGTTTGTCTCAAAATTAATTTCATTGTGCTTTATCAAATAACAGTATTTTGCAATCCAATTGAATTATACATATGATCATGTATATTGTTTTTTCTTTTTGGGTATTTAGTAAAATGAAAGGCTTTTAGTAGAAGATTAGCAATTAATATAGAATAAATACTTACTCAAGTAAATTTATTCGTGAATGGCATAGAATTTTAACATTTGAAATAGAATTGTGCTTATGTTTTTATTATACTATGATCATCAAAATGTAAGGTAATTATTTTAATGTGTGTTTTTTAATAAATAAAATTCTTTGTTTTTAAGTCAGGAAAGTATAAGGAAGGCAAAATAGCACCGTTAAGTTAAGCTAACACTTGTTATTTCAAAAATAAATTAATAAATAAAACTAATACGTTCATGTTGGAAGCAAACCAAAGGATGCAAGAAAGCATATATAAAAGATAAAACTCATTCTCTTTCTTCACTCAGAATTCACTGCAATTTATATAGTAACAGTTAATATTTTCTAAAACCCTCAAATACAGTACTTCTTCAAAAGAAATAAACACTCTGCTGTACTTGGATTTTTATTATTGGCTTATTTGTATATCTGTTTTATGTTTTTAATCATTTCTCTAGGATTTATTATACAGCTTCCATATAGCACAGTGTACACCAAATAATAAGCCAAATCATGTATATGTCCTCCATCATGTTTTTATATGCTCTTGTCATATATTTTATTACTTCATGTTATGGAGCTTTATTATTTTTGTTTAAAATAGGCCATTTTCTGGGGCAGGCATTTAGCCTAGTTGGTAAGAAGCCTGTGAGATGCCAGTATCCCACAGTAGAGTGCCTGAATTTGAGTCACGACCCCAGGACCTGGTTCCAGCTTCCTGCTTGAGTGCATCCCAGGAGACAGCAGGGGATGGCTCAAGGTGTTGGGTCCCTGACAACCCCTTTGTGGACCTAGACTCAGTTCTTGGCTCCCAGCCTTTGCTTAACCCACTCTTGACTATTTTGTCCATTTGAGGTGTGAACCAGCAAGCAGAAACTCTAATACTGGATTTCTTCATCTCTCTGTCTCTCTCTCACTCTTGCTCTCTCTTTTTTGTTCGCAAATAAAAATAAAAATCAGAGGAAATACTCAGTATGAACTCTTTAAAAAACAAATGTCATGGGCTCAGTGCTATGGAGCAATGAGTTAAGCTTTTGCCTGATATGCTAGCATCCATATGGATGTCAGTCCTAGTTCCAGCTGCTCCACTTCTGATCCAGCTCCCTGCAAATGCACCTGGGAAAGCAGTGGCAGATGACCCAAATGCTTGGGCCCCTGCACCAACACAGGAGACCCAAATGAAGCTCCTCACTCCTGGTTTTGGCTTGACCCAGCTCTGGCCATTGTGGCCATTTTGGGGAGTAAACTAGTGGATGGAAGAACTCTCTGTCTCTTTCTATCTCTCTCTGTCTCTGACTCTCTCTCTCTCTCTAACTCTGCCTTTCAAATAAATAAATAAATTTTAAAATATCAAATTTCAAAAGAAATTGAAATGAAAAAAATTATATACATGCTTAAAATTTTCAGTGCTCCTCATTTCTGTATATTAATCCAAATTGCTGTTTTGTATCTTTTTCAACCTGAAGTTAATATTGCATGTCTGCTGATGATTAATTCTCTGTTTTCATTTGTCTAAAAAAGCTTTTACTCCTTCTTGATTTTTGTTTTTTCTTTATTATTACTTTAATTGTACATAATTATGGGTTACTGTGTGCTAATTCAACAAATATATTCAATATGTGATGGTCAAGTCAGGTTTGTCAGCACTTCCATCACCTTAAACATTTAAAAAGTTTTTCCAAGAACAATTTTGTATATTTATGGAGTACAGTGTGATGTTTCAATAAATATATACACTATGTGTTATGACCAAATCAGCATAACTAACATTTCTCTGTCATTACTTTACTTTTGGGGCCGATACATCAGTCATCGTGAACTATGGTCAGCTCAGTGTGCTGTGGAACACTGGAACTTACTCCTTCCACCTAAGTTTTGGTACCTATTGCCCAGCTACCCTCCACCTGCTCCTGCATCCCCATCATTCTGAACCCCTAGTAATCACCATTATATATTCAGATTAGCTTATTTTTTTAACATCACATATGAGAAAGAACATGCAGAATTTCTCAAGAGTCCAACTCACTTCATTTAATGTGCTGAAATATTCTTGTCCTAGATACAGAATTCCCTGTGGAAAGATTATTTTTCTTCTAGCTTTTTAAAAATGTTATTACACTGTGTCCTGGCTGGTGAAATGTCTGACAGGAAGTAATTTGCAATTTGTTCATCTGTATGGAATGAATCTTTTTTCTCTGATTGCTTTCAATATTTTTTCTTTGTCACTTGTTTTTAGCAATTTGGTTATACTTTCTGATCTGCTTGTGTTCATTGAGCTGTTATAGTATAAAGGTTTACAGTTTTTAAGAAATTTTGAACATTCTTGACCTTTTATCCCTCAAATGTTTTTCTATGCACCTACTCAATTTTGTAAGTTAAACAACTTGGTTTCATTCCTCTTCTCACCTATATAGTTTTGAGTCAATTTTCCTCACTATATATTGTTTTCAATAGTTCCTATTGTGTGTCTTCAGATCCATTAACCTTTTTTTTTCCTACATTGTCTAATCTCATGCTAATGATATGTGTTATGGTCTGAATTACATCACACCCAAAATTTGTTTGTTGAAATCTTAACCCCCAGACTTCAGAATGCCACTGTATTAGGAGATAGGGTCTTTAAAGGAGTCATTAGGGGAAGATGAGGTCATTAGCTTCCAGTGTGACTGGTATCCATATAAGCAGGGACTAGGACATAGAAGCAAAACCATATCATGAATCCAGGAGAAGACAGCATGTACAAGTCAATAAGACAAAGAGAGAGTGAGAAAGAGAGAGGTTTCAGAATGAAATCAACCCTACTGGTATCTTCATCTTGGATTTCAAGCCTCAAGGATCATGAGAAAATAAATTTTCCATTAAAGGACCTAGCCTGCAGTACTTTGTTATGGCAGCCTGACAAATTAATGAATCATCCATCTATTTTTTACTTTAAATACTGCATTTTCCATATGTAAAGTTCCACTGGGCTCTTTTTTAAAAATTTTCAAATTCTCCCCTCATCAGTACTGATTGGTTCTAAGTTCTTGAATATGTGGGACATATTTATAACATTTTTTTAATGTGTTTGTGTGATAATCCCATTATCAGTGTTATTTCTGGACTATTAATTGATGTTTTTCATTATAGGTCACATGTTTTATGCTTCTTTGCATGTCTGATCATTTTTTATTGGATAGCATATATTTTGACTGTTGAATTGTTGTGACCTAGGTTTCAGTGTATTTCTTTCTCTTTTTTAAAAAAGATTTATTTATTTATTTGAAAGTCAGAGTTCCACAAAGAAGGAGAGGCAGAGAGAGAAGGAGGTCTTCCATCCACTGGTTCACTCCTCAATTGGCTGCAATAGCCGGAGATGGGCAAATCCAAAGCCAAGGCCAGGAACTTCTTCTGGCTCTCCCATGTGGGTGCAGGGGCCCAAGGACTTGGGCCATCTTCTGCTGCTTTCTGAGGCCATAGCAGAGAGCTGGATCACAAGTGGAGCAGCCGGAACTCAAACAGCCCCCACATGGGATGCCTGCACTGCAGGTGACCACTTTACCTGCTACTCCACAGCTCCAGCCCCTCCTTGTATTTCTATAAAAGGCACTTAACTTCATTGATGAATGCTGTTAAGTTATTTGGAGCCAGTTGGATCCTTTGGAGGCTCTTTTATAAGGCTAGATCAGGTCCAGGGAAGCTTTTAGTCTAGCATATCTTACTACAATGAATAAGGCAATGCCTACTGAGGAGCTACTGAGTGCATTGCACATTGGAGCTTTCTAAAGCACTGCTGGAATCCCAAACACTACTCAGTCCCATGTAAGCTCCAAGACTTGCTAAGCCTGCTGCTTTATGATGTCCTTTACCCAGCCTGGGTGTTCTTCTCATAGATGTACAGATTAGCAGTTAGCTACGGATTTACTTTCCAAAGGAAACTTAATCTTAATAACTTACTATACATTTTCTTATGTCTTTACAATATGATTTTTACTATGAAATAGCATAATGTGTGTTTTCACTTACTGTGGTCTTCCTTAAATTCTCCATAATACCATAAACTACGGTATTTCTAGTACTGTACATCTTATACTTAATTTACTCAGATATTTTGACTCTTTAATAATTATATCAATAAGGAAAAGTCAACGTCTATATTATGAAACCTCAAATTCCCAGTGGGTTAGTGGGATAAAAACTCATTTCTTGCTCACATTATCATCCATTTGAAGATGGAGGACAGCTTTTTGTAAAGAGATACAGAGTCCCACTCTATCTCCACCTTCTGCCTCTGCCTCTGCCTCTGCCCTGGAGTCATCTCTTGGAAATTCAACCTTGGCTCACAAGTTGGAGGAAGATAACTTGATTCCAGGCCTAAAAATAGCACACCTCACTTTTGTGCATATTCCATTGTCTCCACCCAACAAAAAGCTGGAAATTAAAGACTTAACACTAGGCCAAAGAAAAAGAAAAAAATAGCCTAACAAACACCAACATTGCTTCTGTTGGAATAATTATTGTAATTAGATATTTCTCTATTTACACCTATATTTTTAAAATCATAAATTTCCATTGTATTTTCTCAAATAACAGATGGTACAGTTTTACCTTTAAAATTATATATACACACATATATATAGCTTTAAAATTAAATATATATACAAATTTATCAAAATATAAAAAGTATATAAAAAGTTCATAGAAAGTGCATATTACAGAACTGCATGGATTTCAGGGTTTTTTGCAGCAACATGTTATTTTTTGTAGTATCCTAGTAGAATGAATTGTTGTAGTATCCTAGTAGAATTTTTATATAGCACAAGACACAATTTTAAAATACATAATTGCATGAGCTTTGACACATGTATAGTACACATTGTACAGCAATTGCCATAATCAAGATAATGAAGATTTCATCACCCATAAAAGTCCCTTGAGTCCCTTTATAATTCATCCTCTTTTCCACATTTGTATCCAGGAAGTAAGGATATATTTTCTGGCACTGTTAACTAGATTTTAATTTTTAGAATTTCCCATCAGTGGAATCACAAAGTACATCCACTACTTTGTCCCATAGTTTTTACTCAGAAGAGTTCCTATTTCTATCCATGTTATTGCAGGTGTTAATTGTAGTCTGTGTTGTTTCTCAGAATTAGTACACGAGAGATCTTCAAAAATTCATGGAAATGCATATTATGAAAATTCTATGCATGTATTTCAAAATGCTTCATGCCAAAGTAACTTATCTTTCTTTAAAAACTTGTGTTTATTTATTTTAATTTTATTTGAAAAGTAGAGAGAGTGACAGGGAAGAGTTTGTTCATTTCGTGATTTACTTCCCAAATACTCACCACAACTGGGGGGGGAGGGGCCAGGACAAAGCCCAGTTCTCCACCCAGGTCTCCCATTCGGGTGTCAGAGACTTAAGAACACTGGTCTTAAATGTCGTCGGCTAAGTATTGTCTTGAGTTGTAGTCTGCTACCTCCTGGGGTGTGCACTAGCAGGAAGCTGGACCAGAGGTAGAGTAGCCAGAATTCAAACCAGGCACTCTGCTATGGGATGTAAACAGCTCAAGCACCAACTTAACTGCTGTAACAAGCACTTGTTACACTTCACTACTATTTCACTGCTGAAGAAGACTTCACTGTAGGGATATATAATATTTTATTGATCTATTTATCAGTTTTTGGACATGTATGCAGTTTCCGCTGTTTTCCTATTTTGAATAATGTTGGTATGAACAACCATGTATAAATCTGTTTATAAATATGTTTTAATCCTTTTGGTTGGGACATAAGAAAGGCATATAATTAACTTTTTTAAAAATGCTAAACTGTTTTTTCAAAGTATTTGTAACATTCTAAATTCCTATTAGCAGCTATAAAATTTCCAATTGTTCACGTTTTCCTCATCACCTGATATGATCAAGATTCTTTTTTTCTCTCTCTTTTTTTTTTTTTTTTTGATAGGCAGAGTTAGACAGAGAGAAAGAGAGACTGAGAGAAAGGTCTTCCTTCCATTAGTTCACCCCCGAAATGGCCACTATGGCTGGTGTGCTGCGCCAATCTGAAGCCAGGAGCCAGGTGCTTCCTCCTGATCTCCCATGTGGGTGCAGGGCCCAAGCACTTGGGCCATCCTCCACTGCCTTCCCGGGCAACAGCAGAGAGCTGGACTGGAAGAGGATCAACTGGGACAGAATCTGGTGCCCCAACCAGGACTAGAACCAGGGGTGCCAGCACCACAGGCGGAGGATTAGCCTAGTGAGCCGCAGCGCCAACAATCAAGATTCTTAATGTTAGACAACTTAGTTGCTATTTAATTATGGTTTTATTCTACATCTCCATAATAACTGATGACACTGAACAATTTTAATGTTATCTATACATCATTTTGGTAAAGCATCTGTTTAAATCTTTTCCCCATTTTTATTGCGTTATTTATCTTCTGTTTATTCAGGCCTAAGAGCTTATTAATATATTCTGGATATCTGGATATAAGTTCTTTGATGGATTTGTATGTTTTTCCAATATTTTATCTCAATCTGTGTTTTGCTTTGCCTTTTAAATTTTTTGTGCTTTAATTTGAAGAGCAAAATGTTTTTTCAGCTTTATTAGGTATACCTGGCAAAATTGTCAATATTTAATGTGATGTTTTGACAAATGTATTCATTGAAATGATTTCCACAATCAAGCCAATTAGCATATCCATTACCTCACAGTTACTTTTTTGTGTATGTCTGTTTGATGAAAATATTCAAGAGCCACTCTCCTAGTGACTTTCAAGTACACAACACCTTATTACTAACTCTAGTCACCAAGTTATACATTACATCTCCAGAATTTACTAATCTTATAATTGCAAGTTTGTACCTTCTTCTTTCCTGAGAGGCAGAGAAACAGAGGAAGAGGGGTGACAGAGAGAAAGATCTTGGACCTACTGGTTCACTACCCAAATTCCAGCAACACCTGGGGCTGGACCAGAGCTGAAACCAGGAGCCAGGAACTCAGTCCATGTCTCCCATGTGAGTGTCACAGACTCAAGCACTTGAATTATCACCTGTTGTCTCCCAGATCTGCTTGATGGGAAGCTAGACCTGAAAGTCAGAGGCAGACATTGGACAATGGGACACAGACATCCTAACTGGTGTCTTAACTTCTAGGCCAAATGCTTGCCCAGCAAGCTGTACGTGTTGAACAGCATCTTACCATTCCTCCCAACCCCCTAATCCCTTGTAACCACTTCTCTATTTTCTGTTTCTGTGAGTCTTTTTGAGACTTTTCACAATTCCTATATAACTAAGATCACGCAGTATTTGTCTTTCAATATCTGGCATATGTCATTTAACATAATAAACTCATTCACGTGGTCACAAATGGCATGATCTTCTTTTTAAGGTTGAGTAATATTTCATTATCATTGAGTAATATTTCATAGTAAAACTTCTTTGTCTATTCACATGTCAAAGGATACTTAGGATGTTTATATAGCTTGATGATTTTTTTTTTTTGACAGGCAGAGTGGACAGTGAGAGAGAGAGACAGAGAGAAAGGTCTTCCTTTTTGCCGTTGGTTCACCCTCCAATGGCCGCCGCGGTCGGTGCGCTGCGGCCGGCGCACCGCGCTCGTCCGATGGCAGCAGCCAGGAGCCAGGTGCTTTTCCTGGTCCTCCCCATGGGGTGCAGGGCCCAAGCACCTGGGCCATCCTCCACTGCACTCCTGGGCCACAGCAGAGGGCTGGCCTGGAAGAGGGGCAACCGGGACAGAATCCGGTGCCCCAACCGGGACTAGAACCCGGTGTGCCGGCGCCGCAAGGCGGAGGATTAGCCTGTTGAGCCACGGCGCCGGCCAAGCTTGATGATTTTGAATAATGCTACAGTGAAAATAGGAGTAAGATAGTTCTTTCAGATAATGACTTGATTTTCTTTGGCTATACATCCACAAGTGGAATTGCTAGAGCATAAAGTGGTCCTATGTTTAATTTTTTAAGAAAATTCCATGCTATTTTCCATGGAAGTTATTCCAATTTACACTGCCAGCAACAGGGTACAGTATAAAGATTCCCTTTTCTCTACAGTCTCATCAACACTTGCTATCCTTTGCCTTTGTTGATAACAACCATGCTAAAAGATATGAAGTAACATCTCATGGTGGTTTTATTCTCATTTCACTGATGGTTAGTGACGCTGACCACCTCTTCAAACACCTATTTGGACATTTGTATGTCTTCCTTGGAAAAATATCTATTCAGGCAAAACATTCTCTTATTTGTTTATATATTTACTTATTTATTGCTATTGAGTTGTACGATTTCCTTCTGTATTTTGGATATTAACCTTTGTCAGGTATATGGTTTGTAAATAATTCCTAAATGAAATTTTGGTATACGTTACATTGAATCTGGTGATTACTTTTAGTAGTATGAATATTTTGACAACAGTGATTCTCCTAACCCTTCCCATTTACTTTTATCCTCTCCAATTTTTTTCAGTCTTGTTTCATAGGGGTCTTTTGACCCCTTGATTACATTTAATTTTAAATATATTCTTTTTTGACACCATTGTAAGAAGATATTTCAAAATACACATGGAAAATTAAGACATTTGCTTTTATGAAAAAAAATTTTTAAATACACACATAGTTGTTTTATAATATGCCTTTTCATGAATATTTGAAGACCCCTTATATGCATGGATTTCAAAAAAATTTTTGCACCAAAATAAAATTTTTAATTCCATTTTCATGAATTTTTTGGAGAACCTTCATTTACCAATACATTGGGCAACCTAGAAAAAAACATAAATTCCTAGAGACATAAAACCTACCAAGACTTAATCATGAAAAAAGAAAATACTACAGGACAAATGTAAGGAAAATGAATCAATAATCAAAAATCTGTCGGCCGGCGTCGCAGCTCAATAGGCTAATCCTCCACCTGTGGCGCCAGTACACCAGGTTCTAGTCCTGGTCAGGGTGCAAAATTCTGACCCAGTCGCTCCTCTTCCTGTACAGCTCGCTGCTGTGGCCCAGGAGTGCAGTGGAGGATGGCCCAAGTGCTTGGGCCCTGCACCCCATGGGAGACCAGGAGAAGCACCTGGCTCCTGGCTTCGGATCAGCACAGTGTGCCAGCCACAGTGCGCCGGCCGCAGTGGCAATTGGGGGGTGAACCAATGGAAAAGGAAGACCTTTCTGTCTATCTCTCTCACTGTCCACTCTGCCTGTCAAAAAAGAAAAAAAAAAAAAAAAAGAAATCTCCTGTCAAAAAAATCCCATCAAAGATAATAGTGTCACTGGTTAATCCTTCTAAACATTTAAAGAGGGATTAATGCTACTTTTTCTTAAATTTCTCTCAAAATTTGAAGAGGAAGGAAAACTTCCAAATGCATTTTATAAGATCTGCATTACCCAGATATTAAAGCCAGGAAAGAACCTCACAAGACAAGAAAACTATAGACCAATAACCCTGATGAACATCAAAGCCAAAAATCCTTAACAAAATATTAGCATAATAAATTCAACAATACATTAAAATAATAATGCATCATGATCAAGTAGAATTTATGCCTAGAGTGCAAGGATGCTTCAATATAGGCAAATGAATAAATGTAACATACCACATCAACAGAATGAAGGACAAAAGCCATATATGATCATTTCTGTGGGCACAAAAACCACATTTAACAAAATTCAACATATTTTCATTATTCAAAACGCTCATCAAGTTAGGTATAAAAGAAATGTAACTCAACATAATAAAGGCCACATACGACAAGCCCACAGCTAACATCATACTCAGAGGGGGAATGTTGAAATCTTGGTAGTTGAAGTGAAGATTCTTCCTAATAACAGAGCCATTCTCTTGGGAATGTGTCCAGGAAAAAAAATCACACTTGGATTGCAGGAAGAAGAAACCTAGGAGATTTCTCATTTGTGGATTTTATGGCAAAGAAAATACTGAACATCAAAACTGGCCTGGTAACTAAAGTTGAAGCATCGACCAAATGTGAGGCCCTTAAAATAGTGATTCTAGTAGTTTGGAAAAAAACCACATCTGTCTAGATAGTCATTGTGTACCTGGAGTTTAGCACCCACAAGATGCTTAAAAAATACTTAATGTTGGACAATCACAAAATGAGACAAGATGAGATAAAAAGCTAACAGAAATGATTATATGTGCAGGATGCTCCAGTTAATAATTGATGCATTATGAAATTGGTCTGAGTCCTCTATAAACACTAATGAAGGAAGTACAGAAAGAATGACTGAAGGCCTCCAACATTGCTGTTTAAGATCCCGGGTAAGGAATTTCAATCAGACAAGAACTGAAATCCCAAGCTGTCTGGGAGCCTGGGACTAGATCCCCAGGGATGTGGGGTGCTGAAACTTGAGACACCCAGTGAGATCTCCCGGACTTTTCTTGAGACCCAGAAATTAGGATATGTATGTGAAGAGCATATAATGTCGGTCTTTTGAATACAGTCCTGGGTTCTAATGGTGTGCCTGCAAAAGCAGTGTGGATAGTGTCAGTAGACTTTAGGGTTTGTAGAAGAGGGAAAACACAATGACCCTACAGGCTTGTGGATGGTGGGACTTTGATATTGCTCCTGGTATGCTCCAAAGCAATGCACACTTCACTGTATATCAGAATGACAGAAGAAGCTTTCCAAAAATCATAAAGCCCTGAGATTCTGATTGAATTAAAGCAGAGCCCAGACATCTAGGAGGGCACTTCAAAAAGTTCATGAAAAAATTAAGTGAAAGATAAGTGTATTTGGTTAAGACCATGAATAGTGTTTTTATAATACATGTTTTCCATGAACCTTTTCAAAATTGCTTTATAGATCTCTAAATGAGTCTAATGTATAGCCAACGCTGTACTAAACAAAGGCTGAGCTTTCCAAAAAGGTGCCCTGGTGGATCCGCAGAAAAAGTACATTACAGATAACTCCCAGAAGAAAAATCTAGGGTTTGGGTGGTAAAAATAATTAGAAATTAGAGGCTGAATAAACAAGATGAGTCATTTGGTATTTACATAGATTATATTTCAAGGACGGGTATTTACTATATTTAAATGCTGGTAAATTTTATGGTAAAAGAGGTTTCCAGTTATTATAGATTTAAGTTCATTCTTGCCTCCTTTCAAAACAGCATGACTTTTAATAAATAACTCAGCCTCTCTCAATCTCAGTTTTTATCATCTTTAAGTTAGAAATAATAATTTTAAAATCCAAGGAGTCATTTGAAATGGAGAAATTGTAATGCCTATGCTAAGGCTTTATTAAGAACTGCTGAAAGCCTATCCATGCTGAAGTCACTTTCAATCTGGGGACTCTATTCACCATTCCAGTTCCAAAGTAAGAATACAGATGAGCAGAAGGCATAGCGATGAGGAGAGGGCAAAACAAATGACTGTGGAGACAGGTATGTGAAGCAATGTCTACAGGAGGCAAGACTGAAAGCCAGAGAGGAGAGTAAAGACTGAAAATGGTAAGAGAACTTTCACTGAGGCAGTAAAAGATTATACCAACAGAATCTATATGATAAAGACTCAAAAGCTTGACTTTTCCTATCCTTGACCACCTTGTAGCAGCACCCTTCTCATGGACCTCCTTGGATGTACCAAAAATCCTTATTCGCAATTGAAGGCCCCACGTTGAGTGCCATAAAAAGACAAAGTAGTGATTCTTTTCATTATAACTTCAAATGAGGGAATTTTGTTTTTCTAAATAGGATAACCAAAAACTTACATTAGAATGAGACTCCAAAAAGTACAATTGTCTAACCTTTGCTTAGTGGCCATGAAGCACCCCAGCAGAGAACTAAGAGAGTTCATGTTTCCCAAAGCTCATGTTGCCAACTTGACTACTCTAGGAACAGGACCCTGTTTCTGTAAATTGAAAATAAAAACAAGCATCCTGCAAAAACCTATTATGGCTTGTTCATTTTCAGACTTGTACTTTGCACTGAACGATTTGGCCAAAATTAATTCGACCTTCCATCTGTGAAATTATTATTTTCCATGGACTTGGTTATCTGATTATTAAATGGTGGTTTTAGTTTCATCATTTCCTTTATTACAGTTTAATATCAGTGTTTTATTATCTTTGTAGAAAGTGGAACTGTGCACTGTAACCACATTCATCATATTTCCTCTATGAGAAAGCATTTAATGAGCTTCACATAAAATGCTACCTTGAGGAAATGTCACAATTAAAATTGTATAGCTGCTTTGATTACATAAAATTCCCCACTGAAAAACAAAACCAAGTACACTTGGAGTATTGTCATGGATGATGCCATTATTATGACTCTTGTTTGGTAGCCCCACCTCCTCCATCTCTTCATGTGTATTCATTGCTTTCAGCTAACACTGTGGTCAAACAACTCATGGCACATGTGCAGTAAATACAAAGTAATGGATGGATATGGACACTCTTCCTGTTACAACACTTGGCACCTTGAAAGACCTGCCTATTTATTATCTGCTTTCCACTTCCTCACAATGTCTGCCCTTGAGTTTTAGAATATTATGTGGAGGTATTTTCCACACCCGACCTTTAAGATCTTTCATGAGAGGTGAGGAACATTATATGAGGCACATTGCCTTTCCTATCACTTGGCTAAAGGAAAACAAAAGATATAAAAAATTTCCAAAGAGAAATAATACCATTTAAGCATTTTCGTGCTAGATGGGATATCATTTTAGTCTCCTGAAACAGACACTACCCCAGGCACTCCTTTTGTGAGGTGTGCACAAAGCCAGACTGCTAACTGCAAAGCTGGTGCTCTGGCTCAGCTGCCTCAGAATCTGATGCAAACTTGCAAAATAGGTCAGACTTGGAGGCACACCAGTAGCATACATATAATCATTATGGGAAGTTTATGAGTTATTTACTCAGCAAGCCTGAAAATATCAAAGGATGAGTTTGGCTCTTATTAGCATGAAGCCTTTTAAAATGACACTCAGGAAATTCTTTTCTACTTTTTTATTTGCAATCCATCTCCTGAGCACCTCTGTACCACATCTTGAAATTAAAGAACCATCCACAAATTTCATCCTCTTTTTTTAGACAAACATTGATTTTACCCAGCCTTCTAAACCCAAATATTTTGGATGAGTTGGAAATGAATGTCACATTTCTCTTTAGGGCTGTAAAGTACTTAATAATGTGATGCCCACAGGAACTGTGGCACTCGCCATGCAGTCAGTCACTAGTTCTAGAAAGCGTTGTGCTGATACAGGGTCCCACTTCAGTGTTTCTTAAGCTCTTACTGGAAAACTAAGGCTCAGCATGTGAAATTGGGAAAGCTGTCATCCCATCGCAAGTGATCTACCTTCAGACTACTACTACTTCTCAAGAGAGTTGCTTCAGAGGGACTCAGTCTGCCTGGCAAAGTTTCTCTGCTAAATTTCCTTTGGCACAGTCCACAAGCATGATAGCTGGGCAGCTCAACACTAGAGAAAACTCCCCCAGAACCTCCTGAGAGTACAGCCAGTTCTTCTGGGGCATCTAGACCACCTCTCTGTTCAGACCAGAGCAACTGCAAGGAGGGAAGATAAACACTGCCCAATAATGAGCTTAGAGTTACCAGAACTAATCCCTTTGTTGGGAGATGGGGCCTATTAACAATGCTGGACTGGACATGGGCATGAGAGGATAAAATATGAAACTGAGCTAAATAGAAATATCCCAATGCCAAGTAGAAGAAAAAGATTCACACTTTCCTGGCTCAGCAATCATTTGGAAGGATGTGAGATATTGCAGAATGACCACTAGAGGAAGGGAGCAAAGTCTGGAGATCTTATGTGACTTTGAGACTAGTTGGATCCTGGGCAAAGCAGTAAGCTTTTTTGTGGGTCTCAAGTGTTTCTTAATAATAACATTTATGTGTTTTGATGTTAATAGAATGTTTTTATATACATTTTGTCTTATAATTTTTGTCATAATGCCAGGGAATGAGGATGAGGAGTTGGAAGATAAATATCATTCTGCTGTTACTCTTTGTCAAGTTCTATAAATCTATCCACTTAGTCCTCCAACCCTATGAGAACGCTACTAGTATTAAACCCAGAGATAGAAGATACGCTAGATGAGAAATGCACATTAGAGAGGTTACGTACAATCTGATGACACTCAATCAGTAAGTGTTGAAGACAGAATTCAAACGAAGCCAACCTGGTTTCACAGCCCAAATACAAATGTGTTATCATTGCTATTCTCACAGGACAATAAAAATGTGATGATGGAAGGCAAGAACTACACAAGTAATTCTGCAGAGATTAAATCATATTTCCTCAGACTCCGAACTGCTTTCCTCCTGTGACAAATGCAATGTTAAGTGCTACAAGTACTCATGTTGGTGATTCTTTATAGAAACTGGCAACTAAGACTATAAGCACCTGCCACAATACTTCACATTCCCCACTGCACTGGAGGCAGCCACCTCTAAGGTAAGAAGAAAGTAGGCATCAGACCTTTAAAATACATCTATTTAGTGATTTGAAAATCAGATTGACACAGAGAGAGGGAGGAAGAGAGGAATACAGAGAGAGAGAGAGAGGGAGAGAGAGAGAGAGAGAGACAGCAAGATAGTACTTCCTTCTGCTGTTTCACTCCCTAAATGGCCATAACAACCAGGGTAGGATCAGGCTGAAGTCAGGAGCCAGGAATTCCAACGAGGGGCCCAAACACTTGTGTCATCCATCTCCCACTGCCTCCCCAGGCACATTAGCAGGGAGCTGGGTCCAAAGCACAACCACATAGACTCAAACCAGCACTCTGATACGGGATGCCAGCATTGCAAGTTATGCTTTAACCCCATACACCACAACACAGACCCCAAAATTGGACATTACCCTTATTCTCACTCAGCAAAGAAAACTGAGGCTTCCTATTCCTTACTGTACAAATATATTGAATGGAGTAGACAACTCTAATGTAGTTAAATGTTGTTAATTACACACTATGTAATACACCATGAATATTGTTTGCCCTGACTTGGATCCAAAATTTCCCTCCCATTGCAGTTGTTAGAAGATTCTGCTGGTGCAAGTCTGTGGGACTCTTGGAAATGCTCTGATTCTGTTTTTCCTCTTAACACAGCAAGATTGCCCTTCCCCAGCCCACTGAAGTTACACATAGCTATTGGATTTAACTTGACTAGTGAAAGATGAGCATTAAGAGATGTGTGTCATTCCCCAGAAGTTTTAAAACCATTGTGTGATTTCCCATGCTTGCTTTTCTTCTGTCTATCAGGATGATCAGCGATGTTTCACAGGTGGATTCTGCAATAGTCCCAGGATGCTAAATAGGGAGACACAGGACAGTATCCCCTGCTGACCTGCTTCTGGTGTTCAGGGTGAATGTGAAAACACATTTTGCGATGTTAATTCTCCACAATTTAGGGAATATTGCTGTTTATTTATTTTTTTAACTTTTATTTAATAAATATAAATTTCCAAAGTACAACTTTTGGATTATAGCGGCTTTTTCCCCTATAACTTCCCTCCCACCTGCAAACCTCCCATCTCCCGCTCCCTCTCCCATCCCAGTCACATTAAGATTCATTTTCAATTATCTTTATATACAGAAGATCAATTTAGTATATACTAAGTAAAGATTTCAACAGTTGGCACCCACACAATATAAAGTAGTGTTTGAGTACTAGTTATACTGTTAATTCACATAGTACAACACATTAAGGACAGAGATCCTACATGGGGTTTAAGTATAGCCTAGTTTTGGGGTGTGTGAGGTGGGAGAGAGGAAAGAGACAGAGAGACACACAGAGAAAGAGAGAATCTAACCTCTGGGTCACTCCCCAGATGGCTGCAACAGCTCAGGCTGGGCCTGGCTGAAGCCAGGAGGTCTCCCACATGAGTGGCAGGAGTCCAAGGACGTGGGTCATCTTCCAGTGCTTTTCTCAGGACATTGGCAGGGAACTCGATCAGAAGTGAAGCAGCCAGGACCAGAACTGGCACCCATATGGCTGGCATTACCAACTACACCCAGCACTGGCCCCTAATCTAGCCTTTTCTGACTAATATGCAGCCTGAAACCATCTTAGTAGATGCCAATGCAAGAATCAAAAACCATCCTACATATTATGAATAAATAAAGTCAAGTGCTACAAAATCATAGGAAGAAGGATTTGGGTCACAGAACGAGCAACTATGCTGTACAGATCAAACCTATTTCTGCCACCCCTTTTTGTAAAATGTTGTTTACTGTAACAGTCATGCCCACTTCTTCTTGCCTTATCTATGGCTATTTCCAAGCTACCATGAAATTTAGTAATTGCAACAGAAAACTATACAGCCCACAAAGTCTGAAATATTCACTACCTGCTCATCACCGAAAATGTTTTCCTATCTGTGGTTTAGCCATAGCTTCCTGTAATGGCTTCCACAGAACTCAGATCCAATCAACTCGGGGAGCTACTTCCTCTGAGGCCACACCTGGAGTTTTGCCAGAAGAAAGAAGACCATCTCCCCTCCCCCACTCCAGCTGCCCTTCTACATAGAGAAACCGGAGAGCAGACACTGGGAGCTGCTTCATGAAAACTGAACGTTTGCGGGACATCATTTGGAAGAGCTGCAGGAAGACAGCCTCTGCCCCACGTCCACCTCCCAGGTCTTATACAAGTGGACTCCATGATGGAATCTAGTTCTTGTCTAGAACTGCACTTCGTCAGCTGCAAGCAAGTATAGAGTAGAATTATTTTTCCAATTTCTCACCGTGAAGTACAATAAAGGGCAGATGGAATCAACCAACTCAGAATGTTTGGTTTACAGATACTGCTCACTGTTCTCAAATTTCTGGATCAGCCCACTCCATTTATTTTTTTTTAATTTTTTTATTTATTCGACAGGTAGAATTATAGACAACGTGAGAGAGAGAGACAGAGAGAAAGGTCTTCCTTCCTTTGGCTCACTCCCCAAATGGCCGCTACAGCCAGCACTGCGCCGAACCGAAGCCAGGAGCCAGGTGCTTCCTCCTGGTCTCCCATGCGGGTGCAAGACCCAAGCACTTGGGCCATCCTCACTACCTTCCTGGGCCACAGCAGAGAGCTGGACTGGAAGAGGAGCAACCAGGACTAGAACCCGGTGCCCATATGGGATGCTGGCGCTGCAGGTGGAGGATTAACCAAGTGAACCATGGCGCCAGCCCCAGCCGACCCCATTTATTTATATGTGAAAACTTTTCCAAGTTAATCTGAATGCTTTCCTTGCAATCATTAGAGAAACACTTTAAATTAAGCTGCAAAAAATGTACATTATCTCAATTTTATAAAAACATACATATATGAACTTAAATATTCATTTATGTGTCAATCACAGCAGAGTTGCCAGTTGACAGTAAGTGCCTAATGAATATATGTTACATTACATTGTCAAATGCTGGGGGCTGCCACTGTGGTATAGTGAGTAAATCCACCTCCTGCCACACGGCATCCCACATGGGCACAGCTTTGAGTCCTAGCTGCTTCACTTCTGATCCAGCTTCCTGCTAATATACTGGGAAAGCAGTGGGGGATTACCCAAGTGCTTTGGTCCCTGCACCAATGTGGAAAACCTGTGGGAGACCCAGAAGAATCTCCTGGCTCCTGGCTTTGAACTGGCCCAGCTCTGGCCTTTGTAGTCATTTGGAGAGTGAACCAGTAGATAGAAGTACTCTCTCTCTCTCCCCCTCTCTCTCTCTCTTTCTCTCTCTCTCCCTCTCTCTCCCTCTCAACCTCTCTCAACCTCTCTCTCCTTCTCTCTCTCTCTAACTCTATCTTTCAAATAAATAAATAAATAAATAAATCTTTTAAAAAATTGTCAAATACCTTCCCAGCCTATAGGTTTCCCTCTTCATCAAATATGGTTTTCTCCATTTCAGTTTTAAGACCAGTTATAATCTGACATCAAATCTTAAACCAGCTTTACTATTCTGCTCAAGATGATCTGGCTGCTGTCCCATAAATTCACAATATTAAGCCTACCTCTGTGGCTTCCCAAAGATGTCCTACTGTTCTCCTCACTGTTCCTTTGAGCCCATGAAAATTCTTTGAAGCCAAACTCCTACAGCTGTTGTCTACATTGGTTGTCTTAGTTCCACCTTGACCTTTTATCTCTGTCGGTCCAGGAGACAATGAAATTATCCATACCACTGAGCTAGTGGGCATTTGATCTTCATATTACTGCAGCTCTCAGCCACAGTTGAAGCTGAGACGAAGACCCTTGGTCTACTGTTTCTGTGACAACATCCTCACCTAGTGTGCGCCTTCCCCTCTCTGCCGCCACCTTGCTGTCTTCCACTCAGGTGCTGATAGTTTCTCAATCTTCTAACCTAGGCTATTCTTTCTGTGTGATCTCTCCCCAGGTGAAGTTGTCCAAGACCACGGAATAAATTTTCATCCTCACACTGTTTATTTGTTTTGCTTTAATTTCTCTCCCACTCTTTTTGTTTCCTTCTTCATCAAGAGATGTCCCAGGTGCAACACATCCCTGCCTTTCCTATCACCTCTTCTTGTTCCTACATAAGGGAGGACAGATTATTTGTCAACTGCTAATTTAGAGGAGAATAAGCCATGGGTGGATAGGTCAACCCCTTTCTACTTTTTCTTTAGAAAGCAGACACATCAAGCATGTATTTTCCCCTCTTCCTCCATCCTTCAGGTTTCGAGGACTGGTCTACCCAGGTGTGGTGTAGCACTGCCTCTGGCAAACTGAGTAAGTCTGTGAGGTTCACTATGAGTAAGCAGAGTACCTACAGTCAAGAGCCATGTTTGCCAATACCAGTCTCACCAGTTTAAAAAAAAGTTCTGGAGCCAGTTGTGGAGCAGCAGGTTAAGCCATCACTTTGGATGTCTGCATCCCATCTTGGAGTGCCTGGGATTGAGTCTTGCCTCCTCTTTCAATCCATTTTTTTGTTAATCATACCCTGAGAAGCAGAATATGATAGTTCAGGCATTTGGGTCCCTGCCACTCAGTTGGAAGACTGGATTGGAGTTTCTAGCTCCTGGTCTCAGCCTGGTACAGGTCTGGATATTGTAACATTGGGGGAATGAATCAGCAGATCGAAGACCTTTGTATCTGTCTGTCTTTCAACCACTCCTCTCTCCCAAAAAATGAGTAAGCATTAAGGAAACGTTTAGTCTTCCATCCTAACTTTTGATTCATGTGTCAGTTAACTATATACTAAGCCCACAAACGAGTTTCATAGGATTGAATCTCATGATCTCAGAGCATCCACCTCACTTCAAAGTTTTTATTGAATACCTACCAATCTAAACACTGTACTATATACTCGGAACATGCAGTATCTATTCTCAAAAAACAAAATAGCTATCTTTGTTTCTTTACTCACTCATTCATTTGGCCAACAATTATATGTTGAACATCTGGTCTTTGTGCTTGATCTACAGCAATTGAAATAAACAAAGATAAAATGGCACATGTTCTTATAGAATTTAGGTAATTATGGGAAGGTAAACAATATGTAATAAATAAATTACATAATATGGTGAAAATTTTATGTACAACAAAAAAGAAGGAAGAAAAAAGAATGGAGGTAACATGGGAGGAAGGAAAGGAGAAATGAAAAGAAAGGTAGGAGATAAGGAGAGTTAAGACTTTTTTGTGACTTATAATAGGGTAAGTCTCATTGTAGGTTGGTTTTCCACAAAAATCAGAAGGAAGTAAGGAGGTAGCCTTGTAGACATCTGGGAAACCAGATTTAGGCTGACACTGCAAAGGCCTTTAGACAAGACAGGAAGGAGGGCTGTGTGCCTTGAGCGGAAGTAACAATGGGAAGACACATACAGGAGGGCAGACACAAATTCTAGGGCCAAAGTAGAGAGTGTCTTATAAGCTATTGTCAGGACTTTGGTATTTGATGGCATCATCCAGGCTCCTGTATTCAGAGTGACTCACTGGGACAAGACACTATTTAGGCGGTTTTGCTGAGAGACACAGCGGTTGAGATCTTGCTGTTGGCAGTAATGGTGGTGAAAGATAGTTCAGTTCTAGATCTAATTTGAAGGCAAAGCCAGTAGGACTCCCCAAACAGCTGGATATGAGTGTTAGAGAAAGAAAAAAAAAATCTTAGCTGAAATCAAGGCTGCTTTTGTTTATGTTTTGTAGCTTTTAGTGTTCCATTTTATTCTTGGCTTTCTCACTGTACCTCTTTTATCAATTATTGTTTCACTTGCTTCCTTAAGTATGATGATATGTATTCTCTATTTACAGTAATGCATTAAGAATTCCTGTTGTACTACTTCCCTCGAAATACAGGAAACTTCCAACAGTATAAATCCATTTATGCCCATCCTTTGGGCTACTGGTGTCATATATTTTACTTGTATATACATTATATTTGTCACAAGAAAATGTTTTTATTTTTGTTTTAAGCCACCAGCTATTACATTAAAATTTTTCTCAAGAAGAAAACCATAAAATAGTCTCTTATATCCACCCATGTATTGACCATTTCTCAAACACTCTTACTCTTTCCTTTAGATTTGAATTTCCATCTGCTATTACTTCTCTTCCATCTGAAAGCCTTGCTTTAGAATTGCATGCAGTGCCAGTCTGTTGGCAACAGATTTTCCCAGCTCTTCTTTATCTGAAAATGTCTTTATTTCACCCTCCGTTAGAAGGATGCTTTTATTGAATACCGAATCTGAGTTGACATATGTTTTTTTTTTCTTTTAGGTCTCTAACAGTGTTGTTCTTATCATTGGTCCCCTGCATATAAAGTCTTTTTCCCTTGGCTATTTTTATGATTTTCTCTTTACCACTGGTTTTCAGCAGTTGATTTGACAGTGTGGTGCATTAGTGTGACTTTGCATGCAACTTTCTTGGAGTCAGTTGAGTTTTTTGCATCTGTAAGTTAATGCTTTTACCAAATTTGCAAATTTGGGGATATCATTTCTTTAAATATTTTTCCTGTGTCCTTTGTTCTCACCTCTTCTTGAAAAAATCTGACTATAGTATACTATACAACACACACACAAACACACACACTCAAACATATAAAGAACATAGCATGCAATATGCAATATCAGGAAGTATACTATACCATAGGACACTAAGCTTCTATTCCATTTTTAAAGATTTATTTATTTATTTGAAAGATGGAGTTACAAAGAGAGATAGGGAGAGACAGAGTGAGAAAGAGAAAGAGGAGTGAGAGAAAGAGAGATCTTCCATTTGCTGGTTCGCTACAATGGCTGGTTTGGGCCAATCTGAAGCCCAGAGCTTCTTCCAGGTCTCCCACGTGAGTACAGGGGCCCAAGCATATGGAACATCCTCTGCTGCTTTTCCCAGGAACATGAGCAGGGGGCTTGACTGGAAGTGGAGGAGCCAGGACTCGAATCAGTGCCCACATGGGATGCTGGCCCTGCAGATGGTGGCTTTACCCTCTAAGCCATAGTGCTGGCCTTCCTATTCCTTTTTTAACTCCTTTTTAGTCAATCGTTTTTCTTCTGTCATACCGTCCTATTATGTTACGATCTTCTTGAAGTTCTTACTGAAAATATGTCCACATATACATCACGTTTAACAATCTGTCCCAATGGTCAAGCATACCCTAGCTTGCATGGTGGTATGGAGGAAAGACTGATCAGAAAATCAGCTAGAAATGTTTATAGCTGCTTTTGGAAGAAGATAATTATCTCTTTCTGCCAATAGGAACTAAATGAAAGTCTAGCATGAGAATTTTGGCAAATACGTTGAGGCCCATTGCCATGGATTTGCAGAATGTTCCATGTATCAAATCAAAAGACATCGCTGTATCAAGTATTCTGTTCAAAGTGTGGCTCAATTAGATATCTCCCTGAATTCAATTATATTTTAGGTATTTTGCCAAGATTTGAAGTAAATAATCATTTATTTTCATTTATTATTATAATTACAGAATCTAAAAACATTTCCAGTGAGTATATTCTGAAAATAAAGTAAACATCCAATAAAAGCAAAAAATATTTGCTTCCTAACTCACCTCTTTTCATTCTCCTAAATTGCGTCTTGTGAGGGCAGTTTTTGTGACTACTTGGGGGAGAGATCCAGGCTTGCTGCCTGGTTCTTTTTTCTAATTCTTACTCGACTCTCAATCACAATACCTATAAAAGTGTTTAAAAAGAAGGCCAGTGCTTCAGAGTTTTGCGTGTACTACAGAGCAGATATGGGTTCTAACTGGGAGAGTACTTCTCTGATCATTATTTATCAACAAAACCTGAAAGAGGCCACTTTGGATTTCATCTGTTTTAAGCAAAGTGTTGATTTGTTGATAAATGCACAAGAGAAGATTCCAGAGACTGGGTCAGAAAAGACAGCAAAAATCTTTCTCTGAAGGCTGAATGAGAATCAGACTGTTAATTCATTGTTATTATTAATTATTTTTAATCCACAGTAAGTTGTGGAGGTGGTACAGCATAGAACTGCTGAATTATGTCACTTAGAAAATAATAACAAAAAAAAGCATAGTTCTTGGCCTTAATTTTCTCAGAATCCATAACTGGAGAAAAGATACATGCAAACACACAAAACAAAGACATGTAAGTCCCACTATGTATCCTCAAGAAAGCCAAATCATTTTTAAATGTTGCGAGGCACCAATATGATGCCCAGGGAAGACAGACCTGTACATTCAACTAATTCCTGAAGATCATCCCACTTTCAGAGGATTATCCTGAATGCTTCATTGTGGGAAGAGGCAGTGTGGGTTCCAGGCAGGTGCAAGAGATCCACATGTCCTGCAAAGGGGAGGCTGTGATGTTGCGGGCAAAGAGCCCCATAATGCACAAGGCCTCACCTGTGGAAAGCCATCCAGTTCTGTAGAAACTCTTGCTTTACCATGGAGGACCTCACTGAAACCAGAGATGCCTTGCTGTCCAACAAAGTTCAAGCTGCTGCCTGTGCTGATGCCATCACACCCAGCAAAGTCCTATGCCAACCTGAAACACTGACTGGGACCCAAAATGACCTCCTTCCAGACTTTGGGCATCACCACTAAAATTTCCACCAGCACCATTCAAATTTTGAGCAATGTGCAGCTGATGAAGACTGAATATAAAGTGGAAGCCAATGAAAGTCACACTTATGAAAAAAGCTAAACACCTGTTCTTTGCACTGGTTGTCCAACAGATGTTCAATGACAGCAGCATCTACAAACCCGACGTGCTTGAGGTCACAGAGGAAACTGCATTTCAGCTTCCTGCAGGATGTCCAGGACATTTCCAGTGTTTGTCTGCAGATTGGTTACCCTTCTGTTGCATCAGGTACCCCGTTCCATCATCAGTGGGTAAAGGTGAGACTTGACTTTGTTTACAGAGATTGTTTACACTTTTCCACCAGTCCCAGCCCCAGCAATGAAAGTCTGTGTGTGTGTGTGTGTGTGTGTGTGTGTGTGCATCTCCCACTCTCACTGAAACCCTTTCAAATAAATAAATCTATCAATCTTTAAAAACACACACAAAATTTAGACACAGATACGGATGTGAGAGAAGCGCCATGTGAACACGAAGGCAGAGATTGGAGTGACACATCAACACGCCAAGGCATTCCAAACTCTGCCAGAAAATAACAGCATCTGGGAGAGACACATGGAACAGATCGCCTGTTCACCCACTCAGCCTCCAAACGCACCATCCTTGTGACACCTTGATGTCAGACGCCCAACCTCCAGAACTGTGGTACAATAATTTTTGGTTATTTAGCCGATCAGCCTGTGGTACTTCCTCACAGTAACCTTGGTGAATGAATACTGTCCCTAAGTTATCCTCTTTACTCTCGCAGTTTCAAATACTCTCTCTATTCCAGCACTTCCCAAATTGACACCTTTATCTCAGGACTTCGCTTCACCCTCTAGTCTCATTTGTATCCACCTACTGACATTTCCACTTGGATGTCTGAAAACCTTGAAACTCAAGGTGTCCAAATCTGAACTCTTGCACTCCTCCCACAAACCCTGTGTACCTACAACTTCTTCCATGTCTTAAGAGACGACACTTGTGTCCTCTTGGTTTCCAGGCCAAAGATCTTGGTAGGTGTCACCCCTGGTTTCAATCTTTCTTTCACAATCCATATTCAGTCTTCCCAGAAATTCTATTGACTTCACCTTTAAAATAGATCCAATATATTATTCTACCACATTGATTACATGACTATTAAAATATTTCAGATTCCAGAAAGAATTATGAGCTAAAATTAATTGTGTTGTTTGAACTGCCGTTTCTGGGAACCTCAGTTTCTTCACTGGTTACATGAGCAAGTCTAAATAATCTGTAAGGCTCCTTGCAGCTCTATCATATAATTTTTATTAGCAAGAGAACTGACTCCACTATGTGTGTGGTGCTGACACCATATTGAAGGAGCCCAAAACGAACCTATACTGTTTTATAATTATAGAGTTGATCTAATTATTGCAGATAGTACACTAGGTAATTTAATCCCTGAAGTGAATTTCACTCAGTGTAGCTGCCTATATTCAAACAAATTGGAAAATTAGATAACCTCGGTCACTACAAAGGAAACTAGCAATCTTTAAATAAACTGCGTGTTCTGAGTAGGCTGATTCACATTTTACATGGCTCAAAAGTATACAGACATGTAAGAATACTCATGTTTGTACATAAATAAGTAGTTTTATATATTAGGATAAGAAAACTTGATTTAGGATTTTTTTAAAACTTTTTTAAAACTTTCATTTAGTAAATATAAATTTACAAAGTACAGTTTATGGATTACATTGGCTTTACCCCCATAACTTCTCTCCCACTCGCACCCCTCCCATTTCCCACTCTCTCTCCCATTCCATTCACATTAAGATTCACTTTCAATTCTCTTTATATACAGAAGATCAATTCAGTATATATTAAGTAAAAATTTCATCAGTTTGCACCCACACAGAAACACAAAGTGTAAAATACTGTTTCAGTACTAGTTATAGCATTACTTCACATTGGACAACACATTAAGAACAGATCCCACATGAGGAGTAAATACACAGTGACTCCTGTTGTTGACTTAACAATGTGACACTCTTGTTTATGGTGTCAGTGATCTCCCTATGCTCTAGTCAGGAGTTGCCAAGACTATGGAAGCCTTTTGAGTTCGCCGACTCTGATCTTATTCCGACAGGGTCATAGCCAAAATGGAAGTTCTCTCCTCCCTTCAGAGAAAGGTACCTCCTTCTTTGATGGCCCCGTTCTTTCCACTGGGATCTCACTTGCAGAGATCTTTCATTTAGGTTTTTTTGTTTAATTTTGTTGTTGTTGTTGTTGTTCTGCCAGAGTGTCTTGGCTTTCCATGCCTAAAATACTCTCATGGGCTCTTCAGCCAGATCCAAATGCCTTAAGGGCTGATTCTGAGGCCAGAGTGCTATTTAGGACATCTGCCGTTCTATGAGTCTGCTGTGTATCCTGCTTCCTATGTTGGATCATTCTCTCCCTTTTTTATTCTATCAGTTAGTATTAGCAGACACTAGTCTTGTTTGTGTGATCCCTTTGACTCTTAGACCTATCAGTGTGATCAATTGTGAACTGAAATTGATCACTTGGACTAGTGAGATGGCCTTGGTACATGCCACCTTGATGGGATTGTATTGGAATCCCCTGGCACAAGATGTGAAATAGCTTTAAAAACATATGTAGCATTAAATTTAAAATAAATCAATAAAATTCCTTTTATTTTTATAAAATATTTTCATTAATACAACTATTTTATCAACTTGATTGTTTCAATATTTAAGCATTTATTTACTTGTTAACTTGAAAATTATTTGAAAGATGCTTTACTGTTCTCTTCCTTGCTTGCTCCCTTCCAGGCACACTTCCTACTTCTTACTCCTGGAGCACATCATGCATTCTCCCACCACAGGCCCTTTGCACTGAGTGTCCTCTCACACTGGAGCACCTTTTTCTCCTGATACACCCATGACTATCTCCCTCACTGCCTTCAAGTCTTTGCTGAATTATCATTTCCTCAGTGAGATTTTCCATCTACTCCACATTCATGATTTACAATGGTTTCGATTTCAAGGAAGATTATGAGATCTTTCATCTACTCCATCTTCTTGCTATCTACTGCTTTAGTGTGTGCCCCAAGGGTTAGTTCTATGAAGAATTAACTAGAAGCATGAACCCCAATGTAAAGTACTGAGGTGGTAGGGTCTTCAAGAGATATTGTATCATGGGGATGACCCTGGAAGGGATTAATGCAGTTCTCAAAGGTCTGGTTAATTCCCAAGAGGGCAGGTTGTTATAAAACGGTAAGCCTGGCCTCCCTCTTATTTTTTTTTTTAATTTTTTTTTTGACAGGCAGAGTGGACAGTGAGAGAGAGAGAGACAGAGAGAAAGGTCTTCCTTTTGCCGTTGGTTCACCCTCCAATGGCCACCATGGCCGGCGCATCGCGCTGATCTGAAGCCAGGAGCCAGGTGCTTCTCCTGGTCTCCCATGCGGGTGCAGGGCCCAAGCACTTGGGCCATCCTCCACTGCACTCCCGGGCCATAGCAGAGAGCTGGCCTGGAAGAGGGGCAACCGGGACAGAATCCGGCGCCCCAACCCGGTGTGCTGGCGCCACAAGGCAGAGGATGAGCCTAGTGAGCTGCAGCGCTGGCCAGCCTGGCCTCCTTCTACTGTATTCCTTCCTATATCTTCCTATATCTTCATGTGATGTATTTCTCTAGCACATGCTCCTGTAATGTTATGACACAGACAGAAGGCACAACACAAACTGGACTAAGACATAATTTCTCTTACTTTCTCCTAATTTTTATCTATAGTACTAAAAACCTTATAATATGCAATATAATTTTCATAGTTATTATTTTTTGCTTCCTCTTTACTACAATATTAGCTCCTTAAGGATAGAGATCTTCATTTTTGTTCACTTATATGTTTCAAGAGCTTAGAATAGTGCAGAGCATTTAATGGGGAACTCAATAAATATTTGTTAAATAACTGAATCTGACAATATTCTTGTGTATGTAAATTTCAATGGACACTAATAAATTCACTGAAAATAGTAAGGTACCAAAAACAAATACATCCATTAATAATCCAAAAATACTAAGTCTGAGATAACATTTTACAGAAATTCTCATTTTAATTGGCTCTTTAACTGTGATTTCTAGTAGCATCTCACCTCTAATGCTGAACCTTGAGTGCCCATAAAAAGAGAGGAGAAATATTTGATTTATTTATTAATTAAGTAAAAAATAGGCTTGAAAATCAATCTTGGAAAATAAAAGAAGAAATATGGTATCCAACATATTTATCCAAGTAAACTCCTACCAAAGAGTTATTATAATGGAGAAAAACATGATCCACAAAGGAATGATGCACCAAGAAACTTGATACTCTAACATACAAGAAAGTTTTCTCTTGGCTGGTGCCGCGGCTCACTAGGCTAATCCTCTGCCTGCAGCACCGGCACCCCGGGAGTGAATCAACAGAAGGAAAACCTTTCTCTCTGTATCTCTCTCTCACTGTCAATATCTGTCAAATAAATTAAAAAAAAAAGAAAATAAGAGGTGTTTTAGATAAGTTAACATGCACACTAAAAGGAGATGCTGTTTACTTATGAGTCCGAAAAACACCGAGATAGAGAACAGTTCTGCACCAACACAGCAGGTTACACCACAATCAGGAGGATGGCACAAGTTGGCAGGCAAAAAGAGCCTAGTTGGCACCCCAGAAGCACCCTCGATTTCTGTGTGTGGCGTTTTTGATGAATTGAGAGGAGGCAGTTCTCCTGTCAGGACTACCATGACTCTACTTCAAGCCAATCATACCTGTTTTGCTGGCATTTGCTGTCACCTTCATCAATTCCAAGATGAAGTGTTCTATCGAGGTCCCTCACATGTGTACATCATCCATTCCTGTCCTCTCTCTTGCCCCCACATTGATGTAAAAACCTTCTTAACATCCGTCAGGAGATCAGTTTATCACTGCCACTTCTGCCAAGAACCAACAACGGGAAATCCAAAGACATTTTCCCCTGAGGTTTCCAAAATGCCCAACTTTCAATATTCCACAGTTTCTTCATTGTGATAAACCAATAGCATTCCTCCATCCCAACTCAACTTGCAAATTTCAAATCACTGAGATGTCACCATGTGCACCTCAAAACCAGAGTCAAATGGCAGAAATTCACAGTTGGTGTTCATTCTTGCATGTGGTAGGTATGCGCTGGGACAGCTGGTAATCACATCTATATGACCTAAATCTAGACAGTTAAGGAAGGAAAAGGGTGAGTTTTGAGCTAAATTCTTAAAAAAGAAAGGCAGGAGGAGTGAGGGCATTCCATCCCGTGGGAATAAAGCAAGCTAGAGTCCAGCTACCTGAAATACATAAAAAAAAAAAAAAAAACCACTTGTTGTGCTGGAGGAGAAACTGTGTGGGGGAGATGAGACATGGAATCATGACAAAGAAAATGCTGAGGGCAGCTGTGAGCTGTGGGGGAGTCATTTGATGTAACTTCCTTAAGGCCAAATCTCCCTACCACAATAGGAGAGTATTTCACACTTCAGAAGCAAAACTATGCCGGTATTATCTTTCAGCTGAGATTACATATACAAGCATGTTTTTAAAAATGTTTTGCCCACTGAAGAATTTTTCTCTTGGGAAGTAATATTAAAAGTGTTGTCATAATGAAACCACTCAACAACTGTAGGTACACTTTTAAGGCTTCAGTAGTGTTTAGCTGAGGTACCATGACACCAGAAAACACAACAGATCCTTTAGAGGAATAGGAGTGGCCTCTATACTTAGCAACACTGCCTACATTTGTCATAGGTGGGACAGGCTCTGGGACAGCTTTGAATCACAAGGAATTTGATTTATCTTTGCTAAAGACTCTGATGAAGAGGCTAAGTTTGACTTTATAACAATGGTAGAAAGTATTTATAACACATATGTGTACATTGTATTTAAAATATGTTCTGTATGTAGAAATAGATATATATATATGTATATATATATATATATAGCATATCAAATCATAACATATATCTAACAGATAAATTCACTTTAACTTGAAAATTTACCCTGGACAGTAGTCTGCAATTGACTCTGAATCATTAAACCAATACTTATTTGAAAATCTGTATATAATCTGTGCTACATGAAGTAGAAGCTTGAAATACCATTTCAGACTCTCAGAGAACTATCAGCTGTCTTACCCTAGAGCAGCCAGGGCAGAAGAAAGGATGAATCTTGGTTTTAGCACACATCCCCATAACTGTACTCTTCAGTGCCCACAGGGCTTGATTAGTCCATGCACGCTCTTTATTGCCAAGAGAAGGCTGTGACTTTCCAACAAAGAGGCACTTTTCCTCCTAAGAAATCCAAGGCACAG
Organism: Sylvilagus floridanus; assembly: GCA_949820135.1. Classification (NCBI taxonomy): domain Eukaryota; kingdom Metazoa; phylum Chordata; class Mammalia; order Lagomorpha; family Leporidae; genus Sylvilagus; species Sylvilagus floridanus. Next base: position 64,353,122 of record OX463244.1, read on the forward strand.
CCCCTCATGGTTTTCCTTCAGCTATGAAGGTTTATTCCAAGGATTCAAGAACACAAAGCCATATGGAAGTTACCCCACTGGCCTGATAATCAGGCAGAGATTTAGATTTATTCAAGAACCTCGTAGAAACCCAAAAAAATGTATTCAGCATTGGGTAAAAGGAATCTCGACTACCTGCTGCTCTCCCAGCAGTTGTACTGTTCTAAATAAAAGATATGATTAGGATAATTTGCCAAGATTCTCTACAGTGCAACCATTGGATGGAATTTTCGCCAGGCCATCTCAGAGAACCCTGAGCTTCCCCATACCCATTCTTTATAGTTACCCCTACCCCTGTTTCTAACTAAATTGTGTCTGGCCTTTGTACCAGAGTGACACTGTGAGCCTGCAGGAAAGAACAACTTCTGATCACTTTCCTCCGAAAGTAGTTGCACGCAGAAGGAGTCTTGAGGCACCACAGCTTCTACCAGCCTGCAATACCCAAGAGCACGATGTAGGAGTCCAGGAAGAGCCTGTGACTTAAGCAGTAAGAGGTCACTTAGGTAGAATTGTGTCCAGGTGAACTCCTCAGTCAAGGACGCTGAACAGAACCCGGGTCACCTCAAGAGTCAGAGCGGAAGCCCCGTATCGAGAAGTGAATTGACAGTCATTGAGGAGGCATCAGAGTTGGCTCAGGTTGTGAATGATGACTTCTTGGATAGCGTATTGCTAAATCTTCAAGGGGAAAAAAACGGATGAACTTAACTGAAGAGCTGGGATAAAAAAGGCAAAGGAAAAAATGAAATCCAATAGTAGAGTTGTCCCTTGGTGTCCATGAGGGGTTGGTTTTTTTTTATTATTATTATTATTTAATTTGGAATTACTCCACTCTCCACCAACTCGTTCCAACTCCAGCCTTAGAAGCACCTGTTGCTTCCACTAACAGGTGAATCTGGGATTCTTTCTTAGGGGCCATGGCCCTACAACAGTCCATGACTAGAACTAGTGATAGAATGATAGATAGATAGATGCACAGGTAGATAACATCTTTACATTTCTGTGCACTCTATTTATACATTAAAAATAGTTCTGTGAAGGGACACATAGCTTGACCAGTGGGGGAGGGGTGTGACACACAGGACCTGGTTCCTTACTTTCCATTCGGATCTTCATTTTGTTCACAGAGTCTCTCTCCACAGCCTCATCAGTTCCCGTGATTCTGACCATCTGCTCTCATGCCTCTTTCAGAAGTCCTCTGGTCAGGCCTTTTTGGAAGCTCAGCCTCACAATCAACAAATTACCCATGTCCCCAACCTGTTCCTAAACATTCCCTGGTCTCCTGGCTTTGACTAGACCCATGAGCGCATGCTCAGTCTGTTCCAGCTGTTCGTGCCTTCTTTACTGTGCCGCTCTCCCCTGATGCTACTAATCCCTCTCCTCCTCCCATTAGCTTCCCACTGTTGCTGTAATGCATTGTCCTGTGGCTTACAGGATCACAGATCTATTCTTTTGTGAAAATAAAAGGTGCAGGCAAGGCTGGTGCTCCTGAAAGCCCCAAGAGTCTCTCTTCCAGCTGAAGGCACAGGCACTCCCAGGTAGGCAGCAACACTGGGATCTCTGCTTTCATCATCGCTCCTCCCACGCTGAGCTCCTGCCCTCTTAAAGGATCTCTATGATCACTTTGGGTTAATCCAGGACACTCTCCCGACTCCTGGATTTAGTCACATTTGCAAAGCCCCTTTCCCCAGGTGAGGTAACACACAGCTTTCAGGGATTGGAACCTGGACATTTGGGGGGGGGGGGGCATTCAATCTACTATACACTTCATTTCTCTCAACCCTGATTTTTTAACCGCTTGTCCCGAATTATTCCCTCTCCCCTATTTCTCACTTCAATAAATAGTGCCTCTGGCCATTGCTAATCTTGCTTCCTTTCTTTTTCTGAATGGAAAATGGAAATAACCAAAATCCAATGCATGAGCAAATCCGACCATTCCATCTCTGTGGATATCAAAGTCTTCAGATGCTTAAGTCCCTTATATTAAATGGTGTAATTTGTGCCTATAACCTACGCAGATCCTCTTGCATTCTTTAAATCATGTCTAGATTACTTACAATGCTTTGCAAAATGTAAATGCTATGTAAATGACTGTTGTACTGTATTGCTTAGAGAATAATGACAAGGAAAAAGATCTGTACATATTCAGTACAGTCACAATTATCTTTTGCAAATATTTTCAATGCATGCTTTGTTGAATTCCTGGACACAGAGTGTGCAGGTAGGAAGGGCTGACAGTACAGGTAACAAAAAAATCACCACCCATGTGCCAAGGTGGCACTGGGGCTCTCCAGGACTCCTCCATACCCAGCAAAACCATCTTCCATTAAAGGAGTCATTGCGCTCAGTCTTGAATGGATAGGCACTCGTGAAGCAGCAGGACGTGAGAAATCATTGTGACTGCAGCCTGGGATGGGTGCAGGGAAGTGGCAATGATAAATCTCATATAAAGAAAGATGAAAGCAAGCACACCACCAGAACAAACTTGAATGAAGTGTGCCTGCACCACATGAGGCCTAAATGAGAAACTGCTGCTCCATCTCACAGCTATTTGAATATCCAGACAGAAGATTCAGAAGAAATCTCACAAACACATGACATTATTCACACTGAACTAAAAACAAAAAATACAAGCGAGTCTCCAGACGTAGTCGGCAACAAGTCTGTGTTAATGAGGCATGGCATAATCTGTCAACTGATTCCGGAATAGAGGCCCACTTCAACAGCCGGGCATGTCAGGAGAACACTGCATGAGATGTCTCAGTTCGTCAATCTAATAAATGAGTTTTCAAATGTCATTTTCCCTCCATATGCAGCAAATATTTTTCTATTATTTAGTTATGCTGTTTTAATTGAGTTAACTCTCAATATACCAGTGTGTTTCCATCTGTGAAAAACATTATGTCACTTAACAGAGAGAAAGAAAGCAAAAGATTGCAGGGAGTGACAGTTCAGAGGGACATGCGGAATGGGCCCAGCAATACAGAAAATAACCATGCTAACTTTATATTTTCAATTAAAGTTCATAAAATCAGCTGGTGATTTGCCTTGTAGTTCATTAACAGAAACATTATCCATGCTAAATATCTTTCAAAGCAAAGTAAGCACTTCAATTAAAATCCTACGACAGAGGCTAATGCTCTTGATCTATTTGCCATATGTGACAACTGTAATAGAGGTATTAACAGCATCAGCACAGAATGATATACATGTTAAACCTGAGCAAAACAAATCACTGGTCTAAAATGTGGCACACAGATCTTCTCACACGTGGGAGAAATCCGGAAGGCCTATTTAGAACAGTGACAAATTTAGTCATTAGGATATTTTTGCTGATTCAGAAGTGGTTAAGTCAATAATACCTAAACTGCCAACACTAAACTTTAAAAAAGCAATTGAAGGAAATTTTGCCAAGCCCCAGCTTTTTAATCTTGATATTCAATTAAATATACCACTTTGACATGTATAAGCCTTGAGTGTATGTGATCTATATGAAATATGAATTAGTCATTCAGAAAGGATAGTTTGACTGGAGATTGTCGGCCTCACCTAGGGTCCCATAGTTACCTATCTCTCAATTTATGTGATATAGACAGTCAAATAGAAGAAAACATACTTCAGGAGTTGAATTATTTAATTGAGTTATCTGCATTGTTCGGATTTATTGTATAAAATAGTCATTTCAATTTGTGCTAGTTGTATATACTAAGCAATATAGATACAGGAGGGGCCAGCACTATGGTGCAGCAGGTTAACACCCTGGCCTGAAGCACTGGCATCCCATACAGGCACCAATTCAAGAGCCGGCTGCTCCACTTCCCATCCAGCTCTCTACTATGGCCTGGGAAAGCAGTAGAAGATTATGGGGCATGAGCACGGCCATGGTGCGGCCAGGCCAGGCCCGAGGTCTCTGCATGCGCAGCTGCCCCCGGGTGCCCCCGCCCGAGCTGCACGGACTGGAGCCTCGTGGAGCCGTGGAGCCGGGCCCGCGCAGCCAGCCAGCAGGTGTCCCGGGGATGGCAGTGCAGGGAGGGGCCCGGCGTGCGCTCACGTGGCCCCCGGACTGGGCGGCGCCAAGGAGGGGCAAAAAAGATGGCGCCCAGAGGAAGTAAGATGGGTGGAACTCAAAAGCTAATTGGCTACGCAACATCAGGGGAGGTAACAAGACTAGTATAGACATATGGCTAGTCCTATAGAAATTCCCCCATAAAGTGATCTTTTAAGTGATTGGTTGGTCCTTAGCCCTGCCCCAATGACTCTGCAGTTTTGTGCTATAAAAGGTTCAGTTACACACGGAGTAAATGAGTCCTTGCTAGACTTGGCTTCCCGCTGTGTCTGATTGTCTCCGGGATCGGGAGGCTGGGGAACGGGCGAGCGGCACACTCACCTTTCCTCGGACCCAGTCCATCTTTGTACAGGGTGGACTCAGATCCTGCAGAAGATGGCCCAAGTCCTTGGGCCCCTGCACCCACTGGAAGAAGCTCCTGGCTCCTGGCTTCGGATCGGTGCAGCTCTGGCCATTGTGGCCATCTGCAGAGTGAACCATCAGATGGAAGACTTCTCTCTCTCTCTCTTTCTCTCTCTGCCTCTCCTCTCTGTGTAACTCTGACTTTCAAATAAATAAATAAATATTTAAAAGAGAGAGAGAGAGAGAGAGAGAGGGTATTTTAGCTAAAGGAGGCTTTAGAAATTAATCATTTATTTTGCAGATAAGAAACTGAGGAATCACTATTTGCCTAATCCAATCAGCACAATCAGATCAGGAGAAAAGCATTTGCTGCACTCTGATTCATCGTAATTAGTTTTCTAGAACCAATATGGTAAGATAGGACCACTTGAACAGAGTGATTTTAGGATGGAGTTTTCCAAACAAAATAGCACAAAGGTGCAAAGATATTGGTCGTTAGACCCTAGCATGCTGGGTAGTGCCTGAGGCAGCTTGATGTCTTGTGTCAGTCCCCCAAAACTTGAGCAAAGCTGACTCTTTATCCAGGTATGCCAAATGCACTCACTTTTCCTACTTTAATGATATGCAGGAATTGGAAAGAACTTGATCTTTGACACTTCAGGCAATTAACTCAAATCTATTCATACCGTTGATACTGCCTCTATGAAGTTCCGGGCTTAGCCTCTATCACTTGTGCAAATACTTCCCAAGAAGTTTTTTCATTTACCATAATATGCTAGATTTTTGGAGGGATACAGTTATGAGTAAGGTACAACACAATGTATTAATCAGAATAGCAATGGCTATGCTGTGGTAACAAAAAAATACCAACAACTCAGAGACTTAATCCAACTCAGTAATTCCAATGCATGAAAAATGCACTCCTCTGTTATTTTTATGACATCTGGAACATATGGCCTCCAAGGTCATGACAGCAGAGGAAAAGCAAAATGGGAGAGACATACCAGGTCTTTAACTATTGGACCCAGAAGTGATAGCACATTAATTCCACCCATGTCTCCTTGGCCAGAATTGATAATATGTTCTAATTGTCAGGGTGCTAGAAAGTGTAGGGGATCACATAAATATTTTCCCCTTTATTTATGAAGAAAAAATATATACTTCATACCTTTACACAGATCTTATTCTAATATGCTATGTTTCTGTTTTTACTTATATAATTATTAGTAACTATAATATTTACTCACCCAATGAATTCTGATTTAGTACCCTCAGAAAACATGGCAGTTGGGTGGAGATTTCCAACATAAAAACAGAATCCTTTTATTCAGATGAAATGTAGTACTACTAATAATAGTTTACAGCAATGGAGCTCCATGAATTTTAATTCTGCCACATATATGAAAATAATAATACCCATTCCCTTTGTTCAGACCGCTATTAAAAACCTCACAAAGTGGGTGTTTACATAGAATAGAAATTTATTTCTCACTGTTCTGGAGGCTGAGAAGACCAAAATGAAGGCAAATGTGGGAACTGTTGAAAGACTATCCCCTGGTTCACAAATGAGGCCTCCTTGCCACGTCCTCGTATGGCAGACAGCAGAAGGCACAAGGCAACTCTCTGGGGCCTCTTTTATAAGGACATGAATTCCATTGATGGGGGTAGGGGCATGATTTAATTGCCTAATGATTTAATCACAGCATATTAGGCTTCGCTTTAGGGAGCAAGATTTCAATGTATGAATTTGGGGAGAACACAAATATTCCAATCATAGCTTCAACCTTGAGTGATTGTAAGAATTAAAAGCAAGTTTAAAACATTTAGCATAGTAGCAGGTACAAGGAAGTACTGAATACACATTAGTTGTTACTGTTGTCATCAGCAGCGTCATGGTTGCTTTGTTGCTTGATTTCATTTTATTATTTGCAAATCATGTTTAGCTTCGCGGCAGTGACTTAGATTTAAAAGGTTAAGCCGTCGGCCCTGGTATACACAGCAGAAAGCGTAAGAGCATGGTTTCCTATACAACTGCTCTGAAACAGTCCAGCCAGCTGGTCTATAATCTTTAACAGGAAGAAGTAAAGCAACCCCAAGTTTACCTTAGGAAACAGTTGGAACTTCTTTCCTATTCTAAGACTTTAACCATATCTACTTTTAACCAAATGATTTATGACAAAAAAAAAATGAACTAACTTTAAAAAAAAAGAAAAACAAACGTGATTTGGAAGTATTACAGATCTATGAAATCTCTGCCTAAAACTGATGACTAGAAAAGTCTCTCACAATCCCCAAATTTGATGATTCTGCATTGACCAAGTGTACCAAAACTTCTCTTCACCTGTTGCACTGTAAGTGTTAGTCTCTCACTCAGTGGTAACATAAGCTTTTGCTTAATCTCAGGGAACAAAAGACATTTGTTAGTTGTATCATGGGACATACTATGCCAGTCTCAGACCCGGACAAGTCCCTCACAATTTGTCCAGTGTATTAATCCCTCCTGGAGTCTGATGAAGAACTCTGATATGATCTGGTAGGGCACTACTGTAGAAAGAGAGTGCAGTAGGGGCGTACCCCACACATCTGCTAATGATTCAGTGACAGGGAATTGCCCAGAATACAGCTCTGGAGACCTTGTGTGAGCACTGTTGTGAGGTCACCTTTATGTGTACAACAGAGCCATTACAATTTATCATCTTAAACAAGATTATTATTAGTGTTAAAGGAGAACATTGTCCGAATTTAAACCTGAACAATAGGACAGTCCTTGGAAATCCAGCATATATGGTCACTTTAGATAAATTGCCTTTCAGAGGAGAAAAATCACAGTCATGCAAAATGAGTACACTGAAGATATTCAGCTGAGGAGAAGGAAGGCTGTGTGGAAGTATGTATTTACATGCACTGAAAGTTCTGAAAGAGCCATCATGTGGCAGAGTGGAAAGGCCTATGCACTCCTGCACACACAAAAAATAGAATTGCGATCAAGAAGCAGATTCAGGCTCAATGTATAACAGACGCTTCCTTCCCAGCAGAAGAAGCTGCCTGCTCAACACCTTCTCTCCCTGTCTCGAATGCATCCCAGCTGAGGAAGAGGGAATCCCTCTCAAGGGCTGGTGGGACTTTTGTACCATGAGTGGGGAATTCCATACATAGCTCCTAGGATAATTTGTAGATCATAATTTCCAAAGAGTTATTATGAAAAGCATCATTTCTTCTGTGTGGGGACCCATGGATAGGCCTGCCATGGGACCCCCCCATGGTGGGCGTGGTTTATAGCAGTAATGCAGATGTAGCAGCTGATTGAACTTTCCATCTAGCTGAGGATCATGGTAAACAACAAGATGGCGTTAATGCCCTGCTAACTGCGTGACTCCACAGCTGAGCGTGATCAAGTGCCGGATTGGAGAGCTCTGTGCATGGACTGTGATTGATTGACTGTCATTGGTTGAATTCGGTATATAAGCAGACCGCGGGAGAAGGAGCACACATGCCAGCTTTCCCCCTTAAGGAACGTGTGCGCCATCTCTCCCTCTTCTCCCGGTCCCCTACTCTTTTCCTACTCCTTCTAAGTAAAAGTCTACTGAAGACCGATTAACTGCAAGCAGCGTCGTTCCTTTTGCGACCGAAGGAGCGACATTCTGTAAATCCAAGAACTTCAGGCATCAGTAAATAGTCTACACTCAAACTAAGGCAGATGGAGCTAACCTACCACAGAAGAGAAAAAATAGAAATGTTCCAGTGTGACTGGTCCTCTACGACAGGTCACAGAAGGTAACACAATTCCATGCCTGACTTGCAAGCATGAAAGAAAATCATGACAGTGTATTGTTACCAAGAATATGATTAACTAGTAGCACCTCAGAAATGTGAAACCTTAAAATTCTCAAAACCGTTATTTACTTATGTAAACTCCAAAGATTTAAACACACTGAAAAAATGTAGAATTTCATTAACTCTTGAATCCTTTGTAACTAGCATATTTCTTTATTAAGTCTTCTGAAATAGGATGAAATTTTGACTAGATTATGGTGATAAATTATGTTTTTCCCTTAAATTCTCTTTATTCTCCATTTTCTCCTCCTTGAGGCAACTGTATCTCAGGGTGAAATTTCCTAATGTTCTTTCCTGCTCATTTTCTTGCAGGAAAAAGTCAAATCAAATCAGATTTCCTACAATTAAAATGGCCAAGAAAGGCAATAAGCCACCATCTGCTAAATATTTCATATTTTAAAAGTCGTTTTGATACCTTAATCCCAGTGTGATTAAATTCTAATAACAGAACCCCAGAAACCAGTCTTATCAACTCAGAATTATTTAGCGGAGAATTTTTTTTAAGATTTTTATTAATTTGAAAGATAAGCACAGAACCCTGGCCCAGAACCCTGGAACCCCATCTGGTTTTTTTCAGGTGAATGGCAGGGGCCTAAGTACTTGACCAACTTCAACTGATTTCCAAGACAGCTCAGCAAGAACCTGACTCCGAAGAAGAGCAACCAGGACTTGAACTGGCATTCTGATGTGTAACACTGGCATCACAAGTCTTAGCTTGAACAACTGTGCTGCAAAGCCTATCCCTAGAGGGGAATTCTTGGCCTCTGAATTTACATTGTGTAGGAAGCTACCAATTATTCATATTAGTCAATTTTATACTAAACTCATCTACTCTAGTAACACCAAAGGTAGACTTTTACAGTCTTCATCTATTAATAATGACAGCGGATATCATTTATTCATAATTCAATGTGTCAACCATTGCACTAAACCCTTTACATATTTATCTCCTCCTATAATCCTAACAACTGTATAAATTATATATTATGATCATAGGACTAGAAATAAAGAAATTTAGGTGCAAAAAGTTTGGGAAATTTGTTTAAAATTATGTAAGTAAGCAGTGTATCTGGAACTTGTCATGAGGGCTATCCAATTCCCAGGCCTACACTGCCAATCTGCAGGTTCTACTACCCCTCAGTATGCAGAAAGGAACTGAAGCCTTTCAAATGTGCAGAAAAATGCATAAAAAGGAGAAAGTACTCTTTCTTTATATCTCATTCAATAATTTGTATTTGACTTTCTTCCACTGATGCTTAAGCCTGCTTCAAATTTTATCAGAATGCAGACATTTCAGGACTAATTAGAGACTATTTAGCTCCTCTCAAACTTCAATATTCTCCTCCTCTTTGTTTCAGAAACATGAGTTTAACATCTCATTCTCTCTTTTTTTTATTAAGTTCTCTTAGGCAAAAGTTTCTTCCTGGAAACTGAAACTTTGAATTTCCTTTTTTCTGCTGTTTCCTTTAAACAGAAGTTTTAGTGATTTAACAGAACAAGAATTAATTATCTCCATATTAACCCAGAGGGGAAAAGAATAGAGATTTAAAAATACAGATAAACCTCCTGTCTCTTTGCCTCTCCCCTTCTCCTACCAAACTGATGTAATTGATCAGTATCTGACAATTAATCAAACTGTATGGTCAACTGGGCACGAAATGGTCCTGTTTTATTGCTTGTTAATGAGGAGTGGCTAGGTGGATGGTTGCAGACTGAATACCAAGAAGTACCGGCTTCCCATACAGCAGGAGGAAGACGTTCTGCTGAATCTCACAGGCAGTCTCAGGTTCACCCCATTTTAACAAGCAGCAGTATGGCTCATTCTGAATAAGCAGAAGATTTTGTCCCCTTTTACAAAACTTATGGGAATCTCACATACTAAGTGTGAAAGGAAGAAAATTTGTGGTCACTATGGAGGGAAAGTAGGCCAATCATCAGCACTTCATTTTGTGCAATTGGAACGTGGGTGGTAGGGTGGGTACACACAATTCTCATTAAGAAAGGATGGCAACAGCTGGACTATGTGTGTCTCAGCCCTTCCTACAGTCCCCTGTGGCAATCTTACCTCTATTCAAAAGCCATAGCAAATAGGCTCAGAGATTTTTCCAGTGGATCCTGGTGACAGTAAAGGAAGTTTGGCCCTCTCAAGGAGTTTACTCTGAGACAGATAAACAAGACGTAAGAAGCCATGGATGAAGCTTTCAGTGGCCTAGATTGGTTTTACAATGTTGATGGAGGTAATCCATTACAGAATAAGAAACTAAGCCCAAGAAATATAGATAAATTCTTGACATCAGCCCTGCTACACTGGAAAATTCTTGATTCCTTATATTGAAACCAAGTGAGAATTTATGAGATGTTGACTTCATAAGGTAGTGACAAGTGCCCTGGATTGAAGTTGACTCCTTTATAAAAATTGTCACGGGGGGGAGGAGGGGGGGCGGCACTGTGGCTCGCTTGGTTAATCCTCTGCCTTCGGCCCCGACATCCCATTTGGGCACCGGGTTCTAGTCCCAGTTGCTCCTCTTCCAGTCCAGCTCTCTGCTGTGGCCTGGGAAAGCAGTGGAGGATGGCCCAAGTGCTTGGGCTCCTGCACCCACATGGGAGACCAGGAGGAAGCACCTGGCTCCTGGCTTCAGATCAGTGCAGCGCCAACCGTAGTGGCCATCTGGGGGGTGAACCAACGGAAGGAAGAACTCTCTCACTAACTCTGCCTGTCAATTAAAAAAAAAAATTGTCATGGTGGGAATCAAGACCAAATTAGACAGAAGACATAAGCTCTGAGATACCCAGCAAGTAATCAACACGGACATGGCTGTAGAGCTAAGGATTTCTAAAGCGAAAGTTGATGGCATTGGTTATGATGACCTTGGTGCTTGGCATTGGGCTTTTATTGGATCAAAAACACTGAAGCATCCTTTGGTTGAGCTATATGCAGCTGCTGCAGTCCTCACAATGGAAAGTGAATATGACTTATTGGAGTCACGTTTCTTTCTCCTATGTGATCCTGTCTCCTTCCCTCATCCAAACTCAGCTGCTCTAAAGACAAAGCCAGTTATAGGTGGAACCAAAATCTCCCAGATGGCAAGGGCACCACAGGCCATATGCACCTACCCAATTATGCTGAGTAACTATGAAGAGGAGAAACAAAAACTTCTCTGGCTTGTTGGTTGGAGAAGAACAAGTTATCCTGCCTATTATCAAGTGGGAAGAAGTTGTCCCAATTTAGCCAACAGAACTTGGGCAATGTCCCCAGTAAGGAAAGCAAACTAAGCTAACCCTGTGAGTGGGGCCCTTTGGGGTTGTTGCTAAACTAGATTCAGCATTGTGAATTGCATTGCTGAATGTATAATTGGTATTGATGTTTTACAAGCCTATACTGCGAGTGCTTACAAACGCCAGAAGGGTGTCTCCTGTTGAGGAACAACTATATGTAGAAAACTACTAGGGAGACACCTAAGTGGCTCTTTAACCCATGTCCTTGTTCCCACCCTAAGTGGTTCAACAAGAACACTATAGAATTCCAGGAGGAAACAAAGCACAAACACAGCTCTATGACTAAGGATTAAAAGCACTAAGGGTAGTAAAAGTTGCAACCGCCTGAATGGCTCATAAAAGGACCAATGCCAACTGGAGGTTTAAAGTGGCTTCAATGCCAGTGAATTCAGTAGTTTCTCAGCCCCAGCTATTTCAGACACTATGACTGTAACTTAATCCATTGCACAGATTGATGGCACTTGGTATGCTGCCTTGGAATTGCCACTGCTTCATTTCCTAGAACAATTCACAGTCCTATTGCAAGGTTTCCAACACATATTTGCTAGGGCTATTTAAACTCCACTTTTATGTGCCACCAATGAGTGGGTCAGAATTTAGCACAGATGCTTCTGCTCCATGGTGTCCAAAACTTTCACTCGAGAGTTGATGTTCTGTGAGTTAACAAATCAGAATCCTCAGTCTCAATGATTCTGACTGTACTGTTAGCTTACTTCTATTGGTAGGGGTAGCTGAGAAACTCCTATGAAATTCAAAGGCCTTACCTAAGTAAATGTCCTTAGGATCAAGCAAACAGATTCACAATACTTAATGTCTCTGGCAACTAAACAGCTATCTCTTTGCCTCTCCCTTCATCCGCCAAAAAGAAGGTTTAACACTTACTACACCCAGGATTTTGGAGTCAGCACATGACTTGGTCATTTTTATCTGCTAAACTAAAAATAAGTATCCACTGGTTGGGGTTTAACCAATAGGCTGAACTGGAGGTTGTCCTTCAGGTCAGAGTATGCCAGCTACTTTTGGAGGCCCCAAACCATAATGACCTTGTTGAGCTACAATCTTCTGTGATTAATGATTTTGCTGATTGGAGACTGGCAAATAAATTGTGACAGGTTGTTAGATTACATGAGGGTAACGTTTTAGGCTCTACATAGTTTATGATACCTAACTGGTCTTCGATCATCTTATTAGAAGTTTGTGAAAATATGCACTATATAGACCTCTAGTTTTAAAAAAGCATTTCTTTTAGGGATGGCACACTCATTTCCATATTTTTTCAACAACAAGAGCATACTCAATTTAAATACAGCTTCTATCTTTCCATCTTAAATCCCCTCTCACAGGAACAAAAGTTTATGTGCCATAATAAACTAAAAAAGGGCAGAAATGGGTACTGAGGAAAATAAGGAAGATTTTCATTTTATTTTATTTTAAAGAATGCATTACTAAAACAAAAAGAATTCATTACTAAAGATAAATGACAACATTTTATAGAACTTAACATTTTAATTAAAATGTAGTTTATACAGCTTATGAGGGCTTCTATTAGAAGCTTAAAATATGAAGGGCTTAAACTCCTTGAAAACATCAGAATTTAAAACTGAGTATCAAAATAGGGGCCAGGGATACTAATACCATCTTACCTGTTAAAGTGATCATATTAAGTGTATAACTGACCATATAGATAGGATTAAGTGTCAAAGGGATGACATAACTAAGACCAAGTGTCTGGTAATAACAATAGATAGAATTTAAAAAGAGAGAATGACCCAACATGGGAAGCAGGACACACAGCAGACTCATAGAATGAAAAAGGCCCTAAATAGCACTCTGACCTCAGAATCAGACCTTAAGGCATTCAAATCTGGCTGAAAAGCCCATGAGAGCATTTCAGGTATAGAAAGCCAAGCCACTGTGGCAAAAAAAAAAATGATCTACCTGAAGGATCTCTATGAGTGAGATTCCAGTGGAAAGAAGGAGCCATCAAAGAAGGATGTACTTTTCTCCGAAAGGAGGAGAGAACTTCCATTTTGCTTATGGCCTTGTCTAAATACTGATGAAGTTTGTGGACTCAAAAGGCTTCCATAGCCTTGAAATAAGAGTGTCAATTGTTAAATCAACAACAGGAGTCACTGTGCACTTGCTCATATGTAGGACCTTTGTCCTTAATGAGTTGTACTATGAGAATTAATGGTAAAATATGTCTTCAAACAGTACTTTATACTTTGTGTGTCTGTATGGGTACAAACTGCTGGAATCTTAGTATAGAGTTGATCTTCTGTATATAAAGATAATTAAAAGCAAATCTTAATTTAGAATGGGATGGGAGAGGGAGTAGGAGGCAGTTTGGGGGTGGGAGGCCAGGTATGAGAGAAGAACTGCTATATTCCAAAAGTTGTACCTATGAAATTTATATTTATTAAATAAAAGCTTTCTAAAAATAATAGGGGACAGAATTGTGGCACAGTAAGCTAAACTGCCCCCTGCAACACGAGCACCCCAGATGAGAGTGCCTGTTCATGACTCTGTTGCTCCACTTTCAACCAAGCTCCCTGCTAATGGGCCTGGGGAGGTGGCAGATAATGGCCCAAGTGATTGGACTCCTGCAATCCGTATGGGAGACCCAGATGGAGTTCCTGGCATCAGCCTGTAGCCATTTGGGAGTGAACCAGCAAATGGAAGCTTGCATTCTCTCTCTCTCTCTTTCTCTCTCTCTCTCTCTCTCTCTCTTCTCTCTCTCCCCCCTCCACTTCTCTCCCTCTCTCCCTGTCACTTTTCCTTTCAAATAAATAAATGTCTCCTCCAAAAAAAATATTAATTAAAGAGCAAAGTATTGAGTCCTTTCATTTAGCATATAACTACAACGTATAGAGTTGAAAGTATATTCAGGCATTTTGAATCAGGTGAAAGTCCATTTGGTTTACAAAGAGTAAAATCAGGGTCAGTGCTATGGCCAAGTAGGTTGGGCTGCCACCTGCAGCGCTGGCATCCCAGTTTGTTTTTGTTGTATAAGATTGCTTTAGTTATTCCAGCCTCATGTGTTTCCATATGAATTTCAGCATCACTTTTTCTAGATCTGAGAAGACTGTCTTTGGTATTTTGATTGGTATCCTGTTGAATCTGTAAATTGCTTTCAGAAGAACAGACAACTTGATGATATTGTTTCTTTCAATCCATGTAGTAATTTCTGATGCTTCTTTTATTTCTGTGGTACAACAGACACATCTTCTTTCTTCATCTCTAGTTTTATTGACTTGGGTCTTTTCTCTCCTTTTTTTGGTTATTTGGGCCAATGGTATGTCAATTTTATCATATCAAAAAAACAGGTCTTTGTTTTGCTTTTGTATCTTATTTTTGGATACAGTTTTGATCTTTTGTATTCTTTTGTGTGTGTGTGTATACATTTTTGTTGATTTCTTCTCTAATTTAAGTATTTCTTTTCTCCTACTAGTTTTGGGTTTGGCTTATTGTTGTTTTCCTAGATCCATGAGATGCATTGATAGTTCATTTATTTGGTGCCTTTCCAATTTCTTGATGTAGGCACTAGTTACTATACTTCCCTCTTAACACTGCTTTTGCTGTATCCCATAAGTTTTGATATGTTGTATTGTGATCTTCATTTATTTCCAGAAATTTTTTGACTTTTTTGATTTCTTCTTTGACCCACTATTCATTCAGGAGAATGTTGTTTAGTCTCCAGGTATTTATGCATATTCTAGATATTCCTGTGTTGCTGATTTCCAGCTTCATTGCATGGTGATTCAAGAAGATACGTGGTATGATTTTTTTTTAATTTGCTGAAACTTGCTTTATAGCCTAGCATATGGACAATCTTAGAGAAAGTTCCTTGTGCTGGTGAGAAAAATGTGTATTCTGGGGCTGTAGGGTGGAAGGCTCTGATGATATCTGGTAGGTCCATTTGGTCTATAGTGTCAATAAACTCTGATATTTACTTATTGATGTTTACTTGCTGAAAGTGAGTTATTGAAATCCCTCATTTCTATTTTATTGAGTCTATATCTCCATTTAAGTCCATTAACATTTCTTTTAGATAGCCAGGTGCCCTGTAATTTGGTGCATGTACATTTATAATAGTCACATCTTCCTTTTGAATTTATCTTTTTATCATTATATAGTGTCCTTTTTTTTCTCTGTTAATAGCTTTGGTGTTAAAGTCTATTCTGTCTTATATAAGGAAGGCTATATCAGCTCATTTTTGGTTTCTGTTAGCATGGATTATCTTTTTCCATTCTTTCACTTTCAGTCTGCATGCATCCTTGTTGGTAAGATGTGTTTCTTATAGGGAGCAAATAGATGAGCTTTCTTTTTTAATCCATTCAGCCAGTCTATGTCTTTTAACTGGAGAGTTGACACCATTTACATTGAAGGTGAATTTTGTTTAGTACCGACTTTGCCCTGCCATGTTTCTGTAAATGGTCCTAATTTTGTATTTTGGGTTTTCTTTGTACTTCTACTGGGTCATTTTCTGAATTCATCTTCTTTCATAGTGGTGTTCCTATTTCTGTGTTATGTGTGTAGCACATCCCTGAGCATCTTTTGTAGGGCTGGGTTACAAACTCTTTCAATTTCTCTTTGTTGTGGAAGATCGTTATTTCTCCTTCATTCATAAAAAGAGCTTTGCAGAGTACAGTATTCTGGGTTGACAGGGTTTTTTCTCTTAATACTTTGAATATATCTCACCATTCTCTCCTTGCCTGTAAGGTTTCTGATTAGAAGTCTGCAGTGAGTCTAATTGGGTTTCCTCTGAATGTGATTTGGCATTTCTTTCATGCACATGTTAAGATTGTTTCTTTATGTTTTACTGTGGAGAATTTTACTACATTTTTTTAGAAAACTTTTTTTTTTGACAGGCAGAGCAGACAGTGAGAGAGAGAGACAGAGAGAAAGGTCTTCCTTTGCCGTTGGTTCACCCTCCAATGGCCACTGTGGCTGGTGCGCTGCAGCTGGCACACCGCGCTGATCCAAAGCCAAGAGCCAGGTGCTTCTCCTGGTCTCCCATACAGGTGCAGGGCCCATGCACTTGTGCCAAACTCTACTGTACTCCTGGACCACAGCAGAGAGCTGGACAGGAAGAGTAGTGACCAGGACAGAATCCAGCACCCCCACCAGGACTAGAACCCGGTGTGCTGGTGGAGGATTAGCCTATTTGAGCCACAGTGCCAGCCTAGAAAACTTTTTATGTAATAAATATAAGTTTTGAATGTACAACTTTTGGATTATAGCAGTTTTCCACCCATAACCTACAATACGTTGTGGTGAATATCTTTTCTGGCTGCGTCTATTGGTAGTTATGTGTACTTCCTGTACTTGGTGTATCTTTCTTTCTCCAGATTGTTTTCTGTTACTATTTCATTAAAAAGGCCTCCTAATCCTTTCTCTCTTTCCATGCCTTATGGAACTCCTAGGATTCATATGTTGGGTCATTTGATAGTATCTTGTAGGTCCCCAACCATGATTTTTAGTTGTCTAATTTCTTCTTCTTTTGGTCCGGGTGTAATATTTCCAGAAATTTGTCTTCTAATTCTGATATTCTTTCTTTTGTCTCATTTATTCTGTTGTTAAGGCCTCCCACTGCATTTTTTATATGGTCCATTTCTAATATTTCATTCTGACTTCTCTTTAATATCTCGATTTCTTGTGAGCACTTTTCATTTAGAACATGAATTTGCTACTGATTGCTTCTGAGTAATCTGGTGATTAACAATCTGAATTATTGTTTCTGGCATATCTTCAATCTCTTCCTGTTCACTTTCTATTATTGAAGAGTTGTAGTGTTCTGTTGGGGGTGGGGGGTCTCATAGTATCTTCCTTATTCTTAATTAGGGTTTTTTTCTTTTTTTGGCATTTGTGTATTTTTTTTTTGGTCTGGTTACTTTTCTCTTTAATTTGTGTCTTTGTGATTTAGTGGGATGTCTGCACTTTTAGTGAACTCCAAGAGGTGTGTGCTGGATGTGGCCTGGGTGCTCTGTTCATTATTCAGAGGTGGAGGAGGTACCCAATGTAAAGCCCACTGGGGCTTTGTATCTTTCCTCTGCTTTTTTGGTTAGAGGAAGTTGTTTACTTCTGTTGATGTGACCCATCCTTTTCCTCACAGTTGTAGGATGCCCCTCTGTTAGTCTCTGGTGTGTTCAGGATTATATCACCTTGCTTAACAAACTGCATCTCTAATCTATGGAGATTTTTCTTTTGGTGAGATTTCCTTCTGTTATGAGCTTCTATGTGTCTGCGTTGCAAGTAAAAGCACTCATCCCTGCCTACTGTAGCCCAGCTCACTTCTCAATTGTGGTGGAAGTGGGTACAAGCTCCAGTGCATAGAGCCCCACCTAGAGTCCTGGCTCATTTTTCAATGATGGATGGAACAGGCTCAAGTTTTCAATAGTCAGGACTTCTCCTTGTTGTACAGCTTGCATGTTGGGGAGGAAATTCTGAAATGTAGTGGTCCTCTTTCCTGGTTGGGGTGTGCTGAGGTGGCCCCTGCAATTGATGGCCATGTGCACTGGAAGCAAAGACAAGAGGCCCTGTTTATGTTCAAAAATGTAAACAAACAATATGGCTTCTCCAAGCCGGCTGCAGGTCTAGCTGGTGAGGAAAAGGGACAGAGATGGGCAGAGGGCGCCCAACTTCTGTTTGTTCCTCTATATCTTCTCTTTCTTCCTTCACAGAACTTCACAAGCAGTTCACCAAGCTCCCCCTCCCTCTGCTATTTGCAGCTCCGTGGACCTGCAATTTCCCATCCAACCTGCTCCACTGGGGGCTGGCACAAACCTCCCCTGTCCACACCTCTGCCAAGCCTCCGCCACTTCCCTTTCTTGTTTGCTATTTCAGCATGGACCTGCCCAGTCTCTGCTGGTCTTCTGGCCTTCGCATTGCAAATTTCCCATGGCTGTATCTCCAGTGTGCATCTTCTCCTCTTCAACTATCTATTGTGTCCTGCATGACTCGGATTGTCTTGTTAATATACCACTATCTTAGGATACCCCATATAATTCAACATTATTATTTTAATGGTAGCATTTTACTCTCAGATAGTTTCTATTTCCTCAATCTGTATAAGAAATCTTGGAATATTTATTTACTATATCCCAATTAAATGTGCTGCCAATTCATTTAATCCACATAAAGCTCTTCTTTTTTTAATTTTTTTTTATTTTTGACAGGCAGAGTGGACAGTGAGAGAGAGAGACAGAGAGAAAGGTCTTCCTTTGCCATTGGTTCACCCCCCCAAATGGCCGCCACAGCTGGCATGCTGTGGCCGGCGCACCGCGCTGATCCGGTGGCAGGAGCCAGGTGCTTCTCCTGGTCTCCCATGGGGTGCAGGGCCCAAGCACTTGGGCCATCCTCCACTGCACTCCCAGGCCCCAGCAGAGAGCTGGCCTGGAAGAGGGGCAACCGGGACAGAATCCGGCGCCCCAACCGTGACTAGAACCCTGTGTGCCGGCGCCGCAAGGCAGAGGATTAGCCTGTTGAGCCACGGCGCCGGCCTACATAAAGCTCTTCTGAAGTAGGCACTACTATTATCTATATTTTACAAATAAAAAAATTGATGAGTAGTTGGAGTAAGTGGCTTGTTGATGGTCAGATAGCTAGGAAATGACAAATCTGGAATGTAGAGCTTTGTTCTGGATTCTGTGTGATAATATCAAAGAAACCAGAGCACCTCTCGACGGATCTTAGATGGCCTTTCCTTATAATCTGCACATTTACCACTGACCCTAGGCTTAAATTTGAAAAAAAAAATCAAACAACCAAAAAACCCTGCCTATTTGTCTTGCAACAATGCACAACTTGAAACCTGTCCTAGCCATCGAACACCTACATATCCCATGCTTCTGCCAATCAGGGCTATACCACTAAAGCCAGAATTACTTTCACAAATTTATTCCTCACCCCCAAAGAATTAGCCTTCTCTTTCCAAAATTACAAGCCCTGCTGCAAATCTACTTTAAAAATGCTTTGTTTGGGGTCAGCATTATAGCCTAGCAGGAAAAGCTGCATTCTATATGGGCACTGGATTCATGTCCTGGCTGCTCATTTCTAATCCATCTCCCTGCTAATGTGCCTGGGTAAGCAGCAGAAGATGGCCCAAGTCTGGGCTCTGCATCCACATAGGAGACCAAGAGGAAGCTGCTGCCTCCTGGCTTCAGTCTGGCCCAGCCCTGGCCATTGTGGCCATTTGGGGAGTGAAGCAGTGGATGGATGATCTCAATCTCTCAGTCAATCTCTCTCTCTCTCTCTCTCTCTCTCTCTCTCTCCTTAACTGTGCTTTTCAAACAAATAAGAGTAAATCATTTAAAAATGCTTTGTTTCTTCAGAACTTACCAGTTAAGAATAGGATGGTGATTTGAGGATGAATAGCCAGTTGGAAGGGAATGATAAAATGTATGATTAATACAGCAGTAAAGAAGTTACAGCACCTTTATATACACCTTACATCTTTCAATACCATATCTATTGACTTTAGTGCCTGTACACATATTTACAAATGTTGTGTGTCATTACAGAAAGCTTTGATTTTTTTTTCCATCTGCCACCAAAGTCTAAAGAAGGTGTAACAGATTAAAATAAAGTCATAAATAGGAGTAGTTTATGCCTAATTATAGGATTATTTCATAAATTAACACATGTAAGATATAAATTAGTTTTGAACATTTCTTAGAAGAATTATGAAAAAAAGTAAAATGCCAAACTAATCCAGAAGAAAACTCTAGGCTAAACCACATCATATGAGTCATAGATTCTAGAAGAATGCTAACATCTGGAAGTTATATTTTATCATTGAAGTGTCACAGTGTCCTACCATATTGTATGTATGTTATCTGTTCTAATAGTTGTTAGACTCGTGTGCAATAGAATACATTTGAGGATTGAAGCAAAGAATGTTGTTAAAAATACTGGCTTCTTAAGGGTAGGCATTTGACATAACCATTAAGCTGCCATTTGGAATGCCTGCATCCCATATCAGAATGTCTGGGTTGAAGTCCAGACTTGGCTTCTGACCCCAGATTCCTGCTAATGCACACCCTGTGAAGCAACAGGTGAAGGCTCAAATATTTGGATCCTTGCCACCCGTGTAGGAGACCCAAACTGAGTTTCAGGCTCCTGGCTTCAGCCTGGCCCAGCCCCAGATGTTGTGGGTAAATAGAGAGTAAATCACAAGATGGAAAATTGCTCTCTCACTCTGTTTCTCTATCTCTCTGCCTGTAAAATAAAATGAAAATTAATTGATTCAAAAAGACTGTCTCCTGAAGCCTAGCTCTATTCTGCTAAGAATCTTTGAGGGCATAGCTTAAGCAAAAATACGTCTTTGCTTCTACAATGATGCTGATGCTCTTGCAAAGTTTGAGAAATATGGGTACATATTTGGCTTTCAGCACTCAAAGATCTGGAAATAGATGCTAAAGAAATCTTAATTATTTATCTATAACATCTGTACTCCAACAATAAGCTATTAGTCATACTGACATTTTTGTTGATTTCCTGCTACTTAGATATCCCATCATAGAAAAGTATAGTGTTACTTTCCCAATTTTCATACACTATTTCCTGAATAAAATAACAGCTTAATCATGATTTTAAAATCTAGTTCTCTCTTATATAGATAAATGTATTGCTACCTCTTTTCTCCTAGTATATGATATTTCATCAGTTATGTCTTTCTATCAGTTATAAAATCACAACTTATCTTTGAATTTATTTTCTGGATTTTATGTGGGTGTTGTATAGATACATTAATACAGATGCGCGGGCACACATATATGCATGTATGTAGTTGAATACATAAGACATTTAAAAAGATTGGGAGACAAAATTTTTTTAAAAAGACTTTCCTTACCACATAGATTTTTGGCTTTTTATATATCTGCTAACTTCAAACAACAACAACAACAACAAAGAAATGTCTTGGAATCACTGGAGAAATGCTGAAATATGTCATGTGCATTTGCTTCAAAAACATTTCTAAGAGCTCTTTTAATACTTGTCAATCACCATGTGTTCTTGATCTTGTTTTTTAAATATAATTTCCAGTTCTTTATTGAAATCTTTTTCAGTATTTAAATATCTTCTACACAACTGCACATTTTCCATATTAAAATCAAAATTTCTTTCCAGTTGATTTGTCTTCATTTCCCTTCAATTGCCAAAGTTGCTACTACAATTCACAAAATATTCTAGTTCCAAACTTTCCTGTCATTTATTGAATAAAAATGCTCACCTGAATGCTTTTTGGATAATTTTATTGTGTGTTTATTTCTGCCATTTCAGACTCATTAATCATAAATTACCACCTGCCTAAAGAAGTCGTGCTGTTTGAAGGATTTTTTTAAGCTTAACTCCTTAAAGCAAAATGTAACAGGTTCACTCAACATTGCTTCCCAAAGAAAAGATGATACATGCTTCAAAACCAAGCTGTTTATATGGTTTATGTCTTAATAGTATCTCAAGACAACTCACAATGAATTTTCTGAAAGCAATAGTAGTCATTCAAAGACAGAAAAGGAATTTAGACTAGAAATAAAATTAAACTTGAAGAAGAGAGAAAAAACACCAAGCTTCAAAATAAGTCCTTCTGGAGCATGCCTCCAAACGCAATATTAAATGCATGCAATCAGTCACAGTTCACAGGTTAAAGAACGTGTGCAACTTACTGAAAATGTACAATTTTTAAGCCCATGAACTGTCATCACTGCAAGGAGATGAAATAAAAACTTCAGTTTGTTTTTCAATCTCTGCCTAATGTCAAAGAAAGTAACCTTTGGCTACAAAAGCAGTCGCACAATTTCTGTGCCCTAACAGCATCAGAAGGTGCTGAAAATTAGGTGATGTGATGAAGGCAATGTCTTTAATTCTGTACATGAAGTTGTCTAGACTCAATAAATTACCAGACATAAATCAGTAAGTGGCAAGAAGGCTTAAGTGACATTGACAGTCATATGATCCAGTCCTAGGGCACTGCCTCAACTCTCCTAGGTAAACGAGTTCACGGCCCCATTCCAAGAAATACCCAAATATGCAGATAAAAATCTGCTTAGGTTTGGCATTTCCCATTGAACAACCAAAGACTCCCTATTCTGACAACAATGGTCAGACAAAGGGTGCACATAATTGTCACAAATGCAACATTATTTAATTGCCCTGATTCTTCATGTTGAAGCTAAATTACTAAACAAAAGAAAATTACCAAAATACTCAGTTTCAATTAAAATAATGATAGTGGAAAATGAATAATGGCGAGCTTCTGGAAGGCTGGTAAGGTGAGACAACTGTGATTACCCCATCCCATGCCAGCACAGAGTCTTTCTACCAGATCAACATTCCCTAAGTGGGAGAACAGAATTGCCACAGTCAATAACAACTCAGCTTCCATGGTCTTCTTTGAAAGTGACAGATATATTTTGAGAGGACAATATATTGTTTCTGGTCTCTTTTCCACTCCAAATTCTAGACATACGTTTTGGGGAAGGTATCCCTTATACTGCCTCATTAAACAAATCAAAAGCTGTTCCATTGTGAATAAAATACATACAGGCAGAGACAATGAAAAGTCAACTGAGCCAGCTGGTCAGCATTTAGCGCACTGATTTGGCTTGGTTTCCATGCAAAGTCCTAAAGCATATCACTTTAAAAACCATGTAAGAACATGCTTTTAGCTTAGCAGGTTAAGTAGCCACTTGCAATGCCCATATCCCGTATCAGAGTACCTGGTTCAAGTCCTGGCTTTTCTATTTCCAATCCAGTTTCCTGCTAACTGCACATCCAGGGAGGCAGCAGGTGATGGCTCAAGGATTTGGGCCCCTGCCACCCACATGGTAGAAACAGATTGAGTTCTAGGCTCCTGGCTTTGATCTGGATGTTACAGTAGGCATTTCAGGAGTGAAACAACAGATGGAATGTATCTCTCTATTTGTTTCTCTTCCAAATCAAATACATTTTAAAAAATTAAATTGAAAAAAAAGAATGAGCTACAGGGCTGGTGCTGTGGTGCAGCATATAAAGCTGCCACCTGTGATGCCAGCATCCCATGTAAGCACCAGTTCATGTCCCAGCTACTCCATTTCTGACTCAGCTCCCTGCTAATGGCCTGGTAGAAGCAGCAGCTGAAGATGGCCCCCGCCACCCACGTAGTAGACTCAGATGAAATTCCTGTCTCCTAGCTTTGGTTGGCCCAGCCCTGGCTGTTGTGGCCATCTGCAGCGTGAACCAGAGGATGGAAGCTCTCTCTCTCTCTCCTTCCTCCCTCTCTGTAACTCTCATTTTCGAATAAATAAATAAATGTTTACAAAAACTGAGCTGAGGCCTGCACCGTGGCTCAACAGGCTAATCCTCCACCTTGCGGCACCGGCACACCGGGTTCTAGTCCCGGTTGCTCCTCTTCCAGGCAGCTGTCTGCTGTGGCCCGGGGGTGCAGTGGAGGATGGCCCAAGTGCTTGGGCCCTGCACCCCATGGGAGACCAGGATAAGTCCCTGGCTCCTGCCATCAGATCAGCACAGTACACTGGCCGTGGCAGCCATTGGAGGGTGAACCAATGGCAAAGGAAGACCTTTCTCTCTGTCTCTCTCTCTCACTGTCCACTCTGCCTGTCAAAAAAAAAAATTGAGCTGAATTACAGAAAATGTTTAAATATTTTTTAAAAAACATTCAAATACCTCTTCTCTGCCAGAGAGGTCAAAGCTTCTGGTATTTGATTCACTGGTCACTGTTCTTAGTTGCTTTGAAGGAAATGTACAGCCATTATTTATATCTCACCTCTGAGAGTTAAATAAATATTTGCTAACAAAGAATGTTACTACATATTTCAGATATAGTTTTTTCTGTCTACTCTCAATTTGGCAGTGAACTCCAGTCATAATGGAAAATTTTGTTCAGTCACAGAAAGGGAAAAACTAGATTAAGCTATGCACATTCTATGCTGTACCAGAGAACTCATATCTGAGGGTCCTTATTTGTTTAGCACATCTCTCCTGCTGGCCTCTGCTGGGCAAGGGAGATTTCCCAACTTCAGTTTTTAAAATGTTGACACTTAGCTCGTCATGCTATTTTACCTCCATTAAGTTATCCCTTTCTTCCATGCCCTTATCCCTTGGTTCTCTTCATGGCATTTTTAAGAACTAATTTTAAATCCCTACAAAAATATTTCCTCCCCTAAAATATGCCTCTTCCATAAAAGAATTCCCACATACCATTATAGTCTTGACACTTTGGGGAACTCCAAAATGTTAAAGAGGAATTAAATTTCTCTAATTCGATCCAAAAATGTAGCTTGTATTGTAGATTGTATTGTAGATTGTATTTCCAAGATGGCCACAAGATCTCCTATCCTGCGTACATTCCTTACAGTGTTACAGTGGCAATCCTTCCATGTAGATGGGGGTTGTGGGGTGTCCTCTGAGCTGGATGGCCAATGATGATAGCAGAATTGATTCCAGGTGCATTCTGAGTCTAGGTCATAAAACTTTGTTCTCCTGAGACATTTGCCCTTGAAACACAGCCACCATGCTGTGAGAGGAAGCCAAGAAGACCTGAAGAGGCCCATGTAGCGAGGAACTGAGGCCCCTGGCCCAAGGCCAGCTGAGCTCCCAGCTGACAGCACCACTAACTCACCAGCTCAATGTGTACCATCTTGAGGGTAAAATGTCGAGTCAAAATCCCAGTCACTCCAATTGATGCTGCATGAAGCACAGATGAGCCTTTCCTGAGAACCCTAAGCAAACTGAAGATTCATATGCTAAGTAAATGACTGTCATTGTTCCCAGCTACTTAAAAAAATATTTGAGAGGAAGAGAGTGAACTCCCGTCCACCAGTTCATTCCCTAAAGGCCTGCAGCAGTCAGGGCTGGGCCAAACCAAAGCAGGGACCTCAGAACTCAGTCCAGGTCTCCAACATGGGTGACAGGAACCCAGTTACTTGAACCATCACCACTGCCTCCCGGGGTCTGCATTAGCAGGAATCTAGAGTCAGGAGATGCCACTGGATATTGAACCCATGTACTTCTATATGGGATGTAGGCATCTTAACCAGTATCTTAACTGTTAGGCTAAATGCCCACCCTTAAGCTACTAAGTTTTGAGTTGGATTTGCAATTAGCAAAAAAAAGTTGTTGAATATTTTAAAAAATATTTGTACATTTGTGCCTGTGCATGTGTACATTTTAAAGCAAAATACTCAAAGTGCTGAAACGGGGAATACATTACTTCTTAATCTCTGAATATAGCATGTATGGACCTACCTTTAAAAATCAGCCTAATTCTGATCTCACACCCCCATCCCACTTAACAAAAAGTTGACATTCAGTGCCTTTGGGAACCTTCCCCAATGTGCCGTTATCTTAGATTTGCTGTAAGTCTCAAAGTCTGCAAATGCTTTCTGTAGATGAAACAAAGTGTTGTTTCTATGAGCGGTACATCTGATTTTACACATATTGGAATTATTTTCTTAATTGAATCAGTTACCTGACATTTACTGAGAAGTTATTATGTGCTAATTGTTCTGGACATTGTGCTAAATACTGAGCATAAATAGATGAATTAGACTCACTGACAACGTTTATAGGTGCTAAGAACATGCTCTATAATCAGGGAATACCAGGGGTTGTCTAGAAAGATAACCTCTGTTTACACACTGCAGCTCACTAGGTTTGGTGTTCCATATTTAGTAAGGCTGGGAGCCCTTATGCTTGGGTTTGAATTTCCCAGGCACCTAATACAACCTTCCTCTTCCAGTCGTTACAATCCCTCCCCCATACAAATCAGCATCTTAAAAACATATCCCACCTATATAACAGTATATGGATACACTTATTTGTTGATCTCATATGTGGTATGCCAAACTCTATTCTAAGTTTTTTAACGGGTATTATTACCTCATTTAATTCTCACCAAGGCCCTATAAGATAGGTCTTGTTGTTCCTATTTTTCAGAGGAGCAAACCATAGCACAGGAGAAGTAATTTGTTTGAGGTACATGGTTATTAAGTGGTAAAGCCAGGAACTGAACCCAGAAACTGCCTGCTGAGATAATCTCAAATACTAACATATATTGCTTTGCTGCCTTATGAACAAATAAGCATATGCAACCTTCCACCAAATGTATTATTTAACTTTTATGTTTAATTCTTGACTAATGTAGACTATGAAACCGCAAGTCAAGCGATCATGACTCTCCACATCCTTCACAATACAAAATACTATGTACTGACAGATAAGAGTTCCTTTATTATTGCTCCTGTTATTTTATCCATCATTCTCACAAGAATATTGTGAGCATGTTGTGGAAAAGGGGCAATCTTCTAGCCCAGAATAAATAGTGAGAGACAACTAACCAAGCAACGCATTTCTAGGGTTCATTACTGAATCTAAATCTATGACCTTCCATCTCCCTGGGCTACTACTTGTTCCTTCCCAGGCTCACTAACTTAAGTGAAGTTATTTCCTTACAGAAGATCAAAGGGCTCCCTCTCATCTATGAAATCAAAGCTAAGTATGGAATGCAAACATGGAGTTCAAATGGCCCCACCTTATTTCTCACTAGACCCACTGTATATGTCCCTAGTATGATTTAAATTACCATATATGTACATTTCTTCATGACTTGATTCACTTGAATAAATCTCCTATTGTGCCCTTCAGTATTTTTCACGCTGTTCTCCTTTGGCAGTGAACACTCCACCAAAAATACTCTGTGGCCAGCACCCCACAAGACTTTGTGTTGTTTAGGTAAAAGTCATGGTCCCTCTCTGTATTCTAGCCTTCGTGACTGCCTCTGTACAATTTTTGCCTTTACTCAGCCATTATCTATTTCCATCTTTTGGACTGCCTATCCTTGGACACAATGATTCATCTCTAATGGCCTCATCATTTCTGCCAGGATTCTTTCTTAGATCTGCTTTACACCTATGGTCTGCCTCCACCCAGCCTCCAAGATGCCACCTGTTAAAGGGATTTTAAGCTGTTTGGCTGTGGGACTGGATGAATCTAGAACATTTCCTTCTCTTCCAAGGTCTAGTTCAAAACTTACCTATTTGAGAACTCTTCCCATGCATTCCACCTTGCAACAATTTTTCCTTTATAAGGCATTCTATTAGTACTTACGTATTCACATTGTATAACAATCTCCTGGGCTCTCTAGGACACTTCCGATGTAGGTAGGGACATAGCAGAGGAGCCAATGTCTGACAGTACTTCCTTGCTGCTCTGTCCAGCCTGCTGCAGCCCTGCATGGCCCACAGCATGGCAACACAGCCCATGGCATGACAGTCTGGCTAACCAACGTGGCAGCTTTTGTCCATTTTAGTGACAGCTCCGGTTGGCCAATGCCTCTCAAACTACCCCTCCTTCCTGCAACACCCACACCTCCTTTTTTTGCACTGTTCACACTCCTCTTCAGTGCACTGCCCAAACTCTCCCTTCCATACTAGCTAAAACCACAAGTTCCACAATGCAGCAAATTTGGAACCAGCAGAAGCTAGAAATATCCAATATGCCTGCAGGTGTGTTGATGATGGCCTTTAACTCATTATAATGTCACTAACAATAAAATCGCCATGGCTGACAATCCCACTCTCATCACCCACTTCAAGCCATGAAACTCCCAAGATTTCCTAGAAAGGACACAGAAAAGAGCAGTTACTCAAGCCTCACCCCTAACCCACCCTCTTTGAATATTTAATTAAGCTCTGCCTCAGACACCACCCCTTATGCCTCCAGACAGTATAAAGGACAAGTCCTGTGCCTTGTCGACTGCAGCTCACTCTCTTTGAAGCTTGCCTGCATTTATTCCTTGAGTGGGTACTTTTCCTTTGCTTGAAATAAACCTTGCTCTTCTGCTCGCCTTTATCCATGTCTCTTCCTTGAATTTTTTCACATATGGAAACAAGAACCTGGACCAAGTCTAGCCTGGGACCACTCCCTAACACTTCCAAAATTGTCCAGTAGTCACTGTGTGACTGCTTGTCTTATTTTCTCTGAACAGGGTGTGTGTTATTTAGCATTGCAGACAGGTTTTTCTCCTTTTTATGTATGTTCCTTTAATTTTGAGATAAAACAGCTTCATTTCAAGCATAGATATCTCTTCTACTGAGTAGAAGAAAAATAAAATTCCAAATCACAAAACTCTGGAATTTAATGGCGCTTTACCCTGTCAGTCTGGTTTTATCAAGTGGATTAGGGAAATGGCCAACAAACATTTCAGCACACAGAGGGCCTTTTCCCAGTGATTTTTTTTTCCAGAATTCTAATATATCTGAGAGATGCCTTTATCATTATTTCATTAATAATCATTGTCATAGTGAAGTGTTGTTATTGATGGGGCATCTACTGTCATTCAGAGTGACTAGAGCAGGAAAAATGTTAAGAACCACTATTCTATGACAGCCTTTGAAAACACTGTCTTTACAATTAAGCTTTCTTAGAAAATGTTAATAACTTATTAAAAGGATGTTGCATAAATCATGGCAGCTTGGGATCAAATGAATGTTCAGGACTATAAATCAAGGAACCCAACTAATAATGATTTCATAGATTATAACAATAATGGTTTGGTTTTGTCAAAATTTGGAATAAATGTTTCCTATAGACACATACAAATTGAGACTGAACAAATAATAAGTCAATTTGGGACTGAACAAATAATAAGTCAATTTGCTCCACCTGATTCCTCCAGATATAAAACTAGCCCCTTTTATAAATAAGAATTATTATTATCTTGTATAGGATTTAATACAGTTAATGCTTTATATAAGAATCAAATGGACATTATAATGTCAAAAGGTTTCTACTACAAAACAGTCCCTAAGTTCTTTCAGATGTACTCCTATCTCATGAAATCCTCAAAAAATCATCAACAGTGTGTTAATACCTTCCTTTCTTTTATAAATGAGACTAAGGATGAATAAGTTTAACTAAATAGCCAAAGTTATACAGTAGTAAATGCAAGACTAGAATCCAATATTTAAGTCTCTTAAGTCCATACTCAAGCACATATTTCACAAGTACTTGTACAGCATTTAGAATTAGATAACATACAGAATTAGATACAGGCCTTTGCTTCATAATTTTAATTTTAAAATGAGACCAAATTCTAAATTAAGATGAATGGTAACTTTTAGAAAAGAGATTATGAATTATTATTTCATTTTTCATCTATTAGCTTCGATACATAAACTTAAGCCAAAGATCCTTACTGAGCATCACAAGTGGAGGGACTGGTAATCAGTGATGGTTGAGATGTGTTTTACTTTTTGTTCTTAAAATTTTTTATTGGCATCATACTTCTGCTTTCTTCCAAGTAAAGAGATAGTTGAGGAGAAATATTTCTCACAGCAATTATTAAAAATCCCCAAGTTGAAATTTCATCATTCTTTGGTAAATGGATCTATTGTCTTGTTCACCAGAAGAGTTACCATCATAATGGTCCAAGACATCTTAGATTTCTGAATTCATTTAAAATTATGTAATCTATTTATAGAGTTTTATCATCTGTTTTGAGGTTTACTTTTCATGTAGGCTATTGAAATTTCTATTGAAATAGCAGTCTGTGGGCCCTTTATCAATTGCAGAACTGATTCCAAGGCACAGGGGAGGGGAGAAAAAAAAAAAAAAAAACCTCAACTATTCCATTCAAAGCCTATCTCTGTCCCAGCACTGTAACCAGGAGGATATTAACCACTGCTGTCTGAGATAGTCCACGATGGGGACAGTGCTGCAATCCTTCATAGCTGGCAGAAAATAGCCCAAGAAATCAGCACAACTCTGCACTCGCACATACAGCAGCTGTCCTCAAGTCTCGCACTTGGAAAAATGAAGAACTATACTCCCTGACCACATTGACCAGTGCTTTGAATCTTCCAGTTTTGTTGTTCTTTCCTTTTGTCGTGAAAGAGAGACTTTGTCAAATCAGAATGAAAAGAATGTTTGAAGCGTGAGAAAATTCAAATTTCCTATTTAAAGCCTGGAGTTCATTAGCAGTAATATATACTCACTCATTTCAGGGGTCACTGGGTTACACAGAAGAGCCTGTCTCTGCTATCCAAGTCTCAAACCCTTCACCTGAAAGTGGTTAGAAATGTCCTGAGTCTATTAGCTCTCTGTAGTGTCTAATCCATCTTCACCGTGCTTTGTCTTGTGACCCTGTCAAGTCAAGGGCCCTGCTTTGATTATATGCTATCCCTCTTTTCTTGATCACTTTTCAGTTAAGTAATTGTCTCAGTTTAATTGGTTGTAACAATTAAAACTTTTGTTAACATTACACTGCAATTTTATCAATCACATTTAAGTTGGCTGTTTTATTACTTACGACTCAATATAGAAATTTTACCTGAAGAAATTCTTTTTTGATGGATATTTTTAAAATATTTATTTACTTATTTGAGAGGCAGAGAGAGAGAGGTCTTCCATACACTGGTTCATTTCCCAGATGGCCACAACAGCCAGAGCTGCGCAGATCCAAAGCCAGGAGCCAGAAGCTTCTTCTGGGTCTCCCACGCTGGTGCAGGGGCCCAAGGACTTGAGCCATCTTCTACTGCTTTTCCATGCCATAGCAGAGAGCTGGATAGGAAGTAGAGCAGCTGGGTCACAAATCGGCACCCACATGGGATGCTGGCACTGCAGGGCTTTAACCCGCTGCACCACAGCACTGGCCCCTGGACTTTTTTTTATTGGACTATTTTTATTGTATATGCTTTAGGCTAAAACCTAAGTTTTGTCAAATAAGAGAAATACTCTATTCTTATTATCTAAGAGTTGCACAAGTAATCAAGACATTTTATATGATAATACTGATAATACAGACAGAATATGATTGTAGGCATCACAGACCAGATTTGAGTTTAGATTAGGCATCAAGATTTATGGGGCTTTTCTAAACTTAACTTAAAATATCAACAGAACACTATGGAGGACATTTAAAGATTATAGATGACAGGTGGGCCTAATGGCACAAGAGTTAAGATGCTTAGGAGGCCCATATCCTGTGTTAGAGTGTCTGGTTCAAGTTCTGGCTCCTTTGCTTCCAAGCCAGTTGCAAATGCATAGCCTGGGAGGCAGTTGATGATGGTTCAAATACTTGATCTCCTGCCACCAGGAGACCAAGATAGAGTCATGGCCTCCTGATTTCTACCTGTCTGTTGCAGGCATTTGGGGATTCTGTCTCTCTGTGTTTCAAGGAAAATGAAAACTAATGATTTTATTAAAAAGGATTTTACATATATGTGTAAAATACAACATTGAATCTAATGTTTGTTGTTACTGTTTTAGCTTTGCCAATAGTCAGCTATGTCAGTTTGAGAAAGTCACTTAATTTATCTTTCAGGTTCCTCCAATGTACATAAAAAAAAAAGGCCAGGACTACATACTTTCTACTTTTTCTATCCAAATTCAGTTAATAAGTAAACCCTCTCAATTGGTTCTTTGTATAATTTAACATTAGTCAGAGTTTTCTCATGTTAAAATTTTCCCAGTGAGTGATGATGACATTAGTTGGACTTTGGATAGGTATGTGAGGATAAGATGACCAAAAAGAAAAAAAAAAATGGTCAGTTGTAAATGTTTCAGTATGGAATATTGAAATCAAAGCAGAAGAAAGCCCATTTGGAAGCTGAAACTATAGACTGATAGCTAATTAACCTATTTTTATAACTTATATTAGGATTTCTATCCAATAGTGACTTGGAAAATCACTGGAAATTTTATCTCATTGACCTGCTTCATCTTAGCAATGAGTATAGAAATGTTGTTTCTAGTTCTCTGAGTTCTCATGAACCAAAAAAAAAAAAAAAAGGATCTAAACGTATTAAATATGATCATCTCTATAAACTTTTGAAGTATTTCTTTTTCCATCACATTTAAAATAATTGCTTATCTACTTTGCAAGAAAATAAATTAAAAATTACTTTTAAGTTTTATATCTCAGTAGTAGTAGTTGCTTTATTTGTTTTTACTTTGAAACAGCTATTGTTTTTAAATGGATTTTGCTTTCTTCCTTCCTTTTTAATTTTGTTCAAGTCTCCACTCAGGCCCATTGCTTGCTACTCGCCTGGCTGGTAGGTGGTTCTTTTCCCTCATTTCCCCCTTTTCTGGGCCTTGCCACTTTTCCCAGGGAGCCCCTGGGATGGGAGCCTCTAAATATATTTTTTTCCAAAAACAACTTTATTAAATCATAAATAACATTAAATAACTCAAACAATAAAGACAGCAACACAAAATTTGAAAGTTGAAAATATATATACTTTCTCATTTACAAATCCATCACTGGAGACATGAACATGCCTTAAGTTAAGGGGTCAAGACGCATGAACAGAAAACTTCAAAACAAAGTGCTTACAGAGATCTTGCCTTATGTGAAATCAATATTTTAAATTTTAAGCAAGTAACTTTTACATGCAAATAAGGGTTGTAGATGGAGTTGAATATAAATACAGCTAATTAGGCTCCAACAAATATATTTTCTATAATAGAACAACTCATTCTAAGATATATTATGATTAAAATAACAACAATAAAGTATTAATAGTAACACTAATATCTGCCTTCCTTTGAGCTTTTAATAATAGGCTCCATGACTCAGGACTCTGTGACATTATGCCTTGCCTAGGAGTACATTTTTATATTAAATATAGAAATATATATACAATTTAAATTTGAGCCCATTTATAATGGTTGACTAGATCAGCTAAAACTTCATACTCTGAAATGAAAAATCAACCATTTTTTTAGACAAATAGAAATATCAAAGCATGGCTGATTTTAAAAAGCTGTTCCTTGTTGCTTCCAGCACCGTCTATGACATTTTGCAAAATTCTCAAGTCAAATATGAGTTTCTCACCAAACTTCAAGACTTCTCCAAGGATGGTTTTCACCTATGACTTCCAAGACAGGCTTAAGGATCTTGGCCATGAAGCTGGCAACTCATTCTATCCCCTTCCCGACTACATTCTTCCAAGAGTAAAAAGCCCTATTTCCAGTCAAGAAAAGAACAGAGTAAACTTATTGGTCTCTTCTGCAATGTTAGTGTAGTAATCATCAGTGCTAAGGATGAAAAATATAAAGTTTACTACTTCTCTCTTATACAGGCACTTTGAATTTTTATTTACACATTTTTTATTCTTTTATGAACTGAAAAGCTGGTAAAAATAGGAAATACCGACAGATAATTTGAGCTATAGAGAAACTACTAAACCCTTTCTGAACATACTCTATCAAAGGAAGGTTATCATATTAATTTAAACTCTTATTTTGTATCCTGGAAACAGGACTAACCTAGCATACCAGAACAACAAGGGAGAAATAAAATGGTCTTAAACTTTCTTAAAGTATTTATCTTATTTAGGATCCTCAGAAGAACTCAGGGGTCTAGGAGGGTCTGACTAGAGAATGACAAGGAAGGATCATTACCTGGCCTGTGTCTAAATCAGATGGCAAGAGACTTCAGAAAGAACAGAAGGTATGTTATGAACAAGCAGCAAAAGGGAAGCCAAATAAATAATTGGAGACAGAGGAGGTGACAGTTGTATACTGACTAGAACAGTGGCAACCATCATGCCCTGAAGGTAATTTAAGTCAAACAGAAATGTCAGAATTTGAACAAAGTACTAGAGATGAAAAATGCAAAATGGATATCTTGCCAAAGATCAAAGCAAATAAGAGGAGATGAGGAGTTTCTACTTGGTTGTTGATATCTGGAAACACTTCCGAAAATAATGAATTGTATGGCTTCCATCCTCACAGCAGCCAGAGAAAGCTAAGTCAAATGATGGAAATACCATGAGTTTTGGAAGCCACTGCCCCAGAGTGAATCCCATTTCAGCCTAATGAGAAAGAAATAGGAAGCAGTCCCACCAACGGAAGCAGATTAAAAGTCTTAAGGTTACTTTGACTTTGTTTTCCTGTAGCCTTGACCTCAACATAAAATCACCCCTCCATCTCTTTGACAGACAGGAACACAACCAACAGAAAGGTGTACCGAGAAGACTACAAACACAAGGGAAAGCTGCTGAATCAATCTCAACTTGCTACAGGCTCTGGTGAGACTGCACTTTGTTTCTGCCCAGACCCTTCAGCAGGCGTGATCTTGGAACCTTAGCATCGCCTCCTGCCTTAGCTTGGTCGCTGTCCTTTCTTCTGGAACGCTTCCCCTTCCTAGACTTTGAGAAGTCTGGGCAGAGACAGCTCAGGAAGCGGCCAAAGCAAAGTGGTGGCGAAGCCAAGGATGTTGCTGCAGGAGAGGGCGCAGGTTCCTGAGCCGCTGAGATCTCGCACGGCTGGATGTGACATTCCTGACCCATCACCACACAGGAACCTTCATCCTGCTGACTCCGTAATCTGTCCTGCAAGTAGAAAGCATTAATGAGAAGCTCTCAAAGCTAACACCACATACAAAAATGGTGTGACCAAGATTTTGGGTGGGTCTAAAAAATCTCAGTTCATCCGCAATTCCTCCCACTCCACGAAAGGAGTTATCATTACTTATCCTGTGGAAGACGGACAAGCCCAGGATTCTCCCTTCCCATGCGTCATTCTTGCCTTCCTGGGAAGATCAGCATCATCTTCTTGCGTACTGAATACGGCTGGCTCTTTATCTGTAACCTCGTCCTCTTCACTTTGCGGAGGTGCTAACGGCGTTGGAAGAATACGGGGACACTGGGCCTCCACTTGCACATTCCTCTTGCTCTTTCTCATTCTCTTCTTCCTTACGACCCTTCTGCGATGCCCATGCTTCTTTGGAAGTGGATCTAGCCTTCTCCTCTGGCATGGAGAGAGGGCGGGATCTTGTGAAACCTCAGCCATATGACTCTCAGATAATGCAAACTTCTTTTCATAGGGTCATTTTCCACAGGTGGACTTTATTCTCTGTATCTTGAATATTTAATGATATGTTCAAGTCATAAGTGATGTGTTTTGGGATGGAGATTGGAGATTCCAAACCTCTGTCACAGAGGAGATATTTTGGGGCCACTTTGCTGAGGTTCTCAGGTTGTTCTTGGCCTAGGGGATATCGGTTTCCTAAAAGGAGAGAGAAAATCATTGAAGTAATTGGTCTACAAATAAATGAGTTCTTCCTAGTCACACATAAATGTTAGTGCACTAAGACTCTGCCAAATCCAGTATAAATTCCTGAGTACAACAATATCTAACAAATTTTCAGAACAATATTTCCAAAGGAATAGAATAAATGTTAAAAGATTAACAAGAGATGGGCATTTGTCATAGCAGTTAGAGAGCTGTTTGGTGCACCTGCATCCTAAATTGGAATGCCTGGGTTCCAGCCGTGACTCTGCTCCTGATTCCAGC
This sequence comes from Sylvilagus floridanus, assembly GCA_949820135.1. Lineage (NCBI taxonomy): Eukaryota > Metazoa > Chordata > Mammalia > Lagomorpha > Leporidae > Sylvilagus > Sylvilagus floridanus. The sequence continues at coordinate 64,388,976 of OX463244.1, forward strand.
TTTCTGCTAATGCGTATCCTAGGAGGCAGCAGGTGATGACTCAAGTACTTGGGTCCTTCACACACACACAGGAAACCCAGATTAAGTTCCTGGCTCCTGGTTTCCACCTGGCCCAGCCCTGGATGCTGGGGGCATTTGAGAAGTAGACCAGTAGATAGAAGACCGTTCACTCTCTCTCTCACATTTATGTGTGTGTATGCATATATAAACATATATATATATACGAACATATAATACACATACAAATACATACATCTTTATTTGCATTTCAAATAAATAAATGTTTTTAAAAGATAAAGGTAAGCAAGTTCTCTATATGTACCAGAATCATCTGCAATGCTTACTAAAATGCAAATTTATGGATTTTATCCCAGACCTAAAATTAGAATCTCTAGGAATCTGTATTTTCCCTAGTAATTCAGTGATTTTTATGCACTCTAAAATTTGGAACTATCACTTTAGAGACACAATGAATCCAGTATTCTACAGGGGCTTAGTAATGACTAATTTTTTTTTCTTAAGATGTATTTATTGGGGCAGGCACTGTGGTAAAGCCTCTGCCTGCAGTGCCAGTATCCTATATGGGCTCCGGTTTGATTCCCAGCTGCTCCACTTCCTATCCAGCTCTCTGCTATGGCCTGAGAAAGCAGTAAAAATGGCGCAAGTCCTTAGACCCCTGCACTCACATGGGAGACCTGGAAGAAGCTATTGGCTCCTGGCTTCAGATCGGCACAGCTCCGGCCATTGTGGCCAACTCAGGAGCGAACCAGTGGATGGAAGACCTCTCTTTCTCTCCCTCTCCTTCCTTCTCGGTATAATTCTGACTTTCAAATAAGTAAATAAATCTTAAAAAATTATTTATTTAATTGAAAGAGTTACAGAGAGGCAGACAGCGAGGGGGAGAGAGAGAGAGAGAGAGAAAGAGAGAGAGAGAGAGAGGTCTTCCATCCCCAGATGGCCACAATGACTGGAGCTGGACTGATCCAAAGCCAGGAGCGGGGGCTTCTTCTATGTCTTCCATGTGGGTGCAGGGTCCCCAGCATTTGAGCCATCTTCTACTGCTTTCCCAGGCCATAGCAGAGAGCTGGATCAGAAGTGGAATAGCCAGGACTCGAACCAGCAACCATATGGGATGCTGGCACTGCAGGTGGCGGCTTTACCCGCTATACCACAGAGCCAGCCATGATGACCATTCTTAAAAAATAAAATAAAATCCCAGTTTTCTTTATAGGTCTTCCGTAATCATATCAGCCCATAATAACTTTTTAATCATTATCACTTAATTTGACATGCAACCTTATTACCTTCAACTATAATTTAACTTCTAAATATGTGACTGTGTCTTCTAAGCAGATTATAAGCTGCTGAAGGGCAGGAATGCCTAGAGTTTCCAGGTTCTAGAAGTCAACACCCTCCCCCTTTATTTGGGCCTCTCTCTGAATGAATGAACATACTGGAGTTTGAAAGACAAAGTTGAGCAGCTCTGGCTGGGAACTCTTGAGTGAATAGTCCAGCTACTAATCAACCACTCAGAAAAGCGCTGCCTATCAGTTGGTATACACCACTCAGCTCGATCCTATCCTAGCGCCCTTCTCTCACTCACTTCTCCAGTAGAATCACAACAACAGGGAATGCTACCTAAGAAGGCCCTACAGTCATTCAGACCTCTGCTCCCAGCAGGCTTCCTTCCCTCCTGCTCTACCACACTGCCCTGTCTTCCTAATGGACTCTCAGGTCCCCTTGATCATCCCTACCTCCCTGCCTTTTTCATGCAAAGCCTTCCCAAAATCTCAATCATCCCTGAATTGCAAGTTTTAACCTCAAATCAGCAAACTTATCCTCATAGGGCACACACTCAACCTCACATTTTGACTGTCCCTTTTGGTGCCACTACTCCATGGAACCTCATCTGCAGGGACTAGAAAGGCCCACATGCAAGAACGCTGCTCAACACAACTGGACCTTCTGCCTGACAAGAGGCAAAAGAGGTTTGCACCACATGACCCTCACTGAATTTGGAACACACAATTCCCCTAGTTTCACCCATCGGGAAAAACTAGGTATACAATACTCTTACACATGAATTTACAAGTCACAATCTGAGCCTGTAGTCTTCCAAACCCACTGCACTGCCATCTTCCAATTTTCTTCCTATTTTCATATATTACTTTCAGCAAAGCTAAGATAATTAAAGTCCTTGGATGCATTTGTTGCCTAAGCAGACTCAAACCCAAACTGGAAGCTCTAAAATAACAAACTCTTGAATGCTGAATTTTTGATTGATTTTGAATTAGAAACTAGAAAAAAATTTCACTCTTCCTTGTCAACAGTAAGGTGACTATCTTATTTTAAAAATGAGAAAGAAATGATTGGCATGAATGAACTAATTTTGCTTCTCAGTGACTCCTTAGAGAATTAAATAACTGAAGCATCAAACAACAATTTTCTTTGAAGATGACCTTTCACATTAAGTGAAAGCTGAAAAGCTAATCTCACTCAAAGGGAAAAAATGAATAATCTGTAACAGCAACTACTTACTCCTGAGTATACAGAAAAATACAGGCTAAAATATGACAGTGAACAGCACAGAACACTACATTACAAATTAAGTGAACTTTCCATTTGCAGTGTAAAATTGAGAACCTAATGTATATGAATCAGGTACTGGAATAGGAGTTCTTTGATACGGTTACTAAAAAACCTAATCTGGCCGGCGCCACAGCTCACTTGGCTAATCCTCCGCCTGCAGCGCCGGTACCCCAGTTCTCATCCCGGTTGGGGCGCAGGAGTCTGTCCCAGTTGCTCCTCTTCCAGTCCAGCTCTCTGCTGTAGCCCGGGAAGGCAGTGGAGGATGGCCCAAGTGCTTGGCCCTGCACCTGCACCGGAGACAGGAGGAAGTACTTGGCTCCTGGCTTCGGATCAGCGCAGCGCACAGGCCATGGCAGCCATTTGGGGGGGGGGGGTGAACCAATGGAAGAAAAACCTTTCTCTCTGTCTCTCTCTCTCTCTCTCTCTCTCTCTCACTGTCTAACTCTGCATGTCAAAAAAAAAAAAAAAACTTAATCAGAACACCATAACTTAAATCAGTTGTTTCCTCATCTTAACAAGCATCATTTTTTTAAAAGAAAAAATGTATTTATTATTTATTTGAAAGGCACAGTTGTGCACAGAGAGTCAGAGACAGAGAGAGGTCTTCCATCCACTAGTTCACTCCCCAAATGGCTGCAACAGCCAGGGCTGAACCAACCAAAGCCAGGAGCCAGCGGCCTCTTCCAGGTCTCCCACAAGGGTGCAGGGTCCACATACTTGGGCCATCTGCTGCTGCTTTCCCAGGGGCATTAGCAGGGGGCTGGATCAGAAGTGGAGCAGCCACAACTTGAACCAGTGCCCATAAGGGATAATGGCCCTTCAGGAGGCAGCTTTACCTACTACACCACAGCGCCAGCCCAAGCAGATATCTTAATCAAAGATAGGCCCCATCTGTGTAGTTGTGAGTCAATATCTTGCAATTCAAAAGAATCTGCATTTCTTACAATTTGCTGGTTAATACTGTTGGTCTGGATATGGCTCTCTGAGAAACACATTAGATAATCTCAGTTGAAAGACAAGACACACTGAGAAAAGGTATAAAGGGGGTTTCCTACTTACTTACTATAACCAAATGTAAGATATACGAACACTGACATGATTATCAGTTGCGTTGCAGCCTCTAGCCATGCTGTCCACTGCCATTGTGGGCTTTGAGGAGGATATGGTCAGAGGGGAATATGCTTGGTATGTGGATACCTCTGACACAGAGTTCATTTTTTTCTCCACGGGACCCACAGCATCCCAAAAACTCCCCTTCCAGTTTCAACCTCAGACTAGTCACAAGCTTCAGAATGTGAACTGTCAAAGAAGATCCCTAAGTATTAAAAGGCAGGGAACAGAGCCAGTACAGTGGCGCAGTGGGCTAACCCTTTGCCTGCAGAGCCAGAATCCAATGTGGATGCCAGTTCAAGTCTCAGCTGCCCCTCTTCCAATCCAGCTCTCTGCTATGGCCTGGGAAAGCAGTAGAACATGGCCCAAGTGCTTGGGCCCCTGCGCCCACGTGGAAGACCTAGAAGTTCCTGGATCCTGGCTCCTGGCTTCAGATCAGCTCAGCTCCAGCCATTGTGGCCATTTGGGGAGTGAACCAGCAGATGGAAAACCTTTCTCTCTCTCTCTCTCTCTCTCTCTCTCTCTCTCTCTCTCTCTTCGCTGTCTATAACTCTGCCTCTCGAATAAAATAAAAGTCTTAAAAAAAAAAAAAGAACACACATAAAAAGTTGTCAGAGTTTTACTTTTCTAAATAAAATACTTGAGAATTATGTCTTTATTAAGTTCCTGCTCTTTTCTAAAATTTCATTATCATTTTAAAACTTTACCCCTCTCGGCGAAAAATCAATGCAGAAGACATGTGTTATCTTTGATTTAGCCTAACAAAACAGTAACAAATAACACACTCAGTGGGTGGCTAAACCAGATAGTATTTTTCTCTAAATGTTTTGTTGTAATCCAATTAAAAATGTTATTGGCCAGCCACCAGAAAGTATACATATCACCAAAGTTTTATACGATTTCATTTTTGGTCTTAAAATAGCCTATATTACTTTGGTGTTTTTATTCACTAACCTAAATACTTCAAGTAGAGTTTCTTCCAAATATAATTTAGGATAACCATTTGTATGTGTGCTATTTAAAAGTCTCTGTTGGCTCACATCATTATAATGTTTAAAATTCCCATTAAAGAGGAGAAAATACTAATCAGAAAGAGAGAATATTATAAAAGTTGTAGTAATATGACCTCCACAATACCACTGTTTCCTAGAGGCTCCAGGGAACCATAACACCCTGGCTCCTCCACGCCTTCCTTCAATCAGCAGAGGCCACAGAAAAGGAGTACTGTCACTCAAAGCAAGCTAAAACTACTTGGAATCACTTAATCGTTTGGTCATACCTAATACTGCCAGGATTCCTAGCCAAAGAATCCATGATCATAGTCTCTCCTCATGCCTTCTCTAACAACAGCCTTGAATCATTCCAGAAAACTTTAGCACTTTTTTTAAACCATAAATTGCACATAACTCTTCCAAATTCTCAGTCTATAATTTCTCATAAAATTCTTTGAGATCCTCTAGAGAAGATAAATAGCAAGAATTATTGGATTTTAAATTGTGACCCCTCAATGTTATATGCACTGGATCATAACTATATGGCTTCGGTTCCCTCATAAAACTAAACCACAAAGCCATTCTTTTCATTTCAAGCTTAACAGCACACAGGCCCACGGGTGAAGCAATATAAACACTCTTAAGTAATTTCTCAAAAAGAAATCACTTCTGCAAAAACAGACTTACAACCTAGTGATGTATAATCTCTCCTCTGAACTTGTGAAGTTTGTAGTTCTCAGGCCACCCAAGAAGAATGGTGAGAATAATGTCCATGGGTTAAAGGAAGATGGGCCTAAAAAGTATCTTAGACTAACTACAGAACTGGGTTTACTCCCAGCTCCACCACTAAGTTACCTTAGACAAGTCAACAGGTCAGGTGTCGGGGTGGAGGGAAGAAGAGAGCTCAGGTTTACAGAGTATTTTTTCAGAATTCAAGTCAAGTCTTAGTGTAAGGAAAATCACTAATTCATGGTATACTTTCATCAGTGGTCCACACACAGCCCTTTTTTTAAATTTATCACCTTAAATGTATATTTTGAACATATATACTCTTAAAGTTTATACCTGAGAAAATGCAAAACAATCACCAAAAATAGCTCATATGAATGTACACAGAGGTACTATTTACAACAGCAAAAACCTGGAAAAAGTCCAAATGTCCTTTAAGATACTATGGTAGTTTCTAACCATAGGATAGTAAACAGGAGTCAAAGAAAGAAACGACAGCTACCTATAGCAATAAGGAGTTAATGTTCTGAATCTCTGTTTTGACCTCTCACATGAAGGCCACGCCACTTATCTTAAGGATAATGCAGGGGGCTAGCACTGTGGCAGCTCCAGCCTGCAGTGCCAGCATCCCATTTGGACACCAGTTCAAGTCCCAGCTGCTCCCCTTCCAGTCCAGCTTTCTGCTATGGCCTGGGAAAGCAGTGGAAGATGGCCTAAATCCTTGGGCCCTTGCACCCATGTGGGAGGCCCAGAAGAAGCTCCTGGCTCCTGGCTTGAGATCAGCAGAGTTCCAGCCATTGGATCCATATAGGCAGTTAACCAGTAGAAGGAAGCTTTCTCTCTCTCTGCCTTGGCCTCTCTGTAACTCTGCCTTTCAAATAAATACATAAATCTTTTAAAAAAAAGGATAATGCAGATGTTATATATAAAAATTATTTGAAAATTATAACTAGTAAATGCTCTTTTAATTAGTGTTAGTTATTTTCCTCATATACTGTATACTACGTCTTAAATTACACAAAGATAATCTGGACCCAGTCAAGAAGAAGAAAGCAGTATAATCTGTAGGATGCAATTTTGGAGTTGCATTGCAGGGGTTCATATGCTGGATACTGCATTATTTTTTTATATGGACTAAAGGTAAATTAACATCTTTAAACCTTGATTTTCTCACATATGAAGAGCAGAAAAAAAATAATAAGTTCTTAAGAGACGTTACTTCAATGAAATAACTCAAGGGCCTTGCACACTGCCTGTTACACCATAATAAGCGCTCACACCAGCGACGGCTATTAAACAGATGCTAGGGCTCACAAAGTGAAGGTCTCAGAAGCAATGTTGTTCTATGAGTTTCTCCTGCCTACCTGTCTCTCACTCCTCATTCTACACCTGGGTAAACCATAGAAACTAGAATTCCTCTCCCACAAGGTGTGTCATAAAAACAGCAACCTTTTCCCCAACATCAGAGATAAAACTTAAAAATATTATCCTAACTTCCTCTCCATCACTGGTTTTCAGGAGTCGGCCATAAAGAAGTGCCCCGATGTTTCCTATCTAATAAGAAGCCATAAGATCTCCATTCCACAAAGGATCTGCCCCATACCTGAAGAGAAGGAATGCTGCACAGAAGCCAAGAAGGATCCGACAGGCCTTGCGAGGGCCCCTCCTGCCACCACCACCAGCTCCATCAGTCTGTTACTACTACATCATGCCCTTTGTTGTCCAGTCATATTTCTAAACAGTTTTAGCTATTTAGCTTTCATGGAACTAAGCATAAAGATGCATATAATCCACCCTGGTCCTTTGGTGTTTGAATTTGAAGGCTCATAGGTCACATAAAACTATGAGCAAAGAAAAGTGTCGCTTTTCTCACGTTAACTTGTCTTTTGTTATGCAGTTGTCAGCTATCACCCCTTACAATGGGCAAGAAAGGGATCACCCAATTTTCTGCCCCTTCACGTGGATGCCCTTTTATGTTTGTCAAGTGAGTAGAGCTGCTTTCCTAACTCTACCTTCTCATTCTCCCAATACCTCACGTGAGTGCACGCGCGCGCACACACAGACACACACACACACACTTGCACATATTTATTCTCTTTGTTTTTTGCCTGCTTTTCAATTCCTTGTATTTATATTAGAATTGAAAGCAGTAATTAAGACCAGGGTGTCTGACTTGCACATCAGAACACAAGTGGGTACAATCTGGTTAGATTATAGCACCTTCAATATAAAGTTCCTTTAATGATTTCCATCACAATTCTCATTGAATACGGAATGCAAAGGACTAGGATGGTGTTGTGGGATAAGCCACCCCCTGCAGTGCCAGCCTCCCTTATGGGTGCTGGTTGGAGTCTCAGCTGCTCCACTTCCAATCCAGCTCCCTGCTAATGTTCCTGGGAAAGCAGCAGAGGATGACCCAAGTGCTTGAGCCCCTGCACCCAAGAAGCTCCTGGCTCCTGGCTTTAGGCCTGGATGTTGTGGCCATTTGCAGAATGAATCAGCAGATGGAAGATCTCTCTATTATGTGTGTGTGTTTCTCCCTTTCTCTGCAACTCTGCCTTTCAAATTAAAAAGAAAGTGAGATTCATTTGCATTTTATTATTTAAAAGAAGTGTAAATAGGAAAAGGCAACCATTTTCCCAATCCACAGAGAGTGAAAAAAATTATAAGAATAATTTTTTTAAATGTAACTCAACCTGATGGGGGAAAAATTAAACTGTAGTATTTTGTATATTAGTATATTTTGAAAGGGCTATTTGCCAATTGTTAAATTTGCCTACTAGACAACTGCCTAGATAGGTCAAAATGGAAGCAGCTAGGACCTGAAACTAGACCTGCCCACAAGGGAGGGGAGCCCATCTGCAAATGCTGGGAGAAGGTCCAGTCTGGCAGGTAGAACAAAGTTTCTGAAGAAAATGGCAGTGCACAGAGTTGATACTGAAGTCAGGAAACTGGCATCACGAGGAAAACAGGAAGTAGTGGAAGTTTCCTGAATAGGAACGCACAGCGTCAGGAATCCAGGAATCCAGAAGCAAAAACTGCTGCAAAATCACAGGGACAGCATCAGAGCCTAAACTAAACTATGAACGTAGAGCCTCAGTCAGCCTGCAGTGAGGGGCTAGACCCTCGTGGCTGAGAGAGAAAACAATACACGTAAGGCTGAATCTTGGGTGTCCTTAGGGGACCTGCATAACCTGGCAAATTCCCAAGACAGGAATTCCATTCTGGATAAGGATATCCATGTACAAGAACTACAGTAAGAAAAAGACATTGAATCCAAGGAAAAGAGACATATATGATTCTAAAAATTATGGCTAAGCCACAGACTAGAAGCCAGATCAGTTCAATGCTAAGAAACACAAGTGCTGAGTTAGAACCCTTTAAATGTCCCCTTTTCCAGGTCCAGCCTTGCCAAAGGGAGCTTAGAGGGCTGAGTGAACATTCAGCAGTCATGGCGAGAGGAGGGCTACAGAGATGGGACAATATGAAGGACCCAACAACAACATCAGGAAAACTAGTCTGTAGCACCAATAACACAATAAACATAATTACCCTGAAACTTTCTAAACAATAAGCAGCACTCCTGTTTAAACTGAATTCCTATACAAACCACCACATAAATAATTTTAGAAAGTTCTTATGTGTGTGTTTTAATGAACTTGATCAATACTAAGAAGATAGGCTATTTTTGCTGCCCTGTCCACAGAAGATGCAAAAAAAAAAAAAAAAAACTATAACCCTTTTCCTATTTTTCCTTCCTTTTCATTAATATGTAAATTTAACCTATAAAAATGAATTGTCTTTTTGAATTTCTTCTCATCTCTGAGATACAAAGACTTTTTCTTGGCTTTGTCCTCTGTCTAAAGAATAATAAATATGTTTTTCAGGTTTTTGGCATTCTTCTGGGAGCAACAGCTTCTCAAGGGCCCTAAAGTATTGAACCCTGAGAATGAAAATGCAATACAAAAGTGATTTATGTATTTATCACACCACTATGATCTATGACTTCCCACAAAGTGGCACACACACACACAAATGTCTGACACCCCCATGGTCCAATTCATTTAGAAGAATCACCACAAAGCATCCTTAGAAGCCAAAGATGAGGGGGAGAGGAGTTGTTTCACAAGCCAAACATACCCCTTTTTCCGCCATAGCAGCCTGTGCCTTACAAGTACAATGACCACGGACAGACTGGACCCCTGGACTACACAGATACAAGAAGCACCAAACATGGCTAAGGGTCTTCATACTCAATGTCAGCACAGCCTGATGGGTAAGTGATCTTCAGCTGAGTAGCCCTTCATGAGCAACTGCTCACGGAATGTTCCAAATCCCGATAATTAAGAGATATACACTATAATTAAATTCTATTTATGCTTTAGATATTCAAGCAAGATATTTCTTGTGTATTACAGTCATACTTCATGTAGAACCTCAAAGTAGCAATAAGAAAAACATGAATTTTTTAATTTTTATTTCTTCTTAATTTAACTGTTCTGCTATATGTATCTCAAATCACCATACTGCCTGTATTCAATAAGCAAATTCCAGTGCCTGTACAAAGACCAATGGGCTGGCAAAGGCATCTAAGCTTTTCCCCAAGCATTCACAAGCCCTCAGAGAATGCCAAAAGGGATTTTCTAAATTAAGGCAATGACACTGAGGTCTCAGCAGTCCTAATTCACCTCCATGGTCCCTGTGGGCAAGCTCTTTCATTCAACAAATGTTAACTGAATGTCCACTAGATTCATGGTATGTTCAGAGGTCTATGAAACTAAAGGGTTGAAAAATATGCTTCTCCAGGTCCTTTGCAGACTTAAGATTTTAAAAATTAGTACATCTAGAAAACACATAGACCAGAACTTAAAGGAATTAGCAGTTCTGAAGGTGATACCATATTACACACACACACACACACACAAAACATAAAGCAGGGTTAATAAGTTTCAAATATTAAGAGGCAAGTGTTCTAAGAGCAGCACTTTGAATGTCAGGCTGAAGAGCTCTATGGCAGTGGTTATTAAACTCCAGCATGCCCCAGATTTTGTTAAAACAGAAGAGTGTTTTGTACCCTTCTCAGGGGCCCTAAAGCATTAAATCCTCACAATAAAAATGCAATATAAGTTATTTACATATTTATCATACCACTATGATACAGTATGTGCCACAAAGTGGAACACACACACAAATATCTCACAACTGTAACCCAATTTAATTTAGAAGAATTACCACAAAGCCATCCTTAGAAGCCAAGCTACAGCCCATGATGCCAGCATCCCACATGGACACCAGTTCGTGCCCTGGCTGCCCTACTTCCGATCCAGCTCCTTGCTGATGGCCTGGGAAAAGCAGTGAAGGATGACCCAAGTGCTTGGGCCCCTATTACTGGTGGGGAAGACCTGGAAGAAGCTCCTGGCTCCCAGCTTCAGCTTGGCCCAGCTATTGTGGCCATCTGGAGAGTGAACCAGCAGATGGAAGGTCTCTTTCTCTCTCTCTTGTCCTCTCTCTTTTTCTCTCTCTCTCCCTCTCTGTTTTTCTCTACATATATATAACTCTGACTTTCAAATAAATAAATCTTTTTTAAAAATGTGACTCTTCCACTGGCCTCTTCCTTGTTTCAGTGCTTAAAAAAAATGAAAACAGAAGTCAAGGAGGAGATGGAGAAGCGTAGTTACACCAGCCAAACATATCCCATTTCTGCTGTGGCAGCCAACTAGACACACAGAGTATCTGATTCAATGGGAATAGGAGGGCCCAAATGTTGTTCACATTTCTCCCTACTTTCCAGGTAAATGCAGATGTTGCTGGTTCAAGAAGTAATCCAAGATAATACATGGTAAATGAAAACAACAAATCAACATGATGGAAGCAGTGTTTTGAGAGAGAGGTTAGGATCAACTAGAAGGAGGTTGACAGATTTACAGCACACCCCAGGAAGGACAATGATCAAGCCAGAATGCTGTAATTTCAAAGAACTAACTTGGCTAGCCAAGAGCAGTTACTTGGTGACAAGCTCAAAAGGATTCCTAATATATGGAATGGAACCTTGATAAGGATAATTTAGTACCACTGTGTCCGAATCTCTTCAGGGACAATGAAGAATCCTTTGGAAATCACATCCACTCTTAACATGGTCTGTCCCAGTCCATAGGGTTTGGAAGCCCCTATTCATAGTTCTCTTGTCTCTCACAATACTTGAAATCCCTACTATTTGAGTCACTACTTTGGGTTAAGGTGCTAAAGCCTTTAAAGCCTGTTTCAGTTGGCATATATTATCCTGTACCTTAACTGGCAAATCTTGCTTCTTCTGTCACTGACCAGAGGACAAATGTTTTTTTCTCTTGAAACTTCAGTTTTAGAAACTCAAGATCTCCCTAATGCTGTTTCATGAGTTATTTGAATCTTCACACACTCCAGTCAGTAATTTAAGACACAAGTATCTCTGAAGCTTTAATACATGAAGAGGAATCTTGGAACACATTATATGCATGTTAGCAAGTAGAAGGTATGTGGTGGTTGCCAAGTTTTCTAGCTTCCCTTCAAAGCATCCCCCTTGGTCTACTCTGTCAGATCAGCCAGCCAAGGCCTCTTATGGCCATCCCACACCATCCACCTCTTTGCTCAGGCTTCCAAGCCCAAATGTTTCAACAGCTTTTGCTACTTAACCCCATCCGCCCTTTCCCTCATTTCACACCTAAAGGACATACCTGACCTCAGCCATAAAGTTACAGAGTTCCAGCTCAATAATAGGAAAACCCACATGAAAACACTCTGAGCTGCATTTTCCCAAGACCTGGATTCTCCACTTCGCTCACCTGTCTGGTAACTCATACTGTATGCCGAAGACCTTGTCTCCATTTCCTGCTAACTCTAACATTTGTCATTGTGTCAGCCTGAGCCCTCAGACATTTTAGATTAGATTTGCAGCCATCTGCAACCCACTCTCTCCTTTTCCCTCCCACCCAAGAAGTGACAAGCCAGACAGCTTTCACAATGGCCTTTGCTAATTGCCTAACGTACGAAATGTCCACAGTTCAATCATAAGGTTGGGGAGATTCCAGCCAGATACCTCTGCTCCTTCTCAGTTTCCTCATGTTACGGCAGGGTCCACTCAACCCCATTTCGGCCAAGTCTCTTAGAATTCCTCTTTCCTTTATCTAGGCATTGATACCTTGAGGAAAAGGATAGAAAGCTCCTGTTCTATACCCTAGTCATCTGTTTTAGAGCTTGCTTCCACCTAATTTTGTTGACACTTAGCATCAGGCTAGATGCTAAGGATACAGGGAAAACTATAAACAAATAAAGGGTTCCCAATGTCACAGAGATCTCAGTCTACTGACCCTAAATTTAGAAAAAGGACCAGAAAAATTCATGTGGAAGTGAGAATTCTATTATTCGGGAAGAAACCAGAGATTTTCCATAAGCAATCTGTATCTCAATGTGTAAGAAGTCTCCTTTCAAGTTACTTTTTAAAATGAACAAAGGATTTACACCTGTTGCAGTCTATATGCTGGCCTAAACAGAAAGGCGTTTCTAAAGATTCCGTCACAGTGTAATGCAATCTCCCTTGATTGTTGCACCAGGTGCCTTCCCCTCATTGAAATCTATCATTTAACGAAGCTCCTACATGTCAGATGAAATGAAATACAGAGTAAGTTTTTACCCCAACCTTCCAAAGTTGGCACTAGCAAAAAAAAAATTACTCATGAAATGTTGTTTCTAATACACATCAACTCTTCACCTACCAGCAAAGTTCCTTCCTTCAGATTCTGGTTTATTTTTCTGATTGTAAAAGTAATATAGGTCCATTGTTGGAAATTCAGAGAGTATAGGGGAAGATGAAAAGAAAATATTTCTAATATCTCTAACCAGTGATAATCACTTTTTTAAAATTTTTTTAAACATTTTTTTTTGACAGGTAGAGTGGACAGTGAGAGAGAGAGAGACAGAGAGAAAGGTCTTCCTTTGCCGTTGGTTCACCCTCCAATGGCCACCACGGCCGGGTGCGCCGTGGCCGGGCGCACTGTGGCCGGCACACTGCGCTGATCCCAAGCCTGGAGCCAGGTGCTTATCCTGGTCTCCCCTGCGGGTACAGGGCCCAAGCACTTGGGCCATCCTCCACTGCACTCCTGGGCCACAGCAGAGAGCTGGACTGGAAAAGGGACAACCGGGACAGTATCCGGCGTCCCGACCGGGACTAGAACCTGATGTGCCGGCGCCACAAGGCAGAGGATTAGCCTGCTGAGCCACGGCGCCAGCCCGATAATCACTTTTAATATTTTGGCTGATTTCTTTCCAATTTTCTTTGTCTTTCTATGCAAATAAATATCTGCTTGCTTGTCATATATTTACAATTTTGAATTCTGCTTTTTTAAATCACCCTTAAGCAAGAAAAAAGTTCTTGTATAATTAATTATTTGAAAACATCAGCAGGACTTAGTCTTCATACTTGGAATAATGATATTACTCCCATTAACCTAAGTTATAATCTTGTATAACAGAGAAAAATCTGGACCTACGTCTCATTTACTATAAGCTTCATCTAAACAATACAGCAAAGGAAAAGAAAAAAGACGATGAAAGGAAAGCACTGATAATAAAATCTCTGAAATGAAGAAGCAGATGCTCCTGCAAACTGCACTTGCCCTCCTGTAGAGAAATCCAACAAACTTGGGAGAAGTAAGGGTGATGTTCAATTCTCTCTTCAACCCCAACAGGTGTTCTTTGAGATTTTATGGAAGATCACAGACTCCTTACTGTAGATCATCATACCGAAAGCACATAAGGCATTAAGAAAAAGAAACTGATTTTCAGTTCAAAATCTTGATTGTACAAACGGCACAAGGTAATCTAGTTTGGCAACAAGTTGTTTTTAAACAAAATCAGAGATTTTAAAAAATTGATAAGACACTGAAATGAGTCAATGTGTGTTGTTTTCTATGAAAGCAAGAAAAATACTTTAAAATTAATCTTTTATTTACATGAAGTTTGCAGGTAACCATTTTATTAGCTTCATTTTCAAAAGGTCTTTATCTTTAATAACTATTATCTGGAACATATTCATTGGTGACATGGTCACAAAATTAGTCCATAATCATACAAATCACTTTCTTTCATGTTTTATCCTCTCAATAATCCTATGAGGATACTGGGTAGGCAGAGGAATATTGCAATCTCCGTTTGAGAGATTAGGCCATTAAGACTGGAAATGTTATGTGTTTAATTCAGGGTCACATAGCAAATCAAAGAACTGGTCTAGAAAGTAAGTACACCATTCCTTTAAAATAATCTATTTTAAGCATCTTTTATAAAAATATTGTTTGTGTACATGTTTAGAAATATGAGATTCTAACCAATTTGTCACAAAACATGTTTCAGGTGCAAAATTGACAGTTGCAGCTGGCACTAGAGGAGGGTGACCAAGACTGTGAGAACCATAGAAACCATATTATATGACCAACAATGGATGAAGGAGCTTGGTATATTTAGCCTGGAAAGAGAAGATCAAGAGGAGATAAGAGAGTTCTTTTAATGTTTGAAGGGCTGTCAGATGGACTGGTGAGCAGACTTGTTCCATGTTGCTCCAAATACCAGGCAAGAATAATGAAC
This sequence comes from Sylvilagus floridanus, assembly GCA_949820135.1. Taxonomy (NCBI): domain Eukaryota; kingdom Metazoa; phylum Chordata; class Mammalia; order Lagomorpha; family Leporidae; genus Sylvilagus; species Sylvilagus floridanus. The sequence continues at coordinate 64,404,008 of OX463244.1, forward strand.
AGAACTTCAAAGGAAACAAGTTGCTGCACAATAAGAGATTTGTCTTTTGTACCAATGGAGCTGTTCAACTGCAGAGCACACTGCTCTCAATATTGTGGTAAACGCCTCCACAATGACATATCTAAGGAAAAGCTGTCAGAGATGCTCTGATGACTATTTGACTCCTATATCTTCAGTCTATTTTTCCTTTGTTTTTCTTGGCTCACTAACACAACATATAGGGTACAGAATGTGAGTGAAGGGAGACTACTATGAGCCAGGTGCTTCCAAAGCATGGTTCCCAGACGATAAGAATCACCTGGAGCAGTTGGTGGGCCCAGCTGAATTCGAGGCCTTGGAGGAGAAGCCTGGGAAACTTGGATTTAACAAATGCCCCAAGTGATTTTTATCATCACAGAAGCTTAAGAAACACTTTCAAAACATCACTTCATTTAATCCTCCTGACAAGGGTAGATGAGAACATGGAGGTGCAGCATTATTTAGACATGTGCCAAAACTCACATAGGTTTCAATGATAAAGCCAGGATTCACTCCCAGGAAGGTTGACATGAAGTTTGCGATCTCACCCTCTAGGTGATGCAGAAAAGAAAGACATTAAGCAGAAAAATAGGCAATGTAAAGAACGGTTTTATTAGACATGCATGTTTGATTTTTAAAAATAATTCATGAGGAAGTCACCCCTCACTTTGATTCCAGGACCAAACCTTGTGGATACCAAGCTCTGTGGGTGTTCATATTCCTTATAAACAATGGCATAGTATTTGTGTATAACCTATGCACTCCTCTGTATACGTCAGTAATCTCCAGATTACTTATAGTACGAAATAAAATGTAAATGCCACATAAGCTGTTGCTGTACTATCTTGTTTAAGGGGTAATGACAAGGAAAAAAGTCTGCACATGTTCAGCGCAATTATTTTTCTAAATATTTTTTATTCAAGGTTGGTTGAATCCAGAGATACAGAACTCGCAGCTACTGAAGACCAACCATACTTTGTATGCACAGTAAAATGCAGAGGCCTGTACATTGGTAGTGTTTGAATTTAAGCAGGAACTGTGTTGAAGTTCACTTTTTTGTCTTTCACGAATAATTATGAACCAGGTATTCTAACCAAATAAATAATTTTAACATGATTATAAAGAGAACCACACTTTAATGCACTTAGTAGAAGCAATTTACATGCATACAATTAATGTGCTAATTTCAGTGATCTTTAGCTATTCATTAAAACAGGCCTGGCAGGTCCTGTTCTTGGCAACACTTTGTTAGTCATTTCCTACTTTTACTTTATGTACTCAAAAGTAATCAGCCATCTATAATTTAAGACTTTTCACTAATTTAATAGCCCTTTCTCTAATTATGTCAAATTAAAGAGGTTAGCATATGGATAAATATGTTTGTATTTGGTACATATATTCAAAGATGGTGATTTCTCTGCATGTGGCATCAGAGACCAATAACAGATTCGGTCTTTAACACAGAATAGAGTGGAATGTTGTTATGTGAACAAGACCTTTTGACATAAAATCTGAGCAGCAGAGGGAAAGTATTCTCACTGAGATGGGCTTTGTATTCAGCCCTGAAAACCTGGCAGAGTCTGAATTTGTTGCCCTTCAGGGGATAATACCAGGATGATCTGTTTTTTCAGGCCTTTGCCCAAGAGATGAAATGAAACAAGGGTACAGGGAGAAAAGGAGTTAAAGGTTGTGTTTGCAGGAATGTGTTTGCTGACATTGATCAATGAGTAATTTTGTGATTGTAGGTTTATTCACATAGAGGGTTCAAAAAAACAAATCAATAATAAAGCAATGGTGAAGACGCCAAAGAAAAGGTGATTAATGAAAAATATGGTGGAAGTGCAATCTGCCACATAGTATGAATGCTCCCTCATTCAGCGCCCTAGAAATAAATATGCATCAGACGGAAAGAGAACATTCCCTTGGAATGTCATTAGAGTCCCTGCTTCAAAGAGCAGTTCCTCCTGTCCATGGGAGCAAGTGTAAATTCTCCTGTGTGAAGGCCCTGTAAGCAGCTCCTCTCTTGAATTATGCATGACTCTGACATCTTGTAACATGAGAAGTGTTCTAAAAATGATTTCCAATTTTGTTTTACATGTTATGTTTTAAAGATGCTATTTAGGTTAACATTTAACTTTGGTCACATAATATCTTGTTACATTTCCTCATATAGCATTTAATTATGGTACCAGTATTGTAACCTGGAACTATATAGATAGTCAAGAATTTAGTATAGCTTTAAAATAATGTGCTGCTTTTAAAGCCAATACTTTGCTCCATCATTTTCATTGGGCCTATTTCATATGTAATGGTGAACATTGGGCAGGATTCCAGCTCCTCACACCTGGGAGTTGATAATAAGTAATAATGAGGTATGCTGGAAAGTGAATATCAAAATCTAGCACAGCCCAACCTTACAGTGGGTCATGTCTTTCCTAGGGTGAGAGCACTCAAGTTCTCAACACAGAATTCCAGGAAGCATTGACCCTCAGCAATCTTGTGAAGAAGCCAACAGCTTCACTTTTCTTCCTTGTGTGTCTCTCCCTTCAGTTTTGTTTGCAAGAAGTCCGGCTTTTCCTCCCATTCAGCCCTGCCCTTCAGGAAAGATTTGAAATCAGTCTTTAACACCTAGTAAATATCATGAGAGGGGATTTACTCTCCTTTTAAGTTTCAATGTTATATTTATATTAGTTTGCAATATCAGTCCCCTATGTAAATTATTTCATGTTAGTAGACAGTCACAGATGGAACTTAGGTAGCAAATGTGCAAGTAATTTTCTTTCCAGATCTCCTTTTCTAATGGTCCAGACAGAGGCAAATCTATGTTGCATTAACGATAAAATTACATGCTTTCAATTCATCCCTTAATTTGGTTCATGAGTCGGAGCACTGAGGAATATTACTGGGAGGGTTTAAGCATTTTTACTGATAACCGAATGATTACTACACAAGTTCCTCTCCATGATCTTTGAGTTATGTGTAACAGGTGTTATGTAGTTAACACATTGTATGGAAAGTGACTAGTATATACCAGCTGCAACATACAACATCAGTCAAAAACTGCATACACTTGTGCCCTGGACAAAGGTGTCCAGGTTATCAGGAAGAGGTCAGAGCTGAAATTCAGTTCAGCTTTCCTTTCCATGTTTGAGAAGAGATAAAGCCAATGTCAGCCCTAACAAGTAAATGACTTTTATTAAGTGTATCTCACATGGGAGACATCTTTTTCTAACTCACATCAGACCACTGTATGAGGGTACTTCAAAAAAAGTTTGTGGAAAATGCATATTATGAAAAAAACTGAATTCAAACATTTTCGCACCACAATAGTCTTCATCTGCTAATTCCATGTTCCATGAACTTTCTGAGGTACCCTTTATGTGTTAGTGTTAACCTTGTTCTCATTTCATACTCAGAATAATCTCATAGAGAATGTACATTAATAGGTAAAAAGCACAAGACAATTTAGAGGGATTAAATAACTTGTTTGAAGCTCCACAAGGAGCAAAATATAACAGAACTTGAAATCAGATCTGTCTGCCTTTAAATATCATACTTCCTCCCCTAAAATAAAAGGAAAATGGGAGAACTCGCATTTTCTTTTATCCAAGTCTGCTTCACTTTGTTTGGAACACTATGCTAGTGATGAAACTACAAAGCCAGGGGCCGGCACCGTGGCTCACTTGGCTAATCTTCCACCTGTGGTGCCGGAATCCCATATGGGCTTCAGTTTGCAGTCCCGGTTGCTCCTCTTCCAGTGCAGCTCTCTGCTGTGGCCCAGGAATGCAGTGGAGGATGGCCCAAGTGTTTGGGCCCTGCACCCGCAGGGGAGACCAGGAGGAAGCACCTGGCTCCTGGCTTCGAATCGGCACAGCACGCCGGCCGCAGCAGCCATTTGGGGGGGGGGGGTGAACCAACGGAAGAGGAAGACCTTTCTCTCTGTTTCTCTCTCTTTGAAACTCTACCTGTCAAATAAATAAATCTTTAAAAAAAAAAAAAAAAGAAACTACAAAGCCGACAGGTTCAGTTAAAGATGCTGAACGCCAAAGCCATAGCTGCACTCAGTGAATGGTGTTCTATCAGATGCAAAGCAATGAGAGGATAAGAGTTGGAAAGTGTAGTGCAGTGATTCTCAAACTTCAGTGGACTTCAGAATCAACTTGGAGAGCTCGTAAGGATATTGCTGGACACACACTGCAGAGTTTCTGATTCAACTGTAGTGGGATTGACCTAGGAATGTGCATTTCTTTTTTTTTTTTTTTTTGTGACAGGCAGAGTGGACAGTGAGAGAGAGAGATACAGAGAGAAAGGTCTTCCGTTGCCGTTGGTTCACCCTCCAATGGCCGCCGCGGATGGCGCGCTGCGGCCGGCGCACCGCGCTCCTCCGATGGCAGGAGCCAGGAGCCAGGTGCTTTTCCTGGTCTCCCCATGGGGTGCAGGGCCCAAGCACCTGGGCCATCCTCCACTGCACTCCCGGGCCACAGCAGAGAGCTGGACTGGAAGAGGGGCAACCGGGACAGAATCCGGCGCCCTGACCGGGACTAGAACCCGGTGTGCCGGCGCCGCAAGGCGGAGGATTAGCCTGTTGAGCCACGGCGCCGGCCGGAATGTGCATTTCTAACATTACCAGGTGACACTGATGTTGCTCATCTGAGTATTTGTTATGCTACACCAATATGCTGCTATAGTGTAAAGGAACCATCCACTAAGATAAAAACTAAAACTAAACAAAAAGCCACTGGTCTTCAAGTGAGTCAGGAGTGTTATATAAGAACATAAGAAATGAACATGCTTTGTGTCTTTTTTGCCATGTTCAAGTGAAACTGCTTGCTGGATTACAATGATATCCCCAACTTTCTATGTACAGCCAAATTGTAAAATAACAATAACGGGTAATAGAGTACCAATCTAACTAGTTTAGTTAGTGTTGGATGCCCTCCTTAGTAGTGTCATCTTTTGGAGAAGATACTCCTGGAAATGTGAGAACACAAAGAACTGGTCTTTGTATGCACAGTCAGCCAGCACTGTGTGGAAGGCACTGTAAGCCATCTTGACAGTCTACATGACTATGTATCACCCCATAAATACAGCTACTGTGTCACGAGGGATCATGTAAACCAATGCTGCCAACACACACTGAGTGCTTATGTAGGGCCACTATCTATATATCCACAGAGGATCTAGAATAGCCTTGGCGGTTTTTTCACCCTATTTCCTTTTGTCCTTTCCATGCTTTTAATCTTCTTGTAAATAATCTCAATTCTCTCACCCCTTAGTAACATGGAAAAAAAAAAAAATCATTAGGCAATCCGTTTTCTGAACGGTAGAAGAGGAGAGTCACAGCATTTAATTAGAGCTAATTTCAAGAGGGTTTGCTTAGTCTTCAGGACCAAATCCCTCAAGGGAAACAGTGATGCAATTGTTTGATGTCTTTCACTCAGCTGGCTGGCTTACTTTTTGAGTTATTAGTTATGTCTGGGGAAAAAAATCAGACAGGTGGGTTTGTCTTGATTCCCATGGAAGCTGCGTTGTCCTGATAGTCTGCTCACAGTTCCTGGCTCTGCATTACTGACAAGTCTGCTTTGGGCTTTAAGAAGAGCCTTGCTTGGAGAGCTGTTTTCTTTGATGTGAATATCAAACTAACACTGAAACCACTAGGCTTTTTCTTCCTTTATTAAAGCCACAGATAGAAGAAAGTTATCTTGTTTTCATGTGAACTATTAGAAGTGAAAATTCCAGACATTTTTAAAGGGACAAACTACTTGAGAAAATTTAATTGAAAAAAAATTTGTCGTCATCTAAAATGGACCTAAAATTCATTAGGTAATAACGAGAAACCCTCATTTTAAGGCCAAGGTATCTTTGTAAATATGACAGACCACAGCAAGAATGATAATTGAGCAGAGAACAGACTGTTAATTGAATCAGATTTGCCTCTTTATCACAACTTGTCTACTCAGGGGACTTCTTTAGCTCCTCAATTCTGAAATGATGACAATAATAAGGATAAAAATAGTGTAGAGGAATGACTATTGAGGCAGAACTTTACCTTTTCTAATGAGAGATTATGCATTTCAAAAACTGCCTGGCCCCTTGGCTTCCACCAGTGGAGACATCAATCAGCTGTGGGAAGAACGCTATGTAATTAAGTGGATATAATACAAATGGTCATCCATGGGTGAAATTATAACAGGCCAGTGAATCTGAAAATATACCCCCTAAAATATATTCAAGTTTACTATATAGCAGACACTGGGGTACACACTGCACACATAACAACTTACTTCAACTTCACCATGTCTTATCCTACAAAATAAAATAATCACACAATATTAAGTGGGGAGCAAGGATTCACACTCAGTCCCATCTGAATCAAGAACAGTTTAGCACATAGAATAAATCAGCTAGTATTAATAATCTCAAATTTCAGATGCTATTATGAAAATCCCTTAGTAAAGAAAATAATAATTAGCTGAAGCCCCATTCATTTAAGGTGTTAGCTACTTAATCTTTTAAAACCAATCCCCTAGGGATAGTATTGATTTATTAGAGAAAAGTGAATGTAGTTCCATATAAAAATTACACCTTCAGATAATAATTTCCAACAAATTCTTAGGTTAGAGAAGTAACGATTTTGTCAATATACCTAATACTTTACCTCTCTGTGTGTTTTACAATGCATAATCTACCTTTCACATACTTTATCTTAATTGCTCTCCATTGATGGCCTTTCAGACTGTGAGATTTTAATGGAATTAAGGTTTAATTTGCCAACTTGAAAAGGTTTACTTTTTTTTTTTTAAAAAAAAAAAAGGGTTTTGGAAATATTTGCAATAATCCAAGCAAAAGTCATTTTCCCTTCTCATAATTTTCCCATTTCTGTTATTGTCCCACTGGCTCCCAGTCATCCAGCTTCAAACCCTGAAGTCATCTCTCTGACTCCCTCCTCCTTCACCATGACAGTCAGCAAGTCACCAAAGGCTGTGACTCCTCATTCACCTACTTAATTATCCCACATCCTTGCAGAAGCTTTCCCTTCTATACTAACTACTAGCCCATATAAATTCTCGGAGTGACCACCCCACACAATATTACAAGCCTCTTAATCAGTCTGCCTATCTTTCGTCCTACCTCCCTGATCCATCCCACGTGATTCGAAGATCAAATCCCTGAAACACTACTTTGCGTACATATTAGTTTTAATGGTGATCTTTTCTGACTATTCAAGAATACAGATAATCCTTGACTAATAATGGGGTTAAGTACCAATAGACCCATTGTAAACTGAAAATACCGTAAGTTGAAAATGCATTTAATATACCTAGACTAATAAATAACACAGCTCAGTCAAGCCTACCTGAAACATGCTCAGAACATTTGCACTATACTAAAGTTGGGGAAAATTAACACAAAGCCTATTTTAAAATAAAGTATGGAATATCCCATGTAGACCAACAGAGGGATGTCAGAGAAACTAGATACAATAAAATACAGCATCTAAAAATGTTGACAACACAGTACGCTGTGGAGTATTGGTTATTTACCCTTGTGATCATGTGGTTGACAGGGACCTAGCTGTGTCTCCTGCTACTCTCCAACATCTCTGGAGAGTATCAAACTGCATACCACATTCTGGACTATTCCAAGCTTATCATGGTTCAATTCACAATCTTTCGACCTTAAGGTGGTATGAAAATGACATGCATTTAGTAGAAGTGGTACTTCAAACTCTGAATTACAGTTTTTCTCCTGGATCAATATATTAGTCAGCTTTTTGTTACTTTAAAAAACCTAAAAGGTTGGAGCTGGCATTGTGGAGCAGCAGGTTAAACTGCAACCTACAATTACAACATTCCATATGAGCACCAGTTTGGGTCCCAGCTACTGCATTTCCAATCCAGCTCCCTGCTAATGCACCTAGGGAAGCAGCAGCTGACCCAAGAACTTGGGTCCCTACCCATGTGGAAGACCCAGATGGAGTTCTAGGCTCCTTATCCCATCAAATAAAAGCGATAGTTTATTCTGAAGGTCAAGCATCTGTTTCACTTATTTATTTAGCAAATTATTTCATGAAATTATCAGTGCATTTTCCATATCCCTATTTTTAGACTGTAGAAACCAACATATAGGAACTGTATCATATATGTTGCCTTTTCTTGTCACACAGATATTTATATTCCTGGATATAAATTTTATATTATATATTAATATTTATGCTTTTGCTTCATGAAGTTCAAGTTAACTTATTTTGGGATATCCACCCTTTGTGAGGATTTGTTTCCATGGTCCTAAAAGATAAAAGTTACGGGAACAGACTGAAATGAGTGCGTTCAAACTTCGTTTCTAGGAGGGTATCTCACAATGTTTGTGGGAAACGCATATTAAGAAAACACCTATGCATGAATTTCAGAAGTTTCTTATAGCAAACTAAACTTACCTTTGAATTTCATCTTTCCCCAAAAATGGATTAGTAAAGTATCCTTGTATCTTAGCTGTTACTTAACTTAACATAAAGTTCCTTTTCTTTCCAGAGCTCTAAGGGAAGTTACTTGCCTAGTGGCTGAATCTGTTCTTCCTCATATAGAGCGCATAATTGACATAAACGTTCAGTGTCTCGATGTACCAAGTGTCACTGTCTGCCTCCGTGACTCAGATGCATTTCACAGCTCAAAGAAAAAAGATTATTTGATGACCAGTGACATCCCTTAAGCTGACAAACTACTTCCTTGCTATCCCTGGCATCTCACACACCTAACCCATTAGTAAGTGGCAGCTCCAAGGGATGCTAAAAGTCGAAGCAAAAAATGAAAACCAATACCAGCTGCTTAAATACTGACAGGTCTTAGGAAGGCTGGGTTTTTAAACTGGCCATTTTGAAACAGATATGGGATTTTGCCGTTAAAATGAAAATGTTATGTCCCTTAGCTTTGCTGTGTGGCAGGTTTTAATGCCTGGGAGAAGTTTTAACCCTGGCTCAGAATGTGGCTGGTCACACACCCAGTGCCTTACTTCGTCCTCTTCACTCAGATGAGTCTTATTGATATGAATTCTGCCATGTCAAGTTAAATGAGCATTAGCGGGAGTTCTACAGCTGGGACTCAAAGTTGGGGAAGATGTGAATTAGAGATCTGGCTGCTCATCTATTTGTCCTAGGGACTCTGGAACCTCTTGGGAGATAACTCTCCAGAAGAGAAGACAGTGTCAAGTCTAAAGCCTTAGGTAATAAACTCGCTTGATCTGTTCCATTTCGGTACTTCAGGGGCTCATCTCTGGGCCCTAAAGAAACAGAGAGCTGTATGTAAAGACTAAAAACACTGGAGTATAAGGTGACCCTGCTTTGAGCTTCTAATAAAGGCTAATCCAAAAACTGGGAGAGGAACATCCCCCATCCAGTTCACTACAGATGTTATTCCCAGTTTGAGCAGTAGCAGCAGCCCTTGCAGAAGAGGCAGTAGTGCCAGAGAGATTTAACGTGAGCCAGCAGCAGCAGCTCGGCACCCAGAGGATGCAGCGCTGCCATGCAATGCATCAGTGGTGCAGGAGACATTCTAAGCACATGATCAGCCTTATTCCTAAGCACATGGAATGCACCCTCGTTGCCTTCTCCGAAATACCTGAACAGAGGAAGTAACAGTGTTTAGAGCACCACGCTCCTGCACTGACCAGCAACTGCCAGTGAAATATGGCAGAATTAGCAAAATAAGCCTATTATTAATCAGGGTCTCTAGAGAAGAAAGAGATAGCATAGCTAATGTTCATTGGTTTTATTGAGCCAATGCTTTTTTTACTTACTGATTTATATGACCCTAGAATCAATTCTATGAGTCAAATTCTAATATTTTCTTCACTTTATAGATGAGAAGCCTGAATTCTGAAGAAATGAAGTAATCTACACTAATAATAGTAGTAACACTAGTAATCTACACTAAAATGAAAGCAGCTGATCAGTCTGAAGACTGAACCCAAAGTGTGAGGTTCCACTCTCTGATGGGCAATCACAGGTGACATAGGTCACTTGCTCGTACTAAAAAAATGAGCTAGAACGGCTTGTTGTAAAAGCTAAATACAAATTCTGTGTTCCACAAAAGGCCAGAATTGGTTCAGGTGTTTAATATTAGGCATGTCTCCACAACCAGGTAGGGGTCAGATCTCTTCTCCCTAAAATGAGCCAGACAGTCTCCAAAGTCTGGTGAGGAGACAGTCCAGGGCGAGCAGCCTGATCCAGCCAGACAGAATGAAGCAAGCTCAGGACTCTGGACTGCTGCAGCAGCTCCTTCCCTGCGACTTCAGGGCGAGTGCTCACAGAGGTTGGTTAACACATCTGGAGGGTTATTATCCAGCTGATGTGGACAGAAGGGAAGCAAAACAATGTCCTAGGCTTTGCATGTTGGGAAGGCTCATCCTTGATATTTTCTGGGCTTGGCTTTGGGAGATTTTAGTTTTTCCTTATTTTTCCTGAAAACTCACTTCCTCACTCTGGGTATCAGATGCCTCTGTTATAAAGTGAAGGACTTGGAACAGTTGGGATTGGAACTTCTGTTTGACCAGGTCGAGATTTGTTTGAATAAGACTCTCTGAGCTGGCACTGTGGCACAGCAAGTTAAGCAGCTGCCTGCAGTTTCAGCATCCCTACCTTTGCACAGTGGCAGTATCATAGCCAATGAGGTCTATCCAAGGCACGATTATTGCTCATTTCAGCATCCCATATCAGCTCACTGGTTTGAGTCCTGGCTGCCCTGCTGTCAACCTAGCTCCCTGTTAACGGTCCTGCAAAGGCAGTAGAAGATGGTCAAAATATTTCTGTTCCTGCCCACCTTTATGGGAGACCTGAATGGAGATTCAGACTTCAGGCTTTGGCCTGGTCCAACCCTGGTTGTTGGGTCACTTGGGAAATGAACCAGCAGATGGAAGATTGTGCCTCGCCTTCTCTGACACTCTTTCAAATTTAAAAAAAAAAAAAAAAAGAAAAAACACCACTGAGAAAATGGCTTTTACATTCTTTCTATAAGCCTTTCCCATGATAGTATGAAAGCCATCAAAACTGGTATGAAACCACTTGCAACAACCCTAACAAAAACTAAATGCAGCCAGGAGGTTCTTCTTGGTTGTCTGATGGGACTATCATAAGACTGTCAGAGTCACAAACTTGCACAGCAGTCACTTCACCTTACACAAGAAGTATTTCTGCAGGAAATCTTCCTAGCACCTGTCTATTCAACCTTGCATCGAGGTGACCCATGGTTTTAATAACTGTAGTCAAAAAGTATTGTTTCAAAATATATTGCAAAATTCTTCTGTTTACCATTAAAAAAATTTCCCCTTGCTTCAATCTCTTTGAATATGTCCATAGTTTAGTACTATACACATACTCTGATTGCTATTTCTACTGTAATGCTACTCCCAAATAAAACTGGATTTTGCTGATTTTAACCTCTTTGTATTTCTCTTGATACAATAAGGAGAGAATAAATGAACAAATGATTGAAAGAAAGACAACACTTTAAAAATAAGCCAATGGAGGCAGTGCTTAAGCCTAGAAAGGGGTAAAAGGTCTTCTGTGGGTTTTAACAGAAACAGGTTAAACCTTTCTTCATTGTGGAGAAACACTCTGCAGTGTATTTCCTGGGATAAGATAAGTTGCAGCCTCCTCCATTCAAGACCGAACGAACAAAAAGAATAAAGTGGAAAACACCAGGAGGTTTTGAAAGTGACTCTGTCGACAGATAATCAGGGACACACTTCTTGACCTTCTAAACAATGCAATTTGGGGATTCATCTTCTTTAGAACAGAGTGAAACCTTTGTCTGTTAGGATGTTTTAACTGGGCTAGACAAAGAGGGCACTGTTTCAGAAATGTCCTGTATTGTATTAAAGTACATACAGTACAGAATGGTCTGACAGGGATCCCTGGGGGAAAGAACTGGGTGACCTACAACTTTTTTATACTTGTGGACTGTTGCTATCTTAAACATTTTGCTGCAAGCAGCAATTCCCTGAGGAATGGGGAACTGAAATGCAACAGGTGGCTTGGCTGGCTCTCTCCAGCAGATGTAGAGGAAGCATGCCAAATGTTCTGTCACCAACGTCACCCAGCTTGCATGCATTCTCTCTCTCTCTCTCTCTCTCTCTCTCTCTCTCTCTCTCTCTCTCTCTCTCTGGGGCGGATGGGTATGTGTGCCTCTGTTCACCTACAATTGTTCTCTTGCCTTGCATATCCGGCAGGGCATACATAGACAAAGTAAGGAAGAAGGCTTTACTGCTGCGTTTAGCGTTCCCCTTAAAGCAAGCCATAGCAAAAGGGCCATTCGTGCTTTTCATTTTATCATGGCCCTAATGTTGCACCCAGTTTAGATGTTAACTAAAGGCAATCAAGAATAGAAACCTCAATAAGAAACCAAGTCATCCTGCACTATACCAACAACACTCATGTAAGAATAGATTTACTTAGGAATAATTCAATCCTCTGATCCTGAAAACAAGCAAAAATAAAATAAACTCCCAGAAAGACAAACTAAGCTGAGATTATACTACTATCTACTATAGTTTCATATATATCATAACATCAGACCCTAAGAAATGCCTAAAGATGATTCTGGAAACAGAAAACTAGATTGTGGGGGTGGGGGAGAGAAGGGAGAGGAAGCATACAATTCCACTTTATTAAATGTTACTGCATTTTGACTGAATGCTAGCACACTCTAGGCAAAATATTTTCCCTTCCCTTGAGGGGATTTATGCTTAATAAAGGAAATATACACGTATATACAACCAGTTATAAACCAAGTACTTTCCTTATTATGGAAAAAAAAAGCATGATAACACAAAAGAAGAAAGAATTCTGATTGTGAAACAATGGCTAGTGTCATCACAGAAAGCCTCACCTCACAGAAGGAGGCAGAGGAAGACAAAGTTGTGAATACATTTTTTGTCACTTAGAAGAAATTAAAGCTCAAGGAGATAAAATAATTGACCCAAGAGAGCTGAGCTATGAGACAGCACTTGTGCCCAGGTTTCTTTGTATTTAATGTCTGTCCTGCCCTTTCCTCCATACCAAAGGGGTGATCCTACCAATCTACCAGGGTGTGGAAAGTTTTAAGGAATAGAGACTGAGAGATCAACATGAGTAAAGACACAGGGCATGAAAGTGCATTGCAAATTTGAGGAGGGTGGAGTATCACATGCATGAGTAGACATGGAAGAAGATTAGAAACATTTTCAAGTCAAAAATGTAGAGAAAAAAGTTCAAATCTTGGAAAAATATTAAACCATAGGTTATTCTCCTAGTTACTTAAATATGTCACCCTTCCCTCAAATCAAATGAAATTTAAGAAAACTCTATGATATGGGAGGCATATTATTTCAGATACTCAGTAATAACTGGATGACTAGAATTGTTGTTCCTGTTGTTGCTGCTGCTGTTTTTAACAATCAGATGTCAAATGGACTATTCCAAAGTTTGATTTACATGACACAAAAAAAGATTAAGGGAGGAGGAAGAAGATAATGGAAAAATAGAGTACACAGGAATCATATCCACAAATTATCCTCAATCCATATATTTTTATAGTCTTCAAAGCAAAATTTGTTCAAGAAATAACAGAAAAATTAAACTCTCTTTGGCTGCTGCTAGAAATTCAACTTAAATGGATCTTTCATCATATTCAGTCTAACTCCTTGGGTTCTCAAAAGACCTTATCTCAGGACTCAGTTTATTCTCAGAGAGGAGGTGTGCAGGTGAGAGAGAGGATACTGTGGGAAGAACCACTATGTTCCTAAATTTGTGTATATGAAATTCATGAAGTTTGTATACCTTAAATAAAATTTTTAAAAAAAGAAGTATGTTTAGTTATAACGTGATCATTATCAACCACATCCATATTTTACAAGATAAAATCTTTCTATATATGGTAATGAAATTAACTCACCAAATACCCAATTTTCTCTTTCCAAGAATATTTTTTATCAAACAATTAAATTTGAATATGTTTTCCTTTGTATGACTTCACTACTTCCAGATTATGGATATTCTTATTTGTATGCCTTATCATTGCTATAAAATATCAAGCAAAAGTATTTTCTATGTTTCATTGCCAGATTGAGAGAAATCCAGAAATTTACCAAGTTTTAATTGACCCAGTAAATTTAAGATTAGAAATAAAAAAGCTTCCTGAACTTGTTCATGCCGAAGATGTATCAAATTCAAATAGGAAGTACACTGACCTATAAAAAGTACTTGTCTTGCTCTAGCAAAGAGGAGTCCTGTGTAAATGGATATCTCTACTTGAACTAAAGTTTACTTTGTTCGAATCAGAACTGATATATCAGATCGCTTCAACAGTGTTCCTGTTACAAAGGAAAAGCATCCTTTTCCCCAGATTTGTATTGTGGGGCACACGGTATTCTATCAAAATCAAGATGCATAAACAAAGAATTTTTTAATACTCTAAAATGATAAATCTCTCAAGACAGATTACAAAAAATATAATTTGCTGGAGCTGTCACTCTCAAAAATACTGTCCTAAGAAATAATAAACAGAGGCAGATATTATGGCACACTGGATTATGTCACTACTTGGGATGCCTACATTTCATATAGAAGTGTGTGGGATGGATTTCACCTCTACTTCTGATTCTACTACCTGCACCTTGGGAGGCAGCAGGTGATGGCCCAAGTACTTGGGTTCCTGCCACCCACATGGGGGAACTGGATGGAGTTTCTAGCTCTTGGCTGCAGCTTGGCCCAGCCCCCGCTTGCTGTCACTCTCTCTCTTCTCCCTTTGCTCTTTCTTGTTCTGCTTTTCAAATAAATAAACTTAAAAAAATTCAAAATGGATTTTATACAATCTTGCATCGCAGAATTTCAAGAATCCAAAGGTGCTGTGAGTACTGAAACTCAAAGATTATCAATTCTATCAAGCCTATGACCTTGTAAGAGACTTAAAAAGGCATTAGGAATCTAAATTTTCATTTAGCATTCTTTCAGAATAACTTTCTTTCACTTCCCCTTTGCCTTTGTTCTGTCTACACCAAAGCAAAACATAGTAAGATGTCTCTTTAAAATTCAGCTTAAGGGGCTGACTTTCTGGCATAGTGGGTTAAGCCACGGCCTGCAACACTGGCATCTCATATGGGCACTGGTTCATATACTGTCTACTCTGTCTAGCTCCGTGCTAATGAACCTGGAAAAGCAGTTGAAGATGGCATGCGTGCTTGGGCCCCTGCCGCCACATGAGAGACCCAGATGAAGCTACTGGTCCCTGACTCCTGGCTTTGGCCTGGCTCACCCACAGCCATTGTAACCATCTGGGAAGCAGACCAGAGATGGAAGACCTCTCTCTCTGTCTCCCTCAACCTCTCTGTAACTCTGCCTTTCAAATAAATAAAATAAATCTTTAAATAAAAACTCAGTTCAAGAGACATCTCTGTGACAAGTCTTCTTTTAACTATGTGCCATTGAAATGTCTCTCCCCTGTGCACCCATGGCCTCTTCTGCACAACTCTAAAGTTGCGTTTACATACTCTAAGCTATAGGGTTTGATTTACTGTCGACAACGACAAGGAGCATGAATTATTCCCATTGTCTAGCTGAGTATCTGGGACAACCAGCTATCCAATAATTTTTTTTCAATTAATAAGTGACAAATTATTTCTATTTATACAGTAAGATAATTCCACATAAATGTTCAAAATTGTATCTTCAGACATTTCTATTTATTCTTTGTCCTATATTTTAATATACAAAGATAGTCTAATTTTAGTTTTTGTGCATAATCTGGATTTCAACATCAGAATTTTCATCAGGTAACATATGTCACCAAAAGAGTTTAAACAAAAAGAGTATACATATATTTTACCTAAATACTGCCTGAAAGAATGGCATGGGTTTATGAACACAGTGATACATTTATATTCTGAAACTCAGTGATTGTGTTCCACTATGACTTGGGTATATAATTCTTTCTTCAAGCAAAGGGCTGTCAATAGGCAGCTTCCAAAAATAATGAATGTTTGCAGTAATAATTTCATGGGTTGACTGGAACTTAATAGCCTTTATTTCCAATTTAGCTTTGTGGTATGTTCCAGTAGAAACAGTCTCAAATGAAATATAGTCTATTACAATACTATTTAACCCTCTATTACTTTGTTAATTCTTTACTGGTTTATTTCGTGTTATGTTTACAGCTGTGGCAGACTATTAGACACCCCACTTTTTACTTTGCTGCATCTATCTTAGCATTTTTCAATCTACTATACCTTATCCAGAAAGGGGCTGTCCTTTGATTCATTATCTGAGTAATAAAGACTCTTCGTTCATCTCACAACAACCAACCTCCTTCTAGATCCTCTTACTATTGAAGCATCACATCCAACAGAGGAAACAGAAAGATAAAATCCGTATTAGTTTGTCCCGGCTACTGTCAGGAGATTAAACTGGGGAAAATATTAAACATCTAAAATAAATAAATGGCTTTGGTATGCATAGTTATGGACAAGTTTGACTGCCAGGAACACAGAATTCAGTGGTTTTAAATTTGCAAACTCCACATGTATAGAGACAATTAAGCTTGTTATTATGCACATAGTAGAAGCTTTACATTCTGGAGGGTAAAATAAAGAGATAAAAACTAGGGCAGTATTGAGATCACTGGGTTTCTAAGTATTTGACATACAGCAGAGCATTCCTGCAAATAATGTATTTTTTTCAGAGATATATAACAAATTCATTTCAGATGGTTTTGCAAAAAACTACACATAATTGGTGTGTATCCTGGGAACACAGGGAAGAAACAGATCAAAAGTTCCAGAGGTTGGCCAGTGCCATGGCTCACTTGGCTAATCCTCAGTCTGTGGCACTGGTACCTTGGGTTCTCATCCCAGTTGGGGAGCCGGATTCTGTCCCGGTTGCTCCTCTTCCAGTCCAGCTCTCTGCTGTGGCCCGGGAGGGCAGTGGAGGATGGCCCAAGTGCTTGGGCCCTGCACCCACATGGGAGACCAGGAGGAAGCACCTGGCTCCTGGCTTCGGATCAGTGCAGCACACCAGCCGTGGCGGCCATTTGAGTGGTGAACCAACGGAAAAAGGAAAACCTTTCTCTCTGTCTCTCTGTCTCTCACTAACTCTGCCTGTCAAAAAAAAAAAGTTCCAGAGGTGCCCAGACACAACTATTTTGAAGATAAACTCTCCAAGGTCTCATGCATATTTCTTTTTTTTCCCAAAGAATTATTTATTTATTTGAATGTGAGAGTTACACACAAAGAAAAGGAGAGGCAGAGAGAGAGAAAGAGAGAGAGAGAGAGAGAGAGAGAGAGGTCTTTCATTCCACTGGTTCACTCCCTAATTGGCCGCAATGGTTGGAGCTGTGCCGATCCAAAGCCAGGAGCCAGGAGCTTCTTCCAAGTCCCCTACACAGGTGCAGGGGCCCAAGGACTTGGGCCATCTTCTACTGCTTTCCAAGGCCACATCAGAGAGCTGGATCAGAAGTGGAGCAGCCAGGATTCGAACCAGGGCCCATATGAGATGCCGGCACTGCAGGCAGTGGCTTTACCCGCTGCACCACAGCGCCAGCCCCATGCATATTTCTGATAACAATAAGCCACTGCTTAATTATTATCCCCATAATGCCAAAATCAATAATTCAATGAAAATATGAATAAAATAGTTTAGGTAGTTGAAGAACAAAAATTCATTGGCAGGAATTTTGCTTTGGATTCTCTGTCATGGTACTCATGGTTATATTGGCTACTGTGCTTTTCCTGATAGTACTGCACAGAGAAGTGACTAATACCATAGACTCATTTTGCAAGAGATCAGATCAAATAAATATCATAATTCTTTGAATCACCTTTGATACAACCACACTAAAACCAATCACATGTTTTATCAAGACCACAATGAAATCGCTAGAATGACTACTATAAAAAAAAGATAAGAGATAGCAAATGTGTGAGGAGGGAACTCATCCATCATAGGGGATGTATAGTGGCACAACCAATATATAAGTTCATCAGGAAATTATAAACAGAACTACCACATAATTCAGGAAATCCCAACTGGGTATATACAAACAAAGTGAAATTGGTATCCTGAAGAGGTATCTGCATGAAGTTCATACCAGCATTATTTATAATAGCCAAGGTATAGAAACAACCTCAGTGTCTGCCAATGGATGAAAAGATAAACACATACTACACACACACACACACACACACACACACACACACAAACATATTATTCAGCCATAAAAAGAAGTAATTCCAGCCATTTAAGACAGGGTGGATGAATCTAGAGGATATTATGTGAAGTAAAGTAAGCCAGACAGAGACTGTATGATCTCATTTATATGTGGAACCTAAAAACAGTTTAACTCACAGAAGCAGAGAGTAGGATAGTGGTTTCCAGGGACAGGGCAGCAGGGGAAGTAAGAAGATACTGGTCAGAGAGTATAAATTGTATGTTATAAGACAAGAGCACTGGTGATGTAACACACAGCATGGTGATTATAGTTACTTATACTGTATGGTTTACTTGAAATTTGCTAACAGAGTAGATCTAATTATCCTCATTCTCCGCACCCCATCTCCTACACACAAATGGGAACTACGTGTGGTTATGGATGTGTTAATTAGTGATAATCATTTCAAAATGTATACACACATAAAATCAACAACATTGTACACCTTGAATATAAAGATATATATATATACATTTTTATTTGTTAATTATGCCTCTATATAACTGGAAGAAAGCAATTGTGTCATCAAAAAAAATCACCTATTTAGGGGCCAGCATTGTGGTGCAGCAGGTAAGCTGCACCTGCATCCCATATGGGTACCAGTTCAAGCACAGGCTGCTCCACTTCTGATCCATCTCCCTTCTGGTGTGCCTGGGAAGTGGAAAATGGCCCAAATGGCCTAAGTGCTTGGGCTCCTGCCACACAAGCGGGAAATCTGGGTGGAGCTCCTGGCTTCTGGTTTCAGCCTGGCCCAGCCCCAACCATTGTGGACATCTGAGGAGTGAACCACTGGATAAAGACCTCTCTCTCTCTCCCTTTTCCTCCTCCTCTCTCTCTCTCTGTATATGTGTGTGTGTGTGTGTGTGTGTGTGTGTGTGTGTAAAACTCTGCCTTTCAAATAAATAAATAAAACTTTTTTTTAAAGAAAAGCACATATTTAAACAAAATTTCATCAAGTTCATTTTTTTTTTTATTTGACAGGTAGAGTTATAGACAGAGAGAGAGAGAGAGAGAGAGAGAGGGAGAGAGAGAGGTCTTCTTCCGTTGGTCCACTCCCTCCCCCAAATGGTTGAATACAGCCAGCGCTGCACCAATCCGAAGCCAGGAGCCAGGTGCTTCCTCCTGGTCTCCCATGCAGGTGCAGGGGCCCAAGCACTTGGGCCATCCTCCAATGCCTTCCCAGGCCACAGCAGAGAGCTAGACTGGAAGAGAAGCAACTGGGACTAGAACCCGGCACCCATATGGGATGCCAGTGCTGCAGGCGGAGGATTAACCAAGTGAGCCATGGCGCCAGCCCCACCAAGTTCATTTTAAAAACACAAGATTAACTACAATGGATGAGATTTCTTTTGTCGTCCTCTTCGCCTGCTCTGGAATTAACTGGGTGCTTATAGAAATGTAGGAACTAGATATTGCATGAACGTGAGCTATAATTTTAGTAAATCACCGAATCTAGTAGCTACCAATAGAAAAGTTATTGATGAGCCAGGAGATTATTTTTTTCTTCTAAAGTAGATGCCAAAGCAATGAGAATAAAGAAATGAGAATAGTACCAGAAGACTTTCTCAATGGAAACGTTATGTCTGGGACAGAGCTGATAAAAGAAAGTGGTCTCATTGGTTCAAATAAATCGACCTTTCTGCAAAGCAAAAATTTAAAGAACAAGGACATCAAAGATTTAAACTCTTTGATAATAAATGATTTCCTGGACAGAAATCAAGAATGCTTCTAGGTTCTCAAGAGTACTCATCATGCTGCTTGCCTTCAGTCAGTGTTAATAATTGTAATATGTCTGTCCCTACTGTGACCTCTGAGAGAACTTGTCTTCCAAGTCATTTCTCCAAACACTACCATCCTTTACTCTCTGCTCCAGGGCAAGCCCACTTCCTCAGGCAGAGATGGCCCTCTTCCAAATCCAGACCATTCCTGCTGGCAGCTCTTGTCTGGGTCCAATTGGCCTCAGTTGGAGGCCCAGATGGCTCATTCCTCAAACCCCTGCAGGACTTAGAAGTATCCACCCCTTCCTGAATGCCCTGCCATTAGTGCCATCAAGACTTGAATGTTCTCCCTAAATCCTAACCCAGTTCAGTAAAGCACGTAGATGCTATTCCCAGAGAACAGAGTTGGTCATGGAGTGAGGGCAGCTTCCAAAACGGTGCCATACATTTATACAATGTAAATAACTGCAGTTCAATTATAGATTTAGTTTTCCTTCCTAAGATTTCTTGTATATATAAATGGTCATTACATCTATATTAATCAATATCTCTTGATTTGTCAATCAGTTGATAGAAATTTCAGGCTGATGGATGAACAGAAATTATTTGAAAAATATCATGTATAGATAGAAGTATAAATACAATATAAAGATATAGGTATATGGAGATTCTATAGTTAATAGCTATATCTGTGTACGATACAAATATACATTTTTTAAATTAGCAACCGGGTACTCTTTAAATACACTTATATCGGTGCTAATCTATCTAAATATTTTTAAAGAATTTCTAAAAATTTGTCAGTTTATCTACGGTTGCCACACTATATTAGACAAACTACAAAGATTTTCAGCAAATTTGAAGAGTCTGTTTTAGATCATGTCATTTAAAATATTGACTCTGTGTCAAATGCAAAATTCAAGCTGGGAGACTTTCTAAGACAGCCAAAGATGAGGACGGATTGTCACCTGCTTTCAAGTACACATTTCGGATGCTCTATTTTAAGATATGGATTATACGATGTATACAAATTTCACTTTTTGAGGTTCAAAGAACTCCTCAGTCACCTTACAGAACAGGTAAATTGAGGATGTGTGTTTCCCCGGGCTTTGGTAACAAATTACCTCAATATAGCAGCTTAAGACAACAGAAATTTATTCACTCACAGCTTTGGTGATGAAAGGTCTGAAGTCGGGATGTTGGCAGGACTACATACCCTATCTGACAGCTCCAGGGACAAATCCTTCTTCACTTCTTTTGGTTTCTGGTAGTAGTCAGCAATCCTTCACATTCCTTGCCTTATAGTAACTAACTCCATTCTCTGCCTCAGCCTTCACATAGTCTCCCTCCTCTGTGTCTTCAAATCTTTCTCTTAAAAAGACACCAGTCATTGAATTTAAGACATACTCCAACCAGTATGATCTTATCTTTACTTGATTATATCTGCAAAGATCTGATTTCCAAATAAGGTCACATTCACAGGTACCAAGGATTAAAACATCAGCGTATCTTTTTGGTAGACACAATTCAACAAACAACAGGAAAATCTTTAACATGGATCAAAAATCCACTTTGTCAGAGGCTCCAAATACCAATCTGGAGACATGGGTGCCAGAACACAAAATGCTATAAACACAGCAAACAAATAGGATTACAATTAGGACTCTAAAAAGGATTTTTAAAAAAAGTTGTTGTCCGCCGGCGCCGTGGCTCAACAGGCTAATCCTCCGCCTTGCGGCACCGGCACACCGGGTTCTAGTCCCGGTCGGGGCGCCGGATTCTGTCCCGGTTGCCCCTCTTCCAGGCCAGCCCTCTGCTGTGGCCCAGGAGTGCAGTGGAGGATGGCCCAGGTGCTTGGGCCCTGCACACCATGGGAGACCAGGATAAGCACCTAGCACCTGGCTCCTGCCATCGGATGAGCGCGGTGCGCTGGCCGCAGCGCGCCGACCGCGGCAGCCATTGGAGGGTGAACCAACGGCAACGGAAGACCTTTCTCTCTGTCTCTCTCACTGTCCACTCTGCCTGTCAAAAAAAAAAAAAAAAAAGTTGTTGTCCAAACAAGGTGAAGGTGAGTGCAATTAATAATTAGGTCAGGGAGTGAGTGTTTATCCTACCAGTAAAGTTATCTGCATTCCACATCAGAGAGTCTAGGTTCACTTCCTGGCTCTGGCTCCTGAATCCAGCTTCCCACCAATGCAAATGTTGGGAGGCAGCATTGATGGCTCAAGTATTGGGCTCCAGGAACCCAGGTAGGAGACCTGGATTTTCATCTCAGATCTGAGCTTTGGCCCTGGCCCGGTCTCAGCCATCATAGGCATCTGAGAAGTAATTCAGCAGATGGAAGCTTGCACACTCTGTCTCTCTCTCTCTCTCTTCCTCCTTTTGTCTCTTTCTCTCTCTCTACTCCAAGTAGATAGAAAACTGATTAATTAATAAGTCATGACAACAGATATATGTCAACACAATCCTTAAAAAACCATAATGTGGGGCCAGTGTTGTGGCATGGCAGGTCAAGCCTCCCTCTATTATGCTGGCATCTCATATGGGTGCCTGTTCCAGACCTGGCTGTTCCACTTCCATTCCAGTTCCCTGCTAATCTGCCTGGGAAAGCAAGAGAAGATGACCCAAGTGCTCAGGCCCCTGCATCCATGTGGGAGTCCCAGAAGAAGCTCCAGGCTTCCGGCTTCAGCCTGGCTCAGCTCTAGCCATTGTAGCCATTTGGAAAGTGGACCAGTGGATGAAAGATCAATCTCTCTCTCTCTCTCTCTCTCTCTCTCTCTCTCTTCTCTCTCTGAAACTCTTTCAAATAAGAAATAAATCTTAAAAAAAAAAAAAAACTGTAAAGCATGATTACCTTAGTCCTAAAGGCAAAAAAATCACAATATTAAATTCTTGAATTATGGCTATTATTTTGCATTTGAGTTTTTTTTTTCAAATTTATTTTATTTAAAAGGCAGAGAGACACAAGGAGGGAAAAAGATCTCCCTTCCAGTGGCTCATACTCTCCATCTGCCTGCAACAGCTAAGGCTGGGCCAGACTGAAGCTAAGAGCTGGAAACTTAATCAAGGTTTCCCACACTGGTGGCAGGGACACAAATACATGAGCCATCACCTAATGCCTCCCAGAGTGTTCCTTAGCAAGAAGCTGGAATTAGGAGCAGAGCTGAAACTCAAACCAAGGCAATCTAGAATGGAATGTGGGTATCCCCAGTCTCATCTTAACCACTACATCAAACACCTACCCCTGAGTTATTTCTTGAATGGGAAACTCCATGTAGGCTTTTTTTTTGTAGATTTTAACAAAATATTTTTAGAAGTATGTATTTATTTATGTGAAAGGTAGAACAACAGAAAGAGAAGGAGAGACAGAGGGAAACAGATCTTCCATCTGGTTCACTCTCCAAATGGCTGCAACAGCCAGGGCTAGACCAGATCAAAGCCAGAAGCCAGGAACATCGTGTGGATATTCTACATGGCTGGCAGAGGCCCAAGCACCTGGGCTATCTTCTATCTTCCCAGGTGCATTAATGGGCACCTGGATTGGAAACAAAGCAGCCAGGACTCAAACAGACACTCCAACATGGGATGCTGGCATCAAACAGCTACCCTACAATGCCAGCCCCTGAAATGCGCTCTAGACTGAGGCATAGCAGGGATTTCAGTATTGAATGATGGATTATAATTTTTAGAGTGAAACTCACTAATTTAAAGAAATAAATTATTTATACATTGGGATTTCTGTTTATATTGTAATTGAAACCAAGGTTGCTGTGAATTTTTTCATGAACTTAGATTTAGCTACCTTTAAGTTAGAATTTCATACTTTTTTTTAAAGAATATTTTATTTATTTTTATTTGAGAGTTAGAGTTACAAACAGTGACAGGGAGAGACAGAGAGAAAGGTCTTCCTTCCGTTGGTTCACTCTCCAAATGGCCGCAACAGCCAGAGCTGCACCAATCCAAAGCCAGGAGCCAGGCACTTCTTCCTGTTCTCATATGTGGGTGCAGCGGCCCAAGGACTAGGACCATCTCTACTGTTTTCCCAGGCCATAGCAGAGAGCTGGACT
The DNA here is from genome assembly GCA_949820135.1 of Sylvilagus floridanus. Classification (NCBI taxonomy): domain Eukaryota; kingdom Metazoa; phylum Chordata; class Mammalia; order Lagomorpha; family Leporidae; genus Sylvilagus; species Sylvilagus floridanus. Next base: position 64,428,041 of record OX463244.1, read on the forward strand.
GGAAGTGGAGCAGCCAGGACTAGAACCAGCATCCATATGGAATGCCGGTGCCACAGGTTGAGGATCAACCTACTGCACCACAGCGCCGGCCCCCAGAATGTCATACTTTTTATTTATATTAATCAGGCACTCTCAAACATTACAATGTTATACCCCCTCAATGTATTTGATCATTTGGCATGAATGTTACTGGTTAACTTTCCTAAATCCTGTTTCTCACGCCATCAAAATGAAACCCACCACAGAAAAGCTAAAGGATAGAATCAAGGACTGAACAATAACTGCTTAGCTATCCAAAGTTACCGACATTCAAATACTAAAACAGAATAAGGAATTTGGGGGTTATTTGGATTTTTGCAGGACAAAAATGTGAAAAAATTAACCAGCTGAGTTTATCTTAAAAACTAGGTCATCTCATAGAATGAAAGAATGGCTGTCTAATTATCTAGAAGCTTGAAACCTCAAACTGGTTAAACCACTGTGTTTGTCTTATTAGAGATTAGCCTTTTAGACATCTTATAAACCTGGCTGGGTCCTAGATAATGATAATCAATTACATAGTTAATGGATCCCCAAGGTTACCACACAAAATGTTAGATACCATAGTAACCGCATAAAAATAAGATATCACAGAGACATTTTTTGTTAAGTATTCAGAATATGCTTATTTACAAATCTAACTAGAAAAATAGAGCAACAAACTGGTTACCCCAACTAAAAGTAAGAGTATCCTAAAGCAGGAAGCCAATTAGTAAGGGCTGGAATCATAAGGAAATTTACAGGTTAAGTGTTATAAATACTGATCTTTGAACAGAATATTGCTAGAGGGAGACTATATAGAGGAACAAAGGAAGGAGGAAAGAACTAACATTGTCAGAGTAACTACTCAACATACTGTGTTAGGCAGAGTACCAAACACCTTACTTACATGGTCTAATTTGATCCTCACAGCAAGCCTAGGTGGTAAGTAAGTAGTTAGAATAGGGGCTGATATTGTGGCAACCTGGGACACCAGCATCCCAAAAAGGCACCAGTTCAAGTCCCAGCTGCTCCACCTCCGATTCAACTCCCTGTTAATGCACCTGGAAAAGCAGCAAAAGTCCTTGGACCCTTACAACCATATGGGAGACCCCAATGATGCTCCTGGCTCCTGGCTTTGGCCTGGCCCAGCCACAGCTGCTGCAACCATTTGGAGAGTGAATCAGCAGGTGGAATTCTAACTTTCAAATAAATAAATCTTTTTTAAAAATTGCAATTAACACAAATAGAAGACACTGGAGAGGATATCTCAGCAAAGATGGTCTGAGTCCAAAACCCACATTTTGTTCCATACTAAGTTATATCACCTATTCCCATCACATAGTAAGGAGACTGGTCTACTAAAACCAAGGTCAGAATATTGGAAAGGAGCAAGCTCGCGAAGAAAGTGGAACCTCAGCTGCCAGTAGCTCCTCGTCAGTAAATAGGCCTCACACTGAAGTGAAATTTCCTGATTTGGAAATTGGCTCTTAATCTTCAGTTTATCTTCTACAACTATTTAAAGAAATTACTCCAAGATTTCACGTGTTACAAGGAAATGCGTGGAGGAAAAAGGCAACGTTACACAGCTGCCAGTGGGAGTAATTTTTAGCAGCTTGAATTGATAATAATAAAAGCCATAATCTAAGTGTAAATGCGATGAGTCAGTATACCACCACTTGGTACATTTCAGGGCCATTTTTCTTGACTTGTTTGCTGTCATTTCCCAGATTATATTCCTCTTATATACAAAGGACCATACAGAAAGGGATGGCAAAAAATAAATAACAACTCACTCTTCTTAGAGGTTATTTGGCTTGGTTACACACTCGGGGATCAAATTTTCAAAGGTTTTTAAGTAATTATTCCATGGATGGTTTACATAGGCATGGGTAACTACCAAAGGACACAAAAGTTTCCTGGATAAAGAAATGCCTTAACCAATAAAAATTTTAGGTGTACTTTCTTACCGATGGATAAGAATCTATGGGATTCTTAGTTCACAGTGACAAAAGAGCTATGAATGCCTCATGTACCTCCCTACATGGGACCATGCTTCTATTGGTTAATTAGTGTTGGTAAAAACCAAGTGAAATCCTAAGATAAAAATGCTATAAATTATACATAGGAGACACTGGTAAAGGTGTTATCAGCAGAAAGATTCAAGGTTTTGTTTTGTTTTTCTTTTTTAGCTGAAATACAGATTCTGCTTAAGGTACATCATATCCTTTAAGATGAGGATTTTAGCAAGGTAAGTTTAATACTCATTAAACTCAAAGTTTTACAAGTACACCTAAGTAATTAATAATGTGTAAAGGTGTTTTCCTCCCTTCATTAAAGAGGGCAAATGTGCAATGCATTAACTCATAAACAGGTCAAGTACAAAACAGCTTTCTTCCCTCTGGAATTTGCTGAAGAAAAGTGTCTAGGAAAAGAAAAAGGGGGAAAGCAAGAAAAAGGTAAATGCTTTCACAAGATTTTTGGAGAGAGTAAAATAAGAGTTACCTCAACTTAAAAATGCTGGCTCATCTGCAGGCTTATTTGCTATGCACAGATTCTGTGCCAAGCATTGAAGGTACAGTCTGAACATGACAGACACAGAGCTTGAGCAAATCTAATTGGGGAGCCACACAAGTAAGTCAGGGAGAAGACATGTGCTGAGTGATAAGGAGACTCATCTCTGACTTGGAATATTAGGAAAGTTGTGTGTGGTTTTTCTTTTCTTTTTTTTTTTTTTTGGAGAAAGTACTGTATAAGATGAGACATAAAATACCTGAGGATGAATCATCTGAATGAACAATTGGGGTGAAATGGGATAAAAGTCAGCATAGAGAAAAGGTTTATTAGTAATGTTCCAAGTATCCCTAATACACACATTATAGTTAAGAAACTAAAAAGAGGGGGCCGGCGCCATAGCTCACTTCATTAATCCTCCACCTGCAGCGCCAGCACACGGGGTTCTAGCCCCGGTTGGGGCGCCGGATTCTGTCCCGGTTGCTCCTCTTCCAGGCCAGCTCTCTGCTGTGGCCAGGGAGTGCAGTGGAGGATGACCCAAGTGCTTCGGCCCTGCACCCCATGGGAGCACCTGGCTCCTGCCATCAGATCAGCGTGGTGCGCCGGCTGCAGTGCACTGGCAGCGGCAGCCATTGGAGGGTGAACCAATGGCAAAGGAAGACCTTTCTCTCTGTCTCTCACTGTCCACTCTGCCTGTCAAAAAATTTTAAAAGAGAGAGAAAGAAACTAAAAAGAGCTCAGTATTCCTGGAGCACAGAGTTCTTTGAGGGGGCCCACTTCACTCAAGAACATTGAGTGGACATTACCATGCACCTCCTCCTCAAAGAGGTTAAATCCACTTGTGTAGTAGGAAGTGTGATTCAACCAAGGGCTAACTATACAGAACAGATTGGGGAAAGGAGACCTCGCCTCCCTGTCTCCTCTCTTCAGCATCCCTTGTGTACCATAAAAGGTTTGTGAAAATTAAGAACAGAATGCTCATGTAGCTCAAACTCATCACAAGAAGCTTAACATTTGTCTTAAGTATCAGTGTGCTCACTGGTTCTCTTACAAGAAGAAATAAATCAAATCTGTGCAGAGAAACAGAAGTAGGTGTCAGCCTTAGCTGAGGGTAGGAACATGTGGTTAAAAAAAAAAAGCCACATGGCAAAAGCATCAGGTAACCCAGGAGAGGGCAGGGGTTGGCCAATAACGCAATGAGTCCATACATATGGCTCTTTGATCTGAGTGGGAGTTCAGTAAGCAGAATGGAAAATTACACCAGGAGGTAAATCAGCAAAGAGAATATTTTTACCATTTTCTGGGAAAATTCTAAGACCTAGTAACCACACTATTTAGGAAAAGTGGATCCTGAGATCTCTTTAAATGTCAAATCCTTTGTAAACTTGTATAAGGAATAGTAAAAAACTCAAGTTCCTTCTACCATCAGAGAAAGGAGGTAAATTAAAACTGTGGCAGCCACAACATCATTCATTGGTCAATCCCAGCACCGCAAAGTGAAGATCAGAACACTCTAACCTATCACTAGGAAGGTTTATCCACAAGAGGACAGGTAGGGTTTGCTATGCTGTCCTTTCTCATGCACAGTTCAGATGGCTGTGTGTGCATCTTAGAAGTAATAAAACAGGACAAAGATTTAGAAGGAAAAAAAGTAACCAAAATGAAAGAGCAGCAAGACCGCACCCACTGAGGAGGATCAGTACATGAGCATGACGTGTCCAATCGCCTGTTGAAGTATGTGATGGGTCCCCTTATGGAAAGTGACCCAATTGTGGGTGATAGGTGCAAAGTATAATAAGGGTAGAAAGTAATAATTTGTTAGGTAAAGTACATGGGATTATCATTTATATAAATTTTACACATCAAAACAAAAGCATATGTTGTTTGAGGGATACATTTATAAGTAATATTTTTTTCTTTTTTTTTTTTTCTTTTTGACAAGCAGAGTGGACAGTGAGAGAGAGAGAGAGACAGAGAGAAAGGTCTTCCTTTGCCGTTGGTTCACCCTCCAATGGCCACCGCGGCCAGCGCACCGCACTGATCCGAAGGCAGGAGCCAGGTGCTTATCCTGGTCTCCCATGCGGGTGCAGGGCCCAAGCACTTAGGCCATCATCCACTGCCTTCCCTGGCCACAGCAGAGAGCTGGCCTGGAAGAGGAGTAACCGGGACAGAATCCAGCGCCCCGACCGGGACTAGAACCCGGTATGGCGGCGCTGCAAGGCAGAGGATTAACCTGTTGAGCCACGGCGCCGGCCTATAAGTAATATTTTAAAAAACATCAAGTTCATAAAATGGTTCTCTATGAGGGAAGTAAAAAGAAGATTGGGACTAGGTAAATAAAGCAAAGAAGAGCTACTCTAGCTATGCTTTAAGTCCAAAGCAAAATGTGAAAAGGGTTACATTTTTAAATTTCAGGTAGGTACACAGGTGTTTGTTACACTGTTCTCTGTAATTGTATGATGTGTTTTCCTTGCTTCCTCTTCTTCATTGTATTTCTTTATTTTTAATTTTTTAGTTTTTGAAATAACATATTTTTAATTTACACTACAAAGTATTTATGCTCTCCTAAATAAGTTCAACAAGTAAAAAAGTAGAAAAATCATAGTTCAGCAAGAATATAGTTTTGCCAAACTTTATTTTATATCATTGTCATATACATTGTTAAGAATGATATACTACTATAGTTTTAATGATGTTATTATTTTAGAATTTATGGTATGTGAGTGAAATTGACATCTTTTCATTTAAGTACTGTTTACAGTTCTTGTTTCCTTTTTCTATCTTTTGAAAATACAGAAAGAGGGAGGAGGAAAGAGGAATGGAGAGGGGAAAAAGCAGAAGGAACAATGGGAGTTAGGGAGAGGAGAGGGGAGAGAGGGAGAAAGAGGGAGAGGTGAGGGAGGGAGAGAGAGTGTGTGTGTGTTTTCAGGACAAACTGTGAAACATCAAGGTATATAATCTCACCAGCTAATTACGGGCAAGTATTTAATGTCACTGCATTCTGGGAGTAACTGGAAGGCAGTTTTCCATCCAATACAGGGCGATCTTTAGTTTTCTTTCTAGTTTTTTTTTTTCCCCCTAAAACCACTTTCGAGAACCAGTCTGGCTGACGCAACCATTCTCTGTGGCTCAGCTTTGTTTATTTTCTGAAGTTGCTGATTAACTGATGTATTTTATGCAAACTGAAACTGATGGACACATTATCATGTTGGATAGGAATTGTGAACTAAAATTAAAAGATTTCCTGAAGAATCTCATATGTACTACTGGACACCTTTTAAATCCTTCTAGCCAAGGTGTTCCCTAGCTCTATTCATACCATTGCTGTAAAATCTTAAAATTCTCTAAAATTCTGGATCATATTGTGCCTACAGTTCCAAAAAAGTCACTTTTTTTCTAAATCAATATGCGGGTATAAGAGATACCTGTGATACAGTTTATTATTAACAGTTTAGCAAGCAAGAGAGTTTTTCATATCCTGTGAAGGAAAGAGAGTAGGACACAAAGCTTGCAGCCAATTGATTATCCGGAGCTCTATTTGCAGAGCTGGGAAAGAGAAACTGAGTCACACTGAAAGACAAATAAGGGGCCAGCACCGTGGCTCACTTAGTTAATCCTCTGCCTGCAGCGCCCGCATCCCATATGGGTGCCGGGTTCTAGTCCTGGTTGCTCCTCTTCCAGTCCAGCTCTCTGCTGTGGCCCAGGAGGGCAGTGGAGGATGGACCAAGTGCTTGGGCCCCTGTACCCACATGGGAGACAGGAGGAACACCAAGCTCCTGGCTTCAGATCGGCGCAGCTCCGGCAGTGGCAGCCACTTGGGGGTGAACCAATGGAGGGAAGACCTTTCTCTCTGTCTCTCTCTCTCACTGTCTATAACTCTACCTGTCAAATAAATTTTTAAAAAAAGAAAGAAAAAAGAAAAATGAACTGAAACCAAGTACAAAGAAAACCAATAAATTTGTATAATTTTTTGTCAATGAGTTTTAGGAGCCCAAAGAATTGAATTTCCTGAGATTATATGTGATGAGATTAATGGCAGATAGAATCAATGGATAAGGATACTTCTTAATGGGAAAATAAATGACATACCGAGCAATGTTTAGATATCCTCCATAGCACAGAGGAAGCCCTGAACACAAAACCCAGATTGTCTGAGAAAATTGCACTGACTATTAGAGAACAGTGGGATTCTATGATTTAAGAACATAATATTTTTGACTATTTATCCATTATATGTCATGTCAATACCCACTATCAGTCCACTAGCCCCATCTTCCCAGAAATAAGGCCAAAAGTAGCTGAGGGTCACAAAGTAATGAAAATGATAAATTATCAATTCCATGCCTGTACTGAGCTATCCAGCATTATTTGCATTTACTTAAAATATATTTGAGTGAATTCTGAAGGTGAAATAGGGACCAAGAAGTTATTCTATAAATACAATTAAATGAAAGAGAAACTACTACATACTTAAGATAAAACCTACGGTCTGGCTACAGTTTGGAAGTACTGAAAGGGTAAACTATGGCTTTGCATTTTTCTGGTCCATGGCAGAAATTTCACTAGCAGAACTGGAAGCAAGGGAACAACTGATTATTTATCTGAAAGCAACTGCTACACAGCTGTTGGTGCTTTTGTGCTAAAGAAGAGATGGATTTACTTCCCACCTAAAGGCTTGACAGTTAAGTTACCACTCATTTAACCTGATTACAAAAACACATGATATATGTGACCATGTGCATCCACACAAGTGACATACACATGCATGTAGAAAAACTGCTCCAAAAATGCATTTATATAGGTATAAATGTATTAAGATGAAACCTAAACCTTGCTTGAAACAGTTAACAGCCAAGTACTACAAAATCCTCTCATTACTGAGTGAGTTAAAAAAGAAAAGAAAAAAATAAGTAGAATGAAACAAGAACTAGAGCCTCTGGCAGATGCTTCTCATGTGTGATTTTTTTTTTTCCTAACAGGAATGAAATGCAGATGAAAATGAAAAGTGAAAGTTTAAATGTGTTTTGTATAAATATGAGGAGTAAACATGTCAAATGGCAGAATTAGTAGCACATGTGTTGGGAAAGAAGCGTGATATCATTTGAAGAGCTAAAATTGGAGGCGAGCAATGACAGTGACCAAGAAACAAATTGCCTAGGTGTTAGTTCCAATATAGGAGATGAGAAACAGAGCAGAGGCGAGAGAAAGGGTAGAAGAAACATTCCTAACAAGTTATATTTCGTTGGGTTTTAAAAAAAAAAAATGTGTGGGGAGAGGAAAGTGAGCTAAGTTATGACTAAGGGAAATGCAGGGAGAAGTCCACACTCACTTTCATGAGCAACCAAATAAATGTAATTTAACTTGTGAGGGTGATATTAACACATCCTTAAAAGGACTGAGGTAAGCAGCAGAGTAGATGAGGGAGAATCATGCTACTTAACAACTAAGAGTTGATGAAATGTTTATACTGTGACACCTTAGTAATCTAAGGTAGTACACCAAGAAGATGGAGGGTGAGTCTTACAAGTAAGTACATTTCTAATACAGTGAAAGTTTATCCCCTTAAATCGCAGCACCAAACAATGCTGCAGAAAATCTCCTTGAGAAGTATAATACCCTTCTGCGATCAAATAAACACACAGAATAGTATTTAATTCCTTCTTAGTAACAGAGTCCTAATCATGAACATCATGTTTTAGATGCTCAAAGCCATTGAGATAGGCAGTTTTCAGACTGAATTCCTTCCACCTGCCAGTCCATTCTAACAGCCAATTTTAGGCACCTCTTCCTTTATGTGGCAATTCCAATAGCATAGAGGAGAGCCACCATATTAAATGACTTCACATCGTTGGCTGCTCCAGTTTTCTAAACAGTTTCTTACTTTATCCCCAGGCTGGCTTCCAGATACCCATTTGCTCACTTCCTGGTTGTCACCTAACATAAACTAAAGATTGACAGGAGGAAAATTACTTTTTGTCATTTTATGGAGTATTGACTCAAAAAAGGAAAAATATGGCACTACTCCCTGCTACGTAGCAAAATGTATAGGCTTAGTCATGGGCTGGCTGTATTCTTTTTCTGAGATATTTTCAACTACATTTTGGGTACTGAAAATTACATCTGATTGTTACAGCACTACAGATCCTGCAGTGTCACCCTCTTGCACTCACCCTTGTTCACACTGTCCACACTCTTAGCCTTCATCATTTTCCCATTTCTCACATTGCCATTTCTGAGTTGCAGAAAAGCTTCAAAGAATCCCTCCTCTTATGAGGTTCAGGACAGGATATACATAAAACTAACATTTTTAGGATAATACATCATTCCCTGAAATAAATTTTCATCAACTCCTATTTCTTGTCTTCTTTTCCTTCATTCAGAGGGAACGAGAGCAGTTAGATGGGAAGAAAAAAAAAAGTAAAGCTTTTCCCCCTTGAAAATCCACTGCTCAATAATTTAAGCTCTTGCTACTACTCCTAATATTTTCTTTGGTTTAAGAGTGTGTTACAAGATACAGCCGCTCAGAATGTGAATGTATATCTAAGCTTAATGAAAATCACTTGGATACCTAAAGGGACGTTCTTTCACTTCCCTCTCAAATCAGTAGGTATAGAAAAACGACCCTTCTGCTGTAGAAGGATTTCAGAGTTTGTCATTTGGCTTTGCTTTTTTTGTTTGTTTGTTTTATTTGTTTGTTTTGTCTCCTTTTTAAAAAAGAAGGTATCCTTCACTCAGCAGCCAAAAAAGTTCTGTTGTTGCTTAGCAGTGTCTGTATATAAGGACAAAGAGCCAGGGACAAAGAGGAGTATTAAATGTGTTATCTATTATAAGAAAAGTCATAATGGCCTAATAACTGGACTAGAATCTGAAAGCTCCTCCAACTAAAAGGACTACATGAAGCCGGAAGAAGGCAGCACAAGGAGAAAAGAGAAACCTGGGTACCAAAGGAGCCAGAATGAAACGCTACTCAGCCCTGAAGTTCAGAGGATGGTTTATCCTTCTCTGATATGCTTGTTTCCCAAATGACTAATTACAATATATCTCCAACCTAAGTCTTCCAGCTTTCTAGGATTATTCTTTCTTTGGTTATATCTGAAATAGCTCAAGCCTCTAGCCTTCACAATCTAATAAGGATTTTGATATTTTTCACGAGAAATCTGAGAATGTCTGGAGTCAAGTGCTCTCATGGCCACCTCTCACTCCGTTTCAAGACGGCACCGCAACCACCTAAAATCTATTCTTGTACACCTGTGCTTTTAAGGTCCTCCTGACCAACCTCTACATTCCTTCTCCATCACGCTCTGCTCTCATGGAAATTTCTCACTGGGAAACACTGCCTCCCAAAGCCCAGCTTCCTAACATATTGCTACATCACCCACCATAGACATCCTAAATTCCTCCTTTTCTAGTGCCTTCAACACCTGTTTCCCAGGCTACCTAAAAAAAAAAAAACTCTAGATCTTTTTTATGAAAAGTTATTTAGCACTCAGTTCTTCCTTCCATTTCACAATCATGAGTCTACTTTGGAATCACACATCTTACCAAAGTCCAGGCCCCACCCTAGGCCAAATGAATTACAGTTTCTATGAACAAGGGCCAGACAGCACTAGGTCTTAAAAGTCCAACAGGTGAGCTATCGCTTTAGCTTCTTAAGCTTTAATATACATTAAGAATCACCTAAAAATCTTGTTAAAATGCAAATTCTGAATCCGTAGACCTGAGGTAGACCCTAAGTTTGCATTTCTAACAAGTATTCAGTCCACAGTTAAAAAAGCAAGATTCAGGGCCAGGCCAGCGCTGTGGCTCACTTGGTTAATCCTCTACCTGCAGCGCTGAAATCCCATATGGGTGCCAGGTTCTAGTCCCAGCTGCTCCTCTTCCAGTCCAGCTTTCTGCTGTGGCCCGGGAGGGCAGTGGAGGATGGCCCAAGTGCTTGGGTCCCTGTACTCATATGGAAGACCAGGAGGCAGCACCTGGCTCCTGCCTTTGGTTTGGAGTAGTTCTGATTGAAGCGGGCATTTGGGGGGTGAATCAATGGAAGGAAGACCTTTCTCTCTGTCTCTCTCTCTCTCACTGTCTGACTCTATCTGTCAAAAAAAAAAAAAAAAAGCAAGATTCCAGAACAGTTGTTTCCAAACTTGCTCCATTTTGAGGATCTTTAAACACTACTGATATCTGGTTCCCAAGCCCAGACATCAGGATTTTTAGTTTCCCAGGTGTTTGCAAAGTCCTGTTTTAGAGCATTTCCATAACAAAGGCCATCTCTCCAAAATGAATTTTGCAGCTTCCCTTGCATGCAAAAGCTTCTATAATTGGCTCTTACTTTAAATCACATTTTTTCCATTCTAGTTATAGAATGTTGTACGTGAGTCCATGATAACTACTTAGTAAATCAGTATTTGTTATTGTCAATTAATACATTTATTTTCAAAGACCCAATACAATAATCTCTTTAGATAGTTGGCAGAAATTTCTAAACCCAGGTGGACATTTTCTCCCATAAACTCTTGATAATAAGACCGATGGGACAATACCCCATAATTAGTATTCTGACATGAGACCTTTACAAAACCAACATTTAAACAAGGATGCCAAGATCTTTTTTTTTTTTTTTTTGACAGGCAGAGTGGACAGTGAGAGAGAGAGACAGAGAGAAAGGTCTTCCTTTTGCCGTTGGTTCACCCTCCAATGGCCACCGCGGCCAGCGCGCTGCAACTGGCGCACTGTGCTGATCTGAAGGCAGGAGCCAGGTGCTTCTCCTGGTCTCCCATGGGGTGCAGGGCCCAAGCACTTGGCCCATCCTCCACTGCACTCCTGGGCCACAGCAGAGAGCTGGCCTGGAAGAGGGGCAACCGGGACAGAATCCGGTGCCCCGACCCGGCCTAGAACCCAGTGTGCCGGCGCCGCAAGGCAGAGGATTAGCCTAGTTAGCTGCGGCGCCGACCCCGAGATCTTTTCTTTAAAAGGTTTATTTATTTATTTGAAAAGCAGAATGACAGACAGAGACAAGGAGATATTGCCTATTCAATGGTTCGCTCCCCCAAAGGGCCACACAGCTAGGGCTGGGGCCAGAAGCCAGGAATTCCATACAAGTCTCCCATATGGTTGATAGGGGCCCAATGACTTGGGCCATCACCAGCTGCCTTATCATGCACATTATCAGGAAGCCGAGCAGCTGAGACCTGAAAAAGCACTCTGACTTGGAATGCTGGCATCACAAAGGATGGCTCAGCCTGCTGCAGCACAACATCATCCCTGGATGCCAAGATCTTATCCTGAGGATGGTCACTGAGTGGTTTATTGGACAGGAGTCCCATTTGCCCATGAAAATAGTCATTAGGGAGTCTATGTAGAGAGCAAATTTTGTCTTGGCTTGGTTTTTGTTTTAAAGATTTATTTTATTTATTTTATTTATTTTTAAGGCAGAGGGAGAGACAGAGAAAAAGAGAGAGAGAGATAGCTTCCATCTTCTGGTGCACTCCCCAAATGGCCACAATGGCCAGTGCTGGGCCAGGCCAAAGCCAGCAGCCAAAAGCTTCATGCAGTTCTCCCATATGGGTGTCAGGGGCCCCAGTACTTGAGCCATCCTCTGCTGCCTTTCCCAGGCCATTAGCAGGCAGCTGAGCCAGAAGCGCAGCAGGAAGCATTAGAACCTGTACCCATATGGAATGCCGGCGATACAGGTGGCAGCTTAACCCACTATGCAGTGTCAGATCCTAGAAAGGCAACTGCTGACTAGAGCACTGACTACACAGGCGCACACTCCTATGTGATTAAGACTTTGGACAAGTTTATTAATTTCTGAACTTGTCTATTTCTATCTAGAAAAATTAGAATTAGGGACCAGCGCTGTGGCGCAGCGGGTTAACGCCCTGGCCTGAAGCTCCTGGCATCCCATATGGGCACTGGTTTGAGACCCAGCCGTTCCACTTCCCATCCAGCTCTCTGCTATGGCCTGGGAAGGCAATAGAGGATGGCCCAAGTCCTTGGGCCCCTGCACCCACATGGGAGACCCGGAAGAAGCTCCTGGCTGCTGGCTTCAGATTGGCACAGCTCCCGCTGTTGTGGCCATCTGGGGAGTGAACCAATGGAAGGAAGACCTTTCTCTGTGTCTCTCCCTCTGCCTCTCCTCTCTCTGACTTTAAAATAAATAAATAAATCTTTTTTAAAAATTAGAATAATTAAACCTGATATAAAGCAATTCCCCAAACTGGTTGAAGGTATTGCTATAGATTTGCCAAAAGTGGGTCCACTGGTCCCACACACAGAAAGCCAATCACTGACATCAAGGTAGCATGAGAAAGGAGATGATTATGGCAAAGTGCAGAGCAAGGAGCCAGGCAGCTATCAATTCTGGGGCTTTCCAAGAGGCTAAAGGTGAAGGTCCTTATAAGTTGAAGTTGCAATGAGAAGTGCATGGTCAGCACATGTCCAGGTTCCTGGTTGCTCAATGATGCTTGTGGTCTTCCCTTCATTGGTCAGCAATATCATGTTCTTCAGAGAATTTTTATGATAGCTAAATAGACTTCAGTCTGTCTGGGAGCCATATATAGACGGTAGTTATGTCCCTGGACCTGGAATTCCCCAAAAAGAAACCCCTCAAGGCAATACCAAACATCAAGGTGTTATCTGTTGGAAAAGCAAGTGACCTACTGAGTCCAGTGACTAGAACCCTCGAAGGCCAGCTTTATTACCCCCTCAATTCAGTGAATCAGTCTGAGTAAATTGGTTGTTCTGCTACCACAAAGTCAGGACAAGGAAACTTTAAGAGAAGGAAGGAGTCTAGGAGACAGAAGTCTGATGGTATCTAGCATCTATATTCAAGGCACTATACAGGCGCTCAGCTTCAAGTCTGCCATACACACCTACCCACACCGTACATATACATATGGAGAATTTAAAAATAAACATATATTAATTATTGCCTATTACACCGTGCTCAATAAAAATTAGCATTCTTACTTTGCATACTACACCCTACCTTAGTTTGTAACTATATGTAGCTAGAAGATTCTTCAATATATCAGTTCTTTGTAGCTTGATTTTCTGTTTCTATTCAAAGGGACAATATGATACCAGAGAAGTATAATACACATTGTAGAGAGCTGTGAAGGGACTAGATATGTTTTCTGCATTTGAAAAGCATATCATCTACTGTCAAATAGGATAAACTTAAATATGTAAGTATATAAAGTATATACTAAGTATACAGAGCTCCTACACACAACTACTTTCAGTTGTACAAAGAATTAGACAAGAGAATTGCACTGTTGCTGAGAGACCAGCCCTGGGGCCATCTAAATGTGAAAGCTGCATAAAAATGGTGTTTGTGTAGAATTTTTAAGGCACAAAGGAAGGGCCTTGGTATGACAAAAGCAGGGGGAGGAGGAAAGAGAACAAAGAAGACTACTATTTAAGCAGTATTATTGGCAGTGTTCAGTAGCAATACAGTCCCAGCAAGTAAAGTTCATAGACCAGGGTTTAAGCACTCACATTTTTAGTGACTGAATATAAAATGGATTCACGTTTTAAAAGTTAATATCCAAAGGCATTATAGAATTCTCCTTCCTCTTCTGTGACAATTCTGAAATTTTATTTACAAAAGAGACATAGTTCAAGGGATTTAAAGAGTATCCTGTTACCTTGAAGATCAGTCTGATCTCTAACTGCCTAGCTGTTGTATGTTCTTATGGCAGAAACTGGAGACCTTTGAATAGTTTTCACTTCAGAGTACTTTTAAGTATTTTCCTAAAGTGAAATGTGTGTTTGCAGTGCATATTTGGCAGGAAGGACAGGACAGTAGATAAAGCTTTTATTGTACTTGATACTCTGACAACTTGAGTTTCATTCACCTATAATGAGTTGGCTAAATTTCACAATAAATAAAAGCTGTGCCATCACCTCATCAACAGGGCTCTGTGCTTGTATGACCAGAAGGTATAAATGTATAGGCCAAAAAGTCAGCAGCATCACTGCACATTAACAATGTTAAATTAATCAAATATTCTTGAAGATTATAGGTGAATGGATGCTGTGATACTAGATAGCTGAGAGTGCAAGCAGGTGTTTGAGCTCTGTTCATCATTTTTCTGAGTTCAATTATCTTTTATTGCTATTTCTTTTCCGCTGCTTTAAAAATAATCATCTGTCAAGGGCATTTGAAAACAAAGATCATAAAACCCAACTCTTTTACTCTGCTGTCATTAAACTAAAGAGACCAGGTATCACTTTTCCAACTTCATATATATATGTGTGTATACGTGTGTGTGTGTGTGTGTGTATCGTCCTAATAACCAGAAAAGGCACAAGACTTTGCAATTTGAGAACATTCCCCAATGGCCAACTGCTAATAAATAGAACAGGTAGATAAACTAGTATCATGCTCAGGTACTATGGCCTCAACCCCTAATCAATTCTATACTCAAGGTGTTGTGGTTTAGTATTTAACTTCCATGTAGCCTCACACTGAGTTCACAATAATATAATGCTAGAAAAATCTACCATTTAATTGAGGTGACAAACTAACCCAAAATCTAAGGGAAAGCAAGCTATTCAAGGACAAATGGAAAGGAAAAGCTTTTGCTATTTGGGGATAGATTCTGCTAGACAGATGTAAAATGAATTGAGTTAAAATAGTTAAAGAACTACACTAACCAGTGAATACAGAACACCTGTAAACTACACATATACGAGCACTTGCACTCACTTGCAGGCTCACCTCCACAAACCCTGCCAAATGTCTTAGTAGAGTACTAAGAAAACCTTCCTTGAGAGGCAGTCTGTGGAAGCACAAAACCCCACCAGGAACCTGGTCTCCTATCTCTTTTAGCATCAAAGGCCTTAAACTGTTGAGGGAAGGAAAACAAATCATTTTTGTCTTGGAATACCACTGAAAATCAACTGGAGTTAAGGAGTGAGAATAGAAAAATGACTTGAAGAGCAGCGGGAACAAGAGCTGCACCCTGACCATTAAAGGTATCTTCCAACTGAATTAGATGTGACATCATGAGAAACCCTACCTCCTTGATCTAAAACATTGTGCCTGGCTATGTCTCCAGCTTTATCAGAATATCCCCACTACCACAAAAACCACTATGCCACACAACTAAACTTGAGTAAAAAGGAAGAACAGGGGCCAATGCTGTGGCACAGTGGATTAAAGCCTCAGCCTGCAGTGCTGGCATTCCCATCTGGGCAATGGTTCGAGTCCCAGCTGCTCCACTTCCGATCCAGCTCCCTGCTAATGTGCCTAGGAAAGCAACAGAAGATGGCCCAAATACTTGGATCCCTGAACCCATATGGGAGACCTGGAAGAAATTCATGGCTCCTGGCTTTGGCATGGCCCAGCCCTGGCCATTGCAGCCATTTGGGGAGTGAATCAGCAAATAGAAGACAGACCTCTCTCTCTGTCTCTCTCTCTGGAACTCTGTTTTTTCAAATAAATAAAATAAATATTTTTAAAAAAGGAACACCATTTACTTCTGGGAAAAGAGCAAGATCATGAAGAGAGATGCTCTCTGAGACACAGCTCAAAAGAAAGATCTAAAGCAGAGGATGCAGCAGATTCAGAAAAACCTCATGGCAAACAGATCCACCATTAATGTTAGAGAACTGAAATCTGGTGTTGCACAGTTACCACAGCAACCAGGAAATGTAAATAGATCGCAACTTCTAACTTAACAGATCCAAATTCCCCCTGTAGTGAAAGCCTGCCATAAGAAAAAGTATTATGCCATTTCCAGGTACAAAAGTCATTTATTCCAATCTTTGCTATCTTATACAAGATGTCCAACTGCCAACAAAACTTTAGGAGGTAGCCAACAAAGTAAAAAATCAAAATAATAAAAAGAGTCAAGAAACAAAGAAGTAAATATATCCAGTCTCAGATATGATACAGATGTTGAAAGTATCAGACTAGGAATTAAAATAGGATTAGTACATAAAAGGCTCTAGTGGAAAAGTAACAGAACATGCAAAACCAGATGGGTAATTCCACTAGTGAAATTGAAACTCTTAGCAAAAAGCAAATGCAAATGCTAGAAATTAAAATATAATACTGATGGAGAATGTTTTCAATAGGCTTAATAATAGACTAGCCTCAGCAGAGATGAGAATAAGTGAAATTTAAGGTAAATCAATAGAAATTAACCAAATAAAACCCTAAGGGAAAGCTCAGTGAAAACAATGAAAAGAGGACCTAAGAGTCATGATTGGATAATATCAAATTGTCTAACACACATGCACTGAAATGTCTGGGAAGAGAGAGAAGAGCAGGGAACAATTAATTTTGGAGAAACAGCTAAGGTTTCTGTGTTCTCTGAGCTTCTTAATTTAAAAATTAATGATATACTCCAAACTCCAGATTCAAGAAGCTCAGAGAACACCACGCAGGATAAATACAAACACAAAAGAAAACAACTAGACATAAAATATACAAACTTAAAAACCAACAGCAAAGAGAAAAATTTGAGCACAGAGGGGGAAAAGTCATTATATACAGAAGAGTAAACAGAAGAATTACAGAAGATTGCTCATCATAAACAATGTAAGGAATAAAAAAGAATTGAGTGACATCTTAAAATGCTAAAAGAAAACTATTAACTCACAATTCTATACCCAGTAGAAGATCTGTCAATAATGAGAAATAAAAATCTTCCTTAGACAATAAAGTCAAAAAGAATTCATATCAAGAAGTATTTGCTACACCAACTATAGTAACATAGATGTATATACCTAATTGCCTAGTTCTTTAGGTTCTCATAACATCAGAAACCTGGATCTACAAAAAGGAATGATAAGCACTAGAAATGGAATTTTTTTATTTTCTAATTATTTTAAAAGACAACTACATAAAGCAAAAATAGTAAGAATGTACTGTGTTTATAGCATATGTAAAAAAGGTAAAGTTATGACAATATAAGAGAGGGAGAGAATGAGAGTATCCTATTACAAGATCTTTGCAATATATGCAAGGTACTATAATACAGACCCTGACTCTTTAGAGATGAACACTATAAATGATAGGGAAACCATTAAAAATTTTTATTAACAAATATTAAGCCAATAGTAGTTTAAAAATGGAATCACACCAAGTGGGTGTTGTGGCATTAGCCAGTTAAGCTGTCACTTGGTACGCCCACATCCTATGCTGGAGTGCCAGTCCAAGTGTCAGCTACTCCATTCCCAACCCAGCTTCCTCTGCTAATGTGCCTGAGTGGGCAGTGAATGATGGCTCAGGAACTTGAGGTCCTGCCATCGATGTGGGAGACCCAGAAGGGGTTCCTGGCTCTTGGCTTCAGCCTGGCCCAGCTCCCACTGATACAGGAATTTTGGGAGTGAACCAGCAGAGGAATCTCTCACTCTGTCTTTCCCTCACTCTCAGATTCTTTTCAAATAGATACATAAATCTTTTTAAAAAATAGATCATAAAAAATGTTCAGTCCAAAAAGGTAAAAATGGCAAATAGAAAGTAATAAATAGAAAACAGCTGACAAGATGGTAGATTTTAGCATTATTTCAATCATAAAATCAAATGCTAGAAGTCTGAATATATCAATATAAAAGATATTATTGTATTTAATAAAAGAACAACACAATATAATGTTGTCTGTAAGATTCTCACTTTAAATATAAAACCAGATGTACTAACAGTAAAAGGATGGAAGAGGCATATCAAGCAAATATTAAAAAAGGAAAGCCTGAGTACCTATTTTAATATCAGACAAAGGAGACCTGAAAACAAAGGATATTACCAGTCATGAAGAAAAACACTAGAAAATAACAAAAGAGGAATTCTTGAAGAAACCAAATCGTCCATAATGCTTATATACTTAACAAAAGAACTTCAAAATACATAAGGCAAAACTAATAAAAATGAAAAAAGAAGTGGATTTATTCACAATTAGAGTTGCTGATTTTAATACTTTTTTTCTCAGAAACTGAAATAAGTAAACAAATAATCAATAATGACATAGAAAACTTAACAACAATTTGACCTCGTGGCTATTTATACAATACTCTACCCAGCAAAAGCAGAATACATATGATCTTCAAGAGCACATGGAACACTCACAAAGAAAGATGATTATCTGGATTATAAAACAAAATGTAATAAAGGAATTTAAACTATATGAATTATCTCCTCAAAACTCTTACATAATCAAAGAAATCAAAGAAATGCATATTAAAAATGAAAATAAGGGTATGTGTTTGATGTAGTTGTTAGGTCACTGCCTGGTATGCCTCCATACCATATTGGAATGCCTGGTTTGTGCCTTGGCCACTCCACTTCCAATCCAGTTTCCTGCTAATAGGGATCCTGACAGGCAGCAAATGATACATGCCTCAAGTACTTCAGTCCTTGACAGCAACATGGAAGACCTCAACTGAGTTCCAAACTACTGGCTTTGGTCTCGTCCAATCCTGACTGCTATGAGCATTTGGGGAGAGAACCAGTGAGTGGAAAATCTTCTGTGTGTGTGTGTAATCTCTCTCCTTCTTTTCCCCTCCCTCTCTCTCCATCCCTCTCCTTCTCTGTTTTCAAATAAAATGAAAATAAATATGTAAATATGTTTTACAAAGAAAAATCATATGCTCTATCTACTCTATTGAAAATGGTTTAACTACTACAGCACACTTTTGAAAAGGCCTGCTAGAACAGACACACTCACATGCCACTAATGGAAGTGTACATTGATAACAGTCATTCATGATAATCATAATTTACTACAAACTTTAAACTTTGAATAATTTGACTTAGAATTTCAGCTTGTGAGGATTCACACTAAGCAAATAATATGAATCTGAAAAAATATGTACAATAATTTTCTTTCAGTATAATTTACTCCAGTAAAAACTGGAAATATATACACATATAACAATATATTAGTAAATATTAATAAATATGTGACAATATATTACCTCATTTAAGGAAAAAATATGCATTCAGTGACAAAAACTATCCTAGGCACTGGACAACAAGGAATACAACAAATCGAAATCAAGTTCGCTGCTTCCACAGACCTTCAGTTCCAGTGGAGCAGACAAACCATATCAAAGTAAACAATAAGTATATAGTTCTTGGTAGCAAATTGATGATTTTTTCTAAGAAAATTTTTGTACAGTCACATAACAGTAAAATATACACATTATGTAATCATTAAAATCATTGCAAGAAACAAAAATATTGACATGGGAAGATCTTTCCAATTTATCACAATTTGTATTACACACTATAAGAACTATGTAAACTGAATGGTACCACATGTGTCAGGAGAGAAAGGTGCAGTAGCAGAAAAATAATGTAAGGGGACAATCCTAAAATGTTAGCAATAATTAACTTTAAATTGTAAATTTGTGTTCCTTTGAATTCTTTGTTTCCTACATTTTCTAAGGCACTTCAAAAAGTTCATGGAAAATTTGAGTTAAAATATGTTTATTTTGCTTTGAAAAAATTTTGAGATCTATGCATAATATGCATTTTCCATGAACTCTTGAAGTATTCTCATGTATTACTTTTGTAATCAGAAAAACATGTTCTTGAAATTTGAGGTTAGGAAATGAACGAAAGCAGAAAAACAAACTTGCGGGAACAGTTTTGTGCTTGTGTTCCTTGACTGTTCTCATTTGATTTTTAAAATGAGAAATTTTATAAAATGTATAGGTCCAGGGAAAAGTATATATAAAAGGTTAACTTAGAAAATGCAGGGGCCTACACTGTAAAGCCGCTGCCTATAGAGCCAGTATCCCTTATGAGTGCCGGTTCCAGTCCCAGCTGCTTCACTTCCAATCCAGCTCTCTGATGTGGCCTGGGAAAGCAGTGGAGGATGGCCCAAGTCCTTGGGCCCCAGGAACCTGCGTGGGACACCCGGAAGAAGCTCCTGGCTCCTGGCTTCAGATTGGCTCAGCTCCAGCCATTGTGGCCATCTAGGGAGTGAACCATCAGATGGAAGACCTCTCTCTCTCTCTACCTCTGCCTCTCTGTAACTCTGCCTTTCAAATTAATAAATATTTTTTAAAAAGGAAAAAAACGTGTTTTTTAGACAAGATTCAAAACAAGTTAGAGATTAAGATGTCCAAGCAGAGGAAAAGGAAACAGATTTATCTTTCTTTGAAACAAAATAATTAGAAAATGAATACAACTGCCAAGATCATTTATAAGATGCATTAAAACACAAGGACATGGGGCAAGTGTTTGGAACAGTGTAGATACCTACATCCCATATCAGAGGACATTCCCGGTGCTGGCTCCTGACTCCAGCTTCCTACTAACAGACTGTGGGAGACAGTAAGAATGGCCCCCATAACTGGGTTCCTGCCATCCATATGGGAAGCACAGAGTGTATTCTGACTCCTCAGTCCTGGCTGCTGTGGACATTCGGGTGATGAATCAGTGTAGGGTAGCACCTGTGCTCTCTCTCGCAAATAAACAAATAAGATTCCTAACACACACAACAGCGATTTTCAGAAGGAAACAATGTCGAGAAATGTCTTAAGATTCTTAATAAAAGGTCAGCAATTATGTCCACAGTTCATCAATAATCAATATATGAAGCTGGCAAAGCAAAAGTAGTTTTAGCCAAATGAGATAAATGTAACAGAAAACATGGATGAATAAAGGATTACTACTGAAGGAACAACTCCCTTCAAAGGCATCCAGTAATTGTGACACCAACCAACATGGTCATGTGACTTTTGGCAAACCCACTTTCCAATATGTTACAAAGCATATTTGCTGTAGAAGTCAATTTCCTAATGTGAGTTGACCACATTCTCTTGGAATACAGTGGGAAAATACATGTCACTTTCATTAACTTAGCCTTTAGTGAATTCTCATATTCTAACTTCATGTTTTTTCAGGAGATGAATTTATCCTGTCGTTCAACTGTCAACGTCTAGTTACATTTTCAATATTGGTAACTTGCAAATAAAGGAAATGTAACTTAATCTCTTCGTTTGTTTCATTAAGTAGTTGATACATTACACAAATAATGAAAACAAGAATTTTACCAAACAACTATAACATTTAGAATTTGTAAGAATGGTATTTACATGCTGCCACCAAGTTGAACACAGAAAATCCCACGGGATAACTGAGGAAAAAATGACGACATCCACAAATAGTTGAGAGCGTTAATGTTGATTCAGTCCATAAGTTATAACTAAGGACAAAACGGTAGCTGGCTAATGCAACCAAAACATGACCCTCACTACTAGGGACGCCAATCTCCAGTGGAGGGCTGAGGCAACAACGGACTTCCCAACTGAACTGCAGAACTCGGCCGACCACGCGGCGCGCTCTCTGAGATGGCCGAGGGCCCGGCTTCCCCACTCGGGAGCCCTCCGGAAAAAGGGGCTCTACCTGGTACTGCACACAGGAACAGCCCTCTGTCGGCACACCCGTGAGAGGCCGCATTCCCCGAAGAGCGAAGTCACAGAACCAGGCATGCCCGGTCCCTCCTCTCCCGCAAGCCCACCAGTAAAATGAAGTCCTGCCGTGAGCTGGGGGAGGAGCCAGTGCGAAATGGCCAAGGCCGGAGGTGTGCAGAGAACCCCCCTTCTCTGCGAAGCTAGAGGCAGCTGAAACTGAGATTGCTGGGGACAGGAATCCCGAGCTCTGCTCTGGGAACCTCATTATGGCCTTTCTAGGGAATATTTGGAATGAGAAAGGACCCTCTTTGGGAGCTGGTTTTTGAAATGATAATATGCAGATAGCTTATCACTGCCACCTTCCACGACAAGCAGTGTTTCAGGATGAGAGAGAGAAGGTTGTTCTCTTTCCCAACCTTCTTTTATGGTACTAGAGGCCTTTGCACACTTTAAAAAGCAAAGTAGAATGGATTGAACCTTTTCATTTTAAGTAAAGTAGTAGCTAATCGTTAATCGTTATCTAATCGTTATCAAATCGTCAATTATCGAAGTAGTGTATGCTCAGAATTAAAAGACATTATGAAAAAAAAAAGACCCTCAACCTATCCTACTACCGGAGATGTTCCTTTTCAGGAATGTGTCTCATTTGGCTCATCTATAAATTCATATTTTAAAGAATAAACCCTCTGTGGCTCACAGGGTTAAGTTACAGCCTTCAATGCCAGCACTCCCTGTGAGCAGCAGTTTGAGTTCCAGTTGCTAATTTGTCTGGGAAAGCAATGGAAAATGGCTCAAGTGCTTGGGCCTCTATTAACACATATGGGAAGTTCCAGGCTTCAGCCTGGCCCAACCCCAGCCACTGGAGAGTGAACCAAATGATGGTAGATCTCTCTCTCTCTCTCTCTGTGTCTCCCTTTCTCTGTAACTCTGCATTTCAAATAAATAAATCAAAAAACAAACAGAAAAACTTGCCTAATCTGATATGTCTTCATTTATCAATTTAGGCTTTTAGTTTCCTCATGTCGCAGACAATACCAGTCTTATCCTGATTTCTTTCCTCATCCCACATCATAATTTTTATGAAGTCAGTGTTTAGTACTTAACATTATTGTTTTTTTCACCTGACCACATGCAACAGCACTTCAATGATTTCATGGAAAAGATAAGTTTATTTGGGAGCAAAAACAATTGAAATCCATGTGTAGTTTCTTCATAACACACATTTTCTTCCCTGAAGTTAACAACATCACTATTTTTACATTTTTAATCTTTTTTTAAATCTTTTGATAATTTTTCCTCACAGCTTTCAACAGGCTTTTATTTCACTTTTCCACATAATCAAACATACTTTTAAAAATATCTGTGATTCTATGCCTTCCCCAAAGTGTCTCTACCCCCTCAGCTTGTTGTCCTAAGTTTGTTGTACAGGTTTTGTCTAGGTCTTTGTCTTTGCCCTCAATTTAGAAACTGCTTTCAACTCTCTAGTGTTGGATCTATTTCCAGATTAGATGTCTTCTTTTGCTTAAATTAACTCTTCCTTTTAGAGTATCTACCCAAAAAATATGACATGGGAAGTAAAAGGGTTTTTTTTTTTTTTTAACAATTATTCTGGCCTATCAGAAACCTCTTTTAATCTGGAGATTCATATGCGTCATTAATGGAAATTTCCTTATATTAATTCTGCTATGAAAAGAATTGCAGATTGGTGCCTCCTCATACGGGACACCAAAATGTTAGGGAAAGAGGGGCAGAATAGAGAGGAGGCAGTGTATGAATTTACAGCCAGACCGAATTTATTCAGAGAAAATAAATCCGTAGAGGTAGGTGACCAACTGCCCGTGTGCCCATGATGGAACACCTGGCAGAAGGCCCCCACCCCAGGGGCCAGGACTTTTTATATTTTAGGAGGGCTAGGGATGGGGGTGGGGTAGGGGGCAGCAGGTGGAGGAGAATTCCTGGAACTGGTCTTTCAAGGGTGTGAGACCCAATTGAGATTCAAGATGTATTCAAGGAATACATTCCAGTGTTTATCTCTTTAGGGCAGTGAGCTAGAATGGCTGAGGCCTATGTCTTTGTTCCATCAATTTCCTTATGAATTCTTCTCCATTTTATCTATTCTATCTCAATCATCTATTGTTTTCTATAATCAGTGAGGGATGTGTTCTTATATTTTATGAAACGGCTTTGTTTTTTCTCACCTTTTCTCCCCTTTTACCCTTTCATTATGTCTTTTGAGATATTTCCAACCATTAAATTGAATTTTTTATTTCACATATTGAGTTTTTATTTTTTAAGTCTTCATTCTTAATTTTCAATCATTTAACTTTTTATGTATTTATTTCTTATTTTATAACAGCATCATTTCATCTCTCTGAGAATATGAATCACAGTACTGTTGTTTTTCAGTTTTTCTTTCATTCCTGCATTCATTGTTTTCATTTTTGTCAATTTCCTTTGTTTTATTCTTTTTCATTCTGGATGAATTTCCTGAATGTCAGGTTGTCCTTGATGGTGTCTGCATTCTTGAAAGTGACACACAATAAGCTTATGGGAAACACCATGAGTGAACAAGTCATTCTGAGAATGGGTGCTTCACTATGGGGATTAGGTGGCAATGTGGCCATTTTGTTGGGGTATGCAGAGTATCATATCAGTGGTGGTAATCATTTTTGCTCTTCTCAATTTTCTCAGAGAAAGATCCTTGATTCCTGTCTCAGGGAAGTAACAGCTGATTTCCTAGACGATGAGCAAAGGGGAGGAATGTGTTCTGATTTTTTTATTGTTTTTAAAGATTTATTTATTTACTTGAGAGGTAGAGTTACAGATGGAGGGAGAGACAGAGAGAATGGTCTTCCATCCACTGGTTCACTCCCCAAATGGCCGCTATGGTTGGAGCTGGGCCTATGGGAAGCCAAGGGCCAGGAGCTTCTTCCAGGTCTCCCATTGCGGGTTCGGGGGCCCAAGCAGTTGGGCCATCTTCTGCTGCTTCCCCAGGCCATAGCAGAGAGCTGGATCAGAAGAGAAGCAACCAGGACACAAACCAGCACCCACATGGAATGCAGGTGCTGCAGGCAGAGGCTATGCCTTCTACACCACAGCACCAGACCCTGTGTTCTGATTTAACCGACTTAACCCATCCATTTCTGTCCCTCATAACCACAAAGGTAGAGTCTTTGTGGTTAACTTTTTTCCTATTTCATATCTTAAACAAGTTCCCTATTTTAAACCAATCTCTTTGTTTTTAATTCCCATCTTACCATTCTTTCCAGATAACTGGTACCTCTGATGTCTAATTCTATCCATAGTTTGACAAATCGCCTTATTATTTCCCTCTACCTGCTCTCAAGGCTCATCTTTCCCTGCCTTTTTTGTTTGTTTGTTATCTACTTGCTGTATTTTTTATCTTTCTTCTCCATTGCTATCTTCTCTCCCATTCTCATTGTATAGCACAGTACCTTTTATATTCCTTCCTGTAATTTTGCTGAAAACTTGAGAGGTAGCAAAGAGGAAAACATTTGTTCAATCAGCCAGGTTTACCTGACAGGTTTCAGTGAATTCTAAAGCTCCTATACTCTGCTGGGTATGTGGGACCACACCAAGCAGTGAAGGATTGGTTTTCTGCCCTGAAGATCTTAAGAATTAAATTACACTTTGAGATAATGGCTCAGCAGTAGCCATGAGGCATTACAAATGAATGGTCTAGAACAAGAGGTAATATAGCCGTTCAGATGAAGGATTGAGTGATATGTGACCCTGATGTTGAAGAATCAGTTGGCACTTAGGAAGAACACAGACGGTGGTCCTGGCTCAGGGAACTAAAGAAATATGTGTCTGAAAAATTATGCCAATCTGTGATAGAATAAGAACTGTAAATTCTAACACGTGTTTTATAGCGATGGTTTAAGTCTAGCACTGACCTATTCCTAAAGTTCTGTTTACTCTCCATCAGCACACATAACTACAAAAATGCTCCAATGTATTTGCTGTAGGTTGCAGTTTAAGTTATTTCTTTTCAGTCAGCATTTGAAATTATAAGAATTTTCAGCTAATCTCTGACTAGTATTCGTCTCCAATGGATTTTTTTTAATGCACTCATTCAAACGTAAGGACTTTTATTTTTCTCCTTTAATCTTCTGACTTAAAAAAAAAAATTGGAGTAGGTATTTGGCCTAAGAGTTAAGATGCCAGTTAGGACACCCATGTTGCACATTGGAGCACCTGCATTTGATTCCCCACTCTAGCTCCTGAATCCAACGTCCTGCTAATGTGGATCCTGGGAGGTGGCAGTGATAGCTGAAGTAACTGGTTCCTGCTGCTCATGGATGCATGGACTGCATTCCTGGCTTCCAACGTAGGCCCCAGCCAGGCCTGAACCTATGCCCAGCTTAGCCCCAGCCTCTGAAGGGATTTGAGGAATGAACCAGCAAGTGGGAGCACTTACTCTCTGTCTCTCAAATAAACAATTTTATTAATCAATATTTTTAATCTTAGAAAGTAAAGTAATATGATGATTACATTTCTCAAGACTTTCTTCCCATTTTCCCAAAGCCCCAGTAAAAAATTACATTTATTCTTTGAATGCTTATCTGGTATATGTATATAGACATATCTGTCTAGACCAAGATAGATATGTGTAGCTGTATTCGAGAAGTTAAAAAAGCCAGAAGTTACTCTCATTTGACTTTATAAGATAAAAGCAAGAACAAATTCTGCCATAGCTTCAAATTTTTAAGTTTTAGATCTTTATAGAAACTTTGAAAATTTTAATCACAGCTTTCTAATATTTCACAGTGCTGCCAAGTTGAACAGCAATAGTTGTGAGATTTATCTGCCGAACACGTGGCTAATGACCTTTAAAGCAACTTGCTTCATATGTCAACTAGGAAAAAAAAATATGAGCTTAAGCTATTGAGATTAGTTGTTTTTCTTATTTTTGCCTATTTATGTAACTCAGTATCTGGTATAATAAATGTAACATAAGGGCATAGAGGTGTTTTTAAGAACAGCTTTTCTCTAAAAGATGTCATTTTTGAAACTAATTATTAAGAAAATTAAATTTTTGGCATTTTAATCTAAAATATGTCAGTGCTTCTCAAAGTAGTTGGGTTGCATTTTTCTACAAATGTGTATATTGGCTTATGTTAATCTTGGCTGAACACACTGTTACCAAGAAATTGTGTTTTAAACAACTGTTGGGACTTGTAGAAAACACATTTCAACCACTAATAACGTGCTTTCATATTACACATTTCTGCAAGCAATTCAAATGAGTTTATAAGACAGTTGTTTTTATAATACGTCTCCTAACATCTACAAGGCATTACTTTTACTACAAAGATTTTTTATGTCTCCCATAATGATGACCAATAAAATGTTACAGATAAGAAACGAACAGGCATTGTAGTGTAGCAAGTAAAGCCACTTCCTGTGATGCTGGCATCCAATATAGGCAACAGTTCGATTCTTGGATGCTCCACTTCTAATCTAGCTCCCTGCTAATGTGCCTGGGAAAGCAGCAGAGGACAGCACAAGAGCTTGGGCCCCTGCACCCATATGGGAGACCTGGAAGAATCTTGGGGAGTGAATCAGCAGATGGAAGGTCTTTCTGTCTCTCTCTCTAACTCCCTATCTCTCTCTTTCTCACTTTCTCTCTGTCTCTGTAACTCTGCCTTTCAAATGAAAAAAAAAAAAAAGAATTTTTTTTTTCTTTTGAAAGAGAGACATAAAGAAAGGTATCCCATCTGTTGTTTCACTCCCCAGGATGCCAGAAGCAGCCAGGGCCATGCCAAGCCCAAATCAGAGACCAGGAACTCAATCAAGGTCTCCCATCTGGACAACAGGGTGCACCTTAGTAGGAAGCTGAAATGGAGAGCAGAACCAGGATCAGAATCTGGCCACTTCAATGTGGGATGCAGAAATCTCAAGCAACAGCTTCAACTGCAGCAAATCCCCACCCCAGGAAACTGGAATACTCACGGAGTTATCCACTGGGAAGAAAGCTTTGCTCTAACACAGGTAGCGGCAATGCTTACTTTATGCTCTATGTTTATGACTCCTGGTTTCCAACAAAAACAGGATGATGTTAACACCTGTCTAGGTCAATAGCATGAAAACAGAAGACTCTAGTACCACATGGTGCTCACTAGGATGCTTGCAGCCTTTGTAGTTTTATATGCCTGAGGCTAAATACTGTCTGCTACCTCTATTTAACCCGAGGCAAATTACTTCTCTGCTCAGTTATTGATAAATATAAAGGTACCAGATTGGGTAAGAAAACAGGTGGAGACTGTTATTAACTTATACAACAAAGTTAACAGTTAACAATGGCTCAAGACATCTTGATCCCAAGTCAAAGAAGCAGGCACCTGTCAGTCTTAAAGGATGTAAATTTAGGTGAAAGGATTTTGACAGGCTACTTTGGGAAAAACTCTTCTATTTCCTTTTGCTCTGTATTTTAGACAGTACTTTATAATGTTGCCTGATAACCTGTTTTTCTTGTTTTCTTCTATTCTGTATAACAAAAATGTTTGTCTTGCTGAAAATACATAACCAGGAGGAAATAATAATAACTAGAATTCTAAGAATTCAAATTGAATTTGGTTAGGCTCTATAGTGGGGCACAGGTCACAAAATTAAAAGAAATAACACAAGAGGTAAGCATTAACAAGATAATGAATTTCAGTACCAAGATTAAGATTTCAATATTTATCATGAAGGCTATTAGGAATCATCAGAGATTTAATGAAAAGCTTAGATAATCAGGCTCACGTTTTGGAGGAATGAATCTGGCAGAAATGTGAACCGAGAGCAGAAAAATGAGACGAGCGACGATAGGACATGTTAGGAGCCCACCGTAGGATTCCTAGTGATGCAGGTTCCGATGACGTTGGAAGTGTGGCAGTGGCTGTGAGTATAAAACTGAAGGGATAGTTTTTCATTCATAAATCTGTACCACAAAATCATGAGGAACTTCCTGAGGCTGAGAGTGAAATAAGACAATCTGAAAACTCAGGCTTATACAGAGGAATGAAGAGCACTTCTAGAAATGGTAAATATGCAGGAAAATAGAAAACACTTTTCTTGTTTAGGATATTTTTTAAAGATTTATTTATGTATTTATTTGAAAGTCAGAGTTACACAAAGAGAGAGAGGCAGAGAGAGAAAGAAAGAGAGGCCGGTTTTGAGTCCGTAGGTTCACTCCCCAGATGGCCGCAATGGCTGGAGCTACGCTGATCCAAAGCCAAGAGCAAGGAGCTCATTATATCCTTTCAAGCTTTCCTACTTCACATCTGGATTGAGGTTTCTGATCTGCAAAACTTAATGCACTTCAACTTTTTGTTGAGTCCACTGTTGATAACGATAAAGCAGTGAAAGCCTTCCCACAGACAGCAATTAGGATAACAGAGGGTACAGGAGAGGAGGAATTAGTAAACTGTCATGCTGCATTCATCTATTTCATCTTCAGTTTTTCTTATTGTTTTCTTAACTTTCATTACATTTTTGTGGATTACCATCTGATGTTTCTATGCTGTGTCATGTCAGGGTGAACATACATGTCTCTTTAAAGATTTAATATTTCTTTGTGAGAAAAACATTCAAAATCTTTCTTTTTTGTTTTGTTTTGATTTTTAAAAAAATGCATTATCATTTTCTATTGCATAGTAATCTAACAGAATACCATAATTTATTAATACCTAGCTACAACTCAATATCTATTAATCAACCTGTCCCCACCTCTAAATCCTCCCTACACTCTCCAGCCTCTGATAACCATGATACTCTTAACTTATGGGAGATCAACTTTTTTACTTACCATAAAGACTTGGAGTTTCATCCATGTCATTTCAAATGACAAAATGTCGTTCTTTTTATAGATGAATAGTATTCCATTATACACAAGTAGCATATCCTCATTTTTAACACAAACTGTAGCATTCTATAATTTTAAATCAAACTGTGTGAGTTGTTATTTATTGTGCCTATGTGAAAGGAAGAATCTAATTTGGAATGTCCTATGTCTGTTTTCACATTTTTGTCATGGTTCTTGTGGTTTAATTTTGTACCCTCTTCTTGGACTTTGCACCAATATTCATGCTATTACAGCTAGACTAATGGCTATGACTCAGATGAATAATAGGAAGATCCATTTATCATCATTTCCAGTGGGATAATTTTTTTCAAATATTACATGTTGGAAAAGATATATAGGCAATTTGGCTTTATGAAATTTCTGCTAAGAAAATCAATATGACATAGATGATGTTAAATGTTAAGGTTATTTTTTAAAAAAATCCCTAGATTCTCTAGACCATTTTCTAGCAATTCTATAAAATCTGTAAACATTCACAAGAGGCTATGGAATGGTTGAAGGGTCAATTCATTTTTTTCAAGGTGAAATTTATTTACAATGCTTTTTTCTTAGGTCTTCTCCTTTATGTTCTCTATATAAACATAATAGTACAGTCAGAAATCTTAAATATGTTTACCATAATTTAAATCACTTGCTATATAAATTTCCTAACAGTTCAACTTTAAATTTAAATATAACATGTATTCAAAGAAGATATTAAAAAATAGTAAACACCTACTCATCCTTTCTTTAGAATTTCCATAGGAAATGTGTTGATTCCTGAATCAAACATAGATTTCAAGACTATACTGAAAGAGTTCTAAATGCGATTTTTCTTTAAAAACCAACAACTACCTCAAGCAACTGTTTTCCACCTAAATAATGAATTGAAAGCAACTGACAGTTTATTTGTTTATGAATTATAACCTAGGACTGTTCTATGAATGATAGGAAAAAATATTTCAGTCTCAACTCAACTTCCTTCCTATTCTGCAAGAACTAGAAAAAACATGCAAATTAAAAATTGTTTGATTGCACATAATGATGGTTTTAAAAATGAAGTCAGTTGTTGGGGCCCACGTTGCGGCTTAATGGATCCAATCATTGACTGAAATCCCAGTCAAGTGCCTGCTAATATTCTTGGGAAAGCAGAGATGGCCGGAGTGCTTGACTTCCTGCCACCTGTATCACAGACCAGGATGATGTTACTGGCTCCTGGCATTGGCCTGGCCCAGCCTCAGCTGTTGTGGCCATTTGGAGAGCAAACCTGTGCAAGATCACTTTCTCTCTCTGTCTCTGTCTCTCTGTCACTCTGCCTTTCAAGTAAATACAATAAATCTTTTAAAAGAAAAGTTAATTGCTGCCAATATTACAGCTCTGGTGCAAAGATATGACACATCTGTGTTCTAGGGAATAATCAGAGGATTAAAGAGAGCCCATGGCATCTATTCTCTTGTCCTACCAGCAGACATAAGTTTTTACCAAGTAAAAGTCGGTGGGACTATATGGACTCTGCCTTAGGGCAAAAATGATTTGCTTTCTCTCTCTGAGAGCACTTCAAGATATTTGTAGTAAATGGAATTAGAAGATAAGTTTATTTTGTTGTAAAATTTACTTGAAGTACATATGTACAAGAGGTTTTTTAAAAAGTCCATGAAAAGAGGCTATTATGAAAAAAAATATGGATAATTTTAAGCCAAATGTATAGGAACAAGACAAATGTATAGGAAAAAGACACTAGAACAGAAAGAGTTTCGGCTAAATTCCATTAATGAAAAATATACTAAAGGTTAATAAAATATTTAAATTAATCATGTTAAATTATTTTATACTGCTTATTCATAGTTGCATCTCACCTAACTGGAAGTTGATTAGCCAGTACCCTCACTCACCCAGAGCATAGCTTAAAACCACAATAAATCATAGGAACAGAAACTCTTATTCTTCATTTATAGAAGGCCTGCCCATGTCTTCTCTCAAGACAAATTATGTAGTACATGTTTTCCATTAAACTTCATACAGCTATGGTTTTAGCAAGCTCGACTACCCTGTTTACAGCCCTCTTCAAGGTTAGAGGAAACATTAGGAGTGGGAACAGGTGCTTCAAGATGCAACAACATTGGCAAATGTAAGAAATACCTATGAGTTTAAGGAGTACAATGCAAAAGAATCAGAAAGCCTATATAATAACGAACATAATTATTTTAAAATTTTCAGTTTAAATTTGCAGGAATTGGTCCTTAAGTGGCCCTCAGTAGATCCTAAGTTTCACAAAAATCTCTCTTATGCATGTTGAGTCTTTACAGAACAATAATAATTAAGTTAATGGATACTTCAGTTTTCTTTGAGGGTTACAGATCTTTTCGTTCTCTCAGTCCCTACAAAAATAGGTACTTATTGTCCTATTCTAGTCCCCAGGGTGCTAGAAATGGATTGTTCACATTTTTGTCTTTGACCCTTTACTACTCAATCAGTTTTCTTCCATTACCCTCACTCCTAGCCTAGGTTATCTGGATGTTAGCATAATATGGCAGAAAGCACATTAACTTTTAAATGAAGCAGATATAGTTTAGAATCCAGCCCTGCTATCCATAAACTCTATAAGTTGGAGCAAATTAGTTCACTTCCAGGAATTCCAGTTTAGTCATTACTGAAATGAGTATAAGGTAATAATATCATAGAGGTGTGAAAATTGAATTTGGAAAATTTCTAACCATGCATGGTATATAATAAATGTTGGTTATGTAATTGTGCACTAGTAGACCTCAATCTGGTCGCTGTCAACTGCTGAATTCCTGATTATGGCATAATCATGGAAAGATATGGCAGTTACTTCACTAGCTTCTTTTCCGTTTTGCAAGTATAACATTTATTCCACACCCCCCATGCCATTGTTCCTTCACTGCTCTTTGGCAGCCCATCTTCAGCGACTGACTTGTGTGCCTTGATATTACTTGGATCAGTTTCATATCATCATTTCCTGGGATTGCTCGACATATGAAATCTTATAATGCAAGAAATGCTCTTTCTTATTTTATACTTTTCCTCTGCTCTCATTCTTTGCTTGTATCTATACCTATATTTGCTTTCAGCAAACATTGTAACTTCTAAAGACCAGTTACTTGTCATCTAATGTATCAAGTCCTTTTTCTTACTACTCTTCTATCTGGTCTACACCCTATGACCCAGCATTTCAAATAAGCACGCTGCACTCTCTCTCTTTTGCGCCTTGTCCTTCTATATAACAACTCCAGAAGTTCCCATCTGTACACAATCTAGTTTTCCAGTTCATATAAATTCTTTTATCAGATATATTTGTTGCAAATATTTTCTCTAATTCTGTGTCATGTATATTCATTTTCTTAAGTGGTATCTTGATGTGGAGAGATTTTATATTATTGAGTTCAATTATAAATGCTTCTTGTATAGCTAATACTTTGGGGTCATAAGAAATCTTTGCCCACTCCATAGTCATAAAGAATTTATAATATATTTCCATTGGAAGTCTAGATTTTACATTTAAGCCAGAAATCTATCTTTAATGAATCATTATGTATTATTTGAAGTAGAGTAGAAGGTCCATTTTTCTTTCTATAATTGGCATCATCTGTTGAAAATAATTCCCTGCTCCCAATGAATCATTTTGACGTTTTATGAAAAATCAATTAACCAAATATGAGTGTCTATTTATGGATGTTCTATTCCATTATATTGATCGATTTGTTTATCTTTGTTAGAAGATTCTTCTCCAAGGAACTCTTGCATGGCTCCATGTTTTGTAAGTAGAAGCATTGGTCGGCAAAACATGACCTAAATGAAAGATCTCCACCAGTGAGATCCCAGTGGAAAGAACAGGTCATCAAAAAAGGAGGTACCTTTCTCTGAAGGGAGGAGAGAACTTCCACTTTGACTATGACCTTGTCTAAATATGATCAGAGTCAGTGAACTCAAAAGGCTCCCATAGCCTTGGCAACTCATGACAAGAGCCTAGGGTGATTACTGACGCCATAAACAAGAGTGTCAATTTGTTAAGTCAACAACAGGAGTCACTGTGCACTTACTCCCCATGTAGGATCTCTGTCCTTAATGTGCTATACATTGTGATTTAATGCTATAACTAGTACTCCAACAGTATTTTTCACTTTGTGTTTCTATGTGGGTGCAAACTGTTGAAATCTTTACTTAATATATGCTAAACTGATCTTCTGTATATAAAGAGAATTGAAAATGAATCTTGATGTGAATGGAAGAGGAGAGGGAGCGGGAAAGGGGAGGGTTGCAGGTGGAAGGGAAGTTATGGGGGGGGGGGAAGCCTTTGTAATCCATAAGCTGTACTTTAGAAATTTATATTCATTAAATAAAAGTTTTAAAAAAAGAAGCATTGATAGGCTTTGTTCTGGAATATTTTTCAAGGATTTTTTTTACATGGCAAACATCCTTGGAAGATGCAGATAGTGTCTCCCTCCAGAATGAAAGACGGGCTTTTTTTTTTTTATCACCTACTATAATGAAAATAAGAAATATAGCTTCTCCCTGCAAAGCACAAGTTCCAGTACTGGTTGCTTCACTTCCGAACCAGCTCCCTGCTGATGTGCCTGGGAAAGCAGTGGAAGACTGCGCAAGTGCTCGGGCCCCGCCACCCGTGAGGGAGACCTAGGCCTCTCTCTCTCTCTCTCTCTCTCTCTCTTTATGTAACACTGCCTTTCAATTTTAAAAAAAAAAATCAATCTTTAAAAAACAGATTCGGTATCTTGAAACTCAGGGTTCCTCTCCTGTAATGTTCTCCATTGTGAGTGCAGGTGTCATATGACCTTCTTTGTGTCATTCTGTGGGAATTAGTGCTCAGTGAACTGGTACTAATGTTGACATTCTGGAGGAAGCTATTTCCATGTGTAGGAAAATCCTTCTATTTCTAAGTACTGTTATGTTTTCTGCCAGTATTCATGAAGCTGGGGCAGGTTAACTTGTTAGTTTTTAAGTAAGGTAAAATCACATACCCTTTAAAGTCTTCACAATTATGCTGTCTTGTTTCCATGGCTTTATAACTAAGTCTTCAGATCAGATTGTATGTGATATGTCATTTTCTTTACTCATTTAATTGAATTTATCCCTAAATATTTTATGTATTTATATATGTAAATGTACCTTTAAAAATTCTATATTGAATTTTTTTGTTGATACAAAGAAATGCAAATTAAATACACATATTTCCTTGTGTTATATTTCCCTTCTAATATTACTTATCAGTTCTAGTGTATTTTTTTTTTCTGACAGGCAGAGTGGAAAGTGAGAGAGAGAGAGACAGAGAGAAAGGTCTTCCTTGCCGTTGCAGCCAGCGCACCGCGCTGATCCGAAGCCAGGAGCCAGGTGCTCATCCTGGTCTCCCATGGGGTACAGGGCCCAAAGACTTGGGCCACCCTCCACTGCACTCCCTGGCCACAGCAGAGAGCTGGCCTGGAAAAGGGACAACCGGGACAGAATCCGGCACCCCGACCGGGACTAGAACCCGGTGCGCCAGCGCCACAAGGCTGAGGATTAGCCTGTTAAGCCACGGCGCCGGCCCTAGTGTATTTTTGTTAAAAAAAAATATGCAGGAGTTCTGTTAGATGGTTTCACATGCAAGTATTTCATTCAAATACATCTACTTTAAGTTCCTTATTGCGAAACACAATGCTAAATAGAAGTGTTGATCCTGGACATCTTAGAATTATTCCCTGTCTTAGGAAGAAAACTTGAGTATAGGCTCAGCATGTGGCTCAGCAGTTAACATGCCTGTTAGTATGTCCACATTCCATCTTAGCACCTGAGTTCAATCCCCAGTTTCCTTCTAATGCAGGCCTTAGGTCACAGTGGTGATGGTTCAAATAGTTGGACTTTCTATCATCCATAGGGGATACCTGGATTGAGTTATTCAGATTTTCTATATTTTATATTAGTTTTGGTCTTCTGTTTCTCAGGAAATTAGTTATTTAGTCCTACGTTTCTGAATGCCTAATATACTTCTAGGAAATTAACGTGTTTTCTCTTAATTATTGTTCTTGATTGGTGTAACTAGGGGTTTATCAATTTTCCTAATCTTCACAAAGAATGAAATTAAATTTTGTTTAATGCATTTTTAAAGATTTTTTTTATTTGAGATGTAAAGTTATAGACAGAGAAAGGGAGAGACAGAGATAAAGGTCTTCCATCTGTTGGTTTTCTCCCCAAAAGGCCACAATGGCTGGGGCTAGGCAAGGATGCACAGTAAAAGACTGATAGTATCATACTTTCATTTGTCCTCTTGCAGATGATTTTCCCAATGCTGTCATTCATTTTACTTATACATTTATATTGTTCCATCTAGTTAATCTTTTACTACTTTTCTTCTAAAAGGTAAGTTGTCCTTTAAAAATATTCTAAAACAGGAGCCAGTGCTGTGGCATAGCAGGTAAAGCCGCCACCTGCAGTGCCAGCATCCCATAGGGGCACTGGTTCACATCCTGGCTGCTTCACTTCAGATCCAGCTCTCTGCTATAGCCTGGGAAAACAGTGGAAGATGGCCCAAGTCCTTGGGCCCCTGCACCTGCATGGGACCCGGAAGAAGCTCCTGGCTCCTGGCTTCAGATCAGAGCAGCTCTGGCGGGTGCAGCCAACTGGGGAGTGAACCAGTGGATGGAAGATCTCTCTTTTACTGCCTCTCTTCTCTCTGTGTAACTCTGACTTTCAAATAAATAAATCAATTTTTTTAAAGAAAAAAAGGTTATTCTATCCAATTTGTTTTCTCAATCCATTGTAACCTTAAAAATCCCTGTCTGAATTTTGTTTTTACTATCATTGTCCCAGTATACCAGTTTTTAAATTCCTCCAGGCATAGGTTTAGTGCTCAGTGTGAGGTTTGGGGATGTGGGAGGACTTATCTGATGTTCCTGATTAAGTTTTCACCAATCCCTGCAATTAGGTTCTTCAGAGGATATGGCTCTTTTTTCCCTCCCTGAGCAATAGACTTTTATTGGTTTTTACTTAGTGCTAGGCTAATGCTGGGGGCTAGGATAATTCGTTCTCCTGGTCTAGTTCTAGTGTTGGGCCTAGGTCTTGGGGATAGGGTCTGCTTAACATTCCCGCCTCTATCCCTATGACAACCAAGTCTGTCATTGTTTCTATGTCTCGAAGAGCAGCTCCCTCTGGTCTAGTGTTCTGACCGCAATCTTTCTTATGAGATTCCGTGTAGGCCCATGGAGAAGACTTTGCAGATGAACAGGAGCTCCTCTTTTGAACAGAGTTCCCACTTATCCTAAGTTGAGATGCTAGCCTATTCTTGACTTTCAAAATCTGTTGAAATTTTAGCCAATTTCTTGCCTGTTCCATGGAAGCTATCTCTTCCTACCGTACTCTGCTAAAGATGCAACAGTTCATGTGCCCTGTCACTGCTTGGCGGCGCCTTCATTCCTCAGGATTTAATTTTCTTATCTGCATTGCAATTTCAGTTCTCTGAGAGACTTAAAAAGGATGTGCTTTTTGGACTGTCTGGATTGTTCTTGTTGGTATAGATGAAAATCATGCGGTTTTCTATGTCCTAAGCAGAAGTGGAACATCTAGTTTCTCATTATTGTCTAAAACAAAACATCCTTAAACCTTCTTTAAAAATGTTTAAAATCAGGGCTTGCGCTGTGGCGTGGTGGGCGGAGCTGCTGCCTGCAGTGCTGGCATCCTATATGGGTGCTGGTTCGAGTCCTGGCTCCTGAAATTCCAATTCGGCTCTCTGCTATGGCTTGGGAAAGCAGTGGAGGATGTCCCAAGTCCTTGGACCCCTGCACCTGCATGGGAGATCTGGAGGAGGCTCCTGGCTGCGTTCTCGGCTTCGGATCTGCACAGCTCCAGCTGTTGCAATGATCTGGGGAGTGAACCATTGGGTAGAAGACCTCTCTCACTCTCTCTGCCTCTGTCTCTCCTTAACTCTATCTTTCAAGTGAGTAAATAAATCTTTTAAAAAAATGTTTAAAATCAAGCATAAAACTCTGAGCTAACTGAAAGAAAATGAGGAAAAACAATGTCTTTGCCTACAGCAATTTCTCTTAACATTCTCCTCAAAGGATTAGAGAGGGAAAAAAAAATTACTGCCTTGGGCTAGGCTTGCAGCTGGTAAGCTCTGAAAGAGTAAGGGAAGCATTCCCAAAAGCTTCCCAAACTCAGGGCTGCAGAAGGGGATCTTGGCCACCCAATATTGATACACAAAAAATAGAAAAATCACCTGTGTTCACAGGTTTTGTCTGATCCAGTCCCAGCTATTGCAACCAGTTAGGGAATGAACCAGCAGATGGAAGATCTCTGTTTCTCCCTTTCTCTCTCTCTCTCTCTCCTCCTGTCATTCTGCCTTTCAAATAAAGACATAAATTTTTTAAATAATAAAAAATAAAGTGTTCATACTACACAAAGCAATTTATAGATTCAACCTGCTCCCTATCACAATGCCAAAGACATTATTCACAGAAGTAGGAAAAAATTCTAAAATCCATATGAAAGCATAAAATCCCCAAATAGCTAAAGCAATTTTAAATAAAAATAACACCAGATTTCAAGGCATACTATAAGATGGTTGTATCCAAACCAGCATGGCACTCACTTAATAACATATGTATGAACCAATGGAACAGAATAGAGATCTGAGAAAAGAATCCATACGTCTACAGCCAACTCATCTTTGACAAAGATGCCAGAAATGTACACTAGAGAAAGGACAGTCTATTCAATAATTGGTTTGTGTGGGGAAAAACTGGATATTCATAGGCATACGATTGAAATGAGTTCCACTTCCCCCATGCCCCTACACACACACACACACACCTCATGCTATACAAAAATCATCTCTGGACCAAAGATCTGAATATAAGACTTGTAACAATGAAAACATAAGAAGGAAACACTTCTTAAAGGGGAAGCACTTCAAGACGCTGGAACAAAGTGTTTGAGGATGACTGCAGAAGCATAGCCACAAAAGCAAAAAATAGGCAAATGGGATTATACCAAAATACGAAGCTTTTGCACAGCAAAGGAGACAATCAACAGAGTGAAGAGACAGCTAACAAATCGGGATAAAATATTTGAAATCAATTCATCTGGCAAAAGATTAAAATCTAGAATATATAAAGAACACAAAAAACTCAACAACACAAATTTATACAATCCAGTTTAAAAATAATCCAGGGGCCAGTGCCATGGCTCACTAGGCTAATCCTCCACCTGCAGCGCTGGCACCCCAGGTTCTAGTCCCAGCTGGGGCGCCAGAATCTGTCCTGGTTGCTCCTCTTCCAGTCCAGCTCTCTGCTGTGGCCCAGGAGTGCAGTGGAGGATGGCCCAAGTGCTTGGGCCCTGCACCCACCTGGGAGACCAGGAGGAAGCACCTGGCTCCTGACTTTGTATCGGCTCAGCGCCAGATACAAAGGGGAGTGAACCAACAGAAGGAAGACCTTTCTCTCTGTCTCTCTCTCACTGTCTACAACTCTTTCTCTCTCCCTCTCTCTCTCTCTCTCTCTCTTACTGTCTAACTCTCCCTGGCAAAAAAATAAAATAAAAATAAAAATAAACCAGCGGCCGGCATTGTGATAAAGCTGATAAAGCCACCACCTGCAGTGCCTGCATCCCATATGGGCAACAATTCTAGTCACAGCTACTCCACTTCTGATTCAGCTCCCTGCTAATGGCCTGGGGAAACAGCAGAAGATGGCCCATGTGCTTGAGACCCAAAGAAGCTCTTGGCTCCTGGTTGCAGCCTGGCCCAGCTTCAGCCTTTATGGCCATCTGGGGATTAAACTAGCAGATGGAAAACTTCTCTCTGTGTGTCTCTCCCTGACTCTGTGTGTGTATAACTGTACTTTTCAAATAAATACATCCTTAAAAAATAACAAAAAGGCTAAAAAAATAAGTTAAAATGGGTCAAAGAGTGAAATAGATATTTCTCAAAAGAAGAAATAAATGACACACAAAAAAAATGGAGGGGTGGAATCCTCATTATCACTAGCCATCAGGAAAAACGCAATTCAAAACCAGAGTAAGATATCATCTCACTCTTGTTAGCAGGACTGTGTTCAAAAAGACAAACAATAAAAGCTGGTCAAGAAATGGAGAAAAGAGAACATTTATACACTGTTGATGGGAATGCAAATTAGTGCAGCCATTCTGAAACACAGTAGGGAATTTCCCCATAAAACTCAAAATAGATCTACCATATGACCCAGCCCTCCCACTTCTGGGAATGTTATCTGAAAGAACTGAAACCAGCATATCAAAGAGATACCTGCATGCCAATGTTTACTGCGGTGCTATTAACAGTAGCCAAGATACCTGTCCGTTCATTGATAACGGAAAAAGAAAATCATACATACACACACGGGAACAGTATTCAGCTGCAAAAAGAATGAAATCCTGACATTTGCAGCAAAAATGGCTTTATAATAAGATAGAAATAAGAAATAAGATAGATAAATACCACATGTTCTCTCTCATATGTGGAGTTAAAAAAAAAAAGAAAGAAAAAGGTTGATCTGAAATTTGATAGTGATTACTAAAGACTGGAAAGGAGAGAACAGTAAGGAGAGGAGCAATAGAGAGAGATCAGATGAAGGTACCAAAATACAGTTGGGGAGAAGTAACAAGTTCCAGTGTTAAACTGCACAGAAGGGCAAATAGAGTTTATAACAATGTATTGTATTTTATATAAAGATTTGCAAAACAGGAGCTGGTAGGCTCCAAAAACAGAAAGGCTACTTGCCTGGAGACCTTCTTTTTAAATTTATTCATTCATTTAACAAATATTTATTGAATGCTTATCATATGCCCTGCTCTGGATGTTGGGGTATATCAGAACACAAAAGAGAGACTAAGATTCTTATCTACTGTATGAACTTTTCAATCCAGGACTAGGAGACAGAATTAAACAATACTTTGATAAATAAATAAATGTTATGAGGAAAACTATACGAGCTTCAGGAAAAAAAAAAATAAAACAAGTAAGGGGAGTCCGAAGTAGTGGAGTATGGAGCAGTAAGTTGCAATTTTAAATAGGGTAGTCAATCTAGAATCCAGTACAAACGTGACATTTGAGGAAAAAATATTTGCAAAAAGTGAGGGAACCAGCCGTGCAGATAACTGGGCAAAGAATGTTCCTGGCAAAAGGAGTAGCTAGCAGAAAAACCCTGGGTGGGAATCTGTTTAGTTTGTTCCAAGAACAGTGGGAAGGCCAGCAAACAAAAACGTAGTAGGAGTGGATGTAGAGACAAGGGCCAGAGGTCCAGATCTGGTAGGTGCCAGTATCATGGCTTATTCAGACATGTTTCTGACCTTCCTTCTATTGGCGAATGATCCCTCTTTTATCACATCTCACTTTTAAACTAAAGAATGTAATGCTCAAGCTGGAGTCACCAGACAGAAATTTATTTAAGAAGACACAGTTCAGTCCCAGATCTATAATGCAGAGTTAATAGACAATTGAAGCATGTCATAAACCTAGAAAAATTGAAATAAAGGTATATCAGTGAAATGGCTTCCCATGTAGAAATACATGAAGATTCCCACACACAAAGATCTATAATAAATACAGGTGATGAATAAAAAACAACAAAAAATTCAGGCTGTCATCTTCAAGATCTAATTTTTCTATTACCAGTATAGATTATTTCTATATAATCCAGTTTTATATACTATAAGTTTGATATAGTATTACATATTGTTATCAAATATAGGGAAAGAGAAATTTTACTCCCATATAATTAGGAGCATAAATAAATTACAATTTTATTGGAGGATAACAAAGCTCAAAAGAAAATTCAAATTCAATAGAAAAATTGTAAAAAGCTTAAAGTCTGCTTTTCAAGTACTTAAGTTTTCTCTCATTTTTAAACAAATAGAATATATTATTATACACATCTACTTATTATAGTTGAGATTTATGAAAGAAAGATGGTTCAGGACTCCACCCAGACTTTGCTGGAAACAAAAGCAAAACAAAGACAACATTGGCCCAGCTTTAAAATATTGGCAGGTAAAGGTACATAAAGAAAAAAAAAATCCAAAGGCAATTCAAAAATTTGCAGAAAAATGGAATTAATAGATAAATTTATTTAGGTGCACATATTTTTATTTCTATCAATAATTTTTATAATACACACTTT
The DNA here is from genome assembly GCA_949820135.1 of Sylvilagus floridanus. Classification (NCBI taxonomy): domain Eukaryota; kingdom Metazoa; phylum Chordata; class Mammalia; order Lagomorpha; family Leporidae; genus Sylvilagus; species Sylvilagus floridanus. The sequence goes on from OX463244.1 coordinate 64,469,933, forward strand.
CCACAAACTCTTTGAAGAACCTCCATATACATGGATTTAATGTTTTGCAACACAAAAAGATGCATCTTTAATTTCATTTTCCATGAACTTTCAAAGCTTTAAACAACTTTTTTCAACAAACCTATCACATTGGGAAAGGGCGCTTTGAGTGTGTACGTCATGATCACAGTTCCAGTCCAGGAATGAGCAAATATCAGTTGAGTCCAATTTGAAGGACATTCTAGAAAATAAGCTAACTAGTGCTCTTCAAAAGAATCAAAGTCATGAAAAACAATTTGGAAAAGATTAAGTAGCGTGATGATAAAGTACAACCTTATTACGGATTGGCTTGTGGAACAGAAAAGAAAGCATTATTGCTTTAGCTCAATTATTTATGTTATCAAATGTTAATTTAGTAGGTAAATGTAACAAGATTATATAAAATGCTAACATAGGGAAAGCTGGATAAAAGATACAGATATATTCTGTGTATCAGAATACTCTACTCTAAATCCAAAATTATTTCAAACTAAAATTATCCTTACAAAAGGTTTATTGAAAATGGAATTCAAGGGCTGGCTCTGTGGCGCTGTAGGTTAAATCTCTGCCTGCGGTGCCAGCATCCCATTTGGGCACCGATTCTAGTACCAGCTGCTCTTCTTCCAATCCAGCTCTCTGCTGTGGCCCCAGGAAGGCAGTGGAGGATGGCCCAGGTCCTTGAGCCCTGCACCTGCATGGGAGACCAGGAGGAAGCACCTGGCTCCTGGCTTCAAAGCTCTGGCCATTGCTGCCATTTGGGAAGTGAACCAATGGAAGGAAGACCTTTCTTTCTGTCTTTCCTTCTCACTGTCTGTAACTCTACCTCTCATATAAATAAATAAAATCTTTAAAAAAAAGCAATGGAATTGAAAAAATTTGGAACTTCTGAATATTCAGTCTTCAAATATTTCATGGAAATGTATATTATAAAAATATACATGAATTTCAACCTTTTTTGCCATTAAAATAAACAGCTTTTAATTCCATTTTTCATGAACTTTTTGAAATATGCTTGTATATGAGTGAAAAATATCATTTACTTAGTTTCAGGAATTCTATATTTGATAATTTATATTAAGAAAATAAAGATGTATTAATAAAAATTTAGCCACAAGATGTTAATTGGAAATAACTTAAAGGCACAAAATGTTAATTGGAATTAATTTGGCACAAAATAGGCAATTCATTAAATTAATTAAGCCTTATAACCAGTGAGATATTCCACAGCTACTGAAATATTTTAGAAGTTTAATGATATGGAAAAAATATTTAAACTATTAAGTGAAAAGTATGGATTTGAAAATAACGTGTAAAATACGAACTCATTTGTGTGTGTATGCGTGTGTGTATCATACACTACCACAGGAAAGCACACATACATATATTCACAACAACAAGCATAGAAAACTCTTAAGACATCCAAAGTGAACAGTGGTTTTTCCCTTAATTTTCCCTTAATTTTAAAGCTTAGTTTATTTTATGATTTAACTGCGTCCACTGAAGTGGAACTGCAAATATTTTTACTTCTTTCTATAGCAGTCATGAGCTCTCTCTCTCTCTCTCTCCCCCTCTCTCCCCAGTCTCTCCCTACTTACTGCCTCCCTCTTTCCCTCCTCCTTTATTTCCTCTCTCACCCACTTTTTCCTTCCTTCCTTCCTTCCTTCCTGCCTGCCTTTCTGCCTTCTTGCCTTCCAGACTTCCTGTTTCCCTTCCTTCTTGCCTTTGTTTTTCAAGGGAAACTGCCACCATTTTCCATCGTACAGATTTGCCTGAGGGAAACACCTTTGCATAAAGTTAGTCATTTCCTGTTTTGTGAAAGTGTGGGAATTCAAACCACTTATCCCCAAGACTCAACATTATCAAAACTTGTTAGGCTAGCCCCAACAGAGGCCCAGTGACAAAAAACAGCAAAGAAGCTACCAAAATGGAGTGGTTGCTAGGATAGCAAAAGCTAAGACAAGAACGAGTGGCAGGGCTGGCGCCATGGCACAAAAGGTTAATCCTCCGCATGCGGTGCTGGCATCCTACATGGGCAACGGTTCTGGTCCCGGTTGCCCCTCTTCCAGTCCAGCTCTCTGCTGTGGCCTGGGAGAGCAGTGGAGGATGGCCCAAGTGCTTGGGCCTCTGCACCCGCATGGGAGACCAGGAGGAGGCACCTGGCTCCTGGCTTCAGATTGGCACAGCTCCTGCCATTGTGGCCATCTGGGGAGTGAACCAATGGAAGGAAGACCTTTCTCTCTTCTCTCTGTCTCTCCCTCTCACTGTCTGTGATTTAACCTCTCAAATAAATAGATGAAATCTTAAAAAAAAAAAAAAAAACAAGATGGCAAAACTGACAGCAGAAGAGTGGTTCTGCATAGATGAGGTAGTGGGCTAGGCCATTCCAAATCAATCTTTCCATGGGCAGGCTTCTGTCTTCCATAAGTAACTATGTGCATTAATCTAAAGAGCTATAATATTGGGACCTCAGTATGATTCTACAATGGCACACTATTGTTCTAACAGAGCAGTGAGGTGGGGATGAAGTGGGTGGTTGGAAGAACCCTCTCTGAAATCTTGAAGAACCACTGGACATGATCTGTACTGGCTAAAACAAAAGCTACTGGAGTTTAAAGTCCATCTGAATTGTCACTCTTTTTATAAGGGAAAGAAACTATTAATGATGCCCATTAAAGCACAATATAGAAGACTATACTCACGACCATTTTCACAGGTATAGGATCACTGAAATTGTGTCTCACAGCAGAGGAGAGAGGTTGGGTTCAACTCTGAGGACAGCAGGGACAAATAGAGATTTATAGGCAGATTTCTCTCTGTGTCTATATGTTTTAGGGGGCAGTTAGTCAATGGAAGAGTAATTACCAAGAAGAACAAGTTAAGAGGGGTTCTAGCTAAACTGAACTAACAGGATTCAGACCAGGTGATTAGACACCATGTGAGTGAGGGATGATAGAAGAGGAATCTAAGCAGATATCAGATATCAAGGGTGAGAAAGGGGCCTTGCTAAACAGACAGAGAAGGTTTCTTTGCTAAAACTGGGTTTTACAACTAAATACGCAGATGAGTCTAGAAGATTCAGAAACCTGACTAAAGCTTGTTCAAGCAGAGACTCTCTGTCAAACAGGAACCAGCTTTAATAAAGATCAATCTTGACTCATTTGACTTTGCCATAAACACCCGCTACATAGTGGCAGCATGGTGTTAGAGTGAGGGGTGTCTTTTTAAACATTAACCAAGCTCTACTGGCATTTGTGAAGTCCTCCAACTCAAGGGATAGGATTTCTTCAGTTTTGTGAATGAAAATATAGAATTCTCAGTTAAATCTGAATTTTAATTATCTAATGAATAATTCCTTAGTGTGTGTCCCAAATGTTACATGGAGCATACTTATACTAACAAAAACTTGTTTTGTTATCTAAAATTCATATTTAGCTGGACAGCCTGTATTTTTTTTTCTGATAACTCTGTCGTATAAAGAGCCAAAATCTCCACTGTAGCAGGATGAACACTTATCATTTCTTATTTTTCTAGCTCAGAATGTTACTAAGGAAAATACTATAAATGGCCGGCACCACAGCTCACTAGGCTAATCCTCCGCCTGTGGCGCCGGCACACCAGGTTCTAGTCCTGGTTGGGGTGCCGGATTCTGTCCCAGTGACTCCTCTTCCTGTCCAGCTCTCTGCTGTGGCCTGGGAGTGTAGTGGAGGATGGCCCAGGTCCTTGGACCCTCCACCTGCATGAGAGACCAGGAAGAAGCACCTGGCTCCTGGCTTCAGATAAGCAAAGTGCGCTGGCCACAGCTCGCCGGCCGCAGCGGCCACTGGGGGGTGACCCAACGGAAAAGGAAGACCTTTCTCTCTGTGTCTCTCTCTCTCACTGTCTAACTCTGCCTGTCAAAAAAATAAATAAATAAAAATTTAAAAAGTACTATAAATGGAAAACATGAGTAGATCTCATGGCAGCTGTAATCCCAAAATGCTTATCAAGTAGATAATACAAAGAACAGAAAGATAGGAGAAGGCAGCTGAACTCAGACACTCTTCCGGTAAGAGCAGTCCTATTACCCTTGAGCTAGAAGTCACTACATACTGGACTTAAAGAAATTGTAATCACAGAAATTACTTTAAGCAATGTTTAGTTGTAAGAATTATAAAAAGCAATGGAACTAGAAACAAAACAGGAGTAAACAGGGCCAGTCGTTGGAATGCAAAAAAGGGGGTTGTATGAGTATCAAGGAGAGAGACTGGAGTTCTTGCTAACCTACTAATATAAATTGGTAAAGTCAAATGTAATACTTGGAAATGTAGTTCACAATTGATGGCAGTTATTCACTCTCGTGCTATAAATCAGGACACCTCAATTAATCTCTAATGGTTATTTATTATTTGGAAAGTAATGAGAGTTATTAAGAAGGAAAAAAAATGATGCTAAGCTTTGAGAAGTCAGGAATTCAAAAAAAAAAAAAAAAAAGTAAAGGAAATCAGATAGCCCACTGAAGTCACAGCAAGCAGATCCAGATTCCAAAAAACTGCATCATAATGGAAAGCTTTGCCACACAGTGAAGCACTATTCCTAGGGAGGAAGTACTTGACTTCTTAATATTTCCTGCCTGAGGGAAAAAGGTGGACAAACTCAGGCCTCCCAGGGGCTGCAAGTGACTGTAGAAACATTGCCATAGTTACTCTGTGTTCCAAAAATCTAGGCTTTTACAAGGCAGTTAACCTATATGGGAAGAATTGATATTAGAACTGTAGACCTAATGTAATATAGGAGTTAAACCAAGTGATTAAGATTTCTTCAGTAACAAAGGATACTGACTAATCCACTTTGCACCCATGACTTCATTTGTAACACAATGAAAAACTAAAGGCTTAATAAATGCTTTTTGCTGGGAATTGGAATGTAATGAATGATAATAGAAGAGCAGAAAGAGACCGGAAGGGAAAATTTACTGCCACCCAGGTAGAGATAAACATGACAGGAAAAGTCAGGTGGACAAATATTTAACTTACTGTACTTGTCTCTATCTGTCTTTGCCCCCAGAAGGTTTTAAAAGGGTTTAGCTGGGCAAATGTGTTCTTGCTTGGTGGCCTAGCAAAGAACACACATAGTGACATTGAGTTATTTCTTTCTAATTGTGCCCTGCTTTCTTTAATAAGGGTTTAGCTCCTTGTGTTATGGGTAACTCAAAGTAAATAATTACCAAATATTTCCTTGTTTCCACCTGTAGACATGTCCTACTGCTTGTTCCTTGGTATTTATTTGCTGGAAATATTAAAAATCTACTATCAAATTATTGAAATTAATTCACTCATTATTTATCAGGGACCGTGTGCAAAGATTTTCTTGGAGTTTAAACAAAATTTTTGAATGAACTGATGAATCTCTATACTGGGCCAATCAATATCTAAGAATGGCCATGAGCATTATCCATAACAGCAAAACTGGAAGCAACTCAAGGTGCATAAATAATAAAAAGGATAAACAAATTACAGAATATAGAAACAATGGAGCATTTTTCATCTATCAAATTAATGATTTCAACCTATATACATATCAACATGAATGAATCTCAAAATCATATTGCTGAAATTACAAATTCATGCAATTTGTATAAGGTTTAAAATTAAGCAAACTAAACTATATAATAATGTTTAATGATAAATATCTAGGCAGCAAAACTAAAGAGCAAAGCCATGAGAATAAAAATTAGGATATAAGTTACCTCTGGGAGACAGTAAAAGGAATACTTTCGTCAAGGTATCTCCAAGATGTTGGTCATTTCCTGTTGCTCTTTTTAAAAAATATTTATTTATCTATTCATTTATTTGAAAGGCAGTGAGCGTGACAGAGAGAGAAAAGAAAAGGAGAGAGCTCTTCCACCCACTGGTTCACTCCTTAAAGGGCCGCAACTTGCCGGGGCTGGGCCGTGCCAAAGGTAGGAGTCAGGAACTCCATCCAGATCACTTGTATGGGTGGCAGGGACACACTGACTTTCCAGGCACTTTAACAGGAAGCTGAACTGGAAGAGAAGAGCAGCCACAACTCTGATATGGTATGTAGGCACAAAGTGCACAATGCCAGCCCCCATTTCCTGTTTCTAAATCCTGAAGGGTACGTCCAAAGATAGTTATTTTATTGCTATATAAACTCTACAGATATAACAGATGTTTATAAAATCTGTTTATTTGAAAGGCAGAGTCACAGAGAGAGAGGGAGAGATAAAGAGAGAGCCTTCATCCTCTAGTTCATCCCCCAAATAGCTGCAATGGCTGGAGCTGGTCCAATCTGAAGCTAGGAGCCAGGAGCCAGGAGCTTCTTCTGGGTCTCCCACGTGGGTGCAGGGGCCCAAGGACTTGGGCCATCTTCTACTGTTTTCCCAGGCCATAAGCAGAGAGCTGGATCAGAAGAGGAGCAGCCAGGACTTGAACCAGTGCCCATATTGTTAGGGGTGAAACAGTGGCGGAGAAAATATTATTACCTCTATTCTTTGTCTCACATGGAAGAATTTCCAAGCAGACAAGGCAAAGAGAAAAGCAAGATTTAAAGGTTTAAAAGCAACATTCATTAGAGAAGAGACCTCCAGCCAGAGTGGCATGGAAGGAGGGCTCCAAGAGAGAAGAAAATAAAAATAAAAAACAAGCCCTGTATTTACATAGATTTAATAAGGCAAAGTTAATGGAAGTGAGATTGCCTGAAAAAAAAAAACCAGAAAAGCAGTTGGTGGGTGCTGGCACTGTGGTGTAGCAGGTTAAGCCTCTGCCCAGGGCGCCTGCATCCCATACTGGGGCCAGTTTGTGTCCCAGCTGCTCACTTCCAATTCAACTCTTTGCTCTGGCCTAGGATAACAGCAGAAGATGGCCCAAGTCCTTGGGCCCCTACATCAGTGTGGGAGACCCAGAAGAAGCTCCTGGCTCCTGGCTTCAGATCAGCCCAGCTCCAGCCATTGTGGCCATTTGGGGAGTGAACCAGTGGATGGAAGACCTCTCTCTCTGTCTATCCCTCCTCTGTCTATAACTCTGCCTCTCAAATAAATAAATAAATATTTAAAAAAGAAAAAGAAAGAAGAGAAGAGAAGAGAAGAGAAGAGAAGAGAAGAGAAGAGAAGAGAAGAGAAGAGAAGAGAAGAGAAAAGTTTTTGGCCTCAGACCCATGGAGGATTTATACAGGAGAAAACTGAGCAGATGTTCCCTGCTTCTGGAGAAGAAAAAATACAAAATACATTATATTTAAATGAAATAGATGATAGATAAATATAGGTTGTTTTGTTTGCGAATACATATTTAAAATGCCTGAACAGATACACAACAAGGATTTACCTCTAATGGATGGCATCAGAAGAGAGAGATCCAGAACACGCCTCTTTGACTTTCTATCGTCTTGTAATATCAGGTGTTTTTTTGTTTTACATTGAGCATGTATTACCTTTTACTTTTCTAATTTAAATTATTAATAAAGAAAAAGTATTATGGGAAGCATTTGAGTCAGAGAGCACCATGTTCTGATATAGTCTGTCATCTCTTTTATCCTGTTATCTTTTAATTGGAAATGAACAACTTTAAAGCATAAGCATTGTCATAATAATCAAACATTATTTAGTTGCAAGAAACAGAAATTCACTCGAGCTATCATAAAGCCAGCCTCTTTTAGAGGACAGTTAGTGAGGAACGCCTGGGAACTGAGGAGCAAGCTGGCAGGATTCCCCCAGTCTGCTCCCTGCTCCTCTGTGCTGCTTGCTTTTACTCGTCAATAAATCCCATTTATTTTTCTATGCACGAGAGTTGGTGTCTTCCATTTCTTAATCTACATCATTTACAAAAACCAGCTCCTTTAGCCAACTACCTAAAATTTCTAAATCACATTTTCAAGTCAATCCCAGATCTTCCTCATGACATCAAACACCTTTACCAGAATGTTAGATTCCATGTCCATTTTTCCAGCTCACAGGGGCTGAGGGGGAGTAGAAAATAGGTTCTCTAAGCTGTGGAATCTGAGAGCAGGAAGCGAAGAGTAATAGTCGAAAGGCTCACCAGTGTGCTAAAGCTCATCTCTTGGGAATATCTTGTCCATTCCAATGTTCTAAAGGTCAAAGCCAGATATGTTTATAACATTTACCTATGATTTTTAGTAACACTATATTTGAATTTTCATCAGATTATTTTATCCATGGAAATGTTTATTGATGTTATTCAGAAAAGAGAAACTTAAACAGACATAGATAGCTTTATAAAGCAGAAGCAATTATGCAAACTCCAAAGCCTGGGAAAGAGTAGTTATCACAAAATACCTATGCCATCAGGAAAGCTAAAAACAACAAATTGCCCTGGGTCTATACCGGAAGACGGCAGTTCACCACTTCCAGATAACCTTGATGGTATCTGAGGCAGGAAGATGTGGCCAGGCTCCCGGGGCAGAAGAGATGCTAACATTTTTCTGCACGTGTAAAGAGGCAGGAGAGAGACTAAGAGTAGCAGTCAAAGCACTAGGTGTATTAGTGAAGTGAGCAAAAGAAATAATTTTCCAAGCTAAAACTAAAATTTTCAGTATTCTATATAGAGAGACAAATACACATAGATCAGATTGGGGGGGAAACATATACAGCGGATAAAAATTTTTGTTGGTGTCATGGCCATGAAAGTGAACTTTGTATTCTTCTTTTTCATCATTACTGCAGTATTCACTTCCTTAGTTTTTGATTGGATATTGAACAAAAGATAGTTGAGATATGAGGAATTTGTTTACACTGGGAATATATCCCCTGCGAGTCACATCTTAATACATTGGCATTGAAAATCTAATATACAAACTTTTTTCAGACAAGGGAAATATAAAAATCTAGAAGCAGAGATTGGGGTACAGTGGATTAAGCTGCAGCTTGGGACCCCTACATCCTATATATGAGTGCTTAGGATCAAGTCCTATCTTTTTAAGTAAGAAAAAGTACACACAAGAGTAAAGATTCTTTCAAAGTATGATGGTCACCACATTAATAAAACATTCTGGAAGCTGATGTGGTGTCACAAAAGTAAATGGCCTTGGTGCCGGCACCATGGCTCACTTGGTTAATCCTCTTCCTGTCATGCCAGCATCCCATATGGGCTCCGGGTACTAGTCCTGGTTGTTCCTCTTCCAATCCAGCTCTCTGCTGTGGCCCAGGTGTTTGTGCGCCTGCACCCGCATGGAAGACCAGGAAGAAGCACCTGGCTCCTGGCTTCGAATCAGCGTTGCTCCAGCCGTAGCAGCCATTTGTGGGGTGAACCAACAGAAGGAAGACCTTACTTTCTGTCTCTCTCTCTCCCTGTCTAATTCAGTCAGTCAAATAATAAAAAAAAAGTAAATGACCTAATAATTGGTGAATGCAATTCAACCTAGATGATTGTTCACTACTTTTTGTTATTATATATTGTTCTCTTGAGTTATTTAAATACGATTGGTTTTAGGAGGCAAAACCACATGCCAATAATTTTTTTAATATGTAAATGTTTTCTTAACTAGTATTTTAAACTTAGCGTACTCCTGGAATCTTGAGTACATGTGCTGGAGACAAGCCCCAAATGATACTTGTTGACACAGTTATGGACAGCATTGTGGTAGAGTTAGCCATTGTCTGTGACACAGGCATCCCATATTAGAGTTGCAGTTCAAGTCCTGGCTGCTCTGCTTTTCATCCAGCTTCCTGTTAATGTCCCTGGGAAAGCAGTGGAAGATGGTCCAACTATCTAAGCCCCTGCTATCCATGTGGGAGACAAAAATGAAGTTCCATGTTCCTGGCTCCAGCTTGACGCAGGCCCGACTATTACAGTCCTTTAAATGTTGAGTGAACTAGTGGATGGATGGAAGGTGTCTCCCTCTCTCTCTTTGACATTCTGCCTTTAAAACAAATGAAATAAATAAATTATAAAACAAAGACAGAGTAGAGAATTCAGTGCATTTTAAAGACCATATCTAGACCATATATTTTAAGCATTTTAATTGAATAATACATAATATCTTTCTGATAAAATAACAGAACATAAATTCAAACACAATGAAGGTTACCACTTCCTTTAATTTAAACAAGTGGTTCGATCATCTCACCGGATGATCCCCAGACCAGCAGCATAAGCACCATCTGGCAATACAAAACAGATTCCACCGCAGACCCAGTGAATCAGAAACTCTGGGAATGGGGCCCAGAAATTTTAACAAGGCTTCCAGATGAGTCAGAGGCACTCTAACATTTGAGAGCTACAGCTTAAACCATTCTAGTCTGATGAGCTGTACTAGAAAAAGGGAAAAACTTAGAACATTGATTAAAAAATGAATTCTTCACCAAGACACCTGCAAGCGTATTTTGAAGCCTTGATGGATTAATCGTTCAGCTTAGGATATAAAGATTAAGCAAAATAATTGCAATTCAGCAGCCTACAAGCGTGACATAATTTTAGATGAAAGGAGGCAAGTTTCCATTTTTCAGGTGAAAAGTATTACAATAGTATTACAAGAATTTTTCTGTTGCTATTGAAGATTCTAATTATGGCATTCTCTGTAATCATAGCCCTGCAGAAATGACTCTCTGGTAATGACTAAGAATGCTTGTTTAATGAGGTTGTCTAATTCAAGAACTTAAGTCAAAATTTCAAAACAAGTTTTCCCCTGGCCTAAAGATTTTTGTACAGCAGTCTTCCCTTATATGCAGTTTTACTTTCCATGGTTTCAATTATCCATGGTCAACCATGATCAGAACATATTGAATGAAAAATTCTAGAAATAAACAATTCAGAAGTTTTAAGTGAAACAGTGTTCTGAGTAGCAAGATGTAATCTAGCACTTTCCTGCTCTCTCCTACCTGAGACACCTATCAATCCTTTGTTCACCATATCCATGTAAGCTGCCTGTCAGTCACCAATCAGCCCTCTTGGTTATTGGGTAAATATGGCATAAATAACCCTTACGCTGCAGCCTAACAGAACATCATGACACCTGTATCATTCATGTCACTTCATCGTATCATAATGGCATTGTACCATTTCATGTCACCAGAAAGAGAATACAGTACAATGAGATGTTTTGAGTGCAACTGTAGCCACATAACTTTTGTTACAGCATATTGTTCTATTTTATTATTAGCTATTATTAATCTTTACTGTGCTTAAATTACAAGTTCAAAAAAAAAACTTCCATAAATGGTGTAAAAAAATAAATTACAAGTTCAACTTTATCATGGCTATATAGAAAAAGAAGTATAGGGTTACCAGTATGTGTTAGGTTACTCTCTGTAGTTTGAGGCATCCACTGAGGTTCTTAGAAGGCATCACTACAAATAAAGAGGGACAACTTGCTAAGTTCTGAATATGGTTTTAGTGGTCCCCATGGGTTCCTGTACTGAAAGCTTGGTCCCCAGTGTTGTGGTGTGAAGAAGTGGTAGAATCTTTACAAAGTGGGGCTGATGGAAATTATTTAGTTCATTGAGAGCTTTGCCCCCCAAAAGATTGATGCTGGGGCTGGCACGGAGACTTAGAAGGTTATGCCTCCACCTGCAGAGTGGGCATCCCATATGGGCACCTGTTCAAGTCCTGGCTGCTTCATTTCTGATCCAGCTCCCTGCTAATGAGCCTGATAAAGCAGCTAAAGATTTCCCAAGTGCTTGGGCACCTGCTACCCACATTGGAGATCCAGAAGAAGCTCCTGGCTCCTGTCTTTGGCCTGGGCCAGCTCTGGCCATTGCAGCCATTTGGGGAGTGAACCAGTGGATGGAAGATCAATCTCTCTCTCTCTCTCTCTGGATCTCTATCTCTGGCTCTCTTTCTCTGCAACTGATGTTCAAATAAATAAATAAATATTTAAAACAAAAGAGAGAGAGGGAGGGGGGGAGATTAGTGCAGTTTTTTTAGGGACCTCAGTTCTTGCAAGAGTGGGTTATTATATAACCAGGCTACAATATATACTTGACTCTTTCTGCACAGGACTGGCTCCCTTCCTTTTCTTTTCTTTTCTTTTCTTTTCTTTTCTTTTCTTTTCTTTTCTTTTCTTTTCTTTCTTTCTTTTTTTTTTTTTTTTGACAGGCAGAGTGGATAGTGAGAGAGAGAAACAGAGAGAAAGGTCTTCCTTTGTATTTCTGACATGTTGTAACCAAGCCATTTGCAACTATTACCAAAGGCCAAACAGATGAGGCCACCTATCTTGGACTTTCAGCCTCCAAAATTTGTGAACTAAATAAACCTTCTTTCTTTCTTTTTTTTTTTTTTTTTAAGATTTATTTATTTATTTGAAAGTCAGAGTTACACAGAGAGAGGAGAGGCAGAGAGAAGTCTTCCGTCCGATGGTTTACTCCCTAGATGGCTGCAATGGCTGGAGCTGCGCCGATCCGAAGCCAGAAGCCAGGAGCCAGGAGCTTCTTCAATCTTCCACGTGGGTGCAGGAGCCCAAGGACTTGGGCCATCTTCTACTGCTTTCCCAGGCCATGGCAGAGAGCTGGACTGGAAGAGGAGCAGCTGGGACTAGAACTGCACCCGTATTGGATGTCAGTGCTTCAGGCCAGGGCGTTAACCCACTGCGCCACAGTGCCTGCCCCAACCTTTTTTCTTTATAAGTATCCAGGTTCAGATATTTTGTTACAGCCATGGAAAATGGACTAATACTCATACTACTGAACTGGTAATACAAGTTTCAAAAACTAATTCTTTATTCATATCTCTCCCTATTTATTATGAGGACTTCAAAGAATGTTATAAATTCTAGTTAACATGGGGAATTGATTGTTATCTATTTTATGGCCTAATTCTTCTGTATCTTTTTCCTACATCTCTCTGCGTGCTTCTCAGATCCTTGTTGGTGGTCTCCAAGAGTTCTTAGAGGTTAGTAATATTGTCAAGGGATTAATGAAGCTAATTATATATTAGAGAACCAATTTCAGTTACTGAGGATATTAACAAAACTTTTATATAAGACTTTCAAAATGTGTATGTTTGGATAGTTGTTTAGGCCTAATCAAGCTCCCTGCCGACAAATGGGCCATTTTAAAATAGGCTTATTTAAGCTACATTATTCTGAAGGAGAGTTTTAAATGCACTGTCACTTACAAAGAAAATAAATTATTACTTTCATTAGAAAGGAGAAAGATATTGCAGACAATGGCAGGAAAACATTTCCACTTACATAAAGCTGTGCAAACTATGTAAAAGAAAAAGTCCCGTTTGTGATACTATGATCTAATAACAAATATATGTATTTGCTCTCTGTGTCTGTTTCCTGTACACAGCTCCTAAAACCCTCGATGACGTCCCTGATGATGTAGTTGTTGTCTTTTGGTACCAAAATGATGACTGATGGCTGAGGCTCCTGGATAGCCTTGGGATAGGAACTAGTTGCCAGAGGGAACCAAGCATGTGGTTAGAGGTTGGAATTTTCACTCCACACCCAACCTCTGGGGAGAAGAGCTGAGGGTGGAATTGATCAGCAGTAACCAATGATTTAATAAATCACGGCTGTGTAGTGAAGTCCCATTAAAAACCCACAGGGCCAGGGATTAGAGAGCTGCCAGGCTAGTCCACATGTGGAGGTATAGGGAAGGTAGAGTGCCCAGATGGAATGGAAGCTCCACACCCTTTCACCTTTTGACCCTATGAATCGCTTCCATTTGGCTGTTTTTGAGGTTATGTCCTTTTACAATAGTAAGTATTACTAGAAGTAAGGGAAGTGTTTCCCTGAGGTCTGTGAGCTATTGTAGCAAATGATCAACCTGAGGAAGGGGTTATAGGAACCTGCTAGTCGCAGTCAAGTCGGACAGGAATGAGGGGTAACCCAGGGACCCACTGTTTCTGGCATCTGAAGTGAGGGCCTTGTGAAGCCTAGCTTTGTAGGACTCAGCCCTCTCCTCCTGAGAGGAGGTCTACACTGCTTCTGCTTACTTTCAGAGCTGAATTTCAGGACTCCCTGCTAGTGTTGCAGATCTGGTTGTATCAGAGACATCCCCAGAGTGGTGAGCAGAGAGATGCAGAGTGTCAAATACTGCGTGCCCGAGCAAGGGAAAAAAACACTGGTTTTTCTCTATTCATTTACTGCTCATTTACAAACTTGTTTTTCTTTTTCAGATTATGAATGGAATAAGAATTTTTTAAAAGACTGCTTCCTGGAGGGCTGGCATTATGTCACAGTGGGTTAAGCTGCTGCCGACAATGTCAGCATCCCATATTGGAGCACCAGGTCAAGTCCCAGCTGCTCTGTTTCCAATTCAGAGCCCTGCTTGATTTCTCCTGAAAAACTGTGGAAGACAGATTAAGTACTTGGGCCCCTACAATCTATGTGAGAGACCCAGATGAAGCTCCAGGTTCATGGTCATTTTGGGAGTAAGCCAGTGCATGGAAGATCTCCCTCTCCCTCTCTCTCCCTCTCCCTCTCCCTCCCCCATTCCCCTGCCCTTTCCTTCTCTCTCCCTCTCTCTCCCTGTGACTGGTGAATCACTGAGAGTTCTCTGAACAAGGGAGATACTCTGGATTTCACTCTGAGTACATAGGGGACAGAGACTTGGATTAAGATGGTAGAGATAGACGGGAAGGAAGCTTGTCAGATTTGGGGAGTATTGAATGGCTGAGTCAGGGCTTACCTGTGGTTTAGATGAGGGTGTCAAAGCCGGGGAGGGATCAAGGGTGATTCAGGGTTTGAGACTTGAGCACTGACAAAGTGAAAGTTCAACAGAAAATATCCTTATAACAGAGGCAAAAGAAGCTACTTTTTGCTGGTGGAGCATTTCTTAGAGCACTCTGTCACATCAGCACATGGAGAACTTAGTAGAAGAAGGAAGTAATGGGCAAGGGGAAAAAGTCAAGAAGGACTGAGTTATTCCTGTTACACAGCTTATCAGAATAAGATACAGACAGGATATCTGTGGGGAACAGAGCTAGTTGTCGTGGGTAACTTTCATGTGGCCTAATCGGCCCCACAGGATCACACATCCTCAGATGCATGGCAGAGTTGAAGATAAGGAAAATGGAAGGTACCAGAAAATAATAACTAACAGAATTTGACAATAGCAATGAAACAGTCCCAAAGAAACCTTCAGAATGACTATGGACATGTTTGTTTGCAGGGAACTGGCCGTTCTGCAACAGAAGTAAGGGAAAGAGCTGCAAAGCTCAGGTTAAAGGTATTTAACATTCATTTCATTCACATGGGATTTGACTCATCTAGGGTTTCTTACAAGTTTCATTGGTTTTAGAGATTTTTTTTAAAAGAGTTATTTATTTTATTATTTGAAAGGCAGGGTTATAGAGGCAGAGAGAGAGAAAGAGAAAAGAGAGAGAGAGAAAGGCCTTCCATCCACTGGTTCACTCCCCAAATGACTGCACTGACTGGAGCTGTGCCGATCTGAAGCCAGGAACCAGGAGCTTCTTCCAGCTCTCCTACACGGGTGCAGGAGGCCAAGCATTTGGGCCACCTTCTACTGCTTCCCCAGGTCATAGCAGAGAGCTGGATTGGAAGTGAAGCCGCCGGGTCTCAAATAGGATCCCATATGTGATGCTGGCACAGCAGGCAGTGGTTTTACCCACTACACCATAGCGCCGGCCCTCAAGTTTTAGAGATTTTATAAATGAAGATTGAGAAATGATTTACACTGTTGCATTTTTTACTAGTAAAATGTTTGGGAATTGTTTTTTCTATGTTATAATACAGAAAAAGTTATCAAGCAGCACAAAATAGTATTTTAAGATGTCTAAAACCTTTCTTCCATATATTTTTAATCAATTTATACACACACACACACACACACACATGCATCATTACAAGAGGGATTCAAAATATTCATGGAAAAGTCTATTAGGAAAAACTACTCATGGATTTCAAAAATTTTTTGCATCAAAATAAACTCACCTTTTAATTTCACCTTTCCATAGACTGATTTTGCTTTTTTCTAATTTTTCATTTATTTATCATAAAGGCAGAGAGATAAAGTGAGAAAGAAATAGATCTCCTACCTACAAGCCCACTCTTTTAATGCCTCCAAAAGCCAGAGATTGGCCAGGGTGACAGCTAGGAGCTGGGAACATAATCCAAGTTCCCCACATGGGTGACAGGAATCCAATCATTTGAGCCATCAAAGCCACCTCCCAGAGCCTGCACTAGCAGAAGGCAGAATGAGGAACCAGAGTTGGAAATCAAACCCAGAGACTCCAATGAGGGTTAAACAGTCACTCCTCTATGATATGTATGTTGTAAGATATATTCCATCCCTATGGGTACAGTGTATGGAGTACATACTGCGAGCGCTCCTTTAAATCACTATAAATAGGGTGAAGGAGAAAGAAGCTCTTTATATTGTATCTACAAATATAAATACATCTCTTGAATATACAGTACCAACTGTCGGTAAGAGCTGTTTACTATTTATGTAATGGAAGAGGTGCATTTTGGCTTTGTGATGCATGCATCTATTTTTCTCAATTATTCTTCTCATTCTAGACATCATAACAGGAACTACCTCAGAGATAAGAAACAATGGCCATTTTTTTCCAGGAACAGAGGAAGAATTATTTTGTTTCATGATGTGATTTTTCTTTTATAGTTTTGAAAGCCTTATTGGTGCAGATGAGTTATTTCTTAAAATCTTCACACCAAAGATAGCATAAAGAGGGAGAGAGAGAATCGATATAATGCTGTTTTCATATTATAAAGAAGCTCAGAAGACAAATTAAGACCCAAATGTTCAGAAGCAATTTTAGTATCATAACCAGTGAAATCCCAAGGGAAAGACTAAATTTTGCTTTAATTCACTTTGATGAAAAAATAAGTCAATTCCACGAATTAGGTGTGTGGGGGGTATACAGGTGACTGTTTGCAAAGCCCTGCTCTTTAGAGTAACTGGGGCACAGGAACCACAGTATATTAAAAACAATTGCCCATGTGTTTATTCTGGATGATGTGCTTGTGAGCTTGTCATTGTGAAAAAGAACAGAAAGAACAGTTTTTACGAAATCTATAATTAACCCAAAGGCCTTTCTGCTGAATGTACAGCTTAGCAAGGATTCTAATGGATTTAAAAGGTAGGTAAAGGTAGCTCTTGCATTTGCATGAGTAACTCTCAAAGACTGTAAATGACATGAAATAGCGATCATTTCCCCTCTTTTCCAGGGCTAGCGCTACTTCTAAGATGTGGGGAGAGTGAGATAAGGAGCAAATGTCTTGAAAGAAACTTGGGACATAGTCTTCTTCATAGTAGGAAACTTGTTGGTGTTGCTCATCACTCTATCTCTAGCACCTGCTGTATTGTCTGATATGTAGGAGCTCAACAAGTATATTCAATACAGATTTGAAAGTTTTTGGAAAACCTCATATGTTACTATGGCTGCTAATGCAAGATGTATGACAGTGTGAGTCCATAATATATAGGATTAAGCCAAAAAGAGATTATGTGGAAGCATTGGAGTAACTTCAGGGTCAATAAAATAACTTCCTATAATCTCATTTGGAAGGTAGAATTAATTACAGGAATAGATGTCTAGAGTTTAAATCATTGAGCCTGTAGCTTGCGCCCATTGGTGTCCCACTTGAGCTATTACTAGTGTCCTCATATCAGCTTCTTCATTTCTTCGATAGAGGTCCCATCTGGCTGGCAGAACCAGGGCTGGCATTATGGATGTATGATCAGCACAGTCATACAAGACCTTGTACTTAGAAGGAAGTATTCCATGCTTGAGGCTTAATTTCCAGCAGCTGCTGTATGAAAATTCTTAATGTTTCTTGTCGAGACTGCATTCTGAATGTGAAGTCCACTGGGACAGTAAAGCATCACAGGGTGTGTGGAACCTCCACTTATAGACCCCACCTCCTGTGTCTCCCTTTTCATGAGCCAGTGACTTCTGCTACCCTATGTACCTGGAAAGAGCTGGGCACAAGTTAGGATAAAAGTTAGGGTTAGGCACATATATGTAGCATACTCCATGTGCCCAAGTGTGGGACAGGAGCCAACAAACTCTGAGGATCTGCACTTACCCATTGAGTATTACCATGCCAGAGGGAGCATGACATTAAATAGCAAAGATAGACACCCACTATAAGCATCTTCTCTCTCTCCTCTCTCTCTGTCTGTCTGTCTCTCTCTCTCTCTCTCTGTGTGTGTGTGTGTGTATCTTTGAAGGAAGAAGGTTTCTTTTGGCTTAGAATTTTGGGGTTCACAGTCCAATATCAGGCAACCCTCTTGGTCTGGCATCTGATGATGTTAGTGAATATTGGGACATATCAGTGTAAAGATCATATGGCAAACCAGGAAGTAGAGAAAGAGCTTGGCTGAACTCAGCTTCACATTGTCACTTTGATTTTGCTCTGGACCCTGCCAGTCCTGTAGCTAACATCTGGTGGAAGCCCCTCTGCCCATAGACATGGCAGATACACAGCTAGTGAATTAATCTGCCCCTCCTTCACTCTCTTATCTCATGACCGATTGCTCTAGTTTTCAGAGAATGCTGAGGCACACATTTTGTCTACACTGGCTCCAGGGTTCTCCAGTAGGAGTGAGCTCCCTTACCCTCAGTGGTAACTTGACTGATAACTCATCCTTTGCTGACTGTCTTCCCTTCTTGATATAACTCCTTCACTTACTTCCCAAATAAACCACTTGGAACTGAATCTTTATCTCAGAGTTTGTTTCTGGAGAAACCCAAAATAATGTAGATTCATAAGGCAATATTTGAGAGACTTTTCTAGTACCCTTGACTAACTGAAAAAATGAACATGATGGTAGAGAAGTATCCTTTCCTTCGTAGATTTCTCTGTAACTGAAAGGTTTAGGGGTTGGGTCTTTGTTTACCTTTTAATATCTAGGACGCATAATCAAACAAATAATAATCAACATTTTTTCCTTTTGTTGTCTTCTGCCTTCTCTGACCTGAATGAATAGTATTTAATTTTCTGAAGTATCCTTTCCCATCCTGTATAATCTTCTGGAAGAAAGAAAAAGTTGTTCTATATCTATTTCCAAAAAATAGAACCATTTTCTAAAGTAGATTTCTGATTTATAGTATTTAAAATATGACCCTCAAATGACAAGGAACGACACAATGTGTTTTTGATCCTTCATTCTGAGAAACAAGTATGTTCAGCTGAAACTGAAAATGTGTCTTCAACATTTATTTTCATATTTGAGTAAGAAATTGGAAGTGGTAGGAAGGGATGAGGGGAATAGGTTATTTTTTTTAAAGGTTTTATTTATTTATTTATTTGAGAGTTAGAGTTAGACAGTGAGAGAGAGAAACAGAGAGAAAGGTCTTCCCTCCATTTGCTCACCCCCCAAATGGCCGCCATGGCCAGAACTATGCCGATCTGAAGCCCAGAACCAGGTGCCTCTTCCTGGTCTCCCACGCGGGTGCAGGCACCCAAGCACTTGGGCCATCCTCCACTGCCCTATGGGGCCACAGCAGAGAGCTGGACTGGAAGAGGAGCAACTGGGACTAGTACCCGGTGCCCATATGGGATGCCGGTGCCTCAGGGGAGGATTAGCCAAGTGAGCCATGGTGCAGGCCCCTGGAATAGG
Source organism: Sylvilagus floridanus (assembly GCA_949820135.1). Taxonomy (NCBI): domain Eukaryota; kingdom Metazoa; phylum Chordata; class Mammalia; order Lagomorpha; family Leporidae; genus Sylvilagus; species Sylvilagus floridanus. The sequence continues at coordinate 64,489,455 of OX463244.1, forward strand.
TTATTTTTAAAGACCAAATAAATTTCATACTTAAATTTTTCTGTATTGATATTTTAAAATATTCCTGGGTGGTATATGGAAGCAAGAGAAAAAACTAGAGGATGCTATCAGGGTCATGGTCAAACCTCCCATTTGGGGAATTGCATTCAAGGAAAAATGATACTGAAAATTCAAAATTAATTTCCTGTTCCATCTTCCCTCCAATGATTCATAGACTCTTTGATAAAACTAATTGCAATCACTGATTTCAAAAAAAGAAAAAAGACCTCTTCCCTTGCCATGTCTCATATCTAAAAAAAGCACAGCAAATTAAGCCATGCTAGTACTGCTAAGAAAAATTCTAGATCACATCCTAACATAAGCCCTCAATACAAACCTCTGTCCATCTAGGAATAATCCACCTTCTATGAGCTGCTGAACTTTGATCTATCTGTTCTATTTTCCTGATTCTTCAGTTACAAGTGTAACCATCCACTCTACCTATCCCATTGCCTGGTCCCAACTTCCTCTGCTGATGGATAGTTCACTCATTCTTTGAATAAAAGCCCATTGATAACCTAGTATGGGATGCAGTAACTACCATTAAACTTCCAAGGTGATTCCTAATCCCTAATATTTGAGAAACGTGGGTCTAGATATAAACTGGAGCCATGAATTTGCTTCTCTAATAACCGACTAGGTGATGTTGGTGCTGCTAGTCCAGGAACTACACTTTGAGAACCATTAACCTAGAGATACAAAAGCAATTTCTCATACAAAAGCCTGAATATAAATCTCAAATTATTTTTCAGTTTCAATCTCTGTCTGTGAAAATGTCACTGACTCAAAGGCTTTTTTTGTTTGTTTGTTCAATTTGGTAGCAATTTGAGACAGCTGCCATTGTACTCTGGTAGTATTACCCCTCTCACTTTTTTCATTTTCACTTCACGTGCCTTATCTGAATATCACATGATGTGTTGAATAGTACAGATTTAGAAAGTGATTGCATAGTTTAAAATTATGAGCTTATCACATTACCTGTGGGATTTTCAATGAGTCACAACATTTCTGAAATTCATTTCCTTATTTGAACAATGGGAATGAGGTGGATTGGAGAAGGTTACGTATTTAAAAGAAACTTGCAACAAGGACTGATTTATAATAAATGCTCAATAAAGAAGTGCTATTTAATTTTTAGATCACAGTTTTGTTCTCCTTAATTTTATCTGATACTAAGCAATGATATGAAATATGTTAAAATTATTGAACTTTTTAATCTTGCATATATTCTTTTTTTAAAAGATTTTATTTATTTGAGAAGTAGAGTTACAGACAGTGAGAGGGAAAGACAGAGAGAGAGGTCTTCTTTCCGTTGGTTCACTCCCCAGATGGCCACAATGCCCGGAGCTGTGCTGATCTGAAGACAAGAGCCAGGTGCTTCTTCCCAGTATCCCATGCGGGTGCAGAGGCCCAAGCACTTGGGCCATCTGCTTCTGCTTTCCCAGGCCATAGCAGAGAGCTGCATTGGAAGAGGAGCAGCCAGGACTAGAACCAGCACCTATATGGGGTGCCGGCACCACAGGCAGAGGATTAACCCACTGCATCACAGGGCCAGCCCCAATCTTGTATATGTCTTAAGAATATACTTTTAGGGGCAGCTCTGGCCATTGCGGCCAACTGGGGAATGAACCAGCAGATGCAAAACCTCTCTCTCTCTTTTTGCCTCTCCTTCTCTCTGTGTAACTCTGACTTCCAAGTAAATAAATAAATCTTTAAAAAAAAAGAATACATTTTTGATATGTTTAAAACCTGATTTAACTTTCTTATCTATATTTTATTTCTCTTTCATTTTGGTGACCTCTAGGAAGTATAAAATGCTAATTTTCTTCTGACTTAATTTTTTTAAGTTTTACAATGTAAAGCAGACTGTGAAAGAATGTCACAGTGGTAGTTCTAATGTTCAGTTTCTTATAGTTCCTTGTCATTTGATGTCAAATAAAAGTCATAGCTAAATGTACCCTAAAATTTCTCATTAGAAAAAATAGCTTCAAGTGAGTAAGCCTTTCAATCCAAGTACCTGAAATGCGTGTATAGGCATTAGCTAATTAAGCTTTAAAACACCTCCATCAGGAAAATAAGAATTACAACACGTGGACTAAAACCACACAGGCTAGTTTAAGAAAGGGGGTCTCACACTAGTGTATCAGAGTGAACTGAATAGATTATGGCACAGTCAGCCAATTCATTTCCATCATTTTAATCACTGATGGGGAACTCTAAGTTTGAAATGAAGTCTTAGAAGATTATCTTCATGTAAAAGTAATGCATTTTTTTGCTGACAAAAACAAATCGTGCTGAAAGGGTTATAAGGAATGTCAACCATTTCTATTTCTATATATCCCTAACCTTAGGTTCTTATTTCATATACCCAGCCGCTGTTAAACTGCAAGGTTCTGTGTTTGTAAACAACTTTTTATTGCCATTCTTGATTAACCAAAGTTACATACTATTCATAATCCCTGAGCGATGAGGACTTACCTCTTATAACACACCCTCTCACCCCCATTCCTTTCAGCATGGTTACATAACTTTCAGTTAAATAACCTAGCAATGTTTAGATTGTTTTGAGTACATATAAATATTGCACTACCAGCCAAATAGTTTTACTATAGTTACACTTCCTTTCTTGCAAAACATTTTGGTCTTGTTCCTGGAATTCCTAGTTATTTTAATTCTTGCAGTTTCTTCCTAATTATCATTCTTAATTTTTTTCTGAATTTCCATAATGTCAGGTATTTATCAAATGAGTCCCCTTTCTCACCCACCCCAACCACAGGAAGTTTTCATCTCAAATTTATGTTTTCTTTAGGGTGTCCAGAAGCACACCGTCACTGTCACTACTTTGCTGTGTTACAGCTGCTACGTACCTGTCATTCTATTTTCTGCTTTTACTCTCTATACTGCTGGTGGCAAGTTTTCTCAGTATTTTCTCACTGAAAATCTCTTTTTCTTCTTTCTACCCTCACATTTGATACTCTATTGTAAGTATTGTAGCCTAGGTAGAAAACCATTTTTCCACCAGAATTGTGTAGAGTTTTTTGTGTTGTCTTCTAAAGAAAATAGATGACTGATTACAAATACACTCGAAGCATATGCATTAGATATGCCAAGGTCTAGTTTGGCACCATCATATACATTATAGGCATCTTAACAATTCTTAGAGAATAGATATAAAGAACATATGGTAACAGATTTTGAGTTAAAGGTAAGCCTAATTGTACACCATATAGTTTGCAAGATCCAGTGCAAAATAAAAATATGAGGTTCATTGTTAATAAATTATTAAGAATTTCAGAGTGTTGACAGTAGAGTATTAATTCAAGCATCAGGGCCTTTTACGTGCAGGGTACCATGAAACTGCCAGCTCACACACCTGTGAAACTCATCCTGATTTAAGATCTTTCTCTATAGACTATTTCTTTAATCTTCAATCTCTCAGTTAACTTCACTGTGCTGAAAATTTCATTTCATTTCTAAAATAAGAAAAATGACATTTGCCATTCCAAACATCTAGGGTTGTGGTGAGTTTTACATAGCAAGATAAAATAAGTGGGGTGTGGCACTGTGGCATAGCAGGTGAAGCGCTGCCTGCAGTACCAGCATCCCATATGGAAACAAGTTCAAGTCCTGGCTGCTCTACTTCTGATCCAGCTCTCTGCTATAGTCTGGGAAAGCAGTAGAAGGTGGCCAGTGTCCTTGGGCCCCTACACCTATGTGGGAGGCCCAAAAGAAGCTTCTGACTCCTGGCTTCAGATTGGCACAGCTCCAGCCATTGTGGCCAATTTGGCAGTGAAACAGCAGATGGAAGACTCTCTCTCTCTCTTTCTTTCTCTCTTTCTCTTTCTCTCTCTTTCTCTCTCTCTCTGCCTCTGCCTCTCTGTAACTCTTTAAAATAAATAAATCTTTTTTTTAAATAAGGTAAAATAAGTGTAACAGCATTTAGGTCCTTTAGAAACTAAAATTAGGAGTGGACAGGGCAGTGTAGTGGTTAAGTGATTGCTTGGGATGCTTGCATCCCATTTCAGAGTACCTGAGCTCAAATTCCACCTCGGCTTCCTGCTATTGTGCATCCTGAGTGGCAGTGGTAATTGCTCAAGTCATTGTGTCCGGGCCACAATGAGAGAGAACTAGATTGAGTTCTAGGTTCCCAACTTTAGCCTGACTCAACCAGACTATTGCAGGTATTTAGAATGTGAACCAGCACATGGAAGATTTTCTCTCTCTCCCTCTCTCTCTCTCTCTCTCTCTCTCTCTCTCTCTCTTTCACTCAAAATAAATTTTTAAAAACTACCAAAATTACATTTACCATATGAACCAATTATCCTACTTCTGGGTATATATTCAAAGGAAATTGAATTACTACATCAAAGAGATACCTGTACTCCCAAGTTCCTTGCAGCACTATTTACACTAATTAAGTTACAGAATCAATCTAAGTGTCTATCAGTTGATGGATGGGGAAAGAAAATGTGGTATGTGTATACAGTGAAATATTATTCAACAGTAAAGAAGAATGAAGTCTTGGCATTGTGGAAAAACAACATGGGACTGGAGGTCATTATGTTAAGTGCAGACAGACACAGAAAGACAAACAACCACACATGTAGAAATCAAGAAAGTCAGTATGAACTTTGAACAGATGGAAGAAGGGGCATAGAAAAAGACCGAATAGTAGGTACCAAAACACAGGTAGAAGTAGTAAGTTCCAGAGTTACACAGCGCATTTCACAACAGTGCATTATGTACTAGGTGAGTGACATTAGGTTATGAAATAACTCAAGCCTTATAGCATTGTTGTAGGGGTTAACTAATGCATGTAAAATTCCAGATACATTACAGGCACTCAGCAACAGTCATCACTACTGTTATTACTTTATAAGGAAGTATAGAAATAATATTTTATTTTTCAAATCGTCAAGCATACCAATTTCTCCACAAGATAATGACTTCAAAAACATGCTAATATAGTTGCATGGACAGAAATGTATACTCAGCTTCCTGATAGTTCAAGACAGTGTTTAAACCAGAGATCTAATTGTGCATCACTGATTATTTTGGTATTGTTGGTGAGCTAAAAATTGTTTAACACCTCTAAAAGATTTAATAAAATTTGTGGAATGTGAAAATTATATAAAATTCAAACTCCATTGTTTATAAATATTATTATCCTAACAGCTATATTCGATTCATTTATGTATGATATATGGCTGTTTTTGCTGTACAACAGCAATTAAGCAGTTGCAATGGGGGACCTTATGCCTTGCAAAGCCAGAATCTTTCCTATCTTGTTCTTAATAGATGATTTCGCTGACTACTCCCTTGACCAGTCCAGACTTCTTGCTACATAGCCAAAACCCAATGAGATCATCCTCATTCCCTCATAATGTTGCCTTTCTGTCTGGAAACAGATCACCCTGTAGCACCAAGGTTTCTACCAGTCACACCATTCTGACTCCTCAGCTCCTTATCCCTCATCCATCTCCTGATGCTTACAGCTGCCCTCGTGGTTCTGACCTCAATATCTTGTCTTAACCACACTCAAAAATAGAAAACATGACCAGAACTGAATGAAAGAGAATGAGGAATTAGTACATCAGAGCTGGAAAGGACCTGAGAGACCAATATAATCTTATGCCCCATTTTAGAGGAAATTCAATCCCAGAGTAGCAAAGGACTATCTGATGCTTCACATCTGGTAAGTATCAAAGTTAAGATCAGCATCTAGGTTTTCTGGTCTTAATCTAAGGTAACTTTTTTTTTTTTTAACATTGCAACACACAGCCAAAACAAACTAGTTTAAAAATTTAGTAACACTGGCTGGTGCCGTGGTTCAATAGGCTAATCCTCCACCTTGCGGCACCGGCACACTGGGTTCTAGTCCTGGTTGGGGCACCGGATTCTGTCCCAGTTGCCCCTCTTCCAGGCCAGCTCTCTGCTGTGGCCCAGGAGTGCAGTGGAGGATGGCCCAAGTGCTTGGGCCCTGCACCCCATGGGAGACCAGGAAAAGCACCTGGCTCCTGCCATCGGATCAGCGTGGTGCACTGGCCATGGTGGCCATTGGAGGGTGAACCAACGGCAAAGGAAGACCTTTCTCTCTGTCTCTCTCACTGTCCACTCTGCCTGGAAAAAAAAAAATTTAGTAACACTCATAACCACATAAGCACTAATCACATCCTTGTGCCCTCAGCATTTAAAGCAGATACCACTCTGCTTGGTGGCAAAGTTGAGTCACTGACAGACTAGAGACTTGAAAAGAGAATATTTCCTGGGACAGAAGATAATAAATTTGAATTCTAAACATGGTGAGTGAAGTGAAACGTATAATTGCAAATATCTAGTAAGCAGTTGAAAAGCTTTGCAAATAGGCAGTTTTACATATCTCTCTGTTTATTGCTGCTATAAATTAATGTCAGTTTAATAGCCTAATCAGTCTATTGGATCTCTTATAGCAACAAAAAAAGAGAATGGTCATACTATGTGCATCAATCCATGGATTATATAATACAAAGAGTGTGCCTTAATTTGAATTATGGATTTTAGTTAATAACAATGATAATATATCTGTATTGGTTCATCAACTGTAATAAATGTATCACATATGCAAAAAATACTAATAACAAAGGAAAATTGAGGCATGAGAACACTCTGTACTTCCTGCTCAAGTTTTTAAAGTATAAAACTGCATGGAGCCCAGACCACGGCTCACTAGGGTAATACTCCTCCTGCAGCGCTGGCACTCCGGGTTCTAGTCCCGGTTGGGGCGCTGGATTCTGTCCATGTTGCTCCTCTTCCAATCCAGTTCTTTGCTGTGGCCTGGCAGTGCAGTGGAGGATGGCCCAAGTCGATGGGCTCTGCACCTGCATGGGAGACCAGGGGGAAGCACCTGGCTCCTGGCTTCGGATCGGCGCAGTGCGCCATCAGTAAAGGCCATTTTGGGGGTGAACCAATGGAACGAAGACTTTTCTCTCTCTTTCTCTCGTTGTCTAACTTTGCCTGTCAAGAATAGAAAACAAAACCAAAAAAAACTGCATGGGGCCGGTGCTGTGGCACAATAGGTTAACGTCCTGGCCTGAAGCATGGGCATTCCATATGGGCAGCAGTTCGAGTCCTGGCTGCTCCACTTCCAATCCAGCTCTCTGCTATGGCTTGGGAAATCAGTACAAGATGGCCCAAGTCCTTGGGTCCCTTCACCCATGTGGGAGACCCGGAAGAAGCTCCTGGCTCCTGGCTTCAGATCAGCGCAGCTCCGGCTGTAGCAGCCAGTTGGGGAGTGAACCCCCTGATGGAAGACCTCTCTCTCTCTCTTTCTCTGCCTCTCCTCTCTCTGCATCTCCTCTCTCTGTGTAACTCTGACTTTCTAATAAATAAATATATCTTATAAAAAATAAAGTATAAAACTGCTATAAAAGTCTATTGCTTTTTTTAAATTATATTGGTGAAAATTTCCAATAGTAATCTACTGTAGGCTACAAAATCACATAAGCAATTTGCTCTCTCCATGGAACATCACTGGAAATACCTTCTTTTTTTCCCCCCATAACTGAGATTATATTAATCATGTTGAGGATTAGTATTCAGGCATTTCAATTTGATCACTATCTAACATATTACCAAAAATCTAAAGAATGTGTGTTGTGATTTTGAAGTTATTCCAGTGACTTTCCAGTTTCAAATTTAAAGGCAAATTTTCTTTAAGAAGATATTCATTCCCAATATCTACCATTGTTGATAAATTGCTACATAAGTCCTAACAATTCACAATTTAATACCACATATTATACATACTCAAATTTTCAATCTTTCACAGTACATTAGCAAAATTATTAGGAAAAGTGGACTACCATGACCAAAGATGTTAAAGAGTGCAGACAATTCTGACAGGGCAGTCATCAAAGAATGGTTTTTTTTAGGAGATGATTCCACTAAAAATCAACATGGGAATAGAAGTAATTTAAATGCTCAAGACATATTACATGCATGATTGTGGCTCCAAATTGCTATTTAGTATGTCTTGAGTGGAAGATGTAAAAACTACTTTTTCTCATCAATGGAATAAGCTGACAACCAACACAGTCAACTCTTTCCACTATTAAATATCCCCCACTATTTTTTGGTTTCCCCAATCACTGAATGATTTCATTCTTTTTCTTTAAAACTATTTAATTGTTTATTTGAAAATCAGAGTTACAGAGAGAGACTTTTCATCTGGTGGTTTACTCTCCAGATGGTTGTATGGGCCATCTTTTGCTGCTTTCCCAGGCACATTATCAGGGAGCTGGATCAGAAGTGGAGCATCTAAGACTCAAACTAGCACTCCAATGGGATGCCTGCGTTGCAGGTGGTGGCTTGACACACGATGCCACAATGCCAGCCCTGATTTGACTCCTAGAAATGTAATTTATGTTTCAATGAATGGGCCGAGGTGGATTTCCCTCTTTCTTAAAAATATTTCTAGAGCTACTAAAAACTTGTATTTACCAAAATAGTTGATGAAAGTATCCCTCAGTGTTGTACAAGAAAGGAAGCAGGGACCACTGGTATATCATCAGCTTGGTTTTTTTCCTTCTGCTTCTTCAGAGCTTGGCTCTTCTTGATTTGATTTTACTTTTTTTTTTTTTTTTTAAAGATTTTATTTATTGGAGAGGTAGAGTTACAGACACAGAGAGGGAGAGACAGAGAAAAGGTCTTGCACTCACTGGTTCACTCCCCAAATGGCCGCAATGGCCAGAACTGAGCCAGTCTGAAGCCAGGAGCCAGGAGCTTCTTCCAGGTCTCTAACATGGGTGTAGAGCTCAAGCACTTGCACCATCTTCCACTGCTTTCCCAGGCCATAGCAGAGAGCTGGGTCAGAAGAGGAGCAGCCGGGATTCAAATGGCACCAGTATGGGACACCAGTATTGCAGGTGAAGGCTTAACCATCTGTGACACAGCACCAGCCCCCTTGGTTTTATTTTCTCCATTTTCTGCAAATAAGTCTTTAGTTCTTGACCGGCCACAGGGGCCTGTTTCCTTTTGTTCCTCTTTTCCCATTGGTTGGTACTTTTTTTTTTTTTTGACAGGCAGAATGGACAGTGAGAGAGAGAGACAGAGAGAAAGGTCTTCCTTTGCCGTTGGTTCACCCTCCAATGGCCGCCGTGGCCAGCGTGCTGCGGCCGGTGCACCGCGCTTACCCGATGGCAGGAGCCAGGTGCCAGGTGCTTTTCCTGGTCTCCCATGGGGTGCAGGGCCCAAGCACTTGAGCCATCCTCCACTGCACTCCCGGGCCACAGCAGAGGGCTGGCCTGGAAGAGGGGCAACCGGGACAGAATCCAGTGCCCCAACCGGGACTAGAACCCGGTGTGCCGGCACCGCAAGGTGGAGGATTAGCCTGTTGAGCCACAGCGCCGGCCGGCACTTTTTATTTTAATGAAGAACTTTTTGGTTTTGCCTCCACTTTTGCACGAGCACATTTCGCAGTCCTTGCAGGTCTTCTCCCCTTGCACTCCTCCTTTACTGCTCCTTTCCCTTGGGCATCTTGGCAGCTGTCTGGCGTGGTCCAAGCTGGAAGCCTGCCACACAGTGAGATCTTGGCCAAACTGGGCTCCTGGCCACTTCTGCTCCTCACACCACCCGCAGAAGCAGTAGACGATCTGGATGGGTAGAAACATTCCTAGAAAGATACAAATGACTAAAGGCCCTTCCACATTTAGAGTGAATATTACATCTTTATTTTCTGGAAAAAACAAGTCGAGAATGTTTCAAAAATCAAAGTCAGTCAAAGTGAAAAGAGAAACTGATACAAAGGGATTTATTTTATTTATTTGCTTTGTTTTAGCATGTTTCCTGCTGGAATTTGACCTATTGGCCATTGGCGTATCAAGAAAATAGATCTTTGTGCCTGACAAAAGTTTTTATTTGTATTTATTATTTATATAAAGGGAAAAAACTTCATGTATTTCAAATACACATTCTTCAGGACATACTGATACTTCCCACCCACACTTTCTCACTCACACCCTCTCATCTTCTTTCTTTCTTTTTTTAATTTTTGCAATGAGACATTTTCAGTTTACTTTATAATCACTAAATAAAGAAATTAACAAGTAGTAAGTTGAAAAATTATTGCCTCTCAGGAGTATAGACAAGGGCTATAAAAAGTAATCAAATCTCAAGATGTCAATTTCATTCACATACATTACTTTCATTATATTCTCTGTACTAGTTACCACAAATCTGAGAAAACATATTTGACTTTTGGGGACTGGCTTACTTCAGTAAACATAGTGGTCTCCAATTGAGTCCATTTTGCTGCAAAAAAAAAAAAAAAGTAGAATTTCATCCTTTTTTATGGCTGAGTAGTATTCTACTATGTGTATATACCACAATTTCTTTATACAATCATAAGTTGACATCTGGGTTCAGTTCATATCTTGGCTATTGTAATTGATCTTCTGTAAACATGGGGATCCACATAACTGACAAATGTTCTGCACTACGGTGTTGATTGCAACATATCTGTTCTGGTTCTATGGTGAATGATTGAACAATATACCAGTATGTACAAGCCTGCAGAATAAGCCATATCATTACCAACCCAAATGTTTAAATCCCCTAGGAAATAAACACTGATATGTAACGCTATACTATTATCCAGTAATCCTCCTGGGTCACTGTGGTCAGAGTAATTAAATCAACCTATGCTGGATGGCCTCATTAATAGTGTAATCACACTTCCATACGTTGAAACAAGCAAATTGACTCATTCATGTTTACTCTCCACTGACACTCAACAGTTGCCCTTCATTCTCCCTTTTCAGTATTTGAAATGTGAGTTTCTACACAACCACAAGGAAGTGAGTAAGAGCATCCATAGATGCTACTTTTGTTATGCCAAAGGATTAGAATATTGGGATGTTAGAACTTTCAGGGGTTTGACTCAATTATTCTATTTCAGTAGGTTTCAGGTGAGAAGCTTGCTCCCTCCCACCCCTCTTTGAGAGACATTGCTGAACTCCAAACTCTTCATTTGAAGATTAACCCAAAGAAATTGATTTACTCTTTAGGGACAGGTTCTAAGCTTGATTTCCTTTCTCCTGAGCTGTGAAGTATCTTCCCTTTCTCATCATGTTTTCTTAGGTCAGTCGATTCAACTCTGTGTACACTTGGCTCATGTCAACAAAAAGCAAGCATGTTGAAATGGGATGATTTCTACCACCTCTTACAGATTCTAAGATTCTATCAGTCAGTGAATGTGTGTAAGGGGGAAAGTGTTAGTTTTGGGATTCAATTCTTTTTTTTTTTTTAAAGCCCTTTTCTTTAGCCATCAAGCAAACAAAGAAGTAGAAATTATTTGATCCTCTAACAGAAGTTAGAGCCACCTTGAAAACCCTTAGTAAGAGTCTTGTGAGGTTTCGTGCTGTGCACGAGGTGTAGCCTGTCACTGTTGATCTTCCACCCGGCTCCTGCCCCAGGGCTTTCATAGCCATCGGCTCGAATGCTCAGTCTTCCAGAGCACTCAGGGTGTAGACAGCTGTTAGAACCAGGATTCCTTCTTCACCTGAGTATTGCTTTAGCAAACCAACTTTGTATAAATTAACTTTTTTATGGCTGTCTTACCTCTCACAATTGGGATAACATAATTTTTTTTTCTGCCTTGTCAGGTCCTAGAGAAGTTTTGAGAAACCAATAAATTTCTCTTTCTTCTGTACTTCCTTCAACTCCAGAGGCTTGTATTTCCCATCCTACAAGGAAGACTCATTTTCAACATACTTCCAATTTTGAAAGAAACAAACTGTCGGGCACTGAATTATTGCCCTGTGGCCAACATATAATTCTTGGTATCTGGTTGTAACTTTCTGTCTTTCTCTCTCTCTTTCTCTCTCTCTCTCTCTCCCCCTCTCACTGTCTCTCCCTCTCTCTCTGTCGCTCTCTCTTTTATTTATTTATTTATTTGAAAGGCAGAAATACAGAGAGAGAAGGAGAGAAAGATCTTCCGTCTGCTGGTTCATTCCCCAAATGGCCACAATCGACAGGGCTGGGCCAGACTGAAGCCAGGAGCCCCATCTGGGTCTCCCATGTGGATAGAAGAGCCCAAGCCATTGGGCCATCTTCCGATGCTTTCCCCAGGTACATTAGCAAGGAGCTGGATTGGAAGTGGAGCAGCTGGAATTTGAACCAGCATCCATTAACATTATAGGCGGAAACTTAACCTTCTATGCCACAGCGCTGGTTTCCTGTAACTTCTCTTTGAATTGAGAAGATTAGAGGCACATTGGGTCACATGGGCCACCTTGTCTAATAAGAAGGCCTTTGGGTACACAAACTCCCCTAGTTATCTCCTGGGCAGGAGATAGGCAGGCATTCTGAGCAACAAAGGTATGCCTGAACACCAAATATTATATACTCTTTGGTGTAACAGGAAATTCAGTATCCAAGGGAAAAAATAATGTTGGAAGTGCAATCTTTGATTATCTAGAAATTATTCTTTAAACAGAATCCTAGTTAATGATTAACATTTCAGAGACTATTTATTTTGTAGACCTAAAGGAGTTACTCAGAGTAATAGTTTATATAGGTAGATATCAAAGTTTCAAAAATATTACTAATTATATTTACTCCATAACACACAATACATGACACACAGTGTACTTTAAGAGAAAAAATTCATAAAACACAGCTCTGGGAGAAGTTCCTCAGGCCAAGTCCCTTCACTCCTGGAAGTCTGCTTGATCCAGTCAGACCTGTGCCCCTCCCAGGAGGCAGTGGGCAACCTGTCAGAGCTACCAGGAGGGAAGGAGGTGGGGGAGTTGAGGTCCAAGAGGAAGCTGTCCTGTAGGGTTTGTTTGGTAGCCTTCTTGCCTTTCCTCTTCTGACCCTCAGGGCTCCGGTACCCCTCTCCTTGCCTGGGCTGGCTGCTCTCAAGATCCCTGGTTAGCTGCAGGTCCTTGTCCTTGGCAAATTCCAGCAGAGTGCCCTCAAAGAGGCTTCGAGCAGGGCCCTCAGAGCCATAGGCAGGAGCTTTTCCAGGAGCAGATGCTCAGAGCAGTGGACAGCTTCAGTGTCTTCCCTGAGCACTGGCTCAGGCACCTGGGAAAGGCTGCAGCGGTCCATGGTCAGAGAGAAGTATAAGTAGTCCACTGCCATGTATGTCAGCATGAAGCTGATGGTGACGATGGGAGCCAGAATGTCCAGCTGGCCCACAAGCACAAAGGCCATGGTCACCAAGCTGGTCAGGCAGATGGCCGTTACAGGTGTTTTATTTGGTCCTTTCCCTTTTCCCAGACAGGTGAGTGCAGGAATCACTTTCTCCTGCGCAATGCACTGCACGATCCGGGGAGCTCCGTAGAGTCCTCCCATGCAGGAGGCCAGAGACGAGATGTACAAGCCCAGAAGGAAGAGGAAGCCCACCAGGGACACCTTCTCCGCTATCAGGAAGTCATAGCAAAGAGCCTCTCGGGTGCAGACGGCGCCAGCAGGAGAACGAAGACGATGTACAGAAACCACGAGATGCCCACAGCTGCCAGCGAACCGAGCGGGATGCTGGCGGCCGGCTCCCTGAGGTCGCCCCCCATGTTGAAGCCGGCCATGACTCCTGTAGCAGCTGGGAAGAACACCCCAAACACAGTGAAGAAAGACTCCCCCGGGGTGTAATCTGGCAGAGCGTTGTTCTGTAGCAGTTCCGGGGAATATCCAATAAAACCATGCTCTGGGTCCAGGTGGCTGAAAGAGCCCACCACAAAGTCCAGCGTGGACAGGGCCAGCAGGAGCAGCAGCAGCAGCTGGAGGCGGATGATCCACTTGACGCCCGCCAGGTTAATCCCCAGCAAGGCCAGGAGCACGGCCGCCGACATCAAACTTTAGGCTTCAATCACCTCCATATAAATTGATGACAGAAGCAGCTAATAGCCATTTTCTGGCTTCTGCCCAATCTTGCCAGAAGTTGCTCTAAAAGCCGACTCTCCAGCTGTTTCAGCAAATGCTAGCTCTCCCTGGTGCTGCCACGTCCACTCTTGGCAGATACAAAGTATGCATTGATGTCACTGGAAGAATCTGGATTTGATGTCAGAGGGTTAGAGCCTGTTGGGGTTTGTTGCAGTGACATCCAGTCACTATTTTATTTTTCATCAGTGGTCTTTGGGCCACTTTACCTAGGGCACTGGACGTCATGTCAGCTCTAGGGTTTTTTTTTGTTTGTTTCTCCTGGGTTTTTCTTTTTTTGGCACATGTAAATTTTGTTTTATATAGAATGGAATAACTTCCTCTTCGATCTCTGATGATGGGTTTGAAATTAAAGGAACACCTGTTGTTGGTGTGGGGATGATCCAGGATTATGTTGTGACTGATATATATTAGTTACTTGTACTTTTTTTTTTTTTTATCTTTGCAAGGGAAAAACTATAAGTAACTAGTTTTATGTAATTAATTTAAATTTGTTACAGTTTCCATGTTGAGGACAAACACTTTTTCAACTTTTAGATGACAATAACTTGCAACAGTTCATTGATAAGGTGAGGGTGTTTCACCTTAGGGTAACTGGTGCTTGCCAATTTTGTATGTGTGTGAAAACACTTCAAAACTGAATTAAAAGATGTAAATTTAAAATTGGTTATATATCTAATATGCCCCAGGTTCAGTAAATAAACAATTCTTTTTAAAAACAAAAAAAAATTTCAAACACATTTTTTAATACAAAAGGTAAAAATCACAGCTACCAGGACAGGCTACTTGGGAGCATCAAAAGCAAGAGTCAGTTTTGTAGCTAGCATCACCTTACTTGGGGAATACTTTATATGAGATAGACTGTGCCCTTGTCCTCACCAGGGCAGACCAAGGGAGCTCAGTTGAGGATGAGAGCCAGGCACTCCTGTTCTCTAGGGAAGGACAGGAGAGAGAATTAACCAGCATGAACCTGCTTCCCTGATGCCTCTTGCCATTTTGCCTTGTTTCTCTTTTCTCTCTAAACTTGGACTGTTTGCACAGACAGGCAAAAAGTGCCTCTAATCTTGTCTAATAGTGGATAATTAAACTGGATTTTCAAGAACTGCCCTGACACCACTTCCTCTGGACTAGATTTTCAGGTTTGGAATTTGAAACTTGAAACTAACAGAAAATCTCCATGCAAGAATTCTGCTTTAATTGCTCTTTTTTTCTGTCTTCTTTTCTTTTTTCTACCTCTCTTTTTATAGGAGAAGAACTATAGGGGTTAATACATAAAGTTTTCATTAAAAGTATTATCTATTCTTTACTTTTACCATTTGTTAGTTAACAAATACTCACTGAGTGCATCTGTGTCTCGGTTACATACTGGTTATGCATATGGTAACCAATAAAATAGGTAAGGCCTTAGTGAGTCTTATAATTTATGAGTTAAAAAAAAAAGCAAATATTTGGTATTTGCAAAAATAACCAGGAATGCCTAGAGGGTCAGGGAAGGCCTCTCTAAGGCAGTGACATATTTGAAAATCTGAGTATTTGGGGCCAGCACTGTGGTCTAGTAGGCTAAGCCTCTGCTGGTGGCACAAGCATTTCATATAGGCACTGGTTCGAGTCCCAGCTGCTCTTCTTCTGATTCTGCTCATTGCTGATGGCCTGGGAAAGAGGAGGAAGATGGCTCAAGTGCTTGGGCCCCTGAACCCTTGTGGGAGACCTGGAAAACGCTCTTGGCTGCTGGCTTCAAATCAGCCCAGCTCCAGCCATTTTAGCCATTTGGGGAGTGAACCAGTAGATGGAAGAGTTTTCTCTCTGTCTCTCCCTCTCTCTGTCTGTAGCCCTACCTCTCAAATAAATAAATTAAAAAAAAAAAGTATTTGAGGATGATTCTAGATATTCTGAACAAATTGTTCTAAATCTTCCAACACAAAAATATTTCTGAGTATATCTACATATCTGCAAAATAAATGTCATGAAAACATTTATTTGTAGTGGGAATATTTATTTTTCCAAGATTGAAACCAATTTTATTCAGAAGTCTTCTAGTACCCCAGTAAAAGATCCCAAATAAAATATTTTGTTATTCAATGTCAGTGGGCTTAATAAATAAAGTGACAAGGTAAAGATGAAACCCTGGGACAAAATATATACTCACCTTTAGATATGTAAGAAAAATACCTAAAATCTCAATAGGAATGAAGAAGGGAGTCTGATTAATATGATAACAGCCTCAAACCCTGTTTTGATTGCTCTTTTGTTATTGCTGTAGGGGGACATCAAATATAGAAACACAAAGGGATTTTTTTTTCTAGACATGATCTTGGCTAAATTTTAGGGCTTCCTTATAAATCTAGGAAATACTTTCTACCTCAAATGAGGCATGCAATGCACTCATCCTCAGTGGAATTATTGAATTAACAAGATAAATCATTTATACCTTTAATTTTATTGATAGGATGTTTACACATCCATTAATATCTCACTTGATTCTCTAACTAAATCTTTGACATAGGTATTATCACTATCTCCATTTTTTTTTATAAAGAATACCATTAAGTCATGTGCTCATAGAGAATTCATGAGTGGAGAAAACTAAGCCACAAAACTTGGTGTTCTGGAACATGGTATCACCATGTCAGCCCTGGTGGCAGTCCCAAGAGGAATTACAAGACTGAATTTTTTTTCTTTCTTTCTTTTTTTTTTTTTAAGATTTATTTATTTATTTGAAGGCAGAGTTACAGATAGGCAGAGGCAGAAAGAGAGAGAGAGAGGTCTTCCATCTGCTGGTTCATTCTCCCATTGGCCACAGCAGCCGGAGCTGTGCCGATCCGAAACCAGGAGCCAGGAGCTTCTGCCAGATCTCCCACACGGGTGCAGGGGCCGAAGGACTTGGACCATCTTCCACTGCTTTTATAGGTTGGAGCAGAGAGCTGGTTCAGAAGTGGAGCAGCTGGGACTGGAACTGGCACCCATATGGGTTGCCGGCACTGCAAGCGGCAGCTTTACCCACTATGCCACTGCACTGGCCACAAGACTGAATTTTCACAAAGTAAAATGTCAGTTGGTCATTCTTCTTGCCGTGTCACATCTTGGAAGTCTGGGAACTTATAGCCTCAGCTATATTTTTCTTCAGTGACCCCGTATGGGAGGTACCTCACATTCAAAAGGGAGATGGCAGATAAATCTAAACTTTTAGCATGGTTTTGAGGCACTTTGTGACCAGTACCTACAGAACTAAGCTTGTCTCAGGTGAGGCCCATAATCTCATAGATGCATTTCTGCCATGAGTATCTTTCATTAAAAAAAAAAAAAAATAGCGGTCTTTGAATAAAGGGAGAACTTGCAAGTGATGTGGTTCAGGACAAGATATCTCAAAACATGGCATGTTAGCATTCCAAAAAACAGCAGAGTTAAGATTTCTCCAGCCTTATCCTGCCCTTCTCCATGAAACATGTCACAAAAGACCTCCTGGCCTTCCTCTATAAAGGTCATAACATCCTTATGAGAAGGGAAAGTGACTCTTCCCACATTCAGAGGAAAGAAACATCCTTAGCTGCGATGACACAGGAACACAGAGAAATTCTCCCAGTTAATTACTATTGGAAAATAGTCTCTTTGTCCAGTCATACTTCCCCATGACTCTCAATTTCTCCTCCCAACCTAGAATAACATATGAGGATACCCAAAGTTCATGGAAAATGGGACTACAGATAAGTTTATTTTGGTGTAAAAAAGTTGAAACCAATTCATACAAGGGGTTTTCAAAAAGTTCATGAAAAATGTAAAATTATGAAAAAACTATGCACGGATTTCAAAAATTTTTTGCACCAAAATAAAGATATCTTTTAATCCCGTTTTCCCATGAATCTTTGACATTAATTTCTTTACGAAGGCTCGTGTGTCATGTAAAACTTTTTATTAAAGCAATTTCTATGCTTTTCTCTTGTTATTCTGTTTTTAGCTATTGGAGCCCAAGCCATGAACTTGAGAAAGGAATAAAGTATCCTACTTTTCTCTCCTACACAGTATTGTCAGAGTATCTTATCCCACAACAATATTTAATAGAGAGGATATTTCCTTCTTTAGTCTTTAAAAGACAAATAAAATCCTTCCAGAAAGATGTGTATAGGTGTCTACCTCTGAATAATTTCAGTAGTTAAAGCAAATTCTTGCGTTATCAAAGCAACTTGATAATGATAATAGTGGCAATGTCGAGAATGGGACACTTATTTTATTTCCTTTGTGCTGCAGTAATTTCTTTTTTAGGCAATTCTACTATCCTTTCATTTTTCTTTATAGAGCATCTGATAGAATATAGGTAATTTCTAATTATAAGAAACTGTCTTCGAAAATCACAATAGCTGCAAGCGACTGACGATGTTGGTTGACTAATCCAGAATTCATTTCTAACCTGCTTCTCATTTGCAAAAGGCTCCAAAGGCCCATCTGAGGGATAACCCGAGATCTGATGCTCGGCAAAGAGTCAAGGGAGGTCTCCTGAAAGGCTTCCGAAGGTTTCAATCTGCTGCTGCAGAAATGGTTCTTGACTTCCAGTCCTGCCTTCTGTTTTCTTTTTAGCTCAGAGCTATAGCAGCTTTTCTGTGACTGTGAACACTGAAGTTGTTAGGATGAAAAGCCAGAAATCTAGGGAGACCACGGTAGAAGGAGGGAAAGAGCCCGAGTCTGAGAAAGTGTTGATAATCATTGAGCAAAAAACAGTGCAAGGCTACCTCCATCCTCGGCATTATGTGAGAAAGTAAATCCCTATTCATTTAAGCTACTATTCCTTACATTGTCTGTAATGTGCAGCTGAAAATATTCAATAAACAACCTTGTGTACGTTGTTCTAGTCACTTAAAGGGCCTGAGCCTGCTGAGGTTCAGGACATGCTGCCCCAAAATACAGGCATTGAGTTATTTGAGAAAACAGAAACTGGAAGGTCACTCTAACTCCTCCAACCTTTTCCCCTAAAGTAGGTCATAAGACTATCATTTGAAAGATACTTTCCCTATGGCTAGAGGAAAGGAGTATCTTATCTGTGACACTGAGACACAAAATCTGAACAAAGAGGCCTTACTAAGTCTCTCCCACTTGATTACAAATAGATCAGTCCCACTTTGTCTAATCATACTTCTCCATCAAACCTAGCATAAAATATGCACAGATTTTACCTTCTTCTTTTGGGTCTTCATTTCCTTATGAAGGCTGTTAGGTCATATAAAATTCATATTAAATGAATGTATATGCTTTTCTCATAATGTCTTTTGTTTGGGGACTCAGCCACAAACTCAGATATGGATAAAATATAAATCTTTTCTCCTCTACAGGCCCAAGTTTCCTTGTGTATAAAATAGAAAAGGCTGAGTCTTTTTAGATCTAAGAATTTCATGATTCAAAAACCACATTGGCCTGATTGAATTCAAAAACAATTTTTTAAAGGATACTGTACATATTTCAAACTTCTGTTTTGAATTTTATACATAGCATTATCTTTGCAGCGCTGTAGGGATGTTAAACAGCACATATTTTACACATATTTTGCTTTTATTTACTTTTTAGATGATTATGTAATTTTAATGTTTTCCTAATTCTAGTCAATGCAATGCTCTTTCTCCATTGGGCCTATATGGAAACCAAAGACTTTTTGGTGCTATAAGAATGTATAATTTATATTCCCTTAAGCAAATACATACAGAACTATTGCCCTATCAGTTAAGAGTATCTACTTTGGGGCCAGTGTTGTGGCACAGCAGCTTAAGCCACTGCTTAAAATCCTGGCATTCCATATCAGAATCCTAGTTCAAGTCCAGGCTACTCCATTCAGATCCAGCTCCCAACTAAAGCACCTCAAAAGGCAGTGGAGGATGGCCTGAACACGTGGGTCCTTTCTATCCCTGTGAAGAACAGGATGGAGTTCTGAGATTGTGGCATCTGGCCCAGCCCCAGTGCTGTGGCCATTTGGGGAGTGAATTAGTAGATAGAAGAACTCTTTCTCTTTCTGTGAATCATCTTACCTTTCAAATATATAAATCTGGGACAGTGTTATAGCATAGCAGGTTAAGCTTTCACCTGCAGTGCTGACAGCTCCACTTCTGATCCAGCTCCTTGCTAATGTGCCTGAGAAAGCAGCAGAGGATGGCCCGAGTGCTTGGTCCCCTGCACCCACATGGGAGACCTGGAAGAAGCTCCTGGATCCTGGATTTGGTCTGGCCCAGTCCTGGCAATTGTGGCCATTTGGAGAGTGAACCAGAAAATGGAAGAGCTTGCTCTCTCCCTCTCTCCCTCTCTCTCTCTCCTCTCTCTGTAACTCTTTCAAAAATAAATAAATAAATAAATAGCTAGCTAGATAGACAAATCTTTTGAAAAAGAATATCTAGCTTAAGAGAACTAAGACTCAATTACAAAAGGCCTATTAAGGCTGGTGCCACGCCTCAGTAGGCTAATCCTCCGCCTATGGCACCAGCACCCCGGGTTCTAGTCCCGGTCGGGGTGCCAGATTCTGTCCTGGTTGCCCCTCTTCCAATCCAGCTCTCTGCTGTGGCCCAGGAGTGCAGTGGAGGATGGCCCAAGTGCTTGGGCCCTGCACCCCATGGGAGACCAGACCAGGATAAGCACTTGGTTCCTGCCATCGGATTAGCACAGTGCGCCGGCCGCAGCGGCCATTGGAGGGTGAACCAACAGCAAAGGAAGACCTTTCTCTCTGTCTCTCTCACTGTCCACTCTGCCTGGAAAAAAAAAAAAAAAGTCCTATCAATCAAGTTCTTACTCTGAGCCCAGCATAAGGAAAATGTCTTTTCCAATGACAGTTCTGATGAGAAAGCCTTTTTATTGTTACTATTTTACAATCACTATGGGAAGTAATGCTTGGGCCCTGACAGGGAGCCACCCCCACAGGCATAAGAATGGAAATAAGGACTTTTTAAAGGACTTCCTAAGTGGATTTGCAACAAAAGACTTAGAGGGAAAGAATACTACCCAATTTTCAATAGTGGTATAGGTTATCATAACAAAAATAATAAATGATTTTGTCATCTCAGATGTAATTTTAAGAGTTTCAGGAAATAGAATAGCCTTAACTATGTGTGAAGTTTAATTCCTGAGAAATTACATTTATTTTCAATCTTAAAGTTAAGATTTTTTTAAAAGCCATTCTAGAAAGCAGAATCTGAGTGATATATTCAAGGTGAAAAGCTTAAAAATAATATTGTGTTATTCTATGCAATTCAATTTTTAAAATATTTTATTTATTTGTTTTGAGAGGTAGAGTTACAGATGGAGAGGGAGAAACAGAGAGACAGGTCTTCCATCTGCTGGCTCACTTCCCCAGTGGCTGCAGCAGCCAGAGCTGGGCTGATTCAAAGCCAAGAGCCAGAAGTGTCTTCTGGATCTCCCAGGAGGTTGCAGGGGCGGAAGAACTTGGACCATCTTCCACTGGCTTTCCTAGGCCATAGCAGAGAGCTGGACTAGAAGAGGAGCAGCTGGAACTCAAACCAGCACCTATATGGGATGCTGGCACCACAGGTGGAAGCTTAAGCCCACTACATCCCAGCACCAGCCCTGTATTTCAATTTTTTAACCATTAAGTTAATATGTTAAGAACAGCAGATGCAAATAGTCTTTCTACTCTCAACATGTTGATGATTGTAAATCAGCATAATTCAGTATTAATTCTGCTTCTAGGTTTGGTTTCAATGGTAGAATACATTACACTTCAGTTTACTACACTATTCTTTTTTACATTCCATTTAAAAACTTCTCAAAACAGATGTATTTAACTTGAGTAACAACTAAGTAGAAAGGTTTGCACTAAGCTGACAACTTGCTTATAATTTTTGTAGATGGAGCTTGAACTTTCTGTAAAGATCTCACAAAACCTCTGAGAACTTAGGAAAATTAACTGGAATTTGTATTATTCTGTATAAGCAAAACCTTGTAAAATTTTTCCCGTTTCTCCGTGACAGATGATGGCAGGCAGTTACATGGGGCTTTTCCCCGCCAGGGTGGCGTTTCCTGGCAGCCTAATCACCCATCCTCAGGGTGTTCCACTCGCAGAGATCCCCACATCCTCTGGCTGCTTCTTTGCAAGAAAAGTGCAAAATTAAACATTTCATTTCCATTAACCTTTTTGTCTCACCCAACCAGCTAAAGTTGATGGACAAATATCAGACAACTGAGTAAACAGGGATTAGTTTGAATCTCTAATGTCCAGCCTCTACTTGGCATTCAACACTGCCTTGAGATTTTACACTCCCATGTAACTCAGCCTCCTACACTCAGCAGTAATTGTTTCAAACGTCTGCTCTTGGGGCAGGTGTGTGACCTATTGGTTAAGACACTCATGTTCCACATTGGGGTACCTGGGTTCAATACCTGACTATATTTTCCTGCTAATGTAGAGCTGGGGAAGCAACAGTGATGGCTTAAATAATTGGGTTCTTGCCACTCATGTGGGAAACCTGGATTGAGTTTCCAGCTGCCGACTCAATCTTCACCGAACCTTGGCTGTTCTAGACATTTGGGGAATGAACCACTAATGGAAACTCTCTCTCCCTCTCTAACTCTCTACCTCTCAAAACAAACTGTTTTCTACTTTTCTAATACCTCCTTCTCGCTATATTTCTTATAGACATGATCTGCCTGCACCCTTAAAAAGAAAGCTTCACACAGAAAATTTCTTCAAGTGTTCTACCTTATGCACATGCTCAATGCTACATTACTCCCTTCTCTTCTTTTTCATCTGTAGAAATTTTTCCCATTATCACTCAAGACCAATCACTCCATGAAGTCTTTGGCTACTGTGGCCAGGGATGAGCTAAGCTGAAATCAGTCTGGAGTTCCATCTGGGTCTCCAATGTGGATGAAAATGGCCCAGGTACTTTGGTCATTCTCTATTGCTTTCTAAGGTACATTAGCTGGAGGCTGGATTGGAAGCAGAGTAGCAGGGGCTCAGATCAGCACTCCAAAGTAGGATGCGATATTGCATTGCAAACTGCAGCTTAACCCACTGTGTCACAATGCAGCCCTGAAGTTTTCTTCAGATAGATCTTAAATATGGGACATTTTTAAATATTTTCATTTTTACAACTATTGTAAGCGAACTGCTGTTTATTGCTTTCTCATTCATTTAAATACATAATCGTTACTAATTTCTGTGTATTAATTTTGTTGTCCATAACCTTGCTGAATTCTCCAATTTTAATGTTTTTAGTGAATTAGCATGGGATTTCCACATGTTAAATAGTATTACCTGCAGGTAGTGATAATTTAACTCTTCCTTTCTTATATTTAAACCTCAAAAATTATCTTTTCTACTTTCTGTGTTCAGTATTCCCAGAATAATGTTAGACAACAGTGTGATAGTAGGCATTCTTTCTTGTTATTCGGGTAATTTTACATTTTTATAATATCTCCTAACTTGCTAGGATCACTGGCTTTCTATTTGCTAGGCTGTTCTACTCTTAAAAACTCTCTCTGTGTAGCACATGGCCCTTCAGTTACTAGTGTTTCTCTTTCACAGGCATATCTTGGGATGCTCCCTGTATTTATTCTCTTATTCTCAACTTCTATATATTCTGCCAATGTATGGATCACGAGGCGCTGAAAACAGTCTTGTGATGGCGATGTTTATAGGGAGACCGAGTTCCAGTGGTGACAGTGCCAGGATTGTGAGAAAGTAGTGTCTAATGTATAGTTCAAGCCTTTTCCTTGGAGCTAAAAGTAGTAGCTAGTGTTCAGTGGGTTCATCAGTAGTGGCCTCTCTTACTTATTTCTATAGTTCAGTTTCAGACTTTGCCACCTTCCAGTCTGGCTTGCCACACCTTTAGCGAACTACATGTTATCCTTTACTCAAATTTAGTGTTTGCTTATATTAGCCACAGTCACTTTTTATTACTTGCTCTTGTTGAGATTATTCACAGCCTCATTTAATCTTAGCAAATAACCTAAATAATCATCTCCTCTCTCCTGTTCCTCAGTTTCTATGACATCATATATTTAGTTTCCTTTTTTCCTTTCTGGCAACTCATCCCTCTCTCTTGCTGGCAATGTTCTTTCTTCAAAATTTCATTCACTTCTCGGGATTAGGCCTTTTCTTCTCACAATACCTTCAGATCCTAAATGATTTCATGTACATACTTACATAGCTTGAAATACAATTGATTTACTAGTCACATCTAAGCTTATTTTCCCAGCATACACTAATGTTATGAGTTCTATATCAGCACATGTAACAGCACTCATCACATCTGCTCTGGTGTCTTACATGCAATTCAAATTTGAAGTTATAATATTTATTCCTGAAATTATCTTATCTCAGTGATGTCAGAAATCTTGGAATCATCCTTGACTTTATTCTTCTTGCTACTGAACTTTTTGAAGACTTGTTTGTGCAACAAAATGAATATATATTTTCATTACATTTTCCATGAGCACTTTGAAGTATCCTTGTATTTTCATTTTCATCACTTTGGTTCTAAACACCATCATTTCTTTCCTTTTTTTTTTTTTTATTTACTTGACAGGTGGAGTTATAGACAGTAAGAGAGAGAGAGAGACAGGTCTTCCTTCCGTTGGTTCACTCCCTAAAGGCCACAACGACCAGAGCTGTGTCTATCCAAAGCCAGGAGCCAGGTGCTTCCTCCTAATCTCCCATGCGGGTACAGGGGCCCAAGCACTTGGGCCATCCTCCACTGCCTTCCCGGGTCACAGCAGAGAGCTGGACTGGAAGAGGAGCAACCAGGACTAGAACCTGGCGCCCATATGGGATGCCGGCACCGAAGGCAGAGGATTAACCAAGTGAGCCACGGCGCTGGCCCCCACCACCATTTCTTGCTTCAGTTCTTATATTCACTTAATTAATTCCCAAATTCAGCATTATTTTCACTAACCTATTATTTTGATGGTAGTCAGATTGTTTTTCTAAAAAAATGAAAAATTGATTTTGTAACTTCTCCATTGAGAATCCTTCGGCGGCTTCCCTTTTCTATTAGGATGAAATTCGAAACACTTAGCATGACCTGCAAGGATCTTCTTTACCTGGCTCCTTTCTACCTAACTAGATTCTCATGGCCTTCTTTTATTCTACATTAGTCAGTGTGCAGCCAGAAACACGGAATCCAGGGATCATTTCAGTGAGTGAGATATGATCTGGAAATCAAGTAGCTGCTATCCCCCCGAGCTGGAGCCCACTCACCTTCATTTCCCTCTGAAGCACTGTGCCTGCTCCTGCCTATCTTGGCTTTAAACAGTTACCTGCCTTTCTACAACTGGTGCTAAATACTTCTACTAAATATTGGAGCCCAGAGTTTTTTGCCACTTATTTTATTGCTGCTAACAGAGACTCCACCAGAAGCAGAATAAAAATTCTGCTTAAATATTCATTTAATACCTGTCTTCTATGCTAAATTGAAAAGTTATTGAAGAGAAGGACTCAGATAGGAAGAGTATGAAAAAGGAGAGACAGGGAGGTTGGATGATGGTTTCTATAATACAATTAGATAGGAGGAATTATTTATAGTATTCTATAGCATAAAAAGGTAACTGTAGTCTACAACAAGTTATATTTCCAAATAACTAGAAGAGTGCTACGATTCCCAACAAATAAAAATGATAAATGCTGGAGAAGATGGAAAGTGCTAATTATCATGATTTGATTACTATAACTGTATGCATGTATCAAGATATACTGTACTCACAAATATGTACAAATACTCATTACCTATCAATTAAAATTTTTAAATGGATGAGATGGTAAAGGAAAGAAAGAAGAAGCTATATGACTTACTCATTGTTTCACTGCCACTGGATGGAATATGGAAGATCTGGACTGTTTATTTCCTGAATAAATGAGCTCATCTCATACCATAAAATTGAAGTGTGGTTTCGGGGCCGGTGCCATGGCATACTAGGTTAATCCTCTGCCTGTGGCGCCAGCATCCCATATGGACACCAGTTCTAGTCCTGGTTGCTCCTCTTCCAGCCTAGCTCTCTGCTGTGGCCTGGGAAAGCAGTGGAGGATGGCCCAAGTGCTTGGGCCCCTGCACCCGCATGGGAGACCAGGAAGAAGCACCTGGCTCCTGGCTTTGAATAGACACAGCTCTGGTCATTGTGGCCAATTGGGGAGTGAACCATCAGATGGAAGATCACCCCACCCCATCTCTCCTCTCTCTATGTAACTCTGGCTTTCAAATAGATAAATAAATCTTAAAAAAAAAAAAAAGCATAGTTTCTTCATTAACTGTTAATGATATTTTCAAACAGTGAATGACAATAGCTAAGCATTCACAACTATTTGATCACAACAGATATAGAGCTGATTCCTCTGAGAAGTTGGCTGGTAACTCCCTGATTTAGTTCTATTTATTAGGTCAAGTCCTTTGGCTTCTTATTCCTACACTAGAGAGACTGTAGAGTTCAGAGTGGCAGTCACACTATCAGCAGTCTGTTTTCTTTGAAGCTGCTTTCCTGATTCTAAAATTATATTTTAAGAATTTTAGTAGGCCGGCGCCATGGCTCAGTAGGCTAATCCTCCGCCTGTGGCACCGGCACACCGGGTTCTAGTCCCAGTCAGGGCGCTGGATTCTGTCCTGGTTGCCCCTCTTCCAGGCCAGCTCTCTGCTGTGGCCCGGGAGTGCAGTGGAGGATGGCCCAAGTCCTTGGGCCCTGCACCCCATGGGAGATCAGGAGAAGCACCTGGCTTCTGCCTTCAGATCAGCACAATGCACCGGCCACGGTGGCCATTGGAGGGTGAACCAACGGCAAAGGAAGACCTTTCTCTCTGTCTCTCTCTCTCGCTGTCCACTCTGCCTGTCGAAAAAAAAAAAAGAATTTTAGTATTCACTGGTCCATTTTCTTTTTCTTTTCTTTGAAAGGTCTTTCTTTTGCTGTTGGTTCACCCTCCAATGGCCGCTGCAGCCGGCGTGTTGCGCCAATCCAAAGCCAGGAGCCAGGTGCTTCTCCTGGTCTCCCATGGGGTGCAGGGCCCAAGCACTTGGGCCATCCTCCACTGCACTCCCGGGCCACAGCAGAGAGCTGGACTGGAAGAGGGGCAACAGGGACAGAATCTGGTGCCCCGACTGGGACAAGAACCCAGGGTGATGGCGCCACAGGTGTAAGATTAGCCTATTGAGCCGAGGTGCCAGCCCACTGGTCCATTTTCAAAAGATGAGTTGTATTTATGCTCTCCATCTTCGACTACTTGGGATATAATCATTCATGGGATCTGATTTGTGGGTTGGTGGAGATGAGGCTACCATCACTGAACTTTTTTTAAAGAGTTACAGGCAGTGAGAGAGACAGAGAGAAAGGTCTTCCTTCTGATGGTTCACCCCCCAAATGGCTACAACGGCTGGCGCTGCGCTGATCCGAAGCCAGGAGCTTCTTCCTGGTCTCCCATGTGGGTTCAGGGGCCCAAGCACTTTGGCCATCCTCCACTGTCCTCCCGGGCCACAGCAGAGAGCTGGACTGGAAAAGGAGCAACTGGGATTAGAATCCAGCACCCATATGGGATGCTGGTGCCACAGGCAGAGGATTAACCAAGTGAGCCACAGTGCCGGCCCCCATCACTGAACTTTTAAATTATTACTGAAAAAGAGAGGAAAGGATGGCACGAGAAGTTAAATGAGAAGATGAGTGATACAGTTTTTCTATAAGAGCTTTACTTTTTATCAGGAAAATAAGAGGCAGTATTATCCAATGAACATGCTTAGGCTTCGGAAAAGCATGATGGTTTGAAGAGAAGGAAAAATTCAGAGCATCCCTGTAAAGCTTCAGTAAGAATGACTATCAGGATTGGTGCATAGCTTTGAAACTGGAGGGGAAATGTGATACAATAGAATTTCAGATATTATATGGGGCACCCTATTGAGATGTTATTAAGCAACTCCTAATTTCCATATAGCAGGTTGGCTGGCCTTCTTTGGTGAGAGTCCAAGAGCAGGTAATCAAAAGGTTTATATGAAGTCAGTCTGCACAGAAAGACAGAAAAGCCAAAATGGGAATAAAGGCTTTGGAGATAAGTGAGTTAGAGGACCATAAATTAATTAATTAATTAATTCAACAGTGATGCTAAAGTGGTAGGAAAACAGGAAGCAGGGTTAGAAAAAACTCAAAAGAGAAATTCCCACTGAGACCAAAGGTTCAAAGGAGATTTAAAAGTATTGATGCTGTCAAGGAATTCAAGTAGAAGCAGGATTTAAAAAGGTGTATACAGAGGATCAAAAGAGGAGGGAGTGTTGAATGAAGGCTACGGAATAATGAAGGCAACATGGGCTGAAGGGAGTGGGAAAAACAGAAGCTTTCTTTTAGAAAATGATACAAATTGTCTTAAGTCTCAGGAGAAAGACCATGGATCATTTAATTTGAGAAGGTAGGACTGTTAAACGGAAAGATCTAGGGATGTTTATTCACGATGGGAAAGGGGTTCTATATTGTCTCTTCTACAAATAGAAATAGAGTGGGTTGGGACCTGCTGTTTGTGGCATAGTGGATAAAGCTGCCACCTGCAATGCTGGCATCCCATAGCGGCAGTGGTTTCTGTCCTGGCTGCTCCACTGGTGATTCAGCTCCCTGCTAATGGCCTCCGAAAAGCAGTGGAAGATGGCCCAATTATTTGGGTCCCTGTACCCACGTAGAAACCCAGATGAAGCTCCTGGCGTCTGCCTGGCCCAGCCCTGGCTGTGTTTGCCATCTAGGGAGTGAACCAGGGGATGGAAGAGTTATCTCTCTCTTTCTCTCCCTCTCCCTGTCTGCCTCTCTCTGAAACTCTTTCAAATAAATAAATAGTTGTTTAAAAATGAAAGAATTGGAATTTGCCTTGGTGGTATTGAGGGAATCTAGATAAAATTGTTAAAAACAAGCTAAGTTTGATGTTAGCATCCTTGAATGTTGAATCAATGGAATTAATGTAAGGGGGTGGGAGGTGCATCCGTTTTTACTACTGCTATGCCATTACCACAGACACAGCGGCATTAGGAACACAAATGTATTATCTTACAGTTCAGTAGATTAGGAATCCAGCACCTCTTTCTGTGCATCTTTCTGGGTTGGTGGGTGTGGCGCGGCTGATTATCTGTTTTTGGGTTAGATATCAAAGGCTACAAGTTGGCAACAATGTTTTCAGTGATTATATAGGGCATGATCTGTGGAAACATTCATGCAGGAAAACAGTGGCTCTTCTTTATATTCAGCCTACAAAGATATTGATCTCTGTGTAAATACAACAGCAAAACCATCTCCAAGGCTGTTCTTTCCTTCCTCTCTCTTTCTTCCATTAAAATATTACTTACTGATTACTGACAGTGTAAAAGGAACTGTGTTGAGCATTATATAAACCTACATAACTGAGACATAAGACTCAAAGGACTAGTACTCAGCTGGAGGAAATTATAAAATTGACCCGAAAGTTTGTCCAGTAAATTATAAAATCATCAGTTGTATTATTGTAGCCTGCCATTTGGTTTTCCCTCTTTCTTACCATTTTATTTTCCAGGTTCTTTCTTATTTTAATATTCTTATGCCTTCACCCATATTTTCATTATCTTCCTTGAGCATTTTTCCTCATTTTTTTATCACTTTGCACTTGTGCCTTTTGCCCCTGCTTCCCTCAGTTGCCTAGACTGTTATCTCTAGCTAACCACCCTAAATTCAACTCGCTCTGGAAATAAATTGTTTTGTTTAAAAATACTGACATTCTTCTGTATTAACTTTTTGTCACTTTGTTCCATTCATCACTGAAATTTCAGACCTTCGTTTGCTCTGCTTGTTAGAACTTCCTTACAAAACCTCTGCTTATAATGTTCCTGTGTCTCTTGATCATCCATTGACCTTCACCTTCACAATCATCCCTGCCTTTTCCAGCAAATCTAGTTATTCCTCCACTCACTTCAGTTGTTCTCATCATCTCCAAGATAAAAATCCAAACTTCTTTTTTTTTTTTTTTTAAGATTTATTTATTTGGAATTCAGAGTTACAGAAAAAGATAGAGAGAAAGAGAGGGCAAGAGCAAGGAATCTCTCATCTGCTAATTCACTCCCCAGATGGTCACAATAGCCAGGGCTGGGCCAGGCCAAAGAGAGGAATCAGGAGCTTTATCTCGGTCTCCCACATGGGTGGCAGGGTCCCAAATACTTGGGCTATCTTCTGCTGCTTTAGGTACATTAGCAGGGAGCTGGATTGGAAGTGGAGCAGTTGGGACATGAACAGGTGCCCATGTGGGATGCCAGTGTCACAGGCAGCGCCTTCACCTGCTATGTCACAACACTGGCCCTCACACTTCTTTACAGAGCATAGAAAAATCCCTATGTACTCACCTAACTTCATTTTTACCTTTTCCCCTTATTCGCCCTTGCATGCTATTCCCCAGCAACACAGAAATACTTGTGGTTTTCGGAACACTGTCATGCCTCTGTCATTCCACTATTTCCTCTGCTGTTTTCCCTCCACCCAGATGGAAAACTCCTAGTCATTATTTAAGATCATTCAAATGTGATCTGTGGCATGAGAACATCCTGTTCTCTTTCAGGCTCCTCTTTTGTTCTCTCCTACTGTACTTTCCTCAAATGCTTGCAAGAATGTGATTAGTATTTGGGGTCATGACTCGAGGATTTTTCCATTCTTAACACCTAACCTAGAATCCAGCACATAGTAGTTCCATCATCTTTCTTAAACTAACCTACCCTGTTATTTAAGCTATCATGTTATGAGGGTAGCTCAAAATCTGTAAGGAAAGTGGCATTAAAAATTAAGTTTATTTTAGGTAAAAAAAAAGTTTGAAATCTGTGCAGTTTCTTTTTAACATGCATTTTTCATAAACTATTATAATCATAAAAATATTTCTTTATTGAAAGGCCAAATTGGAGAGAGAGACATACACACAGAGAGAGGCCTTCCATCCATTGGTTCACTCCACAAATGGCTGAAACAGCCAGGGTTGGGCCAGGCTGAAGCCAGGAGCTTCTTCTGGGTCTCCCATGTAAGTGCAGGAGTCAAAGCACTTGGGCCATCTTATGCTTTCCCAGATGCATTAGCAGGGATCTGGATTGGAGGTAGAGCAGCCGGGACTTGAAACGGGCACCTATAGGGGATGCCAGTACTGCAGGCGGCCTAACTTTTAGGACCAGCCCCTTGAACACTCTGTATGCATGGATTAAAAAAAATTTTTTTTTGCATCAAGATAACCTTATCTTTTAATTATATTTTCCACAAATGTTTTGAAGTAACTTTGAAATATAGCTCTTTCTGCCTGAATATCAGTTTTTCAGACTATATTCCTTGGAACCCCAGCACTCCATATAAAACAGTTACATAATATAAATAGCATTAGGTTTTAGATCATTACATGGAATATAATGTTTGCTTTCAATGTAAGTTTGGGAGAGAAGCCCAGTTCTTCCTTTCCTAAATAAGTAATCCCTTTACCTTTTAGTTTCATGATTCTCAAGGGGCAATCAAGGCCTATAAAAGAAATAGATCACCTAATCTACCTAAAATGAGAAATTTACATTTGGCTTTTACCATGACCTTCAGGAGGGACATCAACAAAAAAACAAAACATACGTATGTATGTATGACTAAAAAGCCAACATAATTACCCCAAATTTGCTTATTTCAAATTCACCTTGGATTATTGCCAATGAAATAGAGCAATTTTTGCTCATTTGCCTTGTTGTGTCTATTTACATTAATTGACGGGTTGATGTTGGCACTGTGATTTTAAACAGTTTGACTCATAGAAAAGTAACTGTTACAAGGGAAGGGTTTTGGAAATAATCCCTGAAAAAAAGAACATCAATTGAGGTCCAACGAGGAATAAAAACCGCATACTGCACAACTGAGAGAACTTAATATAGCGAAATGTTTACACAGGGCTGGAGTGGGTCTTAGAGCAAAGGGGAAGCACTGTGGTGACCCAGATTACAGCTGGGGCAACAAAGGAAATGGCTGGGTGATTAGAAATGAGAAGCTTGGAGCAAGATCCTGCTGGTGTGGGGCTTGGCCCTCTGAGAAGTGGGAACAGGGCTGGTACCTTGGAGGGGTCATGAGTCTGATTCTGCATATGAAATGAGTAGGAAACTGGGACCTACTGCTGAGGACAGGGTGATGAAGTGTTGCTGCTGAGCTGATGCTGACAGAAACAAGAAGTAAAGGGAAAAGAACAAGTCCCATCACTTTCCACCTCCCTCCAGTGACTCCCATTGATAAAATCTCTTAGGAAGCCAGCTAGTAAAGGAAGTGAGGTAGTTTGCAGAGTCTTAGCTCCAGCATTATAAAATCAGAGTACAGAAGTATGGATCTAGAATTTAATAGTTCACTAAGCAGCAGTAATAGCAACTAAGTCAAGACTCTTAAGCACTGTCAAAGGAACCACATTCTAGTTTAACAAAATCAACGAGATATGCTCAGGACTTTACACAATTGTTTCTACTGAGTTTGTCATTAGATATGCACTTGTATGCTATATCACTATAGTTATTATTTAAGTATCCGATCTCAAACTTAGGTGGCAGACATCACGGCTTTAGCAGTGAAACAGAGAGAGCACATTCCACCTGCCCTTGTGGGTCTGCCATTCTAGTGAAGGGAAAAGGGTATGTCACATGACAAGTGTAAAGGAGAAAATAAAGCAAGTTAAGGAGATGGGGTTTGGGGCGGGGCAGATCATTCAAAAGAAGTGGTTATAGACAGTTTCTGTGACAAAGTGAAATTTGAGCAAGGAGTCAAAGGAAATATGAGAAGAAAATGGTGTGATTATATGGAGGAAGATCTTGTAAGTAGGAAGAAGTTGCATTTGGTAAATCTGAGGTCGGTGAAAATCCTGCAAGTGGGTGGACATTTTTGTGGATTTGTAGTTTGTTTTTTAACTCTTTGCATAGTTTTCTTTAGAAGACTGTGACCCTGGATGGGTAACATCAAGTTATTACTAATCTAGGACCAAATTAAAACATTCCACAAAGTAGTGCTCATCTCTTCCACTGTGGGGAAAGCTGTGCTTCTTTACACAGCAGGTTAGAAGAAATTTGCTGATGCTAAGGGGAATAAACTGAAGTATATAATGTCCTATTTCTACTAAAAAATAATGATTTTGTTTTAGACTCAGCTATGAAGACCGAGTGATATTTTCAAGCCTTTAATATGTATTATTTAAGTGTAAAATGTTCAGCACTGTACATAATTACTTTTGTTAAAATGTCAAGCTTATTTTTTAGAAAAGAGTTAATGAACTTTGATAATTGGCAAACAGTCTTTCTGGCAGAAAGTGGGATGGATACCATCAGAATTCTCCCCCAAACAATGGAACCATTGTTGACATCAGGGACATGTTTTTGGTCAAATTTTATTTTTTGAGCAAATGACTGACCACTTTTATATCAGAAATAAGTTACCAATGATTAAGAATCCCTTCAACTAGTTTACTGCTCAAACCATAAATGTGAATAGAAAATTATTTACTAGATATTAAATGTTTAAAAACATCAGTTTTGGTATTTGAAAAAAATGTGCTATTAATGTAAAATCTTTTTCTGTGGCCAATAATAATTTACAACAGAAAAGCCCAGAATGGGCACATGTAAGCATTTCATAACTTGAGAATGCGATTTAAGACCGGACACTTTTAGAAATACAAATCTGAATTTAGTAAATTTTCTTTTAAGGTGGAATTTTGAGGGGTGTCTTCTAGAAGGGGAGAACTTGGATCTTGCAGGGAAACCTCTGCACGCGACTGGCACCTCTGTGCCTAGGTTTCTCCAGCTGTCAAGCAGGGATAATAGTAATTGCTACCTTCCGTGAGAAGGGAGGGTGGTGTGCTTTGACATCTCTGGTTGAAGATGCTATATCAACACAAATGATGAACATTAGAACATAATGCATACATGCACAGACAACACCAGCATAGTACTCTTTTAATGCTTAGGTAACATCTGTACTGGTCTTCCATGCTCACGCTTCACTTTAGGTGAGAGAATGTAAGCATAGCATCTCACTGTTACTCAATTTCTCCAAATAGGGAGGAAATGTCTTTTTTAAAGCGCGTCATCATTCTTCTGAGAAGCGCTAAACCTGCCAATTCCTTATGCTCTCTGTAGCAGTTGCACGGTGGCTCTCGTACTGAGCCTTTGGCACCTTTCTGAATGTTGGCTAAATTACTTTTCCTGGAGCCTGGAACCATCAGGGAAAGGCTGGGGGAATGAAATTGGCTAGTGATATTAACATTTTGGTTGTTTAACGCAGTCTCAACAACGTGTTAAAGTGCTATCTAAACAGATAATGAGCTAGTGATTGCACAGTGGGCTCTGTCTAAATATAGCAGTCAAATTAGGTTTAGGGAACGCGAAAACAGGAGAAGAAATTTTCTCAAGGGAAACGGTGGTGTCAGCACAGCTGAGGAATGTCACAATAGCTACACTTCGTCAATTATGATGATCTTCGGGGGATCTCCCGGAGCAATGCAGGGCAGGGTGTACTCCTAAGTGCTTCCTGAGGATAGGCGACTGAAAGCAGTGGCTGCAAGAGGACGACAGCCGTAGGCTCCGGGAGCGAGAGGAAAGGGGGGCGGAGGAAGAGAGGTACTTAGACCGGAGCTGGGAGAGCGGATGGGAGTCGCCAAGTTAGGAAAGAACAAGCAGAGGTGGGCAGGGGGTGGCATGGTGTGCAGCTTCGAAGGTGAGTCAAACACGGCCAGCCCGGGGGGCGGAGGCTGGGGACACCCTAGGTCCAGGAAGCGGAGGGGGCCGCGTGGTCTCGGCCGCAGGCCCGCTATAGTGCAGCCGAGACAAGCTCGCCTCCGGCGCCTGATCCCTGTTCGTCTTCTTATTGGGTCACATTTGTGATTGTGGCGATGGCAGGACCCAAGTGAAATTCATGGTGTCGGACTCGAGGAGGGCGTACCCCGCCTCCCAGCGCCACCGTCACGCCTGGTGGCCCTAACCGTCCACCCTCCCACCCCCTCGCGGAACTTCGGTGGCCATGGTTAGCAAGGTCAAGCCGCCGGGGCCGTGCTGGCCGCGGTCGCCGAGGGCCACCGCCGCTCCTCTCCCGGGCGAATCTCGGCTACTTTCCGAGGTCGCTTTCTGGCGGCCAGCTTCAAAGGAAAACGCACACGACACGTGCGAGCATGCCAATGACCCCCAACGAGAAAAACCCCACCGCACTCCAAGCCTTCCGAGGGGCGAAATCCATGGCCTCCTGTTGCCAGTCGCCCGGCGCGGGGAGCGGACGAGCCCGGCGGCCAGACAGAAGCCAGAGCGAGGAAGCCAACCTTCGGGGGCCCCCGTCCTCGCCCAGCTCCGCTGACCCTTCCACCAAGCCGCCCGCCCAGAGAAAGGAGCCGGAGAGACGCCGGTGCAGACGAGCCTCGGTCAGCCGGGGAGGGGGAGGTGGGCAGAAGGGAGGCTTCGGGGAGCACAGCTGTCCCAGCCAGCAGCGAGGAGACGGTCTCTCCTTTCAGTCCCCCCACGCCCCGGCGACGAGGAAGGAAGACGCCCGGTCCAGCGAGGCTGCGTCCAGCTCCTGGGGAGGGACCGGGAACGCGGACAACGGAAGGGCAGCCTCGTGCTGCCTTCGCCTCACCACCCCCTCCTCGTGCCGGGCCCCCGCCGGAGCGAGCGCGCCGCCCGGGCCGGCGTGGGTCCCGAAGCCCTCCGCCTCCGTCTGCACGGGGCCGGGGTGGACCCGCGAGGGGCGGAGTGGGCGAGACCATTGCAAACCCTGGCGAGGGGGGGGCTGGCGGGAGGCGGGAGCGAGGGGCGGGGCCGGCTAACCTAGTCCAGATTTTCCTGTCCTTTTTAAAGCTCTGCTTTGGGAGGAACCCCGTTATCAAACTGGATGAGGAGAGGCTTTTTTTTTTTTTTTCTTTCTCTCCTTCTTGAAAGGGGAGGAGCGTGAGTAGGAGGGCGGGGTGGCAGGGGACGCGGCTTGCACCCCGGGATCAGACGGGAGTCGGGAGTTGCGCGGGGAGGGCGGGCGAGTCCCAGCGCCCGCTCTGAGGGTCGGCTTCCTCTCCCCCTCCCGCGAGGGCGGGGTGGTGCGTTCCGAGTTCCCAGGAGTTCGAGGCGGGCGGGTGCCGGGGGGAGGGGAGTGGCGGCGGCGGCAGCGGCGGCGGCGGCGGGCGGCTCCCGCCTGAGAACCTCGGCAGTGGCGTCGGCGACGGCGGAGTGGAGGCAGCCGCGAGCGCCCGGCTGAGTGTCACCCGGCGGCGACGGCGCAGGAGCTGGGAGTTCGGGACGCGCGCGCCGGACCTGCCGCCGCCGCCCAGAGCCTGAAGCGCCGGGGCTAGGGGAGCCGGGGGGCGGGCGGGCCAGCGAGCGGGCCGGGGGGAGGGTGGGGGATGGCGCGGACCCCAGGGCCGGCCCCGCTGTGTCCCGGAGGCGGCAAAGCACAACTTTCCTCCGCTGCTCCCCCCGGGGCCGGGCTGCTGCTGCCGCCCCCGACGCCGCCGCCGCTGCTGCTGCTGCTCTTCCCGCTGCTGCTCTTCTCCCGGCTCTGTGGTAGGTGACGCTCGGCGGCCGGCGCGGGCTGGGGAGGCGCGGCCGGGGGTCCCGGCGCTGCGGCCGGCCGGCGGGGCGGTTGTGTTCGGCGGTTGGCTGCGCGAGCGAGTGCCGCGGACTTTGGCTGGAAACTTTTCGCCGCGCCCGGGGCGAGGCCGGCGCAGGGCCAGGCCGGCGAGTGCGACGCCCGCGGCGGCGCGGGTGGCCGGGGGTCGGCGACACTTCGGGCGCGGGGCTCCTCCGGGGGTGCTCGGGGGACCGTTACTTCCTCGCTTTCTCGCGGAGCTAGAGCGGAGAGCGCGGACTTCTGGGCTGGGGCGAAGGTGCCGGGATGCAGTTTGGATGCCTCCTTTTCCGCCCCTGTCTGGGAAACTTGAGCTGGGAGCCCAGAAACCCTAGAGCCCGGAGCCCGGTGGAATGAAGCCCTGGGGTCCACCCTTCGTGGCCTTCCACCCTGGGGAAGGCACCATCTTAGCCCACCCTGCCGCAGTATTCCCTACAGCCCTTCGGCCCGGTTCTGCCTTGGCAGCCTCCGGGTCTCTAAACGGAGCCGGTCTCTGCCTTCCCGTTTGTGGGACGTCTCTCCCTCCGTCCAGGCTCCTTTTAGCAAACCGTGTTGGTCCCCAGGAACCAGATTTACGTGTTAAATTCTTGATTGCATCTACTGTGTCCGGGTGGATCCCCCATGTCTGTTTTCCAAGCCCTTGCCGTGCTACGGTTTCTCTGTGTCACATTTTGGAGCTACTTTCTTTGCAAGTTTCATTCCCAGATAGCAGAGACTGGAGGCCTACTTGTTAAAAAAAAATAAAAATAAATAAAAAAAATCTGCCTTTCCTGCAAGAGAAATAGACATCAGTGATAATTAATGGAAGGTGGTGATTTGGGAAAAAAAGGCCATCAGCCTTCGGAAACGAGCTGTAAATATCTTAAATGGGATCAAAACACTGCAGATAGTTATTCATTCAAGGGCTCTTGTTGAGGAAGGCGAAAGGGGCAGAAGTTAACACTTGGCTCATGAAATCCTAAAGTTTTACTAGAATTTAATAAAAGGAGGGGTGTGTGCGAATTTCTTGGCTAGTATGACTTAGTGTGTTAGAGATAGGTGAGTCCAGGTATTTGGTTATGGGAGAGGCAAACTTGGGATGAGATTGAGTGCCCCTTATCGGCTGAGAATTTCCACTACCAGTTCACCACCACGTTTCCAAGCAGTACTGTGATGAAAGTTTCTGATTTATACAGAGTATAATATAATAAATGGCATGTTTTATAATATACACTGTTTCTGCCTCCATGATCCCTAGGAGTTTTGGTGCCAAGGCAAAGTTCTTATTGCTGTTATCTCTTAAAATTGATGCAAGCCTCTAGTGTGTGCTGTGCTTTTCCAGGATTGTGGATGCTCCTTGCGGTTGGGTTCCAGCAGACTTGGTGGGGGTGTTAACAGTTTACTATCCTGACTTAGTTTATGGTAAGAACTGAGAGAATACCGGTGTAGAGAGGCAGATCTAGTTAGAAAAAGCCTTGTGGAAGACTTAGGGTAGGTTATATGTACAGCTGATACAGTAGAATTCGCGTAATAGTTTGACAATAGTTGTGCAAAGGAATTGTTGATGACTTTTTGAAGGGACATGTTGGTATTCACATGGAAGAAGGAAAGAGATTGTATACAAAAAGACTTTAATCATGCGCCACTGGAAGGGCTTGGTATTTTATTTTGGAGCCCTGACACTTAAGCGGTGTAGGCAGATGGACTGATTAAGAGGAGGTGTAAATTGAAGTTTTTAGGGTCAACTCTGCTTTTAGTTGTAGAGATAGATACTAGCTTTGTGTTACTGCGCAGTGCTCTTTTAAAGAGATTCCTTTTTTGGTTCATAGTGTTATAACACCCTAATTTGTGAACTCTTTTGACAAGTTGTTTCCATCAATGTTTATTTTAGAATTCAGCCTTTGAATAGGGCACAGTTGTTGAGACTTACTGATGCTTAATAAGTATGGAAACAGAATTTTCTTTATGTAAGCTGCTTGTTGATCCAGCAACTTGTTGATCAAACTTCTGATGTTAGTAATACTAGCATTCATAGACTTCCTACAGCGTTTGGCATAAAGTTTTGTTTGACTGAGTGGACCCAGATTTAGAATTAAAAGATTTTTAGGCTTAAAAATATAGACTATCTGATCATTCTGTTTAACACAGAATACTTTGCTTAGTTTTACCAAATACAGTTGTTTTCTTTTTTGCTGCTTTGATATGCTGTTTACATTTAACATAACCTTAGCTATGCTAAACTTTATCCTATCAATTTGTTGAAAAAAAAAATCCCTCACAATTGGTAGACCTCATGTTCTGAAAGTTCTGAAAAAAATTTATGCAGATGTGCTGCATTAGTTGGTTTTGGGAAGGTGCACATTTTGTTATTTGAAAAACTGAAGTCTTTAAGTATTTCACAGGTTGACAGACTTACAAGTATTTTGTTTGTTTTTAAGTCTAAAAAATTCCTAGGTATAAAGGTCAAGTGGACTAGGTTTACAACATCTGACTTGATAAGCTTCATTTACTTAATTCTGGAATCCCATATTTTTTATGATGACAACAAATTCACAAATTTATCTCACTTTTCCTTCCTGCTTTTTTTCTCTTGTGAGGTTGAGAATATTAGCAGAGGTATGTCATTGGTGAGAACTGACCTTCGTAGGGCCTCTTTTGACTGGGATTCTAGCCTCTCCTTTTTAAGCAAGGTTTATCTTAAGATGGAAGTTTATAAGATGGCAAAACATCATACATGATGTGGATCTTTTAAAAGCACTTTGATTATTTTCTATACATTTTATAAGCAGTTGGACCTACAACACATGAATAAAGCAGAAACCTGGCTTCAAGGTGCTTTCAGAGTTGTCTTGAGATTGGTGTTTATGGTAGAGATAAATATGGAGGTGCTGTGGGGTTGCCCAGAAGAGGGAAACCTAAGCCATACACAATGTGGAGTACAAAACAAAAAAAATCACTTTTTATAATTCTTCGAGTATGTCTTTATTGAAATTAGGTGTTCTATTAGTGCTATAATCTCTCTGGTTCTCTTGCTCTCTTTCTCTGCAGTTTATGATTCAGTTCCTAAAGAGGCAGCTTGATTCTGAAAAAAGACAGCAACTAACTGAATCAGTGGCAGGTTATTTAACCACAGAAACTTAAAGTTTCATGTCACTTAGAAAAGAATAATATTATCTTGCTAATAATGTGAGTATTAAATGATGAAAGAATAAAATAAAGCACTTAGAGTGCTTAAGTAGCATTCAGATATTAGCATTTATTACATTGCATAGCTCAAGTCCCTCCCACTTAGCTATTGGTGATTAAATTCTGTTCTTATGTTGTAAACAGTTGAGTTTTCAAGTTAATTAACTTTCTGTATTTGCACTTGACATCTTTTTCCCCACCAAAGATTTATTTATTTAATTGAAAGGGAGAGTTAGAGAGAGACACACACAGAGAAAGAGAGATCCTCCATCCACTGGTTCACTTCCCAAATTGCTGCAATAGGCAGAGCTGGTTCACAATAAAGCCTGGAGCCAGGAGCCCCTTCCAGGTCTCCCATGTGGGTGCAGGGGCCCAAGGACTTGGGCCATCCTGCACTGTCTTCCCAGCACATTAACAGGGAGCTGGACCGGTGCCCACATGGGATGCCAGTGTGTAGGCACGGGCTTCAACCGCTATACCACAGAGCTAGCCCCTGCACTTTACATCTTCATATTCAATGGATAGCCTAATCAGTAGTCTTTAACTATTTGTTAATTTTGCTGTAGATAAATATGTAAATGACAGATTTTCAGAGTATTAGAATATAGTCAGATTAACAGTTGTGTAAGCTGTAGAACCTAGTTGAATCTTCCCTCAGTGATGACAAATGCATTTTACAATTTGGCATAGGTCACTTAGAATGTTATTGATTACATTGGCAAAGTGGGGTGAGGGAGTGGAGTCCCAGTTTAGCTTCCATTTGACAAGTTCTTGATAGTATCAACTTGAGGCCTATAATACACATTGCCCATATGAGTCTTTCTACATCTTAAAAGATAACTTGCTGGTAAGTAAACCAAATTTAGAATCTACCAGAAATATCAAATCTTCCCTTCTTGCAATAAGCTACATTTTTGTAAATAGGAACTAGAACTCCTAAACAATTATGAGTATAGGTGTGCATGTATTATATTTATTGTTTTACCTTATGTTACTTATACAGGCTGAGTATCCCTTATCTGAAATACTTGTGACCATTTTTCTGATTTTTGTAATATTTTCATGTTGAGTTACCTGGGGATGGGACTCATGTCTAAACACAAAATTCGTTTGTGTTTATAACACCTTATACAACATAGCCAAAGTGCAATTTTTTAAAAAGATTTTATTTATTTGACAGGTAGAGTTACAGAGAGAGGGAGAGACAGAGAGAAAGGTCTTCTGTCTGCTGGTTCACTCCCCAAATGGCTGCAACGACTGAACTGGGCTGAAGCCGGGAGCCAGGAGTTTGTTGAGTTTTGGGGTTCAAGCACTTGGACCTTCTTCCACTGCTTTCCCAAGGTCATAACAAAGAGCTGAATGGAAAGAGGAGCAGCCGGGACACTATCTGGTGCCCAAATGGGATGCCGAGGCCATAGGCAGAGGCTTAACCTACTATGCCATGGTGCTGGCCCCCCAAAATGTAATTTTATACAGTATTTTAAATAATATTGTGCATGAAACAAAATTTCATGATGCGGAATTTTCTATTTATTGACATAATGTTGGTGCTCAAAAAGTTTCAGATTTTGGTTTTTGGATTAAGGATGCTCAACTTCTACTAACATATATATTTATAATTTAGTGACTCAAACACTAGTGTACATTTTCTGTATGTATAGTTATAGAAAAAAGCTTAACATTATTGCCAGTTTTCTGAAACTTGCTGAAAAGAAGCTGGCTGTGATACCCTTGTTAAAAAAAATTAAAGATTACTTTGATGTTCTGTAATTTACTCATTAAAATTCATAAATATTATATTGCTATAAGATAGGCTGTAATCAAAAGCTTCCTAAAAATTGACAACAAAGTAGTATATGGTTTGCAAAAGATGAAACATTTAGTTAATAATTACTATTAATATGTAAGAGTAAAATCCAATAACCCTTGAATCAGTAATATAATTTTTTTTAAAGATTTATTTTATTTATTTGAAAGAGTTACAGAGAGAGGTAGAGACAGAGAGAGAGACATCTTCCATCCGCTGGCTCACTCTGGCAACGGCCAGAGTTGAGCTGATCCGAAGCCAGGAGCTTCTTCCGGGTCTCCCCTGTGGATGCAGGGGCCCAAGCACTTGGGCCATCTTCTACTGCTTTCCCAGGCCATAGCAGAGAGCTGGATCAGAAGTAGAGCAGCCGGGTCTTGAACCGCGCCCATATGGGATGCCTGCGCTTTAGGTCAGGGCTTTACCCCGCGGCACCATAGCACTGGCCCCAGTAATAGAATTTTAATGATAATTTTTGTTTGCTAAGCACAGATCCCCAAAATGTGAGCACCATTAATGTGTCATCCTTTTAATTACCACATATATTTTTGTCTAATATGTTAAATTTTTTGAACATATACCTTTTCTTGAATTCCATAAAAGTTAATATTTTTTTGATTGGCTCTGAAATAGTATTGTCATTATTTAAATGAAATTTGTTCTGAATCTTAAAGTTTTTTTCCGAATGGCTTACATAAAATGGGTAGGTAATCTATTTGAAATTATTATGGGGGTTGCCTTCAGTGAGTCTAGTTGTGTCTATATTGCAGGTACTGTAGATGTTTAGAAAGGATATTATATACATATATTGTGAATTTTATCTGTTTTCTCTAATATAGCATATAGGAATTTGTTGTTATTGCAAGCTAATGACTGCCTATCATCCTGTTAAGATGAGTAGGGTAGGTAGAGCTATTGTACCGTGAGTAATTCATAAAGTGGAACTTCATCTGTGTGTAAAAACATTCTAGCTCATAATTGGATTAATGGCTAAGAATTAACAGTATGCTTTTCACACACTTTAGATGATGATTTTGTAGGTTTAAGATACTAAGTTATATATATGACTCCAAACAGGGGAGGCTATATAATAGCTTTTTAGTTAAAAAATCCTTTATTTGATTTCCTTTAGGGGTCAAAATATCAGACTTGTTCATATCTTAAATAAATTGGCTATTGCACACAGTAGAAGCTTTTAGGCTCTCAGTCTAGGTTTCTTCAGAAGAAATAAAATAACAAAAAGGGTGGAGTTTATAAACATTCTCAGATAGCCAGAATCAGCAAAAGTAGGCTGTATATGTGGATTCTAATCATAATTACTAGGGAATCTTTTTCAGAATAACATGATCAGACCCTCTTATGAATTTGCTGGATAAACAAGTTAAAAGAGGTATTGAGACATTGTTATTTTGAGAGATATCTTTAGATGATTCTCTATTCTCCTGCCCAGAACTAATCATTGTAGCATATTTATTTATGATTTAACCACATGTGATATACTCCACTCTTGTTCACTATTTGTATACCCACGTGCTTGATATGTAGAAGACATTCACGTTTCTTTATTTCAGAAGACTTTAACAGCATATTCAAGCTTAGCCTAAATAGCACCATCCAGTAGAAATATGTGAGCCAGGTAGTTTTGAGTTTTTCTTGATGCCACATGAAGAAAAAATAGTGAAATTTGTCTTAATGTATTTTACTTAACACAGAATGCTTCAGCATTCAGTTGGTGTTTAAAATTGAGCTATTTTACATTCTGTTTTGTAGAAGTCTTTGAAATGCTGTGGGCTTTTTACGTTTACAGATCCTTTCAATTTGGACTAGCTTCATTTGGTGGTCATGGCTACCACTTTGGACAGTGTAGGTCTAAACTGTTCATTGTCTTTGATACAGGTTATATCCCTCTTCAGTTCTTGTTTTTAAGGCCTAGAATGACGTTGCTATGCTTTCCTACCTTGTCAGATTCTGGTGCTTCGTTTATATATTAATTTCTCTGTGAATGCCTCTCTTAGCACTTCTAGCATAAAGTGAGCATGCAGATTCATGCTTTTGGTTTTATTAGGTTTAGAGCAATGTGAAAATATTTTAGTAGAATATTCATCTTAAGATAAAATTTTGGAAGAAAGCACACCACAATTGAGTCCATTTTGGAATGAGAAAACTAATTGCTTACTGGGAAGTCACAATGTGCTTTAGTTTATTATTAGTGGTTTAAGCAATTAGTAAAACATCTCATTTCACTAGTTAAGTCGTTTTTTGTGCTGTGCCTACTGTTTTATAGAAGCTATGTTGTGCATAACACACTACATAGGAGATATCTCTTCAAAGAGGTTTGTGCTTTTTATATTATTTGTATCTTGTAATCACACATCAAGAAGTTCATGAAAAATCTTGCATGAATTTCCAAGTATTTTTGCACCAAAATAAAGTTGTCTTTTAACTTTATTTTCCACCAA
This sequence comes from Sylvilagus floridanus, assembly GCA_949820135.1. Lineage (NCBI taxonomy): Eukaryota > Metazoa > Chordata > Mammalia > Lagomorpha > Leporidae > Sylvilagus > Sylvilagus floridanus. The sequence continues at coordinate 64,533,375 of OX463244.1, forward strand.
CATGTTGATGTATAACCTCTTGAAGTTGAGATATTAATTAGAAAATGTTGATAGGCCTGAAAATGTTGATATTAACTAGAAAATGTTGATGAGATAGTTCACTAACTTTCCTTAAAAAGGAATCTTTTTTCTCTTCTCCCTTTAATCTCTGTTGTCTTTTCCATTTTGAACCTGAGATGGCTATAAAATTGACCTTGTAGGAATACCACAAGACTTCCTCTTTGATATCAACTGTGTATTACTTACCCAAGAATGCATGTAGTTTAAACAGCTTCTGTGGAAAATATCTGACGTTATGTATGACACCTCTCTCTCTCTGGGTTTGAGTTTTAGGAATATAGTGCATAAATTTAAGATAGCTAGTGTACTTGGTAATGGGAAAATGTGCCAGTGATGCTGTTGGGAAGGACATGAAAAAACGTAGGGACCAATATCAAACTAAGTGCACAAAACTGGGACTCCACTTTGGTATTTGAAAACACGGTATGAGTGCTTGACTTGTAATTGCTTCAGTTCACAAGAGTAACAGAGATATTAATAAAACATTAGTATTGGTTAACTGTGGTAAGATCCAGTTCATGTAGTAAATGTTTGTTTCCCATGATAGACATGATTGTGATTACTCAAATATTTTAGGTCATAGTTTTTGAAGACTGTTAAGATTTCTGATTCAGTTATAGCTACCATAGGCTAGATTAAGGTTTATATCACAAATTCTTGTCATTATGGGTGCAGACCCTTTATTAATTTGATTTAGATTAAAGATAATCATTCATGACTGTAAATTCCACTTAAGACCATAAAATGCCTAGTTTTAAAACCTGCTTATGGAGACTTAGTTCCTTTACTTTAATTGCAAAATTAAAAATTTCTGCTCAGTTTCTTTGATTATATGGATAATAGTTTTATCCTCAGTTAAAGGCACAGGGCCAGGAATCACCATTATTTACTAAACTATGAGTCTGCTTATTTTAATCACTGCAGCAGTGACTTCAGTTTTGCTTGTTAAACATTTGTGGCATAGTGAGCAAAGCTGCCTCCTGAAATGCTAGCATCCCATATGGGCACTGGGTCAAGTTCTCAATGCTCTGCTTCTAATCCAGCTTCCTGCTAATAGCCTGGGGAAGGCATTGGAAAAGGGTTACCTGCTTGGGACTCTGCTGTCCCTGTGGACCATATGAAGCTACTGGCTCCTGGCTTTGTCCTGGCCAAGCTCCAGCTGTTGTGGCCATCTGGGAAGGATCTCTCTCTGTCCCTCCTTCTCCCTCTCTGTAATTTTGCCTTTCAAACAAATAAATAAGTTTTAGAAAAATAAAAAAAAAACCTAAAGGAAGTAAAAAAAATTACTAGCCTCTTGGTTAAGACACCTACATCCCACATGGGAGTGTTTAAGTTTGATTCCTGGCTCTGGTTCTTGCTTCCAGCTTCTCACCACCATAGAGATGCAACAGTGAGGCTCAGATAACTGAATTCTTTTCACATTCTTGGGAACCTAGTTTCAGCCCTGGCTGTTGCATGTGTTTGAGGCGTGAACCAGGGGTTAAAAGCTCTGTGTCTCTTCCTTTCTCTTTAAAAAGTAAATAAAATGTATGATCATCTTGATGGTGCAGTTTGTCTGCCTAGAGCCTATTAAAATCAGAGTGAACTTTAAAGATTTATTTTATTTATTTGACAGTTACAGAGAGGTAGAAACAGAGAGAGAGAGAGGTCTTCCATCTGCTGGTTCACTCCCCAAATGGCCACAACGGCAGGAGCTATGCTGGTCTGAAGCCCGGAACCAGGAGCTGCTTCTGGGTCTCCCACGCAAGTGCAGGGGCCCAAGGACCTGGGCCATCCTCTACTGCTTTCCCAGGCCACAGTAGAGAGCTGTATCGGAAAAGGAGTAGCTGGGACTAGAACCGGCACCCATATGGGATGCTTCAGGCCAGGGCTTTAACCTGCTATGCCACAGCTCCGGCCCCCTGAGTGAACTTTAATACTGAAGGTACAGTAAGGAATTGTTACTGTTCAAGTTTGAAGTTTGTTTTATGATAGCTCAATGTTGAAGAATTCATAGGGTTTTCTTTTTCCTTTTAAATTTGGTATAGACCCTACTGTTGACTGATTTTGAATAATAAAAAGATATTGTCAAATCTTGAATTACCATTAATATTGATGACAGATATTCTTTCTTAGCAGGAAATAAGATGATTGACAATCATTTTTGTAATCAAGAAACTGAAATTAGGGAATACTTTTATAGTTTTTAATGAGAAAACATTTTCAACTTTTAAATTCTTAATGGAATCAGCAAGTGTAGTGGCTATTTTGATGCCACACATTGTCAAACTTACTTTCCATGTATATACAAAATGATCTGGTTATTGACACATTATTTTCATCATAGTTGATGGTGAAAATGTTTAAACTTATGTATAGCTGCTGAAATTGTGTTCCTAAAATCTCTTGTCCTTGAAAAGCTTTAATCCTGACAGCATCTGTTAAAATATTAAAGCAAATCCGAAGTTGTCTAAGAAAAATATTTTTGTTGCTTTGCTGCCCTCTAGAGTCATCTAGAATAGTCACCCTAGATTTTTTCCCATCAGATGATTAAAATATTTCTTTGACTTCTGCACCTTAAGTTTCAGGAATAAGTTGAGTAATATTTATTGTAAACTTTACTCACAACAGTTGATCTACACCTGCAAAAAATAAAAGGCTTAAAGATTGGGATAGTTTGGGGTCTACTGAATATTGATAAAGAATCAGGTGACAGGGCACCAACCTGGTATGTGCTGCAAAGTATAGAGAGAGGATTTTACAGTGGGATAAGGCAGAGTGTCTGCTCTCTAGCTTATAAACCCATTATTAAGACCAATTGCATGGTAGAAAATGTTTGTTTATAAAGGTAAACATATATATCTATATGCCATTTGTAACAGTATACCAAGTGATATGATACATCTTTAAAAAAGATCAGTAAGGTCTGGAAGAGTCAAGGAATACTAATAAGAGATGAAACTTTTGATTTATGTTTTAAAGAGTATATAGAGTTCAAACAACAAAAACAGTTATTTCAAACAGGGAAGAAGGACTGTTCAAAACACAAAACATCTTTCACACATCAGGAACTCTGCTAGGCTTCTTTGAGTTTTTGCTAAAAAATGAAAACTAATGGTCAAGGAGATGAAGAATTAGAAGAGTCATTCTCTCTCTGTCCTTCAATGCCACTATTCCCTAACTCTTATCCATATGTATATGTCTTATTTTTTTAAGATTTATTTATTTATTGGAAAGTCAGAGTTACACAAAAAGAGAAGAAGAGAAAGAGAGAGAGAGAGAGAGAGGTCTTCCATCCGCTGTTTTACTCCTCAGTTAGCCACAATGGCTGGAGCTGTGCCGGTCCAAAACCAGGAGCCAGGAGCTTCCTCCTGGTCTTCCCATGCTGGTGCAGGGATCCAAGGAGTTGGACCATCTTCTACTGCTTTCCCAGGCCATAGCAGAGAGCTGGATCAGAAGTGGAGCAGCCGGGTCTCGAACCGGCGTCCATGTGTAATTGTTATGAAAATTCAATTGGCATTAACTACATTACAGATACAAGTAAGAGCAATGCAAGGGAAAATAAATTGTCTTATGTTAGAAATATAAACAGTGTTGTGGAATTGTAGGAGTGGTTTAACTGGGAATGAAAGAATACTTAAAGAGGAGCTAATTTTCTAGCTGAGTCTTGAAGGAAGAGTTTAGATTTCCACTTGTGAGAGAAGGTCAATGAAAAAGAGGGAGACTGGCATTGTGTAGTGGGTAAAGCCACTACTGGCATCCCATGTACATGCTGGTTCAAGTCCTGGATGCTCCACTTCTGATCTAGCTTCTTGCTTATGGCCTACAAAAAAAAAGAATATGGCCCAAGTCCTTAAGCCCCTACCACCCATGTAGGAGGAGACCAGAAGAAGCTCCTGGCTCCTTGTTTCTGCCAGCCAGGGCATTGTTGCCACCTGGGGAGTGAACTAGTGGATGGGAGATTCTCTCTCTCTCTTTCTCTTCCTCTTCCTCTTTTTCTGTAACTCTGCCTTTCAAATAAATAAATAAATCTTTTTTAAAAAAAGAAAAAGGGTATTGCAAATGAAGATACCACTGGATGAAGACTCTAGAAAGAATTAGTGGGTCAGACATGATCTTTATGGAAGAAAGTCTTAGATTTTTCAAAATACTTAAACCCTATTGGGAACAGTGAGGAGCTTTGAAGTCAGATAACAATTAACTCTGATTTGGGAATATTATATAGCTTTGGCAGCAATGTAAAAGATATAATGGAACTATGAGACAAATGAAGGGAAACCATTGCAGTGGTCCATGGAAAGAGCATCATAGAGATAGATAGTAGTTTTGGTAGAGGGCCTTGAAGGGAGGAATGGATCTGAGAAGTATGTGGTTTTTTGGGTATCGTGATGAATGAGGAAGGAGGAGTTAGATATGAACTAAGTTGAATTTTTCCCTTCAATGACTAGGAAAGAATGGTGAAAAGATTGGTTACTTTAGTCAGTTGAGTAATTTTCTGAGATGCTTTAATTGTTGTGCCTCTGGGGCATATTTTTGAACTGTAGTTGGAAATTTGCTGAGAGTAAGAATCAGGATATGAAATTGGGCATTAACAGAATTAAGGTATTTGGATTGGGTGAATTGTAAGAGAGAAGGGGGCACACTGGGAGGAGAAAGAGAGGGAAAAGGAAAGGGAAAGGAAGAGGGGAGAGGGTGAGGAAAAGTTTAAGACCGAAGTATTGATTGAATAAATTATCAATGGAAGGGAAGAAGGAGAGTGATAATTTAGAAAAAAATTCTTGATAGACACATTTAGTAGTTAGGAGGGCATTGTGATACTTCATTCTCTAATGATTTAATTGACACATTTTGAAAATAAGTGAGCATGGTGTGATATTGAAACTTAGACTAGAACCTTTGGGAAAAAATGGAATAAAACATCAATTAAGAATGAATGAAATGAGTCAGCATTGAAGGTGTGAGTTTTCATAAAATAAACTTAGGAAATGTAATTGATGATGTTAGATTGGTAATATGTTTATGTTGGTTGCTTTTAATATTTAAATGATCATTAAATGTACTGTAGATTATTTAGCTAGTGTAAAAGAATAATATATAGACATCTAGCTAATGAATAAAAATGTGTTCCTGGGAACAAGTTATTATAAATATTGAAGGGAGTGAAACTCGAGTGAAGCTACTGAGTACCTTTTGAATATGATGTAATAAGATATCTGAACGTTGAGAAGAAACAGTTTAAGGAAAGTGATATTTCAGAAATACTGATTTATCATAAGCCAGGTGTTCTAGATGTAGCATTATTCCTTAATTAGGATAGTAATAAGTGGAAACTGAAGGGAAAGATTTAATAATAAGAGATTTTTGAAAGTCATAATAATACTTTCTTATGGTCCCAGGATATGAGGAGTGGGAAAAAATGAATAAATTAAAGGTTTTGTATTGGACAGATGGGAATGAACAGTGTAAATATTACTGAATGCTAATGCAGATAACAGGTATTAGAAGAAAAGTTGTGTTTTCTAGGATTGCCATAATAAAGTACTAAAAACAACATGGATTAAAACAACACACATTTATTCTGTTGCAGATCTGGAGCTCTAGAAGTCTGAAATCAAGGTGTCAGCAGGGCCATGTTTCCTCTGAAGCTCTGGATAGATTCCTTCCTTGCCTCTTCCTAATTTCTGGTTGTGGCTGTCAAACCTTGGTTTGTCTTGCAACTGCATCACTACAGTATCTGCCTTTGTTGTCACATGACATATGTAAAATGAGATGACAGTCTCATTGGATTAAGGACCCAGCCTACTCCAGTATCATCTCATTTTAGATTGCAGCTTAATTAATCTACAGAGTCAGTTTCTGAATAAGGTCACTTTCACAGGTACTAGGAGTTACAACTCCAAGGTATCTTTTTAAGGGACACAATTTAACTGGGAACAAAAGGGTGATGATTGTGTTTAAAATGTAAACTGTGAGATTTTAGGCTCAGTTCATGTCAAATTCTAGGTAAGTACAGTATTTAGAAGACAAAAGATATGAATTTTTTTCTTTAAGATTTATTTATTTTACTTCAAAGAGTTACACAGAGAGGGAAGGAGAGGCAGAGAGAGGGAGGTCTTCCATTTGCTGTTTCACTCCCCGATTGGCCGCAATGGCCGGAGCTGTGCTGATCGGAAACCAGGAGCTTCTTCTGAGTCTCCCAGGCAGGTACAGGGGCCCAAGCACTTAGGCCATCTTCTACTGCTTTCCCAGCCATAGCAGATAGCCAGATTGGAAGTGGAGCAGCCGGCACTTGAACTGGCGCCCACACGGAATGCTGGCACTGCAGGTGGCGGCTTTACCCACTGTGCCACAGCTCCGGCCCCAAGATATGAATTGTTTTGAACAAGACTTGAGTCAGATTCATGAAATATTAAAACTTTATTGGCATACATACAAACATTTTAAGTATTTGCCCTGCTGGATAAACTATTACAGAATGAGCATATCCATGAAACCATGGCCCTGGTCAACAAATAAAACATTGCTAGCACTCCAGAAGTTCCTCTTACACTCTTTCTCAATCACAAATCCTCTGTGTTTTCCAAAAATAACCATAGTTCTATCTTCTAACACCATAAAATAGTTTTACCTGTTATTTCTTTTAGCTTTAATGCCTCTTTTTGACATTGTAAGATTCATCTATGTTGTTGTATTTAAAAGTTTTTTTTATGATTATACAGTATTTGATTCCATGACTGTTCCATAATTCATCAGTTTTAATATTGGACAAACCTGTGCATTGTTTTCATTTTGAAGCTTTTATTAATAGTTCTGCTGTGAACATCATTGTACTTCTATTTGGCAATATAGTTGCTGGTTCATATTATATGTGTTTTTGTTGAAACAGTTTTCTAAAGTATTTTATTATTTATATTCCCACCAATAGTATATTAAGAACTAGCTGCTCTACATCCACAACAGCCCTTTGTAATACCAGTATTTTTTCTTTTATCAATGTGTAATGGTATAACATTGTGACTTTAATTTATATTCCAGTAATGATTGAGATTTTAGGAATATGGGCAATTTGAATATCCTCCTTAGTAAGTGCCTGTTCATTCTCCCCCCTTTTTATGCAGATAGGTTGTCTTTTGTCTTTTTTTTTTTGGATTTACAGTTGTTGTATATGTATGCCAGGTATGAACCCTTTGCTAGTTGTGTGTATTAAAAGTATCTCCTCCCATTTTGGCCTTTTCACTCTGTTAATGGTGTCTGTTTAATGGAAGTTTCATAATAGCTATCCTCATGGTCAAAAGTCTTTTTATAATTATTTATGTCTTATTTACAAAATTTTGCTGTACATCATCATGAAAGTTTTACCCTTGGAAGTTTTATTGTTTTGTCCTGTCTATGATATATCTGGATGTTTATGCATTAATTATGCAAGTTAAGGTCTATATATTTTTTCTCAATTTACTATCCAGTCAATCATCACCATTTATGGAAAGGGCCTTCTGCTGTGCAGTACTGCCTTTAGAGTAAATCCAGTAACCATATGTTCCTGGGTTTGCTTTTAACTCTGTTCTGTTGGTTCATTTTTTAATTTTTGCAAAAATATCATAACATCTCATAGCTTTGTAATTTTCTTGATAGTAGATAAGAGCAGGCTCATTCACCTATTTATTTGTTCAGGTTTATCTGGCTTATGTCGTTTTCCTTTCCTTATAAACTTTAGTAGCGGTTTATCAGTTTTATTGGACCTGCATGAAATCTGTGTGGATTAATTTGGGGCTAAGTTGATGTCTTTGGTAATACCAACTCTTCTGATTCATGAACCTGGTTTCTCTCTCTGTTGCAGTTCTCTTTAGATTAAGATTTTTTTTTGTATGTAAATGTCCTATGCTCACATTTTATCTGAATTATTTGAATTAAAGATTTGTTGCAAGTTATTTGATTTTTTGATGTTATTGAAAAAGGTATTTATAGGGCAGGCACCATGGCTCACTAGGTTAATCTCCACCTGCAGCGGGAGTACAGTGGAGGATGGCCCAGGTGATTGGGTGCCTGCACCCATGTGGGAGACCAAGAAAAAGCACCTGGCTCCTTGCTTCGGATCAGAGTAGCTCTGACTGTAGTGGCCATTTAGGGGGTGAGCCAATGGAAGGAAGATCTTTCTCTCTGTCCCTCTCTCTCACCGTCTGTCTTTCAAATAAAAAAAAATGTATATATTAACATCCACGTTCTATACACACTTGAAAAGAATTGCATTTGTTGGGTGAAGTGTTCTTTCTCTCTGTATCAGTTTGATCAAGTTGGTTGCATTTTCATATTTTTCATCCTTTCAGATTTTTTTCTATAACAAATACTGAGAGGTGTACTAAAGTCATAGCATGATGTGGCTCTGTCTAATTTTCCTTGTAATTCTGTGAATTTTTGCTGTGTGGTTTGTGGTAAAGTGATGAGGTACAATCAAATTTGGAATCACTATATCTTTCTGGGATTGATTCTTTTATCATTATTAAGTGGCCATCTGTATTTTGCATTACTTCTAGTTTAAAGTCTACATTTTCTGGTTTTAGCATTGCCATATTAGGTTAACTGGCGAGCGTTTGCATATTATTTTTCACAACTTTTTCTTTTGACCTTTCTGTTTTCAACTTTAAGGAATGTCTCTTGTAAATAGCATATACTTTAAAAATTCATTCTGCTGGGCTTTATCTTTGATGTAGCACATTTAGTTATAATTAATTTTATATTTAATTTTATTACCTCACATTTCACTCTCTACTTTGCAAAAAGCTTTTTGTTTCATTCATTCATCCATTGCTTTCCTTTGTGTTATTTTTAATTCTATTCTACCCCGTCCCCTTATAAAATTGTTGGTTCTTTTACTATTCACTTTATGGCTACACTAGAGATTTCAAATTGTATCAACAATAGGATTAGCAAGGTAGACTTTAAGGTAAGAGGTAATGCTAGAGATCGGACATGGTAGTATGTGTGTGTGAGACTGGGGTGGGGGTGTTGGTTTCCAAGACTTCACCCAGATACCAAAATCTGTAAAAGCTTAAGTCCAGTTCATAAAAGAACATAGTGTTTATATATGGCCAACATTCAACTTCTTACATGCTTTAAATAATCTCTGTATTACTTATAATAACTCATACAACAAGCACCATGTAAATAGTAGCGATATACTGTCTTGATCAGGAAATAATGGCAAGAAAAAAATATCTATACATGTGGATGCGGTTTTTTCCTGAACATTACCAACCTGTAGTTGGTTGAATCTGCTGACGTGAAACCTGCAGTTAGGGAGTGCTGATTTTACATTCTCATATGTTATTTCCCAAACGGCATAGAAACTGTCAGACACTTTATTTTGCATTAATGCTGTTGTGTCTGTGTCTATCTTACAAGGCATTTTTATTGTCTTACACAGTAGGTGTTTATTTTTTCCCTTTTCTATTTTTTAAATTATTTGGCATCCTCATTTCTTTGTTTCTTCATTGCTGAGGTTTCTTTGTATCTGGACCCCTTTTCTTTTGTTTGAATGGTATTTGTATTTAGTGCAGATCTGTTGATTAAAATTTTGTGTGTATCAACTTAGTTTTTCCTTTTTAAAAATATATAATAGCTTTATTGCTGTAATTTGCATGCCATACAATTCACTGATTTAAATTATGTAATTTAGTCATTTTAATATAATCACAGAATTGTACAAACCGTCATTGTTGTCATTTTTATCACTCTCCCCACTAAAACAGTCATTTTCCATTTTACTTCACCTTTCCCAACACTAAACAATAAACTGATTTATTTTGTGACTTTATAGACTTACTTGTCACATTTCATATAAATGCCACCATGAAATACTGTGTCTGGTTTGTTTCTGTTAGTGTAATCTTTTCAAGGTTCATTCCATGTTGTAGCAAATATAAGTTCTTAATTTTTTATTGTAAATTTTACTGTAGTGTGGCTATACCATGTTTTATTATTTAGTTAACAATTGTTTGACATTAGGGTTATTTCTATTTTGGTCTATTATGTTTAATGCTTTAGTAAACATTGACATATACATACTTGTGTGATCATGTATATTTCACTTTGATACCTACTTTGAAGTGAAATTACAGGGTCTGTTGGTAACTGTCGTGCTAAATTGTTCTCCAAAGGGAATTCATTACATTCCCATCATTACAAAAGCCTTCTCCCATCCTTATAAAAGTACTTTATTTTTTTATCTGGTTCCGTCCTTAAATGCCCAAAACAGATGGGGCTGGGCCAGGCCTAAGAAGAAGGAGCTCGGGGCTGGCATTGCGACATAGTGTGTAAAGCTGCTGCCTGCAATGCCGGCATCCCATATGGGCTGGTCCTTGTCCTTCCTGCTCCATTTTCAATCCAGCTCCCTGCCAGTGGCCCAGGAAAAGCAGCGGAAAATGATACCCATGTGGGAGACCCGAAAGAAATTCCTAGCTCCTGGCTTCTGCCTGGCCTGGTCCTGGCCATCTGGTCATCTCGGGAGTGAACCAGTGGATGGAAGATCTCTCATGAGCTGTGAACTCAATCCATGTCTGCCACATGGAAGTCAGGTACCCAAATATTTGAGCAATCCCTGCTGCCTCCATTAGCAGTAAGTTGGAATTGGGAGCAGATTCAGTACTTGAACCCAGGTGCTGTGATATGGGGTGTTGGTATCCCAGCTATTTCTTAACTGCTAGGCAAAATGCCCACCCCATTTATCTTTTTGATTATAGCCATTTTAGTGGGTGTCAGGTGGTATAGCATTTGTTGCTTTGATTTTCATTTCCATGATGGCTAATGATGGATGAATTTTCATTTGCTGCTTTTTTTTTTTTTTGTATAAAGATTTATTTATTTGAAAAGCAGAGTTACAGAGAGGCAGAGGGAGGGAGAAAAGGAGAGAGGGGAGTGGGGAGAGAGAGAGAGGTAGGTCTTCCATCTGCTGGTTCACTCCCCAAACGGCTGCAGCGGCTAGAGCTGGGCTGATCCAAAGCTGGGAGCTTCTTCCTGGTCTCCCACACTGGTGCAGGGGCCAAAGGACTTGGGCCATCTTCCACTACTTTTCCAGGCCATAGCAGAGAGCAGGATTGCAAGTGGAGCAGCCAGAACTTGAGCTGGTGCCCATAAAGGATGCTGGCACTGCAGATAGCAGCTTTACCCACCATGACACAGAGCCAGCCCCTCGTTTGCTTGATCATCTGTATTTCTTCTTTGATGACATGTCTATTCAGATCCTTTACTCATGTTGTAGAGTTTTTTTTTTTTTTTCAGAGATAAGTACCTTAGGTATGTGATCTGCAAGTATTTTCCTTAAGTTTGTAGGTTTATTTTCACTTTTTTGATTTCTGTTTTAACACAAAAGTCTTTAATTTTTAGTTTTGATGAGTTCCAGTGCATTTCATTTTTTTATCCTTACTTGTTCTTTTGGTGTCATAACTGAGGCTTTGCTTAAATCAAGTTCCTTAAGAATTACTACTTTGTTTTCCTCTAGGACTTTTATGGTTTTAGCTCCTACATTTATAGTCCTGTCATTCATTTGATTGAATTTTTAATTTTGATGTCAGGGAGGGTTACAACTTTACTTTTTAAAAAATACGGGTATCCAATTATTGCAAAACTACTTGTTAAATAGATTATTCTTTCCCCATTGAATTGATTTGGTAGCCGTGTTAAAATTAACTGATCAGAAATTCTGGACATTCTGTACTATTGTTGAACCATATGTCTATCGAATGGTTTTTATTACTATCATACAGTTTTCATTATTGAAGATAATTTTGAAATTGGTAAGTGCTAGTCTTCTAAATTTGTTCTCTTTTTAAAGTTGTTTGGCTCTTAGTCCCATTAATTTCCACTTGAATTTGATAGAGATGATGTTGATCTGTAGATCAATTTGGAGATTGGAGATTTTAACATATTACATCTTACACATGAACATAGGATAACTTTCCGTTTATTTAAGGCTTTCTTTAATTTTTAACACTGTTATGTAATTTTCAGCATAAATTTTTGTACTTCTGTTAAATTTATTCACATTTGTTCATTTTGTTGCTATTGTTAGTATAATTGTCTTAATTTCATCTTCAGACTGTTCATTGCTAGTTTATAGGGATGGAATTAAGTTTTAGTATTGATTTTTGTATCTTTCAACCCTGATGAACTCTTCTATTAGTTCTCATAGCATTTTCTTCCTGCTATATCTTTTAGCACCATCTCCTAAGAAAGTATAACAACATGTTCACATTAGAGGAGAAATACTTAAATTCTGTTTATCACAGAGCATAAATAGAAGGGTCATTTAGAGCTGAGAAGTAGTAAGTGTGCAAGGCACACAGCTCCATGGTATAAAACGATTTAAAAGGAATTTTTGCACAAAATTAAGTATTACATGTTTTGTGGTGCTCTTTGACCAATTAAAATTAAAAAAAGTCTTCAGGCTTTTTCTAGAAGCTTTGAGTTTACAACATTTTAATGTAGATACTTGAAAGTGCATGAAATGTAGAAAAAACATAAATGGTTCTTTTTAAAATCTGTTAGCTATTTTTTCCCCTGTATGTCAATTTCATCTTTTACATTAAAAATGTATTTTCAGTTTATTTGAATTGAATGACAAACACACACACACACAGAGAGAGAGAGAGAGAGAGGGAGGGAGAGAGAGAGGGGGAGATCTTCCATCTGCTGATTCATTCTTCAAATGTCTGCAGTAGCCCAGGCTGGGCCATACTGAAGCCAAAAGCTTGGACTCAATGTGGGTTTCCTTTGTGGGTGTCAGGGACCCAGTACTTAAGCCATTATCTGCTGCCTAGGAGGGTGTATATTATCAGGAAGCTAGACTGAGAAGCAGAATCATGATTTGAACCCAGGGACTCTGATAAGGGAGGTGGGCATCCCAAATCGCCACCTAACTGCTGCACAAAATACCCACACTTATTAACCTGTTTTTTTGTGTCATAACTTGCATTGCCTTCTCACTTGTGTAAGGTAGTTATCCTGTAGATGGGGTCTCTGCTTTAAGAGTTCAAATTATAGTTACCATATTTCTTCTAATGTAAGTTACATATTAAAAATATATTATGACTCTATGTAACATTAAATATGAAGAAACAGACCTGGACTTCTGACTTTTCTATTACTTAGAATTTCTGTTATTTTATGCATATTGGCTTATTTTTATGCCTACTGGGCTTTTACACTTAGCAGTATTTTGCCCATAGGGTATTGCCCCCCCCCCCTTTAGACATCATAACTGTGAATATTTGAAATAGAAAATATAAATGGAAAATGTTAAGGTATTCCTATTTGTCATACCAGGTTTACTTTTTTATGTTGCTTTTTGTCTCTGTGCCATGTTTTTCTCAGTATTAATGAAGAGCTGTTTTGTGTTTTCTAGTTTAAAAGATCCATTGGAAAGTCCTTAAGAGTACTCTCAGATTCACTAATTCTCTGGGAGAACTTACAGGATTCAGCATATAGTCATAAACAAGACTCTTATTCATTATAAAAAAGGATACCAGATACAATCAGTGTAGGGGCAGGAGGCAAAGTCTGGGGAAAACTGGGCACAAGCTTCCAGAGGCCTCTACTAGAGTCAAACAGGATGCACTTAATTCCTCCAGAAATAGGTTGTGACAACACATGTGAATCGCGGCTAACCAGGGAAGCTCACTAGACTCAGCATGCAGAGTTTTTTTATTGGGAGGTGTTCGTTAAGGCACCCCTTGCCTACTAGCATATGCAAATTCTACATTCCCAGAAACAAGTGGTATTCAGTGTACACCATGTTTTTTGAGGAACAGTTTAGATTTTGTCAACTATTACTAACAACTAATAGTAGGAACCCCCCTAAAGGTCCCTGATGGGTGCCATGTACCGACCACCCTTGCAAGAAGCCCTTCCCAAGGATAGGATTTTAGGGTTACTAAATCAATGTAAAACTAACAGCTTTGGGTGATAACAGTGTGTCAGTGTAGCTTCCTCAAGTATAACAAATATGCCAGTCTGGCATAGGCTGCTGTTAGTAGGAAAGTGCTTGAGGGCAGGAAATATGGGGATACTCTGAATCTTTTATTCAGTTTTGCTGTGAATGAAAACACTAAAATATAAAGCTTTTTAAATAAAAGGAATACCTATACAGTAAAATGCTACAGAGCAGTACAAGAAATAAACTTACACATGCCACCACATGAATTTGAAAATACTTGTTCCAAAAGAAGTCACACAGAAAAGTACATATGGTAGGATTCCATTTACTTAGAACACTAGGAAGTGGAGCCACTTTATAGTGACAGAAAGCAGGTAACTGCTTACTTGGAGGGATACAAGAAGAGTTAGTGCTTTGAAGACATTCATGTAATTCTCATACATAATATCCTTCTATAATGAGCCAGGTAAAATTTTACATACACATGTATGAGGGGTCTTCAAAATGTGGAAAAATGTAAATTGTGCATGGATTTCAAAATAATTTAGCACCAAAATAAACTTGTCTTTTTTTTTTATAACGCTTTTATTTAAAGAATATAAATTTCCAAAATACAGCTTATAGATTACAATGGCTTCCCCCCCATAACTTCCCCCCCACCCGCAACCCTCCCCTTTCCCACTCCCTCTTCCCTTGCTTCACATCAATATTCATTTTCAATTCTTTTTATATACAGAAGATCAGTTTACTATATATTAAGTAAAGATTTCAACAGTTTGCCCTCACATAGCAACACAAAGTGAAAAATACTGTTGGAGTACTAGTTATAGTATTAATTCACAATGTATAACACATTAAGGACAGAGATCCTACATGATATATTTTTTTAAAAAATTGATTAATTTTCTAGGCAATTTCCAATTTAACACCATGATTTTTTTCATTTTTAATTATCTATATACAGAATATTGATTCAGTATATACTAAGTAAAGATTTTGTCAGTTTGCACCCACACAGAAACACAAAGTGTAAAATACTGTTTCAGTGCTAGTGATAGCATTACTTCACATTGGACAACACATTAAGGACAGATCCCACATGAGACGTAAGTACACAGTGACTCCTGAAGTTGATTTAACAATTTGACACTCTTGTTTGTGGCGTCAGTAATCTCCCTAGGCTCTAGTCATGAGTTGCCAAGGCTATGGAAGCCTTTAGGGTTTGCTGACTTCAATCTTATTCCAACAGGGTCATAGTCAAAGTGGAGGTTCTCTCCTCCCTTCAGAGAAAGGTACCTCCTTCTTTGATGGCCCCATTCATTCCACTGGGATCTCACTTGCAGAGATCTTTCATTTAGGTCTTCTTTTTTTTCCAGAGTGTCTTGGCTTTCCATGCCTAGAATATTCTCATGGGCTCTTGAGCCAGATCTGAATGCCTTAAGGGCTGATTCTGAGGCCAGAGTGCTGTTTAGGACATCTGCCATTCTATGAGTCTGCTGTGTTTCCTGCTTCCCATGTTGGATCATTCTCTCCCTTTTTGATTCTATCAGTTAGCATTAGCAGACACTAGTCTTGTTTGTGTGATCCCTTTGACTCTTAGACCTATCAGTGTGATCAATTGTGAACTGAAATTGATCACTTGGACTAGTGAGATGGCCTTGGTACATGCCACCTTGATGGGATTGTATTGGAATCCCCTGGCACAATTCTAACTACATCATTTGGGGCAGGTCCGATTGAGCATGTCCCAAATTGTACATCTCCTCCCTCTCTTATTCCCACTCTTATATTTCACAGGGATCACTTTTCAGTTAAAATTTAAACACCTAAGAATAATTGTGTGTTAATTACAGAGTTCAACCAATAGTACTAGAATAAAAAAATTACTAAAATGGATAAAGTATTACATTGTACAACAACAGTCAGAACAAGAGCTGATCAAGTTAATGTTTCTCATAGTGTCCATTTCGCTCCAATAGGTTTCACCTTTGGTGCTCCATTAGTTGTCACCGATCAGGGAGAACATATGATATTTGTCCCTTTGGGACTGGCTTAATTCACTCAGAATGATGTTTTCCAGATTCCTCCATCTTGTTGCAAATGACCGGATTTCATTGTTTTTGACTGCTGTATAGTATTCTATAGAGTACATGTCCCATAATTTCTTTATCCAAATGTATGCTTTGAATTCCCTGTGATCTTTTGCTGTGAGGTTCCCTTCGTTTATCTTCTTTCATGTTGATGGCTGTGTTTCTGTGTTTCTGTGTGTAATACATCTTTAAGTATCTTTTGCAGGGCTGGATGAGTGGCAACAAATTCTTTCAATTTTTGTTTGTTATGAAAGGTCTTTATTTCACCTTCATTCACAAATGAGAGCTTGGCAGGATATAATATTCTGGGCTGGCAGTTTTTCTCTCTAAGTACCTGGGCTATGTCTCGCCATTCCCTTCTAGCTTGTAGAGTTTCTGTTGAGAAATCTGCCGTGAGTCTAATTGGAGATCCTCTGAGAGTAATCTGACTTTTCTCTCTTGCACATTTTAGGATCTTTTCTTTCTGTTTCACTGTGGTGAGTTTAATTACAACATGTCGTGATGAGGATCTCTTTTGGTCATGTGTCCTAGGGGTTCTATGAGCTTCCTGTACTAGGATGTCTCTGTCCTCCTCCAAAACTGGGAAATTTTCTGCTATTATCTCACTAAAAAGGCATTCTAATCCTTTCTCCCTCTCCATGCCTTCAGGAACTCCTAGAACTCGAATGTTGGGTTTTTTAATAGTATCCTGTAGATTCCCAACAATATTTTTTAGATTTCTAATTTCCTCTTCTTTTCTTTGGTTTGACTGTATAGTTTCCTGTGCTCTGTCTTCTAAGTCCGATATTCTCTCTTCTGCCTCACCCATTCTGTTTTTAAGGCTCTCTAATGTGTTTTTCATTTGATCTATTGAATTCTTCACTTCATTATGATTTCTCGTCACTATCACAGTTTCATGTTCTACTAGTTGTTTCATTTCAGCTTGATTTCTCCTTAATATTTCATTTTCACGACAGAGATTTTCTACCTTGTCCATTAAGGATTTCTGTAGTTCAAGAATTTGTTTTTGAGTACTTCTTAGTGTTCTTATCAATTTTTTGAGATCTGCTTCTTGTATTTCTTCAATCTCATCATCTTCGTAATCTTGAATTGGGGTGTCTTTTTCATTTGGGGATGCCATAGCGTCTTCCTTGTTCTTATTACCTCGGTTTTTGCGTTTGTTGTTTGGCATATTGGTTTCTTCACTGTGGTGTTTTTTTCTTGTTATACTATGAATCTAGATTAAGTGGACTGTCTGCTTTTGATGGAGCCTTAGAGGCTTGAGATGGGTGTGGCCTGAGAGCTCTGTTTGGTTCCTCAGGGTTGAGGGTGTGTCAAAGGAGACACTCCCAGGTTAGGCGTGGTAAATCTCTCTCTGTTAGTTTTTGTTTTTTTGTTTTTTGGTCCAAAAGGGAAGTAATTCCACACAGCTGAATGGAATTGGGGGTGGTTAGCAGGCGGATGATATACTCACAGGAGCCAGAGATCAGAAGCTCTTTCCCAGAACGGGGCCATCAAAGAAGGAGGTACCTTTCTCTGAAGGGAGGAGAGAACTTCCACTTTGACTATGGCCCTGTGGGAATAAGATCGAAGTCGGCTAACCCTAAAGGCTTCCATAGCCTCGGCAACTCATGACCAGAGCCTAGGGAGATTACTGACGCCATAAATAAGAGTGTCAAATTGTTAAATTAACATCAGGAGTCACTGTGTACTTACGTCTCATGAGGGATCTGTCCTTAATGTGTTATCCAATGTGAAGTGATGCTATTACTAGTACTGAAACAGTATTTTTACACTTTGTGTTTCTGAGTGGGTGCAAACTGATGAAATCCTTACATAGTATATATTGAATCAATCTTCTTTATATAAAGATAATTGCAAATGATTAAAAAATCTTGGTGTTAAACTGGAAATTGCATAGACAATTAATCAATTTTTTTAAAAAAAAATCATGTAGGATCTCTGTCCTTAATGTGCTGTACATTGTGAATTAATACTATAACTAGTACTCCAACAGTATTATCATTTTGTGTCTCTATGCGAGGGCAAACCGTTGAAATCTTTACGTAATATGTACTAAATTGATCTTCTGTGTATAAAGAGAATTGAAAATGAATCTTGATGTGAACAGAAGGGGAGAGGGAGCGGGAAAGGGGAGGGTGGGGGGAGGGAGGGAAGTTGTGTGGGGGGGGAGCCATTGTGGTCCATGAGCTGTTCTTTGGAAATTTATATTCTTTAAATAAAAGCTTTATATAAAAAAAAAAAAAAAAAAAAAAGAAGCTCTTTCCCAAGGACCAGAGAAGGAATCTTTGCGGCCCTTAGTGTGGGCTGAGATTCTCCTGTAGTCTCCCACTGGGCTGCCAAGCCTACTGAACTGTAGCGTCTCTGGGGAGTACTCACATGAATTCGTGATTTCCGTGAGTTCTCTCCCCCACCGTCTCTTTTTTCACAGTCTCAGTTCATTAGCACCACACATTCATTAGGTTGTAATCTCCTGTTATTTCACCCCCCTACCCAGAGTCAGGTTTTTCTGCTAGGCTCGGGGCCGGTGCCGACCCGAGGTCGCCCTGCTTATGACGTATTCCAAAATGGCGCCTGCTCTTTGTCTTGCTTACCTTTGAGAGGTGAGCGGAGAGAGAGAAGCTCGTGTCCGTATGGGTCACTTTTTTTTTTTTCCCTCTCTCTCTCTCTCTTCTAGTTAGCCTGGTGAGCTTTTCCCCGCAGGGTTTCAAGCCTTGTTCGCTCTAGGCTCCCTTTTCCGCTTCCCTGCTGGTAATTCGGGCTATTGAGCTTCGGCTCTCCTCGCGTTCCAGCGCTGGTGTGTTGAATCTGCTGTTGGTGTCCCAAACTGCGAGCTCCCACGCTCTCCACGCAGGTCCACTGTGAATCTCCAGTTCTGGAAGGGTTTTCTCTGCTGTTTCTTCCCCTACTCTTCCTTGAACCTGCAGTATCTCCACTTTTATTAAACTGTCTCTCCCCAGACTATCGGTGTGCTCCCTTCCAATTCCGCCATCTTGCCACTCCTCCTAAACTTGTCTTTTAATTCTGCTTTTTCATGAACTTCTAGAAGTACCTGTGAAACCAACATACATGAATAATCCAAAAACTCAAGTTTATTGTTTCAAAGGGAACATCTCTAAACAAGCACAGGGGCTTATTATCCAAGCCTAAGAATACAACTTAAAGCCGTGGATGTATATCAGGGTAGAACTAAAAAAAAAAAAAAAAAACAAAAAAAAAAACAAGAACTTTGGAGCCAGACTAACACAAATTGAAGAATGCACACATTTTTAAGTTACTACCAATGTGACTCTTGGTACTTGAGCCTGTTTTATCACCTATAAAATGGACTTTTATCACTGAATTAAAAAGGGTTCCATAAAACTTAGAACACTCAAATGCTTGAATGGGCACCAATTAAGCACCGAAGAAAGAACTGCTAGAATTGTTTGAGGTTCGGATAAAACTAATGCTGAGAGTTAAGTTCACAGAATGTGTGGAACTGGGATTTAGAATTAAAATTTTGCTGGACTGACCTTAGAGTTAAGGCTGGTGTAAATTTGATAAGCATCGGGATTAAGTGACTAGATAATCTAAGAAAAATTCAGAAAAAAGTAAATGAATATGAACAAAATAAGGGGGAAAAGCAGATACTAAGAACTCAAATATTGAGTTTAAACTCAAATTTAATTGAGTTTCGATCATTGAACATTAACCCCTATTTACTATAATTTAAAAAGTAGTAGAGCCTCTGCCATCCAAGAATTTTGAATATAAAGAGGAAATAAAATGTACAAGGCAATGGATGTTATAGAGTTCTCATAATTTCAAGTCAAAATATTTTTCAGAATGACAACATTATGCCAGAATAACAGTTGTAAACCTAAACATTCCAAGGCAAATTGAGACACATGACTTTCATAAGTCACCAAATTGGTACAAACTTAAAATGAGACTTTGAAATGACAGAAATATACAGAGTAAGAAAAACTATATCGAAATGAAATCTTCCTTCTGCTAAACATAAACAACTGCTTCTAATTTTGTGTAGGTAATTTGTGAGTTAATTGCAGCACTTAAGATGGATCTTTTTTTTTTTTTTTTTTAAGATTTATTTATTTGTTTGAAAGTCAGAGTCACACAGAGAGAGAAGAGGCAGAGCGAGAGAGAGGTCTTCCATCCGATGGTTCACTCCCCATTTGGCCGCAAAGGCCAGAGCTGCGCTGAGCCGAAGCCGGGAGCCAGGAGCTTCCTGTAGGTCTCCCACGAAGGTGCAGGGGCCCAAGGATTTGGGCCATCTTCTACTACTTTCCCAGGCCATAGCAGAGAGCTGGATCGGAAGTGGAGCACCCGGGTTTTGAACCGGCGCCCATATGGGATGCCGGCGCTTCAGGCCAGGGCGTTAACCCACTGTGCCACAGTGCCAGCCCTTAAGATGCATCTTAGATGAGTTGAATTTTTCTAACAAAAGGGCACTAAAGGAAAAATCAGAGACCCACAGAAATAGGAAATGTAAGAAAAATTTGTAGAATTCAGAAGAATTTCCGTATTTCAATATTAAGGTTGCTAATGTAAATGATAATGTATTTTAAATTTCAGATTTCACTGTTTACTGCCAGTATATAGGAAAATGACTAGGTATTCCTTTTTATTGCAGATACGATTTCATTTTATAAGTATACCACAGTTTGTTTATTCATTCACTTATTGATGCACATTTGGGTTGTTTCCAGTTTTGGGTTATTATTAATAAAGTTGCTATGGATATGTATGTACAAGGCATTGTATATGAACATATGCCCCCTTTTCTAATGAGTAAAGGCACAAGAATAATATGAGTGGATCATAAGATACACGTTTAACTTTTAGAAATTGTGAAGTTATCTTTCAGTGTGGTTGCACTATTTTACAGTGCAACCAGCAATGCAGGACAGGTCTAATTCATACAGTTTTTCTCCCAACAATTGATCTTTTCAGTTTTTTTTTTTAAGGTTTAATCCAGCAAGCATTTATTGATAAACGCTGATGTGCCAGGAAATTTCTGTTCCAGCTATTAAAAACTGAAAATTATTAGACTGTCTCTGTTTTTCTAATATACATGTATGTACATATTTATAATAAGCAAACTAGGAATACCACCTCCTTCAAAAAAATATGAAGCATTTTGTAAAAATGCAACAAAATTTCCAATCCTAAGGGATGTGAATGCTTTCTTTTTTTAAAAAACTTTTATTTAATGAATATAAATTTCCAAAGTACAGCTTATGGATTACAATGGCTTCCCCCCAACCCATAACTTCCCTCACACCCGCAACAGTTTTTTTTTTTTTTTTATTTAGCCATTCTAATAGGTAAGTGGTGGAATTTTTTGTGGTCTTACTTTGCATTTTCCTTATGATATTGAGCATCTTTTCCTGAGTTCATTCATGTATTTGGTGATGTATCAAGTCAAATCTTTTGCTCATTTTGTTAACTTATTTTCTTATGAAGTTTTTAGAGTTCTTTATGTATTTTGATTCTCATCAGATATAAATCTTTTCCCAGATAATACTTTTTAAAAAAAATTTACTTATTTATTTGAAAGGCAGAATTACAGAAAGGCAAAAGCAGAGACATCTGCTGGTTCACTTCCCAAATTGCTGCAATGGTTGGAGCTGAACCAATTCGAAGTCAGGAGCCAGGAGCTTCTTCTGGGTATCCCACACAGGTGCAGGGGCCAAGGACTTGGGCCATCTTCTACTGCTTTCCCAGGCCATAGCAGAGAACTGGATCAGAAGTGGAATAGCCAGGACTTGAACCGGTGCCTGTATGGGATGCCAGCACTGCAGGCTGCAGCTTTACTCAGCAGCCCCCAGATAATACATTTTTGCTAAGATTTTCTCCCAGTCGAGTAGATTATCTTTTGATGAACAAAAATTTTTAATTTTGATGAAGTCCACTGATTGTACTTTTACTGCCATATCTATAAAATATGAGCATCTGCCTAACACAAGGTCACAAAAATTTGCATTTTTGTAAAAAATTTTAGAAACATCTTGTCAATTTCTATTAAAAGCCTGATGGGGATTTGATTGCATTGAATTTATAGATCAATTTAGATACAATTAATGTCTTAAGAATATTGAGGGGGCCAGCATTATGGTGTACTGGGTAAAAACTACCACTTGTGACACTGGTATCCTCTATGAGCAACAGTTTGGATCCTGGCTGCTCCATTTCCTATCCAACTCCCTGCTGTTGGCCTAGGAAAAACGTTGGATTATGGCCCAAGTGCCATCCACTTGGGAGACATGGAAGAATTTCTTGGCTTCTGGCGTCGGCCTGGCCCGTCCCTGGCCATTGTGATGGTCTGGGGAGTGAACCAGAGGATGGGAAATCCTTGACTGTCTGTCTCTTCCTTTCTCTCTGTAACTGACTTTCAAAAAATAAATAAATCTTTTTAAAAAAATGGGGTCTTCTGACTCATGAATAAAGTATATTTATTTAGATCTGTAATTCTCAGCAAGTTTTGAGTTTAAAGTATTTAGTCCCACACTCCACACACACTTGCTCGGAGTTATCCCTAACTATTTCATCCTGTTGTTTTCTTCTTTTTCTTTTCTTTTCTTTTTTTTTTTGGAGGGAGAGTGGTGCTATTCTAAATTGTTATTTTTTTTCATTTTCAATTATCTTTATATACAGAAAATCAATTTAGTATATATTAAGTAAAGATTTCAACAGTTTGCACCCACACAGAAACACAAAGTGTAAAGTACTGTTTGAGTACTAGTTATAGCATTAATTCAAATTGTACAACACATTAAGGTCAGAAATCCTACATGGTGAGTAAGTGCACAGTGACTCCTGTTGTTGACTTAACAATTGACACTCTTGTTTATGGCCAACTCCGATCTTATTTAGACAAGGTCATGGTCAAAGTGGAAGTTCTGTCCTCCCTTCAGAGAAAGGCACCTCCTTCTTTGATGGCCTGTTCTTTCTGCTGGGATCTCATTCGCAGAGATCTTTCACTAAATAGTGATATTTAAAAAATTACATTTTCTGAATTTTTACTACAGGTATATAGAAACTCAGTTGACTTGTATATGACTTCCTTCTATGGACCACCACTGTTAATGCAAAACA
The DNA here is from genome assembly GCA_949820135.1 of Sylvilagus floridanus. Classification (NCBI taxonomy): domain Eukaryota; kingdom Metazoa; phylum Chordata; class Mammalia; order Lagomorpha; family Leporidae; genus Sylvilagus; species Sylvilagus floridanus. The sequence goes on from OX463244.1 coordinate 64,556,532, forward strand.
CGTTTTGTGGTTGTTTTTCTATAGGTTACATTTGATTTTTTACATAGATGGTTGTGTTTTCTGTAAATAAAGACACTTCATTTCTTCCTTCCTTCTCTGGATACCATTTATTTCTTTTTCTTGCCTGATTGTACTGGCTGATTTTAGTGACTAGAATTTATAATTTTATTTATTTATTTTAGAGGTAGAGTTACAGACAGACAGAGTGGGAGACCTGGAGGAATCTCCTGGCTGGCTGCTGCCTTTGGATCAGCACAGCTCCAGCCCTTTGGTAGAAATCTGGGGAACCAACCAGCAGATGGAAGATATCTCTCTCTCTCTCTCTCTCTCTCTCTCTCTCTTCCTCTGCTTCTCTGTAACTCTGCCTTTCAAATAAATAAATAAAATCTTTAAAGAAATGCTTTTTAACCTCTGGGAACTCTGTGAATAGTGACTGAATGGATACCTGTTCAAATAGGAACCAAGACTTGAGAGAGTTGTGTTTTTGTGGTTATGGTGTTTTCATGGAGCTATACAGGTAGGGCAAGAAGCCTCCCTCTCCCTCTCTCTCCCTCCCTCTCCCTCTCTCTCCCTCCCTCTCCCTCTCTCTCCCTCTCTCTCCCTCTCTCTCCCTCTCTCTCCCTCTCTCTCCCTCCTTCCCTCCCTCTCTCCCTCCCTCCCTCTCTTTCCCTTCCTCCCTCTCCTTCCCTCCCTCCCTCTCCCTCTCCCTCCCTCCCTCCCTCCCTCTCTCTCCCTCCCTCCCTCCCTCTCCCTCCCTCTCTCCCCCTCTCTCTCCCTCCCTCCCTCCCTCCCTCTCCCTCTCCCTCCCTCCCTCTCCCTCCCTCTCCCTCCCTCTCCCTTCCTCTCCCTCTCCCTCCCTCTCCCTCCCTCTCCCTCCCTCTCTTTCTCTCTCAAAAGTTAAGTTCAATTCAGTTAATTACCTAATGATACAAAAGCTGCAAATCAAGCAGACGTGCAGAGCAGAAACAGAACATTCTGTTTTACTGTGGTTTCCTTGATTCCTAGAGTGTGCAGTAGCCAGGCAAACCTATGACAAGGTTTGACTCTTGCTATTATGGAATATTCAGTTCTTTACTGTCCCATAGTATTTTTATATTCCAGCCCTTTTTCCCCCAAGAGTTGTATTTATTTGAAAGGCAAAGTGACACAAAGGCTGTGAGGGAGAGGAACAAAGAGGGAGGGAGGGAAGGAGAAAGGGAGAGATAGAGGTCTAACCCGCTCCCCAGATGGCTTCAGTGGTCGTGAGTATGTAACTCCATCCAGGTCTCCCAAATGGGTGGTAGGGGCCCAGGTACCTTGTTCATTCCCCACTGCTTTCCCAGATGCACTAGCAGGGAGCTGGATTGGAAGCACAACCAGGATTCCAACCCTCACTCAAATCTGGGATCCCCATGTTGCAACAGATGCTTAACCTGCTGTGCCACAATGCTGACTCCTGTATCCAGATTTTAAATCACCAGTAATCATGAACTTACTTTAAGTAATAGTAAATATTTGTGTTTCTCAAGGACCCTTCTCCTTTGTAGTGAAACACACCTTGTAGGGAAGTGGAGAGAGGGATTAATAGGTCTGTTTGAGTTCTTGAATAGTGAGGCATTCTAATAAGGTGGTTTAAAAATCACAACAGTTTTTTTTTTTTTATGGTTTTAAGATTCCACAGGGAAAATCATGCTCAGAAATTGTTTTTAACTTTTGGAGTTAATCTAGGAATGGTAATGCATTAGATTCTTTCATTTGCAAAAAAGCATAACACTCATTAGTTAAAATGAAAGTAATGCAATCAATAGTTCATGGAATCTAAGAGCCAGACTATATATATAATACTTGAAGGATAGTAGAAAACCTTTCTCAAATTATTTAAGAGGTGAAACAGAGAAGCACAAGAAACATAAGGTGAAACAAAGAAACATAAACCAAAGAATTTTTATGAGAAGTAAAAATATACTCCAAATAGTCTTTTAGAGAATAAAAATCACTTCTTCATAGAAATAAGAAATGAAAAAAGGAAATGACACCTGGTAATTATATTAATATTTGTTTACTAGTAAATTCAGATACTTTAACCATTTATAATTTAAAAAGTTGATTTTACTATATAAAGGATTTCTTTATTCTGGTTGAGTATGTAAGTCTTTTTCTTGGTTTTTCTCTTTGATGTCATCTGAAAGAGAAACTCCCAACTTACATGTTGTAGAGTTTTTTAAAAAATACATATTTGAGTCACTGAGTCAGTTCTTCTTTTATCTGTATTTCCTGAGAATCCCGTTACTAATGGTGGCCCACCTGTGGCCATGGTTTTTCTGGGTTATAATGAGACACAGTTAACAATATCCCTTCCAGGTTATTCCACTACTGCCTGTCTTAGTCACCTTGGGCTGCTGAAACAAAATACTTGAGACTGGATGATTTAAACAGCAGGCATTTCTTTTATGTTTCTGGGGGGCTGAGAAGAAGTTCAAGACCCATAGCAGCAGGTGTAGCTGAGGAGATCTCTTCCAGGACTGCAGATGCTTGCCTGCCTGCTAGGTCTTCAAGTGTCAGATAGTTAGAGACAGACCACAGAAGCATGAGCTCTGATCTCTCGTCCTTTTCCTGTAAAGATGTTTAATATACTGGTATATACCCTCATGACCTCACTCGATCAAACTGTGCAAAGACCCAACTCATAAATACTATCACATTGAGATTAGGGCTTCAACATAAGACTTTTGGGGGACACAAACATTCAGTCCATAATATTTCTCTCATCACCTCTTCCCTGAGAGTACAGTTTGCCTTTGTATTATGAAGGTTACTTCCTATGAATGATTTTGGTAACAAAGGACACAAAATAAGAAATATTTCTTTCTTTAATTCTCAGTAATCCTGTACCCAAGGTATAATAGTTATGTGATATTGTATAAAAAATAATGTTATCTGTTTATGTACAGGCAATATGTGGCTGATTTTTTAAAACATTTAGTTCTTATGTCCATCTGGATTTTCAACAATCTATTGTAAAACAGGCATTTTTTTCCAAATATATATATAGTGCTTGTTTTTTCTTCATTTCTTGATTAATTCATTATTCCCACACGCAATCAAAATACTAACCTTATTTTATGTTGTATCATATTTTATGGAGGTAAAATGTAAAATTTGAACTATTATACTAATGCCAAATTTTTCATTATTTTTATTTCTAATATTTTGCATCCCTTTCAATAGGCTATTACTGTTTTTGAAATATTTCTTGGCTTTTTTCCCAAGTGTTATTATTTTTTAAAGATTTATTTAGTTGAAAGAGTTACGCAGAAAGAGGAGAGGCAGAGAGAGAGAGATCTTCCATCTGCTGGTTCACTTCCCATTTGGCTGCAGCGACCATAGCTGGGTTGATCTGAAGCTAGGAACCAGGAGCTTCTTCCATTCTCACATGCAGATTCAGGGGCCCAAGCATTTGGGCCATCTTCTACGGCTTTCCCAGGTCATAGCAGAGAGCTGGATCAGAAGTGGAGCAGCCAGAAACAGAGACCATATGGGATACCGGCACTGAAGATGATGGCTTTACCCACTACGCCACAGTGCCAGTCCCCTTAGTCTTATTTTTCCAAATGTTTTAATCAGCATTTTCAGTGGTGTGGTAATGAATTTATTTATTCAAGTAGAGTAAACTGACATATATGTGTATATAAATTTTCCCACCCAGGAACATGACCTGACTGTTTATTCTAGAAATTATTTTATAGCATCTTTACAATTTTATTCATGGGATGCATAGTAAATATTACTATTCACAAACCAATTAAAGCTTTTCTGCAGTAAATTTGTAAATGTATCACCTATTATAACATGTTGGTTATACTTATATAGTTCTTATCTACTTTGCCTGTCTCATATTATTGATTCTAAAATGCTTCAGTTGATCTTCAATTTTTTGGGTATTAGGTTTCTCAAATAATAATTGTCTCTGTTCTTATCTACTTTGCTTGTCTCATAAACCAGCCATATTATTGATTCTAAAATGTTTCACTTGGTCTTTTGGAATTTTTTGAGTATTAGGTTTCTCAAATAATAATTGTCTCTATGCTTTTTTAATACTTAACCTTTATTGTTTCATTTTCTTAACTTATTTTACTGGGTTGAATTTCCAGACCCAGTTCAGCAATGGTAATTAATTGTGCACAATGTTGTCTTGATCATCTCTTTAGTGGTCCTTCCTCTTTTTTCATCTTAGTGTGATGATGACCACTAATTTGAGAAAAATTTATTTTATTATTAAGCACTCTTCTTTTTTTAGTTTTTAGATTTAAAAAGAAAAATCAGGTAGCAAATGTTAGCTTTTACTAAATAAAGCCTTTTCAGCAGCAGATGAGCTTTCAAGGTGATGTGTATTCTAGAGGTATCCTTACATTCTTGAAATAATCCCACTCACTGTGTGTTTTTTATAGATTCATAGTAGGGTAGTCCATAGTATTAGGAAATTTTAAATTCATGGCACTAATGGTATATTTTCTGGTTTAATATCAGGATTATAATACTTTGAATACTTTTTCACATGTCTTGGATTAATTGTTTTAAAGATTAATTTATTTTTACTTGAAAGTCACAGTTACACAGAGAGAGGAGATGCAGAGAGAGAGAGAAAGAGAGAGAGGTCTTCCATCTGCTGATTCACTCCCCAGATGGCCGCAAAGGCCAGAGCTGTGCTGATCTGAGGCCAGGAGCCAGCAGCTTCTTCCGGGTCTCCCATGTGGGTGCAGGAGCCCAAGGACTGGGGCTATCTTCTACTGCTTTCCCAGGCCATAGCAGAAAGCTGGATTGGAAGTGGAGCAGCCAGGTCTCAAACCAGCATCCATATGGGATGCTGGCACTGCAGGATGCGTCTTTATCTACTACGCCACAGTGCCCCTGGATTAATTTTCAAAGTAATAATTATCTACACTGATTATCTTGTCAGTGATATATACTTCTGCACTTTTGTATTCCTTTATAAATTTCAGTCAGATCAAACTTTGCTATAAAGACATCTGTTTCTTGTGTACAAATTTTCCATTTTTTAGTACTTTTTTGTTTACTTAAGATTATTTCTTCCTCTTGTTAGATTATGTATGAGTGGTAAACTTTCTATGGACGTCTTGTATGTTTTCTAATGTACTTGTTAGTGAACAGCATCTTGATTAGCTATAGTATTCATGAATTATTTTTTTAAATATTTATTTATTTGAAAAGCAAAGAGATAGAGAGACAGATTCCATCCACTTGTTGACTAACTCCCTAAATGGTTTCAAAGGCTAGATTTGAGTCAGGCTGAAGCCTGGAGCCAGGAGCTTCACTGGAGTCTCCCACATGGGTGGCTGTCTTCTAAATGTACTAGGGGGAAGCTGGATTGGAGGCAGAGCTGCTGGGACTTGAACCTGCATGGCACTGGAATTTGCAGGTTTCCCTAGAGGCAGGTTAACCCCTGTATGACAATGCCAGCCCTTCCCTGGATCCCTGCCTGCCTTCCTTTCTCTCTTTTTCTGTTTCCCTACCCTACCTTCCTCCCAATGAATATTAGTCTGATTTTCTTCAAAATAAATTGTTTTGCTCCATGGCTGTTAGGAAGGAAATAAAGCTAGATGGAAGAAGTTTGATGTTATTTTATTTTAACTTTTTTGCCTATGGGATTTTTTTTCTTTACCCTGTATTAGAAAATAAATGAGTACACATTTATATAAATATTTCTTCATTAATATTTTCTGGAAATTGATCTGTTTTTAAAAAAATTTTATAGAGGCATTTATTATAGGAACCCTCCAAAAGAAGATACAGAGATACTTCAGTTTGTAGAAAGTGAAATTATAAGTTTATTTTTCTGTACTGGAATTTTGAAATCTGTGCATTATATGGGATCTTTTAAAAATTCATGGAAAAATATGCCTTATTAAAGGACTGCTTGGGTTTATTAAGTTTTTTTTTCACCAAAATTATCTTTAATTCTGTTTTCAACAATCTCTTTTTTACTTTAAAGATTTATTTTTATTTGAAAGGCAGAGCTACAGAGAGGCAGAGGCTGATAGAGAGAGAGAGGTCCTTTATCTGCTGGTTTACTCCCCAAATGGCTGCAGTGGCTGGAGCTGAGCCAATCCAAATCCAGGAGCCAGTAGCTTCCTCTAGGTCTCCCACGCTGGTGCAGGAGCCCAAGGACTTGGGCATTCCTCCACAGCCACAACCCAGGCCACAGCAGCCTGGTCTCTAACCAGTGCCCATTTGGCATACCCAGATGGGTGGCTTCACCTGCTACGCCACAGAGCCAGCTCCAACTAACTTTCTGAAGTACCCCTGTACTTAAAATATGTATTTATTTGTGGGGCACAGCTAGAGATCCCTCATCAGGGCTGGACTGGGCTGAAGCTGGAATCTAGGAAAAAAGGAATACAATCCAGATCTTCCATTTGAGTGGTAGGAACCCAAATTCTTGCGCCATCGCTGCTGCTGACCAGTATCTACAGTGGTAGGAAGTTAGAAGTCAGGAGCCAGAGCTGAGTATTGAACCGAGGCACCTGGATGTGTGATGAGGACATCTTAACTGCTGATGCTAAATGCCTACAGTATTGTATTTGATTTGAAAGGTCTTAAGTGATTAAGTTATCTATTGCTGTGTAAAAAAAAATTTACCCTAAAACTTAGTACTGTGAAATGACATCCTTTTATTACCAGTCAGTATTTATGTGTCAAGAATCCAGCCATGGCTCCATTGGATCCTGTGCTTCATGGTCTCAAAAAGCAACAGTTAGGATGGCAGCCAAGGCTGGAATCTCATGAAAGTCTTGATGGGGAGGGTACCAGTTTTGTACTTTTTCCACTGATTTAATACACATTGAAGGATATTTGATTTATTTCGTATTCACTCTTTGGATCTCACATTCAGCCCAAAGAACATCTGGCTCTTTTCATTTCTTTTCATTCTTCAGTCATAAACAGTTGTGTGCATTTGTGTTTATATGTGTATGTATATCAACAAAGAGAGGAAGGAAGGAAGGGAGGGAGGGAGTTCATATGTTAGCATAACTTTTTTTACGTTTGACAACTATAGTTTTTTCCTAACTGTGGTATTTTCCCCCATAGGTGCCTTAGCTGGACCAATTATTGTGGAGCCACATGTCACAGCAGTATGGGGAAAGAATGTTTCACTGAAGTGTTTAATTGAAGTGAATGAAACCATAACACAAATTTCATGGGAGAAAATACATGGCAAAAGTTCACAGACTATTGCAGTTCATCATCCTCAATATGGATTCTCTGTTCAAGGAGAGTATCAGGGAAGAGTCTTGTTTAAAAACTATTCACTTAATGATGCAACCATTACTCTACATAACATAGGATTCTCTGATTCTGGAAAATACATATGCAAAGCTGTTACTTTCCCACTTGGAAATGCGCAGTCCTCCACAACTGTAACTGTGCTAGGTAAGTGTCCTTGAATTGTGCTTTGGGGGTATTGGTGAGTATTATAACAAAGTTTTTTGCAAGAATTTAAAATGTTTGGATTTTTATTTAAATTTAGGTTTAAAATTGAAGAATTCAAATATGACTTACCAAATTTTGACTTTAAATTCCATAATTCTAGTTCTCAAAAATTTTGTCTGTATTTTCCTACTTACCTAAGTAATGCTATGTAGTTTTGGCTAAAGCAACAAGAATCTCTTAAAGTAAAATATGAAACAAAATTAGATTCAGGTCAAGGACAGATAGCATTGAAAGATTCATTAGAATTTCTGTGGACCTGCCCTGTGGCTTAGTAGGGTAAGCTTCTGCCTGTGGCACCAGCATCCCATATGGGTGCTGGTTTCTGTCCCAGCTGCTCCTCTTTTGATCCAGCTTTCTGCTATGGCCTGTGAAAGCAGTAGAAGATGGCCTAAGTCTTTGGGCCCCTGCACCTGCATGGGAGACCCAGAAGAAGCTCCTGTCTTACGCCTGGCTCAGCTCTGGCCATTGCTGCCATCTGGGGAGTGAACCAGCAGATGGAATACTTTTCTGTCTCTCCCTCTCTGTAATGCTTTTTCAAATAAATAAATAAAATCTTTTTTAAAAAATTAAGAAATCCTGGAAGTGGGAAAAACATTGTCACTGAGGTAAAAGAAACTCAATGCACAAAGTATAGACTTGACATCAATTCATGAAGTGAGGGCTGGCATTGTGGCTTAGCAATTAAAACCGCCACCTGTGACGCTGGCATCGCCTGTGGTGCTGGTTCGTTTCCAGATTGTGTCACTTCTGACCTAGCTCCTTGTGAATCACCTGGGAAAAGCAGCAGAAGATGACCCATTTATTTGGGCCACTGTCACGCATGTGTGAGATTGGATGAAGCTCCTGGCTTTGGCCTTGCCGGGTCTTGGCTGTTGGTTGCCACATGGGGAGTGAAACAGAGGTTGGAAGATCTCTCTTTCTCTCTCTCTGTTTCCAAGTAAATAAATAAATCTTTTTTTTTTTTTAAAGAATTTGTGAAATGAATACTTAGGAATTTATATAGCAAGATGTGACAAGATAAATAGGAGATATGAAGGATACACTGAGAGTTAACTGTTGCTTTACCCTGCTGATAAACTTTTTTACACTAGAAGACAGGTGGTAGTATATTCCAATAAACTTAACTGTTAGTGACTTTCTGTGTTAGTGTGAGTATCAGCACAAGAAGTTGAACAAAATTAGTAGCCCTATTCAGTTCTTTTAGGTATATGCAAAGTTAAAGATGGAAAAGCTAAAAGGTAGTGTTTTGAATGAAATTATTGATTTACCCACTGGGCCAAGAAAAACATGTTTCATCTCCAGTGGATATGGTCAGACACTTTGCTTTGTTCAACATTTTCTTTCACTACAGATTGCATGTTCATGCTCTGAATTTTTCTGCTATAAAATGAGACATTTTATAAAAACCACTCTTTTTCCCCTTCCAGAGTAGTGATATCTTTAATCCCATAAAGGAAACTATGATTCAGTTCAGAAATTTTTTGTGTGCTAGTTTGGATTACCCTTATCTGTCTCTATGTAATGATATATATCTGTGTCAAGGAGTGCCATCCCTTTAATAATAAATTACAATCTTGACCACTTGGGACTGGTGTTTGGTGTAGTGGTTAAGACACTAATCGGAAACCCTGTGTCCCACATCAGAGTGCCTAGGTGAGACTCTTGGCTCCTGATTCCAGCTGCCTGCTAATGCAGACTCTGAGAAATAGCGGTGATCACTCATATACTTGGGTTCATGCTATTCCTGTGGGAGACTTGCATTGAATTTCTGGCGCTCATTTGGGGAATGAACCAGTGGATGGAAATGGCGTTCTCTGTATTTCCCTTTCTCTCTGTTTCTGATTTTGAGATTTTAAAATGTCCTCTTATTTATCCTAAGTCTTGGAATGCAGTTGATGTTGACATCACCCGACAAAGTGGGTGTGTGAACATTTATAAGCATTTGTTGCTAAGCTTATGAAATATGCCTAAATGTGACTTGGAAGAATGTAAATATATTCTTAATTGAAATATAATTTTTTGTTTTAAACAGTTGAACCCACTGTGAGCCTGATTAAAGGGCCTGATTCTTTAATTGATGGAGGAAACGAAACAGTAGCAGCCATTTGTATTGCAGCCACTGGGAAACCAGTTGCACATATTGACTGGGAAGGAGATCTTGGTGAAATGGAATCCACCACCACTTCTTTTCCAAATGAAACAGCAACAATTGTCAGCCATTACAAGCTGTTTCCAACTAGATTTGCTAGAGGAAGGCGAATTACTTGTGTTGTGAAACATCCAGCCTTGGAGAAGGATATCCGATACTCTTTCGTATTAGATATACAGTGTAAGTAAACGGTAACATTTGCTTTTGGAATTGTCATGTATTTTCATTTTTTCATTGACATATTTGCTTATCAAAATATTTTTAGTTTGAATGCTTAGGATTCACATATTCCTACAGTTTTTTCTTTGTTGACTTTTTTTCTTTACTATTTGTTTATATTTTTATGGAAATCAGTGAATGTAATTTTTTTTTCCATCCATTTTGTAAAGGTGGGTAGGTGACTTTAAAGTTGTTTGCCACTTAAAAATTACTTAGCCCTAGCTAATCTTAGAATCTTTAAAGTAGGCTGAACTTCAGGGAGTTCTCAAAATTTTTACCTCAAAATGTGTAATACTTAGAGACAAACCACTTCTCCATTCTTTTTACTTGGGCTGTTATTCAGCTTCATGGATACTGCTCTACCCTTGCTGTTTTCAGCAAGAATCTTATATAACCTAGACATGTTAATTAATATGAATTTTGTACGTTTTCAGTATTATTTCTAATCTGATCTTCACTGGTCATAGTGTAAGATTCTTACATGGGTAAAATATTTTAAGGACATCATTGGGATTGTTAGCATAGATAAGATTCATAGCTGGTCCACCTTGTACTTATATATATTTTTTTTGTTAAGGGACATTCTCCTGTGTGTGTACTTATGTATTTGATGTATTTACTTTTACTTTTTAATAAAACTTCTCAGCTTCTGATACAGTCTTGATGATTTGTGTAGCATTTTAAAATTCTGGGCAAGAGAAAGGGTGGGGGCTGGTGCCATGACATGCAGATTAAAAGCCAAGGCCTGCAGTGCTGCCATCCCATATGGGCACCAGTGTGAATCCCGGCTCTCCACTTCCAAACCGGCTCCTTTCTAATGTGTTCAGGAAAGCTGAGGATGACCCAAGTCTTTGGGCCCTGCACCCATGTGGGAGATCTAGAAGAAACTAGACTCCTGGCTTTAGCCTGGCCCAGCTTTGGCTCTATGGCCATTTGGGGAGAGAACCAATGGAAGCTTTCCATCTTTGTCTCTCCTTTTCTCTCTCTCTAACTCTGCCTTTCAAATAAATAAATAAATCTTTTAAAAAAGAGGAGAGAAATGGTGACAGTGCTGGTAGCTTAAAGGAAGGATAGCGAAAAGTAGGCAGACTGCAGATACAGTTAGGAAAAGTATTTAGGTTCTGCAGTAATTTCCATCACTGTACAAATTATAGAAGTTTTATTTCTTATTTTGTTTTTAAATATATCCATAGAATTTTTAATTACCTTACATGTTCATTATATTTAGTGCAGTGGCTTCTAAAGCAAATTCACTTCTCTGGAGAATCAATTTTTTTTTTCTTTCTGTACTTGTTCAGACTATTAGCATTCTCCTTTTTTTCCTCATAAAATTCAGATCCCAGTAGTGTGTGCTGTCAGTGTTTCTCTTACATTTTTTTTCTTACTTCCAACAATGACTGACATTTTCTGTAATTTATAATGTTGTTAGTTTTTATTTGATTGAATGCAGTCCTAGGTAAATACTTTTTTTAAGCTTTTAAACTATGGTTTAGATTTATTGGCTTGCTCCTAAAATGTTCTTAGAATACTCATGACTTTTTTTTGAAACCTATAAGGCAATGTGAACATAGTTCAAGGAGATAGTCTTATATTTGCACATTCATTGCTGAAAATTTGGAGATATTCTTAGGGGGTATTTTAGTGGTTTCCCTCTCTTTTAAAAAGAGATTGGGAATAAGTGTTGGGCACAGTGGTTTAGATACTGTTTGAAATGCCCATTTCCCATTTCAGAGTGCCTGAGTCCTGGCTCCCCTTCTGATTCTGGCTTCCTGCTAATGCATACTCCAGTTGCCATCAGGTGACAGTTTAAATAATTGATTGCCTGATACCCATGTGGGAGACCTAGGTTGAGTTCCCAGCTCTTGGCTTTGGCTTGGCCTAGCCCTAGTTGTTGCAGGCATTTGGATAGTAAATTAGCAGATGGAACTGCTATTTCTCTGTCTCTCTCACTTCTCTTTGAAATAAATGAAATTTTAGAAAGAAAAAATAGATTAAACTCACAGATATCTCAACTGTTTTTTTTTTTAAAGAACATGTTTACCATTCCATGTATTTTGTCAGTGCTGAAAAGAATTATTTGAATTTTATTTATTTGCATTTTGTTCAAAGGCATAGGGAGGGAGGGTGGGAGGGATGGAAGAGAGAGATCTTTTCTACCTGCTTGTATCTTCCCCAAATGCTCACAACAGCAAGGTCTAGACCAGGGTGGAACCTGGAGTCTGGAACTCCATTTGGGTCTCCCACATGGGTATCAAGGAATTAATTACTTAAACTATCACCTGATGGCTACTGTGGTGTGCATTAGCAGGAAGCTGGAGTTGGAAGTAGAGCTGGGACTTGAACCTAGGCACTCCAGTGTGGGATGTGGGTGTCTCAAGTGGTGTCTTAATGGCTATAGCAAACCCCTGTCCCTGGACTGTTCTTTCAGCAGCATGTAGTCTTACTAATTTTAAGTTAGAAAATCAATAATTCTTGATGTTTATAAGATGCAGGCATTTCTTTTTTAAAATCGCTAAGATAATGCTACCTTAGTAAACTGCTTTTTTAGTGGATAAAGCTTCTCTGCCAGAGTTCAGTGCTGACTTTTTCTTTTTCTAACCTTTCATTTGTTCATGTGCTACTTACTTACCCTGCACTATGTCCAAGAAACTGTTGGTGACACCTTTCATGAGTTCCCCCACGAATATTCCCAGTCTAAATTAGTTCTTTTTTCTTACCTTCTCTCTTAACCTACATTCTTTTTTTTTGGCCCTCAAAATAGATTTTTAAAATATATTAAATAATTAAAATATCATCTCCCCTGTTACTATTAGTTTGTGAATTTTATGAATACAGAATCTGAATATTTAACAAACACCTAGAATAGTTCCTGGTGCTTATTAGGAGCAAAACAAAATAATAGTTGAATGCATGCTGGGTATGGGACTTTATAGTTTGTGGGCATACATTTATATTTCTGGTAGGTATAGATAATCACACATTAAATTAGTTGTGCTATACATATGTCATAATATTTCTGGGTTTATTTGAGTAGGTAAAGTTTATGTTTTAGTGTGGTTAAGGCCACAGATAATTTACTACAGTTGTAAGTAGATAGTCTTAGGAAGTCTGTGTCATATCAATATAGCCCAATAGACTGTTGCTTTTTAAAGATTTTATTTATTTATTTGAAAGGTAGAGTTATAGACAGAGGCAGAGACAGAGAGAAAGTTCTATCTGCTGGTTCATTCCCAAACAGCCACAATGACCAGAGCTGTACTGATCTGAAGCCAGGAGCCAGGAGCTTCTTCTGGGTTTCCCACATGGGTGTAGGGGCCCAAGTGCTTGGGCCATCTTTGACTGCTTTCCCTGGCCATAGCAGAGAGCTGGATCAGAACAAGCAGGAACTAGAATCGGATCCATATGGGATATTGGTGCCGCAGGCAGAGAATTAACCTGCGCCACAGTGCCAGCCCCTCTCACCCTAGACTATAAATTAATTGTAATATAAGGAATCTAATCTTTGTAATTGACTAGATATTTCTTAAGTGATTTTTCCCTCTAGATTAAACATCTCTTTAAACAGTTTTTTAAACTTTTATTTAATAAATATAAATTTCAAAAATACAGCTTTTGGATTATAGCAGCTTTCTCCCCATAACCACCCTCCCACCCGCAAACTATTCCATCTCCTACTCCCTCTCCCATTCCATTCTTCATTAAGATTCATTTTCAATTATCTTTATATGTACAAATCAACTTAGTATATACTAAGTAAAGATTTCAGCAGACAGCACCCACACAGACATACAAAGTATAAAGTATTATTTGAATACTAGTTTTGCCATTAATTCACATAGTGCAACACATTAAGGACAGAGATCCTATATGGGGAGTAAGTGCACAGTGACTCCCATTGTTGATTTAACAATTGACACTTATTTATGACGTCAGTAATCACTCGAGGCTCTTGTCGTGAGCTGCCAAGACTATGGAAGCCTCTTGAGTTCATAAACTCCAATCTTATTTAGACAATGCCATATTCACAGTGGAAGTTCTCTACTCCCTTCGGAGAAAGGTATCTCCTTCTTTGAGGGCCCGTTCTTTCTGCTGGGATCTCACTCAGAGATCTTTCATTTAGGTTTTGGGTTTTTTTTTTTTTTTTTTTTTGTCACAGTGTCTTGGCTTTCCATGCCTGGGAAACTCTCAAGAGCTTTTCAGCCAGATCCGAATGCCTTAAGGGCTCATTCTGAGGCCAGAATGCTGTTTAGGGCATTTGCCATTCTGTGAATCTGCTGTGTATCCTGCTTCCCATGTTGGATTGTTCTCTCCTTTTTAATTCTATCAGTTGTTATTAGCAGACACTGTTCTTATTTATGTGATCCCTTTGACGCTAATTCCTATCTTTATGATAAAGTGATTTGTTTAAGTTCATAATTTAACTAGAAGGATGGTATTGGTCCATGCTGTCTTAATGGGATAAGAGTTTAACCAATGGTATTAAGTAGAACAAGAAAATACTAAAAAGAATAAAATAGTAAGCTGTTTCTCAACAGTCAGGACAAGGGCTGATCAAGTCTTTGTTTCTCATGGTGTCAGTTTTACTTCCTTTTAGGTGCTCAGTTAGTTGTTAGCGATCAGGGAGAACATACGACATTTGTCTCTTTGGAACTGGCTTATTTCACTCAGCATGATGTTTTCGATTCCTCCATTTTGTTGCAAATGACCGATTTCATTCTTTTTTTTTAACTGCTGTATAGTATTCTATACTGTATATATCCCATGATGGGCATTTAGATTGATTCCATGTCTTAGCTATTGTGAATTGAGCTGCAATAAACATTGAGGTGCAGATAGCTCTTTTATTTGCCAATTTAATTTCCTTTGGGTAAATTCTGAGGATTGGGATGGCTGGGTCAGGTGGTAGGGCTATATTCAGGTTTTTGAGGAATTTCCAAACTGTCTTGCATAGTGGTTTTACCAGTTTGCATTCCCACCAACAGTGGATTAGTGTGCTTCTTTCCCCACATCTTCGCCAGCATCTTTTGTTAGTTGATTTCTGTATGTAAGCCATTCTAACTGGGGTAAGGTATAACCTCATTGTGTAAACAGTTTTATATTGTAACTTGTACTACATGGAACTTAAAAAAAAATCTTGTCTCATTTAATTATTTTGTTCATGTATTCCTATGTCTCATAATAGGACTCCTCTTATATTTTGCTTTTGCTGGTTAAAGGCTTATGAATACTCTTGGATTTGGTATCTCTAATAAGTAGAACTATACTTGGTTATTGTATAGTTTTGAAGTACTCATTGTCCATTCTTTTAATCAACTAATACTTATTGAGCAGTTTTTGTATATTGAATATACATGTTAGAGTAAGGAAAAATGATTCCTGTTTTTCTAAAGTTTAATATGTCAATGCTTTATCATTATATATTGCACTTAATGTAACAAGAGATCATCTGTCCTATCATGCATTTATTTTCTAGATGCTCCTGAAGTTTCAGTAACAGGGTATGATGGAAATTGGTTTGTAGGAAGAAAAGGTGTTAATCTGAAGTGTAACGCTGATGCAAATCCACCACCCTTCAAATCTGTGTGGAGCAGGTAAAGTTGTGTACTTCCAAAGACAAATTATGTAGAAGTGAAAAGTATTCGTTATGTATATTCAAATGTTTTTATTGCTGTAACACATGATTATAATAGCTGAGAAATTCAGTTAAATGAGAGATTTGAAGTGTGTTCCTGTCCTACTTCTCCCATCATCCTGCTTCCTCAGTTATGTTCCTCAGAAACTATGTTAGTAATTTTAGCAATTTCTTCTGGTAGTTACCAATGTAGATCTTAAATTACTACTTTTTGATTCACCAGTCCTTAACACCTTCTGTCTGTTGACTTCTTGGATAGATAAAGAATTAATTTTTTTCATCCTTTCACCCATAAATACATCCATATACACATTCTTACCCTTTATAGTTCAAATGTGATTAACTTACCTTTTTTTTTTTTTTAAGAGAATTTTTTTTTATTTATTTGAGAGGCAGAGTTACAGACAGAGTGGGAAAGAGGGAGAGAAAGGTCTTCTATCCACTGGTTTACTTTCCAAATCACCACAACACCGTGAGCTGGGCAGATCAAGAGCCAGGAGTTTCTTCCAGGTCTCCCACACTGGTGCAGGGGCCCAAGCAGTTGGGCTATCGTCTACTGCTTTCCCAGGCTATAGTAGAGAGTTGGATTGGAAGAGGAGCAGCTGGGACACCATCTGGCGCCCGTATGGGATGCTGGTGCTGCAGGCAGAGACTTAGCCTACTACAGCGCAGTGCCAGCCCCGGTTAACTTACTTTTACTTAAACTGTGTAATCACCGTTTGACTCCTTATGGCAGGTTAATATTTTGTACTGAGAACTAAATAGTATAGGAGCGTTCTGTTTTCTTTTCTCTGCAGCTATTTGTTTTCCCTGTAGCTAGTAATTGCCTCCTTTTGCATTTGTAGCATATTCACTACATGTCCGTAATTAGTCTCTTTATCCATGAATTTTCAAACTATTACACTGAAGTTTTCATTCATATTTCTCTGTATATGGGCCTTATTTCAGTCTTGAGACCTGTTTATCAACTTTCGGTAATTTTTTTTTCTTTTTGATGGATTCACTCTCTTTTTTCTTTCCTGTTACTATTACTACAACTCCTGTTTACTGTAAAATATTCTATGTTTCATGTTTTTCAGACATTGTTTTTGTTCTTAGAATATTTTCTTGATGTTAAAAAATTTCCATTAACTTACTGATTTTTAAAAAAACTTGGGAGCATATTTACTTATTTACTTTTCAACTTTTATTTAATAAATATAAATTTCAAAAGTACAACTTTTGGATTATAGCAGCTTTTCCCCCTATAACCTCCCTCCCACCCACAACTATCCCATCTCCCGCTCCCTCTGCCATTCCATTCACAGCAAGATTCATTTTCAATTATCTTTATATACAGAAGATCAACTTAGTATATGCTAAGTAAAGATTTCAGCAGACTGCACCTGCACAGACATACAAAGTATAAAGCACTGTTTGAATGCTAGTTTTACTGTTAATTCTCATAGTACAACACATTAAGGACAGAGATCCTATATGGGGAGTAAGCGCACAGTGACTTCCGTTGTTGATTTAACAATTGACACTTATTTATGACGTCAGTAATCACTCGTGAGTTTCCAAGACCATGGAAGCCTCTTGAATTCACAAACTCCAATCTTATTTAGACAATGCCATATTCACAGTGGAAGTTCTCTACTCCCTTCAGAGAAAGGTACCTCCTTCTTTGAGGGCCCGTTCTTTCTGCTGGGATCTCACTCAAAGATCTTTCATTTAGGTCTTTTTGTTTGTGTTTGTGTTTGTTTGTTTGTTTGTTTGTTTTTTTGTCACAGTGTCTTGGCTTTCCATGCCTGGGAAACTCTCAAGAGCTTTTCAGCCAGATCCGAATGCCTTAAGGGCTCATTCTGAGGCCAGAGTGGGAACATATTTATAATTTATCAAGTCATCTTTTTTTGGTGGATCTACCTTTCATTTTGTAGTTATTTCTTAATTTTCTTGGTTGTCTAGTCATTTCACAGTGAGACATTAAAATATAATGCTCTATAGGGACTCAATAGAATTATTCATGAGTAAATTCTGCTTGGAGTGATCCAATAGTGGTCATTAGTTTCTCCTACATGTCTCTGATGGAAGAATTACAGTCTTGTCTTCAAGCTGTTCAGTTTATTTAATTAGCAATCATTCTTTTGCCTGAGAGATAAGTCTTAGTATCTGTTCAGAGTTGGGAGAAATCTGTTGGTTTGTTTCAGAACTTCAGCTAGTCCTGTCTCCAGCCTTTTACCTCATGCTGACCTTCTGCAATATAGTGAGGAAAAATAAACCTTTTTTGAGTTCTTTGTACCAAATTGGCTGCTTTCTCATCCATATACCTTCCACCTAAAGTAAAACTTTTCAGTCTTGGCACAACTGACATTTTAGTCTGGATCATTCTTTTTTGTGATGGGCAGTTTTGTGAATTGTAAGATGTTTAACAGCATCATGGCTGATCTGTACTCTACAGCCACGACCATGAACCACTTCCTTCGTGGAAACCAAACATATCTTCGCATATACTAGATGTTCTCCAAGACGAAGTCAGGTTGAGAAACACTGGCTTGGGTGGGCTGGCATTGTGGCTCAGTGCATTAAGCTACTGCTTAGGGTGCTTGCATTTCATATCAGAATGCAGGTTCAAATCTCAGCTGCTCCACTTTGGATCCAGCCTCCTGCTAATATGCCTGGGAAGATAGTAGAAGATGGCCCAAATTCTTGGGCCCCTGCCACCTGTATGGGAGACCTAAATGTAGATCCTGGCTCATGACTTCATTCTGACTATCTCTCTCTCTCTCTCCAGATCTCCCCTATCAGTCTGCCTTCCAATTAAATAAATCTTTAAAAAGAGAAAGAAATACTAGCCTAAAGCATATACTGTTCTAAAAGCTTTGTTGAAGTATCTTGTCTGTTGAATTCTGCCCCCTAATCTCCTCATGTGTTTTTCGTAACTTTTTGATTCTTAACACTTGTTTTTGGTGGAATTTTATTGGATCAAGGAAGCCTTATAGTTGTTCAGTCTGTTGTCTTGAAGTTTTTTGTTTTTTTAAAATAGTGTACAGGACAGGCATTTGGAACAGCAGTTAAGAAGTTGCTTCTGATGCCTGCATCACCTATTACAGTACCTGCTTCCATTTCTGTGTTCTTGTTACATTACACCCTGGCAGGCAGCAATGATGTTTTTTAAGTGAGTTTCTGCCATCCACATAGGAGCACTGATTTGAGTCCTGAGCTCCTGGCTTTGGCCTGGATGAACCCAGCTCTGGTTGTTTATATTTGAGGAGTGAACCAGCAGATGGAAGAACTCTGTATCTTTCTCTCTCTGCCTTTAAAATAAATAAAATAAACATATATATATATATATATTTAAAATAGAGAGGTTCTTTTTCATTTACATTCTCTTAAAAGTAGGAAGCAGTTATCAATTAAGATGTCTACTTGCTAGGGTGTTACTAAAACTAACACAATTCTAGGTTCTAATCCCTATGTTGATACATGTATTTTTTGAGTAAGTAATTTAATAATTCTAATTCTTAGTTTCCTTATAGTTAACAGTATTCAAAGAATTTTTGTAATGGTGTAGACAGTGAGCATAAATCATGTAACATAGGTATAAGAACACAGAAGATATTTGGCACATATCATTTATTGTATGTTTAATATGATATTTCAATTTTTACTTTTTTGAATAAACTTTGAAAATATATAAACTTTCAAAGTTTTCAAAGGATTAATTAATGTCCCATCCCATTCTTCATCAAGATTCATTTTTAATTAACTTTATATAGAGAATACCAACTCTGTACTAAGTAAAGGTTTCAACAGTTTGTACTCTCCACACACAATATATATAAAGTACTGTTTGGGAACAAGTTTAGCAGTTAATTCTCATAGTAAAACTCAATAAGGACAGGGGTCCTACATGGGGAGTAAGTACAGAGTAACATTTAACAACACTCTTATTTATGATGTCAGTGGTTACCTGAGGCTCTTGTCATGAGCTGTCAAGGCTCTGGAAGCCTTTTGAGACCACAAACTCTGTCAGTATTTATACAGGGCCATAAGCAAGGTGGAAGTTCTCTACTCCCTTCAGAGAAAAGTGCATCCTTCTTTGATGGTCCCTTCATTCCACTGAGATCTCACTCACAGAGATCTTTCATGTAGGACACTTTTTTGCCACAGTCTCTTGGCTTTCCGCGCCTGAAATGCTCTTATGGGCTTTTCAGCCAGCTCCAAATGCCTTAAGAGCTGATTCTGAGGTCAGAGTGTTACTTAAAGCAATTGTTATTCTATAATGATTCTGTTGGGTGGACTGCTTCCCATATTGGATCGTTCTGTCTTTTTTTAATTCTATCCATTATTATTACCAGGAACTTGATGCTATTCATATGATCTCTTTAACACTTAATCATATCTATGTTCACTTTAACATTTAATATGCTCGCTTTAACAATTAAGGTGGCATTTTTACCTCCAAATTTTAATGGGATTTGGAGTCCCCTGACAAGTTTTTAAACTACTTTCAGAAGTTCATAGGAATGTATGCAGAACTATACCATTTTACAGTTAAAAACTTCCTCCTCCTCTTATTCTCACTCTTATTTTTTACTGAGATCTATTTTCAATTGCCTTGATATACATATGATTAACTATATGTTAAGTATAGAGTTCAACAAATAGTATGAAGAAAAAAAAAGATGAAAAAACAAAGAAAATGAAACTGTTCCTTGACATCCAAGATAAGGACTGTTCAAGTCTTTGCTTATTAAAGTGTCAATTTCACCTCTATAGATTTTTTTTTTTGACAGGCAGAGTGGACAGTGAGAGAGAGACAGACAGAGAGAAAGGTCTTCCTTTGCCGTTGGTTCACCCTCCAATGGCCACCGCGGCCAGTGCGCTGCGGCCGGTGCACCGCACTGATCTGATGGCAGGAGCCAGGTGCTTTTCCTGGTCTCCCATGGGGTGCAGGGCCCAAGCACTTGGGCCATCCTCCACTGCATTCCCTGGCCACAGCAGAGAGCTGGCCTGGAAGAGGGGCAACCGGGACTAGAACCCAGTGTGCTGGTGCCGCAAGGCGGAGGATTAGCCTAGTAAGCCACAGCACCGGCCACCTCTATAGATTTTGTTTTAGGTGTTCTATTTGTTGTCACAGATCAGAAAGAACATATGGTATTTGTCCCTTTGGGCCTGGCGTATTTCACTAAGTATGACGTTTTCCAGATTCATCCCTTTTGTTGCGAATGACCATACTGCATGTTTTTTTTTTCTTTTTTACCGCTATGTAGTATTCCATAGTGTATATATCCCATAATTTCTTTATCCAGACTTCGGTTGATGGGCATTTAGGTTGATTCCATGTCTTAGCTATTGTAAATTGAGCTGCAATAAACATGGAGGTGCAGATAGCTCTTTTGTTTGCTGATTTCATTTCCTTGGGGTAAAATCCCAGGAGTGGGATGGTGGGTCATATGGTAGGTCTGTGTTCAGATTTTTGAGGATTCTCCATACTGTCTTCCATAGTGGCTTTACTAGTTTACATTCTCACCAACAGTGGATTAGGGTAATGTTTTTCCCACATCCTCTCCAGCATTTGTTGATTTCTATATGAAAGCCATTCTAACTGGAGTGAGGTGAATCTTCATTGTGGTTTTGATTTGCATTTCCATGACAGTTAGTGATCCTGAACATTTTTTCCATTTTTTCATGTGTCTGTTGGCAATTTGAATTTCCTCTTTTGGAAAATGTCTGTTTAAGTCCTTTGTCCATCTCTTAACTGGGTTGTTTGGTTTGTTGTTGTAGAGTTTCTTGATGTCTTTGTCAATTCTGGTTATTAATCCTTTATCAGTTGTGTAGTTTGCAAATAATTTCTCCCAGTCTGTTAGTTGCCTCATCACTTTCCATACTGTTTTCTTCTGTCACACAGAAACTTCTCAATTTGAAGTAATCTCATTTGTTCATTTTCACTTTGCCTGCCTGTGCCTCAGGAGTCTTTTCCAAGAAGTCTTTGCCTTTGCCAATGTCTCGTAGGGTTCCCCTGATGTTCTCTAATAATTTGATGGTTCGGGTCATAGATTTAGATCTTTAATTCATGTTGAGTGGATTTTTTGTGCAAGGTGTGAGGTAGGGGTCTTACTTTGTACTCTGCACTTGGAAATCCAGTTTTCCAGCACCATTTGTTGAATAGACTGTCTTTGCTCCTGGGATTGGTTTAGTTCCTTGGTCAAATACAAGTTAGTTGTAGATGTTTGGATTGGTTTCTGGTGTTGCAGTCCTGTTCCATTGGTCTATCCATCTGCTTCTGTACCAGTACCAGGCTGTTTTGATTATAACTGCCAGAATTGGCCAGAATTTTTTTTGAGGATTTCTACATCTATGTTCATCAGGAAAATTGGTCTGTAATTCTCTCTGTTGCATCTTTTCCAGGTTTATTATATGCTTTCATTTCACAGTGATTTCTATCTAAAAGATACTAGTTCTTTCACTAACATCTCAAAAGTTTTAAATAACTGTCAATAAATACAATGTGGAGATATTTATAATTTCATGCTTTTTTAAAATTTAGGTTAGATGGACAGTGGCCTGATGGTTTATTGGCTTCAGACAACACTCTTCATTTTGTCCATCCACTGACTTTCAATTATTCTGGTGTTTATGTTTGTAAAGTGACCAATTCGCTTGGTCAAAGAAGTGATCAAAAGATCATCTACATTTCAGGTAAGTTACTATCTACTTGAAAAATGAGTTACTTAAAATATTCCTATAGTAACAGTATAATTTTAAGCTGTAATTTACACTTGCAAAGAGAAAGATTTCTCAGTGTGAGGTTTTCCAAAAATCTAAGAAGGGTGGCGATAACTATCTTGCATAGGTGGCATTCTGTTATTTAAAGAAATGTGAAAATAGGCATGTGGCAAGTTTATATACATTTTAATTCCTACATGCTAGGTCATTTTTTTCAATTAAACAATACTTAGCATTATTTTTATAGGTCATGTGACTTTCTAGAACTTTTTGTGTTAATAGCAATATCTAAAGTGTCCTATCCCTTGCCTTTGGTGGCTACTTTGCATGGCGGTGTCTGCTAAATAAAATGGGATATTTACTTTGATAAACTTGTATGTTAAGTAATATTACATGCCACTAAGTATGGGAATATACCATATTGGGATACTGAGAAATGAGAGTACTATTGATAATATTTTTAATAAAATTTGAGATGTTTCTTATTATCAGTCCTTGAGTCCATAAACTTAATTTTTTTAAAAAAATTGTTAATATAAAGAAATAGATTTCGTATATTCTATAGATGTAATTCTGAGATGATTCCCTTATTTTCCTCCTTCTTTTCTCTCATCCTCCCTCATTTCCCTTCCTTATTTCCTTCTTTTTCATTAATTTTTACAAAATCATAATTTTAGTCTACTGTATAGTCACAGGCTTAACATACCAATAACCATAATATTCAATAAGTTAAGACAGAAAGACTACAGTTCCACAGGAATATAAACAAGGGGTAAAAGCAGCGATCAAATTACAAGGTGTCCATTTCATTCATATATATCTTTTGTATTACATATTAGCTGCGACATATCAGAGGAAACATGATATTTGGTTTTTTGGGGACTGACTTATGTTACTAAGCATAGTGATTTCTAGTTGCATCCATTTTGTTACAAAAGACAGAATTTCATTCTTTTTTTTTTTTAATGGCTGCATCATATTCCATAGTGTTTATATACCACATTTTCTTTATCCAGTTGTCATTCAGTGGGCATCTGGGTTGATTCCATATCTAGCTATGGATTGAGTTGCAGTACATATTGGGAAACAAATAACTTTCATATGCTGGTTGCAATTCGTTTGAGTAAATTCCCAGGAGCAGAATGGCTGGGTCATTTGGTAGATCAATTTTCAGATTTCTGAGTAACCTCCAATTAATGCCTTCCATAATGGTTGCACTGTTTTACATTCCAACCAGCAGTGAGTTAGGGAACCTTTTTCCCCACATCCTCACCAGCATTTAGTATTTTTTGATTTTTGGATGATAGCCATTCTAACTGTGGTGAGGATTTTTCTTTAATGAGAATGTTTTTAGT
The DNA here is from genome assembly GCA_949820135.1 of Sylvilagus floridanus. Lineage (NCBI taxonomy): Eukaryota > Metazoa > Chordata > Mammalia > Lagomorpha > Leporidae > Sylvilagus > Sylvilagus floridanus. The sequence goes on from OX463244.1 coordinate 64,580,086, forward strand.
TAGTTAAAGTGTTAATTTGAGAATTCACAAAATTTCTGAAGAGCTAAAAATATATTTCTGAGTGTGGCTATAAATAATATATTAGCTAGGAATACTTACTTACAAAAATTACATGAAATGTTTTCCTTACTAAGAGAATATTGCTCTTCATAACTGGCAAATTAAAAACTAAGGGGCAAAGGGGAGAGAACCTTTGAAAAATTCAGGTTTGTATGGTAACTATATAATATGTAGTTAAGGTTTGCATTTCTTCAAATTAAAAACTAAATAGGTAAAGATTTTAGATAAACTTTGTTGGCTTAAATGTTATGGTCTCAGTTCTTGTATAGTCTCAGTCTGAGAGCAATCCCTTTTTTATTTTCTCATTGTACTGACCACAGTTTATAGTTGTAAGCACATTTTATTTATGATCTATCCCCATAATTTAACAGTTTGTGTTTGGCTGTCTTCATCACTATGTATGCATCAGTTAGCTTAGTGCCTTACATATGATCGAGACTCAGTTTTTTTTTTTTTTTTTTTTTTGCATAACTGTAGCAAGATTAGAGTTGTATATATTCCTAGCCCTTTCTGCTAATAGCGGTGCTTTGATAGAAATCTGAAGGATACTAAATATTAGTATATTAGTCTCTCTCTCTTCTCTTAGAAGATAAGCTATAGGAAATAAATATTTAAAATATATTTATCTAAGGCCTGTTTACTTTTTGTTTCTGTTGTACAATTTGGTGTGGGATATGATTAATAAATATTAGGTCCAATATATTTTATGTAAACTTTTAAATGTGAAGGCTGAATTTGAAATATTCTGATTCCTTTGGTGTTACTCTAAATTTATATATTTTGGCATTCTGGGACCACTTTCATATCTCCTGACTTTTGTGATTGGCTATTAGTGATCATTAACCCAGTTGCAACTTAACATGTTCCTACTGCTGCTGCTATATTGGTCTTCTCATCAGCAACTGTTACTTCACAACAAACAATTTCCCCCTTTGAATCTATTCTCCTTTAATCTGGCATCAAATGAGAAGCCAGAGGGATTCTTGAAAAGATCATGTAAGATCATGTCACTCCTTTGCTCAAAACCACCTCATTTTATCTACAGTGAAAACCAATTTTTTCCAGTGACTTATAAGATTCTATACATGATGTGACCCCAGATTATCACACTCAAAACTCATTTCTTATTACATAGTTCTTCCTTACTGGCTCAGCCATGCTGTCTCTTTGTTCTTCAGATGCAACAGTTAACGTTTTGACTTTAGAGTCTGCATGTAGCATTCCAGTGCCTGGACTGCTCATCAGTTAGGTGTTTTTATAGTGCTTTGCCTCATTTCCTTTAGGCCTTTGCTAAAATATCACCGTTTCCATTGAGGTCTTTCCTTTATGACTATATTTAAAACTCAGCTTCTATTTTACTAATTTCTGTCTTCTTCTCTGCATTAATTTCATCTTAAGTACTTGCTGTCATGTGGCATATTATATATTTGACTTGATTTGTATGCTTGTCTGTTTTTACCCCTACTAGAACATAAGTTCTGAAAGATTTTAGAGGATAAGTTCTAAAAGTTCTAAACAGTTTTCATCTGCTTTTATTACTGCTATCGTCCCAATATCCAATAATATCTGTTGCAGTGTACTGCATGAATGATTTTGAGAACAACCAAGAAAGAATTAAAAAGCAAGAATCTACCTTTATGTATTTTTCTTTTCTTTGACTAAAGAACTATAACTTTATAATTTTTAAGTTAATATCTACTAAATATTATAAGAAGAAAAATTTTTAAATTTTTAAAAAAATCATGATTAATTATCACTAAGTACTTTAGAAAAAGACAAGGTTATCTGAGATGATTTTCTTTAAGTTTTTTTTCCAGAGTCTATAAACAGTTCACTACGCCAGTTTCAGTTAATTCCTCAAAGGGCTTCTTGATGAATATCTAGTAACCTAGATACAATGCTATATTTCTGGAATGACTGTGTAATAAAACTTAGTAGACTTTTATCAGAATAAGGGACTATAATTCACACAGAGTGAATGATTTGTTAATCTTTATCATTGGAAATTGTGTGTATTCTTTTTTCTCTAGGTGCAATTTTTTAACCTCATTGTTAAAATAGATATTTAAAAATTTTAGCAATGATTTTTAAAAAAGCATATGTAAGTCAGATGTGTCTTATGACTCAGAATGGACTTAGCAACTCTGAGTGAAATTGTTCTTATATTATTACATGTTTTTCCACATTGGTGAACATAAGATTTTGGATAAAAGGTCATGGGTTCAAGTATAATGTCAATTTTTAGATTAAACTCTAACATACTATCATTCTCAGGAGGTACAATGGTTGTTTGTCCAGTACCTTACTGAATGTTGGAAATTGTGTTTTTCTTGTTTACTTTCAGTGTGAATTTTCTGTCTACTAATATTTTCACTTTGAGAATAGAGAGACAAATTTTTACTTGACAGATGTCTAAAATTCCTATTACCATATAAAATTTGAATTTCAAATCACACTGACTGTAGGATCCAGACATAGTTTAAACTTAAAAAGACACAGTTAGCAGTTCTTAAACTTTCAGCTGCTTGATTTTGTTTATAAATAACACATATACATTTAAATTTTGTTTGTACATATATAACACACATGACATCTGTAAGAAAAGGCAATCTGATTAATTTTTTAACACAGTAGTTATTAGATGAACATATACATTATGCCTATAGGTATAAGTACTGTTCTATTTGTTTTTCTACTTGGCAGATCACATTGATTAGAAAAATAAAGAAGTTCTTCATTTGTGTGAGGAGAGCAGTCTATCAAGAGTTCATTTATACATTATATACTAATTTTTCATACATTTAGGAAAGAGTTTTAAAAGTGATATCTGAATTGAAGAATTTATGTTGGGAAAGTTTTGAAATAATAATCAGTATTAATGATTACAAAGTAGTCCTGCTTCCTTGCACAAATTGTGAATCATTCTAAATCAGAAAACAAACAGAAATAAATATCTCAGTGTATTTTTTTAGGTCGATTGCTTCACATGCACAATAATTATTAGAATTATTAATAATAGTTGCTTAGGTTACTTTATGGATTTAAGACTTTGTTCCCTCAGCTTTTAACGTAAGAATCATAGTAACTTTTAAGTCTGTTACTGGAACTATAGGACAAATTTAACAAGTACTAACAGATTGTATAGAGTGATAGTTAAGACATAGTAGAAAATCTAATTTTATTAGTAAATGCTTTAGGTTAAGAAGAAACTACTGGGCAACAGACAGCTGGATTTTAGAAGGAAGGATAATAGGACTTACGGTGCACTCTTAGAATAGGAATTACAGTGCTGCCTTTTGTTAATAAAATCATAAATTCTAGGAAGGCATATATTAGTGAGTAAAAAGTATAAATTCTGAAATCATACTAGATTTCAATTCTACCTCTGCTTCTCCCCATGACTTGAGTAAGTTATTGATGCTCTTTGTGTTTTTATGTCTTCCTCTATAAAATTACAATTACTTCACTAAGCCATTTTATATACAAAAATAATAATTAATTTTATAAAATATTAGTAGCAAGGATATGCTAATTTTAATACTGGTTAAGGAGGAAGATGGTGGTTGAAACATTTCTAGACCCAGTAAGTCAAATAACATGAATTTTTAAATGGTAGGATTTTTTTGTTAAATTTTTCAGAAAACTGTTTTGTTAAATCTGAGTGAAATGAACAGTACACATCTATCAATATTCATATGAAGAGTTTTGCAAGCAGAAATAAGAAATACTGCTTTTTCCTAAGATACTTGGTAAAAATGTTCAGCTCTGTATTTTATACTTAGTAAGAGCTCAGTTATATGCACTGTTCTAAAGAAAGAAAAAAAAATACAAAGGTAGCTTATCAGGACTTACCAAAAACCCACAAATCTTATACAAAAATGTGAAACTTATATTTTATGTAGATATTCATTTTTAGTTATACTTTGCCAGCTTATTGTAATACTTTTTTTTGAGAATCATTGTAAAGATAACTTTCAGCCTTTAAAACTTGATTACTTCTGCTCCCTTCAAATTCTAAATATATGAATTTTATTTTTACAAATGATTTAATTTTTAGTCTGTTTCTTCAGTATCCTCATTATGAGAAATTTGATTATCTCAGGCTGTACTTTAAGCTACAATGACCCTGCAATTCCACAGTTGTTTTCTTTAAATTGAATATATTCAGCCAATGAATATGTTCTAATAAATTAAAATTCTTTAAATTAAAATTCTTCGATGCCAGCGCTATGGCTCGCTTAGTTAATCCTCCGCCTGTGGCACCAGCATCCCATATGGGTGCCAGGTTCTAGTCCTGGTTGCTCCTCTTCCAGTCCAGCTCTCTGCTGTGGCCCCGGAGGGGAGTGGAGGATGGCCCAAGTGCTTGGGCCCGTACAACCCTCATGGGAGACCAGGAGGAAGCACCTGGCTCCTGGCTTCAGATCAGTGCAGCGCTGGCCGTAGCGGCCATTTGTGGGGTGAACCAACGGAAGGAAGACCTTTCTCTCTCTCACTGTCTACTTCTTTCTGTCAAATAAAAAAAAATTATATATATATATATATATATATAAAAATTAAAATTCTTCCTTGATTCTTTTACATATACTTTGGTAACTGATATTCACATCAAAGTACTTGACAGGATTACCTGGTATATATTAGTTTGAAGTCATAGGAAATTAGTTATTCTGTACTTGTTAAGTTTTGTACTGTACTTCTAAATTTTTACCACATTCTATACATATGGCATTCCGTGATGAAACCTGTTTCAGTAAGTATTTTTCTTTAGCTTGTCAATATTAGAATAACTTACCCCATGTAGATTTAGTAATTTTCTAACAATCATTTTTTAAAAACTCTGCCAGTACCACTCATTTAAAAATTAGAGGAGATTACCATTTGGGTTATTTATTTTTACCTGTGAAGAAATTTAAGATTTGTAAACTCATCCTTTCTTGAAACTGTAGAATTTTGTGTAACATGACCTACAAATACTTCTTAATTGATAATTAACCAATCTTTAATTTTTACTATTTATGTTTAGTTGCTTTTTAATATTAATGGCTATTTACTCTGTAATCTAATTTCTAAGTTCACAGGTTCATTTGCATCTAATATTTTAGTATTATTAGAATGTTCTCTCTAAAATATTAGTTATTCTTTTTGAGACTTCATCCTGAAGCAATAATATTAAATTTTGCAGAAATAGTTGAAATTTCTTAATTTTCTAAATGTTCAGATATCTTACCTATGGAGTATTAGATGTGATGATGAGCATTAATTTATCAATCTATGATTTATAACTTTTTAACTTAATCTATGTCTATATAGTCTTCATTTGATAATAGCCAAATTGGTTAACACAGTTTAAACATATGCTTTTATTTTTAAACTACTAAATAATGGTCTTTATTACATAACTTCTTTCTTAAAATGTCTAGAGTTCCATTTATTTAAGTAAAATATTTTTGAGAGAATTATTAAACCAATGGCTTGTACTATGCCCACTTAACAAGAATCTATAGTTTTTCATTCTTTCAAAAATAAGCTTATATCATAAAAATAAGCCATATTAGGTAAAAATGTATATTAAGAAAACTGGCTTTAATTTTTCATTCTTTTGTTTAGTTGTGCTACTGGCTAAGAATATATGCATTTGAATTATTAGATTTTTTTGATATGATAATTCTTAAGCCAGCTGTGTATGGGATATTTAACATAATACACTTCATTTAACAAATAAACAAGAGTTAACCAATTCCCTGTTGTATACTACCACTCTTAAACTTGAAAAAGAATAATTTAGGAATTACTTGATTGGTAACTGACTAAATGTCAGTTTTATATTTTTTTAAAATGCATAATTACCACTATCATCTATCTTAATTGAATTAAGAATGAAAAACTATTGTTACTGTGAATTTATATTCATTAACTGTGCTGTCTTTTCAACTTGCTGCTGAATCAGCTTGCATTGACATTCTTTGCCTTTCTGTGTCTTGTCTATCTTTACTGTTTCCATTAGATCCTCCTACCACTACCACCCTTCAGCCTACCATTCAGTGGCAACCCTCAACTGCTGACATCGAGGATCTAGCAACAGAACCTAAAAAATTGCCTTTCCCATTGTCAACCTTGGCAACAATTAAGGATGACACAATTGGCACAATCATTGCTAGTGTAGTGGGTGGGGCTCTCTTCATAGTGCTTGTAAGTGTTTTGGCTGGAATATTCTGCTATAGGAGAAGACGGACGTTTCGTGGAGACTACTTTGCCAAGAACTACATTCCACCTTCAGATATGCAAAAAGAATCACAAATAGATGTTCTTCAACAAGATGAGCTTGATTCTTACCCAGACAGTGTAAAAAAAGAAAACAAAAATCCAGTGAACAATCTAATACGTAAAGACTATTTAGAAGAACCTGAAAAGACCCAGTGGAACAATGTAGAAAATCTCAATAGGTTTGAAAGACCAATGGATTATTACGAAGATCTAAAAATGGGAATGAAGTTCGTCGGCGATGAACATTATGACGAAAATGAAGATGACTTAGTTTCACATGTAGATGGTTCCGTAATTTCCAGGAGGGAGTGGTATGTTTAGCAACCACTAAATGTGACTTAACTATGTACAATGTTTCATTCATACTAGTTGATCATTTTCAGATTGTTCATACTTTTTCTTGAGGAAGAATAAGCTTTTTCAAGTTGATTTTCAAGCTTTTTATATTCTATTCTGACAAATGAAAATGTAAAATCTAGATTCAGTGTATCTGAGCTGCTTTACAATTTTTTTCAATGCTGTACTACTGTCTCAAGATTTAAATTTTAATGCAGAGTACTTTATTAATCTGAGGCACACAGGTAAGAGGAAATGTCAACGTTAAATGTATGAGTTTTTGGTATAAAAATTAAAAAAAAAAGGAAACTACCTTGGCATTGTGTATTAAATGTTTACCTAAAACTATACTCTCAAGTATGTTTGTTAAGCATATACCTCTCAAAGTTTATTACCACTAAATGATACTGCATCAAAATTGACTATAAAATTAATTCAAGAAATGTTTCTAAATATTTTTAGCATCCAAAAAAATTCAGCCTAGTAGAACATCTTTCTTTTGCAAAACATTATTTTCTAAGTTTCTATACAAATGGAATATTTACCTCTGCATTTTAATGAGCCTTGCCATAATTACTGTAGAGTGGCTTTGCAAAGATATTTTGTTGCACTAAAACTGTGGTAGTAAACTCAGTGAATATGATGTGTGAAAGAGCATAATTAGCTGATCAATATTTTTGTCCAAAATATATACAAGAGGAATAAAACATGCCTTTTAAAAATAATTATTGCAGTTTTTTTCATCTCTGAAAGACAATTATATTGTCTTGTGAACATGGATTTTGGTACATTAAGCAGTAGCCTTATTTTAATGTTTTATGGCCTACATATATGAATAGTAATGAAAAGATGTACACAGTTAAATACAGTACAGAGAGGGAATTTCAGTATATTGGAGTATTAGTTTTAGAAATGATATATTCCAACCAGAAATCTATACAAAGAATTTTCTAGACCATCTTGTTTTAGTCATTTAATGTTGATGTTGTTCAAACGGGTAAATGTACAGAAAAGAAATTTAGAATAAACTTTGAAACTTTGAATTGAAGTAGAAAAATCTGAATTATAGAACTGGTCATTAACACTTGCAAATGGATATTGGCAAATCATCCCCTTTTCCCTCTAAATGTATGTATGTGTTTCAAGATTTTTGTTTTCCCAATTAAAACTGGAAACATATCATGAGGAGTTTTTTTGTTTTTTCACTTTTACATAATTCATTATATTCTTTCCAGAATCATGTATCTTTTAGAAATACTATCTAAATCTTCCTAAATGGATCTTTGTGAGGTAATTAAATTGCTTCTGTAGTGGAGTTCTATAAAATTGTAACACAGCTGTTTTGAAGCCCAAAGAATGTTTTTGTATTGATGATTCATTTGAAAAAAAGTATTGTGTAGGATAAATGTTTGCCAGGGAAATGAAGTTAAAGTGAGTAAGAAAATTATAAATAAATTATTTTTTTAATGAAAAGCAAAGTAAATACTTTTTTAACCCTCCTAACCACCATGCTTTCAATTCTCATCAAACCTGTGTTTTAGAAGACAGAATTCTAAGGTTGGTGGAATGTTGCAAGTCACGGAAAGCTTTCTTTTAAGTGATTATAAACTAGTTTCCTTTTTTTTTTAAACTAGGAATATTTCATGGAAATTAGAAACATTTTATTTCCCTTCCCAAACACTGAGTTACAGAATATATCATGTTAAGGAATGAAATTAAGTAAAGGTCACTGATAGCGTGTTTAAAAATGTCTGAGTTTTAATATGGTTAACCACGTATATATGAAAATAGTAAGACTTTGGGCAACACCATTGGAAGAATCCTTTCTTAATAGTATGCTGTGATTGAGGTGACTTTATTTTTTATTTAAGTATCACAGATCACATGGCCACCAGATGATAGGTCAAGAATTTCTTTCCATGAAAGATGTAAATTTGTGGCTTTTTTTAATTGGAATTTTCTCTTTAGAGATAATAGTTTGGAATACTGTATTAATCTAAGCAGAATAATCTCATTTAGGATTATGTATAAATCTCCATTTGAATATAATCTGAAGGATTAATGATGTCTTTCAAGAACTACACTTAAAAAATACCTACTCAATTATTTTGAACTTCCTTTTCTTTTATGACTCGCTGTGCACTTGGTTATTTTTTTGTTTTTGTGGCAGAGGGCAGCAAGAAACCCACAACAAGTGAGTATTTAATGTATTCTGTATCATTAATATAAATAATTTGGCAAACTGGAAAGTTTCCAAATTTTAAGAATCTGATATTAGAACTTAAGACTTTGGAAGCATTGCACTGTTGTTTATTAGAACTTGATGTATGTATACTGTACATACAGACGTGTTTGCATACATGAATAGTCATATTAAATAGTTTTATTAAATTAATTTTTTGAATACCAGTAATGTACACAGCAAATTGATAAGTATGTATGAAAGTCCTACTATATTCTTGGAAAATATGAATGAGTATTTTTACTATTTTTTGTATATATATTTATTTCTTTCATATGTTTTCAATGGTTTTTGCATTTTTGTATTCGCTTTCCTTGATAATGGTTAAAATATTTCATTAATACAGTGAAGATGAATGTAACTCTTTTCTGCCATTTTTATTAAAATACATTGAAACTTCAATAAGCTGGAGATTAACTATAATAATAATACTTCTCTGTAGTTGAAAGGTTTGATTTTTTTATCATGTGCCTAATAGCTTTCTTTTTGATTAATCTAATTAAAGAAACAAGATTTTTTTTAAGTCATAAATATTGCTTCTGATAGCTAAACACAGTCAAGTTTATCAGGCAACCATGGCTACATATCATGCATTAAGAGACTGTAGGAGGTTCAGTGTGTAAGTGTCAAAATTGAGAGAACTTAGTGATTTTGTATGTAAAACTTCTATTTGAGATTCATTTTGTTTTTGGTAAATATGTGGAAGTAATCAGTGTAAAATACAAGAAAGGAAAATGGTACCTATATTGAATTTTTAATTTTAATAGTAGAATAGATTGAATTGTTTTTCCTGTATACTTGCTAATTCAAAATATACTGTTCATAAAAAGGTTCTTTCTCAAATTTTGGGTATATTGAGTTGGGGTTTAATTTTAGTTTGTACCTGTGGTAATCTAATTTATTTATTTTCCTTCTCTCTCTCTCTCTCTTTCCTTCTCTTCTTTTTTTCTTTCTTTCCCAACTTACATACTAGGTGTTATTCCTAATAGCCATGCAACTAATTTTTAAATAAAAGTTTAAAAAAATTTTCAGAAGTATATTTCTGTAATGAATCTATGACTGTGTATTATGTTCTTTGTTCTTATTATGGTATTTTCTAGTGTGTGTGTTTGCATGTGTGGATGTAGCCTATTTTCCTTTATTTTTTTAATTAACACAGTGAGATATTTCAACTCATGTGTGAACTGAACAAAAAAGACATTCGACCTCCCTTCTCCTTACCATTCTTCCATGTTTGGTGCTTGCCAGCTCCTTGCCTCCGATGTTTTTACAGTCTGTGACACGTTTTTGTGATCTCTTGTCACATCACTGTACTGTGTGACTCTGGAACCTATTACTTCTCATCCAACAGTGCTTTTGGTTCCTTTATCCTACCACTATCTGTGCCTCCCAAACCATCCTGTCTAGTCTCTAACTAATCACTTTTCTGCTTTCAAATTGACCTTTTCTTCTTTAGCTTCCACATATGAGAGACAGCACACTGCATTTGCCTTTCTTTGTCTAACTTGTTTGACTTAATGAACTCCAGTTCCATCCATTTTGCTGTAGATGTCAGGATTACATTCTTTTTGACGATTGAATAATATTCTGTCATGTGTTTATACCACATTTAGCTATCAAAGTAGAGAATTAGAGCCTACTTTATTTTCTCAGACAAGACTAATACCATATTAAGGATACAGTTAAAGTTTCAGAGAGCACATAGAATTAGGTGTTAGTTATTAAACTTTGATTTTTTTAAATTTTAAAAAATTTTCATCATTTAAACATTTTTTCTGATACATTTTCATGTTACTGTAATATTAACACGAAGAGAATAGATTAAATGTAGTTCATAGGTACAGTTCTAGAAATATGATGTTAACCATTTAATTCATATTTCATATACATGTGAATAACATTTGAAAACATCTGAGAAAAGGTTTCATCTGTACTGATCACGTATAGGCATTTTTTTCTTGTCATTATTTCCTAAGCAGTGTAACAATATTTACAAAACATTTACATTGTTAGGTATTGTAAGTAATATGGAGATGATTTAAAGTATGTGGGAGATGTACGTAAGACATGTGCAAATAATACACCATTTTATCAAAGGGATTTGAATATTTCTTGTGGATATCAAGAGATGACCATTGACTTTCACTTTGAAATGAACACATTTCATGAGATATTGATCTTGCCCTTTAGCGATGTTTACTTACTGTTCGTGAGTTTTGCTTAGAAATAACAATATTTTGAATGATTTGTGTAATCAATTTCACTGCATCTTTTTGACATTTTAAATGTATGTTTTCTCTAAGCTTTATTTTCGAAAATGCAGCAACCTTTTTGTGATTAACATACAATTTGAATGGAATTTAGAGATACTCTCATGGTATACCCTCAAAAATGCATAAAAGAGTCTTTGGAATAGTGTACAGCATACATCAAGTTTCATGTTTTAAAACTCTGTTTCTTGTCTGTTCTTTGACTTAAGTAGAGAGAGGTTTCTGTCAAGAGCTTGAAAGTTCGTTTTATTTACAAAAAAGCTTTTATTGTATGTATGTTTAATAGTCTTTTCTTGAACCATGGTGATAGTTATTCTTACCTATTTAATTTTAAGCATAAAACATGCTTCAATAGGGGGACAAGATATATTTCAGTGCCTTTAGTTAGTTAATATATATATATATACTATGATACCTTTTAGTTAATAGGTTCTGGCTGGGTGCTAATGATTGAAACAGACTAAAACATGAGCTTTAGAATGATAAATTAAAAAATACAAATGATTCTCAAAACTTCAGAATAACTGGAGGCCTCACTTCCTTTCATGCCTATTTAATATTTCTGCATGCACATGGCATCTACCTGTAGAACCTCAGTTATGAGAACATTTTGGAAAATCCAGTTATGAGGAGACACTGTTTTCCAAAAGTCAGGAAAATAACTGACTCTAGATGCTTTGAACACTTTCCCAATTTTTTTTTTAGAGTTTATGGAAAATTGTACAAAAATAGTGAATAAATTAACCTCATCTTCAGTTACTGTCAGTTCTTGATCAGTGTTGTTTCATTTATACCCATACCCACGTAAGCTCTTTTGCCATTACTTCTTGTTTAAATATAAATCAGTATTTAATTCTAAAGGATAAGGACATTTTGAAAACTAACCATGATATAATTGTTGTAGTAGAAATTCATAATTTATTAATATCAATTTATAAGGTCAAAATTTCTATTTTTAACTTTTATTTAATAAATATAAATTTCTAAATTACAGCTTTTGGATTACAGTGGCTTTTTCACCCCATAACTTCCCTCCCACCCGCAGCCCTCCCATCTCCCGCTCCCTCTCCCATTCCATTCACATCAAGATTCATTTTCAGTTATCTTTATATACAGCAGAAGATCAAAATTTCTAATCACATTTTTTCAGGTTTAGTCTGGATCTGAGTATGATCCATATACTTTGTTTGCTAGAAATGCCATTTAATCGGTGCCATCCCCTGCCCACCCCTCATTTTTCCCATGCAATTTATTTGTTTAGAAAACAATTTCATTTTTCTTACAGTTTCCCAGTTTGGATTGTGCCGATTTCACCCTTATGTGTCATCTTTAAATTGATAGTAAAGTCTAGAACTTTGGATTAGATTCAGGTTTAATTTGGGGGACAAGAATACCTCATAGGGTATATTCTTCCATCAGAAGGCACATAATGCAGACTTTTGTAAAGCTCTGAATTTGGGAGCCATCTGATACTCAATGTCTGGATATGTTAATAGCTAGGCTGTTAGAGTCTAGATCTGTTTAGTGTTAACGTTGGTTTTAAAAAAAAGAACAATGTGCTTTGATGTCTGAATATATCCATGTTGCTCTTTGTACCTGAAATTACCTTTCCTCATTTTTCCACACAAGTAAAGATCCCGCTCAAATGATTTATGAAACTTCCTTCTTTAGAATTATTGATGACTGCCTGTATTCTTTTAGATCAACTTTAGTCTACCATAACTTCACATTTTAATCTGGTTTCTACCTGTCTTTTCCAGACTAGTGAAAGTTCTTTTGACTATCAGTTAAAAATTAGTATGTAGTCCAATTACATGTCCATTTCTATAACAGTGGACTAATGCATTATAAAATAGAAATGGAAATTATAACTGAAAATGCTCTTAAAGTAGTAATGCTTTTTCTTACTCAACACCATAATAGGGGAAGCAATATGTGCTTTATTTGAAAAGTTAACATTTTTACCAAGACGGTTTTTTTGAAAACCACATGATTATGCTTCACTTGTTTAATTTTATACCTTTGGATTCAATGTTTCAAACGCCTGCTTGCATGTTTAGTGTGTGTCAGTAGAGAGTTTTTAAGTGTGCTAACTAAAATGCTATTTCTTGAAAACAAGTTCAAATAGAAGAAGTACATTGTTGGGGATGTGAACAGTTTTTATCTCAACCACTGTTTTCAGAGTTTTTCTTTTTTTTTTTCAAAATGCTTGATTTTTCAGTGTCCTGGTAATCTGAATAATATTACCCTCATGTTAGCTATCATGGTTGGATATGAGGTTTATTGTTAATGAGCGAATGTAAATATTTTAGTTGCCTTATTTATTTGAATCTCTTTGCTTGTCACATCTTACTAGATTGCCATGGTTTTATTTCATAATATAACTGATAAAATTCATATACTAGGAGTAGAACTGTTTATATTGCTACTTTTTTAGTGTATTTTGTACATTTGTTACTAGTGCTATCTTTATTTTACCAATTCTTTGTCAGAATCACGTTTACTAGGAATAAATGTGTACTAGTATTTAACATATAGATTAAGCACTGATAACACTCCCTTGGTCCATGTGTCAAGTATTCAGCTGTCACATGGGACACCCATGTAATTCCTCCTCTGCATTGTAAATGTTGGCTAAATTTTTATATCAATTTATTTGCTGAGTTTCATGTGTCATGGAGTATAGATTATGCCGAAAAGGAATAACTAAGTGATGCTATATGTGTCTGCTTGATTTAGTTCCAGAACTATTCCAGCTCCATTCTTCTCATATGATACTATAGATGCCCTTTGTGGCAGTTGAACACCTAACAAAGTGGAACAAGCAAAGCCATCAGTGCCAATCTGTGTGTTATATTCTGGTAAACATGATATTAAATGCCCTTTTAAAAAGATAAGTGGAAGTATTTTACATTCATTGGATTATTATATTCCATGAATTCTGTGACCCATTTTGCTCCCTTTTATGAGGATTCAAGACTATAAAACATCCTTGCCTTTTTAAATTGCACAATGGTTGGCACATAACGATACTTGGTAATTTGTTGGATGAGAGGTTGAGGAGACTGATCAGACCCAAATTCAGAGCGCCTTTATTTTTAAAAAGAGATAAATATTTGGATGGTTATAAAGGCTCAGATGTCATAATGAGAAATAAAGGGGCTATTGAAAAGGTGCTAATGAAAAATGAGTGTATGGAAAAAAATGGTAATACAATGGTATATAGTATGAGAGCAAATAAGAGGAAGTTTGACTTGCAGGCCATCACGTTAATCTTTGAATCATGATGTCTTCACTGAAGTTTTGTCAATGCTCTTGAAGAGAAAGGAGGATACTGTTGTGTACATTTAAGATGTGTATTAGGTGTGCACATATGCTTAAATAGCCATCACTTTCATATTCACTTGTATCAGGACAACACTTTCACCTGGTTTAATGTCTATGAAAGTAAACCCATATGTGTATTTTCCCCCCCAAATATGTTTCTTATATCTCTATTAAATTTTTTAGTGTGATGTATACCTAATTTTTGAACATTTTCTCAGAAGACATGTGTAATATCTAATTATTAGTAGTCTGCCTTTTGAAGAGAAATTTCCAGCGAATGTGGGTTACAATAGCTGCTGTGATAACAGCAAGCTTTTCTTTCATATAGATACATGCAAAAATTTTTAATGATAAATATTTTAATTTTCTTGTCTTTTTGTTTTCTGCTACTTGTAAGCCTGCCATTAGATTTAGTAGAACATTTCCTTAGTTGATGCTAGTGTTGTTTCATGTCAGTCACCCAGTAAACCAGGTTAGCATTTAAAAATGCTAAGTTCTCTCTATGTACTGCTCTAATTTTTTTTTTCTTGTAGTGGTTTTATTGGAATAAAGTCTAAATAGTTTGTATTTTTGTGTGTGTGCAGAGGCAGTGTTTAAGACTATAATTCTCAGTTTTCACCAAAATACTTTGGCATGAATTCAAATGATTGCACCTCTTTTTATTTCATACTGATGTTCAATTCAGTATCCTCAAAATACTAATACCTTTAAATATATTACATCTTTCTTCTCAGTTACAGCTATAAACAGAAACCGAAATATGAAACATAGCCCATATATATATTTAACAATTTTCCTATGTGCAGTATATTATCCAGTCAGTAAATGGATTCATGCCTCATTTTTCTAATTGCTCATTTCAGCACTTACCTGCCTATTCTGAAACTATGAAGAGGTATGCTCAAAAAATGATACGTATGCATAAAGAGTGAATTAATGGAACCAGGTGAAATAAAGATGCCTGTATTATGATAGAAGGAAATGTCATGTGTACATAGTTAACTCTTGTTCAGAGCATCCTAGATCTAAATATAAGACTAATATAACAGAATTGGATTAGCAGGTCATAATTAAAATGTTTAAAACTCATATCTGTTTAAGACATGAGAATTACTTCATCATATTAAAAGTAGCAACGATTTTGAGTTGGTAATTATTTTAAGATGCTAAAAGTTACATTAATATGCTTTAGTACCTAACAAAACACCATTATATTGCAGACTGTTGCTAAAATTAAATGAAAGACTTTTTTTAAAAAAAACTATTATTTAACGGGGCCATCAAAGAAGGAGGTACCTTTCTCTGAAGGGAGGAGAGAACTTCCACTTTGACTATGGCCCTGTGGGAATAAGATCGAAGTCCACGAACCCTAAAGGCTTCCATAGCCTCGGCAACTCATGACCAGAGCCTAGGGAGATTACTGACGCCATAAACAAGAGTGTCAAATTGTTAAATCAACATCAGGAGTCACTGTGTACTTACGTCTCATGAGGGATCTGTCCTTAATGTGTTATCCAATGTGAAGTGATGCTATTACTAGTACTGAAACAGTATTTTTACACTTTGTGTTTCTGAGTGGGTGCAAACTGATGAAATCCTTACATAGTATATATTGAATCGATCTTCTTTATATAAAGATAATTGCAAATGATTAAAAAATCTTGGTGTTAAACTGGAAATTGCATAGACAATCAATTTTTAAAAAAAAAAAATCATGTAGGATCTCTGTCCTTAATGTGCTGTACATTGTGAATTAATACTATAACTAGTACTCCAACAGTATTATCATTTTGTGTCTCTATGCGAGGGCAAACCTTTGAAATCTTTACGTAATATGTACTAAATTGATCTTCTGTGTATAAAGAGAATTGAAAATGAATCTTGATGTGAACAGAAGGGGAGAGGGAGCGGGAAAGGGGAGGGTGGGGGGAGGAAGGGAAATTGTGTGTAGGGGGGGAGCCATTGTGGTCCATGAGCTGTTCTTTGGAAATTTATATTCTTTAAATAAAAGCTTTATATAAAAAAAAAACTTTTATTTAGTAAATATAAATTTCCAAAGTAAAGTTTATGGATTGCAATGGCTTTCCCCCCTCATAACTTCCTTCCCACCCCAACCCTCCCCTTTCCTACTCCCTTTCCCATCCCATTCACATCAAGATTCATTTTCAATTCTCTTTATATACAGAAGATCAATTTAGTATATATTAAGTAAAGATTTCATCAGTTTTCACCACATAGGACATAAAGTGTAAAATACTGTTTGAGTACTAGTTATAGCATTAATTCACTTGAACAACACATTAAGGACAGAGATCCTACATGAGAAGTAAGTACACAGTGACTCCTGTTGTTGACTTAACGAATTGACACTCTTAAGACATCAGTAATCTCCCTAGGCTCTAGTCATGAGTTTCCAAGGCTATGGAAGCCTTTTGAGTTCACCGACTTTGTTCTTATTTAGACAAGGTCTTATTTCGACATAGTCAAAGTGGAAGTTCTCTCCTCCCTTCAGAGAAAGGTACCTCTTCCTTTGATGGCCTATTCTTTCTACTGGGATCTCACTCGTGGAGATCTTTCATTTAGGTCCCCCCTCCCCTTTTTTTTTTTTTTGCCAGAGTATCTTGGCTTTCTGTGATGAAAGGCTTTCTTGAAGGAGATGGCAGGTCTGATTCATTTATAATTATTTGTAGATTGAAAGTCTTAATTTAGGGTAATTCTATTCAAAGAACTTTTGAAAAGTAAGTTTGGAAGTATTAACTAAATATATATGTGATACTAATTGTCTCATCAAATTATGGTGTAGAATACATTATTTGTAAGTTTTTTCATATCTGTTTTTTACATTTACAACTGCAAAGTAATATTGAATTGCACTAGATTTCTAATCTTTTTCTCATCTAGCGTATTTTCAAATGGAGATAACTAAGGACTAGAGAAATAAGCAACAGTAGACAAACCAAGACTATGTTAGCAGATGAGGGTAACAATATGAGTTGCCTGAGTTGGCTATAACGTTTAAGAATAATTGTGTGCTATTTCACTAATTTTAGATTCTATTCAAGGTTTGAAAAAAATTGAAGTAGGTGACTTGTGTTCTATGAGAATTTTAGTCTAGAATGAGCCTAACAAGGTAACCCTCTAGTAAATAAACCAAGGCTTGTTAGTATACTAGAGAAAATTTAATAGTTAAAGAGAAAACAAAACATTACTTTTAGTAGTGTGAAACTCCATGTGATTCATATTTTTAAGGTAGTTGGAAAATAATTAAAAATACATATTCATAAGCATAGAAATACTGTGATGGTAAGTAGGTAATATATGTTGCAGACCTGATAGTGCTTAATTTAAATTTGCTATGTCTGGATCCTAACAATAATTGTAGCTACTTAAGAGTAAGTAATTTGAATATTTGTGAATATGTTAATTTAGTAAAAACTGAGAATTCTTCATTACCAAATAGACAAAAGCCAAGTCTATATTAGATGTTGTCAGAATAATTTTTACAAAGGCATGTGAAAGTTTATATCCTATCCCAGTCTTTTAGTTTGCTGTGTTCTTTACTGCCCATTAATTCAATGACCTTGGGCAGATTATTTAACTTTAGACCTGTAGTATTTTCATTTATAGAATATTGTCTTCAATAACTATTATTGGTTAGTTAACAAAATCATGTATGTGAAGGAGCTTTGTAAATTATGAATCATCCCACAAAATTTAACTGGTGGATTTAGTATGGCTGAGATTGCCAAAATAATACTCTGAGATCAATAGTTTTGTCATATCCCTTAATAATTATATTTTCAAATGCATAGTTAATTGGGATAATTTTAGTAGATTCCTCTTTTGAGGGGGTAGTTAATGAAATAAAGTGACTTACCAGTTTTAAAAGTGTGTGAAAATGCTGAATGCTACATATATCTTTTACATTTTAGAAAATGTGGTTTGGGAAATTGGTATTCAGAAATGATTTAGTGTGCCTATAGCCAGGAATTTACATTTAATTTTGTAGTAAAGATGATATGTTCAGTGTACTTTTTATTAGTTATACATGAATCAGGGAAATTTCACGTGATGAGTATTGTTTTAGAATGTTTACTCCTATTTTAAAATGTTGCTTTAAAGCATTTAAAAATTTTACTGTGTTCATTGTCACTTCTTTGATTAGGTAATCTAGGTTGTATTTGGTTGTTGTTTTATCTTCCCTTGAAGGTTTTTGGTTTCTTCAATAGATTTTTTTTTAGTTTTAATAGAATAAAAATGGTAAGTACCTGTATTCTTGGTCTAGTCTTGAAGAACAGTAATTTTTTGTCACCTTTTAGAGTAATTGTTTTCATTCTTAATCTTTTCTCCTTCACACATTCTCTGACCACAGGAATAGATTTACTTGTGGATGACTGACTAGGGCTATCCTTTTCATAATTTGAAGGACACAAAGCTGGGTGCTAAGGTAGAAGAAGAAAAGGGTGTTAGCATAATGGTAAAAAATTAATCAGTCCAATTTGGGGTCCTCTGGGCTGGCAGTAGGATGAGATACTTCAATCATGCAGTCTCTGCACTTTGTAGAAAGTAAAATATACAACATCCTAAACTCTTTAAAATTGTTTGAAAAGACTAATTTTTGTTACTTTACAGATGTTCCATCTAAGCAGACCTCTTCTGTAGCAGTTGCTGGAGCTGTAATTGGAGCTGTTCTTGCCCTTTTTATCATTGCTATCTTTATGACTGTGCTGCTGACTCCAAGGAAGAAGAGACCATCCTATCTTGACAAAGTGTAGGTAACTTCTGCCTGTTTTCCACTGTGCGTATTCAGTATCCATCGGTCTTTATATATCTCTTTACAGCTACACATACATAGAGTCCAAAGGATGGAATGAAGATTATATTACTTTTGTTAAATGACCATACTTGGTCCAAATGTCTCAAACTACTCTTAATAAATGAACAATATGAAGGGGCTGCTGGAGACAAATATATTGGATATATTTTACACAATAGCTTATTAGACATCCTTCTAAATGGCAGCATAATGATACTTTATGTTGTTCTGCCTTCTGAATAGCAAAGTGGGCCTCTGTTGAAGTAAGTCGTTTTTGAAAAACAAATATAAAAATATTTTAGAAATTTTAATTACTTCTTGAATGTGTATGCTTGTCAGCTACTAAGAATTATTATATAGATTGAGTTTTTTAGATTTATTTATTTATTTGAAAGTTGGAGTTACACACAGAGAGAGAAGTGTTCCATCCGCTGGTTCACTCTCCAGATGGCTGCAATGGCTGGAGCTGTGCTGATCCAAAGCCAGGAGCCGGCAGCTTCTAGGTCTCCCACACGGGTTCAGGGGCCCAAGGACTTGGGCCATCTTCTGCTTTCCCTGGCCATAGCAGAGAGCTGGATTGGAAGTGAAGCAGCCGGGACTTGAACCGGAGCCCATATGGGATGCCGGCACTGTAGGCAGCGGCTTTTCCTGCTACGCCACAGCATTAGCCCCTAAATAGATTGAGTTTTAAAGTTTTTTTTTTTTTCCCATTAAGAAAAATACTGGGTGATTATAAAATAGGCATCATTTCTTTAAAGAATAAATAATTCTTTCACCTAATCATTGAATTAGAATTGTAAGTCCTAAATTGCACCTTGTTTCAAATGAATCAAATGGGGCAACGTTTGGAGTCTCTTAATTACATTGATAGTTTTGGTGCTTCATAAGTGAAAGTGAATCATATTGTACCTACTTAGCTTGTGATGAGGATAGAACAAGTTAATGTTTTATAAAAGAATTCTATATAAATGGCATTATTTTTGAGCAGTTATTAGTTTTTAATATTAAAGCCACAGCCTAGCTTTTAAAGAGTATATTTCTTTTATACTTATAAGTGCTTTGTATATATCTCTGCTCTCTGACACAATTATATCAGTGTTCTTTATGGATTCAAAACACATCAGAATCAGTTTCAGCTTTATCATAGTCAAATTAGTAGTATGACCGTGAACAATTCCTTTTACTTCCATAAGCCTTTTTTCTTACCTAAACAGCCTATGGCCTCTCAAAGCTGTAAATTTGCTGTGATTTTCATTAGACAAAAAGAAATTGCTATTTTGTACAAAGGACGGCAAAGTATTCTTTCACAGTAATACCTGTGACACTGGAGTTTTTCAAGAGTGAGTAGCATGTTGTCAGCATCATGTTGGTTCCCAGATTATCTTAGCCTTTTCTATGGTCTTAAAACATATTTTACTAGTAGGCTAATAAATTCATGTAACCATTTTATTTATTGTTTGGATTCTGTTCATATAAAGTTTTACTTTATGCTCTTAAAAATTGTCAGACTACATAGAATTTATTACTTCATCTGTAGCTTTGACTCCCTTTATCCTTTAGTAAAGATAATCTTCTCATTTACTAATTAAAAGTACTGAAAAATATCTAATTTTCAAAAGTGTGATTATATATAATTTTCTAAAATACAGAGGTCTATAAGTTATAATTAAATTTATTTTTATGACTATTTGAGATGTATGAAAATATTATTTTTGTTTTTATAAATTAAGTCATTTTGGAAAAAATAAGTGCCTTCCTTGAGAATATAATGTTCCCTTTGTTTATTTCAGGTGGCAAGATTTATATATATAGATTACAAATCTTAGATTGTGTGGTAAATATTCTAAATGATGAAGCCTTTTGAAAATCAGTTTTAGAAGCATTTAAAATACATTATAAACTTTTTGTTATTTAAGATACAATCTTTTAAAGTACTTTTATGCCACATTGGAAGGAAATGTAATGACACACATATTTGACTCTTTAAAATCTTGATAGGCATAGTTAAATGTGAAAAGTGGTCCTATGCCAAATTATTTAATTGTAATTTTCAAAAAAAGCCTTCAGTGTGAATTTCTTCTTTACCCATCAACTAGCTTGATCATAAACATTGGAAAAATCTTTGATAGATGAAAGGAAATATAAGAACTGAATTAAACATGCCGACTAGGATAAAATTATGTATTTATGTATTATAAAAAAGTATCCTCAAAGTTTATGAGAATCTTGAAATTTTGGTTCTTTTTCTTTCTTTCTTTCTTTTTTTTCTAAATTTGACAGTCACTTTATCCAACCCTTTTAATGCAGGATTGACCTTCCACCCACACATAAGCCACCTCCTATGTATGAAGAACGATCTCCCCCTTTGCCTCAGAAAACCCTCCTATATCAGGTATGTGTTCCTGAAAATACTTATTCTAAAATACAGTAGAAATATGTAGCCATGTTTGATTGCTCTCA
Organism: Sylvilagus floridanus; assembly: GCA_949820135.1. NCBI lineage: Eukaryota > Metazoa > Chordata > Mammalia > Lagomorpha > Leporidae > Sylvilagus > Sylvilagus floridanus. The sequence goes on from OX463244.1 coordinate 64,601,861, forward strand.
AAATGTCTAGTCATTATATCTTAATTATCCTAATTCTTAACATGCTCAGTCATTTCTCTGAAACATTTTGGTAATCAAACCTTGTCTACAGATTATTAAGAAAAGTTATGATGAGCATAGCTAAGACCCATCAGCATATTAGGCTTTTTACCAAAAGCTTATAGTTGATGACATATTAGTATAGTTTATTGACATGCAGATTCATTGTAAAATATGCATTTTATATAAAACTTAGAAATGTTGAATGTCTTTGGAGGAGTATCATGAAGAACTTAGTTTTTTAGGTTTTTTTTTTTTTGTCTTATTCTTTCTTTCTTACCTATAAAAGATACTGAGGTTGTATAACACTGTATCCAGAATTTACTTCTGGGGATAATCTGTGGTATTTTCCTCCTAAAATGTATCTAGCTTTGGTTTAAATAAGGCAAATTATTTGTCAACAATTAATTTTTTAAATTTAGTAGGAAAATGCTAAAGGAATGTTTCTTTCAAGAGTTCAGCTTCTATTCCTTTGCCAGCTGTACATTTAGTGATAGTTGACTTTACAAGCACTAAACAGGAAGGAGCGTTTCCTCACATGTGTACCCACTGTTGGTGGGCAAATAACTGAAGGTGACAAGTAGTGTGAAATGTTGACAAGATACTTAGCTATGGCTGTTGTTAGATGCTGTACTTAAGCCAGTTTCCCCCCTCAGCAAAGCTAGTGATTTGTCCGTGGATTTCTAGATTAGTTTGGGAAAGTTTTTTTTTTTTTTTTTTTGGAAGATTCTTAGAGATTTTCATTTTTTAGGATAACCTTAATTGGATATAATATTAATCTTTTCAAGTTAACAATGGATTATATAGCTTGTTATTTATATTCTCAAATATTTATAAATGCATCTGAGTTGGGAAGAGTTATTTGGCTCAGGTCGTGTGACCTGGGGTTTAGTCAAGAAAATGTGGTTGCTATATATATCAGTGTAGATACTGCTTAAATAAAAACAAAAGGAGGATTTTTCTTGGATGATTTGAGTTGACATTGGTATATACTGCAGTTTCTATTATGGTTGGAGTAAGAAACTTCCTGGTTGGATTGTTTTGGAGACTGGAGTTTTCACATTGGGGGTGAAATTATTCAGTTGCTGAATAGTCATTTTTATTAATAGTGAGTTGTATAACTTTGAAATTCATGAACCTGGGTGCGAACAAAAACTTATATGGAAAAGGAATGAAAGATGTTTCAGAAAATTTCAGCAAACTTAAAAGGTACAGCAAACATTGGGCTTTAGAGAGAGCTGATTCTGTTACCTCAGTTACAAAATTAATCAGTTGAAAACATTGTTTCCTTTCTCTAGCTCTAAAACTGCTCTGGAGAATAAGAGCTTGAGTTGGATGTGAAATAAACAATTTCATTCTTAATTCCATTAAACATTTAGTAATAAAATTTAGGCTAAAATCATCATCTCTGTAAAATAATGTATTATGATTCATGAACGCTAATGTCATATGTTGGTTATATGGATGTTGGTCTTTTGTTTAATCTTATCAGTATGGAAATTGTATAGTAATTGTCTCCTGGTTACCAAGAAATCTGTTTATGTAATTATTTAATTAGTTTCATACATTGATGGCATACTATAATAGTAAATATCTTGCAATGTTCCACTGTTCTAGGTAACTTGTCAACTTTAAACTCATGAAATTATTCCTACTTAGTCTTTAGTGCCCCCAGAATGCCATCAGTGGCTTTAAGCAAGAGACTCCCATCACTTCTACCCTGAGGGAACAATCTCTCCCTGCTCAACTGCTGATTTTACGGTAATAGTGACAGAAGTCAGCCTAGAGAATTTCTCCTCTACATATTGGGGATTGAGGCCTGGTGTTGAGAAGTGGCAGTTTCCTTTCGTCGAACTGTTTGACTGTAAAGGTTTGTGGCGGCACACATCTGAGGGTACTGAAACAAAGTCATGGAAAAATAGAATTAAAGGATAAGTTTATTTTATGCTGAAATTTTAGAAATCCAGGAATTTTTAGTGTATATTGTAATGGACTTATTATAGACCCCTAATATTTATGATTTAAAAATTTTTTGTATCAAAATAACTTGGAAAGGCAGGCATTATGGCACAGCAGGTTAAGCCACTGAGTGCTGGTTTGAGTGTTGGCTATTCCACTTCTGATCCAACTCTCTGCTGATGATCATTCAGCTACTTGAGATCCTGCTACCCATGTATGTATGAGACCTGGATGGAGTTCCTGACTGGCTTTGGCCTCTTTTGGCCCTAGCTATTGGTTAGTAAACCTGTAGATGGAAGATCTCTCATTTTCATTCTCATTCTTATTCTGCCTTTCAAATACATAAATAAATCTTTTTAAAAAGAACCTATATTTTAATTCTACTTTTCTGCAGACTTGTTGCACTAACGTCATATATGTGTTGATGTTTTTCTATGTTAAGTATTTTGTGTCATAAAATGGAATATATGCATAAAGTCCTTGTATGATTGAAACAAGATTTTTCAGGGTCTGCATGGAAACTAACGAGAAACTATCAGTTGCAGAGAACTTTGGTATAATATCAAAGAATTTTTGAGTTATCTGATGACTACTAAAGTAGTCCTTCCTCTTCCAACTGCATATCTGTGTGAAGCTGCCTTTGTTCTTTAGATACCATCAGCTGAACAACATATTGCAAGATTGAGTAGTAATAGCAGATAGGAAAATCAAGACTTTTCCTTTTCACCCAGGCATTGTTAAAAATTGTAAAAATGGAATTATAAGAATGGTACTCACTAAGCTTTGTTTTAGAAGTATTGTTTTTATTTAAAAGATCTTACTCATACTAACATATAATATATTCACTGTTTTTTAAACTTTTATATAATAAATATAAATTTCCAAAGTACAGCTTTTGGATTACAGTGGCTTTTCCCCCCCATAACTTCCCTCCCACTTGCAACCCTCCCATCTCCCACTCCCTCTCCCATTCCATTCAACTAGTACTCAAACAGTACTTTACACTTTGTGTTTCTGTATGGGTACAAACTGTTGAAATCTTTACTTAATATATACTAAATTGATCTTCTGTATATAAAGATAATTGAAAGTGAATCTTGATGTGAATATATTCACTCTTAAAGGTTAAATATTTTAAGAAATAATTAACTTTTATATATAATATGCTGAATTTGGGTAGCTGTTACCCACATAGATAATTTTAGTGCTCAAAAGGTAAACCTGTGAAGGAATCCTGAGGGCAAAATCTTGAGAACCTCTGCTGCGTACTGTGAGCAATGTGAATGCAAGGCTACTGTCACTGTTGTGTAGAACTGCATGTTTCCTTAGTGCATAACAAAGTACTTGGCACACAGTAGGTAACCGATGCACTTTTTAAAATTTTTTTAATGCTGAAAAGTTTTACTTATTATATATAACATTTTGATATATGTCTTTAACATGGGCTAATTAAGTCAATATATAATAATATATTACATCACAAGTTCTGATAAAAATTTTTGAATGAATAATTGAAAGAATCAAGCCCTTTATATTCTCTTTAGCTTGTGATCTATGAAATTTCTACATTGTTCTATAACATTTGTATGTTAGATGTTATATTCCAAAAATGTAGCATCTGTGTATCTAAAATTTAGTACCAGTGTATTAGGCACCAGATATCAATGAAACTATGAAAAATCTATGAAAAAAGAGTATAAACAAATACTCTGTGGAAATATCTCACAATATTAGTGGTGATAATCTTTATGTTAGAGTTTTCAATAAATACTTTGTCATATTTTTGTGTAATTTCTATTTTTTATGTAGCCCTTCCCATTCCCCCAGACATATATACCTCCAGTCAGTGGCCTTAAACAGGAAAATAAAGACCTATTGAAAGCCTGAATCATTGGACTGGAATGTGAGGTTGGTTGTACTGTTTATGCAGTGCTTCAATAGAATTCAATGTCTAGAAAAACTGATTTTTTTCCCTCAGTAATTCACCATACCATGTCCCATTCTTTAATAAATGTTTATAGATGTTCATACGAAGAATGTTATTGGAAGAGTTCCTGTACATATTTTTTGAGTAGATACCATGTGAAGAAATATTTTCTAAAATCTTCACTCCCCATCTTTATTCCTATTTACTTCCAACACCTCTTGTCAGATAACTACTTTATTAATTTGACTTGTTACTATTTCTAAGCCTAAATAAGAAAATATCACATACATGCATTTTTATTTCCCTCTTTTATAAAAGATAGCATATTGTATATGTTGTTATATATCTTATCAATTCTTCCTGAGATATATGCTGGAGGTCTTTCGTTATTGTGATGCAGAGAGCATCTCATCATGTCTATAAAGGTTCTAAAGTGTGTATAGAACATAGTTTGTAAACTTGAAATGTTTTTAATGACTGTGATGAATAGTGTTGTATATGTGGTATTTTGCATCCATGCAAACATAATGTGAAGTATACGCTTTTAGGTTTGATGATACTGCATCAAACAGTATATAATTTATAGTTTTGATAGATATTAACAAATTATCCTCTGTAAGTGTTGTACTATTTTGCACTCCTACTAGTAATGTATATGATTTTCTGTTTATCCACAGCTTCACCAGTAATAGATGTTTTCTGCTTGATTATTGCTAATTTACTGAGAATATGCAGATAATTTTTAAAATTGCTAATGAGTTTTAACAGCTTTTCAAATGTTTAAAATGCCATTTATTTTCCTTAAAACTCATTCTTCTACATTTTAATTGGACAAAATTATGAACTTTTTTAGTTTTTTAAAAGATTTATTTATTTACTTGAAAGTCAGAGTTACACACAGAGAGAAGGAGAGGCAGAGAAAGAAGTCTTCCATCTGCTGGTTCACTATCCAATTGGCCACAATGGCTGGAGCTGTGCCAATCCACAACTAGGAGACAGGAGCTTCTTCCAGGTGCCCCTCACAGGTGCAGGGTCATCTTGTACTGCTTTCCCAGGCCATAGCAGAGAGCTGGATCAGTAGCGGAGCATCCGGGGCTCAAACCAGCACCCATATGGGATGCCAGCACTGCAGGCAGTGGCTTTACCCACTACGCCACAGTGCAGGTCCCAATGATAAGATTTTGATTTTGTGAAATTTTGAGGCCTAATATATGGTCTGTCCTAGAGAATGATCTGTGTTGATAAAAAGAATGTGTATTCTGTAAATCTTGGATGGAATGTATTGTAATCTCTGTTAATCATCTTTGACATTGATTTTTTTCTTTGGATGATCATCTGTAAAATTATGAACATTTAAACATTTTCTAAGTGTATGTGAAAAGCTTTTGTTTTGATTTCAGTGTGGGTATTGCTCCTTGGTATTCAAGTTGGTGAAAAAGAAAATTTAGTAAGATGAATTAAATATTTTTCATTGATATATGTTGCAAGAAGAAAATAAATGCAAAACTGTTATGGCTAGAACTCAAATGTTACCAGACATTGTCATTTTGTTATTATTGTTGTTTTTCTTTTTTACTTATTTGAGTGGCAGAGAGACACAGATAGGTAGATAGAGAGCTCCCATCCATTGGTATACTTCCCAAATCCTACAGTATACAGAGCTAGGTCTATGTCAAAGCTGGGAGCCAGGAATTCAACCTAGGTTCCCAATGTGGGTGGCAGGTACTCAATTACTTAGGCCTCCCAGAATTGCCTTTAACAAAAAACTAGAATTAAGAGTGGAGGGATGTGGGCAAAGGATGACAAACTCAAGTTTGAGAGTTAGAGATATATCCTTCAGGTATGTTAGTTTCAGTTATCAATCATGCCATATTTCATTTAAGCCTCTCTTGAACCTCTTTGTCCGTATGTTCTTTATAATATCATAGACTTCCATTATTGTCCTTTCAACACATCACTACCTCTTCTAATATTTTTAGGTAGGTAACTTTTTAAATAATCATCAGTGGTCTGGTTTTTATCCTCCTCCCCCCAATATCTGGATGTTGTACCATGCTTACAGATACTACTAGTAATTACCATCTTTGGAATCAGGAGATCACAAGGAAGAAGATGATAGAATTACTAACACTTGTCTTCAAGATTAGAAGAAAGTATGACTGAGTGGATCATTCAAGTAAATAAATACTGAATATTTCTAGTATGATTTTTGCCTTCAAGTAGCAAAAAAAGTTTTCATTTTACATATTGCATTTTGTTGGTATATAGTGGAGTTAAGTAGCAAGAATGATGGGACCTTTTTCTGGGTTGAGGAGGAAAAAAATTTGGTAATCAATAAGGCTGGATAGAGCAATGATTTATAAATTAATATTATTTAGGGAGAGCTTTTCAAATAAAATACATATATATAATTAAAGTTAAATATCAAAATATTTGTCAAATCATTAAAATTCATTCAACTGAGATACAGATGCAACATTTAATCTATAAAATTTATATTTAGTATATCAAAGCTATTACAAAACGATCTTAAAATGAGAAAAAATAAACCTTCTTTACAAAGTTTTATTGCGATTAATAAATTTTGCTGCTTCCTTAAAATAGTGTCTGACACAGAGTACTACTATGTATTTACTGTTATTGTTATTAAAATGAGAAGCCCTGCAATTTTTTTTAAAGATTTTTTTTTTTAAGATTTATTTATTTATTTGAAAGGCGGAGTTACAGAGAGGCAGAGGCAGAAAGAGAGAGAGGGGTATCTTCCAGCTGGTTTACCCCCAAATGGACATAATGGCTGGATCTGGGCCAATCCAAAGCTAGGAGCCAGGAGCTTCCTCTAGGTCTACCACAAGGGTGCAGGGTGATAGAACAAGGACATAAGCCTCAGCCATTTTAGGTTTCTTGTTACCCCTGCTTTCTTTCAAGAGATCAGTTAGTTTCATCTCACACCCTGTATTGTTCCCCACCCCACTCCCGGCATCCTTCCCCAGGATTGGGAGCCAGTGGGCCAAACCTGAAGAACCAGCATGGGGAAGCTCATCCTTACCTACTGCTCCCCACCCCCACCCCACCCCACCTAAGATATAATAGGACCCAGCCTGCTGGGGTCAGGGCCTCTTGCCTACTGTTTGGTCTATGAGCATGGTGGCAGTTGGTCAACCTCTGTGGATTTATTTTCCCTGAATGAATTTGGCCTGGCTGCAAGTTCATATTCTGCCTCTCTTTTCCTAACATTTTTGGTGCCCCGTGTGAAGAGGCACCAATCTGCACTCTTTTCCTAACACGGGGACCCAAGGACTTGGGCTGTCTTCTACTGCTTTCCCAGGTTATAGCCGAGAGCTGGATCAGAAGTGTACCAGCCAAGACTCGAACCAGTGCCCACACGGGATTCCAGGACTGCCGGCAGCAACTTTACCTACTGCACCACAGCACTGGACCCTGTGTATTTCTTAATAGAAATATTAGGGACACCAAGCTGTATTTCTTACGGAAATTATTAATACCTTTATTATGTGCACACTCTACTTTTTGATTTATAGTACTATTTTGTTTTGTGTTTGTCATTCATTAATCAAATAATTTTTGAGTGCATGATATGTGCCAGTGCTGAGGATACTTAGCTAATTAAACATATGAAAAAATTATTTACGTAGCTTACATTTCAGTGACAAATAGATAAATACTTACGATGATGACTTTCTTCCTTTTCAAGAACAATTTATGAAGTATACTTGGCATATAATAAATTGAATATATTAAAAGTATAAGTTGACACATTTGACATATAATACAGAAGCACATGCATAACCAGAAAATATCTTCAGGCAAGATAATACACACATCTGTCATTTCCAAAAGCCCTTGACTGCCTTTTTGTGATTTCCTTTTTTAAGCCATCTCCAGGATGACAACTACTGGTCTATTTCTGTCCATTTATAAAGTATTCCTCCCCAGTGGATCCCTGAAACCATGGATAGTGCTGAGCCTTGTATATACTATATTTTTCTCTATACCATACACACCTACAATAAAGTTTAATTTGTAAGATAGGCACTATGTGAGATCAATAACAGTAGCTAATACTAAAATAGAACAGTTCTAACAATAGCAGTTATGTGAATGTGGACTCAATAATTTAGATGAATATAAATATTTTGGATTCTGTGTGTATGTAATTGCATAAAGCCAGGCTATGGAAAAGGAGGGATTAATATATTAGTTTACATGTTCTCAAATTTTATACAATAGTAACATGCAGTGTGTTCTGTTATGGTCTTGATTCTTTCACTTCACATAGTGATTTTGGGATTCATTCATGTTGTGCTGGTCAGTGTTTTGTTCCTTTTCCGTGGGTGTACTCTGTAGATATAATACTACATTTTCTTTATATATTTACCTGTGATTGGACACTCCCCTAGTTTCTATTTTAAACAAAGGTGTTATAAACATTTATATGCAAGTCATTGTATAAGCAGATGCTTTAATTTTCTTGGGTTAACACTTTGGACTGGAATGGCTAGGTAGTATGGCTAAGTGTATGTTTTATGTTTAACTTTTAAAGAAAATACCCAACTCTCATTCTAAATTGTTTTACCAAGTATGTACGTGAGTTGCTCCATATCCTTATAAATACTTCTTGTGGTTGGTCTTTCAAATTTCAGATATTAAATAGGTTTGCAGTTGTATTCATTTTGGTTTTAATTTCCATTTTCTCTGGTTACTAATTTGTAGAACACTTTCCATTTACTGATTTGTTTACTGTTTATCTTCTTTATTGACATGCCTCTTCAAGCATTTGTATTTCTATTGAACTTTTTCTAATTGTTAAATTTTGAGAGTTTATATATTTTAGATATGTCTTTTGTCAGATATATGATTTGCAAATATTTTCTCCCATTTTCTTGCCAGTCTTTTAATAGTGACTTTTGAAATTTTGAGCAAAGGTTCTTAATTTTAAAGTACGCTAGTTTTATGCAATAACATATTGCCATGCTTTCGCTTTGGAATGCAGGTGTGGGGAACCTAATTTTGTTATTGCACTTCTGTTTAACCAAAACTTTATGGTGAATGTATGAGGGTACTTCGAGAGATTCTTAGACAATACAATTCAAATATATTTTTGATGCAGATTTTTTTTTGAAACCCATGCATATTAAGAGTCTTCCAAAAGTTTACAAAAATGTATGTTATGAAAAATTATGGATTTCAAAAATTTTTCTCACAAACTTATCTTTTAATTTAATTTTTCATGAGCATTTTGAAATACAAGTAGCCTTGTATTTTATGTTGTATCATTTTCTTTATTTTTTTCTGTGTAAACTTTATTACTAGTTAAAAAACTTAATGAGTTAATTTAAAAGATGGCAGTTTTCCTTGGTTATTATAATTGTCAGAATCTGCTGTTTTCAGAAAACATAAATCATGTACATAATTCTTAGCAGAGAAATTGGAAAGATTTAGCCTCTCTAATGGTATGCTGTGGCCAATGGCATAGAAGTAGCTATTAATCTTTATATGTTATATGCACTGTGTATCAAACACAATAATTAGCAAGATAAATGTTTAATACAATTTTTTTTGACAGGCAGAGTGGACAGTGAGACAGAGAGAAAGGTCTTCCTTTACTGTTGGTTCACCCTCCAGTGGCCACCACGGTCAGCATGCTGTGGCTGGTGCACCGTGCTGATCTGAAACCAGGAACCAGGCGCTTCTCCTGGTCTCCCATGGGGTGCAGGGCCCAAGCACTTGGGCCATCCTCCACTGAACTCCCGAGCCACAGCAGAGAGCTGGATTGGAAGAGGGGCAACCGGGACAGAATCTGGCGCCCCGACCAGGACTAGAACCCAGTGTGCCGGTGCCGCAGGCGGAGGATTAGCCTAGTGAGCCGCAGCACCTGCCTTAATACAATTTTTAATATAGGACGTAGAGATTGGCCTTTGGCCCAGTGGTTGAGATACCCACATTCCATATCAGAGTACCTGAATTTGAGTCATGGCTCTATTTCCTATTGCAACTTCTTGCTAATGTGCACCTTGGGAGGCAGCAGATGATGGCTCAGGTACTTTCCATGCCATTCACTTGGAAAACATGGATTGAGTTCCTGGCTCCCAGCTTTAGCCTGGCTCAGTCCTAATTGTTGAGGGCATTTAGGGGTTTAACCAAAGCGGGTGAGAATACTCTCTCTGTTGCTTGCCTCTCAAATAAAAATAATAAGAAATTTAGTGAAAATTAAAGTAGGATAGGCATGTTGTGCCTGAAGAAAAAATATTTTATAGCTGAATCGTTAAATCTTACTCTTATTAGGATCAAGTGGGAGCCAATAGTCTTATTGAAAAGACCAATGTTTAGTTATTCTGACTCACTGTAAGTTGTAGAAATACTCTTAGAAACTTTATTATAGACTTATTATGTATGTATAAGCCAGAAGTAATCGATGGGACCTGGAGTGATGGTTTCTCCCCTCCCCTTCCCTCCCCTCTCCTCCCCTTCCTTCTCTTTTCTTTTCTTTTCTTTTCTTTTCTTTTCTTTTCTTTTCTTTTCTTTTCTTTTCTTTTCTTTTCTTTTCTAAGATTTCTTTATTTATTTGAAAGGCAGAGTAACTTAGAGAGATTGGGGAGGTGTGAGAGGAGGAGACAGAGAGATATCTATGATCAGCTGGGTTACTCCTCAAATGGCCCAAAAAGCTGGGTTTGGGCCAGGCCAATGCTAGGAGCCAGGAGCTTCTTACAGGTCTCCCATGTGGGTGCAGAGGCCCAAGAACTTGGGCCATCTTCCTGTGGCTTTCCCAGGTACATTAGCAGAGAGCTGGATGTAAAGTGCAGCAACTTGGCCTTAAACCAATGCCCATGTGGGATGCCAGCATCACACACAGGGGCTGAGTGATGATTTCTGAGAATAAAGTTTAATTACATTTCAGTATTTTTATTGGCATAGAAATATTTGCAAATATTGCCAGTATTAATGTATTAAATAAGTGATTTTTCAAGAATTGAAACCTTCTGACCTTGATTCTCATTGCTTTCTATTTGTGATTTGTAACAGGATTACCTCTGAGTGGGGGACTTTGGACTATTTTAAGAATGAAAGAAAAAAAACCCAAAACCTCTACTAAATTATGCAATATTGCCTTTCAGAGCTCTTTCTAATGCTGATTGGATTACTTTCATGCAGAGCACATGATTTACAAGAGCTAGCATCATTCTAGTCACTAATATTCAATTGCAAAAGAAAACTAGATCATCCTTTTTAAAAGAAAAAGGATTAAATGATGCCTTTTAAGACTGTTTTAAGGAATTCAGAGAACATCTAATTCACAGTATTTCAGGAGATTTGTATAGCTCCTCTTGGTTTCACCTACATTATAAATCTCCATCTTTCTTCCTTTTGAAACATTAGTACTGAGTCAGAAGAACATATTTATTATAAAAATTACATATTCATTATTTGTACTTATATGTGTTTGTGGTTTTCCTATTTAAACCATGGCTACTACTTTCTTTGTACTCTTTATTGATATCTGATAAACTGCTTTATACACAGGCTATTCAGTAAGGTAAAAAAATATCAAAATTCATGCACAACAATAGCACTTCATCTTTATAATTGCATAATATCTTAAAAAATTGATTTTTAAAAGCAGTCTGGGAATTTTATAGCCCATCATTATTTTTGAACAAAGTGGTGGAACTTTTGGAAAAGATGCTAGTCCATAATACAATTTCTAAAGTATTATTACCATCAACTCACAATGACTAAAAATGAACCTTTAAAGCTCATTGAACATCATAAATGCTAACATACTAACTCAGATGCGGTGGCCAACACTTAAAAAAAAAAGTTTTAATGTCCAGTGGTACTTGGAAACTCATGAAGAACTGTATTATCTTAACCATTAATTTACTTAATTGTAGACTTTGCCTTGATTTTAAAAGAATTAAATTTAGACTATTAAGAGTTGAGATGCAGTCAGAGCATTAAATTTTGGATAGTTTATTTGAGATTTGTGGTAAGTTCACAGTACCATCCACCAGTTCACTCCCCAGAGGCCACCATAGCTGGAGCTGAGGTGATCTGAAACCAGGGGCCAGGAGCTCCTTCCAGGTCTCACATGCCGGTGCAGAGGCCCAAGCACTTGGGCCGTCTTAAACTGTTTTCCCATACCATAAGCAGAGAGCTGGTTCAAAAGAAGAGCAGCTTTTTTATCTCGTCAACAGTTGATGGACATGTGGGTTGATTCCATATTTTACACTATTGGTGAATTGTGCTGAAGTGAACATGGAGGTACAAATAACTTTCAGATGCTGATTCCTTTTGGTTTAGATAAATTTCCAGGAGTGAGATGGCTATATCATATAGTATGTCTATATTCAGATTTCTGGAGTATCCCCGTACTGTCTTCCACAGTGGCTGAACCAGTTTACATTCTTCCAATTATGGACCAGGGTACCTTTTTGCCCACATCCTCAATAGCATTTGTCATTTGTTGATTTCTGTATGAAAGCCATTCTAACTGGGATGAGGTGAAACCTCATCATGATTTTGATTTGCACTTCTGTGATGCCTAGTGATCCTGAGCATTTTCTTAAATGTCTATTGGCCATTTGAATTTCCTCTCTTGAAAAAATGCCTGTTCAAATCCTTTGCCCATTTCTTAACTGGATTGTTTTGTTGTTGTTGAATTTCTTGAGCTCTTTATGGATTCTGGATGATAACCCTTTATCAGTTGCAGAGTTTGCAAATAATTTCTCCCATTGTGTCATTTGCCTCTTCACTTTGCTAGTGTTTCTTTTGCAGTGCAGAAGCTTCTTAGATTGATATAATCCAGTTGTCAATTTTGGCTTTGATTATATGGGATTCTTTGGTCTTCCAAGAACTCTTTGTCTATTCCAATGTCTTGCAGAGTTTCCCCAATGTTCTCTAATAATTTGTTGGTATCAGACCATAAATTTAGACCTTTGTTCCCTTTTGAGTGGATTTTTGTGTAAGGTGTAAGGAAGGTATCTAGTTTCATACTTCTGCAGATGGAGATCCAGTTTTCCAAGCACCATGTGTTAAAGAGATTGTCCTTGCTCCAGGAATTCATTTTACCTCCTTGTCAAAAGTAAATTGGCAATTTATGGCAAACCCACAGCCAGCAACCAATTGAATGGGGAAAAACGAGAAGCATTCCCTCCAAGATCTGGAGCCAGACAAGGATGTCCACTCTCACCATTGCTATTAAATATTGTCCTGGGAGCTTTATCCAGAGTCATTAGGCAAGAAAAAGAAATCAAAGGGATACAGATTTGAAAGAAAATAAAACTATCCCTATTTGCAGATGACATAATCCTATATATAGGAGATCCAAAAGACTCCACTGAGATAATATTGGAACTCATAAAAGAGTTTGGTAAAGTGGCAAGATATAAAATTAGCACAGAAAATATCAATAGCCTTTGTATACATAGACAATGTCATGGCTGAGAAAGAATTTTTAAGATCAGTCCCTTTCACAATAGCTCCAGAAAGAATCAAATACCTTGGAATAAATTTAACCACAGATGTCAAAGATCTCTATGATAAAAATTATAAAATACTAAAGAAAGAAATAGAAGAAGACATTTAAAAATAGAAAAATCATCCATGTTGATAGATTGGAAGAATCAACATCATTAGAATGTTCATACTACAAAAGCAATTTACAGATTCAGTACAATCCCAATCAAAATACCAATGACATTCTTCTCAGATCTAGAAAAAATGTTGCTAAAGTTCATATGGAAACACAATAGACTCTGAATAGCTAAAGCAACCTTATACAATAAAAACAAAGTTGGGGGGCCGGTGCTGTGGTGCAGCGGGTTAATGCCCTGGCCTAAAGTGCCAGCATCCCATATGGGTGTCAGTTCTAATCCCAGCTGCTCCACTTCCAATCCAGTTCTCTGCTGTGACCTGGGAGAGCAGTAGAGGATGGCCCAAGTCCTTGGGCCCCTGCACCTGCATGGGAAACCCGGAAGAAGCTCCTGGCTCCTGGCTTCGGATTGGCGTAGCTCTGGCTGTTGCGGCCAATCGGGGAGTGAACCATCAGATGGGAAACCTCTCTCTCTCTCTGCCTTTCTTCTCAAGTAAAAAATAAATAAATCTTTAAAAAAAAAAAAAAAACAAAGTTGGAGGCATCACAATACCTGATTTCTAGACATAGTACAGGGCAATTATTGTCAAAACCGCCTGGTAGTGGCACAAAAACTGACTTGTAGACCAATAGAACAGAATAGAAACTCCAGATATAAATCTATGCATCTAGGCTATAATTTTTAAAAAAGCTACAAGAGGGGCTTGTGGTACAGGACTTGTATTCCATTTGGGTGCCCGTTTATGGTCCTGGCTGCTGCACTTTCGATCCAGCTCCCTGATAGTGTACCTGGAATGCAGTGGAAGATGACTCAAGTGCTTGGACCCCTGCATCCATGCGGGAAATCTGAATGAAGCTCCTGGTTCCTGCCTTCAGGCTGGTCCAGCTCTGGTTGTTTGTGCCATTCGGGGAGTGGACTGGCATATGGAAGACCCCTCTCTCTTCTTTCTCTCTTTCTCTCTCTCTCTGCCTTTCCCTCTCTCTCTATAACTCTGCTTTTCAAGTAAATAAATAAATCGTAAGAAAAAAAAATCTACAAATTAGAAATAAAGTTGATCATTGGTATCTACAGGAGATTGGTTCCAAAACCTCCTGCTGATACCAAAATTCAGTAGTTCAAATCCTTTATATGAAATGGTGCAATATTTGTATATAACCTCTGCAATCCTCTCATATACTTTAAATTATTTCAAGATTCCTTACAATACCTAATAAAAGATAAATGCTATGCAAATAGTTGCTGTCCTATATTGTTTAAGGAATCATTGCAAAAAAATACTTTCAGTCTGTGTTTGGTTGAATCTGGATTGTTTATTTAATTTTAAGTATTTTTAACATTAAAGTATTGGGTAGGAAAACATTCAAAGGGGTATATTCCAGATGATTGACTCATAATCATTTGACCTAGAGTTACTAAATTATTTCATTTTATTATATGAGTGTGAGAATCTTTCACCTAATGTGTTTTGGCAACCTGTCAAATTAGTTTCCACAGTTAACCACACTGCCATACTACAAATTTCTTGTTCCTATGTACAATTACCTTTCTTTTTCCCAAAAGACATGTTTTCACCACTGGTTAAATTTGGTTATGGTATGATTCATTTTATTGACTCCTTGGAATATATTCTCAAACCGAGATATTTATACAGTGAATGTTATGCACTGCAATCTCCCTTTGGTTTGCTGATACTTGCTTGGTTGGGAATGTGCTCAGGGCAGTTAGTCTGTTTGTGACTCACTTATTTAAAATATATTGCTTGCTATTTGGGAATCTCATTCTGAAAAGAAATAAGCCCTGACGTGGGCTCCTGTATTTCCTAAGTCATGTCAATTAAAAATCAAATCCTAGGATTCAGACTAAATAGCAGTTTATTATTAAGTTAAACAGGCCCATTGTTTGATGGGGGAAAACTTATCTGCAGTAGTACTTTTGTTTGAATCACTGATGCTGCCTTACAGATGGTTTTCAAATACCATTATACCTGTTAAAATCATTTCCATACATACAAATGTGTCACAACTCACTTTTTTTTTACTTTTGTATGCTGATTATTAATAAATACATGTGTAACACATTCACATTTATGATCATTACATATGATGAGTTTCCATGACAACCAAACAAAAACTTAGAACTTAAAAATATATTAAATTCTTTTAGGCCTACTTCTGATTTTCCAAGAGATTCATCTTGAATTTATTTAGTATTTATGTAATTACATAATTGCTTATCTGTTTTCTCCATAGAGTCAAACTCCATGGTGATTCCTCTTATTTGATTGATTTGGGGGCATACTTTTTCTTTATAGTATTAGAAAATGGAGCTAGGGCAGGTAAACGTTATGGTACAGTAGATTTGAACACTTAATATAAAGACTTCCAATACTCTTTCTGATGATAGTATTGATACATTGAGAAGTGACAGCCTCATTGTTTAGGGTACTTTGCTGTTGCTTTTAGATGTAGGTTATAGGAGGTATTTCTGCCTTTGCAATAAAGTTAAGTTTTAAGTCCCCTTCTAATCTGATTGCCTGCATCTTTGTATCCTTGAGAAGATAATATAGGTGGTAGATTGAAGAGTAGCACTGTTACTACTTGAGAACAATGTTCTAGATGGATACGTGTTTCTGATTGTAACATTTAATAATACATGATTAATTAATGAATTAGTAAAAGCACACATATTGGTGGTAACTCCACCCTATATGTGTTTTCCGTGAAATTGATTTCAGCAACTAACCATTGCCAATTCCAGATATCATTGAATGTTTTTAAAGGGCAGTTTAACATAAGCAAAAATTACCAGAAAATTTTCTACTTTTTTTTCCAAGACAAAAGATTTTATTCTTAAGTTTGTGAATTATACATTGTTTCATGGTTGGTGTATGATGATGATTGTTTATAGGACACTAAAAGCTTAAAATGCATCTTAAATGATATCTTTACAGTAGGATGTTAGGTATGATATAAAACTTGTTAGCTATAATTCTTGTACATAAGTGACATTGGAAAACTGGTAATTTTCAGGTATTTAAATGGAAATAATTAGCTTTATAATGATTCCTTTTTAAATTTATTGACACCTTAAAGAAGCTATTCTCAATTTCAGATTTTTGGTGGGCATTAATTATTTTGGCTATCAGTTCTATATTAAAAGAAATGATATGTAAGTGTAGTTGTTTAAAACATTTTAAATGCCCTGTTGTTAATGTGTATTTTCCCATGGAAGGCATGAATAACTCTTCAGATAAATGATATAAAATAAGAGCTTTACATTTAAATAGAACCTGAGAAATTACCAGGTATATTCAAGAGAAGGTAGCTACAAAGTTGCACAGTTTACTATGGTTATTTGAATCACATTTAAATCTGCGAAATTTTGTGTGCATGTACACATACACAATAAACAATTGTGCTAGCACATGAAAACATGAAATACATAAGAAAAAATAATTAAATTGAATTTCATTAAATCTAAAGCATTTGGCATTTGAAAGAAAACAAAGGTAAATCATAGATGGGAAAAATAGTTGCAACATGTATACCAGATAAGAAAATTATACCCAGAATATTAAAGAAGTAGTTTTTCCTTCATAATGTTTTTTTTCTAAAAATGATACATAAAAGTTGTGTATTTCTGGGATACCATGTGATTTTTAAGTACATGTATAATATTGTTAAATTCACATCAGAGCAAACATATTTGTATACTCATTTATCATTTATTTATGGTGGAAACATTAAATATCCTTTCTTCTAAGAGTGTGTGTGTGTGTGTATGTGTCTGTTGTTACTCTACTGTGCAATAGAACACCAGGACTACTTTCTCCTGTGCCTAACTCAACTTAGTACTTACTCATCAGTGAAGCATTCCTCAATCCTCATCCCTCCCTTCTCCCTTCTCCCTCACCCTCTGATACCTGTATTCTACCCTCAGCTTCTGTGAGATCAACACTTTTAGATTCCACATATTAGTGAGCTCATGGAGTACTTCTCTTTCTTTCTGTTCCTGCTTATTTCATTTAACCTAGTGACCTCCAGTTCCATTCATGTTATTACAAATGACAGAATTTCATCTTTTTTATGTGGCCAAATAGTATCCTATTGTGCGTATATGTATGATATTTTCTTTATGGACGCTAAAGTTATTCCATGGTTTTGGCTGTTGTGAGTAGTACTACAGTAAGCTTGGATGGTACAGATGTCTCTTTGACAGACTGATTTTATTTCCTTTCAATTTATAGCCAATAATGAGATTACTATTCCATGGTAGTTTGTTTTTGTTTGTGTGTGTGATTTCCATATTACTTTCCACAATGGCTGTACTAACACACATTGCCACCAAGAGTGTGCAGAGGTTCCTTTTTCTCCATGTCCTTCCTGCTACTTTTTTTATCTTTCGTCTTTTTGATAATAACCCTTTTAACTGGAGAAAATTGATACTTCATTGTAATTTTGATATGCATTTCCCTAATTATTAGTGATGCTGAATATTTTTTGTATTCCCATTGGCCATTTGTATGTCTTCCTTTAAAAGAAAGTCCATTTAAACCTATTGTCATTTTTAATTGGATTGGTTTTGCTATTGAGTTATTTTGAGTATTTATTGTTATTGTCAGATATATAGTTCGTAAATATTTTCCCCATTCATTAGGTAATCTCTTCACTATTGATTGTTTCTTTGCCATGTAAAAACTTTAATTTGGCAAAATCAAATTAGTTTATTGCTTTTGTTTCCTTTGTTTTGGCAGATTATCTAAAAAATACCTTGCCTATTATAATGTCCTGAAGCATTTCCCTCTTGTTTTCTTTTAATAGTTTGATAGGTTCAGGTCTTACTTTGTGTCTTTAATCCATTTTAAGTTGAATTTTGAATATTGTGAGAGATGAGAGTCTTATTATTCTTAGGCAGATGGACATCCAATTTCCCCAGCACTGTTATTGAATAGACTGTCCTTTCTATAAAGAAGTCTGAAGTCAGAGATAGGCAGACAACAAACAAGTTTTAAAAAAACGAGTAGAAGATTTACAGATGTTATGTCAAAGCAAACATACTAGTTGCCAGTTAGCACAGAAGAGATATTCATCGTGAGTCATCAGAACAATACAAATTATAGCACAGTGAAATGCCACTAAACTTCAGTTAGATTGGTTAAAATTAAGCAGAGTGATAGAACTAAGTGTTGATATAATAGTTATAGCTCCCATTTATTTACTTATTTAGTGATTTTATTTTTTTGAGAGGAAGAGTTACAGACAGTGAGAGGGAGAGACAGAGACAAAGGTCTTCTACCTGCTGATTCACTCCCCAGATGCCCCAACAACTGGAGCTGAGCCAATCCAAAGCCAGGAGCCAGGAGCTTTTGCCAAGTCTTCCACGTGGGTGCAGGGCCATCTTCTGTTGCTTTCCCAGGCCATAGCAAAGAGCTGGATGGGAAGAGGAGCAACTGGGACTAGAACTGGCACCCATATGGAATGCCGGCACCGCAGGCGGGGGATTAACATATTACACCACAGCACTGGCCCCCTATTTATTTTTATTTGTATGAAGAAATGTGCATGCTTGAATTTATTCTCTATTTTTGTTCTGGGTTTTTTGTTGAATATTATTATTATTATTTTTGAAAGGCAGAGTAGACGGTGAGAAGAGACAGAGAGAAACGTCTTCCTTTGCCGTTGGTTCACCCTCCAATGGCCACCGCGGCTGTCGCGCTGTGGCTGGCGTACCATGCTGATCTGAAGCCAGGAGCCAGGTGCTTCTCCTGGTCTCCCATGGGGTGCAGGGCCCAAGCACTTGGGCCATCCTCCACTGCACTCCCTGGTGACAGCAGAGAGCTGGCCTGGAAGAGGGGCAACCAGGACAGAATCCGGCGCCCTGGCTGGGACTAGAACCTGGTGTACTGGTGCCACAAGGTGGAGGATTAGCCTGTTGAGCTACGGCGCTGGCGTGAATATTATTTTCTATACATATATGTAAAGGTACTACATATACTTAAAAGTCCGAACACCAAAATCATTCTTAAGGAACATTCCCTTGCCCCCATTCCCATTGTAATACTTAGGTGCAAGGATTTATAATAAATATGTTTTTGGCCTCCACAAGGAGTGCCTAGTTTGTATCATCATTTTAATGTCTTCTGCAACTGCTTAACCTTGTCATTGGAGAGAATGTTTCATAATGAATTAACTGTATATCATCTACCACATTTAATTCTTTAAAAAATGAGTAATGTGGTATTGCAAGATAAGTAACTTTCCAAGAGAGAGAGTAGATAGGGCAACATATGACAAATCTGAGACGTTGCGCTTCAATTGGGAAAACCATTTGAGGCCTCATAACCCAGATTTCCACTCAACTTAAGATTTATTCTATTCCCCCAAAAAGAACTTTACTGTTTCACAACTTTACTGTTTCATTGAATGATGTCTTATAATATTAGTCATTACCTTCATAACATTCCAGTTATAAAAAGTTATTTGCTTAAATAAGGCATTACAATGGTAGTCATTTTTTAAAAGATTTATTTATTTATTTGAAAGGCAGAGAGGGAGAGGTCTTCAGTCTACTGGTTCACTCTCCAAATGGCTGCAACAGCTGGAGCTGGGCCAATCTGAAGCTAGGAGGCAGAAGTTTCTTCTGGTTCTTCCCATGCAGGTGCAGGGGCCCAAGGACTTGGGCCACCCTCTACTGGCCATAGCAGGGAGCTGGATTGGAAGTGGAGCAGCCAGGACTTGAACTGGCACTTTTGTAGGATGGTGCACTGCAGGCAGCAGCTTTACCCATTATGCCACACTGCCAGGCCTGAAATGATAGTTATATTGAGAAAATGCATTATAGAGGTCAAATATCAGTGAGATTAGATCTGAGTACCAGGTTATCAGATAGCATTCCATGTATTTTCTCAAGGTGAATAGGATATATGTATATGTAAGATATATGTAAGTAACTTTACTATTACCAAACACTAAAATTGCAAGGGTATAACTAAATTAATGCTATATATTTAAAATAAAATTTTAATACCTGTAATAACAACAAAAAAGAAATCTACTTCCTTTCAACTTATTTAGACTTGATTAGTATCTCTCTAATTCTTTAAATTCTTTTAAACATTTTAAACTGCAGTGATTAAGAACACACACATACATATGTATAAAACGCAAGTGCTTTTCATACATACCTCAAGTGCTTACAACAGCCTTTCAAGAATTATTTGATAGCTGTTCAAATATTTAATGTTCTCTGACTTGTTCTCACCACATTTTTAGATTCACTTACACGTTCCTGGTGTTTTCAGGCATTCCTTACATAATGTAGTTTATCTTTGCTCATGGGTCACTCTCTATTAGCAAACACTGGTTTAATATTCCCTGTGAAATATGTTGACTAGAACAAAATATGATATTCCAGGATGTTTTGTGCCAAACAAAGCAAGACTATAATTCTGCTTCTGATCCTTGTGCTTCTCTTAAAATTATCTGCTGCTTTTGTGTGTGTGTGTGTATGTGTGTGTATGATGTGACAGCCTACTGTAAACCTTAAGTCTTATTCTTGAAAATGCTTGTCAATCCAAACATGTTCCTTACAATTATATTCATTTTGTTAACCCAGTTGTGTTTAAATTTAGCCATTTTTCGATAAATATCCAACCTGGTGACAACTTTTTAAACTAATAGCCTCAAATTTCAGTAATTTTGGTTCTTTATGTTCCCTGAACTGGTTGAGAAACAGGAAACCAAAGTGATAAAACTCACGACAATGTTTAAGGAGATGGCAAGGTATAATTGGGATATCCAAAATCAGGGATCATATTCTTTTTTGAATTCAAAGACAGACTCCTGCTATTATTGCCCATCCTCCATATCAACCTCTTTTCAGGATTTTTTTCTTTCTTTCTTTCTATATATTTTCATTGTGTGCTGTTTTTGTATATGTTTCCAACAAGATGGTCATATATTTTCTAATTTTATAAAATATTCCTAATTAGAAATGTAGATGTAATATGAAAATTAGGATGAGTAAAAGACCGGTTTTTGAGAACAGAAACCAGGGGAACAATGAACTTTATCTCTTATACTCTTGACATAAAAATGTTAGGGTATGGAGTAGAAGAGTGGACAGAAATATTAACTAGTATAGGGTTCTAAATCTTTGCAAACACAATCTAATAACTTAAGATATGGCATACTAATGAGCTAGAGTTTCAAACAAAAGTTGATGTCCATGAGTATTAGTTTGGTACTATACCTACCTTGTTTCTGGTAGTTAAAAGCTGCCTCCTGACCTCTGTCACTCCAAGATACCATTTTCTCCATTTAATTCTGAGAGTTTAATAGTAGCAGTATCCACTGTCCTACTTGGTCTACAGAGAAAGGGATGGTGTCAGGATCCTCTGGAAGGTGCAGTTAGAGTGTCTGCACAGGACTTACACGGAGAATCTGCTTTAGCATTTGGTAGTTTTCTCTTCAGTAGGCCAACGAAACCTAGAATTTTACCTTGGTTTAGTACAGCCTTACCTTTGGGGCTGGATTTCAGTCAACCAACTGTTAGCACTACTGCCATCCACTCAAACTAATATATTGAATCGAGAATCTCAATGTAGTACAACCATGTAAACCAATTTCGATTTAACAGTGTGTTCTTTCCACCATGATCCCAAACCCATAGGATACATTCCCCTGCATGTCAAGGCTTCTCCATCTATAAATTGGTAATAAATTGCAGTTAAGAAAAGTCATGCTTTGTAGACCCTAGGATAAGTTTATATAGAAAATAAATTTCTTAAAAAAAAATCAGCATACAGCTAAAATAAAGTAGTTGGCATTTATGTGCTTCCTAGAAATCTCAGGGTAAATTTACCATTTAGTTAATGTATATTATTTTTTGTTCCTCGTCACAGCCAACACATTTCTCTACCATATAACAGGGGCTCCCTTTCCTTCAACTCCCAGTAACTTTTTTCCAACCTTCATTTAAGCCTTCACAAAGAGCCTCTTTGAAGGCCAACAAGCTTCTTTTCTTTTTTCTTTTCTTTTTTTTTTTTTTAAAAAAAAGATTTATTTATTTTATTTAAAAGAGTTACACAGAGGAGAGGCAGAGAGAGAAAGAGGTCTTCCATCCAATGGTTCACTCCCCAATTGGCCAGAGCTGCGCCGATCTGAAGCTAGAAGCCAGGAGCTTCTTCTGGGTCTCCCACGTGGGTGCAGGGGCCCAAGGATTTGGACCATCTTCTACTGCTTTCCCAGGTCATAGCAGAGAGCTGGATCAGAAGTGGAGCAGTCAGGACTAGAACCGGTGCCTATATGGGATGCCAGCACTTTAGGCTAGGGTGTTAACCTGCTGCACCACAGCACCGGCCCCAACAAGCTTCTTTTATCTATCTATCCAGAATCCTTCCTACAGCTCCCTGTAGCCTGCTCCCAAAGCTGCTGCCACATTTTAGGTTTTTTGGTTTTTGTTTTCTCAGTGAGCTTCTAAGTAAAAAAATCTATTGGTTTTCTTTTGCTTTATAACAAATCATCTAAACTTAATGGCTTAAACAACTGCTATTTTTTTTTTTTTTTACTATCATAATTCTGAGTTGACAGGGTGTCTCTTGGTCCTTCCCACAGTGTCTCTCAGACTTGTAGTCTGACTGTAGCTGGGGCTATAGTTATCCAAAGGTTTACTCATTTATCTATTTCTTTAGCCAGAAAGAATTACAAAGCTGGGGCTGGAACAGCTCACACTTGCACTCCTCCAGGATCTCTTTTTCTATGGTCTCTGTGTAAGGCCTCCAGCATGGTTGCTTCTGTGTAGCCAGACTTTTACATGGCAGCTTCAAGATTCCTGAGGTACATGTTCCTTGACAGAAGACACAGGTGGAATCTATATTATTCTTTCACTTACACCATAATGTAATATGAAGGTACTTGAAAAAGTTTGTGGAAATCTGGATTTAAAAAGTATGTGTGTGTTGCTGCAAAAGTTGATGCATGAGTTGTTCATAATATACTTTTCCATAAACTTTTTGAAGACTTTTTATAATTGAAGCAACCACAGAGGACCACTCAGCAATGAGGCGAGTTGACGTAGACTCCACTGCCTAATGAGAGAATGACAATATTCTGGGAAATTCATGTGTGACTAGAAATATTGTTGCAGTTACACTGTTCCATCCATGTGTTCTCTTGTTACCCGAATCTTTTGAAGCCTGAAAGTATAAACTAAAAGACAGTGCTAATATAGGTTAATCTTAAGAATAAATTTATATTATATTTGTATTGTACAGGGTGTTTTCAAAAAATTTGTGGAAAATGTGTGCTATGAAGTAACTACTCATGGATTTCAATTTTATTGCTTCAAAATAAACATCTTTGAATTCTAATTCCATACTTTTTGAAGTACCCTCATATTGCTCTATGTCATTAAATGGGCATGACTTTGGTGACCATCGAGAAACTGAAGGCAAAGATTTTAATGCTGTTAGGAAAGAATTAAGTGTGGAAGGCGGTTTGGAGATCTGTTTTATATGTGGTTATTTCATTACTGGCTGTTTTCATATCATAGGTACTCTTGTCTCTGTGCAAAGATGTATTTGCAAATAGCTGGATATATACTATTTTGAGAAAGAAAATTTCCTAATTTTCATATAATGAAGGAGGGGATCAGTAAATGGACAATTCAGAATCAGGAAAAGATTTCCAGTGGAAGAGATGAAATAAGGGCTGGCAGTCCTAACAAATTAAAAATTAATTTGAAAGTTTCTGAGTTATTTTACAAAACGTGATATCTTCCAGTTTCAACCATTTTTCTACAAGTAATAGGGTGCTTTTTATGATTGAATAATTTTCTGTCATGTATATATATACCCTACAAAAGGCAATCCAGAATAATGATTATTACTGTTTGGGAAGGGTTAGGAGGACTAGAGGGAGACTGGATAACAAGTACCAAAAACCAGAAGTAAGAAGTACTAGGGTTTATAGCACAGTGGTGTGACTGTAGTTCAAACTAACTTATTAATATGTTTTATGAAAAACTAGAATATAGGAGCTTGAAATATAAACAAAATGATAAAGAGATGGAAATATTAAATATTTTAATTCGATCTTTCACATTGTGTGCATGTATTGAAATATCACACTGTATCCTATAAATAAATATAATTATTACATGTTCTAAAACTTTCTACAAAAGCTGTTTAAGGAACTGGAAATGCTG
This sequence comes from Sylvilagus floridanus, assembly GCA_949820135.1. NCBI lineage: Eukaryota > Metazoa > Chordata > Mammalia > Lagomorpha > Leporidae > Sylvilagus > Sylvilagus floridanus. The sequence continues at coordinate 64,626,602 of OX463244.1, forward strand.
ACTACCCTGACTGATCATTACACGTTGTGTAATGATTACTGACTTTTCACATCACACTCCACGAATATGCACAGTTCATATAATGGGAAAAATATCAATAAAAAGTCATATAAGAGTAAAAATTACTGGGAAACTTGAAATGCAGAAGTACCACATGTGAAAAGTACTTGCATTTCAGAACTGATCAGGTGTTAGTAAAACTTGGAGCTAAAATTACGATTTCAAAATTAACAAAATATAATAGTTCCAAGAACTAATGTTTTAAAATTTGTACCTTTTATGCATTTGACATTTTAAAAATATGGTTTTATGCAATTTGAGTATTTAGTTTCATCAAATGTAATTAGCAAAATATTTAGATGCTATTCCTTCAAATCTGTTTTCCATATGGAGTCTTTGGCATAATTTCTCTTAGCTGGAGATTGACATGTCTTGTCCTGGATTTTGTGTAGTCAATCTTCAAAAGGGGTTTCTTTCCCTATATTCCCACCACCAACAAATACTGTGAGTAAAGTGATTATATAAGCACATGTAGGAGTGCTTGCTGTAAATTGAGTGACTTAATTAAAACAACAGAAATTGATTATTTCAAAGTTCTGAAAGCAGAAGTCCCTAAGGTCTTGGCAAGGTGTCTGAGAGAAATCTGCCCCAGCCTTTCTCCTGGGTTCTGGTGATTTCTGGGAATCCTTGTCATTCTTTGGGTTTTAGTCTTCACATGGCATTCTCTCTATGTCTAAATTTCCCTCTTCTTGAAAGAGTATCAGTCATTGAATTAGGGCCTACCCTAATCCAGTGTGACTGCATTTTTTACTTGATTATATTGGCAAAGCCTCCATTTCGAAAGAAAATCACATTCAGAAGTAACAGGGATTAGGACTTGGATGGATCTTTTTGAGAAGCATAATTCAACACTCACCCATATCACTGAAGCACTGGACTTTTGTTAAAGGTACATTTAAATGACAGGCCACTTCGTGCCTGTTTCATCTTTTATGTCAGAATTTTTACTTCTAAAACGTTTAAGGTTAACTTTAATCGGGAATAGATGACTCCTTTAAAGCAGTCTTTTTTTTTTTTTTACTGTCAACATGTGATATCTTTGCCAGAGAAGTTATTTAGAAGAGGACTTGTCCACATAATATGTTAGATCGTTACTGTGTGGGAAATGGAATAGATTTCTTTACAATAGCTCTCCTATAAGGACCAGAGTAACATATAAATGGACAGTGTGGAGAAAATGTGAGATGCTTATAATATCTCATTCTACTTGCTTATTGTATAGAACTACTGACAGTTGATAGCCCAGGGGATCTTTTAAATTCTGTTTTCTCAGAAGGCTAACTTAGATTCTTCATACATGCTTGTGAAATTAAAAAGCCTTCACAAATAAGTAACTTGGCTACTCTGCATGAACATAACTACTTCATAAGCTTGTTAGCTACACAGTGGGAGGCTATAGTGATAGAATAAAGAACTATTGATTAGAATACTCTGTTTCAAGAACAATATTTGGGAAATTGCTTAGTCTGAATTATAGCCAATGTATTGAATAAAATGTTTTAAAACTTCTCTTGAGACTGAAATTACATTTACATCTATGTGTGTAATTACACATATATTTATAGATGTAATAAAATATATTTACTGTTATTTTCATGTAGGATTTTTAAGTGATTGGGCATAAAACTTTCCAAGTGGTCTTTTCATTTATGTTACTATGACTAGTTCTTACCTATCTGTGCAACGAAGAGAGTGAAAAGTGGAAAAAATGGAAATCTACCAGTAATACAGAAACCAGTAACTTGAATTCAACATCCAAGAGAGGGTTTTCCAGACAAAAGTTAAGTGGCTCTTCCATCAGGATGGACTTGGTTAGGCTGCAGGATTCAGCAATCCCCAGGTTTCCAGGGCTTAAGAAAAGCAGAGGTTTATTGCTGTAGACTCAGGGTCCGCTGCGATTCTGTTGATGATCTGGGGCAGCCTGACTTCCTTTGCTGATGCAGGGTTTCAGTTCCAGTCCAACACAAGGTTCCACGGCCACTGCAACAGGCAGAAAAAGACAAGCTGGGGAATTGAGCTTAAAAACACCTCTCAGTGCATTATGTCTTCTCCCCTGTATTGGCTCACTAAAGTCACATAACTTCAAAAGGGTGAGAGAATGTAATCCTCCCAAGTGCCCAGACAAGGGAGCTCCATGTAGCGAACAGTGTAAGGCTTGACATGCTCCTTTGCTGATTCCTGTCCACTCACCTTTGTTGTGACATGATCCACAGCCAAAGAGCAAAGGGAAATTGTATAATCTCCTAACCGAACTCAGAACTGATGATCTACTGGTTTCCTTTGTGGTACCTTTAGAAGTCTCTCATCTGACCAGGATAGGACTACAAATGGTTGAAAAGTCTAGGAAATCAGCCTAAGACAAATGACTTTTATATTATCCTTGTTGTCTATGCCTACCTGATATTGATCTGATTTGAGATTTTCTGGATCCCATCCAGATTAAGGTCTATTTTAAGAGAGATCCTGGGAACAGCATGGAATTCTCAGATGTGTATAAATATTGCTTTTGACAGTCTTCAAGAAAATTATGTTCACTTGATATTAATAGTGCAAAGCTTTAAGTTTAATTTTTTTTTTGTTATATCTTTCTTTTCAGTGTATAAACATAATATAATAAATAAATGCTACATAATATTGTTCATTTTATATATATATATATACACACACACGTGAAGGTACTTCAAAAGTTCATGAAAAATTAAAACAAATTTATTTTGGTGCAGAATATTTTGAAATTCATGCAATTTTTTTATTATAATACATGTTTGCCATGAGCTTTTTTTGATGACCCTTTGTATGCATATATTTCAGGGGCAGGCAGTATGCATCAAAATGAACTTGTCTTTTTGTTCTGTTTGCATATTTTCTAGAAGCAGAGAGATGGAGAAAGAGTGGAAAGAGTGAGAGAGAGACTTACAGGCAGAGAGCTTCCATTTGCTTATTCTCTCAAATGTTTGCAGTGGCTAAAGAATCAAAGCCAGGATCCTAAAACTCAATTCTGGTCTTTCCCACAATTGGCAGGAACCCAAATAGTTGAGCTGTTACTATTGCTTCTCAGAGTCTGCATTAGCAGGAAGCTGGAATCAGGAGCCAGACCCTGGGGATCAAGCCTGGGTTTTCCATATGAGATGTGAACATGCCAACTGGCATCTTAAGTTAGGCCGAATGTCTATCTCATCTTGAGCTTTTTGAAGTACCTCTCATACACATAGATTTACACCTGTAAATTACTCAACAAAATGTATACATAGGTGATTTGATCCTTTGAACTAAGGAATTTTGTATTCTGTAGCCATGTTCACTTTCTAAAATTGGAGGTCAAGTAGAAATGAATTTCTTTAATGAGTCCAAAGATTATTTAAGAAGTTAACTCTACATCTGGGAAATACTTCTACATCTGTGAAATACTTTGAATAATGACTAATTATTGGATTAGTTGCTTTTTAGTAGTAAATTAGAGTTTTCAACTGGACAGAACCTCAAAAATCACATTATCTAGCCATTTTTCTTTTGAATACTTCATTACTGTCTTCAACATACAATTTCTTCTAACATTGACAGTTACAACAAGATGCTATTAAAAGTGCATGTTAAGTAGAGGTAATACTTCAAGCTGGCTAAATTTATAAAGAAATGGGGTTTACTTAGCTCATAATTCTGAAGGTTCTGGGGCATGGTACCTGCATCATCTTAGTTCCTGGCTGCATAACATCATTGCCAGAGCATGTATGAGGAAAAGGAAGGATCACATGGCCAAACAAAAAGAAAGGCTGGGATCCCACAATGCCTTCTGAGCCATACCTCCAATTGACTTTAGGACCTCCCAGTAGGCCTTGCCTTTTAAAAATCTACACCATCTCCCAATACCAACACATTGGTGACCAAGCTTCCAACACATAACTCCTGGAGATAAACTATATCAAAAACATTGCAAGAGGGATGATGCGATGCCGGCACCCCCCCACGGGTGCTGGTTCAAGTCCGGACTGCTGGCTGGCGCCGTGGCTCAACAGGCTAATCCTCTGCCTTGCGGCGCCGGCACACCGGGTTCTAGTCCCGGTCGGGGCGCCAGATTCTGTCCCGGTTGCCCCTCTTCCAGGCCAGCTCTCTGCTGTGGCCCGGGAGTGCAGTGGAGGATGGCCCAGGTGCTTGGGCCCTGCACCCCATGGGAGACCAGGAAAAAGCACCTAGCACCTGGCTCCTGCCATCGGATGAGCGCGGTGCGCTGGCCGCAGCGCGCCGTCCGTGGCAGCCATTGGAGGGTGAACCAACGGCAAAGGAAGACCTTTCTCTCTGTCTCTCTCTCTCTCACTGTCCACTCTGCCTGTCAAAAAAAAAACAAAAAAAAGTCCGGACTGCTCTACTTCTGATCCAGCTTCCTGCTAATGTGCCTGGGAGAGCAGCGGAAGATGACCCAAGTACCTGGGCCCCTGCATCCATGTGGGAGACCTGGAAGAAGCTCCTAGCTCCTTCCTTCAGAAAAGCCCAGATCCAGCCCTTAGAGCCATTTGGGGAGTGAGCCAGTAGATGGAAGATCTTTTTGTCTCTTCCTCCTACTACCATATGTGTGTATAACTCCACCTCTCAAATAAATAAATACAATCTTTTTAAAATTAATTTATTTGACAGAGTTAGTCAGTGAGAGAGAGACAGAGAAAAAGGTCTTCCTTTTGTTGGTTCACCCCCCAGATGACCGCTACAGCCAGAGTTATGTCGATCTGAAGCCAGGAGCCAGGTGCTTCCTCCTGGTCTCCCATATGGGTGCAGGGGCCCAAGCACTTGAGCCATCCTCCACTGCCCTCCCGGGCCACAGCAGAGAGCTGGACTGAAAGAGGGGCAACCGGAACTAGAACCCAGCCCCATATGGGATGCTGGCACCGCAGGTTGAGGATTAAGCAAGTGAGCCATGGTGCCGGCCCCAATAAATGCAATCATATATATATAAAAGGATGATGCAAGTTCCTTTGAAAACTTGACCTTGGAGCAGGCACTTGGCTTAGACATTAACAGGGTGCTTGAGATGCCTGCATCCCCCCCCCTTTTTTTTTTTGTTTTGGCTTTTAGGACTTCAGCATGACATTTTTATTAATCAATTTTTTATATATATAAAGCTTTTATTTAAAGAATATAAATTTCCAAAGTACAGCTTATGGATTACAATGGCTCCCCCCCCACAACTTCCCTCCCTCCTGCTACCCTCCCCTTTCCCGCTCCCTCTCCACTTGCATTCACATCAAGATTCATTTTCAATTCTCTTTATACACAGAAGATCAGTTTAGTACATATTACGTAAAGATTTCAACAGTTTGCCCTCACATAGAGACACAAAATGATAATACTGTTGGAGTACTAGTTATAGTATTAATTCACAATGTACAGCACATTAAGGAAAGAGATCCTATATGATTTTTTTTAAAGAATTGATTAATTATCTATGCAATTTCCAATTTAACACCAAAATTTTTTAATCATTTTCAATAATCTTTATATACAGAAGATCTATTCAGTATATACTATGTAAAGATTTCATCAGTTTGCACCCACACAGAAACACAAAGTGTAAAAATACTGTTTCAGTACTAGTAATAGCATTATTTCACATTGGATAACACATTAAGGACAGATCCCTCATGAGATGTAAGTACACAGTGACTCCTGATGTTGCTTTAACAATTTGACACTCTTGTTTATGGCATCAGTAATCTCCCTAGGCTCTAGTCATGAGTTGCCGAAGCTATGGAAGTCTTTAGGGTTTGCCGACTTCAATCTTATTCCAACAGGGTCATAGTCAAAGTGGAGGTTCTCTCCTCCCTTCAGAGAAAGGTACCTCCTTCTTTGATGGCCCCGTTCTTTCCACTGGGATCTCACTCACAGAGATCTTTCATTTAGGTCTTCTTTTTTTTTGTTTTTCAGAGTGTCTTAGCTTTCCATGCCTACAATATTCTCATGGGCTCTTGAGCCAGATCCGAATGCCTTAAGGGCTGATTCTGAGGCCAGAGTGCTATTTAGGACATCTGCCATTCTATGAGTCTGCTGTGTATCTCGCTTCCCATGTTGGATCATTCTCTCCCTTTTTCATTCTATCAGTTAGTATTAGCAGACACTAGTCTTGTTTGTGTGATCCCTTTGACTCTTAGACCTATCAGTGTGATCAATTGTGAACTGAAATTGATCACTTGGACTAGTGAGATGGCCTTGGTACATGCCACCTTGATGGGATTGTATTGGAATCCCCTGGCACAATTCTAACTACATCATTTGGGGCAGGTCCGATTGAGCATGTCCCAAATTGTACATCTCCTCCCTCTCTTATTCCCACTCTTATATTTCACAGGGATCACTTTTCAGTTAAAATTTAAACACCTAAGAATAATTGTGTGTTAATTACAGAGTTCAACCACTAGTACTAGAATAAAAAAAAATACTAAAATGGATAAAGTATTACATTGTACAACAACAGTCAGCATAAGAGCTGATCAATCACTGTTATAGTGTCCATTTCACTTCAACAGGTTTCCCCTTTGGTGCTCAGTTAGTCGTTGCCAATCAAGGAAAACAAATGATATTTGTCTCTTTGGGACTGGCTTAATTCACTCAGCATGATGTTTTCCAGATTCCTCCATTTTGTTGCAAATGACCAGATTCATCCCTTATCACAGTACTTGCATGTGAGTCCTGGCTTTGCTTATGCACCAGCCTGTGAGGCAGCAGGTAATGGCCCAGGTAATTAGGTCCCTGCCACACATGTGAAAAACCTGGATTTTGTTCCTAGCTCTTGGCTTTCGCTTGGTCTAGCCCCAGGTGTTGGCATATGGGAAATAAAGCCTCAGAGAGAGTGTGTGTCTCTCTCTCCCTCTCTGTCTCCCCTCCCTTCCTTCCTTTACTACCCTTCTCCCCCCTTCTCCCTCTTTTTTGGACCTATTATCCTATCCTTTTATGTTTGTTTTTAAAATTACACAAATAAGGCCGGCGCCGGGGCACACACTTGGCTAATCCTCCGCGTGTGGCTCTGACACCCTGGCTTCTAGTGCGGATCGGGGCGCGGGATTCTGTCCTGGTTGCTTCTCTTCCAGTCCAGCCCTCTGCTGTGGCCCGGGAGTGCAGTGGAGGATGGCCCAAGTGCTTGGGCCCTGCACCCCATGGGGAGACCAGGAGGAAGCACGTGGCTTCTGGCTTCAGATCAGCACAGCATGCGGGCCGTGGCGGCCTTTTGGGAGTGAACCAATGGAAGGAAGACCTTTTTTTTTATGTCTCTCTCTCTGTCTAACTCTGCCTGTCAAAAAAAATTACACAAATAAAAGGTACAGTATTTTTATATTGAATATGAAGGTTTGTGTACAGGGATACAACTTAAAATTGGTAGGTGAACTTAAACATGTGAGTTATATGAAGTGAAAGTATTCTGGGGCTTCGTAAGTGAGGACAAAAGGCTTTGAAAGTGAGCCATCCTTGCTTTTGTTGTTCATGTGTTTCCCTCTGGTGCATGCACAACTGTTCCAAGGGTAGCAGAGAGTCTACACCCACCAGCGTATCTGATCATGAAGAGGAGGCCCCCTTTTCCTTGGCAGGTCGTCCCGCGAGGCCTGTGTACTGGCAGCATGGGAGGGGCGACAGCGCTCCTCCACAAGAAGCACCTGAGACCAGTCTCAGTGACCGTGTCCACTTTATTGAGGAGTAAGCACACCTTTTAATGGGCAAGCAGAGGGTGCTTAACTGATTCGGGCCAATACTAATTCTCTAGGATGAAGGCAGTATTGGTGCTGCTATGCTTCTCCTATCAGCTTGAAGGTCACGTAGGCTAATAGCTTTCCAGGTGGGCCTGGGCCACACCTCGGAGCAGTTTACCTGATTGGCAGAAGTTGGGGGGTCCAGGGAACTGTGCCTGGGGCTCCCTCCACATGCCAGCAGTCAGGCTAACTGCATGGGCTAGGCAGGCAGTCTCACTGGATTACCCGCATTCATCAGCAGCAAGGTTAGGATGGGCTTCTAATTTTAGGCAGCTGGCTTCTATATGTTGTGTATAATATTCCACCTCAGTGTTAGGCCTTCATAGTAATCTATACTGAACAGCCAAATAAAAAAACAGAAAAAAATAATGCTGGAGTGCAAAGAATATAGAGTTGTTAATTCCACCTAGGAATCTGAGAAGGCTTCACAGGGAGAATAATTTGATTTTTAATAGTAAGAATTCCAATAGGCAGAGAAGGAGATATTCCTAGGGGAAGCACATAGATAAGCAGAGACAGGGAGACAAGAAAGGGCTGGATATGCCCACCCCCAAGCATGTGGGTACACACATACACACAGACTTCATATCTCCTCTCCCCCTTTATTTCTCCAATACTTATTACCATATAATATACTATATACCTATACTACTTATTGGTTTTCTGTTCTATTAGAAGCAGTCCATTAGGACAGTGATTTTTATATGCACCACTCTATTTTCACATACAAAAATCAGTTGGAACTCAAATATTTATTGAGTGAATTAATCAAAGATGTTTGAGAAGGGCAGTGACATGATCTAACCTGTACTCTGACAGGTAACTCACAAGGTGTTATAAGTGATAATTTGGAGAACCAGGGGATTAGAGGCAAAGGGAAGTACAGAGACTCTCAAAAGCATTTTGGTTTTTGAAGCTAATCACAGTCAAGGACAGGAGGGCTCTTTAATTATTTGAAGCCACTGTTGCCTTCTTCCAGCACATAATGACATGTCTGGCACATCTTGGGTGTTCAGTAAATTATTGGATGGATGAATCTATAATTATTAGAGTAAGATTAGTATCATTTGGCTCTTAATTCTATACTCCTCCCTCTTTTACCTTGCCATGAGGCTCTATTAGTTTCTAAACAGAATAATATCTAGGGAAAAGAACGCAAATTTACCTTTGCTCTAAAAGAGGAAACCCATACAATAAATGTGGTCTATAGCAGTGCATTGAGATTATTAAAAGTTTATAAGAGTTAGAAAATTTTCAAGATGTATGTTTTAAAATCAAAATTTAGCATCAAGCATAGTACATCATATCACAGTACTAGCAGTAAGCACTTTTTTTTAGCAAACTGTGCTAAAGAATAAGTAAAAAGAACTATCAGAAAATTAATATAAACAGTTACTAGAGCATATTTTAAAGTTGATGATTATTCCACTTAGTTTCCAGGATATAATGTGAATGTATCATTTCTACATTAAAACATTCAATTGTAGGTAAGTAGAATTGTAGCAACAGTTTTACATTCAATTGCAATGATTAAATTGTAAATACAAATTTTTATGCATGTGGGAATATCTGTCATATAAATCTTTAGTAGTGAAAATTCACGAGTGCATATATTTTAATTTTGATGGTTATTGCTAATGAATTTATACCAATGTATACTGTGTATGTATACACCAAGATTACATGGGAGGAAAGCATGTTTAGTGCACTTATTAGCTAGCTTTGCATTTAACGGAATTATTACTATATTACTAAAGTATGCTAGTCAGTTGAACTTGTTCTTGTGCAGCCACTTTTTAGTGTTTCTAAAGTGTGAGCTCTCAAATCACTGATGTTTGATGAATTTGGCTGTATATATATTTAATTAAGTTCTCTTTAAATTTGTATCATTCATTTGTATATTAATGTTGAAGCCTAAATCACATATTCTGTTCTTTATTGGGCATCGGGATAGAGAAAAATGAACGGTGGAGGGAAATAGTGGTAAAGGTGGGATGGAAATAAGTCGTTGATAAAAGGGTTTTTATTGAATTATTGTGAATAACATCATTTGCTGACTGCTGCATGGGTGCTAGGCTTCGCATGAACTATCTTATTTAATCCTTACAGTCACTCTCCCATATATGGATTAGTGTTTTCTCCCTTTATTTATTTATTTTTTACATTTTAAGCCTTTATTTAGTGAGAAAGATGCATAGGAGAGTGAGAGCTTTATTTAAGAGAGAGGTAAATCTGGGTTCATCCTGAGCACCAGGAACCAGCCACGTGCAGGAGCATCTAGGCCAGGAAGCCTAGGGCCCCCTCCTGGCAAGAGCTTCTCCCTTTTAATGATGAGGAAATAGAAGCTTTGAGGTGCATTAAGGGAAGGGGAAATCATTCAGTAATACTTGTCTAGCATGGTAAGGAAGATTCTATTCAAGACCATCAAAATAAGTCTAGAGCTCACTCAGACAAGATTTTGTAGTGTAGAGAGAGATTGGGCTTAACGAAATACAGCATGGACCAATGGGAATTTATAGCCAAGAAGCAGAGTAGGGGTCATGGATGGAAAATGACCCAGAGGCAACAATCAGGGATAAGGATCTGGCTCAACTGATCTAACAGGGCTCTTGCTGATAATAAACCAGGGTAAATCAGACATCCTGTAGGGGATGGTGGAGGTTGAAGAACTTGACCAGAAATGGAGGGTGAACAGATATTGAGGGTGGGGATTGCTAAATCTGGATTTTACAAAAAAGTTACGAAGAAGAACCTAGCACAAGGTTATGATGTGTGGCTAAAATTTGGTCAAGCTAAAAACTTTGTCAGAGGTTAAGTAATTTCCTCAAGGTTAGCTCTAATAGATGACTTCTAAGTTTGGGTTCTTAACATCTATTCCTTGCTACCTACCAACTGAGCATATGTTAATACTAATTAAAGTTGGCCGGCGCCGTGGCTCAACAGGCTAATCCTCCGCCTTGCGGCGCCGGCACACCGGGTTCTAGTCCCGGTCGGGGCACCGGATTCTGTCCCGGTTGCCCCTCTTCCAGGCCAGCCCTCTGCTGTGGCCAGGGAGTGCAGTGGAGGATGGCCCAAGTGCTTGGGCCCTGCACCCCATGGGAGACCAGGAGAAGCACCTGGCTCCTGCCTTCGGATCAGCGTGGTGCGGCGGCCATTGGAGGGTGAACCAACGGCAAAAGGAAGATCTTTCTCTCTGTCTCTCTTTCCCTGTCCACTCTGCCTGTCAAAAAAAAAAAAAATACTAATTAAAGTTTACATTTATTTATCAATTTTAAATGTAAGGCATTATTCTAAGTACTTTAGCTCATATAATTCTCATAACAGCCTCGACAATAGCACATGCTGTTACCATTCTCATTTTCAGATGAGCAAGCAGATCAGAGTTAAATCACTTTAGCAATGTCAATAGCTAAGAGAGGTGAGATGAGAACCCAGGCAGTCTAGTTCAAGAGCCCACAATCTGTTTCAAGTACAGAAAAGGTCACTGGCCTGCAAGTCCAGAAACACAGGTTTGGATTTGTGTCCCAGCTCTGTTAGTGAGCCCTTTAGAGAAATGCTTCCGCCTCTCTGGAACTCCGTGTCCTCATATGTGAAAGGAGCGCATTTGTTTCTCCATCATCCCTGAGGGTTTCCTTGTGCTAAAATTTTAGAATTCTTCAAATGAAAAGGGTTGGGCAACTTTTGCAGCTTCTGACTGGTCATTTGTTGAGGACAGTCTTAGACTTTAGCTGTGATTATTCCCTAGCCTCTGAGATCATACCCAGAAGATCCTTAGCTGCTGGGATCTCAGATTCCATCCTTTTGTAATACATGAGATGTCTCTGCATCTCTGCAGAGCAGAGATGTTTAGATTGCAAAGCTCTTTCTAGGGAGATATCTTTATGCCTCTACTGCACATGTGAGTAGAATCTCATAAGAAAAAAAAATTTCAAATTAAAAACATTTGAAATATATATGTCATCTCCTGGTAAGTTTTTTTTTTCCCAAAGTAAAGCTAAAATGTAAAGTGCACATGTTTTCTCAGAACAATTCACTTTGTCATTCCACTTGCCTTGCTGAAACTCTGCTGCACAGATTTGTAGCCAAGTAGTTCAGGTAAATTTTTTCCCCAATATTTTGCAAAATAAGGAGATGTTTAGGCATTTTGCTAACATTAGGCATCTAACTATTCTGTTCCTTCTGTTCTTGTTTGAATTGAACACAAACTCAACTAGGAATATTTTAGAATAATGAAGTTGAGGACTTTGTACTGATTACACCTCCAGTTGCTTCTGGACATCGTTTATTTTATGACTTTTCTCCATGAAGTGTACAAGTACATTTTTATGTCCTTCAATCCGTGTACAAGTCTTTATACCTTGTGTATGTAACAGCTTCTTCTTTCCATGATTCTGTTTCTTCCTCCTAAGTTTCTTGTAGCACCTCTCACCATTTCTCCTGCACCTCCAGCTACTCATACACTCATGCATGTGCACTCGTGGAAACCCACATGTCAGCTGCCCTTTTCACTTTCATGTAGAAGCTTAAATGCTGCTAAGTTTTTAAAAAAAAATGTGTGCAGTATAATAAACAGGTTTAAATTTTAGATAAGGAAGGATGGAAATAAGAGCCATTCCATACCTTACACATTTTAAGACTACAAAGTTAGCCTGGATTCTGTTCCCTGAAAAGAAACTTGTATTACCCAAGCTTCTTTATGCACTCATTTTCCAAAAGTGTATATTTCTCCAAACCATATGAAATATATGTAGAATGGTGTGGTGGGGAAAAATGATTTTAGGAGGAAAGAAATACATTAGGTCTTAGGCTGAATTATTGAACAAGTAAGAAGTAAAACTTTATTCTTACTAGTGCTAAATATCTGCTGCAGCATGCTCCACCCACAAATTGTTATCAGGTGGATATTTTTCCTGTCGGCGGTTTCCTTGATCTGCCATTTACTATGCACATTACTTGGAGTCCTCATTTTTCTGTGATCGCCTAGACTTTCTGGGGAAATCCTGCACAAGTCTTTCTGAGAACTTTTGTACTCTGCCCCACGCTATTCAGTTTCACCAAATCCTTCGAGCCTGAAAGGAGATCACACCACAAAACTTGCAGTTGCTTTGGAGGAAAAGTGGAATTTTTCAGCTTCTGAAACCACTTACATTGAGTATTATCTTTCCTTCCTCTCCTCCATGCAATTTATGCACAAATGTCACATTCCTTTTAAAACCAGTCTACAGTCGAAAGGCAAACAGTTAGGCCTTTTTCTTGCGTACACAGATGGTGCTCATTCTCTTTGATGTGTTACCCATTCCAGAACTGTTAGGAAAACAGGACTCCTCTTCCAAATGCATGCCACTCTTCCTTTATACAGGATGCTCATCTCCATGAACAAGGAAGGGCTGTGTCTGAATCTGCAGCTGCTTCTCATCTTCACATGAGCAGCAGTCTTCTCTCCATGTGATAACGTTTACCCCTCCCATTCCGTGCCTCTTGCCATTTTCAGGCCATGAGCAGCTTTTACCTCTTCTGGATCTTTCACCTGTAACCACACACAACCTTTCCAATCAGGATCTTCTACAGGGCCCTAAAGTCTTACTCATCTGTTTCAGGACATGGCAGTCCTGTCCCTTTTACTCCTCCCTGAAGCTCACTACTGGTTTCATGTCTAACATGAGCCGCTCACTCTCCACTCAGATTTTACAGTCTGTCCTCTCTTCAAGAGCAGTCATTTCCTCCTCAGCCTCCTCTGTGACACACTCCCTTCTTCAGTTGACCTGGCATTCCTTTCTCTTTCCATTGTGCTTTGGAAAATCTGTGTTCTGTTTTCTTGAATGGACTAGGCTCCTTCTCACTCCTAGACTCACTCTATACTCATGATCTCCTTTATTATCCCTACTGTTATCCTTTTCACAAATATACCTTTTTTCTTGTAAAACTTTATTTTTTAAAAAATTTTTATTTTTTGACAGGCAGAGTTAGACAGTGAGAGAGAGAGACAGAGAGAGAGAGAGAAAGGTCTTCCTTCTGTTGGTTCACTCCCAAATGACCGCTGCGGCTGGCGCACTGCGCTGATCCGAAGCCGGGAGCCAGGTGCTTCCTCCTGGTCTCCCATGGGGTGCAGGGCCCAAGGACTTGGACCATCCTCCACTGCACTCCTGGGCCACAGCAGAGAGCTGGACTGGAAGAGGAGCAACCGGGACCGAATCCAGAGCTCCGACCGGGACTAGAACCCAGTGTGCCGGCACCACAGGCAGAGGATTAGCCAAGTAAGCCTTGGTGCCGGCCTCTTCTAAAACTTTAATAACTGTGCAGCCTACGTTTATTTCTATTTCAAACTTTTTTTCTATACATGTCTACAGCTTCAGCATACTTGATTAGTTCCATTGACGAATTCTGCTTCTCTCATTTTCCCTTCTCTGTGCCCTACTATCAATAATAAAATCTTGGACTCCCCTAGGCTCTGTGAGGCTAGTCATTGTCATCATCATTGGCCAGATTCATGCTACTTTCAATTGTGTTGCTCCCATCTAAGATTTGGGTGGCTTTGAAGGCTTATGACTCTCATTCTAGCCCTATTTGACCTGACTGCAGTACCATGCCTAGCCTGGTGCTCCCATATGATCAAGTGAGTCCTCCCTTCTCACCAGTAAAATCTGTGGCTCACTAATACTAATTAATCTTCACTTCTCCATAACTTAGGTTGATTACATTGGCCTCTGAACTGTCATTCCTGTGGTGTCTCTAAGAGACTTTTACTCCATAACCTACAGTTTCAAATAGCTCTCAGCACTTCACATTTTTCCCAGCCCATTTTGCACCAACATGTGACTCAAAGTACTGATTTTCAGATGTTATTTATAATCATTTTTATCATTTCATATGAATATGTTTTCTACTGTAGAAGTATTTGTATGCTTGATTATGAGTTTTTGTATCAGACCCTGCTCAATGTGCTTTAGAATAAATGGAATACGTGCCTATTACTTTTTTAAAATCCAAGGCACATCTGGTCTTTAGAATTTTGGATGAGACACTGTTGACCTATAGTGATTTGGGCTGATAATCCTGTGAGATCAGCTAGCTGGGTACTGTGCTGAAAGTAAATACAGACGCATAAGACAGGCATTCCACTTGTTTTCAAACTTTCTTGCTTAATTGCTTAACAATTTGAAACACAAGACACAAGAAAGATTATCAGTTTCCTAGATGGTAGATGTCCATTCATTTGTATCCCCATTGGTAGAGTATTACTGATGATGAGATTATTCAGAGGACCAACTCTATTAATTTCTAGTTCATTCACGTGCAAAACCAAAATTTCTGCCAATTCTCAAGGCAGATATACCAAACATGATGACATTGTTCTTTAACACTGTTTCTGGACTAAATGCTTGGAAATGAGAAAGGGCCTCCTAAAGAGACACTTTCTGATGGCTCTTAAGAGGCATCTGTAGTTGGTACCATTTCTGGATAAGGTCCTCCACAGGCTAGGTCATTCCAGCTTGTGTAGGGAAGAGGTAACATGTTATTCTTTTGAGTTCATGTTTTAAAAATTTCTGTTTACTTCCTGCAATGTTAAAGGTACACATTTAGTTGTTTTCCTTTCAGGTCAAGGAATGTCATCCTGCAATGGCATTTACCAATCCCAGACTAAGTAGATGGCTTATTATTTGTGTTTGTTAGCCTGTTTTAGGAGCTAATATGAAATACCCAAACAGGAAACATAAATTTTGTGTTATATAGAGAAACTGTTTTTAACTGTTGTCTACTTTTAGTAAGCAGTGTTTTTGGCCTCATAGCATCTGATGACAGTAAAGGTGAATTGAAGATTCAAGAAAAATCCTTGACTCATTAGCTAAGCAATATTCATCCACTGGAAGGACTCCACTCCTTTCATATAATTTGTTTCTTTTTCCTTCTGGAGTTACCAGTACTATGAACCTTGATTCTGATCACTGATGTGTTCTGGTCATGCTTGACCCATGAGCTAATTCCAGCTGCTTATCTTTCTGCAGGTCACTGGTAGCTTTCATACTTATGTGTTAGTGACAAATTAGGATTATGGTTACTTCTTTAATTCAAACAAAGCTTCTATCTTTGGGTTACATATTCAGAAAATTGATGTCCCGAAAAGTTCATAATAACTTAACATAGCAGCTGATTTCTCTCTGTGTTCTCTATTTTATTATTTGAACTAATTGTCTATGTTACCTATGTTTTCTTTTTTCCTTAAAGGAAAATGTTTTTTAAAAATTAAGTTAAATTTTCAACAAAAATATCCAAGAAAAATGTTATTGTTAATTAAGTACATTCAAAGGAGTAACTTAGATGGCTTATGGAATAATGACCACTAAGCAAATGAATAGAGACCCTTCCATATTTAATTTTTTACCTTTGTATTTATTATTCTCTCATAGGAAAAGCAGATTAATGGTAATGGAATTAGACCCATTATTGCCTCTCCTTTCATAGAAAGGATGATAAGGGAAGTGGTATTCCATATTTAAAAAGTCTGCCTATTTTGTTAGGATCCAAAATGTCTTCTGTACTGAAGATTTTGGAAGGCCTTTTCTAGTTTTTTAAACATTGTATTTTGCGAAGAATGGTGTAAATAATTAACTACATGAAAATTCTAAGAGTATCTTCCCCAGTACCATGAATTAAAGGTCAGCAGTTTGCTTTGAATTGCTTAACGATATTTTTAAAGATCTTAGAAGTTTCTAAAAAGCAGAACTAAACTGAATGCAATGTGGTGGCATTTTCAAGCACACCGTCATTTATCTAATGTACCCTCAGATTTTTAAGTGAATATATAATTTTTCTCTAATTGGTGTTTGTGGTAAGTATAGATGTGGAATACTTGAAAGCAAGAAGGAACTGAGATGCTGGAATAAATGTGACATTTGGGAAGGCCACGTTAATGTCTCTAGAGAGGGTTATATGTTGGTTCTCATCTTAGTTTGTAAAATTTTGACCATTGCACATTTAAGTCAGCAATGGGATGAATTTTTGTCCATTTTCTCTGAGAACACATATTTTTCAAAGGTAATGTGAACTAGCATGATGAATACTATTTGTGTTCTTGTTGGCTTGGGAGTATAATACTATGCCTGATACAGAAAAGGCACTTAATATCTTATTTGAGTGTATTTGGGCATATGAATGAAATTATATTAGCAGATAAATGGAAGGTTTCCCTCGTGGGAAAGTTTGGAGATGAGGTAATCTGTGAATGTTGAGGGGCAGCACAGAGGTACAGGTTTGAAGAGCAAAGGTGCACACTGAGATGACACCAGAGCATTCTGGTGCTAAAATGTGCACACATTATTCTTCATGGAAAATAGTACAGATGAGTGCATAAACATTCGATTTTTGCCTTTGAAAGGGGTAGGGTTTGTGATTAGGGGCATTTTAGAATTGTATGTTGACATCTAATTTGTCTGTAAATAGTTTCCCATCATCTTTCTCATCTGCTTTAATTAGACACTTTGCTTTGCATACATATTACATTTTAGTTGAACTATCTTGTATATTGTAGTGTAAGGATTAAGCAAGACTGTAAACCAAGATAAGAAATTTCATTAGAATGTGTCATATCAGATTTCACTTTGAAAAATTAAAATCTAGACTGTACTCAGTAGAAGTAATAAAATTTATTTACCAATGGTAAGAAAGAACATTGCCTTCCTTTTGGATAAGAAAGCATTTTCAACAACAAAATAGTTATAACTCTGATGTGAGTTGAGAAAAGTTCAGTGCTGCCTTGTGAGCTATAATATCTAATATTCTTATAAATAAACCTTAGGATTTGTGTCTTTGCCATGAGAACTTTCTTCCTGTACTCATTCCCTCTTTATCTGCCTCATTACAACCTTTAATATTATTAATTTGGAAACTGGACATTACATGTTAAAATACTAACTGTATTATTTCAGTGTATAAACATGCCATCAAAAAGAGGAAAAATGCCCTCTAGATGAGCTTTGCCAAGTATTGTCTCACAGCAGATGACCACTGTGTGTTCAGTCTTGAGCAGGGCGGAAGGGAAAGTCTCAGAGTACACAAATGTGAATTTGAATCTGAGCTCTGTGAACCTGGAAACATTGCTTCCTCATCTCTCAGAGAGGAACAAAGACAGTATTACCTTGAAGGCATAACATAAGAGTGTGAGTACATCCAAAGCATCTTGAGCAATGCTTGTCTTAAGATAAACCTTGGCTATAATAAAATTTTGCTATAGTTATGCTGTCAGGCAAATGCAGTCGCATAGATATCTTAAATTTGTGAGATATCATGTTAAAGCCTTTGGTTTGAAATTGTAAAATAAAATTGTATAAGAGAGGGGGATGTTAGCTAATGGTAGGGACAGGGAATAAAGGAATAGTCTTTTGTTTAGTCAGTCCTTGCAAATTAAAATTTCACTTTTCCCCAAGCTGAACCTAATGTTGTCTGTTTCAACCATGTTGGCATTATTGAGTTAAATTCTGAGTTTCTTTCTCTCTTGCTTTCTTTAATGCTGGATCTTCTCTAGTTTTGCTTTACAAGACTCCTGAGAAGCAGGGGTCTAGAACTTGTTTTCATGGTGTTCACTTCTTTTTTGTGCACTATTTCAGACTCATCTCTGCCCTGTCCTTTGCAGATGATAATTCATCAAAGCTCAAGGTTTCCAGTCTAACGGGTATAGATTTTTCCATGTGATCTAGTATCTGCATCATCAGTAGGTGACCAAAACTAGGAGTTAGCATAGGTCCTGTGCATTGCTAGTACCTCAGCAAGTGTTTATGGAGCACCTAGTCTGTGATAGCTTCATGTAAAGTATTAGCAAACCCTCCCGTGTGTGTGAGATGGAATACACGGACACAGACAGGTCGCAGAAGTGAACCCTGCCCTGTAGAACATTGGGAAACAGGAACTGTAAGTAAATGAAGCTCAGGTTTGGGGATTAAGACTCGGACAGACTTTTACACATTTACATAATGTATGTTGTAGCAATCTGCATTAATTGTGATTGATGCATACTAAAGAACTACAAATTAAAAAATAACAAGGAAAAACTTCCTGTTTAAAAGAAAAAGATTGATAAATAATACAGTAACCTCCTTGATGTTCACAGAAAATGCTTCATCTGCTTTTGAGAAACCTGCATTTCTAAATTCCCCTTTTATAAAAATCCATATAGAAGAGTTGAGAATAAAAGGTACATTGAGGGATGGAGATAGAATGGTCCCTAAACTCATTAACTTACTAAATGATCAACCCCAGCACAAAAGCCTCTTAGGTTTTGATTCTAACTTATGTCTCAACAGAATTACAAATTACTACCTGTCATAAACTTTTTAAGTTCACTTATGAATGCTTGAGACCAGCAATATTAAATCTGTGAATGCTGAGAATCTATGGTAATAGTAAGAGACATCCATGTGAATGGCTTTCCCATATGCATAATTATGGGGAACAGTAACAATTATGTGTCTCATTACACAAGTGCCTAATTAATGTTGTTATAAATTTTGCTTGATTAGAATACAACCTTTATCGTTGTTGCTCATGCCACATGGTATCTCATAGTTATTAAAAAAAGCTAAAGGGACACTGACCTTTGATTCATGGTGGCACTAATGTTCTATGAATTCTTTCAGAGAGATACTTAATGGGCAAGAATGTAATATCCTGTATGCCTGGAAGAATCCATACTTTATGAATTATGTATGGTAGTCAGTAATTATGTGTTACTCCTTTAGAGTGAAGAAATCTTCTCTACAGATTAGAAATGTAGTCATGAGAACACAAACAAGCAGTTGGTTAATTGAGCAGAGAAATTTCGGCACCAAGGATAATCTATTATGAAGTATTAGGATTTACTGTGCACTTTTAGTATTGTTAGTACTAAATGTATCATTAGCCTTTCTTTAAGTGTTTGATAGAATTTACAAATGGTTCTATCTGGCCCAGAAATTTCTTTGTGGAAAGGATTTTAATTGTATCTTTCAAGGCAGTTTTCTATTCATCTAGGTTGTCCAAATTAATTGGCACAAGACTGTGCTTAACACATTAATTTCTGTGGGATCACTAATGATGTCACCTTTTGTATTTTGATACTGATTTGAGTTTCTCCATTTTTCTTACTAGGGATTTTCCAGTTTTGCTGCTCTTTTTGAAGATCCAACTTTTGTTTTCATTAAATTTTTCAAATGTTATTTATTTCAATTTTTTAAAAGCTTTTACTTGTTTATTTGAGAGAGTTAGTTACAGGCAGAGAAAGAGAGAGACAGAGAGAATGGTCTTCCATCTGCTGGTTCACTCTCCAGATGGCCGCAACGACCAGAGCTGCATTGATTCTAAGCCAGGAGCTTCCTCCAGTTCTCCCACATGGGTGTAGGAGCCCATGCACTTGGGCCATCCTCCACTGCTTTCCCAGGCCATTAGCAGAGAGCTGGATCAGAAGAGGAGTGACTGGGACACCAATCGGTACCCATATGGGGTGCTGGCGCCACGTGTGGAGGCCTAGCCTTCTACACCACAGCACCAGCCCCTATTTTGGTTTTTTATTCTTTATTATTTCTTTTTTTAGATTTAGTTTCCTCCAGTTTTTTTCAGTTCCTTAAAAAACAAGCAAAGAAGTTTTGACTATTCATTTGGGAACCTTTCTAATAAAAATATTCCTGCAGTGATGGGGAACCTTTTTCTGCCAAGGGCCATTTGGAGATTTTATAATATCATTTGCTGACCATACAAAATCAGCAGCTTAAACATTAGCCTCCTGTGGATCAATTGAATTTTGAGTCTGCCTGCAATTAAATTGTCAGGGCCAGACCAGGTGATTTTGCAGGCCATAGATAGCCCATGGGCTAGATGTTCCCCACCCATGTAAAAGTATAAATTTTGTTTTAAATATAAAATCCTGAAGCATTTGGTGTTAATATCTTATTATCATTCTTTAAAAATATTTTCTGATCTGTTGTTTCTTTTTTGGTCAATGAATTATTTTAATGTTGAAATCTGAAACATTTTGAGATTCTCAATTTTATTTTTTTTACTGATTTCTCATTTTAAAAAATTCATCTTGCCGGTGCTGGGGCTCAATAGGCTAATCCTCCACCTAGCGGCGCCGGCACTCCAGGTTCTAGTCCCGGTCGGGGCGCTGGATTCTGTCCCGGTTGCCCCTCTTCCAGGCCAGCTCTCTGCTGTGGCCAGGGAGTACAGTGGAGGATGGCCCAAGTGCTTGGGCCCTGCACCCCATGGGAGACCAGGAGAAGCACCTGGCTCCGGGCTTCGGATCAGCGCAGTGCGCCGGCCGCGGCGGCCATTGGAGGGTGAACCAACGGCAAAGGAAGACCTTTCTCTCTGTCTCTCTCTCACTGTCCACTCTGCCTGTCCAAAAAAAAAAAAAAATTTATCTGAAAAGCAAAGAGACTGAGAGAGGAAGACAGAAAGAGAGAATCTTTCATCTACTGATTGATTTCCCAAATGCCCACAACAGCTGGATATGAGCCATGCTGAAGATAGGAACCCGGACTCATCCTCATATCCCATATGGCAGAGACCCAAGTACTTGAGCCATCACCTTCTACCTCCCAGGGTGCAAATAAGCAGGAAGCTGGAATTGGAAGAAGAGCCAGGACTCAAACCCAGGGGCTCCCATATACATGCAGACATCCCAAGAAGCATTTTTTTGTGTCTGTGAGATTTACACATGAAACATGATTCATTTTTTCCCCAGAAACCTTTTATTGAAGGTATACAAACTTCATGCATTTCATAAATACAACCTTAGGAACATAGTGATTCTTCCCACCCTACCCTTATTCCTACCCTCCTTCATCATCCCTTTCCTATTCCAATTCTTATTTTTTACTAAAATTTATTTTCAATTAATTTTGTGTATGTAAGATTAACTCTGTACTAAATAAAGAGTTCAGCAGATAGTTTGAAGAAGAAAAAAAAAAACTGTTCCTCAATAGTGAAGACAAGGGCTGTTCGAAGTCATGGCATCTCAGAGTGTCAGCTTCACTTCTATTGATTACCTTTTAGGTGCTTATTAGTTACCACGGATCAGGGAGAACATACGGTATTTGTCCTTTTAGGTCTGGCTTATTTCACTAAGTATAATGTTTTCCAGTTGCATCTATTTTGTTCCAAATGACAGAAGTTCATTTATGTTTGCTGCTCTGGTGTATTCCATTATGTACATATGCCATAATTTTTTTTTATCCAATCTTCAATTGATGGGCTTTTGGGTTGCTTCTATATCTTGGCTATTGTGAATTGAGTTGCAGTAAACATGGGGGTACAGATAACTCTTTCGTTTGCTGATTTCATTTCCTATGTGTAAATTCCCAGCAGTTGGATAGCTGGGTCGTATGGTAGATCTATATTCAGATATCTGAGGTATCTCCATATTGTCTTCTACGGTGGCTGGACCAGTTTCATTCCCGCCAACAGTAGATTAGGGTACCTTTTCCCTCACATCTTTGCCATCATTTGCTGTTTGTTGATTTCTGGATGAAAGCCATTTTAACTGTGGTTAAATAAGGTGAAATCTCATTGTGGTTTTGATTCACATTTCCCTGAGGGCTAGTGACGCTGAGCATTCTTTTCATGTGTGTGTTGGCCATTTGGATTTCCTCTTTGAAAAATGTCTGTTTAAGTCCTTTGCCCATTTCTTAACTAGTCTGTTTGTTTTGTTGTTGTTGAGTTTCTGGATATTAATCCTTTATCTGTTGCATAATTTACAAATAATTTCTCCTAATCTGTCAGTTGCCTCTTTGCTGAATGTTTCTTTTTCAATGCAGAAATTTCTTAGCTTGATGTAATCCCAATTGTCAATTTTGGCTTTGACGTTGATTGCCTGTGCGTCTGTGGTCTTTTCCAAGAAGTCTTAGCCTATGCCAATGTCTTGCAGTATTTCCCCAATGTTCTCTAATAATTTGATGGCGTAGGGTCATAGATTAGGTTTTTGACCCATTTTGAGTGGATTTTTGTGTAAAGTGTAAGGTAGGGGACTTGCTTCATACTTCTGCATGCAGAGATCCAATTTTACCTGCACCGTTTGTTGAAAAGACTGTCCTTGCTCCAGGGATAGATTCTGTTCTTTTGTTAAAGATAAGTTGATTGCAGATGCATGGAGTTGATTTCTGGAGTTTCTGTTCTGTTCCATTGGTTTATACATCTTTGTGTTGATAATTTCTGCTTTCTGGTATACTGATCTTTTATTCTTCAGTGTCTCATCTGCTATTCAGGCCATCCAGTGACATTTTGCTTTTCAGATACTACAATTTTTAAACTCTAAAAGTTCTCTTTGATTCTTTCTCACTGTTGTCGATTTTCATATTCATGTTTTCCTTTTTAGCTTTAAACATATTTATAATGGCTATTTTAAAGCTTTTGTCTACTAATTCAGTCATACTTCAGGTTTTTGAGTTTATTTCTACTGATTTATTTTTTTCCTGCTTTTTTTTTTGGATCAGTAATTTTTTTTTTTTTTTGTACAGGCAGAGTGGACAGTGAGAGAGAGACAGAGAGAAAGGTCTTCCTTTTGCCGTTGGTTCACCCTCCTATGGCCGCAGTGGCCGGCATGATGTGGCTGGTGCATCACACTGATCCGAAGCCAGGAGCCAGGTGCTTATCCTGGTCTCCTATGCGGGTGCAGGGCCCAAGCACTTGGGCCATCCTCCACTGCACACCCTGGCCATAGCAGAGAGCTGGCCTGGAAGAGGGGCAACCGGGACAGAATCCAGCTGTGCGACCGGGACTAGAACCCGGTGTGCCAGTGCCACAGGATTAGCCTATTGAGCTGCTGCGCTGGCCAGGATCAGTAAAGTTTAACTAGATGTTGGACATTGTGAATTTTTTGTTGTCAATTATTTGAATGTTGTTGCCTCCCTTAGTGAGAATTGAGTTGCTATCTGGCAGTAAATTAATTTACTTTAAGATCAACTTGCTATTTGAAATCTTGCTGTTAAGCATTGTTATAGAATAATCTATCCTCAGGTGCTACTTTAGTTTTACTTACAAGGCATCACCCTAGGTCTCTACTGAATGTCTCACATGTTCAATGAGGATTTTCTGGTTTGGCTGCCTGGAACTCAAGTGTCACCCAACTCTAATCAAGCTCTGTTAGTTGTTAATCTGATAGCTGCTGGTATTTTTCTTTCTCCAGTAGTTTTTTTTGTCTGCTGTGTGCATTTCCAGACTAATTTTCAGCCATGGCATCTCTGCTATGCCGATTTCTGAAGGTTTTCCTGGGTGGATCCCCCTCTGTGGTACCTGTTCTGCAGATTCCCAGCTTCTTCAGTTTGCCTCAGCAAGGCTCTGTGCTGTTCTTGAAGTTTCCTCCCTTCATACCGCAGGAACGTTAGAGCTTTCAGAGGATAACCTTCTGTGTCTGCATCTGTGTGTCTAAGTGTGTGTGTGTGTGTGTGTGTGTGTGTGTGTGTGTGTGTTAGTGTTCCCTATTGTCTGGAATCCCAGCTCAGTGTAGCACAGTTGTCTGGTGTCTGAAAACTTGTTTTTAATAGCTTATGACAGAAGAGCTAATCTGGTATTCTCCACCATGAGTGGAAGCAGAAGTAAAAATGTGTTCCACTTGTCAGGAAGAAGCACTAGGGCAAGATATGTCAATAGAATGTTGTGCCTTGCTGAGGCATAAAACCAAGAGCAAGAGAATGCCAACAAATGCAGAAAATCTTGGGGAGAATAGACCAGAAATAGGGGAATACAGGTCACAGAACAATGACCCAGCTCAGAGAAAATGACTGGCTTTTCTGAGACCCAGTAATTTAAGAAACTTCTCTGTTAAGCATCCTATGAAAGGTAATTTCAACATGAACCCCAGGTATTAACCTGAAACCCTGATATCTTTGGGAAAAAAGGAGATACAATTCCACTGGTCAGTGGTGAAATTGGAAAGATAACAGAAACACAAATAGATGTGAATTGAAAAGGAAAAAGTAACATAAAACACTGTATTATCAAGGGTTCAGAGGTTCTTGGCAGGCTTAAGAGGACAGCTTATAGTAATCTGGTCCTTTTTTCTAAGAGACCAGACAAGATTTTAGGCAGACTCAAAAGTAATTAATATATTCAGTATTCGTGCATACTGAATTTGTGTATACTGATTATACTTCATATAATCTGTACTCTTTCCATAAAGAATAGTTAACATTAAAATATTTAATTATGTCTGGTGCACTATAAGTGGCAATGGAAGGTAGGCCAAGGATATGTCATGAAAGCTTAGCAAATGCTTGACTTGGAAAGGCAGCAGTGGGTAGACCAGTTTCATGCTAGGAATAAGATAATGGGGTGCTTAGTATATCTGCACCTACAGCCCTGGGGACTTAAGGGTGATGTGTGGTTCTCTAGCAGGAAGGGGGTGAGTTTAAAGGATTATATTAAGGGAAGGTTTTAGCAGTCAAGTTAAATGCCTTTGACAATTCAGGAATTGGATGTTGTAAAAAATGCTGTCTTTGTATTGTTTCTGAAGTTGGGAAAAGTTTTAACATTACTTGTACTCCTGGGGAAAGGAGTGAGTGATATGAGGACAAGAGAACTAAAAGATAAAATCCATGATTTGAAAGTTCTTGCAGATGTTGGAATGGTTTGCTGAAGTGGAGAGAAAACCCAAAAAGTGGTGAGGTGGGGGTATAAGCTGGATTGTCTTTGTGACCATGATGATGGCATGGGCAGAGTGAAGAAGACAGTAATCTAGATGCCAGAGTCCTTAATGGAAGACTACTGTGGACACGATAGTTGGTCATTAGAAAGGGTTTCGCTTTCTCTGATGTTCCTGGAACCATCAAATGTCATTGGCAGTATGCAATTGAGGGGACATGTTAGGGGAAAGTTTGAGAAGGTAGGAGAGTGTTTTTAAAATGAGTGATGTCTGTGGTTTACAAATTACAATAAAAGAAAAAGTTAAGGTAAAAGGGAAGTACAGAGCTGCCAGAGAATGACATTGTGAAAAAAGGTAGAAGATCAAAGAGACTTAATTTGACACCAAGGACAAATGTAGGAACTCTAATTTGGAGGTTTTTTCACTGGCAGAAAAAGCAGAGTATCTATGACACTAGCAGCTTGAAATTTTAGTTCTGTCATCACTGAGAACAAACCTTAATGAACCTGAAAACTATGAGATTTTAAAATATTATTATTATTATTTTATTTGACAGGTAGAGTTATAGTCAGAGAGAAAGGTCTTCCTTTCCATTGGTTCACCCCCCCAAATAGCCGCTAAGGCCAGCGCTGCACTGATCTGAAGCCAGGAGCCAGGTGCTTATCCTGGTCTCCCTTGCGGGTGCAGGGCCCAAGCACTTGGGCCCTCCTCCACTGCACTCCCTGGCCACAACAGAGAGCTGGACTGGAAGAGGGGAAACCAGAACTAGAACCCAGCACCTGTATGGGATGCTGGTGCCGCAGGCAGAGGATTAACCAAGTGAGCCACGGCGCCGGCCAAAATATTATTTGTATGGAAACAGAACAAAATACATGCTAAAGGGAGGAAGTTCTAGTTTGTTAGGGCAGAGAAGGCAAAATGTTTACTAAGATAAGAACATAGTAGTTTTGATACATTGGAAGCCAGGAATGAGTCTATATGACATTTGCAAATCAACAAAGTGAGTATGGATGGCAGCTCAACAGAAGTTACTGTGATACAGTACATCAAAGTAGGGAAACCAACATATGCATTACAGATTCTGAGCAGCCCGAGGCTTTCTAGGAAAAGGCACAATAGTAAGAGAATAGTGTAAGTTATGTATCCATCAGTTAAAGTTATATATTTTTATTCAGTACATATATATTCACAATAAAACATATGTAAAGTATTATGTAATGTACTTTTCATATACTGTGGCTGTGAATTTTTTCCAGCCCCAAACGCTGATGAGGATGGGGAGCAGCTGGAACTCTCATTCATTACAGATGAGAGTACAAAATGGTCTAGCCACTTTAGAATGCAGTTTGGCAGTTCCTGAGCAAACTGTACAATCCAGCAACCTCTTTCCTTGATATTTACCCAAATGAAATGAAAGCACGTGTTCAAAAAAACCTGCACGATGATTTTATAGCAGCTATATTCATAATTGCTAATGGAATTGCTATAGAAGCAACCAAGATGTTCTTCATTAGGTGATTGGATAAATAAACTGGTTCATTCAGACAATGGAGTAGTATGTAGTACCAAAAAGAAATGAATCCTCAAGGCATAAAGTACCTATTATTGAGGGAAAATCTAGTCTGGGGTCCAGCACTGTGTTGTAGCAGGTTATACCGCTGCTTGCAGCACCAGCATACCATGTCAGAGCGCCAGTTTGAGTCCTGGCTGCTCTGCTTCAGTCCAGCTCCTTGTTAATGTGCTTGGGAAAGCATCAGAGGATGGTCCGAGTTCTTGGGTCCCTGCCACCCACTTGGGAGACCCAGATGGGGTTCCATGCATCTGACTCACCTGGTCTCGACCTGGCTGTTGTGTGAATTTGGGAAGTGAAACAGCAGATACAAAATCTTTCTACCTCCCAATCTCTGTCATTCTGCCTTTCAAATAAAATAAATCTTTTTAAAAAATAGTTTATCTGAAAAAGCTACATACTGAATGATTCCACCTATGTACATTCTGGAAAAAGTGAAATTATAGAAACAATAAAAAGATCAATGGTTGCCTGAGACTGTGAGTGGGTTGGAACAGATGAATCAGCGGATCATAGGAGGTTTTTAAGGCAGTGACACTATTTTGCATGATGCTTCCATGGTGGATCAGAAAGTCAGTAAACTCAGCATTGCAGATGTTTTATGAATTGACATGAAAGTAGATACACATTAACATTAGATTTAGCTTCTTACATGTTGAGCCAAGGATACAAACTCTTGTCAGAGATTGAGTGGCCATTGCAATGAAGAAATAGTTACACAACTATCCCTAGTCCCTGATCTCTAAAGTAGAGCCTTCCCTAAGCTGTGTGGAGTTTCTGTCTATATGAACAATTTGATTAGATATGACATTATAAAATTCATGGCTCATGTGAGGTATATAGTGAGTGTTACCATGTTTTGTTTATGATGAACAAATGCATTTGTTTTTTTCCCTTTTTTTTTTTAAAGATCTGTTTATTTATTTGAAAGAATTATGCAGAGAGAGAGAGAGGCGCCTTCCATCCGCTGGTTCACTCCCCAGTTGGCTGCAATGGCTGGAGAAAAGCTGATCTGAAGCCAGGAGCCAGGAGTTTCTTCCAGGTCTCCCACACAGTTGCAGAGGCCCAAGGACTTGGGCCATCCTCTACTGCTTTCCCAGGCCATAGCAGAGAGCTGGATTGGAAGCAAAGCAGTGGGGATATGAACCGATGCCCATATGGGATGCCGGCACTACAGGCCATGGCTTTAACCCACTGTGCCACAGTGCTAGCTCCAAACAAATGCATTTCTTACCCAGTGTGTTCATAAAGGCATTATTGATCATTTCTCCTCTGTCATGTTAAATTTATCACTTGGAATTTTATAGCATAAACATAAACATAGAACAACATGTGTTCTAACTACCTCTCTTGTTGAACTCTTAAGGCTGTAATCTCTGTGTTCCTAGAATGTGCTTTTTAAAAATAAAAAGATTCATTTTATTTATTTGAAAGAGAGAGTTACAGAGAGAAGTAGAGCCAGAGAGAAAGAGGTCTTCCATCCACTGGTTCACTCCCCAGATGGCTGCCATGGCCAGAGCTGCGCCAATACAAAGCCAGGAGCCAGGAGTTTCCTCCGGGTCTTCCAGATGGGTGGAGGGGCCCAAGGACATGGGCCATCTTCTACTGCTTTCCCAGGCCATAGCAGAGAGCTGGATTGGAAGTGAAGCAGCCAGGACTTGAACCAGTGCTTATATGGGATGCCAGCGCTGCAGGCCACGGCTTTAACATGCTGCACCACATCGCCGGCCCTTGGAATGTGCTTTTAATCTTTAAGTGTTGACCATTCTCCTGCTTCCACACTTAGACACCAATGGGCTGTATTCATGAACCCCTTTTATTTTTGCCGTCAGAAGGTGTCGTGTTCAATATTTATTTTCCAATCTCTTTGCACTTTTCCACATGATTAGACTATTAAGTAAGGAATAAAAATAATCAGCAGAAATCTTTGATTCCCCTCCATTTGGTAGAACATATATATTCCTTGTTGGAAGCTGAGTTTGCTAGGAACATTTCACTTGTTTTTCCCTCTTACAGAAGTGTCAGACTTAAGTCATGATGAGACACGTGGGGCTACTGAAGAAAACAGTGGTGTGTCTGTGGCGTGTCTCTATCAGTGGTTCCTTAATGCTGATAAAAAAGGTAGTGGGTTGTGACTTTTATGGACTCTTTCTTCTAAAAATCAACACAAGTATGTTTAGGTTTTATTATCATAGGACAGAAGATACTTGAAGTGGGAAGAACGAGTTTGGAAATAAGAGATCCTTTTTAAAGATGTCTAGATACTTCCTCAAAAAGAATGGGTGGACTCTAGCTGCTTAGAAAATGTGCACCCACCCTCACTAAGGAGCAGCTTCTAACTACGATGCCCCTTATCAAAGCAGATTCAGCTGTGAGTTAAGTAGAATCATGTCTTAGTCACTGACATTAAAATAGAAAGGAACAGCAATAAGGATAATCTAATACAGTAAAGAATCAAAAAATGTTAATTTTCCAAGTCTACCTTCCTTGGACCAGGACCAGTTACATAATTTGTGAGGCCCAGTGCAAATGAAAAATGCAGAGCCCTTTGTTCAAAAATTAAGAATGTCAGGATGGGAGTATTAGGCACCTAAACTGGAGTAGATAAGAGGCTTATCCTTACTAAGAAGTCACCTCCGGTCCTGTGTCAGATGTGGCATGATGCTTTCAGGGCATTCACTTCTATGCCAACTTTCATTGAACCAGTGCTCAGGCCCCTGCCAGGGCAAAGAGCAACAGCAGTCGCTGCATGAAGGGCAGGCAGTGGGGCCAGCTGAGGCTGGGATGGGGAGGAGCAGCCAAAAACCAATGGAAGCCAGGCCACTGGAGGCAGGCCACCCATAAACAGGGGCTGCAAGTCCCAGAAGCATGCTGCTCTTTCCCATTAGAGCTCTTCCAAAATACAGATTCACAATTAAGAAATGTAAAATGGCAGCTGCAGAGTATTAGGATCCAAGTACCCTGTATGACTGGTCACATATCCGTGAAGCTGGCACTCCTTGGCCTTCTACCAGGGTGTACTGCTAGTAGCTGGTCATGTGGAAAATACCCTGGAACCACGCTGGATATAAGAGGCAGAAGAAATGTGGTTGGTTTTTCCATCCTGTTGTGAAAATTTTGCTTGATTGTAGACTTTTTTTTTTTTTTTTTTGACAGACAGAGTGGACAGAGAGAGACAGAGAGAAAGGTCTTCCTTTGCCGTTGGTTCACCCTCCAATGGCCGCCACGGCCAGCGCGCTGCAGCCGGCGCACAACGCTGATCCGAAGCCAGGAGCCAGGTGCTTATCCTGGTCTCCCATGCGGGTGCAGGGCCCAAGCACTTGGGCCATCCTCCACTGCACTCCCTGGCCACAGCAGAGAGCTGGCCTGGAAGAGGGGCAACCGGGATTTGATTGTAGACTTTTAACAAGACATGATTGGCTCTTTTCATTGCAAGATTCTTATTGGTGTTGATCGATATGTTGGACATGTGCCTGTTTTGAAGTGCATATCTTTTGTCTTCTTCCAGACTGAACACTTGCCTTTGCAGACTGAGTTCAAAGAAAGGGACGTTGGCAGTCTTCAGCCCTCCGTAAGTGACACTGTGATGTTGCATCAGCAGGTGGCTAACGTGCTTGTCAAAATATCTAGTTTCATAAAAGTTCATTTTACTCCCTCCCCTGTGCAGCTGTCTCTACTATGATTTGGTGAAGTCCTTGAGCTTGCTTACTCTTAGTTACTTCTAAGTGTCTTAGAAGTAATCAAGTTTTATAAATCCACTAACCAGGCAGAGAGTTCTGTAGGAGAGACCCCACAGAGCATCTAGGGGGATTCATTTTATAGTAAATGTCAGTTAGAGCCCAAGGTCAAGCCAGAAGGAAAGATGGTGATGTGTATATTTGTGGCAGCATTTCTTGTTAGTTTTCTCAAGCATGTGGTCAAATGCCTGTTCATTTTGCTGTGTCCTTTCTCTCATGCCCCAGTGCTGAATCTTGAGGTTTCTTTTGTTTTATTTGAATTAATTCCCTGTCTTTCTCACATATTCACTCCAAGCTTGAGCCTGTCTTGAGAGACTCCTGATGTTACCACCTTGTTCTTTGGTTTGCTTTAGCTGATACCACGTCCCAATTGCAAGACCTAAAACTGATCACAGTCCCTGTTAGTCACAGTTCTGTATTTAGAAGCTGCACCATTTTTATTCAGGTACTGCAAGCAACAAATGACTGGAAAATGATAAATTATTGAACTTTAACTTGCCATTCAATAGCTTTTGGGGTAATGAATCTAGGACACTGTAATAAATTCTATTCTTGCCTGTTTTGACCAAAGTGCTAGAAAATGCAAACAGCTGCTCTGCTAATGTAAGCAATGCTTGGATTTTCAGAATGGACTAAATGCCCAGAGACGTGACTATGAAGATGAGATTCCAGTGGGAGAAGAAGGGATTCAGCAGGTGTACCCACTATACAATCAGATGTGCTATCAAGACCGGAGCCCTGGCAAACATCATCAAAACAATGACCTTGAGCGAGTCTACATCAATCCACGAGAACATTATGTGTGATTTGCCTTTTTCCAGTAGATGTTCTAACAAATGTTTATTCTTAGATTGGGGAGAGAAACTGAGGCCAATGATTATTTTATTTTCTTTCATATAAAACAATCTCAGTCTAAGGGTACCAGGAGTCCTGATGAATAACTTGGAGCCAGTAGTGAATTTCTTTCCTTTGTTAAGGATTTTTCAACCACCAGCTGTGTTTGTGAACTTGACTATAGCTTCGTGTGTTTCAGTGATGATGGTGTTTAACTACTAACATTTGGCCTACAATGCCATGTTCATTTAAAAGTACAGCATCTGTCTGTAATGACTGCAATGATTCTCTGGAAAAAAAAAAAAAAAGGCCCCAGCTGTAGTATTAACCTCAGTGGGTCTTGGGTAGCCCAGCCTGTTCATCCGGAATGCAAACAGGCAGAAAAATGAGTTCAGAATCCATTTCACTAATTAATTAGCAGGGATTTGGATTATCCTGACATGCTTAGCACAATTACAATACCTGTGTACAAGCAGAAACCTAAGGAAAGAGGCGAATTTTACCCTTTTTCTAAAACAACAACAACAAAAGGCAATTTAAGCCTGAAGCCTGTGAGTTGACTTTAAACCTTTGTGTTGTTGTAATGTATGTTCCTTCTGGGTCGCTGAGGTCCTGAGGGTTGCATATTTCTTGCTGTTATGTGCCTGCAGTTGGCCAGCTGCAAGTGACAAAGGTTCTTGTGCTGCGTTGTTGTTCCCACAGTCCATTTCTGTACTAGCCAGATTAGCCTATTTACCACGTATTAAATACTCAAGCCCTTGTCTAACTGGTATATATCCTTTAGCTTTGCCCTTCTTTTCTCTAATGTGGTACATGACAAGCTCAGCTTTCACTTCTGAAATGTCTTTTAAAACTTTAGCTGCCCTTCTGCGTTCTTCAGAGTATTTATTGTCCATGTTTAATCTACCTCTGAAAAGCCTGCTGGAAAAATCACCGTGAAGTAACTCCTGCACTTAAAATGGGAATTTGGAAAACTTTTGTCTGAAAAAAGAGTTACTCCCATATGGTATGTGTGCTAAACCCACATGTCCTTTACCCACATGTCCTCTGCTATAAGGAGAGTAATGACATGCTAAAAAGCAAATACAGTGACTTATAGACCAGGTATCCTGCAACACTTGAGTGCCTGTAAACGTCTGCTTGGAGCTTTCTCATCTGCTTTTGCCAACTTTCCATCAGCAAGATTGACAGTAGTAGTTACAGTGGGGTGAGCTGAGATGGACGGATCACAGGTACAGGTGCAAACATCCATCACTCTCCTCTCATCTTCTTAAGGAAAGTGTTGTTTTACTGTGTGTTCTGGAAGATCTGAGATGTGTCACCAGTATGAAAAACACTACAAACGTGTCATATACGAAGAAAGAATAGTGTAAGCACTAAACCAGATTAAATAGTACACATTTCCAACCTAAACTTTAAGTGGAGAGGGAAATATTAACGTAGATATCCAGTGAGATACCAAAGATGCTTCATGATTCATGTGCTGGCTGTAGTTCTTCTTTGGTTGTTTCCTTTTCGCTTTTCAGACAAGTTATCCAGGTTACTCTACAGTAGTAATATGCTGGTCTCCCCGCCCCCATCACCTGAATGGCCAACAATTCTGGAAGAAAAGATGCTTAAATTTCAACTCAGTGCTTTGGCTAGATAATTAGCAATTTAAAAGAGTATAGCTGCATATGACCCTAATTGCTAAATCACTGTGCTACCTCAGAGTTGAGTGTACTGCCCTTTGTATCAAAGAAGATATTCAACTTTATTTGGGGAACATCATCACTGAGTTAGTGTAACAGAAGGTAGAGGAATTCTGGCGTTTGTTTCCAGCAGGAAGATGATTATGGTCAGAGCTCTCCTTAACGAGGAAGTCTTTCATCAGTCCTGGATATTATAGACTAGAGGCAATAGGGCAGTGCAACACCATATTAGAAAGCTTTAGAAATGTCTTACACATTGGGGATGGTTTCTCTAGGATTCTGCTAGGAAGCCAGTTATTAAATTAGCTACATGAAATAACTACACTATGAAGCCAGGGGGGATACAGATGTCTTCATTAGCACCAGAGAAAAGATTTTGGAAGCAGTGGGTTTCAGGAGCCCTTTGGCCTGACCACAGAGACCTCCCACTGTCTACTTTTTAACATTCTCCATGTAGTTATTGGGGAAAAAATTCAGAATACAGACACCTCTCTTGCAGTCAGTTCAGTATCCTCTTTACCTGTCAGCTATTGTCAACTGTGATTTTCCTTAAACTGGTGGATGTTATGGCTGTTGGTCTTTCTAATAGTTTAGCCTGGTGCCTCCTGGCTGTTCTCTAAAAAAAACTGAGCTAAATAGAAAAAAGCTTTAAAAGAGGTTTAATCAGCCAGCCCCCTCAACCAAAAATGCCATCCTAAATTAGCCTGTTGATCTCTAAATTTGGAGCCTAGACTACTTGGCGATGCTATTTAAATTTGGGAGTTAGATTTGTAAAGGTCAGTGAGTAAGACTTAGGGACATAGTCCACAGTGTTAGGTACTTTACCCGTAACTAATTAAATAAAACACATTGAAACAGAAATGGATTTCCAGATACTTCTCAACTTATGGTTGTGGCTGCATTTTAAGGGAGTTGTGTGTTCTTGCCTTAAATGCTGCCTTTATTGCCTGTTTTTAAGCACCCCAGGCTCCAGGAATGTGCTGTGTTGCGGCAGTAGCAGATCACCAAGTTCTTTGCACACCAAACATAAAGCATCTGCACCACCATGTATTAGCATGGCATATATGATGGGATAAAATCTTAAATGGCAGTGATACAGTGCCTTTCTCTAAGACGTCTTCCTATGCCTCGCAGTCTTATGTTTTCCAAGTTTGAAGAATTCTGTGCTCTTTAAGACATAAAATATACCTGTGCTAGGGTTCCCCATAACATGTACATAATAAATGATAGACATGCACGCAGCGAGCCAGTTTCCTTACTAATTTTCTATGGCCTTGTCTACTTACAGGGACAGGAACATGTCTGTCTTCTTCTTTTGTGAATGATGTCCCAAGTCCTCTTTCATAGAAGTCAGAATTGCACTGTTTTATTCTTCATTGTTCAGCCTGTCCCTGAACTTTGCTGACTTCTGGTGCTGTTCGCTAGATACCACAGAGACTTCCTTCAGTGCTTTGATCCCCTAGAGTGTACAGGATAGACCATTATTCCAAGAATCAAAAGAACAGGTTCTACTCCCAACTTCATATCTTTCTAGTCATGGAAAATTAGGCAAGTCACTTTATGTGTGTGGGGTATCAGCATGGGGTGTCAGTTGCTCCCATCTGTAAAGCAGAGATGATAATACCTTCCCTGCCAACCTCCTGTGGTGAGAGTTAAAACAAGATAATAATGAATAGGAAAGTGTAAATTCTCTTCAAACTGACAAATGCCTATGACTCTGTTATCGTTGCAATTGAACCTAAACTTCCAGTGCCCTTACCAGCATTTAAGTACTGTAGTATCCCCATGGAGAACTAAGTGCAGCATGAAGATTTTGTTTGACCTAATTTATGTATAACCAAGTGCCTGTGGAGACGCCTTATTGCAACAAACATTTGTCCTGTAGAAGGCTTGATACCTGAATTGGAATACATGTTGCTATGACCAGTAGTTGCTTTTGTTTTAAGATCACTACTGTTGACTCATCTCCCTGAATATCAACCTGACTGTTGTTGGATCCTCCTTCCAGGAGGTCCTGTGGGGCCAGACAGGCTTGTGCTCTGATGCAGTACAATCATATGTCATACTTGTCACCATTCAGCTGCTATGTCTTTCTAATTTGCTTTTAGGGAGTGGTCCTAATGATTTTTTGTTTTGTTTTACACAGAGAGGATCCAT
Source organism: Sylvilagus floridanus (assembly GCA_949820135.1). Classification (NCBI taxonomy): domain Eukaryota; kingdom Metazoa; phylum Chordata; class Mammalia; order Lagomorpha; family Leporidae; genus Sylvilagus; species Sylvilagus floridanus. Next base: position 64,661,980 of record OX463244.1, read on the forward strand.
TCAGGAAAACCATACGAAATATTAATATGGAAACAAGCACATGTGCTCATTTTGTAACTTAGTTTTTGACCTCTACATGTTCAGAAAACTTTCCTATTAATCGTTATGTTAATCATAGTTTCAGAACAGTAACTAAATAATTAAAACACTCCATCCCAGTTGACTTGATTTTAGTGGGCTTTGCCTTAGATTCCGTCCTCAAGTTGGTTCTTTAAATACTCATTTTTTCATTTGTTTCACTATTATTGAACTTCTAGGCATGGTAACAATTTTATGTCCATAGTGGGCAACTGGAAAGGGGGCTATCTTTGGTAGCAAGCCAGAATAAAGAGTATGAGACAGAAATATTAGAGTCCCCCACTGGGCTTAGCTCTGTGTTTCTCTTTTCCTGTGCCTGACTGAAAGGAAGGACCTAGACTCTCACTTTCTTCTTGGGTAGTTTGCAGACCTCAGAGAAGGTCCAGGAATTTTCAGCCCTATCATCCTAGGCGTTAATATTTGTAACATATTCTATAGACTATGACTAAATTAGTATTGTGCCTCTGTAGTTGGGTTTCCTCCCTAAAGGAAAGTATAAGCTGACATAAGCCAATTTGGGTATTCACTGTTAGGTGGTTTTGTAGCCTTCAGTGGGTAGAACCTAACCAGGGGGTAATTGGCACTGAATTCAGATTTTAGAACAAGTACTGCTTCTTGCATGTTTATGAGCAATCAGGCATCAGAACAGTCATCCTACCTGTCCTGTAAGCTTGAAAAAGTCCCAACTCCTCCCTTTTAGGCAACCCAACAGTATACTACCTACAAGAGTGATTAGAAGTAAGTCTTGCTATATTCCAGCAGATACATTCAGATGATGATCTGATGTATGTAGAGATTGAGTTAGAACTCCTAGGTGTGTTGGGTATCCTGAATTCTTACACCTGTTCTTAAAGGGCTGAGCTAATCCACAGATCTTTAAAGACAGTAAATTAACCATTGAAAATACTCATTCTTTAACAATCTCTGGTAATAGCCTATGAGGTGACCAATTTAATGCTAACTGTTCTTGAAAGGTATATTCCTGATTAGGATACGTCAGATGTCAACCAAACATCCCCAGAGTTTGTATTAAGATTGATTAACGTATGCCAAAATAATGTAGACAAACTATATCAAATGTGAAATCTTGTTAAGGACTTCTCAGTTTTCACTCTATCCACAGAATAGGGTGGGGTAGAGCTACTTACTATTGTGAAGTCAACAATCTACCGAATAGAGTGGAACTGGCATTTATCCCTAGTGACAGCTTTTTCTGTGCTTGTGTATGTGCATGTGTTTGTGTGAGACACGCATCAACTTAAAATTTGCTACTCAAAAAAATGCTGTTCACATATATAAGAAACACCATGCCTGTAAGCATCTCACTAATGCAAGCACATTTTATAATATCTACTTTAACATTATCTCTGCAAAAACATTAGAGGCAGGAAAAGAAAGGCCATATTTATGTTGCCAGCCTAAGTACTTAAAATATTTTTATTCCTAGTCTATTTCCATTATTGCATCAGTTATCTCCTCTATTCAAGTTGTAGTTTGACTATAAAAATTTGGAGCTAAGTAGAGTAAAGAATGCCAAAAATTCAAGAGAGACTAAAGAGCTTTTTATTATATATCATCAATTGGGACAATGCCATAAAAATTATATCTAAATCCTAGGGATAAGTGAAACTACCAATGACAGAAACATTCTCCATTCTTCTTGGTTATGAGGAAGTCCTGATTTCATCCCCCATTGTGCTCCAGTCAGTTCTGCAGGGGCTAAGGTTATGATGTATATCAAATGACAAACCTCCATACATCCACAAGTACCAGCTACATTCTTTATTCTGTCGCTGTGAGGTTTGGATTTAAATGCATATATTTAAGAAAAACGTATGTTGTGAACATTATTGCCACGAAGCTGTATAGAAAAGAGCAACATCTCCATGAGTTGAAAATGAGTGGGATCCTGTCCTCTGAAGTGCTCCCATTCTACAGCTGTGTTGCTTACAGTTGCCATTAGCTCATGACTTACACAGAACAAATATATAGTTGGACCCGAGGAAATGGACTCTTGGATTTAAAATTATTGTTATAGTTGCCATCCCAAATAATCTTCAGTAGATATGAACACAGCTGTCTAAGATAGTCAATCTTTTTTTTCTTTTTTTAACTTTTATTTAAGAAATATAAATTTCCAAAGTACAACTTTTGGATTATAGCTGCTTTTTCCCCCTGTAACCTCCCTCCTACCCGCAACCCTCCCATCTCCCGCTCCCTCTCCCATCCCTTTCATATCAAGATTCATAAAATATTCAATCTTTTAATGCATTAAATGTGGCAGACCAGAGTTGCTGCCTTCTGCTTTTTATTTTTCTTTTTTCCAGCACTAGCACTTAAAGTTTCTATGATCAGGTCCTCTTTGGCCCAGCAGGATCTTTGGTATCCTGACCTAAACTGGTTGTATGTATTCCCAAAGCTTGGGATTTAACTGTGAAAGTCGATTAGAGGATACCTTAGGGAAAGCCTCCCTCTGAATCCAGAACATCAGATTTGCTACACTGGCTTAGAACTCTGACCTGCCCTACTATAGTTGTGTCTGACAGCCCTGAAGAGATGCTTTGTGTGTCTCCTCCAGAGGTTAATTCCCCTTAATAACTCACAGTGGATCTCTATAAAGCCCAGAGTGGCACATGATTTTCCACATGGATGGGCACCATTGTTTTTCTCTTCAATACCATTTCCAATAATGACCAATACTATCTAAAGTTCACCCTAGGATATTGATCAGGCTGCCTTAAATTCCTCTCTCAAGTCTTATTGATGGCTCAGTGTCCATTCTGTTTTAACTTAAGACAACAGCTATTTGTCGTAAGTGCGTCAGTTTGCGTTTGCCTACACCATGGCTCATTTATGTCCTTTTTTCCCCATGGAGTCTTAGGAGATTGTATTGCATATATTCCCTTCAAATGAGCATTTCAATACCCAGATGAGTGTGTGTCATCTTAGGTTTCACTGTATAATTAAAATTCCCTTTGTAACAAAAAATAAATAAATAACCGGTGTTGCTACTGGATCCCTGGATTATTCCACTTGTCCATCCATAAAAGTTCCTGTTTATCCTCTTCCTTCTGTTTCTATTTTTAAGTCAGCACTTTAAGACATAACATCTGCTCCATGCTATTCATTCTCCACGCGGTCGTAACCTCTCAGCTTCTTTGCGTCTCAGCTTTATCCCTGTAAATTAGAGCTCTCAGTCTCACAGGTTATGGGGGTGGAGGTGGGGGCTGGCAAGGAGATATTCAAGGATTGTCTTCAAGAAAAATCACCCTTAAAAAGATTTTCTAAAAGTCCCTCAGCTCAAAAATCGGAAACTCTATCGCTGTTAGATTTTTTTCCTATTCTTGTTTCACTGTTTTGTTTTCTGCAAGGTGATCTGTGTCTAAAATGACTCTCTACTCAGGTTTTAACTTTTATTCTACTAACCCTTTTCACACTGGAATCTACATTATTTATGTTCTGAACTTTTCACTTATGGATCCAGAATTAATTGTGCCACAACAAATCCCTCACACTTTTACCCCTATCATTAAACCAATTAATGTCTCCCCCTTCCCCCCCCCCACACACAAAATCTGGCTCTTCCTACATTTTTATATCTAGTGAGGTCTCTGTCCCTGCAAGTTCTCGCCGTGTGCCTTGGTTCTCTCTGTGTAAACTGAGGTTAATTCTGCTCTTTCACAGTACCTGGATATTGTGAGTCCAGACTAACCAATGGCGAAAACCATCTTGCAAATATCCTGTATTATATAAATTGACAATGGATAATCAGAGGAGTCTTCAAGTAGAAATAAGTTCCTATGTAGCCCAGTTTGGAATACTAATCCACCCATGGTTTTTAAAAAACTATTTTAGTCATGCTTTTTGTAGTGAAAATCAATTTCTAGTCATTGAACTATTTCTACTTTGGTGTATAGGAAGTGGTCAATAGTATACTTATGAGAAAATACCCAAATTTTATTTCAGATGTTAAACAGTTATGTAACATTGTAGTTGTGTAAGGAGGAGGATTCTAGTTCACATGTTGCAAAACATAGAAATACAAGGATTAGCTATGAATTTGAGATTGTTTTATAAATAGTAGGTGGTGGTGTGGTTGCTCTAGATAGTCTTTATTTTTAAGTTACCAGATTGTCTTTTATTTTTGCAGTTTTGAACTACATGGTTCTCTACAAGTTTTGAATAAAGTTTTTTTATCAATTAAACTTCTGTGTGTACATTATTAAATGAATTATTAAAATACATACAAAAATTAAAAACCTAAGTATGTGCCTGTGAAATTGAAAATTAAAAAAAAAAATTCTTCAGACTGGTTTTTGACACAGAGGTGAAAGCACCACGTGGGCTGCCCATACCCCATATCAGATTGCCTGGATTTGAGTCCCAGCTCCGCTCCTGCTTCCAGCTTCCTACTAATGCACACCTTGAGAGGCAGCAGGGATAGCTCAAGTCGCTGGGTCTCTGCCATCACACAGAGACCCAAATTGAGTTCCTGACTGCTGGGTCTGATCTGAGTGAGCCACATCTGTGGTGGGCATTTGGGAGTACACTAGCAGGTGGAACTCACTCTCTAGCTCTTTCTCTTTCTCTCTCTCTCTCTCTCTCTCTCTCTCTCTCTCTCATGCTCTGCCTTTTATGTCAACTTTGTCTCCATATAAATGCTTTATAAAAATAGTAACCAAAGTGCTTTTTGAAAATGGTTTTTGAGGGACTGGTGCTGTGGCGCAGCAAGTTAAAGCCCTGGCTTGAAGCGCCAGCATCCCATATGGGCACCGGTTTGAGTCCTGGCAGCTCCTCTTCCAATCCAGCTCTCTGTTGTGGCCTGGGAAAGCAGAGGAGGATGGCCTGAATCCTTGGGCCCCTGCACCCATGTGGGAGACCCAGAGGAGACTCCTGGCTCCTGATTTCACATTGGTGTAGCTCCAGCCGTTGCAGCCATCTGGGGAATGAACCATCAGATGGAAGACTTCTCTGTCTACCTCTCTCTCTAACTCTGTCTTTCAAATAAATAAAAATATTTTTAAAAATGGTTTTGGGCTGGTGTCGTGGCTCAATAGGCTAATCCTCCGGCTAATCCTCCGCCTTCGGCACTGGCACTCCGGGTTCTAGTCCTGGTTGGGGCACTGGATTCTGTCCCGGTTGCCCCTCTTCCAGGCCAGCCCTCTGCTGTGGCCCGGGAGTGCAGTGGAGGATGGCCCAGGTCCTTGGGCCCTGCACCCACATGGAAGACCAGGAGAAGCACCTGGCTCCTGGCTTCAGATCAGGGTGGTGCGCCGGCCACAGCGCGCTGGCTGCAGTGGCCATTGGAGGGTGAACCAACAGCAAAGGAAGACCTTTCTCTCTGTCTGTCTGTCTCTAACTGTCCACTCTGCCTGTCAAAAAAAAATAAAATAAATTGTTTTTGAATATGATAAATTGTATCTTTAATTATTGAAAATTAAGACGTTTTAATGAAGCCATGATTATTCCACTTAAAGAATTGTTCTTTATGCCTCATTAATCCTTACGAGTTAAAATGTCCTTTTATGACGTTTTCATGCTAAGTGGTCATTATACATTTCTGTTTACAAAACAAAAAGCAAAGAAAGGTGATCTCTGATGGATTCCTGAACTGTGTTTGGGGAATGCCTTAGTGCTCTGTGAAGTCCCAAAGTCTTTAGAAACCACTTTTTTTAAAAAAACATATATAACATTTTATTGAAGCACCAAATACTTCAGTCTTTTAAAGTGTTGAGTTCAGTATATTCAGAGTAGAGCAACTATCGCCACAGTCAATTTAAAACACTTCCCTCACCCTAAGAAGTAGCCCATGCACATTAGTAGTAACTCCCTGCCCACCCTTCCCTCAAGTCCCGTCTACTTTCTGTCAGGTAAATGGGATCATACAATACGCCGTCTCTTGTGATTGACTTCCTTCACATGGGATACTGTTTCCAAAGTTCATTCGTGTTGCAGTGTATATTATTTCTTTAAATTGTCAGTGAATGTTCCATTATATGGGCATATCACATTTCATCCATCATCAGCTGGTGAGTTCTTTGCACTCTTGGTAATATCAGTAATGCTGCTGTGAGCATTTTTATGTGCGAGTTTTTGTATGAACACATTCTATTTCTCTTGCATATATACCTAGTAATGGAATTGTGAATCATGTGGTCACTCCGTGGTTTAACTTTTTGAAGAAAGGCCAAACTGTTTCTCAAAACTGCTGCACCATTTTGTACTCCCACCAACAGTGGTTTTCAATTTCTCCCCATCTTCCTCAAAGTTGTTATTATATGTTTTTTTGATTCTGGCTATTCTAGTAGGTGTGCAGTGGTATTTCAAGTGTTTTTATTTGTATTGCTGTAGTGGCTAATGATGTTTATTTCCTACAACTCTTAAAGAGGTAAAGCCACTCTTACTCATGGCCCATATGAAAACAATCTACAGACTGGATTTGACTCAAAGCCAGCCAACCTCTGACCTAGAGGATAGAGTTAGTAAACAAGTATGTTAACACAGGAATTATAAATACACTCTATACAGCATCCCATATCAGGGGGTTAGTTTAAGTCCCTGCTGCTCTACTTCCCATCCAGCTGCCTGCTAATGTGCCTGGGGAGGCAGCAGATGATGGCCCAAGTTCTTAGGCCCCTGCTACCCACATCAAGAACTGGATGGAGTTCCTGGCTCCTTACTTCACCCTGCCCCAGCTATTTGCAGCCCTGGGGAGTGAACCAGCAGATGAAAAAAATATCTGTTCTCTCCCTACACCCACTCTTCTTCCCTCTGTCATTCTGCCTTTCAAATAAATAAACCATTTTAAAAATAGGCATGAGATATTGAACAGAACACAACAGGCCTTCAGAAAGTTCACAGAAAATGTAAATTATGAAAAAAATGAATTAAAAACACCAAAATAAAAATTATTTTCCCATGAACTTTTTGAAGTGCCTTCATATGTGAGCAAATGATGATAAATGGCTTGCTGGATTAACACACACACAAACACACTGTGACTACACCATTTCCTGATTTCCATGGTTCTCCCACAATGGACAGTTTTAGGCTCCCCATGTGACACTCTTGAAGCTAAAGTTGGAAAAGCTACGCACAATCAGTATTTGCAAAGCTGGTCCTGGCTGACTCTGGCACTTCTTCGTTGCAAACTACCTCAAACTACATGAGGGAATCCGTAAACACAACTGACATCTTCAAAGTTCTCATTGGTCTTGTCCTGCAGTCCTATACAAATCCCATGGGAGGGAAAATGAGACTCCCTACCCCTAAAAAAGGTCCTTTGCTTTTTTTAGTCTTTCCTCTAGAAATATGGCCTTATGTCTACAAGATAGTGCATAAGCACGCACATTGTCAAAAACATTTTTAGAAGCATTGGGATACAGTCAGAGCAACAAAGGGGAACATGCCCTTAGCCATCCACAAAACTTCTTGGAAAACATATTCTGGTGGAGTGTTGAATAGATGGGAAATGGCAACGTTAAACACAAGAACAGGCATATTCCACACATATGGATGGTTTTTGCAGCAGTTTAAAAGAGTCCAGAGAAAGTTTGGGAAGATTTATCTCAGTGGTTAGACATGCAATACGTGATCAGATATTTTGCTTGTGAGTTTCTTCCTGGACTTTCCAAGAAAAACCTCAACATTGGGTTTCTGTTTCTGCAAAAACAGCACAATATACCCACTAAAATTGCTGAAAGAAAGCTCTAAAGAAATTACATGGCAAATCACCCAGAAAACAAGCAATCCTATCTCCAACTTTAAATAACACTTTGAAAATGTAGTAAATTTCCAGATTGGTATTAGTTCCTTGCCCATATTTTTATAATCAAGCTTCCTTGTCCACACTCTCCTGGGGCTTCCCCTATCCTTGCTAAACATTTCCATTCCCTGTGGTAGAAATCCCAAAGTCAGTGAGGGATTCACGCTTTTTAAACTCTGTCAACTGAAGCCAAAGAAGCAACTTTTCTGAGCAACAAAAGGTTATTATGTTAATTTGCTCAGTACAGCTATTAATCACAGAGAGACGTATTGATAGCTTAATCAGCATTTCCAATTTCTGATTCTCCAACATTGTGATTTCCTAAATAGGAATATACAGGGCATAGAGATGTAAACTATTTGCAACTTCTCTGCACTATCTCCTTTTCTTGGCTAAAGAGAAAGCAGAGTATTTTCCAAAATATGAAGGACACTCTAGCACAAGTGTCCTCTGCTATGATTCCATCAGATTTCCTGAACGTAGTTCTGCTTTTTTCCAAAGTCGCACTTGTCCCTGTGCATGTCACATGATGTCACCATGGTGAGCTCAACAGCCAAGGCCTATGTGCTGCACCCTAATGGAAAGCACCAGTGTGTTTTCAGCTAAATTTGTTTTCTTTTCTCCTGCAGTTGGCCTATGGAAACATCTGCCACTGTTCCATTCTGGGTTTTTTTTTTTTTTTTTTTTTTTTTTTTTTTTTTTACAGGCAGAGTGGACAGTTAGAGACAGACAGAGAGAAAGGTCTTCCTTTGCTGTTGGTTCACCCTCCAATGGCCACTGCAGCCGGCATGCTGTGGCCGGTGCACTGCACTGATCTGAAGCCAGGAGCCAGGTGCTTCTCCTGGTCTCCCATGGGGTGAAGGGCCCAAGCATTTGGGCCATTCTCCACTGCATTCCTGGGCCACAGCAGAGAGCTGGCCTGGAAGAGGGGCAACCAGGACAGAATCCGGTGCCCCGACCAGGACTAGAACCTGGTGTGCAGGCGCTGCAAGGTGGAGGATTAGCCTGTTGAGCCTCGGCAGTGGCCTCATTCTGCTCTGAATACAGAGATTCCTACTCTCCCCAGCTGCTTACATTCCACGAAGCCAGTGTGAGGTTGGGAAGGGAGGTCCTCATAGAGAGAGAGGACCCAGGTAGAGCTGTTATGCTGTGGATAGATTCCCGAGCAGAATTACAGGACATCACCTATTAAGTTCTGGGTGCAAAAAGGTTGCCTGGCACTCCCCAGGGAGACGATGTGCAATGGGATGCTGACGAGTAGTGTGTGGCAGGAGGAAATGTGTAAGCCAACTCCAAAAGCATTGCTATGCTGCGGGGGCACAGGTTGAGCTCTCTGGCATCGAACTGAAGAGGAGTCTGGGATGCTGGGTGTTTACTAAAAACCCACTCCTGTGGCGAGGAGGATAGGCGAACAGAATTGGGCAGATAGAGAAGTTGAACTACAATGCAAACCAAACAAAACCTCAGCCACCTGCAACATATATGGCTTATCAGAACTGTGTTAAAATGATCTTGTCTTTTTACCACTGCCTCGATCAGTGTTGGCGAGGAAGCTGTCTCGGTGGAGGGACACCTTGCAGGAGCTGATAACTGGTTTATACCTCCTTACCTGAAGGAGGACCACCAATTCCCCTGAGTTCCTATGTGCAAACAATCCCAACATACAATGAATCAACATATTTTTGAGCCCTACAATGGTACGAAAATGGTATGCCTTCAAAAGAAGATATACTTTGGGACCAGTGCTGTGGTGTCATAGGCTAAGCCTTGGCCTGTTGTGTTAGCATCCCATTTGGGAGCCAGTTTGTATCCCATCTGCTCTTCTTCTGATCCAGGTCTCTGCTTATGGTCTGGGAAAACAGTAGAAGATGGAGCAAGTGTTTGGACCCCTGCACTTGTTTGGAAAACCCAGAAAAATCTTCCGGCTCCTTGTTTCAGATAGGCTCAGCTCCAGCCTTTGTGGCCATTTGGAAAGTGAACCAGAGGATGGAAGACCTTTCTCTCTGTCTCTTCCCTTGTCTGTAACTCGACCTCTCAAATAAATAAAATGAAACCTTTAAAAATAAGGAAACTATACTTCAATATGCAATATGATACTTGCTCACAATGCCGAGCAGTGCCAGGTAGCCTCATGTTATCACAAGGGTAAATTATGAAACTTTGCAGTGTATGGTGTTGTTAAGCTATGAGTCAATAGCTTAGATGTTTTAAATATATTTTCAACTTAATATACTTTCAATTACAATGGATTTATCAAGCTATAACCAGTTGAGGGTATCTGTGTGTTGTAAGTCATTATATGTTTTAAAAATATAATACTGGGGTCTTCCTTTCTTGGAGCCCCCATCCTAATGTTGCAGCAGGAGGTTTCTGACTTAAATAAATATTGCTTTGCTCTCTCTCTCACACACACACTAAAACAAAAAATAAAATATTTAAGCAGGTGCACCTCCTGAAGCTCTGCCCTTTGGGAGAAATTTGTCTTTCTACTGTCATTCAAGGCCATCCCCGAGTGAGTCCGCATGGCAGCTGAAATCCATTGTTGGCTTACATTCACCTCTTGTCATAGCTCATTTTGTGCTGCTATAACAGAATGTTTTATACTGGGTAATTTATAAAGAACAGAAATGTATTTTTTACATTTCTGAAAGCTAGGAAGTTCAACAGCAAGGGGCCCATGTCTATCAAGGGCCTTCTTGCTGAATCATCCCATAGCAGAAAGCACAAGGACAAGAGAGATCAGGAAAGGGCAGAACTTGGCTTTTTATGAAGGCATCAACCCACCTATTAGGCTGAAGCCCTCGTGGCCTGATCATCTCTTAAAAGTTGTACCTCTTGGGGCTGGTTCTGTGGCTTAGCAGGTTAAGCCTCCTCCCAGCTGCTCCACTTCTGATCCAGCTCTCTGCTCTGGCTGAAAGCAGTAGAAGCTGGCCCAAGTCCTTGGGCCCTTGCACCTGTGTGAGAGACTTGGAAGAAGCTCCTGGCTCCTGGCTTCAGATAGGCACAGCTCCGGCCATTGAGACCAATTGGGGAGTGAACTAGCTAATGCAAGACCTCTTTCTCTGCCTCTCCTCTCTCTGTATAACTCTGACTTTCAAATAAAATAAATAAATCTTTTTTTAAAAAAGTTGCACCTCAATACTGTTAACAATTACAGTTAAATTTCATCATGGGGTTTGGAGAGGGCAAACTTTTAAACCATAGATATCTCTCTAAAACTAGTTCCTCTGACCCTAGTGAGGACCACAAATATGGTCTGAGGGAGGGCACAAGTGCAACAGGTGACGTGGAGGTATGGGACATCTGCTCAGGCAACTTGCTTATGCCATCCTAGTTCTGTTCATATTCCATCCTAGATGTTTCACCTCCATCTTAAAATGGACGTCTTATTGATAGGACTGTCCAACCTCATGATTTGCTCACAAGGTTCCACAGTCCCAAAGGAGAATAGTTTTTGAAAAGATGTATCATCCTCTAATGGAGGGAAGAGCTTTGCAATAGAACTCCAGGGGCATTTATTATGGTTTTCTCACCAAAACTTGTCATACATTTCACACAGCATTTTTTTTTCTACAATAGGGTCACCCTAGGCATGATGCAACCACTTTAGTGATGAGGGCCCTACTCAAAGCTAACAGAATTGTTGGTTATTATAACATGGGCTAGGGCAGTATCTCAGATATGAAAAACACTATCCTCAGAAAATGAATAATTCCCCCCTCCAACCCTGGGGGGTCTTCTACTTCCTTCTACATGATAGAAAGTACAAGATGAGGCCGGCGCCATGGCTCAAAAGGCTAATCCTCCGTCTGCGGTGCCAGCACCCCGGGTTCTAGTCCTGGTTGGGGCTCCAGGTTCTAGTCCCAGCTGCCCCTCTTCCAGTCCAGCTCTCTGCTGTGGCCCGGGAGTGCAGTGGAGGATGGCCCAAGTGCTTGGGCCCTGCACCCCATGGGAGACCAGGAGAAGCACCTGGCTCCTGGCTTCGGATCAGCGCAGTGCGCCAGCTGCAGCACGCCAGCCGTGGCAGCCATTGGAGGGTGAACCAACGGCAAAGGAAGACCTTTCTCTCTGTCTCTCTCTCTCACTGTCCACTCTGCCTGTCAAAAAAAAAAAAAAGTACAAGATGAAATGAGTTGTTTCCCATTATAGAGGAAATGGCCAAGCTACCTCCAGAAACTGAATTCTCAAACATTTTACTGACATGCCAAGCCTTACATCTATAGTTTTTCTCCTACTCTCTAGAGTACCTAATATGATGCATATTGATGCAGTGGATAAAGGAAATGTTCAATGGGATCTCAAAACGTCTACTTCTGTTTTGACTACGTTATGACAGAGAGCAGGAAATGTACTATAATCCTAAATCAAACTTTATATATTGTCACTCCTTCAACATGAATGTAAACACTTTCTGATCAGAATAGAATAGAACACATTTGTGAAAGTAATGGCCACACAGAACATGAGCTCCACTCTGTATTAATCTCTTCTAGTGAAGATACCACATTTGCCACAATATCTGTGAGAGCATTGAGTTTATGGGAAGCTACCATCATCCTCCAGGGTCTGCCTGGATTTTCAGTGGCCATAGTGGTGAATTATATGGAAATATAATAGAGTCCATCATCTATTAAATCATTAGCTGTGATACAATTTCTATCATCTCTTTTGGGAGGCAGCATTCTGTTGTACTATTTGCTTGGGATATGGAGATAGTTTTAGACATTTCCTGTTGGTCTTTTCCACTGTGGTAATCCTTTACCACAGACCAATGGCCTAGTGTGAGAGTTGTGCCAACTTCAGTGTATCAATATTTTAGACTAGGGAAATGACCAACAAGTGAGTCCTAGACTTTGACCAGAGCTCCCTTAATTACCACCTCCCTATAGGTGCCCACTCCAACAACAGGAGAACATAATTACATTTAAAGACTCCAGGGATTAATGCCGACTTGGGCCAGTCTTTGAAATGTCTTGTTTCCCAAGTTGCAGTTGCCCAAGTAAAATGAACATCAGTTTGGACAAGAACTGGGAGAATTGTTGGCATGGATACCTGCTGTAGTTCCGCAGAGTCCCTTTTGTGGTGGTACTTATAGTTGTTTGGTCAGTTCTGGGTGTGAAAACTATCTGGAGCCCAGAAATGGAGCAGAATATTTTGACATTTTATTTATCAGTTGTCTCACTAACCAGCCCTCATTTCTTCTGATGGTATAAAATGAGTCCATCTATTCCCTATCCATCTTTTTAATCCTTGAAGCCTGTGTTGCCTTAATTCAGTAGTTCTCAAATTTTAGTTTGCATTATAATCATCTGGAGAGCTCATTAGACCACAGCCCTAGGTCCCCTCCCAGAGTTACTGATTCAGCAGGTCTGAGGAGGTCGTGAGGATTTGAGAAGTTCCTGGATGATAATGCTGTGTTGTTGCTGGTGCTGCGTCCAGGGGCCACTGTAATCATCTCCTAACTCTTAGGTAAGGTCATTTGGGCTGCCCCCTGACCTTGCTGCTCAGTAGTGTAATTACATCCACCTGGCTTGCTTCAGGCTGTTACACATCAGTACCCAGCCCTTGGTATTTTGGGGTCCTACCATCACCTCTGTTATTACATTTGGGGTTCTTTCATCATTGCCAAACATTTTAGCAATGCTGGAGCCCCTCTCACCAACTTATTTATAATGGCCCTGGTTAATGGTGTGTCCTCTGGGTCTTTTTGTGGAACATAACCCTTTGCTGGATTTTTGGGCCTCACATAATATATAATATATCTAGTTTGCCACGTGTCCTGCTGTGAGCTTTTTAATCCCTTCTTCCTCTATTTGCCAAGGAAAACTTGGCATTCCAACTTCAGTTATTGTGGGCTGTTGCTATTTCCACCATTCTAGGAGACATCCTAGTAACAAAGTGACACCATCTCCTGGGGGATGTGCCAAGGTATAAATCCCGTATCACTGGAGATTGCTCCCAAATCAGTATACTCCCTTATCCCATCTTACACTCCAACACCTCTTGGTCAAGCAGCCTCAGAATCCAGTCCCACTGGACATGCCTGGCATCTGCCCATTCATATTGGCTAGAACTTGCAGTCTCTTTGGAGTTGAGTCCCATTTCTCTCTTATCAGGCCCAGCATGTCCCCAGCTGGAGAGGACTTAATCCTACTTACAGTCCCCATAGCCCAGAAGGAGAAGAGGGGGTAGACTGTGAGGTGGGTACAGGATGTCTTAAAGGGGAGAGGCTATGCTGTTTTCAATCAAGAGGGAGTAGGGAAGTAGAGGAAGTAGCTCACCCTAGGGGAGGTAAGGCTCTGTCTGCAGGCTCAGAGAATTTAAAAGAGATGTAAAATGAACAAGCCAGGTTTACCAGGACTATCCTAGTTGTAGCACTGAAAGTCCCATGCTCCAGGAAACCCTCCAGTCGTGGGTAAACTAGGACAAGAGGTTACGCTAAAATTCTTGGGATTCAAATTGTGAAATGGGATGTGCCCTTTTTAAGTCTCAATCTTTCCAATAGGCTGGAATCACAGGTCTGCTTTGGTGAGGCATCTAACTGTCTCTGGAACTCAGCACTAGATCTTGTCCTGGCCTTGGGCCAGGTGCTTCCCTGGCCTCCTGCTGGGTATGAGAGCCTCTTTGTAAACTACCAGGGAAAGTGTTGTTCATACGTGGTGTTCATTTGCCTATTCGTCTCCTGCAGGCCTTCATTATCTTCAGGATATAATTGCCCCTTCGTAATACTCACATAATCGCAGCGTTCTCATACTTAAGGTTTCCCACTCACTTCTCAAACACCTGGTGAATCTCACCTGCTAGTGCATTCTTTCCCACCACTAGAGCAGTCCTTTCACTGTCTCCCTCATAACATTCATTCGTATCTTTTTATATTTCAACTTAGGCAGAGTTACAGAGAAAGAGAAGGAGAGAGATAGAGAGAGAGAGCGATCTTTCATTCACGGGTTCATCCCCAAATGACCGCAATAGCCAGGAATGGGCCAGGCCGAAGCCTGGAGCCAAGAGCTTCTTCCAGGTCTCCCATGCCAGTGCAGGGGCCCAAGCACTTGTACTATCCTCTGCTGCTTTCCCAGGTGCATTAGCAGGGATCTGGATCATAAGTGGAGCAACTGAGACTCGAACTGGCACCTGTATGGGATACCAGCACTGCAGGCCATGGCTTTAACACACTGAGCCACAGCTCCGGCCCCGAGATTTCAAATTGTGAAACAATACATTGTAATATTTATCATAAGAATCCTTAATATGTTATTTTAAAAAGGAATTCTTGAAGTGAATAGTACATACTAATTTTGATTTTAAAATTCTAATCGGTGTGAAAACAGACTTTCTTCAGTGATGTCAAGAAGAACTAAAGCTAGAAGGTGGAAAAGTTCGTGTTTAAATACTTCATTAAGAACATTCTTGAAAGAAAACGTTGAGATCTTTTCTAGTAACAGGTCACTGGATGGGTCTCATTCAGATGTTTATCATATTTCAAAGATGAATTCCTCCATAAAACGCTCGCCTATCAGCCTCAGGTTTGAGATTTCTTCGATCAAAGTGATACTTCTGCTGACAAAACACACAGCTCCTTAATTCTTCCTCAGTCACCAAAGCCTGGCATCCCCACAGGAGCTTCCCCTTATCCCTGCATTTGCTACATTTCTCCATTTCTCCTTCATTTTATATCCACAACACGTCTCACCCTTCTGTAATGTTCAGTTATGCATCCATCCTTCTATCCATTCAACAAACACACCCGAGTGTCTATGCAGGTCTGCTTTCAGTACTGGGAATATGGCCACAACAACAACAGCAAAACACACACATCTCTACCTCATGGAGGCAGTGGGGAGACATCAACAACCTAATTTTTTGAATCTATATATAAGGTGGTCAAGAGTACAAATGAAAAACAGGAGGAAGGGGTCAGAAAGTGTTAGGGGCCGAGAGCTTGCAATTTTGGAAAGATAACAGAAGGTGATATTGATATAAAAAACAGGGTGGGAAGAGGAACTGTATGTTTAGGGAATGCATGATGCAGGCAAAGACAGACGCAAGCGCAAGGATGCTGTGGCGGGTCTGTGGCCACCATCCTGAGGAAGAGCAGTTGGTGAGGGGAAAAGTTGCAGAAAGTGAGTTCTTCGGTGGGAGCTGGCTGAGGTAGCACTGTGTGGGCATTGTATGCACCTGTGTCTCTGGAGGGAGGGCTATCCACACAGCAGTGTGCCTTTACTTAGGCAGCTCACTCTGCCTGCCACGTTGAAATGGACCAAGGTAGGGGCTAGCACAGCAGAGAAAGCCCGATTCAGAGACCAGCTCCACCGCTGCTCCAAGCTGTGGTAGGATTCAGATCGCAGGGGTGGCAGGAGGAGCCATGAGTTTGTTGTGCAGGCACAACCTCCTCGCAATCCGCGCTTGAGTCTTTTCTGTGTTCCCCAGGGCTTAGCCTTTCTGAAAGTCCGCTTTTTCCATGTCACTCCCAGACTCAAAAACACCAGAATAACTCCTTGCTGGCCAATCAGTGGTCTGTTCTTTTGCTCAGTGCTCTGTCTGCAGCTTGGCATTCCTGCTCTCCTCTATCTGCTCCCACTCCTCGGCACACGCTCTCTGCTCCAGTCCCCTTGTTTACCACCCACCTTGCGCAGTGCCTGTTCCTTTAACCTCTGCAGAGAAAGCTCATGCTCTCTTTGCTTAGACCTTTCCATCTTAAGGCTTATTGCAAGTCTCATCTTCCCTAACGCTGAAGTCCATGTGAGCATCTCAGTTCTCTGCCCTGGCCCTGGGAGGCTGTACCTCACAGACTGACAGTTTACCCCTCGTCCTTTGCACTATTTTCTAGCTTAGTATTTGTGCTTGCATGAGTTCATCATCTCCACCAAGGCAGGGACTGGATATAATATTCTCTGCATCCTCTACTCCCCCAGTACAGATGGAGCATGTAATATGGGTTTGGCAAAGATTTGTTGGACTGAACAAAACCTAACATATGATCTTCAAAACAAAGTTAGCTTTCGCCTAGTGATCTGGCAAGCTCTTTTGAACATGTTAAAGACACAAGGGAAAACATGATCATGTTAACAACCACATGTATAACTCCTTCCCCATGTTCCTAACTATTCACTCCCTGCCTGTTTCTTGGGAGTGATAACATACTTCACACCTGCTTCCTTTGAATGTAACGAGGATATCCCACTTATTTCATGTATGATCCTCATCTCCCCCAGCAGAATGCATGGCGCTCTTCTAGGTGCCGGGCTCATTCTTTCCCCCACTCCTCCTGCCCCTTCCCACTCTGCTCACCCCTCCCCTGCATGGTGTGGATTATTTGCAGGCATCGCTTCCAAGGATGAATCACATTAAAACCTGCCGAGCTGCCTGTTTATCCGGGCTCCAGGTTTCCTTTACCAGCTGTGGACGTTTTTGCAAACGCTATATTACCACCTAATTGAAACTGCTGCTTGGTTCCATTTCTCTTATTAAAGACATATTAAGGAAATCAGTTCAATGCCTTAGCCATTTTAAAGTCATCATTAATCTTATGATCTTGATTTACCAGCAAACTAAAAAAATGTGTTCCTACGAATCTTTCTCCTGCATTTAAGTCCCTCTTGCTGGTATCAAAGGACATTTCATTGCTCATTTTGTTTCATCAGCTCTGCCTAATTTAACAGTTGAAGTTTGTGTGCGTTCCCTGTGATATCTCTTGTAATATCTATTGTTTTTCCTCACCCATCTATCTGTCCCTGTTTATCACTTGAAGTTTCCACTGACTCATGAATTTGGGTGATGAAAATGAACTGTGATATTGTGAGTTTCCTTCGGAGGGTCCTAGAGAGCGGCTTCCGTGTTTCTCTGTGGTTTGGCTCCATGCTGCCTTGTCTGCCAGTCTCGTAGCTGAGATCTCTCAGTCTCCATCTGAACACGGGCTCTGGGCCTGATCTCAGGCCTTGCCAGAGGAAAGTATGGGCCACAGGTCCTGTGAATGTTGGCACCCAGTCTGTACCCTGCATGTGAAATCTAGCAACTGGCTTTGTGTTCGGCTCTCCTAGACCCAAGGACATGACTTGGTAACATATCTAGACTTTAGATCAGCTAGGGTTTCCCCCTACCCTTGCAGATCTCTCCTCCGCACCACAGTTAAGGGCCTAGGGTCTGCCTTAGCATTCAGAAGCACCGTGATCTGGTCTCACTTTTTAGCAGACAATATATTTAGCTCTCCATACCCTACCAGGGTCAGATACACCCACCAGGGATTACTTAAGGAACTTCTCAAATCCAAGTGCTGTTTGCTTGGGTAAGACCTGCCATCTCATCCTCTGGATGGCAAGCCCTGCCCTGCTACGTGGACATTGTTCAACCACCCTCTGTGGGGCAGGAAGCTGCCTGCTTCTTTTATAAAGAGCATCTCACTCGGTACCCACTGCTATAAGTGTGGTCAATGGCTTTTGCCTACTCCAGCATCCCAGATTTCACCTCTAAAGGAAGCCCTCAGCAAAACAAGATGTTAAGAGGGTGGTCTCAGTATTTTCCACATCTCCTAAACATTTTCTATGTTTCAGAATCACCTGTGTGAGTGTCTGAAGTCCTCCTGCTAAGGCAGCACTGCTTTTTTTTTTTTTTTTTTTTTTTTTTTTTTTTTTTTTTTAGAAATTATTATTTTGAAAAGGAGAGAGAGAGAGAAAGAGGGAGATCTTCAGTCCATTGGTTCACTCCCCAGATATCCACAACAGCTATGGCTGGGCTAGGCTGAAGCCAATAGCAAGATAGCGAGAAACCAAATCTGAATCTCCCATGTGGGTGGCCAAGATGCAAATACTTGGGCCATCATCTTCTGCCTCCAGGATGCACGTTAGGAGGAGGCTTGAATTAGAAGCAGAGGTGGAACTCTGATATGTGATGCAGCACCCCAAGTGGCATCCTAACCACCGTGCCATACATCTGCCCCTAAGCAGCGGTTCTAACTGGGGCTGCCCCTCTCGTTCCCTTTTTGCAGCAAAAGCCCTGATGTTTGGATTCTGCAAAGCACCGTCTCAGAGGCAGCTGAGATTTTTTTCTGAAACTCAGCACTGAGAATATCATGAATTATCACCAAATGGTTCCATTATAATAGTTAGGGGTGATCCTCTGGGTAGGACCCACTGTACATGGTTTGAAGAAATGTGCTTTACACCCCATCAACCTTTAATTTTTTTCTAAAAAGAGGAAACCTCTTAAAAATAATTAGGTTTTAAACAACAATGAAATAACCATTTTCCACTCCTTATAGCAATAACAAATTTTTAAACTATAATATTCAGTCTTGAAATGTGATAATAAAATAATATCTTCAAATGCTGCTTCTAGGAATGTAAACTAGTACATCTTTTAAAAAGAAAGCCCCATTCTCTGACCCAATAATTTCTCACTTAGCAATATACCCTATGCATATTGTAAAATAATAAGATTCATATATTAAGATGTTTATTAAATTATTATTTAAAGTAGCAAGTACTGAGAAAGAGTACAGAAATTATTAACAGAGAAAAGTGAATGTATTTACATAAAAATATTTATGTAATAGAACAATATATAACCATTGCAATGTATTTAATGGATATTTTGAAGAACAGAAAAGTCTAAATAGATATTGAGTGAAAATAGTAAGATTCAAAATACTAGGGACTTGTGTATAAATAGCAGGTAAAGCCACTGACTCCAACACTAAGATCCCGTATTGGTGCTGGTTCAAGTCCCAGCTGGTCTACTTCCAATCCAGGTCCCTGCAAATATGCCTGAGAAAAGCAATGGGAGATGACCCAAATACTTGGGCCTTTGTCATCCCCAGGGTAGACCTGGAAAAAGCTCCTAGCTTCAGCCTGGCCCAGCGCTGGCCGATGTGGCCAACTGGGGAATGAACCAGCAATGGAAGATCTCTCTTTCCCTGTCTCTCCTCTCTGTGCAACTCTGACATAAATAATAAGTAATTCAAATAAATAATAAGTCTTTAAAAAAGTCTCAAAAAAACAAAGCAAATTTTGTCATCTTGATTATGTCACAGTGGTGCAGTTTATATTTGTGTATCTCTATATTATGTAAACAAGGCTGGAGTAAATTAAGATGTTAACAGCACTCCTTTATGGGGTTAGAATTACTTTTATTCTAATATTTCAATGTTTTTTTAAATGTTCCGTAACAAACATGTCTTACTTTTAAAATATTATTTGAGAGGCAGAAACAGTGAAAGAGAGGGAGAGAGAGAGAGCGATCTGGCATTTGCTTTTTCATTCCCCAAATGCCCACAATAGCAACCTAGAAACTCAGTGCAGATCTCTGTTTTGTGTGACAGGAACCCAAGTACTTGAGCCATTACCTGCTGCCTCCCAGGGGGTGCATTTACAGGAGGCTGGATTCGGAGTGAAGGTAGGACTGGACCCTAAGTATCCTTGTATGGGATGCACGCATACCAACCTAGCATGTTAACTGCTAGACCAAACACTAGCTGGCAGGTCTTACTTTTATAGTTCCAAATATAGTATGAAAGAACACGCAGTTAGTTAAAATTCAGTTCAATGTAAACAACTTTAGCAATTGGAGCTGTTGAGGTATGCATTGCCTCCACTATTTGGTAGGAAAGGTACTCAAGTAGAATAGTAATGGGTCTCTTTCAGTGAGTTTTCCTATTATATTGCTTGAGAAATTACACTCTTTCAGCATCTGAACTCGTGTGTGTAACTCTCATTTTTTTTTTTTATGTTCTAGAGAAATAATCAAGGACTTAAACATGACACTGATAATGATAAAAAATTGTCTTTGTTGAGATGAACTCCATGTTAAAAAAATGCCAGAACCTGGGGCCAGCATTTTGGTGCAGTGGGTTAAGCCATCACCTACAATGCTGGCTACTCTGCTTCCAATCCGGCTCCCTGCTAGTGTACCCAACACGGTGACGGATGAAGGCCTGAGTGCTTGGGCCCACATAGGAAACTGGGATGGAATTCCTTGTTCCTGGCTTTGGTCTGACCCATCCCT
Source organism: Sylvilagus floridanus (assembly GCA_949820135.1). Classification (NCBI taxonomy): domain Eukaryota; kingdom Metazoa; phylum Chordata; class Mammalia; order Lagomorpha; family Leporidae; genus Sylvilagus; species Sylvilagus floridanus. Next base: position 64,682,819 of record OX463244.1, read on the forward strand.
GGCCATTATGACATTTGGGGAGTGAGCCAGCTGACAGAAGATCGATCTCTCTCTCTCTTTCTCTCTTTCTCTCTTTCTCTCTCTCTCTGTCATTCTGCCTTTCAAATAAATACATATACATATACATATACATGTATATATATATATATATATGTATTTAAGTGCCAGAACCTAAACTGTGTAAGCTTTGAGCATGATGTTCTCATGATTCTGATCCAGGTTGAGAAGGGTTTGATGACCAGGCCCACTGCGCTGGGCCAACCAGGATGAGAAAAATGTCAATGTAAGCTTTGGAGCCCTTCCCTGAAGGAAGTGCAAATAAAGTCAGGACCTACAACAGAAAGATCCGGTCATTTTGAACTCCAAGAACAAAGGGTGTCTTTTGAGTATTTTTAAATGATTTTGCCGTCCCTGAGACTTTCTGGAGTAATTGTTCTGAAGTCTTCACTGTGAGGGGGAGCGGGTGGCTAGCTGGATGGAGGAATGTGCCCTGCGAGACGGAAGGGGGAAGTACCCAGAGGCCTTGCTGGGCTGCGTACACATGTGGTCTTGGATGGTTGAGCCTCTGCAGTGTGAGACATTGCTTCTCAGTATGGCCGTTCCCCCGGTCCACCTGGCTGCTCCTGCTAGAAGGTCTGGCAGGCTGGTTTCGCCAACTGCTTGCCTCTGTTTCCCAGGTTCTGGTTGGCAGGGTGTTGCTCTGTGCCCAGAACTTCTGCCCCCTGGCTGCTCAGGCCCTGAACTGCCCAACTTTGACTTAAGCATGCCTCATCAGCAAGGCTGTGTTTTCCTAACCGCAAACCAGAACATGTGGGATAAGGATATTTCTTCCCAATTTGTCTTGGAAAAGTCTTTTCATTATAAAAATTAGATCATGTTTTAGTTATATTTAGTGAAATGTTCCTTTTGAGGGAAAAAATGCTTGCGATTGAGCTGCCCAGGCACATCTGGTTTTTATGGCCACTGTGATTGTGTCTGGGTTTCCTGAGGGAGCCCTGGAGAATCAGTGGGGCTTCCCCTGGGGTCTCCTCTCAGCCCAGGCAAATCTGGCAGCCGTTCTTCCTGAGATGCCCCATACCCATGAGAACGTGGTGCTTGATACTTCTGCACCTGTGAACAAACAGGCTAGCAGCTCCCAGCTTCTTCCAGAAAGAACTTTAGTATTTTTACTTCAAAGCTTTTAAAATACTCTATTTGATGAGCATCAAAAATTTTAGATCTGTTGTCTTCAATTTTTTTCAGTGGCCATTTCATTATTTTTCAAAGGTCAGCTAGATATAGAAATAGTTTGTCTCCAAATACAAATCACTTGCTGCAAATTTACGAATTTTGAATTCAGAAATGATCAGTTCTGGTGAGGGGTCAGGTGGAGGTTGGGGGCAGGGAGGAAGCCGCATTTCAATGGAAGGTCAGCTTCACCTCCACGTTCGCAGTCTTTGAAGTGAGAACTGTTCTTTTGTGAAATCTGGGAGGCTTCCCCTGCCCCAGGGCTGCTGCGATTCGCCTTCAGATCTGAAATAGGATGAGAACTCTGGAATTTTTCTTAGGGATAAAAAGGAAACATCTCAGGATGTGCTTTTCAAGATAATTCTTTATTTTGGTCTCCTTACTTTAGAAAATAGACTAAAGGTGTGTTGTCAGCTAAGCTGAACAAGATGAGCTCCTCCCCTGTGCCTGTGGCTCTTGCTGTTTTTGAGCTGATGAGTAAAACACAGGACGCCAGTGCATGACGGTGGCATGGGCTGGCTGTGGGCCTGGGCGTGGTTGTGGAGAGGCCATGGCAGAGCACCAGCGTCTGGGCAGGAGAGCGAATCACTCCCCCGGGCCCGCTATGTCTGCTTAGGAGAACACCACTGCCATCCGGATTGTGACGTTTTGTACAATATCATTAAATACTCTGTTTCAGACTGTAAGAAAAAGAGGGCAGATTGCTGCCTCCGCGCATGGGCCACCAACTGTAAGGAAGTGCCGAAGAGAGAGGAGACAGAATATAAACACACAGCCAAACCAAACGTATTCAGAGAAAATAAACTCGCAGAGGTCAACCAACTGCCAGCATGTATACAGACTGAACACATGGCACAGGGCGCAGACCCCAGCAGGCTGGGCCTTTTTATATCCTAGGTGGGCTAGGGGTAAGGGTGGGGGCAGTAGGTGGAGGTGAGCTTCTCCATAACAGTTCTTCAAGTTGGGCCCACTGACTTGCAAACCTGGGGAAGAATGCAGGGGTGGGGTGGGGAACCATACAGGCTATGAGACGGAACTGGTCTCTTGAAAGAAGGCAGGGCTAACAAGAACCTACATTGGCTGACGCTTATGTCCTTGTCCCATCCTGACTCTCTGAGTGTAGATAAGGAGGTGGGGTGCTGGTTTCTTTCTGGCTACGTGGGGTGAGGATCTATACTCTGGATCAGATTGATTGAAGAAGAGCAGTCTTGTGTTGGTCCTGAGTAATGGCCTGGGATATAGCAGTCATATGCTCCTCTAAGGACTTTTGAAATATGTTAATTATACATGGTAAGAATAGGAGCACTATGATTATGAGGATACAAGGACAAATTAGAAACACTGTCCATGGTGGAAAAGATGACCAAAATGAGGACATAAGGGGAAACAGGAATGCAAGAGTACTGTCTGTGTGCCTGGTTGCCAGAGAGAAAGAACACTCCCATGTGCTGGCAAAGAGCTGTGGGATGGAGTTAGTCTGACCTGCTTCCAGTCCTCGGTTCCCTCATTTCCCCCTCTGGTTGTGAAAGCCCTGGCTATTCTAAGGGGCTTGGGCGAGGACTGGAGATGAGTTCTTCGAGCTGAGGAGGGACAGAGTAGGGACCCGTGGTCAAGACAGGGTTCCAGCAGATGGCCTCTTGAGGGGGCTGCAGACTAGCTCACAGAAACTGTCTCCATTTGAGGTTTACATGTGCATGGCCATCTAGAATTTTGTTGTCTGGAGCAAATGAATCTAACAAACAGATTAAATGCACAGGACCTAAAACTAAGGACAGAGTCATTTCTAGAGGACTTAAGAAAGGTGCTGTCTAAACCAGCAGGGAGTTTTCCCATTGAGAGGCAAATAGAAGCTGACAGGAGGTACTTGAAAGAACCAGGTGGGCATTAAGGCTTGGCCAGGTATATGTGAGGTCCAGGCCTATCTATCTCTTCACAGGGGGTACTGGCAGAGTCATCATAAGGGAGGTGTGAACCTCCTTAGGGAAGACACCCTGTTGACTTCCATTACCTAGGTGGCCTGAGAACGAGCTGGCCTGAATAGGAGGTTATTATTGAAAGGCGGCATCTCTACAGCTGTGGCTGGATTGTTAATACCCTAGGCTGTCTCCCTAATGACAGTGGTAACTTTGGAAGCCGGGCAGAGTGAAGGAATTTTTCAGCATGGGGCCAACAGGGTCTGTGGTTCTGACCTAGGAGTCCTTCAGCTTCTAAGGCAGTTCTGTTTCCAGTGGCCTGGCTTTTGGAAGAGCTGACAGCTGCTTACCCAATGCCCCAACTCCTCATATCGAAACTAGGTGCCATTTGGGGGTGGACTGGCTTTGTTGGGTTTCCTTGATGGGAGATCACCGTGTAAAGCAGCCACCTATCCTTACAATGCTCCTGCTGCCTCACTCCCCTTTCTCCTGGTTTCTGTTGAAGTAGAACACAGAGGAAGCCTTTAGGAATGTCAGCCAAGGGGCTGCTCAATCCGGTCCCTAATCTTTGGTGGCCTGAGCTAGAAATCTGTTACGACAATATTCTTCCTGTGAGATGAGATGATGCCCATGAGGAAAGCTATGTAAGATCAAACATTAAGACCACCTCACTCAAACTGTTTTACATAAGGTCTAAAGATCAAACTGATGGAGAGTACATCCCGGTGGAGAGCCCTAGAGAAGAGAATCAGTTTTTCATCTTGAAGAGAATAGAGGAGAAATGAGGAAACAAGTCAGGCTTCCCAGATTGCTTGCTGTCCATGACTTAATATCAGACAGAGGAAAGTTGACCTTGGAGGAGAAGGCTTACACGTGGAGGAATCAGGAGGGTCTGCCAGGGAAGAATCACCAGGTAGAGGCTTGGGAGGGTCCTGGGCTGATAGGGCAGGGGTCAGCGTCACAGAGAGAGTGGGACGAGGGAGAAACAGCGGGGCAGAGCACCTACAGGGAGGCTTTTCTTCCTTGGGAACCTTGGGAAGAACAGGATGAAGAGAGGTTAGGGGAGAAGAGGGTGGAGGGTGGCAACTGCCCCTGCTGCTGCAGATGAGACGGAAGAGGAGGTGCTAGACAGAGGGGGATTGGACTGGTGGAGGGCTCTGTGTTTCTGAGATGCCGGCTTCTCAGGTGGAGAGGGAGAAGGGAGAGGTGGGGAGGTAGAAGACTCAGTGGAAGGCTCCAGACCTCCTCCCTCCATGAGCACTTGGATTGTAGAAAGTTGACCACAGAGGAGGAGAAAGGCTTGGAATAGGGGACCTCTGACCATTTGCCATTTCTCTGTGTAAAGTTACTAAAATTTGAAAATTTTGAAGCAAAAATGCCAAATTAGAATAATTGTGCAATTCATACTGAGGCCACATTTTAGTGTAGAGATGGATTGATCACCTCTGCTTTACCTCCCCCTTCAGGCCCAGCTTGTGCATGACTTAAGAGGCAGGCCAGAGTGGAGTCCACATTTGGAGCCTGTGGATTAAGCAAAATACGATATGAGAGGAGAGAGTCCTTTCACAGGCTTCCCCTGGGAAAGAATCACCCCAACTGAGAACCTAAGTTCTGAGTCCTCTAAGAGGGGAGAGCGAGAATCCCCATGCTTAGACCAGTCACCCACTTTTAAGCTGTGGCTGATGAGTGTCTCCCCAAAGCGAGGGAAAGCGAATGAATACCCCAGGCCCTACAAAGGGGGATGAACCAGTCATAAGCATCGCCCCAGTGCGCTTCAGGCGACAGAGACCTCTCTTACCAATCCGATGGGTTCAGAATGAGATCTGCTGTTGGATGTGGCAATGAGATTTGGCAAAGGGCTCTGGCTGTAAACTCTTTGGGAAAATGAGGAAGTGCAAGTAGGAGTGAGACAGTGTTCTAAAGAGACATCTCTTAGGGCCATTTGGGTCAGAAGGGAAAAAGAAGATGGTAGGAAATAGAAGGTGGGGTGGGCAGAGATAGTAAAAAGTGGAAGGAGTTCAGAAAGAAGAAGAGAGCTCCAAGGAAGGGTGGGGATCACAGTTCTTACCCAGAGACCAGGTCCTCTGCTGCCCTCCTCACATCACATGTAAGGAAAAGGGGAGCACCACAGAGTGGAGGCGGAATACAAACTCATAGCCAGATCAAATTTATTCAGAGAAAATCAACTCACAGAGGTTGACCAGCTTCCAGCGTGTACACAAACCAAACACATGGCAGAGGGCCAGATCCCTGCAGGCTGGGCCTTTTTATATCTTAGGTGGGCTAGGGGTAGGGGTGGAAGGCAGTAGATGGAAGTGAAGCTCATGTCGTTGTCCCATCACCTACAATGGAAAGTCAAGGTTTTTAAAATTTGCAATAGATAGAAGAGCCTTGCAATATACTCGTGTGAATGGACACAGCACTAAGGAATAGGTAGAAGTAAGAATGTTTTAGGTCCATCTTTTTCATTATTTTTTAAAAAAATATTTATTTATTTGAAAGTTGGAGTTACACAGAGAGAGGAGAGGCAGATTGAGAGAGAGAGAGGTCTTCCATCCAATGGTTCACTCCTCAGTTGGCCACAATGGCTAGAGCTGTGCTGATCCGAAGGCAGGAGCCAGGAGCTCCTTCTGGGTCTTCCATGCAGGTGCCCAAGGACTTGGGCCATCTTCTACTGCTTTCCCAGGCCATAGCAGAGAGTGGATTGGAAGAGGAGCAGCCAGGACTCGAACCGGCACCCATATGTGATGCAGCACTGCAGGTGGCAGCTTTAAGCACTACACCATAGCACCAGCCCCCTTATCATTGCTTTTACATGGAGAGTTAGATAAACTTATTTCTTTCACTCTAAGGGTCTCCAACAATGGAAAAGGATTTCCCCACAGAATTTTTAAACAGGAAGGAACCCTACAGAATGTTCTATTTTGAAGGTGGGTTTACCAGAAAAACTAAACCACATTTTTCCTCAAATATTCAGTAGAATTTTAGAGCCTGTTCCCCTCCCTGGGAGAGATTCATGAAGATCTTGGGTTCACTCATGGAAGCACAGCCATTCAGGGAGACTTGATGAAACTGGAAAGGAGAGAGTTACCATGACTCTGGCATTTTAAATGTAAAACAATAAGTAAAAAAGAACATTTAAAAATATTTTAAATTTTTATTAATATATAAATAGAACATATTTCACAAGAATATCTTAGTAAATGACTAATACTGAGAGCTAACATTTATCTAGTGCTTTCTATTTCCTCCTTTAAGTCTCATGAAGTAGGTGTACTACTATTATCTGTACCTTAGAGATGAGGCCACTGATGAATAGGGAGACAAAATAAGTTTTGCAAGATTATACACATAGGAAGTGGGAGAACTGGTATCCATGGCATGGAAGCTTTGCTTAGGGTATCTTGCTTTTAACCTCAACACACTCTCTGGAGTTGAATGGTGGTTCCTATCCAATGGTTTCATCTGTTACACCAGACAACCTCAACAAGCATTTAGTCATCATCACTGTGTGCATTATTCTCACAAAACTGTGAAGGAGGGTAGTTTTCCTTAACCCTGTGCTGGAAATGAGGAACACATTCAGAGAGGTGAAATAATCTGCCCATGTTTACGACGGCAAGTTAAATAAGGAGAGTGGACATTTGAACATGTGTTTATTTGAGCGCAAATGTGTATTCCTCCCACTCTTCTACATGAATATGTGCAGGTAGATGATCTAATATCTGAATTTGTTTTGCTCTTCAGATTAATAGTTTTAAAAATATATTGATTACATTTACAACACAGGATTTTATTGAGCATCCCAATAATAATGAATCAAATCAACAACTCACCCTTGACACAAGACATTAAACACCTTTGAAAGTAAAAACGTGAAAAATAACTGAAGACATAAACAAAGTAATTAGTATCTCAACATAATCCCGGTTTGGGCACACAAACATCAGAGACATGTATACAACTGTATGTCCAATCTAATTTGAAGGACATTCTAGAAAGACAGGTTTTAGAAGTAGAGATCAGTGCCTGCTGTTTTAAATCAACCATTTGCCACTCACTCTGATAAGGGCTTCTTGCTTGACCAGCGATGAGCAGAAGCTGAATTATAGACTTTGGGCTTCCCGGCAGGCCTCTGGTATGCCAAATAGCAACTGATTTATCCATCAGATCTGTGTACTAAATGAAGTCGCCCAGATAAACAGATGGCTTGGCCAGGGTGGTATTTCACAAAGCAACATGTGTTTGTTTGAATAACATGGTCATAAACCTTTCACTCTGGGTCTAAAATTAAGTTGTGGCTTTTGGATATTTCCTTAGGCTGCACAGGAGAGCATTCAAATGTCAAATTTATAGCCTAGTTTCATCAGTAAGTTTTACATACTTTTTTATACTCATTTATTAGGTAAAATTAAAGCACGCATATGCTTTGAATGTGTGTGTGTGTGACTGCAAGGAGGGTGATATTCTATATAAAAATCCAAGCTCTGTGATTCTGACCTATAGCCACACAGAGTAATGCATGGGTTTGTACTGTCTCTTACAAAAAACATACCACACTGTGACTCTGAGCCTGAAATTTTATTTACAATACAATAATTGCCAAAGATTGGTGGGTTTATTTTACTAGAGAGTTACTGATTATCACTTTATCTTTAAAAATTAATAAGTAGAGAAGAAAGCATTCACTTTAAACATCATTCTGCCCTAACTGATCATCCGATGTTGCAACTATGAATCTTATGGTCATTCCTCTAAAGAGAGCCAAAGGATGATTAGGGGAGGATGCTTTTCTCATCAAAGGTGGAATAAGAGAAAGAAATAAGGAAATTGAGTCAGAAATGCACTTTTATACTATTTTATTCTCATATTTCATATTTACAAGAATGAATACAACTAGAGCTTTTGTCTTGTTAAAATCACACATTACTATTTAAAATATTCCAACAAGCCCCATCTTATCTTTTGTGTTTGTCCAACTATTATCTATACAAATGAAAGAATAGCCATCTTGTTTTAATATTATGATGATGTTTGGGAGGTAATTTTCTCTTTCCCATTTGCTACTATGTTACAACATTTGTAAATAAAAATTTAATTTTAGGTAATTGTAGACTTACATGCAGTTAGAAGAAGCAGAAGGGTCCCCTGTGAGGGCTGGTTCCTTGTGAGGGCCTTCATCCAGTTTCTCCAAATGCTAACTTCTTGAAAAACTGCAATGCAATGTCACAAACAAGGAATTGACACTGATGAAATTCATGGACCTTATTTGTGCTTTACCAGTTTTACTTGAACTCATTTGTGTGTGTGTGTGTGTGTGTGTGTGTGAAAGAGAGAGACCAAGTTCTATGCAATTCACATGACCACCATCAGAGTCAAATGCAAAACAGCTCCTCATAAGGATTCCACGTGCTATTCTTTTATAGCCACAGCCATTTCCCTCACTCTCTCCAGTCCCTAGTCCTTACCTGCTCTCCATTTCTGCACTGTTTCTATTTCAAGAATGCTACATACATGCTGTCACACAGTATGTAATCTTCTGAGCTTGGCTATTTAAACTCAGTCCAATTCCTTTGAGATCTAATCACATTGTATTCCATAGTACTGATGTGTCAGTCTGTTTACTAATGCACTTCATAGGTAAATGGCTAAACTACAGTTTGTTTACAGTACAAGCTATTATTAATGACACTGCTTTTAAATATTGTGTGCAGGTTTTGGGTTGAACATAAGTTTTTACTTTTCTGAGATAAATACCCACAAAATACAATTACTGTGTTTTATGGTAAGCACATGTTTAATATATAAGAAACCTTCATATTTTCTTCCAGAGTGGCTGCATCAATTTACATTCCCATCAGCAAAATATTTTATTCTTTTTGTAACAATAAATTGAAATGCCATGTATCTTTGATAAACCAGAGTTCTCAGAAAGATCTTACTTCCCTCATTATTTTTGGGTATGTTTATTCTAACTTCTATCTCAAAACACTTGAGCCATTCATTCACATTTGTAGTTCTCCATTACTTAACATTTCTTGTTTTTTTACACAAACATAATATTTATTTATTTGAAAGGCAGAGAGACAAAGAAAGAGAAACACAGATTGTCAGAGAGGTCTCTTCTACTACTTCATTCCCCAAATGCCTACAAGGACTCCTGACTGGTTCTGAAGCTTGGAGCCAGGAACTCAATTCATCTACTGGTTCACTCCCCAAATGCCTGCAATGGCCTGGAGCCAGGAGCTTCATCCAGGTCTCCCATGTGGATGCAGGGGCCCAAGCATTAGAACCCTCTTTCACTGCTTTCCCAGATGCATTTGTAGGGAACTGGATCACAAATGAAGCAGCTGGGACATGAACAAGCACCTATATGAGACACTGGCATTGTGGGTGTGGGTTAACTGACTGTGTCACAACACCTCCTGTACAATTGCATTCTCTTTTTTTTGAAGATTTTATTTATTTATTTGAGAGTTAGAATTACAGATAGTGAGAGGGAGAGACAGAGAAAGGTCTTCCACCCGCTGGTTCACTTCCCAAATGGCTACAATGGCCAGAGCTGCGCTGATCTGAAGCCAGGAGCCAGGTGCTTCCTCCAGTCTCCCATACGGGTGCAGGGGCCCAAGAACTTGAGCCATCTTCTACTGCCATCCCAGGCCACAGCGGAGAGCTGGATTGGAAGAGGAGCAGCCAGGACTAGAACCAGCAACCACATGGGATGCCGGCACCACAGATGGAGGATTAACCTACTGTGCCACAGTGCCAGCCCCTACATTCTAAGGAAGTAGTTAAGACAGTAGAAGTAAGAGTCCACATTTGCACAATCCTATTATATGGCACAATGACACCTTAGTCTTTTCAGTTAACTACTTCTATTAAGATGTAGAGTTAATGGAAGTTTTCATTAGTAGTTCTTAGGAGAGTCGTTGAGTATAAGCCTTCTTTATAACATAAGGAAAGATTGCAAGAGACCTTTTATTATTAACTAGACATCCAATGAGAGATATATGTGAACTAGATTCGTATAAATCTCTAGTTATTTCAATAAGCTAAGTCGGGGGAGGGTAGTAGAGGACCTAAGGAGACATAGAGTGTGAATGGAGTCAGAAGGTGGAGGAAGATTCACCTCGGGCAGGAACTGAGAGTCTGCAGTGGAGACATGATTCAGGTCAGAAGCTGACTGCGTGAGAACTGGGCCCAAGGCTGCATGTGCAGTGGATTTTACCCTTAGAGTTATTACAGGTGCCACTCAGCACCAGCAATTCTGGTAATGCTATGACTAATTTTACTTAAAAGTTCATTTGGGGCGTAATTATCTCTTGTCATTGTAAATTACATATTACTTCAAGGTATTAGCTATACTGAAGCTTATGAGAACAGAGATAAATGTGTTGTATAACTGCACAGTATATTTCCAAAAGATCATTTAGAATATTCTAAATTCACCAACTTCCAAAGTTCCTTGATAAATTGCTTAGGCAACATAATATTATTGTTGTATAAAAAAAGGTTTCAAGGCCCTTTATACAAATTAATAGCATATTACTCCCACCTTAATTGTTCAAAAGATAGTACTCAGAAATGTTTAATAAAATAACTTGAAATATTATGCACCCTTAGTCTTACTGGATCCCAGATGGACTCATTGACCAATCTTTATAAGATAGATTGTGTATGTGTATGTGAGTGTGTGTGTGTTTAGTGGAAGTATTTTTTGTAGTAGCTCATGCTGAGATTTCTGGTAGAAATATTTACTATAGTGCTGGCACATAAAGCAAGAGCTATTAGACTTTAATGCTTTTCTCCCTAAACTTTTTATAGCCCTTCATTTTTAATCGCTGCCAATCTGCTGATTTTATTTTAAATAGATACTTCAAGACTGTGCTTTGTCAAAACAGACAGATGTATCATTAAATTCCCTCCCAAATTACACATTAGGCAATGTCTTTGTTTCATGAGCTACTGAGGTATTTGAATGTATTATAATCTGGAGTAAAAAAGGAGGCCAAAGAGCTGATTTTCAGAGCAGAAAACCCTGTAATTTGGAACTGATTGTTCTGATTACATATGGCTTTGTGGAAGGCGTGTTGGCCAAAGTGAGAGTGGCCATGGCCCTGGTGCTCATATTTGGTTTTGTTGGAAGAGCCTACGTTGTATTCCTGTGGGGTTGTTTTCCCCATCTATTAATGATCTCTTTACAGAAGGGAGCAAAGGATAAATTGTTTGGATGATTCTCAAATATTTCTTTTCAACTGAGTTATATAACAGCTTCCAATTGTTGCTGTAACAAATTATCATAAATGTACTGGCTTAAAACAATGCAAATTCAGTATCTTGCAATTCTACAGGGCAAAAGACTAAAATGGATCTTACTGGGTGAAAAGCAAGGTGTCAGCAGGGCGGAGTTCATTCTTGAGGCTTTGAGGAGGATCCATTTTCTCACTCTTCCAGCTTCCGAGGCCTGCTTGTGTCTCTTGGCCTATGGCCCTTCCCCTGCCTTCAAAGACAGCAATGTGGCACCTTCAGCCCTTCCCATGCGCTCACCTCTTTGCATCATCTGTCAGAACCTCTTTGACTGCATTGAATTCAACTGGAAAACACAGGGTAACCCTGCATGGTAAGATCCTTCACTAAATCACATTGGCAAAGTGCCTTGTGCCATATAAGACTATGTTTTCTCTAGTCTCAGAGATTAGGACACACACATCTTTGCAAGGCTATTATTTTGCTTCTGCAGGTATTTATATAATGAATGTGTGTTAAGCAATTTCTGTGTGTAAGGCCCTTTGCTAAATATGAAAATCCATAATAGATTTCCCTTCAGCCTGGGCCATTCTTCCCAGAAAACCGTCTTTTTAAAAAACAAGCCTAGTTAGGGATTCCAATAAGGGAAAAGAAATGGAAATTATCTTGGGAAGAGGAGCAATCCTTTCGGTAAGGGAGGCATCTCAGTGGCAGCTCTGTGAGGACTAGATGGACATCTCTGTCCACTGTACCCATTTCACAATACGCAGGCCGATGCTGCCGCAGTATTCACCGTGACCTTTGGTTTTCTCAGCCCATGAGGAAAAGTCAAGCTCTAATGTCAGAACTGGAAGAGAGAGAGCTCACAGAAAAGAAGCCTATACCAATATATTGGTTTTCATATTTACATTTCTGTTCCCACGGATCAAACATGGAGGTTAGAATACTCTCTTAGGGGGTCAATTTGGAATTTTCAGAAAAGGAACCTCTGAATGGGAAAAATATGAAACCCGCCACTGGAACCCCCCAAACAGGAAACATGGAGAAAATCCTGTCAACTCCGAAGGCTGCTGTGTCCTGGCAGTGCTGTGGCTTCTGAAATCACGTGAGATGCCCAAGCCCCTCAGAGGAAGCGCGCTCCTGGATTGAGTGCTAGAGAAAGCAAGCCCTGGGCTGTATGCAGAGCCTGCCGCTCAAGCCTGCACAGCACTGTTGGTAAGCCTTTCTAAATCCTGAAAGTGTCCTCTTTGTTTCTAAAACTGTCCCTACTTTTGAGAATGCTCTTTCTGTTCCTTTTACTGCCTCCAGGGTGCATTTCAGCCTCCTTTTATCTCCGGAAGTTTGTCATGTGTTGGCCACTTTGGTTTTTGCTGAGTGGAGCAATATCCTGGGAGGTTTTGGGAGCTCCTGGACTAGTTTCTTTTAGGAGTTCCCCTGTGGCCACTCATCCAAGCTTTCTCTGTACCCACCAGGAAGAGAAGGAGACACTCACACATGTTCTCTGAGGTCTTGGGACTCCATCAGCCCAGAGAAGGTTCTGTGCAGGTCTCCCCATGGACTCGTCATCAGTGGCATCCTGACTACCTTCTGTTGGTAGACCCCGGGCCCACAGCCAGAATGGACTGCAGGCAGGGGCATACTTTCTACGTATACACTGGCTTTACCACTCCTTTTTCACTTCTTTAAACATTAAGATAATAAAAAAGAGTTGATCTTATTTCTAGAGTTTTTTTCACCAAGTAAGTAGCGATCCGTGATGTTCAAAAATATTTTTAAGAGAGGGAGGAGATGTACAATTTGGGACATGCTCAATCGGAACTGCCCCAAATGATGGAGTTAGAATTGTGCCAGGGAATTCCAATACAATCCCATCAAGGTGGCATGTACCAAGGCCATCTCACTAGTCCAAGTGATCAATTTCAGTTCACAATTGATCACACTGATAGGTCTAAGAGTCAAAGGGATCACACAAACAAGACTAGTGTCTGCTAATACTAACTGATAGAATCAAAAAGGGAGAGAATGATCCAACATGGGAAGTGAGATACACAGCAGACTCATAGAATGGCAGATGTCCTAAATAGCACTCTGGCCTCAGAATCAGCCCTTAAGGCATTCAGATCTGGCTCAAGAGCCCATGAGAATATTCTAGGCATGGAAAGCCAAGACACTCTGGAACAAAAAGAAGACCTAAATGAAAGATCTCTGTGAGTGAGATCCCAGTGGAACGAATGGGGCCATCAAAGAAGGAGGTACCTTTCTCTGAAGGGAGGAGAGAACCTCCACTTTGACTATGACCCTGTCGGAATAAGATTGAAGTCAGCGAACCCTAAAGGCTTCCATAGCCTTGGCAACTCATGACTAGAGCCTAGGGAGATTACTGATGCCATAAACAAGAGTGTCAAATTGTTAACTTCAGGAGTCACTGTGTACTTACGTCTCATGTGGGATCTGTCCTTAATGTGTTGTCCAATGTGAAGTAATGCTATAACTAGCACTGAAACAGTATTTTACATTTTGTGTTTCTGTGTGGGTGCAAACTGATGAAATCTTTACTTAGTATATACTGAATCTATCTTCTGTATATAGATAATTAAAAATGAAAAAAAATCTTGGTGTTAAATTGGAAATTTCCTAGAAAATTGATCAATTTTTTAAAAAAATATATCATGTAGGATCTCTGTCCTTAATGTGCTATACATTGTGAATTAATACTATAACTAGTACTCCAACAGTATTTTTCACTTTGTGTTGCTATGTGAGGGCAAACTGTTGAAATCTTTACTTAATATATAGTAAACTGATCTTCTGTATATGAAGAGAATTGAAAATGAATCTTGATGTGAAGCAAGGGGAGAGGGAGTGGGAAAGGGGAGGGTTGCGGGTGGGGGGAAGTTATGGGGGGGGAAGCCATTGTAATCTATAAGCTGTATTTTGGAAATTTATATTCTTTAAATAAAAGCGTTATAAAAAAATATTTTTAAGTAAAGTTGCTTGATTTTATTTTTATTTATTTTTAAACTTATTCAAGAGCCAGAGACAGATATCCTACCTTTGCTGCTTCATTCCCCAAATGACTGCAACGGTCAGGACCAGGCAGAACTGAAGCTGGGGGCTGGGATCTCAGTTTAGGACTCCTGTGTGGGTGGTAGGAATTCATCTACTTGTGTCATCACCTGCTACATCCCAGGGTGTGCATTCACAGGGACATGGAGTAGAGAGCTGAGGCCAGGACTCAAAATAAGTACTATGATGTGAGGTATGGGTATCTTCATTGCTAGGCTACATGCCTTAATGTTAAAAATGTCTTTAGTTAATGTATCTGATCACCAATTTTTCACTTACTGAGAGACTGTCATACGAAAGACACTGCTCTTAGAATTCTTTCAGAATTCTATTCTAGTCCAAAGAATAAACAGCACAAATGCATAGAAAGGAGAGTACACAGGTCTGGAAACCTGGATTTGTTAGGAAGTCACCAATACAGTCTGATCTTGAGCAAACCCCATCCTCTCTCAGGAACTCTGTTTGCTCCACTGCAAAAGAGAGTGAATTTGGTTGAACTCCAAGTTCCGTTTCCAGCTCTACATGCAAGTGAGTGTAAGTCCAGGCGTGTAGAGTTCCATACCTGCTCTGCTCCCACTGGGAATGGGGAAGGTGGACACTTTAAGGAACATTCCTTTACTTTACTTCCTCCAAATAAAAACTTTCCTCCTCTTATTATCGTGGCCAGGAGAAAGAGATAAGATCTGTTTAAAATAAATCAAATGCAAACAAGCAAAATGCTTAGCTTTTATAAGTACAGAATAGTAACTTTTAGAAAGTTAACCAAGCTTATTTTTAAATTGCAGAGGTAGCAATACTCATTGTCCAAATTTAGAAAATAATGAAACGCAGAGAAGAGCAGAATAAAACTATTTGGAGACATCAAATCTTATCATTTTGGTGTGCTTTCATATGATCTTATAGTTCCTGATTGTTCCAGATAAAATTGGAAATACGTTCTACATGTCTTTCTTTACTGCAACACCATGCTGTCAATAATTACAACATAGCACGTACTTCGTTTCCTCATTTTGGAATCTGTTAAAAAATGTAGAGCAACAAAGAACCATTTTAATCTGCATCTTAATTCTTAGATAGCAATGAGTTTTCATTTCTTTCGCGTTTTGTGCTTTATGCATTGTTTCCTCAAATATCTTGTTTGAGTCTCTGAGCTATTTTTCAGGCAGTTTTGTTTCTTTGGAGATGCGTGACATTTTGCTCTTTAAGCCCAGGTGAAACAGCTTGTGGTTCCTGTCCCACAGACACTTCTCTTGGCTGGCACAGTGATTAACCTGCATCAATTACACTAAGTGCTATTTAAGGAGGGAAGACATGCAACCTGGAAATTTAACCATTAACAATAAATTAAGGCCATCAGGAGACAGTCAAGAAACTTTCAAGACACAAAAACTCTTCTCTATCTTTCTGCCTTACAAGAGACTTGATCCAAATTAAGTTGAACAGGTCCAGTGGATATCTGATCAGGTGTGGTCGCCACACCTTTCAAGACAATTCACTATGGCTTTGTGTTGGGGCAATGGGTACCATGCTGTATTTCAGGGTTTGCAGAACTTTCACTCCCCCACGAAAGAAATGCTCTTAAGATGTACATTATTTTTACTACTTATTAAGCTGTGTGTGTGTGTGTGTAGTGTACACATGCAGACCATGTACACATGTGGGATCTCATAGGTATCTAGGTGTTTTAAGTATTAAAGCTCATAAGTGCAATAGAAGGAATTTATAAAGGGATTTGAAATCAGAGTACATATTCATTTTTTAATTAATACAAGGGGGCCTTTAAGATTTCACAGAAAATGCCTATTATGAAAAAGTATACATACATTTCAATTTTTCATGCTAAAATTTTTATCTTATAATTCCATTTTTCCAAAAACATTTTAAAGTTCCCTGATCTGTAGATTAATCTAACTATTCTTCTTATAAAGAAGGTTTTAATATATGGAACAATTTATACAATTCATTGGTTTACTAATATTTACTGAGGGCTTACTATGTGTCAGATGTTATTGTATGTGTTACAGCTTGATCAGTGATTAAATAGACAAAATGCCTACCTTCCCAGAACTTGTGTTCTAGTGCAAAGAGGCAAACAAAAAGCAAATAGATCAATACAACATTTTAGATGTTAATGAGTGCTTGGGAGAAATAATAATGTGTGGAGAAAGATCAGGTATTTGGTGTGGACATTGGTGAGAAAGGGATGGGTGGTGGCTGTTCTAGTGTGGTTAGGAAAGTCCTGATGATATATATGTATATAATGTACACCATAAATGTGACTTAAGAGGAGGGATGTGAGAATGTGAGAAAGGCAGTCAGTCAGCTACCTGGAAGACAAGTGATCCAGTCACAGGCAGCAGCATGTTCAAAGGCCCCAGGCAGACTTGATGTAATTCAGGAAAAGCGAGGAGGTCTGTATGGCTATATTAGGTCTTGCTTTCTCAGAGTTATCTGCCCATCTTAAAGTCAACAGATTAAAAAAACAAGTTACATCTGCAAAATTCCTTCATATTAATATCGAGATCAGTGTTCAGCTGATTTCCTACAAGCAGTTGGGGATCTCGGGGCCCATGTTAGGATTCTGCCCACCGAAGTGGGAAAACCTAGAACTAGCATACACTGAATACAAGAGGGTGACATTTGTTTCCAGGTGGCCCTAGGCACACTCAGGTATGAGAATGAGTGAAGTGGGCAAGGTTGTGGAGTGGTGTTTTAACAATCATTACTGTGAATTGCCACTGAAAGAGGTATGCAAAATGGGAGGAGGGAACTTAGGTTTGCTGAACAAGATTATGTGCTACCCTGTTAGAAAGTAGGAGCACTTGTATAAATATGGAGATGTAATGATAGGATCTGCTTGGGATACTGAGATTAGGGGAGTAGGAATGCAGGCTTGTCAGTCAGGTGGACAATTCCCAACAGCCAGATTATGAGAAACCTGGACAGCATGTTTTATCCTTAGGAGTGGTGGCATAGAGAAAAGAATGAGGAACATGAGAATCACATCTGGGCACAGGTCCTTCCAAAGGCCTCATGTTAGGTCCACTATGCCAGTGCTACAGAAAGCTCTCAAGTTGACCATGTCATAACTCCTGGGAGTTAGTTAGACATGCTAATCTCAGGTCCCTTCTCAGACTTCCTAAATCATTTTAATCAAAAATCCCCAGGGGATTTTTATGCATGTGAATATTTGGGAAAAGCTACTATACCCCACCATACTGGAGAGGAGCCTGTTGCCTACGCTTCTCAACAGTCGGGCAAAAGTCTCATGTACCAGAAAATTCCCTGAATCCTGGGAGCCAGGAACAGTTACTCACCAGACTCCTATCACCCAAGGCACAGTTCATCACCATTATAAACACTTGCTAGAAGTTACCTTGTGGCCCTGTGCCAGTCTATGGAGTGCCCTGTCACTTCAGGGACTGCACCATTCCTAAATGAAGTTGCTCATAAAGGTGAGCTACAGAAAATGATTTGAGATCCGTTGGGATGAAAGGGTTTAACTATCCAGACAGAATTCGACTGTTGCTTCTGTAACCTCACCCAGTGCATATCGGACATGAGAACTCATGAGGCAGGGCTCCATCTGCTGCAGTCCATCAAGCAGAAAATTCCCCCTGAGAAGCCAAATGCTGAGAGGGAGGCCCCATGGGAACTGGCCCGATTGGCTGCACCCATTAATCTTGTGATCTGTTCTCTATCTCTTCGGAAATAATGAGTGTGTCCAGTAGGATGTGACAGAATGGCTAGAAGTTAAGGCTGAGTACCAACTGAGGGCCCATCCCCATGAAACAAATCTGCTAACAGCCTCCAAACAATAACCTCCAAATGAGATGAATGTCAAAAAACTCCTCCTCCTCCTCCTCCTCCTCCCTTTCCCAAGATGATGCTTCAGATACCTGCTATGCTGAGATAATGATAGCGAACCATTATATGACATGCGTGTTTGACACAGTGGTTGTGATTCTGCTTGGGATGCTTGCATCTCATAGCAGAATCCTGGGGTTCAGGTCTTATTTCTGCCCCCAATTTAAATGTGCACCCTGGGAGTGCACATTAGGCAGCAACTGAAGGCTCAAGTACTTGTGTTCCTGCAACCCATGTGGGAAACCCAGCTTGAGTTCAGGGAATTTTCTGGTACATGACACTGGCTTAGCCTGGTCCAGACCAGGCTGATATTTTTAAATAAAAAATAAAATAAATATATTTTCTAAATTTTGACCTAGAAATTAATGAGGGAGGAGATTCCAAGATGGTGGATTAGGGAATGACATACTGTGCTAGGCTGGAGATAAATCGTAATAAAAAAAAGTGTAAGAAGTACAATCTTAGGGGACAATTGGAGAGAATACTGCATTGAAAATCCAACAAGAGGAAGATAAATGCTATGGACCCGTGTGGAGGGTGAGGATGTGCAACATGAACATGTACACAACACACTACTGCAGCAGCCTAGAGTGGGAGCAGGCAGTGGCTTGGCAGTGGCTTAGAGACAGAAGTGAGACTGGACTGCAATACACTGTGATGATGTAACCTGAGGGAGGGTGTGGTGTGAGTCTAGACTAGAGCCTTGGAGGCTAATGGTTGCTAACATTTGCCTACAAACCCTGGGGAAGTAGATGGGGCATGTTTATCTTGTCCAGTGCACTGCCTGACTGAGAAAGGGCACGTGCCATTATGGGTTTGGGTGGCAGCAATGGAAGCCTTTGTGTGTGCACAGTAACTGGCTAAGACAGGATGCTTTCTCAGCAGTTCTGGTGGCAGTGGCAGAGAGAGTGCAACATCTGGCCAGTGGCTTTTGTGTATGAGTCTATTTTAGAGATTCTAGCAGAGGGAAAAATCTGCAATCCCCACTGACTTTGAGCCTGGCTGGGAGGTGGCTGGGCACTCATGTAGGAATGTAAGGTTCACCCAGTCCGTCTCCTGCCCACCCAAATCTGGACCTGCAGCCAGCCAAAAGAAGCTATCTTGAATGTTTACATTCTTGAACATAGGCCTTGGCCTCCCAAGAACACACCTGTCAACTGTGAGAGCCACTCCACTACATCCCCTGCCCAGGAGTGAGGTCCAACACATCTCAGAGGAACCTCTTCTCCACCACTTGAAATGTACATATGCATAGCAGCTCATAACAGAGAAATCTCACAAGAGAAATTCTCCAGACAAATTATATCTATATATCTATCTATTTATATATAGATATAGATATGCACATATGCTGAAAAACAAAGCACAAACCTGAAATAAGAACAAGGAAGACAATATGATCCCCTCAAAAGATCACTACAACCCTTCAATAATAGAACCTGGAGATGAAAAGATAGAGGGTTTGCCAGAAATGGAATTCAGAAAATTAATCATCAGATTACTTAGAAGCAATCAGAAGCAGATTCATGATCTAAACAAAAAGTGCCCCCAAGAATTGAGACATTAAAAAGAAGTCAGAATGTATTACTAGAAATAAAGAATTCAATAGATCAAGTAAAAAATACAGTGGAAAGCCTTAACAGCAGAATAAGTGAGATAGAAGAAAGGATATCAGAACTAGAAGACAATGCTCTGGAAATATTAATCAAACTATTTAAGAGAAGAAGAAATCAGGAAACTTAAAAATATGGTTGGAGATTTACAAGGTACTACCAAGAGACCCAACATACAGATCTTAAGAGTTTCAGAAGGATGGAAAAAGCGAAAGGATTAGAAGGCCTTCTTAATGAAATAATAAAACTTTCCCAATCTGGAGAAAGAAAGAGACATCCAAGTGCAGGAAGTAAACAGAACTCCCAATAGAAATGACCAGAAAAAATCTTCACCACGACACGTTGTGGTAAAACTCTCCACAGTAAAACATAAAAAGAAGATATTAAAATGTGCACAAGAGAAACATCAAACCACATTCAGGCGAAATCCAATTAGACTCACTCCAGACTTCTCATCAGAAACCCTATAGGTAAGAGGAAAATAGTGAGATATATTCCAAGTCTTAAGAGAAAAAAGCTGTTAATCCAGAATACTGTACCCTGCAAAGCTCTTATTTATGAATGAAGGGGAAATAAAGATCTTTCACAACAAACAGAAACTGAAAGAATTTGTAACTAATAGTCCAACCCTACAAAAGATGCTCAAGGATGTGCTATTCACAGAAACAGGAACATCACAAAGAAGATGAATGCAGAAAATGACCCATTAAAATGACAAAAGAAACCTAGAAAGTGAAATTATGACTATCCACAGATACATGACAGTGCGAAGTCAATAATTAATGATAGTCACCCAGAATGTAAATGGTCTCAACTCCCCAGTTAAAAGACATGGATTGGCTGAATGGACTAAAAAAAAAAAAAAACATCTATTTGCTGCCTTAAACAAACACATTTTATCAACAGAGACATGCAGACTGAAAGTGAAAGGATGGAAAAAGATAATCCATGCTAACAGAAACCAAAAAAGAGCTGGTGTTGCAATCCTAATATCAGAACAAATAGATTTAACACAAAAACTATTAAAAGAGACAAAGAAGTACAATATTTAATGATTAAAGGATCAATTCAACAGGAATTTATGATTATCATAAATGTATATTCACATAATTACAAGCACCTGGCTATATAAAAGAAATGTTAATAGACATAAAGGGAGAGATAGACTCAAATACAATAGTAATGTGGGACTTCAATACCCCACTGTAAGCATTAGATAGATCAACCAGACAAAAATATTAATAAGGAAACAACAGAGTTAATCAACACTATAGACCAAATAGACCTAGCAGATATCTACAGAGCCTTCCACCCAACAACCACAGAATATACATTTTTCTCCCTGAGTACCTTGAACTTTGTCTAGGATCGACCACATTATAGGCCATAAAGCAAGTCTCAGCAAATTCACAATAATTGAAATCACACCATGCATCCTCTTCGACCACAGTGGAGTAAAGCTAGAAATCAGGAACTCAGGAGCCTTTAGAACATATGTAAACGGCCGGCGCCGTGGCTCAACAGGCTAATCCTCCGCCTTGCGGCGCCAGCACACTGGGTTCTAGTCCCGGTCGGGGCGCCGGATTCTATCCCGGTTGCCCCTCTTCCAGGCCAGCCCTCTGCTGTGGCCCTGAAGTGCAGTGGAGGATGGCCCAAGTGCTTGGGCCCTGCACCCCATGGGAGACCAGGAAAAAGCACCTAGCACCTGGCTCCTGCCATTGGATGAGCACAGTGCGCTGGCCGCAGCGCGCCGTCCGCGGCAGCCATTGGAGGGTGAACCAACGGCAAAAGGAAGACCTTTCTCTCTGTCTCTCTCTCTTACTGTCCATTCTGCCTGTCAAAAACAAAACAAAACCAAAAAAAAAAAAACAAAAACAAACAAAAAAAGAACATATGTAAACACATGGAAACTGCACAACATGCTCCTCAATGAACAGTGTGAAATAGAAGAAATTTAAAAAGAAATAAAAAATTACTGGAAACAAATGAAGATGATAATACAACATATCAAATGTATGGGATACAGCAAAAGCAGTGTTAAGAGGAAAGTTTATAGCAATAGGTGCCTACATCAAGAAGTTGGAAAGCCCATGAGAGCATTTTCAGGCATCAAAAGCCAAGACACTGTGGCAAAAAAGTGTCCTGCATGGAGGATCTATGTGAATTAGACCTCAGTGGAAAGAAGGGGCCCTCAAAGAAGAATGTACTTTTCTCTGAAGGGAGGAGAAAACTTTTACTTTGCCTTTGGCCCTGCCTAAATACTCACTATGACTGTGATCTCAAAAGAATTCCATAGCCCAGGGAACTCATGGCAAAAGCCTCAGGTGATAACTGACATCATACATAAGAGTGTTAATTATTAAATTAACAGCAGGAGTCACTGTGCACTTACTTCCCATGCAGGACCTCTGTCCTAAATGAGTCATACTATGAGATTCAACTGTAAAACTTGTTCTCAAACAGTTTTTATTTAGTGTGTGCATGTGTGCAAATAGTTGAAAATTTACTTAGTATAGAGTTGGTCTTCTGTGTATAAAATTAATTAAAAATGAATCTTAATAGAGAATGAGAGTGGGAATGGGAGAGGGAGAAGGAAGAGGGGAGGAGGTATGAGTAGGAGGGTGGGTATGGTGGGATGGATCACTGTATTACTAAAGATGAACTCATGAAATTTATATGCATTAAATAAAATGTTTCTGAAAAATACTTGATAGATCAAATGAAAACGTGATGGAGAGCATGAAGGACCAACAACAAGACAGAGATTGAATCAGTAATAAAGACCTGCCCAAAAATAAAAGCCCAGGACCAGTTTCACTGCTGAATTCTACCAGACATTTAAAGAAGAACTAATTTCAATTCTTCTCAAGCTATTCAAAATAATTGAAAGGTAGAAAATCATCCCAAACTTCTCTCATGCAGCCTGTACCATCTGTTCCTAAATCAGAGAAAGATAGAGTGAGAAAGAGAGCTATAGACCAAGATCTCTTATGAGCATCGATGCAAAAATCCTTAGCAAAATATTAGCTAATCGCATCTAACAACACATCAGAAAGATCATTTTCCTGGCAAAGCTGGATTTATCCCTGGTGTGCAGGGATGGTTAAACATTTGCAAATCCATCAATGTGCTACATCAGATTAACAAACTGAAGAATAATAACTGTATGATTATCTCAATAGGTACAGAGAAAGCATTTGATAAGGTACAACATCCATTCATGATGCAAACCTTAAGCAAATTGGGTACAGAAGGAACATTCCTCAACACAATCAATGCAATTTATGACAAACCCACAACCAATATTCTATTGAATGAGGAAAAGAAGGAAACATTCCTCCTAAGATCTGGAACCAGACAAGGGTCCCCACTCACACCATTGCTATTTAATACACTCCTGGAAATTTTAGCCAGAGCAATTAAGCAAGAAAAACAAATAAAAAGGATATAAATTGGAAAGGAAGAAATCAAACTATCCCAGTTTGCAAATGACATGACCCTATATATTGGAGATTAAAAAGACTCCACTGGGAGACTATTGGAACTAAAAAAAATCACTGAGTAAAATGACAGAATATAAATTATCCAGAAAAATCAATAACCTTTGTATATACAGACAAGGCCATGACTGAGAAAGAACTTTTAAGATTAGTCCCCCTCACAATAGCTCCAAAAAGAATCAAAAATCTTGGAATAGATTTAACCAAGTATGTCAAAGATCTCATAATGAAAATTACAAAACATTAAAGAAATAGAAGAAGACATTAAAAAGGAAAAATTTTCCATGTTCACGGATTATAAAAATCAATATCATCAAAATGTCCATATTACCAAAAACTTTACAATCAATCAAATCAATCAAAATACCAGCCACATTCTTCTCAGATCTAGAAAAAAATGATGCTAAAATTTATATGGAAGGGCAAGAGACCCTGAATAGTTAAAGCAATTTTATACCAAAAAAAAAAAAAAAAAAAAGCTGGAGGCATCTAAATACCTGATATGAAGACATACTACAAGGCAACTATAATCAAAATAGCCTTGTACAGGCACAGAAACAGATTTTTTAGACCAATGGAATAGAAAAGAAACTCCAGAAATAAACCCATGCATCTAGAACAAACTTATCTTTGACAAAGGAGCTAAAACCAGTCCCTAGAGCAAACACAGTCTTTTCAACAAATGGTGCTGAAAACACTGGATCTCTATGTACAGGATTATGAAACTAGAACCCTATCTTACATCATACACAAAAACCCACTCATATAATTGTTTATATTCTTAGTACCCAGTCAACAATTATATAAGGACACGCTAGGTTTAATAAATACAAATGACAGCACCCAGCATTTCTAATATATGCAAGTCCACACAACAGACTCCTAGAATGACATTCACTGTAAATAACACTATGACCTAAGAATTAACCCTTAAGTCTTCCTATTCTGGCTGAAAGGCCTGTGAGAGCATTTCAGGCATGGAAAGCCAAGACTCTGTGGCAGAAAATATCTTACACGGAGGATGTCTGTGAGGCCTCAGTGGAAAGAAGGGGCCGTCAAAGAAGGATGTACTCTTCTCTGAAGGGAGGAGAGAACATTCACTTTGCTTATGGCCATATCCAAAATACTGATGGAGTCTATGGTCACAAAAGGTTTCCATAGCCTTGGCAGCCCAAGGCAAGAGCCTTGGGTGATCACTGACATCATAAATAATAGTGTCAATTGTTAAAGGAACAACAGAAGTCACTGTGCACTTACTCCCCATGTAAGACCTCCATCGTTAATGAGTTGTAGTAGGTGAATTGACAGCAAATCTTGTTCTCAAACTGTACTCTATATGTTGTGTGTGTGTGTGTGTGTATGTGCAAATTGTTGAAATCTGTGCTTAACATTGATTTGGTCCTCTGTATATAAAATCAAACTAAAAATGAACCATAATGAAAAAGAAGGTGGGAGAGGAAGAGGAAGGTAGGATGAGAGTCCGGGTGGGAGGCTAGGTATGGGGGAAAGAACCACTATATTCCTATGGTTGTACCTATGAAAAATGCATTCATTGAATAAAAGCTTAAAAAATATATGCTAGTTGGCTTCTACAATATTACATTATCTCTGCAACAATGTTGTAATATTCATAGAAGAGATATGATTGTACTTTTTGCGGATAAGGAATAAAAGGCTAAAAAGTGAAGCAAGACTTCTGCAAATTTTCTGCAAAGTTGTATAGCTAAAATGTGGTTGCCAACTCAATCCTGTACATCCTAATTGCCTGCGCTTTGCTCTTTCTGTGACACCACTACTGCAGCAGCAAGTGCAGTTGCACAGTGAAGTGTGTCCGAGTCACAACTGACCAACCTGGAAGAAGTATGAAGGAGAGATGGAAACTATCATCACTCACGTGATGGTTGAGTACCATACCTATGACAGCATTTTAGAGCTTAAAAGATATGTTCACATAAGTTATCTCAAAATACACAGAAGTTTTGTGAGACAGGGCAAGACTAAACCCACTGGACTTGAAATGGAGCTAGCTGAAATTGAGATATATCGTTTTGGGCAGGAGGCTTTCAGTGCTTCTCAAATCATGCAGTGAGTGAGCAGAATTTCCAAGGCAAAGACCAACCCTGAATCTGAACACCTTTTGTCCAGCATTGTAGTAGAGGAGGGGAACAAATGTCTGAATGGATATACAAATAAGTGACACCTAAAGCAGATGACAACAGTAAAAATAGTGTGATGTGCAGTATATATATATATATATATATATATATATATATATATATATATTGTGTGTGTGTGTAGAGATAGTTCTTGGTGAGGTGAGCTTTTGGAGTGAGGAGTGGTGATTAATAAAACTGGACTATTCATATGTTAACAGTGCCTCCATACCCTGAATTCAGGTCTTTCATTTGATGTTTCCAGCTATTCTCATGTCTACATAGGGCTGCAGTTTTCTTTTAAAGATCTATTTATTTGAAAGAGGTACACGTGCACATGCAAACATTCGCACAGTGATCTTCTGTCCACTGGTTTACTCCTTAGACAGCTTCAATGGCTGGGGCAAGGTCAGGCCAAAGCCAGGAGCTTCATCTCAGTTGCCAACGTGGCTGAAGGGGCCCAAGCACTTGTTTTGTCTTCCTCTGCATTTCCCAGGCCTTTAGGAGGGAGCTGGATCAGAAGTGGAGCAGCTGGGATATGAATCGGAGCCTATGTGGGATGCAGACATTCCAGGCAGCAACTTTACGTGCTATGCCCTGGATGATTTTTTAAAAAAGAACTATGTGTTATTTTTCCAAATGAAGCATTAGGCAAAAAAACCTGGAGAAAGAACTTCCCTGAACCAGACAGCAAATAGAAGTCTCTCTTGTCTTTCAGTTAAAAATGTTTCTAGAGCCAAACTACAATTTCTGTTTGTGTAAGTTCTGGTTACACACAGCCAATGAAACTCCACTGTTTTCCTCTCCTTTGTTTCCAGTGTTTTGTTGGGGATTACATTTGTCCCCTCACAGTAGCCCCTGAATGTTGCCTGGCAAGGTCTATACTCTTTTTCTTCTCCTCTTCCTCTCTCTTCCTCTGCTCCTCCCAACTCCTACTCCCTGCATCTTCTTCCTTGCAGTTTCCATTTGGCTTTCAGCTGCTTGTTTGGAATCTCCAAGCTTGGAGTAGTCTTAGCTCTGTACTTAAAGCTTAGCTCGTAAGCACGGGAACAAGCTCCTTAGAGGGAGGCACGAGTGCCTTTTTATCTCAAAGTCTTCTTCAGCACAGGGGAATGTGGAGTGCAGCCAGGAGGAATTTCATGGTGCCTGTTGTCCTGGAGCTCCTTCTGATGAGGTCTTCTCCACTAAGTGGGCATTCTTCCCAGAGAAATCATCTCAGCCAAATTACATGTGTTTTCTCCCAGCATTATTACTTTTTAGCGTCCTGCCTCTCTTTCAATTCTATATTAGCTGTAACCATCCAGAGAACTCAACTTTGTCTTCCAATTTGCAGGAAATTAAGGAAAACCTTAGATGTGGTGTTCCTTTATAATCAATTGATAAGCCAAATTGTTAGAAGAGCAAAAACAGCTTTCTAACAAAAACCAAGAAACCTCAAGATTATGTTTGAGGAATAGTTGATGGATGGGTAGCATGATTTAATGCAGCTTTTGAGGTTTGCATGGTGTGTCTGAGTTTTTCAAGCTCTGTTGTTTCTTAAATAGAATTTGCTTTCTTTTTCTTTACCATAAAAGTGATGCATACTTGAACCTATCTGGAGAAATCATTTTCCATCTCATGGAGAGTAAATGCCAAAATCCTTCCTGTGGTCTGTAAGACATATATAATATGGAGTCTTGTTACCTTAATGATCCTTTTTCTCTCCTCCCATTTTTCATGCCATTCCACTAGTGTATTTCCTTCCATTCAAGCTAAGCATGTTAATGCTCCAAGGCTTTATATTGGGAAAACACTTTTCTTCCAGAAGGCACCATCACTCTCTCATGTCTGAGACCCCTACTCAAATGCTACCTCATCAGTTGGGCTTTAAAGAACTCCCTGCCTAGGAACACACTGTCTCCATTACTCTTTCTTAAGCTATAACACTCATCACCATCCAATGTATTATATTTTTACTTGTTTATGATGTGAGTTCCTTATCCTGCTGAAGCAGTGCTGAATCTAGGAAGCATTCAATGAGCATTCTTTGCATGGTTGAATGCAAACCATTCTTTGAATTTCAGCAGGAACTGTGCTTTTTCAACACAGATGAGAAGGTAGCTTGCTGGTACTTTGGATCAAGAAACAGGATCAGCAAACATTTTTAAATCAGAAGCATATGTATTGACTATCAGTCAGGAATTGGTTAACAATCCAGAAGTAGACAAAAATAATAAAGGGAATTGGATTGTAGTATAGTTGGAGTTTTATCATGGGGTGCTAGACAAGCAAAGGTAAAGTAAGCAAAGTTGCTTTCAGGAAACTTAGAACAAAAGGTTTTTAGGAAGTCATCACCAATGGCCTCAGCTGAATTTTGCAAAAGGAAGTAAGTGATTCTCAAGAAGATGTCCAAAAGTTTCAGGTAAAAATCATGATGTATTTGTCACCTGCTGACCCCCACCCTGGCCTACAGCTACCACTTAAGAAATTCAAAGCTCTTCCACATGAAAAATCTCATACAAATGCTTTGTAATGGCTTAATGTAACTGGGCTCCACTGGCAAGAGAAATCTGGAAAGTATGATTTCTGACCTTCTCAATTCTGCAATACTGAGGAGAGCTTAAGTGTGCAATGGTTCTGATTTTCAATAAGTAACATCCAGCACAGATTGTTCATTCATTGTTTAGGGAATTGCTTTAATTTGATGATTGGTTTAATCTTTCTGCCTACTATCATCCACTTGACATACTGCAATGGTACATTTTAAATCTCAGCCCAAAGAAGCAGGCATTTAACCTAGCAGTGAAAATACAACCCACAGCAGAGAGCCTGGGTTTGATCTCTACCTCTGGCTCCTCACTGTAGCTTCCAAGCGATACAGAACCTGCTGGGGGTAAGGGGAGCAAAATTGATGGCTCAGGTAATTGGGTTCCTGCCACTCACGTAGGTGACCTGGGCTTTTTTCCTAGCTCCTGGTTGTGGCTTCTGTCTAGCCCCTGCTATTGCAGGCATTTGAAGGAGTGATCCAGTGCATGGTATCTCTTTCTCAACCTCTCTCTCTCTTTCTCTATCTCTCTATCTCACTTTCTCTCATCTCTTCCCTCACCCCCACCTCTCAAATAAAAATATTTTGAAAAATCAAAATCTCTACCTGAAGAATCTAACAATATACTAGCTAAGATTATTCAATCCATCCTACATTCCTCTCCCCTGGTCCAATGAGCTCTGCAAATGTGCCTCTGGAAGTGTTTGTCTAGGAGCATGCCCAGCAGCTGGATTCTCATCTCCTAAAATTACAAAGTGTATTTGCATCTCCATTGGAAAATCTAAGAGATGCTTTCCTCTACCCTCTTACACTCCCCCATATCTAGCAAGTGGACTTCTCCCACTTGACTGAGGAACAAAACCAGGATTAGGTTGGAGCCAATGGGCCGTTGGTATCATGCATTTGGATCTCAATTTTTCACTGATAATCTAGATATAGTCTCAGGTGGGTGGGCAAGAAGGATGGTGCACCATGAGGAAACCTTCCTAATATCTCACTGGGGTCAGAGCAGGACAAGTAAATGTTTTCCTGACTTACCATTAGAAAGCAAATGAGGCAGAAGGATTTGCCAGTGATGGCATGGTCACTGTAGGACTCACTGCCTCTTCTGGTGAGTCAGCAGCCGCTCAACTGAGAATAGATTTTAGGAAGAGGGCTCACTCTCCGTTTTGCTTAGGCACTTGATACATTGGTTTTAGCTAGTTTTGGGCACATCACTGCAAACCAGTGTTCAGAAATAGAACCAGCCTCTGTGAATTGCAAGTATTTTCCATAGTCCTTTTATGCCATTTAAAGGGCCTCCAAACAGATGCCTTCATATATTTGGCTGGAGATTTTGGTCTAGTCTAATAAAGGGAAATATCATGAACTTCTGGGTAACAGCAACACTAAGATAGCAACACTGTACTTAGTCCAGAGTGGTCTAGCAACAGCAGACAGCATCAGAACATCCCACTTCTCTTCCAACATGTCAACACAACATATTTCCTTCCTCTCATAGTGATCCTTTTGATCTTTTACACCTCCACTTGACACCACTATTGGTCTTTTAGAAATACTCTGTTATAGCTGTGCACTTGAATTGTATGTAGAATGTCAAATTCCCTCTCTCATCATAGGAACTGTATTAGAATTATTGGATATATCTTTTGATTAGATATTTAACTCTTCAGAGTCCTATTTAATATAAGGGAAATCAAAATTTCAGAGACAGATATATGATGCTCTCCTGTACTTCCATAACTGATGATCTGAATAATCTGAGGATTTAATTGAAAAAAAAAACTTCACAAAATGTGCCCTATTGACTCTACCAGAATTTAATATCTCCGGGATATTCCCTTATTGATTGTAGAAGTCACTAATGTTGTCTTCTGTGTTACACTAGATTCCTGTCTGATTTCTGGGAATCCTTGTCCTATACCATCACCATCATCCCTAAAATTACCACTTCTACTCCCACTCCTTCCCTAGGCTGCTAAGTATCCACAGAACATTTCTACTGGGATATGAAGGTAACTAATATCCTATTTAATTAACCTCAAGGCTTATCAAATGCATGATTCCTTCTTCTGACTGAATTTCCT
Organism: Sylvilagus floridanus; assembly: GCA_949820135.1. Classification (NCBI taxonomy): domain Eukaryota; kingdom Metazoa; phylum Chordata; class Mammalia; order Lagomorpha; family Leporidae; genus Sylvilagus; species Sylvilagus floridanus. The sequence continues at coordinate 64,713,016 of OX463244.1, forward strand.
GGAACATTTTGCTGTGCTTAGTTCCTTGAAATCTAACTTCCATACTTGCTGTTTTCCAAAAACATAATTAACTCGCAAAGCTTTCTTGTGATCACCTCATTTCCAAATTCAAGACACTTTTATTCATGTAGTTTCTGACATATTTTTCAAAGTGAGCTATCCCAAAACTTAGTCTAACTGCACAACAAACCATTCTCAAACTCAATGACTTAAAGCAGAAATCATATATTGCCGTTTGCTCCTTTTGCGGATTGTTTGGGATTCAGTTGTTAGAAGATGATTTTGGGACCCATAGCGGCCCATAGCAGAGGGAAATCAACTTAAGATTTAAACCAAACAGAAACCAAACAGAAATGCTGGAGAACAAAGGAAAAATCCTGAATAAGAATATTGAAGAACCTATGAACTTGCCAATGAAGCAGGCTAAAACATCCATAAGAGAGGCTGAAGAAGAATTTGAAGTCATGCCAGAAAAAGAATTCAGAAAATTAATAATCAGATTACTTAGAAACAATGAGAAACAGATTCAAGATCTCTTTAGAATCAAGAGATTTTAAATAGAAGCCAGAATGAAATACTGGAAATGAAAAACTCAATTCACCAAATAAGAAATATTGTGGAATCCCTCAGAAATTGAGCAGATTAAATAGAAGAGTGAATATCAGAACTCAAAGACAAAATTCCAAAAATAATACATTCAGATCAAACACAAGAAGGAGAAATTAGAAAATTAAAAATCACAGTTGGAAACATACAAGATTCAATCAAGTGTTGTAATGTCTGGATAATAGGAGTCCCTCAGGGTGTGGGCAGAGAATGAATCCGAAGGCCTCTTTAGTGAAATAATATCAGAAAACTTCCAACATAGGCAGGTTGAAAGAAACATGCAAATTCAACAAATACACGGGAGTCCAAATAAATATGACCAGAAAAGGAATTCACCATGACACAACACTCAGCTTAGTGAGACACAAAGTACAAATCCTAAAATGTTCCAGAGAGAAATGACAAATCACATTCAGAGGTAATTCAATCAGACTTACCCTGGACTTCTCATTGCAAACCCTACAGGCAAGGAGACAATGGTGTGATATATTCCAAGTTTTAAAAGATAAAGGCTGCCAAACAAGAATAATGTACCCTGCAAAGCTATCATTTATGAATGAAGGGAAAATAAAGATTATTCATGACAAACAGAAACTGAGAGAATTTGTATCTTTTGCATCCAGCCCTACAACACTGGATCAAGGATGTGCTGCATGCAGAAACACAAAAACAAGAACTTCACTACAAAAGAAGACTAATGTAGAAAATGACCCAGCTAAAATATAAAAACCAAAATATATAAACAACTCTTCTTAAGGAAACATGGCAGGAAAAAGACAGTACTTAACAATAGTGACACTGAATGTAAATGGCCTCAACTCTACAGTCAAAAGACGCAGACTAGCTGAATGGATTAAAAAAGAAAATCCATCTATCTGTTGCTTTCAAGAATCACACCTCATCAGCAAAGATGCATGCAGACTGAAAGTGAAAGGATGGAAAAAGATATTCCAAGCTAACAGAAACCAAAAAAGAGCCAGTGTGGTCATCCTAATATCAGACTTTAACACAAAATCTATTAAAAGAGACAAAGAACACTATATAATGATTAAAGGATCAATCCAACACGAAGATATTACTATTATAAATGTACATGCACCTAATTACAGGATGCCTGGCTATTTGAAAGAATTACTAAAGAATTTAAAGGGCGATATAGACTCAAATACAATAGTAATAGAGGACTTCAATACCCCACTTTCACCAATGGATAGATTAACCAGATAGAAAACCAACAAAGAAACAACAGTTAATTGACACTTTAAACCAAAAAGACCTAATAGATATCTAGAGAGCTTTCCACCCCACAGCCACAGAGTACACATATTTCTTCCTGGTACAAGGAACTTACTCTAGAATTGACCATATGCTAGGCCATAAAGGGAGCCTCAGCAAATTCAAAATAATTGAAATTATACCAAGCATCTTCTCAAACCACAATGCAATGAAACTCGAAATCAACAACTCAAGAATCTTTGCAACATATGCAAACACATGAAGAATGAACAACATGATTCTGAATGAACAGTGGGTCATAGAAGAAATCAAAAGAGAAATCAAAAAATTTTTAGAAACGAATTCAAAATGACAATACAACTTATCAATACTTGTGGGGTAGAGCAAAAGCAGTACTAAGAGGAAAGTGTATAGCAATTGGTGCCTACATAAAGAAACTGGAAAGGGACCAAATAAATGACCTCTCTATGCACCTCAATGATCTAGAAAAACAGCAGCAAACCAAACCCAAATCCAGCAGAAGAAAAGAAACAAAAGAAACAAAGATTAGAGAAGAAGTCAATAGAATTGAAGCCAAAAAAATACAAAAGATCAGCAAAACCAAGAGCTGGTTCTTTGAAAAAAATAAACAAAATAGACACACCATTGGCCCAACTAACCAAAAAAAGGAGAGAGAAAACTCAAATCAGCAAAATTAAAGATGGTAATGGAAATGTAACAACAGACACAACAGATATAAAAGGAATCATCAGAAACCACTACAAACATCTATATGCCAACAAATTGGGAAACCTAGAAGTAATGGATAGATTCCTGAACACATACAACCTTCTAAAACTGAGCCATGAAGACATAGAAAACCTAAACAGAACCATAATTATGAAAGAAGTTGAATCAGTAATAAAAGCACTACCAAAAAAGAAGAGCCCAGGACCAGACAGCTTCACCGCTGAGTTCTACCAGACATTTAAAGAACAACTAATCCCAGTTCTCAAATTTTTCAAAACAATTGAAAGGGAGGGAATCCTCCAAAATTCTTTCTATGAAGCCAGCATCACCTTAATTCCTAAACCGGAAAAGACGCAACAGAGAAAGAAAACTATAGCCCTATCTCCCTGATGAACATAGGTGCAAAAATACTCAACAAAATCCTGGCCAGCAGAATCCAACTACACATCAGAAAGATCATTCACCCAGACCAAGTGGGATTTATCCCTGGTATGCAGGATGGTTCAACATTGAAAAATCAATCAATGTGATGCATCACATTAACAAATTGAGAAGCAAAAATCATATGATTATCTCAATAGATGTAGAGAAAGCATTTGACAAAATTCAACATACTTTCATGATGAAAGCTCTAAGCAAATTGGGTTTAGAAGAAACATTCCTCAACACAAGTAAGGCAATTTATGACAAAACTACGGCCAGCATTATTTTGAATGGGGACAAGTTAAAGGTATTTCCATTGAAAACTGGCACCAAACAGGGATGCCCACTCTCACCATTGCTATTCAATATAGTCTTAGAAGTTTTAGCTAGAGCCATCAGGCAAGAAAAAGAAATTAAAGGGATACACATGGGAAAGGAGGAAGTCAAACTATCCCTATTTGCAGATGACATGATTCTATATTTAGGGGATAAAAAGACTCCACTAAGAGACTATTGGAAATCATAAAAGAGTTTGGTAAAATAGCAAGATATAAACGCAATACAAAAAAAATCAACAGCTTTTGTATACACAGACAACACCATGGCCATAAAAGAACTTCTAATACCAATCCCATTCACAATAGCCACAAAAACATTCAAGTACCTTGGAATAAATTTAACCAAGGATGTCAAAGATCTCTAAGATGAAAATTACAAAATATTAAAGAAATAAATAAAAGAAGACAGAAAAAATGGAAAAATCTGCCATGTATATGGATTGGAAGAATCAATATCATCAAAATGTCCATTCTTCCGAAAGCAATTTACAGGTTCAACGCCATACCAATCAACATACCAAAGACAACCAAAGCAACCTAAATGTCCATCAACTGAAGACTGGATAGATTGTTGGATATGTACACTATGGAATACTACACAGCAGTAAAAATGGATGAAATCTGGTCCTTTACAACAAAATGCAGCAAGCTGGAAACCCTCATACTTAGTGGAAATAACCCAGTCCTGAAGAGACAAACACTGTATGTTCTCCCTGATTTGGGAGAATTAATAGCACAGCTAAAATGAAAGCTATAAAAGTGAAATAGTCACTTTTAGAACTAATGTTTTCTAGAATCCTTGACCTGATTGTTGAGAGACAATTAACTATTGTTACTTTTCACTGTGTATACCCTTTTTGTTTTGTTTTGTTGGTTATTTTCTCTGTTTTCTTTCTCTCTCCTCTCTCAACTTTACACTATATGCTGAACTCTTTATGTAACACAGAGTTAATTATATGTATTTTAAAGCAATTGGAAAAAGATCCCAGTTAAAAACAAGGGAGGGAATCAGAGATGGAGGAGGTAGTCTAAAATTGTAAAACAGTATAGTTCTGCATACAGGCATATAGACTTACCTTGCAGGGTACAGCCTAAGAACTAATCATGGGGCTCCAAACCCATAAGAATCAGTGATATAAGCACCATTTTCACTGTTATAATGATCATATTAAATGTTAAAGTCAACAGATAGACTGATCTAAGTTTAAAAGGGATGACATAAATAACATCAAATACCTGGTAAAAATAATAGAATTAAAAAAGAAAGGAAGGACCAACGTGGGAAGCAGTCCACACAGCAGACTCCTTGACTGATTCTCACAGTAAATAGCACTCTGACCTCAGAATCAACCCATAGGGCTTCCGGGTCAGGCTGAAAGGCCTGCAAGAGCATCTCATGCATGGAAAGACAAGACTCTGTGGGAAAAAAATCCAACATGGAGGATCTCTGCAAGACCTCAGAGGAAAGGAAGAGTCATCAAAGAAGGAGACACTCTTCTCTGAAGGGGGAAGAGAACATCCTCTTTGCTTATGACCGTGTCCAAATACCAATGGAGTCTATGGTCACAAAAGGCCTCCATAGCCCTGGCAGCCCATGACAAGAACCTCGGATGATCACTGATGTCATGAAAAAAAGTGTTAATTGTTAAAGGAACAACAGTAGTCACTGTGCACTTCCTCCCCAGGCAGGACCTATGTCCCCATTGAATTACAATATGAGAATCAACTGCAAATTCTCTCCGCAAACTGTACTTTATATGTTGTGTTTAGGTGTGGAGGTAAATTGTTGAAATCTATTATTAGCATAGAGTTGGTCCTCTGTATATATAGTATATAAAGTCATACTAAAAATGATCCATAATGAAGAGGGAGATGGGAGTGGGAATGGGATGAGAGCAGGGTGGGGGAATCAGGGAAAGAACCACTGTATTCCTAAAATTGTATCTGTGTGAAAATGCATTCATTAAATAAAAAAAAGAAAGAAAGGAAATTAGTCACTGGAAGAGGGTTTAGGAGCGGGATAATGCTTCTGAATTACTAATAATGTGTGATGCTTGATCTAGCTGATAAACTTGACCTTGTGAAAATTCATCATAAAGTTTACACAGATACCTGCAGAGCCAGTAAGAGACACTGAGGCATGCAGACCTCTATCAAAAAAAGGAGATGGATTTGACTGGGGGCTCTAGCTTCAGGCAGGACATGGTTGCAGGGTTGGCTTTGCTTTACACTAAGGTCAGCTAAGAAGGCTCTTCTCTACATTTGTCTAATTCTCTTCCTATGATCAACAAGAAAGCTGAGGTGTGCCCCCTCATTGAAATGACTGAGACACAGGAAGCTAAGTGGAAGTATGTAAAGCCTCTTAAAGACTATGCTTGGTGCTGGCTCATGATTCTTCCCACATGCTACTGGCTAAGGCAAGTCACATGAAGAAACACAAAGTCTAGGGACATGGAACTGCATCCAACAATGCTAACATCTATCTATCTATTTATTTATTTATATTTTTTTAGACAGAGAGTCAGAGAGAAAGTTGGTTTACTCCCTAAATGGCCATAGCAGCTGGCGTTGCACTGATCTGAAGCCAGGAGCGAGGTGCTTCCTCCTGGTCTCCCATGCGGGTTGCAGGGCCCAAGCACTTGGGCCATCCTCCACTGCCCTCCTGGGCCACAGCAGAGAGCTGGATTGGAAGAGGAGCGGCTAGGACTAGAACCTGGCACCCATATGGGATGCCTGCACCACAGGTGGAGGATTAACCAAGTGAGCCACAGTGCTGCCCGCCTAAGATCTTTTAAAAGTGATGATGTAGGGAGTGGTAAAGAATTGAAACCTTTTTCAGTCCGCCACACCTGAGACCTTCTCCTACTTTGACTTTTGTGATCCTCATCCTGAGTATTTCATAGGTTTCCAGTGATGTTTCACAGGATCCATTAATTATTTATTATGAATTTTCATCAAAATTGTCTTTTGTCTTATACTCTTATCTTCATCAATATAATAATTAGGGGGTCGGTGCTGTGGGTTAAAGCCCTGGCCTGAAGCGCCAGTATCCCATAAGAGCGCCGGTTCTAGTCCTGGCTGCTCCTCTTCCCGTCCAGCTCTCTGCTATGACCTGGGATAGCAATAGAAGATGGCCGAAGTCCTTGGGTCCCTGCCGTGACATGGGAGACCCGGAGGAAGCTCCTGGCTCCTGGCTTTGGATCGGCGGTGCAGCTCCAGCCGTTGCAGCCATCTGGAGAGTGAACCAGCAGAGGGAAGACCTCTCTCTGTCTCTACCTCTCTCTGTAGCTCTTTCAAATAAATAAAATAAATCTTTAAAAAAATTAATTAAATTCAATTATGATATTAATGTTGCAGTACCTCTCAGATCTCTATTCTAAGCCCTTTTTCTCACTAGTTTTAATTTATTTCATCTTTAGAGATTTTAGTTAATATCATTGATTGTCACCCAAGAATTAATTAGGGGCAGGTATTTGGCACAGAAGTTGGGATATCCTCATCCGATGTTGGAGTGCCTGGTTTGAAGTCCTGGCTCTGGTTCCGGTTCCCAGCTTCCTATTAATGTACACCTTTGGAAGAAGCAGGTGAACTCTCATGTATTTGGGAGCCTTCCACCCACATGCAAGACACAGAACAAGATTGAGTTCTGGCTCCTGGCTTCAGCCTGACCCATCCCTGTCTATTGTAGGCATCTGGGTATGAACCACTGCGTAGAAGATCTTTGTTGAATTATCTACCTATCTGTCTCTCTCTGCCTTTAAAATAAAATGAAATTTTTTTTTAAAAATCCAGAAGCAATTTACCACTCATCACTTAAAAGTATTTTTTCTTTATCCTTTCTTTTACCTCTACCAATATTATAGTTTGCAGTTGTTATATTTTTTCTTTATGCTTCATATTATATATCATGCTCCACACTAAACCTTAGCACATTTTCTTAAGAAACGAGTCTCTATATCTTATTGAGAGTTGGCCTCTGTTATTCTTGAGTGCTTCCACTGCTAGTCAAGTTCTACCCCCATTCTTCAATGTTTTGCATATGGTCAACTTCTCTGTGAAGACATCTTCTCTACCATCTCCAAGTTTCTTTGGTTTTCTTTGCTTTTGAATGCCTAAACTATTTGTAATCTATGTTACATAATTATCAATAGTATTGATTATCAATTTATCAATTCTATTCTCACTGGCCTATTTTGGTTTGTTCAATTTTTATATATCTATCCTCCCCCCCCTCCCCGCCAGTTGGACTATAACCCAAGGAAGTTATGTGTTGGATTAAGGTGGTAAAGAAGTTAGAGGCAAACAAATCAGATTTGAGTAGTCATATTCAGTTTTTATTACTTGTGTGCCTTGAACAGCAGTTTTCTCATCTATAAAAATGACTTACTTACATTTAAGACTCTTGAAGAAGAATCCTATGGAGCAATAATGAAATCTGGGACATATTTAGCATGTGTAAATTAAAAATGTTTATCTCGGCCGGCGCTGTGGCTCAACAGGCTAATCCTCCGCCTTGCGGCGCCGGCACACCGGGTTCTAGTCCCGGTCGGGGCACCGATTCTGTCCCGGTTGCCCCTCTTCCAGGCCAGCCCTCTGCTGTGGCCCGGGAGTGCAGTGGAGGATGGCCCAGGTGCTTGGGCCCTGCACCCCATGGGGAGACCAGGAAAAGCACCTGGCTCCTGGCTCCTGCCATCGGACGAGCGCGCTGCGCCGGCCGCAGCGCGCCGGCCGCGGCGGCCATTGGAGGGTGAACCAACGGCAAAAGGAAGGCCTTTCTCTCTGTCTCTCTCTCTCACTGTCCACTCTGCCTGTAAAAAAAAAAAAAAAAAAAAAAAAAAAAAAAAAAAAATGTTTATCTCATAGAGGTAGAAGGGAGAACAGTGGTTACCAGAGACTGAGATGGTTAAACAAGAGAGGGTGTAGGGGGAAATACTGATCAAAGGTACATAATGACAGTGGGACAGAAGGAATAAGTTTAAGAGATCTATTGCACAGCATGATGACTATAGTAAACAGTGATGTATTGTATTCTTGAAAAGAAAGGAATTGCATTCCTCTTGTATTCTTCTAGGAAAAGTATTTATGAATTTTATATCATACTTTTCTGCGAATATGGGAGGACCAAATAATGTGGGCTGAAAGTTTGTATCTATCAGTAGAGTTTTAAAAAGCAATTTACCTCCAAGATTTCTAGGAAATAACTCTTGCTTGTATTAGCAGAGCCTAGTGAATTGTGAAATAGCTAATGTTCATTTTGAATGTTTCCAGTTATCTTGATTTATGTAATTTTTCCTACTCTGGTAATCCAGTCATTTTCTTCAAATAAAATATTTCTCAGTGAGTATCTGATACTGGTCATTCTTAGTTCAGTGTGAATGTACCTTGGTTACTTTTTCCTCCAAGTGTCTTTTAACAGTTCACTCACTCTATCATTCTTTCATTTATTTTGTTATTGACCCATGACCTTTCTTCACTTGCAGAGATTGTACACTCACAGCATCCATGGGCAATCTGGGTCCAAATATACCCATCACACTCCTTCTGTTCTACCTGCTAAGATGGAGCAGCGCTCCTCTCTTACTAACAGCAATTTAACAAAATGTGCCTTTCAACATGACCTGGATGAAGCCTCCCTGTCTGGATCATAGCTGACACAAAAGTTGGAAAAACAGAATTTTAAGTACTATCAGGTTAGAACAGGCAGAATGTTGGGATCAAGAAAATAAGGAGAAATCCAAGAGCTAGAAGTCTGTATTTAGTACAAAATAAGCTTGGGCTTATAATATTACATAGAAAAAACCAAAAAGCTAACACAATGGAATGCTGTGTTGGTTAAGTTGTGAGTGGAAACCCTACCCCATTTTACTAGCCATATCTGAGGTACTGTATTAATTCTGCGTGACATACTCCAGAAAGATCATCGACAAAACAGGGTGATTAGAGGAGGCCAGCCCAGGAATGTAGGGTCTAAAAAACCTTCCTAATAGGAGGCAAAGGACAGAGAGAGGACATAGCCACCAAGTATTTGAAGGTCTGCCTCGATGGATGAGGAGTAGCCTTGCTTTCCTTGGTCACAGAGTATAGAATTAGTGCTCTGTACAATGGGTGGCCTGGCTCATAGGCTCTGAATTCTTCTTCTCTAACATTTTAAGTTAAAACTCAATGGACAGTTGAAAATGATAGTGACCACTTATATTTAGTCATTACCAGGCACTGGTATCTATTTAAGTCCCATAACAACCCTATAAGTCAGATATTATAATTATTTCCATTTTAAAAACAAGGAGACAAAAGCATTGAAAGTTTTCTGCCCAAGGTCACACAGCTCACTAGGAATAGAGCTGGGATTTGAACCTAGGCATTCCGTACCATTCCATTTCTGAAAGACGGTTGAGGTGAGGTTTTCATATGTGATCTATGTGCTCTAAGTTGCTTTTCTTCTCTCTGACTCTTTCATAGTGATAATTCTTATGATATAAGTTCCAGTTTAAAATCTATCACAGGTATCTGTGCTTTGGTTAACTTTCTTTGTGTATGAGGTTTTTCAAAATAAATACTCATCCATGGACAATGAATATTATGAATAAACTTTGCATGGGTTTCTGAAAAATATGTTGCTCCCAAACAAACTTATCTTTGAATTCACTTTTCCATGAAGTTTTTGAAGTATCTCGTAATTGTTACCATGTTAGCTCCTTAAGTATCCTTTTAGGATAAAGAGGAGATAAGTATCTTGACAGAGAGGATGTGAGCTAGGCCATCTCACAGACTAAGAGCAGCGTGTATCTGTTTCTAGCATATGAGTGCCAGAGGTTTGGGGAAGAGGGAAAGGGTGGGAATGAGGAAGCACCCATGTCTAACCTGATAAGTGAAAAAACCTTGATTTCCTGCAGAGTCGATCACTTTTTCCATCCCCAGTCTGGGCTGACTCAGCACAGCCAAACTTCTTGTTGGGATTTATGCCTCTTTTTTTCTATTATTGCTACAGTCACTCAGAAGAGAGCTGAACTCTGTCCACCTTATCATATCACCACCATGTGCTGTGAAGCTCTCTGTATTAGTTATCTATTGTTTTATAGCAAATTAGTCCAAAACAAGTGGTCTAGAAACAATAAAATACTGTGTCACAGTTTCTCTGTGTTAGGAATCCGGGAGTGACTTCACTAGATAGTTCTTTATTAGGATTCCCATGAAGTTGAAGCTACATCTCCAAAGGCACCCAGTAGTCTGTAGGAGCCACATTCAAGATCACTCATGTGACTCTAAAGTTCTTTACTGTGTAGGCGTTTCCACAGGTATAATCACAATTTGGTTTTTCCAAGCAAGTAAAAGGAAAAAAGAAAAGAGAGAGAGAGAGTAAGAAAGAGAAAGAGAGAGACATGAGATGGAAGTGTAATCTCAGAAGTGACACAGCATCACTTCTGTTTCATTATTGATTATCCAAACCAACCCTGGAAAATGTTACCAAGTATCCTTCTTTTTCCAAATATTATTGTTTTGCAACTATCAGCTACTGAGACTTTGGCATTCTGCATCTACGATGTCTATAGAAACAGGTGAAAAAAGCAGGTGTTGTGCCTCACTGCTGGTTAATTAAATGTTGATTCCAAGGCAGCTGGTGGAATATGTGCACTATATATTATCCCACGTGGTTTTTCTCTCTTCTTCTAAATCACACATTTTAATTAACCTTCGAGCCCTTGCTGGGGCTTTGAAAGAACTTAATTGGCCTGCAGGGATTGGAACACACAACAGTCAGACAAAGGCTACTTTTCAGTTGTTTTTACTCCCAGGACTTAGACAATTGAAATTATTGTTTTATTTCATTCTTTGAAGCCCAGAGCTGCATGTGAATTCATATTTGGAACTGTAAGAAGCATTCTGGAATGCTTAAGTAAGGATTTCCAAAAAGAAGTTAAATAGCAGTTTTATGTGAGTAATACTTAAGTCGTCCATTCATCTGATGTCTGCAGATTTGCAATATGAGTTTTATACTGTCCTATTTTTTGGCCTTCATCATTAAGAATGGTAAGTATTTTGACCAACATTTAATAGGCAAACATTAACAGTCGGGTGGGAAATTCTTGATATCAGAACCCCTTCAGAGATTTCCAGCTGTCTTCAGTTTCATCAAATCTATGACTGAGCATCACAGTTGATGTGTATATTTCATATTATATATATGAAAAGTGTTCACAGGTGTTTATTAAAAACCAGTGATACACAGAGTTCAAAGCCGTAGGTAAATAGCCATGTGTTCCTGGGAAATTCTTGGGATCAAACCATAACAGCAGTGAGTTCCCTAAAGGAGAGATATAGGCAGAATGGATGTGCTGAAAGTCAGAGAGAAAGAAGCCCGTGAAGGTGACTGAGAATACAAGGTAGAAGAATACCTAGAAAATAACAATGAAGAAAAATGAAGGGGGGTGCTTTGCAAAAAAGAGTAGCCAATAATGACAAAAGTTACAGAAATATCAAGGGAAAAGTTATGGAGAAAATGCTGCAGAATATACCAACATTGTGAGGTGGAAGTAATAGGTTTTTTGTTCTTCATCTTTGTTTTGTATCATATGTTTGCCAAGGTCCTCTTACTTAGTGCTCAATTATCTATTACTAGATAAGAAACAAACATAGAAATCAGTGGCTTAAAACTCTATGTATTTGGTTTCAATTCTGTGGATTGCAAATTTGGGCTGGACTCAATGAAGAAATTCTTTTGTTGTGGAAGTGTTGGTGAGGCTCATTTGCATGTTCTCAGACAGTTGATCGGTCAGCTTGGGGCTGGCTCATCCTAGATGATCTCATTCACAGGTCTGGTGGGTAGTATTGGTTCCTGGACTAGCCTCTCTTCCCACAAGGCCTCTCATCTTCTAATAAAATAGGCTAAGTTTCTCTACATAATGCCAAAATTTTCAGAGACATCAAAACAGAAACTACATGTGACTTCCAGCATTATACTGGAAATCATATTTACAACCACTTCATCATATTCTGTTAGTTCAATCATGCAGAATTAGACTCTACTTCTTTTTTTAAAGATTTATTTAATTGATGGAAGGACAGAGTTACAGGATAGGGGTGTAGGTGGCAGATACAGAGGCAGATCTTCCACTTGCTGGTTCACTTCCCAAATGGCTGCAATAGCCAGGGCTGGGCCAATCCAAAGCCAGGATTCAGGAGCTTCTTATGGGTCCCCCATGTGGGTGCAGGGGCCCAAGCATTTGGGCCATCATCTGTTGCTTTTCCAGGTACATTAGCATGGAGCTAGATCAGAAGTGGGGCAATTGGGCACAAACTAGCATCACAGATGGTAGCTTTACCTGCTATACTACAGTGCTGGTCCAACTCTACTTCTTGACAAGAGTGTCAAGTCACATTGCAAAGAGGTGTGGACACAGGTGTATGTCATCCATTGGGAGCCATTATTGTAACAACCAACCATAAATACCAGGATGCACAATTACATACATTATTAATATTTGCTGACATGTCAGAATACATCCTATGATGATACCATTGCTTCTATTCAATTACAAAAAAAAAATACAAAAATAAATCATCAAAGGAGCCTCAGACTTTGGTTTAAACTCAGATTCCTGATTCTTGATCCTTAGCCATCAATGCCTTGCCTTGTTCAAGAAGTCAACCACCTCACCACATCAGTAATCAGAGTATTTAGTGGCTAAAATTGGGTGAAAAGTAGAAAAGTAGACCTTTGAGCTTCATTTCATTTGCCAGAGACCTTTACTTAAGATCATATAGGAGGCCATTTACTTTACACAATTAAGGGAATAAACTCATTGATCTATGAAGAGTCTTCCATTGGTAGATACAAGTGCATCTCCAAACTTTATTCCCCCTCCTTATATCTCTTTCTTAACATTCCAAAGAAGGGACACTGTGTGAGTCTTGGTATGTATGAGCTGTAATGGATTCAGAAGAATTTAGTTGTCTATAATAATAGCCTGGATATCAAGTGCCCAGGTTTCACAAGCATCACATTGTCCTTCAGTGTCACAATGAAAAATCAGGACTCCTTGAGGAGCCTTTCTTTTTTTTTTTAAATAATTTTTTATATTTATTTATTTGATACATGAGTTAGACAGTGAGAGAGAGACAGAGAGAAAGGTCTTCCTTCCGTTGTTTTACTCCCCAAATGGCTGCTAAAGCCGGCACTGCGCCAGTCTGAAGCCAGGAGCCACGCACTTCCCCCTGGTCTCCCACGCAGGTGCAGGGGCCCAAGCACTTGGGTCATCCTCCACTGTCTTCCTGGGCCACAGCAGAGAGCTGGAGTGGAAGAGGAGCAACCAGCACTAGACTCCAGTGTCCATATGGGAAACCGGCGCTACAAGCAGAGGATTAACCAAGTGAGCCATGGCGCTGGCCCCAGAGGAGCCTTTCATAATTAAAAAATTGGGAGTGACTTCAGCATAATAATTAGCCATAATGCAAGAAAACAAAAAATGCAGAACAAAGAAGGGACATAACACTATCCTTAGCTCTTGCTATGAGCTAGGCACACAATTCCCGAGATCGAAGATCTTAATAGATTTCACAGCTACCAGCAGTACAGTTACGTTAATCTATTTTACAGATTGAGAAAATTTCAGGGATGTAGGTCTTTGGGCTAGTGGATAAGAAGTTTGTTTTTCATATCAGAAGTCCAGGGTTTGATACCTAATTCAGGCTCCTAACTACAGCTTTCTGCTAATGTAGAACTTGAAAAGCAGTAGTAAAGTTCAAGTAATTGAGTTTCTGCCACCTACAGGGAGACCTCAATTTTCTCAGTTCCTGGCTTCAGCCTGGGCCAGCTCCAGCCATTGCAGACATTTGGGGAGTAAACTAGTGGATGAGGATGAACTCTCTCTCACATGCTCTCTCTCTCTCTCCAACAAATAAATAGAGTAAATTTTTAGGACAAAGAAACTAGTAATTGTCTAAAATCAAAAACAAATGAGTGTCAGAACTTGACTTTTGACTGAAGTTTGTCTGATTTCAATGTCCTTGTTCTTAGGATAATAGATTCACCTTCAGAAAAAGTAAAATCCCATTGAGATAGTCACATTTCTATGTTATAGGCATTTCATGAATTCTTGGGCCTATGATGGTTTATAGTAAAAAGACTGTCAAGATTCCCCAGAGTGTTTAATTTTTATCTTGTCCTAGAGTGTTTCTTTTTCTGTTTTTATCAGTTAGTGATCAGGGCAGAGTAAACATGTGAAATACTGATCGGTCCATTTGATTGATGGCTAGTGTTTAGTATAGGAAGAGATAAAAACATTTGATAAAACATTTTTGCATTTTTAAGGGGGTTTAGTTGCCTGTGTTATGGTCACCAACTACTATTTTGGAAAGGATATAGTCTACATGTCCTTAGATGTTCTTCTGATTTTAAAGAGAATTCTTAGATAAAGAAAGCATAATACCCTGGGAAATTCAGTTTACATAAGTGTGACAGTGTGACTATCTCAGAAATTTCTTTCCAAGGGAAAGAACAGGTCATCTTAGGAAAACTTTAATTGATTTTGCTTACTGTTGTTAGCAATTTGAGAAACTAGCAAGGAATTATCTTTATCACTTTTGTGCCTATGTTTAGTGCTTATTCAGGCATCCACTCAGGCTGTTAAATTGGTTCTGTTTCATTTAAAAAAAGGTTGCATAAACTTGGGCAGTGATTTTGTTTCTAGTTTACAAAATTGTTTATTTTAATTATAAATACATTTGTGTCATTATAATTTAAACATCTGAGATAGTCTGCACAGTTCTTTGCATAGTTTCAATATAAAACCAAATCTTCCCATTTTTCCATCTTGTTATAGAAGCTGTGCCTACAAAATGATGCTTTTTGACCATAGACCATATTGAGAGAGGAGATATAAAATTATAATTGGGACTGATTCCAGTGGGATACTACATCCACTATAGAACAGTAACCATGTGACTGACACTGAGTAAAGGCTTCCTATACCTTAATTCATTGGATTTTTGCCATATCTCCTTCAGATAGATGCTATTATTAACCCCATTTTATGAAAAAGGGACTTGAGATTCATAGAGTTGAGACATTGCCCTAAGTCAAATGCTATTAATGATGGAATTAGAACTAGAATCTTGTCCTGACAACAAACTCTATCTCTTGCATTAATCCATTTAGGATGCTAAGATAAAATACCATAGATATGGTGGCCTATTTAAAAAGAGAAATTTGTTTCTAATGGTTCTGGAGTCTAAGAAATCAATGATGTAGGCACTGAAACTATCAGTATCTGGTGAGGTCCTGCTCTCTTTTTCATAGAGAGTTCTCAGGACGTGGCAAAAATCGTGTAAAAATGGGATGTCTTTTGTAAGTCATTAAATTTACTCTGAGAACTCTGCACTTAAGAAATAATCACTTCTCAAAGGCCACATCGCCAAGTCCCATCACATTGGGGATTAGATTTCAACATTTGAATTTTCAGGGTATACAGATGTTCAATTTATGGTAACTCTTTAAAAAATGATTTATTTATTTACTATTTGAAACACAGAGTTACGGAGAGGCAGAGGCAGAGAGAGAAAGATTTCCATCCCATGGTTCATTCCCCAAATGCCCACAATGGTTGGAGTTGAGCCAATCCAAAGCCAGGAACCTATGCGGGTTCAGGGGCCCAAGCACTTGTGCCATATTCTACTGCTTTCCCAGGCCATATTAGGGAGCTGGATTGGAAGTGGAGCAGCCAAGACTCCAACCGGCACCCATAAGTGTTGCCAGCACTGCAGCCTGTGACTTTAATTGCTACAGCGCTGGCACCTATAGTAATTCTTGACTACTATGCTTGGATGCCTTGTGATTCATCAGATTATCATTATTTTTCTTTGTTTTGAAGTGCTGGTAGGCTCATATCCAATTAGAAATAATAGAGAATTCTGCATTCCCTTGACCAAACTTACATAATAATAGCATTTTGCAAATGATAGTGCACTACCACAACCAGAAAATTGACAGATACAAGGATATAATGCTTGTTGATTACTAGGATTCCCTGCTTATCACCCTTTTACAACCATGCTCACTTTCCACATACCCTAACTGTGTAAACCATGAATCTCGTATTTACTAATGTTTATCATTTCAAACATGCTATAGGGTATGGCTTTTAAAACCCAGAATAATTCCCTGGAGGGTAATCCAGATAGCTGCACATGTCAGTAGCCTGTTTTTCATCGCTGAGTATTATTCTGTGACTGACATGGATGTATCATGGTTTGCTTAACCATTCATTTGTTGAAGACGGGTAAGTGATTTATACTTTTTGTCTACCATTTGTCTATGAAAATTCATGTGTGCGTTTTTGTGTGAATGTAAGTTTTTGTATGGGATAAATGTTAAAGAATGCAATTAATGGGTTATACATGATTGTGTGTTTAGTTTCTTAAGACATTCAAATTATTTTCCAGAGTGACTATGCCATTCATACAATTTTATACTCCAACCAACAATGTATAAGTGATCTGGATTTATACTTCTTACCAACATCTGATATTGCCATGACTCTTCATTTTTGCCATTCTGAAATCAGTCAGTAATGACTGGTAAAAGGTGACTGTTTTTCTCAAATATCTATGCCTCAACAAAATATTAGAAGACATATAAAGAAACAGGGAAGGGACCAGTGCTGTGGCATAGCAAGGAAAGCTGCTGCCTGCAGTGCTGGCACCCCATATGGGCACTGGTTCAATTCCCAGCTGCTCTACTTCTGATTCAGCTAGAGAGCTACAACCTGATTCAGCTGGGAGCTACAACCTGAGAAAGCAGTAGAAGATGGCCCAAGTCATTGGAGCCACATGGGAGACCTGGAAGAAGCTCCTGGCTTCTGGCTTTGGATCAGTGCAGTTCCTGCTGCTGTGGCCATCTGGTGAGTGAACCAGCGGATGGAAGACCTCTCTCTCTCTCTCTCTCTGCCTCTCCTTTTCTCTCTGTGTAATTCTGACTTTCAAGTAAAATAAATAATAAATATTAAAAAAGAAAAAAATACCATATTCAATCAGAAATAAGTGAGAGCCTTTTCCTAAAATCAGAATCAAGGCAAAGATGCCTATTTATATACTTGCAATCAGCAGGGTATTACAAATCTCAGCCATAGCAAAGGACATGACATCCAAAATCAGAAAGGAAAAGGAAGAAATATGTCCATATGTAGATGACATAATCTTATATGTAAAAGATACTAAAGATACCAGGAAAAACACTGCTAGAATTAATCAACAAATCCAGCAAACCTATAGGATACAAAATCAAGAGCACAAAAATAATAATCATCTGCATTCTTATGCAATAACAAGCTATAATATAAAAATGAAATCAATAAAATAATTCCATTTACAATAACGCCAAAAAGAATCATATAATTAGGAATAAACTTCACCAAGCCAGTGCAATATTTGTAGACTGAAAACTACAACACTTTTCTGAAAGAAATTGAAGATATAAATAATAAGATCTTCTGTGTTCATAGATTAGAAAATGTCTACACTACTGAAACTGATCTATAGCTTCAATGTAATCCCCACAAAAATCTCAAATGCACTTTGTTGCACAAAAAGAAGAAAAAGCATGCTAAAATTAAATCAAGATACAAGGAAACCAAAATAGACAAAATATTCTTGAAAAAAAAAGGACAGAATTCAAGCCTACACTTCCAAATTTTAAAACATATTACAGTAATCAAAATAATGTGGCATAGCTATAGCCATATATTTAGATTAATAGAAACCCTTATTATAAGCCCTTATGAATATTCTCAAATGATATTTGATAAAGGTTGCCAAACTATATAATTGAAAGTGAGAAAAGAGTATTCTGTTCAACAACTGGGCCTGGAAAAACTGTAAAAACACAAAAATTAGCACAAAATGGACTAAAGAACCAGAGAAGCCATACAATTATGAAACAATTAAAAGAATCACAAGAGAAAACTTCATGACATTGGATTTGCGATGATTGCTTGAATAGGACATCAACTGAATGGGCAACAAAAGAAAAAATAGAAATATAGAATTATATCAAAATGTAAATCAGCACACTAAAAGAATTAAATTGTAGAGTAAAAAGGCACCTGCAGAATGGGAAAAATATTTGCAAATTATAAATCTGATAATGCATTAATAGCAGACTATGTGACAAAGCCCAAGAAACTTAATAATAGAAAAAAGGATAACCCAGTTCAAAATGGGCAAATGACTTGAATAGACATTTTTCAAAAGTATTTATACATAAGAAAATGCGCAACAGTGCTAATAATTAGAGCAAAGCAAATCAAAGCTATAATAAAACATTATCTCGGGGGGAGGGGAGGTAGGGGTGGGGAAGCCATTGCAATCCACAAGTTGTACCTTGGAAATTTATATTCTAAATAATAAAAAAAAGAGGATCATAAAAAAAAGAAATAAAAAAAACTGAAGAAAGTATTATTGTGCAAGTTAACTCGGGGAGATTCTTGCTGACTGGAATGGGCAGTAGAGAAGCTTCTAGAATGATGGAATACCTTTTACCTTGTTTTGGATGGTGGTTACCTTGTGCAAAAAATGGCCAAAACTTGTCAACATTAAACACTTAAAAATTCTCCAAAAAAAAAAACATTATCTCATACCCACTAGGATGTTTGCTATCAAAAACAAAAAAATAAGTAGTGATAAGGATGTGGAGAAATAAGGACCCTTACACATTGTGAGTTAGAAAATTTAAAATAGTGCATCTGCTATGGAAAACTATAGTATAGCATTCCCTCAAAAAATTAAACATAGCATTTATATATGATCCAGCAACTCTTGCTCTCATATAACTGCAATATAATTGAAAATGGAGTTTTGAAGAAATATTTGATCCACTAAGTTCATTGGGACACTATCCACAATAGCTAAGAGATGAGAGCTATATAAATGTCCATTGATAGATAAATTAATCAGAAAATGAAGTATACATGCACAATAAGTATTATTCAGCCTTAAAAAGAATGGAACTCTTTCACTTGCTACAACATTTATGAATATTAAAGGCATTATGCAAGAGAAATAACACAATGATTAATTTAGCAAAAACAGATTCCACTTTCATCAGGTACTTAAAGCAGTCAAACTTATAAAAACAGAAAATAGAATTTTGGTTGCTAGAATTTGTTGGGAGGAAGAAATGAAGAATTGTTCAATGGGTAGTTTCAATTTTACACAATGGCATTTTTTAAAGGATTTATTTATTTATTTGAAAGTCAGAGTTACACAGAGAGAGAAGGAGAGGAAGAGAGAGAGAGAGAGGTCTTCTATCCGCTGATTCACTCCCCAATTGGCCTCAGTGGCTAGAGCATGCCGATCCAAAGCCAGGAGCCAGGAGCTTCTTCCGGATCTCCCACGTGAGTGCAGGGGCCCAAGGACTTGGACCATCTTCTACTGCTTTCCCAGGTCATAGCAGAGAGCTGGATCGGAAGTGGAGCAGCTGGGTCTCAAACCAGCGCCTATATAAGATGCTGGCGCTTTAGTCCAGGGCATTAACCAGCTGTGCCACATCACAGGCCCCAGTATTTTACTCTTTTTTAAACTTGAGGTTATTTCCTGCTATTTCTAATTTCTTCCAAGATTTTTTTTTTATTATGAATGGGTGTTAGATTTTGACAATTTTTTTTTCTGCATCAACTGATACCCTTATGCAAGAACAAGATATTTATAAATTACAAGAAAACACAAAATTAGATGATTGTCTAATATACTCAAGCTTCCTAGAATCATATTTTCTTTAAGTTTCCATGCCTGTTAGCTCCACTGCTTCCCATTATCTTTCCAATAACCTTTCCAAACTAGTCCATACCAGCTTCATAGAAGCCATGTGTTTGGGAAGCATAGATTATTTTAACAATGGCCCATGAGAGATCATATCTCACCATTGGTAGCTTACTCATGGTATCACAGCAATGGGAGTCTAGCCAGACGTTTGGCCCACAATATTTCCATGCTTTCTCAGAGCACAGCTTGCCCTTTATTTTAGTGCCAAGGAAACCTTCACATCTTTCATAATAAAATGTATGAATTCTGTTTGAAGGAAGAAGCTTGGCTAAATAATTTATCAGTAAATGCTAGGTATATAAATCCATGACATTTTAAGTCACTAAAAAGGAATATACTATAGTTTAGAAAGTATTTTCCTAGACAACTATTCTGTCTTAGCAGCTCAGCAGTTAACAACCTCCTAAGTATCAAGCAGTGGTTTCTAACTGCTCCTTCATAAATTGAAGCATTACTTTCATGGTAATTTGCTTTAAGAAGTAAAACAATGATGAACTATCCTTCCTTCTCTACTTTAAAAATATTTTATTTCTTTCTTTGAGAGTGAGAGTGAGAGAGTGTGCCTATATCCACTGATTTGCTCCTCAAATTCCCAAAATGGCTAGGTCTGGATCAGGCCAAGGCCAAGAGCCAGGAACTCAATGTAGTTCTCTGTTGTCGATTGCAGGAGCCTAACTACTTGAGCCATCACCTGTATCTCTGTTATCAGGAAGCTGGAATTAGAGTCAAAGCTGAAGCCAGGGATCAAAATCAGTACAGACAGGAACATCCTTTTAATTTTTTAAAGTTTTCTTTTTTTTTTTTTTAACGTTTTTTAACATTTTAACTTCTAGGCCCAACGCCCTCTCCTCTATCTACTTTCTTACTTTCCTCTCTTCTATTTCAACCAACGTTGAGCAAACAATAGATGACTAGAGTGATAGGCACTTTTGGGCAATAAAGTATGGTATAATACTTATTTCTGCCATATTTGGGATGCATATTCTATGATGAGAAACATTAATTCAGAAAATAAAAGCATAAAAAGTAAAATCTAAATGGCATGAAAGTGATGACTTCTAATTAAAGACCTACGGGGCAATCATATGCTACCTAATTCACCAGATGATTCACCATGTTATATGAAACTAGATCTGTCTGATCCCAAAGTATGTATTTCCACCACACTGTGTCTTTTTTTTCTTTTTGACAGGCAGAGTGGACAGTGAGGGAGAGAGAGACAGAGAGACAGGTCTTCTTTTGCTGTTGGTTCACCCTCCAATGGCCGCCGCGGCTGGCGCACTGTGGCCTGCACACCACGCTGATCTGATGGCAGGAGCCAGGTGCTTCTCCTGGTCTCCCATGGGGTGCGGGGTCCAAGCACTTGGGCCATCCTCCACTGCACTCCTGGGCCACAGCAGAGAGCTGGCCTGGAAGAGGGGCAACCAGGACAGAATCTGGCACCCTAACCAGGACTAGGACCCGGTGTGCCAGTGCCGCAAGGTGGAGGACCAGCCTGTTGAGCCACAGCGCAGGCCCACAGTGTGTCTTGATACTAAATTTATAGAAGGGATAAGTATGTATTTGATGAAACAATCTTGTAAGTACATATGGAAGGGATATATGAGTTAGGTTCTGAAGCATTGGTACAAGGTTCTAGGCAGACATAGTGGAAGCCATAAGAGTGCATTTAGGGAAAAACAACCAAAGCACATAATATTAATTATGACATGGTCATATATTTCCAAGTTGAAGCATGTAATCTGTTTTCTCTATTGCAGCATTTCTGTAGGACTCAATAAGACTTCAAAAGGAAAGACAATTTTAGGATAGAATACACAGATTTGGGAATGCCTAAGAAATGTGTACTTTATACCACATTAAATTAATAACCTGAATGTGTTATGATGCCTGGTTTTTCAAATCCTTGCATGGTTTCTCTTTCACATTGACTCTGGGTATGGTTGTGTGACTTTGTGCCTGGCCAATGGAATATCAACAAATGTAAGCGTAGGAGTTGACTCTCTTAGAAGTTTGCTGCCTCCATGTGAGAAACATGGAAAGGCTCCACTGAAAAAGAACCCAGATAACTTTCTTGCCAGATCTAGTTACGTAAGCCATCTTGGACCATCTATCCCTTGTCAAATGGCTAGATTGATACCAGGCAGGATGAGTGGGAGAACTACCTAACTGACCCCAGGTCCAGTTGCTGAAAAGTGAGCCAACAGATTGTTTTTTAATCACTGGATTTTGTAATAGTTTGTTAAATAGCAATAGACAGCCGATACATAAGTATGAAAATTCACTGAAGACAGGGTTTATCTCCTGTGTGCATAGATGAGGAACCTAGTGACTTAGTCAGTCTATAGCAGTGAGAGCAGAGCTACAGTGTCTGGCAAAGGTAACAACATTTACACAGGTTAAGGGATTGTTTATGGGGGAGGATACACAGGGGTCTCATAACAAGCCCTTGAGTTATGATGATGAACCACAGAGGGAAAAACCAACATTGCGCCAAACAGTAGACTGCTGGCTAATTTGAAATCTCTCTGAGTTCTATGATCATTCAGATGTTGGTGAGATTTCATCTTGAATATTATATCTTAATTTAAAAATACATTTTCATTGAGAGACTGTAGCATTAAAATGAGCAACTTTATGATCCATTTCATTTTGTTCCTTGCAGTCTGGTTAACAATCCATTTTAATAAGCAAGTAGCTAAGGAACTACTGTCCTTTCATGTAAATGAGAAGGTGAGTTCATCTTTATTCTCCACTGTGATTACCTTTTATTTATTTTTGAAAGCTTCCTGGACTTCAGCTCATTGTTCAATTGGGAATCATATCTGTTCTATCCAGAGCAGTTATTTTAATTTCCAAATTCTGAACAGAAATTATATCTATGATTCATTTCACTCTGCCTTTTTGCTTTGGTTTTACTGAATGTAATTTCTGTCTTTTTTCCCTGTGCTTACTAGAAATCACTTTAACTATGAGGTCCTTGTCTTTCCACTTTCTTTTTGTCCCCCATTCTAATTCCCATTAGAAAAATCTCCCTTGAACATGAAGAAAAAGGAAATTTTGTGGGGTAAATTTTTTGCTTTCTATTTTTTTTTGTTTAATGCATGTTTATTTTGAGTGATGAGTACATTTTATAACTCCCTCCCCAAAGAAGTATTACAGGCCAAATGAAGTTATCAATTGCTCCTAAGAAACATCAAGTGATGAGAGAACATTTCATTTCATATGGTTTTTCAAAATAAACTGCTGTCCAGACTAATATAACATGCACCAAGGGTGACTTAATGAAAATCTGTAACATATTGGAGAGAAGTTTAAAAATGAATACATGCTGCATGGAGGAAAATTATATACTATAAGATACTAACATCCTTTTGGAAGATATTATGAATTGTGTTCCAGACCACTGGTTCTCATATGTCACATGTATCTTCATTCCACAGCCATTATAACCTTCTTGGACTCTCATTTGCCCTCACTGTCCCTCAATCAGATGCAGTCTATATACCTAACATTCTAACACACCCAAAGATGACAGATGTGTGAGGAAAAGTCCTCAGGTTGATTTCCAAATCCCTCAAGATCTGTCTTGAATTAGAGTTTTCTAAGGTTCATCTGAACTTCTCGTTATCAGGAATATAAGACTGGGAGAAGTCAGCATGTTGGATCAGCTCTTAACATGAGACTGTCAAGTTCCTGAATATATATATTTGTATTCTGAGTCACATAAATTGACTGGAATCATAGTTAATTTCTTTCAATCTGTTATCTTCCCTGCTATACATTAAAGTGCATAAGACAATGTGCGTCACTGAAATTAGTCCATAGAAAATGGAACTTATCTTGGTGGATTTCCATTGCTAATGATGCTCACAGCTAACAGTGTTCTTTAATAATCTAGAATCATTTCCTTTAGTCTATAGTCTCCATCTGTAAACTTGGGATATTTGTATTTCATTCTTCTTCTGGCAGGCCTATCTAATTTTTAAGGAACAGACACCCAGTCAGTTAAGAACAAGTAAAGGCTGGAAAAGTATTGTAAGAATAGAGTTCAGGGTTCTGAGCCGTGGCACAGTAGGTTATCCTCGGCCTTTGGCGCCAGTATCCCACATGGGCACTGGTTCTGCTCTTGGATGCTCCTCTTCCAATACAGCTCTCTGCTGTGGCTTGGGAAAGCAGTAAAAGATAGCCAAGTCCTTGGGCCCCTGCACCCACATGGGAGACCAGGAAGAAGCACTTGGCTCCTGGCTTTGGATCAGTGCAGCCCCAGCCATTGCTACCACCTGGGGAGTGAACCAACTGACAGAAGACCTTTCTAACTCTGTCTCTAAAATGAATAAATAAAGTCTTATAAAAAAAGAATAAAGAGTTTACATGGGGTTCCAAGGACTGGAGCCATCCTGGTTAGACCTTGTAGAAACAGAATGTCACCAGAATTAAAAGCTCTCTTCTCCAGTACTCAGGACCTGATACACTGCCTGCTCAGTTCTTCTCTACACATAGTTTATTCTCCTTTCTTAAGATTTTTTCTTTAAATATGTGTATACGTATACAAATAGATATATATGGTGAATAAATATTTTATATATATGTATTAGCGACATAGTGATACCTCCACCCTACTCTCCCTCATGTCTACCAGTGTTCCTCAACAGTATAGACAAAGGATGTAAATAATAATCAAATCTCAAAATGACAATTTAGCATATATACATTATATTTTTTGCACTCTTATCAGTTACCACAGATCAGGGAAAATAGATGATATTTTTCTTTTTGGGACTGACTTATTTCACTAAGCATAATGGCTTCCAGTTGCATCCATTTTGTTGCAAAAGACAGAATTTTATTCTTTTTTACAACTAAGTAGTACTCCATTGTGTATATATACATCAGTTTCTTTTATCCAGTCATCAGTTGGTGGACATCTGGGTTGACTGCATATCTTAGCTATTATGAATTGAGCTGCAATGTACATGGGGGTATAGACAACTCTTTCATATGCTGATTTTATTTCTTTTGGGTAAATTCGTAGTAGTAGAATGGCTGGGACATATGGTAGACCTATTTTCAGATTCCAGAGGTAAATTCATATTTTATTCCACATTGATTGCACTATTTTGCATTCCCACCAAAAATGGATCAGGCTATCCTTTTCCCCACACCCTTGTTTGTTGATTTCTGTATGAGAGCTGTACTAACTGGGGTGAGGCGATACCTCATTGTGGTTTTGATCTGCATTTCCCTGATGGCAGCAATCCTGAACATTTTTTCATGTGTCTATTGGCCATTTGCATTTCATCCTTTTAAAAATGCCTGTTCAACTCCTTTGCCTATTTCTTAACTGGGTTGTTTGTTTTGTGGTTGCTGAGTTTCTTGAGCTCTTTCGAGATTCTTGATATTAATCCTTAATCAGTTACATAGTTTGCAAATATTTTCTCCCATTCTGACAGTTGCTTCTTCATTTTACTGAGTGTTTCATTTGCTGCGTTGAAGCTTTTTAATTGATGCAATCCCATATGTTAATTTTGGCTTTGAGTGCCTGTGCTTCTGGGGTCTTTTTCTAAGACAGTGTCTTACAGAGTTTCCCTGATGTTTTCCTCTAGTAATTTGATGGTATCAGGTCACAGATTTAGATCCTTGGTCCATTTTTCTACAAGGTGTAAGGCAGGGTTTCTGTTTCATACTTCTGTACGTGGTGATCCAGTTTTCCCAGCACCATTTATTGAAGAGAATGTCCTTATCCAGGGGCTGATTTCAGCTTGTTTATCAAAGATAAGTTGGTTACTTATGTATGGATTGATTTCTGGGGTTTATATTCTGTTAAATTCATCTACATGTCTTTGTGTGTGTGTGTGTGTGTGTGCCAGTCCCAGGCTATTTTGATTATAATTGTCCTGTAGCATGTCTTGAAATCTGGTAAACATTCAGCTTCATTTAATTGTTTATAGCTATTGGGGATGTCTTGTATTTCCATATGAATTTTATCATCATTTCTTCTATATCTGAGAAGAATATCCTTTGTATTTTTATTTGTATCGCATTTAATCTGTAAATTGATTTTGGGAGAATGGACATTTTGCTGATATTAATCCTTCCAATGCGTGAAAATTGAAGATTCTTTAATTTATTTGTGTCTTCTTTTATTTCCTTTTTCAATGCTTTGTAATTTTCATCATAAACATACTTGACATCCTTGGTTCAATTTATTCCAAGGTATTACAATTATTTTGTAACTATCACAAAAGGGACTGATCTTACAAGTTCTTTCATAGCCATGACATTCTCTGTGACTACAACAGGTATTGATTTTTTGTGCATTAATTTTATATCCTGCAATTTTACCAAACTCTCTTATAAATTACCATAGTTTCTTAATGGGTACTTTAGGGTCCCCTATATATAGAAACATGTCATCTGCAAATAGAGATAATTTGACTTCCTCCTTCCCAATTTGTATCTTTTTGATTTCTCTTCCTTGCCTAATAGCTATGCTTAAAACTTCCAGAACTGTATTGAATGGTAATTGTGAAAATGGACATCTTTGGTTATGGATCTTAGTGTAAATTCTTCCAACTTTTCCCCATTAAATATGATGATGGCTGTGGTTTGTCATATATCACATTGATTGTGTTAAGGGATGTTCATTTGATACCCAATTTGCTTAAGATTTTCATCATGAACAGCTGTTATACTTTATTATAATCTTCATCTAATGAGATTTCTCTTCATCTAATATGGTTCTTATTCTTCAGTTTGTATATGTGATATATCACATTTATTGATTTGTGATTGTTGAATCATCCCTGCATACCAGGGAGAAATCTCACTTGTTCTGGGTGAATGATCTTTCTGGTATGTGTTAGATTTGATTAGCTTGTATTTTGTTGAGGACTTTTTCATCTATGTTCATCGGGGTTATTTGTCTTTAGTTCTCTTTCTTTCTGTGTCTTTTTTAGGTTTTGAAATTAAGATTATGCTGGCCTCATAGAAAGAATTTGGGAGGATTCCTTCCCTTTTAATTGTTTTGAATGCTTTGAGAATAATTGGAATTAGTTCTTCTTTAAAAGTCTGGTAGAAAATAAGCAATGAAGCCATCTGACTGGGCTTTTCTATGTTGGGACGGTCTTTACTGATTCAATCTCCATCTTAGTTATTGGTCTATTTAGGTTTTCCACATATTCATAACTCAATTTTGGTAGATTTTATGTGTTCAGAATTCTACCCATTTCTTCTAGATTTTCCAACTTATTGCTATACTGCCATTTGTAGTAATTCCTGATGATTCTTTTTGTTACTATGGTGCCCATTATTTTAAAGATTTATTTATTTACTTGGAAGTCAGAGTTACATAGAGAGAGAGAGAGGAGAAAGAGAGAGAGAGAGAGAGGTCTTCCATCCGATGATTCACTCCCCTAGTTGGCCACAATGGCTGGAGCTGTTCTGATATGAAGCCAGAAGCCAGGAGCTTCTTCCAAGTCTCCCATGCAGGTGCAGGGGCCCAAGGACTTCTGATACCCTGTGTTGTCATCTTCATAAATTTGTGTCCATAAATTATTTGATTTCCATTTCGATTTCTTCCATGACCCACTGTTCATTCAGGAACATGTTGTTCAGTCTCCATGTGTTTGCATATTTCATGGAGCTTCTTGTTAATTTCTAGCTCCATTACATTGTGGTCAAAAAAGATACATGACATGATTTCAGTTTTTTTTATTTGTTGAGATATGCTTTATGGTCTAGCATATGGTCTATCCTAGAGAAAATTCCATCCACTGGTGAGTGGACTGTGTATTCTGAGTCTCAATGGAGAATAGTCCAAGTCTTAAAAGAAAAAAAATTGTCAATCCAGAATTCTGTATCTTGAAAAGCTGTTGTTTATGAATGAAAGGGAAATGAACGTGAAATTTGGACTGATTTTTTCATTAAGGAGTAAGTTATCCATGACTTGAAATGCTCAAATCACATTCCAACATCAAAGACGGTATCTTAGCAATTTAAGATTCCAATTTCCTGATCATATCTTTGTAACTAATTGGTCTTTGAAAAACAATGGAACTATTGACAAAGACTTATAGACTTAATGCATGACACACACACTGTTGAGTTAAAATTGTGATATTTTTCTTTGTTAGTTTCTTATTTATTAAATGAGCTAAATCATTTTGTTGATCAAGAGAGCTGATTGTGACACCAGCTGAACAGGGAATGACAAGGTTGGCATCCTATAATAAACATCAGAAAAACTCACCTATATTTTACGTAGAAAAATCCATCTTATGTTCAAAATTTCATGATTGTCATTTGTTGATAGCACAGCAAATTTTTATTTTAGACACCTTTGAAAGAGTTTGGTTTAAAATAACCCCTAAAAGGATCAATCCAATGAACAGCTAAAATATTATGCCTAAAAGAGACAGACTAAGAAGTGTCTACTATTTCTCTAGGTTCCTTAAATTTTGTCCTGTATTGGCTGGCGCCGTGGCTCAACAGGCTAATCCTCTGCCTTGCGGCGCCGGCACACCAGGTTCTAGACCCAGTTGGGGCACCAGATTCTGTCCTGGTTGCCCCTCTTCCAGGCCAGCTCTCTACTGTGGCCCAGTGGAGGATGGCCCAAGGGCTTGGGCCCTGCACCCCATGGGAGACCAGGAGAAGCACCTGGCTCCTGGCTTCGGATCAGTGCGGTGCGCCAGCCGCAGTGCACCGGCCACGGCGGCCATTGGAGGGTGAACCAACTGCAAAGGAAGACCTCTCTCTGTCTCACTGTCCACTCTGCCTGTCAAAAATAAAAAATAAATAAAAATAATAAAAATAATAAAAATAATAAAAAGATTTTTGTGCTGTATAAAGTAAGGATGCTATGCACCAGGATTCTGTCTTAACGTCCCACAAAGATACCTTCATTATTAGTGTTATATTGTGTACTTAGTACCTACAAATTGCTGCTTTTTATTTTGCCCATTTTATTGCTTTCTTACCTTATATAATGGAAAATAGGAAAGCATTGCCCAAGAATTTGGTACCATAAAAATATTTCCCCATTTGAAATTGTGGCTTTATTTTTAATATAATTATATAATATTATGTTTAACTTTTGCCTTGTCTTCTAGGAAGCTGGAGACTAACAGAGGTGTTTAATTTCAGTGATGATATCAGCATGGTTGTGGCTAAATTTATTCTTTCTTCTCTAAATTTTTATTACCTTAATTTCAGGTACATAAATTTAAATCATAAGACATTCCTTTTAGAAGCAGATAAAATTTAAATTAATCAAAGTGAAGGAATAAAGAAGACATATTTTAGACTAGATACACTAAGAAAATATGGTATACATACACTATAGAATATTACAAAGCCATAAAAGAATCTTTTTTTGAGGATATCCAGGGCTTTATTTTGTAATGCAGAGGCCGCACTGTGGCTCCAACCCCACTTCCCACCCTGCACTTCTTAAATGTTTATCACTCTAGGAGACCCAGCAATCCCCTTCATGATCTCATAAAAAGAAATTAAATCCTGGAGCCAGTGCCATGACGCAGTAGGTTAATCCTCCACCTGTGGTGCCAGCATCCCATATAGGCACCGGTTCTAGTCCTGGCTGCTCCACTTCCAATCCAGCTCTCTGCTATGGCCTGGGAAAGCAGTAGAACATGACCCAAATGCCTGGGCACCTTGCACCCACATGGGAGGCCAGGAAGAAGCACCTATCTCCTGGCTTTGGATTGGCATAGCTCTAGCCATTGCAACCATTTGGGGAGTGAACCAACAGAAGGAAGAACTTTCTCTCTATCTCTCCCTCTCACTGTCTGTAACTCTACGTCTCAAATAAATAAATCAAATCTTTTTAAAAAAAAAGAATTAAATCCTGTTTTTCTGCAACAAAACAGATGCAACTTGAAACCATTATGTTTAGTGAAATTAGTCCCCCCAAAACAAATATGCTTTCCCTGATTTGTGGTAACTAATATACAGAGTACAAAAAATTTTAATGAAACAAGCAAAATTCACATTGTAAAATGTGATTATTGTTTACAGCCCTTGTCTATACATTAGAGGAACAGTGATTTTTCTACTTAGTACTTGTTGAATTCTCTATTTACAAGAGGGTTTAACTTGCAATTATAAAATAAACTGAAAGTATATTATTGTAAAAATTAAAAGGAAAATAAAAATAAAGAAAGAGAATGGGAACATGGGCAAAGGTGGGTAGGGTGGAAAGTATCATTATGCTCTTAAAAGAAAATCTTGGTGTTAAATTGGAAATTGCCTAGAAAATTAATCAATTTTTTAAAAAAATATATCATGTAGGATCTCTGTCCTTAATGTGCTATACATTGTGAATTAATACTATAACTAGTACTCCAACAGTATTTTTCACTTTGTGTTGCTATGTGAGGGCAAACTGTTGAAATCTTTACTTAATATATAGTAAACTGATCTTCTGTATATAAAGAGAATTGAAAATGAATCTTGATGTGAAGTAAGAGGAGAGGGAGTGGGAAAGGGGAGGGTTGTGGGTGGGGGGGAAGTTATGGGGGGGAAGCCATTGTAATCTATAAGCTGTATTTTGGAAATTTATATTCTTTAAATAAAAGCGTTATAAAAAAAACTGTATATATGAATTACATGAAATTTGTTCACTTAATATATAAATAAAAATTTTTTAAAATAGAAAAAATATAAATTCCAAGAGGTCTTGATGATCTCAATATCTGATGTTTTAACACAGGGGTGGACATTTGGCGCAGTGGTTAAGACACTGTTTGGGACACTCACATTCCATTTCAGGGTGCTTGGGTTCTAGTCCTGGTTCTGATTCTAAGTTCCTTCTAGTGCAGACCCTGTGAGGCAGTGGGATGGATTGCTGAAGAGCTTTGGTTCCTATACTCACATGCAAAAATTTGATTTGAATAACCAGCTCCTGACTTTAGCCTGGTCCATCTCCAGCTATTTCAGACACTTGGGGAATGAATTGGTGATGGAAGTTCTCTAAGTGTACACTTGTTTACTTCTTTCTCTGTCTCTATTTGCCTTTCAAATAAAAGTAATTAGACAAAGTTTGAAATATGAGTGTTCACGTGAGTCTGACCTATGT
This sequence comes from Sylvilagus floridanus, assembly GCA_949820135.1. Lineage (NCBI taxonomy): Eukaryota > Metazoa > Chordata > Mammalia > Lagomorpha > Leporidae > Sylvilagus > Sylvilagus floridanus. The sequence continues at coordinate 64,744,255 of OX463244.1, forward strand.
GTGTGCTTCCTTGCTTTGCTAAACATGCTGCAATAAATTCCTAGCAATGAATGTCAAAAAGAATGTAACTTGCAAGAAAAATGTATAGTATTCACTGTGGTTATTTACTGGTAGCAGATCAATGTGGTTTTTTTGCCACCTAGAAGAAATACATTAAAAGAATGAAAGCCTTTTTAAATTTTACATACATAATACTTTCCTTATGTGAGTTTTAAAATTTTTTCCCTTCTAGGAAATTTATTTGTTTTTGAGATTCTTTTAAACTGTTATTTTAATTGCATATGTATATGGGATATATTGTGATAATTTAATACATGTTTTCTTTTTTTTTTTTTTTTTTGACAGGCAGAGTGGACAGTGAGAGAGAGAGAGAGAGAAAGGGCTTCCTTTTCCATTGCTTCACCCCACAACGGCCACTGCGGGCAGCGCACTGTGCTGATCCAAAGCCAGGAGCCAGGAACTTCTCCTGGTCTCCCATGTGGGTGCAGGGCCCAAGCACTTGGGCCATCCTCCACTGCACTCCGGGCCACAGCAGAGAGCTGGACTGGAAGAGGAGCAACCGGGACAGAATGCGGTGTTCCAACTGGGACTAGAATCCGCTGTGCCGGCGCCGCAGGTGGAGGATTTAGCCTATTGAGCCATGGCACCGGCCTGTTATGGGAATTAAATACATACCAGTACTTGGTAATGACTAAATATAAGTGGTCACTATCATTTTCAACTGTCCATTGAGTTTTAACTTAAAATGTTAGAGATGAGGAATTCAGAGCTGTGGGGACCCATGGATAGGCTTGCCATGAGTCCCCCTATGCTGGGCTTGGCTTATAGCAGTAATGCGGATGTAGCAGCTGATTGAACTTTCCATCTAGCTGAGGATTGTGGTAAACAAGAAGATGGCGCTGATGCCCTACCTGCTGCGTGACTCCACAGCTGATCGTGATCAAATGCCGGATTGGCGAGCTCTGTGCATGGACTCTGAATGGTTGACTGTGATTGGTTGAATTCTGTATATAAGCAGACCGCAGGAGAAGGAGCGGGGCACGCCAACTCTCCCCCTCAAGGAACGTGAGCGCCATCTCTCCCTCTTCTCCTGGTCCCCCACTCTCTTTCCTACTCTAAGTAAAAGTCTACTGAAGACCGATTAACTGCGAGCAGCGTGGTTCCTTTTGCGGCCGAAGGAGCTGACACAGAGCCTATTACTAAACATTTGATTTTGTGTGTGTGTGTGTGTGTGTGTGTGTGTGTGTGTGTAGCTTTTGTGAATGGGATTTCTTTTGTGATTTCTATTTCAGTAAGTTTATCATTAGCATTCAAAAAAGTTACTGTTTTTTACATGTTTATTTTGTAACCTGAAACTTTACTGAATTTGTTTATCAATTCTAACAGCTTTTTGGTGGAGTGTTTAGGCTCTTCCCTGAGCAACATTATGTTGTTTGCAAATGCAAATAATTTTACTTCCTTTTTTCTAATTTTGGTGCCATTTATTTATTTCTCCTCCCTAATAGCTGTTGCTAAAACTTCTAGTACTCTGTTGAATAAGAATGGTGAAAGTGGTCATTCTTGCTTTCAATATTTCTCTATTCAGTATAATATTGGTTTTTGGTTTATAATTTCAAGGAATGTTCTTGTTGTACCTAATGTTAAAGAGCTTTTATCATGAAGGAGTGTTGAATCTATTAATATTTTCTCTGCATCTATTGAGATGACCTTATGTTTTTTTGTTCTTCATTCTATTAACGTGGCTTATTGATTCAGGGATGTTAAACCATCCTTGCGTTTCTTTCATAAATCCAACTTGATCATGATGTAAGAGTTTTTTTTTGGTGTGATTTTGGATTCTGTCTGCTAGTATTTTGCTGAGAATTTTTGCATATGTGTGAATTAAGGATATAGGACTGTAGTTTTCTTTTGGTGTCTCACCTTTAGTTTTGGTATCAAAATAATGCTGGTCTCATAAAAGGAGTTTGGCAGAATTCTATCCAGGTGAATATTTTGGAATAGTTTGAAGAGTATTGGAGTTAGTTCTTCTTTGAAGGTTTTGTAGAGTTCAGTAGTGAAGTAATCAGATGCTGCATTTTTCCTTGATGAAGACTGATTACTACTTCAATCTCATTGTTTTTTATGAGTATGCTTAAGTTGTCTCTATCTTCTAGATTTGATCTTGATAGGTTATATGAATCCAGGAATTAATTCAATTCTTTGAGTTTGTCCAGTTTATTAGCATATACATATTCTTTTTCTTTCTTTGTTCTGTTTTAGGCAGTGAAAAAAGCAAGACTTATTTAAGTCAGAAACCTACTGCAGTATTTGGGAGGGGGGCTCTAAGAGAGGAAGACCCAAGAAATTGACTGATGTGGCGTTTTTTAAGGGAAATTCAGAGAACAGTCATTCAAAGGGAAGGGACAAAATTCATCAGAAGGCTGGAATTGTATTCCTGTATAGCCTGCTCATGATAAAACAAAAAAGCCATTTGAAGATGGGATAGGCAACTTCTTTCTATCCTCATGATAAAACTAGAAGCTCAGAAGGGTGGTGTCACTGATTCTTTGCTATTCTCATCATAAAACTGGAACTCTGGAGTGAGTTTGGTATTCTGTCTTTCTAAAGGCAGTTTCTGGGCAGAAGCAAGCAACTTGTACACTCCTAAAGGGACTCCCCCTTTTCTCATTCTGACAGAGACCTTACCTAACTAGCTTTTAGCTCATCTAACTCATCAAACCCCACCCCAGAAGAACAGCCCCTAACTACTGATAGGTATATGGGAGTGATGACTGTTCTGGCTGCTTCAGGCTGAAAGGGGGCATCCTTGAGGGACAGCAGCAAGGCATTCTTCTCAAGGTCGACCTAAGGATTTCTGTTAGAATACAGATTACCTCGGTGGCATCATCTGGAGCAGTGCCTTGTGTTTGATGGCTTCTACTTGTTTACTGCTGGATAACACAAAGTGTTTAAGACAGTTACTATCTCTCCCAGTTGAGAGCCTCATCTTTTGAGAATTCCAGGGATCCAGCTGGATGCCTCAATGTCAAACCTCGGATTCAGAGCTTCAGATGTAAAAGATTTGTCAGAGGTTTAAACCATTTAGTTAAAGTAAGAGTTAAACCTGAGTATTTCAACCAAAGCTGTGAACCAGCTCTAATCTGAAAGTAAACTCCTTTAAGATTCAAATTTTTGAAGCAATTAAATTCAATAAAGTCAATAGAAAACACATGGAACTTCCCTGAGACACTTAAAACTTTGTTACATAGGTCAGTTACAAAACACAAGAAAACCTTAGTTGAAAAGATTAGCACTTGATTTCAGCATATGAACCCATGGCAGGACAAGTAAATACAACATAGTGCAAAGAGGTAGAGTCAGGTAATCACAGGATCTTTTAAGAAGAGCTAACTTTAAAATATGTTCCTTCTAATCTCATCCAAACCAATCTTGCACAGCATTTGACTTCCACATTCCACAACTTGCATATTCCTTCAGTTCCTCTATCTACCAAAAAATTCTTTCTATCCTAAAACAATCCACAATCCTCAACACCTCTAAATTAAAGGAAAAAATATTTGGAAAGAACACACAGAATTTTAATCTGTAGTTACTTTAAATTTTTTTAAAAATTTTTTTGAAAACACTAAAGCAGTTTTTGAATCTAGGTAGAAGACAAGTAAATGATTTTTACACATTTATACTTTACCACAGTATTGTAAACCCCAGGAGTCTCAGGAAAAACTTTAGCCTAGAAGAAAAACATTTAAGCACAGTACTAAAACTTTGTTAAAAGACATAAATATTTTTGAGAATCACATTGTGGATGGCAAAATATCTAAGCTAGTCATGATTTATAATGAATTGACTGTAGCACCTGGGGAAGTACAGCAGGATTTCACAGATCTTTATATATTTTGAGGCATTGGCAAACAACCAGAGAGCTCTATAGTTTAACAAGGCATATTTTAACAATTGGCCAACAGAACAATCTTAACTAGGTGGGCAGAGATACCTCTGTAATTTACCCAGTGAGAAAATGTGAACTCTGACTCAGAGCAGCCAAGGTGTCCAGCTTTTTCAGTCTAGCAAAAGGCTTAAGTGGGAGATTGGAAAACACAGCTCTGCAGGGAGTCTGGTAAGTGGTAAAAACCAACAGTTTTAAAAAAAGGAATCCTATAATGATGAATTCCTCTTAGTAGATTTTTCTTTTTCCTTTTTTAAAGATACATTTATTTATTTAAGAGGCAGAGCTACAGACAGAGAGAGGGAGAGACAGAAAGAGATCATCCATCAGTTGGTTCACTTCCTAGATGGCCACAATGGCCAGAGCTGGGCCAACCTGAACCAGGAGCTGGTAGCTTCTTCCAGTTCTCCTACATAGGTTCAGGGGCCCAAGCACTTGGGCCATCTTCCACCACTTTCCCAGGTCATTAGTAGGGAGCTGGCTCAGAAATGGAGCAGCTGGAACTTGAACCAATGCCCATATAGGTTGCCAGCACCACAGGCAGATGCTTAACCTATTCTGCCACAGCGCCAGCCCCTATTAGTGTCTTTTTTGAAGTGGTGACTAAAGAAGTAGGGAAAATGAGGCACAAGACATCCTTTAGTAGGGAAGGCTAACTAAGACCAAGTGCTGGCCTTGGCAATCAAACAGATGTAATACTCCTTGCCACCTGTCTCCTTCCTGATAGTTGAGACAAGAGAGGGGGTAGTGAACAGCCCCTGGGCAGATCAGGCAGGCCAAAATAAGGAAGGTCTAGATAGAGAATTTGAGAGTAAGTTGGCCTAAGCCTCTTACGATACTCTTCCTGCATAGTAGAGCCAAAAAACTTAGCCTGAAAGGGAAGTTCTGTCTTAGCACAAGACAAAATTTAGATGTGAGACAGAGAGTAGATGTAAGCAAGATGGCGAGGTACAGTAAGAAAGTACAGTCAGAAAGATAGCTTAGGGCTGGCGCCGTGGCTTAATAGGCTAATCCTCCACCTTGCAGCGCCGGCACACCATGTTCTAGTCTCGGTCGAGACACTGGATTCTGTCCCGGTTGCCCCTCTTCCAGGCCAGCTCTTTGCTGTGGCCAGGGAGTGGAGTGGAGGATGGCACCCCTGCACCAGGAGAATCACCTGGCTCCTGCCATTGGATCAGCACGGTGCGCCGGCCACAGCGCACTGGCTGCTGCGGCCATTGGAGGGTGAACCAATGGCAAAAAAGAAGACCTTTCTCTCTGTCTCTCTCTCTCTCACTGTCCACTCTGCCTGTTAAGAAAAATAAAAGAAAGATACCTTAGGAGCACAGGATTACGGGCGCCACTACCTTTTTAATGAGGTGGAGATCCTGCACGCATCTCTATTCTCCACTTGGCTTTTCAATTCTTAGAACTGGAGGGTTGTAAGGACAATTGCATGGCTTCAAAAGTCCCTGCACGTTGAGATTGTCTGCAATAGCTGTTAGTCCTTCCAGAGTCTCGGGCTTTAATAGATATTGTCTCTAATGGGGAACGGAGGATGGGTCTTTACGAGGAACAAGGATAGGCTGAGCAGTTATAGTCTGACCGACATTTTCTAGGACACTCCAAACTTTGGAATCGGTGGCTATCTCCGTCTGAGAGAGGCAAAATGTCTCCCCTGGTCCTGTAAGAACTGTGGTCATCATCTGGGCCAGGAGGGCTCTACCTAGATGGTACTGGGCTCTCTCGTATGACCAAAAGAGGAGTGAGTTCCAGACACAGCTCAAGGTTGGGTAAGATATCTAACCTTGGGGTTCCTGAGTCACCTTTACTGTTGCTGTATCAGAGGAGAGGAAGAACAAAGAAAGAAAAAGGAAAGTTGTTCTCCTGTGCCAAGAAGGAAATTTACGGGCCTTCCTTCCACCATGAGTACCACCCAGGGTGCCTGGGTGCTATTCTGTTGTGTCACTGGAGCCTGTAAGGAGAGCCCCAGTCCCCTTCATTCCTGTGTGGGAGGTCTGTTGGAAATGCCACAACCTATAGTTCTTGGCTTTGGGGGGAATCAAATCTCCACTGGTCTCTGCAAATAGGACATGGCCATGGGGTCCTTTGTGAAAGTCCTTGGTGAAGTGTTCACTGACTTTGCAGAAAAAGCACTTGGGAGGTCCCTGGAGGTCTTGCTGGAGCTGAGACATCATCAGAAGCACACCCCTCCTCCTATCCTTTTGCTCTTGCTATTTGGTCCCCCTCCTGATTTCTGTTACAAAAAACATGGTGGCCAGCTTTAAGAGGTTGTCTAGGGTGCTCACAGGTCCCTCTGCAAGTCTATGGAGCTTTTTCCTAAGGTCTGTGGCAGACTGAGCTAGGAATCTGCCTTTGAAAATCACCTGCCCTTCTACAGAGTCAGGACCTAATGAAGTATATCTCTTTGAAGTCTTTCTCATATGTTCTAAGAAGGTGAGTGGATTTTCCTATGGCCCCTGATTTATCAGTGATAGTTTAGCACAAAGAAAGCCTGGACATGAGGGACCTCAACCCACTTAGGATAACTTTCTCTATCCTCCAACTTGCAATCAGACCAGGGGATGGTGCAGAAAAATATCAGGCATTTTTTTCTTTAAGCTCTGGGGTCAAAGAATCCCAAGAGAATGCCTGTTGTAGATGGTTTGTTACCTATCTGGAATGAGAGGATAAAAACAGAAGTGTTCTTTGGTCCTTTTATCTCCTGAGTATGAGATGTCTCTCAAAACTTTCTTACTGCCTGTGGCATCTAGACATGCACTGAAACACACAGGGAAGGGAAGAAGTTACAGGTAATGGAAGAAGGTGCAGATGAGACTAGCGTGTATTACACTTCCATATTTCTGAGGATAGCATGTGCACTGAATGATCAGTTACCTCTACCAGCAGCATGCTAGAAACTTGGCCTCTGCCTGATGAAATACATACTGTCACTTTGCTCCCTATGTGGAGATAAATAGTTGTTCTGCACCTCTTAACCTTGTGTCCTATCTCATGGACCTGATTTCAACAATGAGCCTTCATGTCAGGAGCCTTACAAAGTTGTCTTGAGCTGAAGTTTGGAGGGAGGGTACATTTCATGGCCAACATTTAGGTTGGTAACTAGGCAGATGAGGGATAAATGAGCATGGTGGGGGAATAAAAATTCTCCTCAGTGTGTTAGCTCAGAGGTAGGGGATGTAAATTGGAAGGACCTGAAGAGGTGGACCCAAAAGAGGGAGAGACTTGAGAAGGAAGGGATACAGAGCTCATCTGGAGGACCCGTCCCCACAAGTTCAGGTCAGAAGAGGATCTATACCTTGACAAGGAATCCAAATGAAAAAGCGACCAGCCTGCCAATGTACATGTCTCTTTCAAGACCTGGGAAATTTTCAACTACTATTTCATTTATCAGATTGGCAATGTCTTTTTCCATTTCTTGTCCTTCAGGAATACCTTCAATATGTATATTTGATTATTTACTGGTATCCAATATTTTATGTCGAATTTCTTTGTTTTTTTTAATACTTTATTCTTAATTTTTGTCTGATTGGGTTATTTCAAGTTTTTGTCCTCAAAGTCAGAAGTTCTTTTTTCCACTTGGTCTATTCTGCTGTTAAAGCTCTCAAGAAAAAAAATCCTATTTTTTATTTGACTAATTGATGATTTCATCTACAAAACTTCTATTTGGTTCTTCTTAATGAGTTCTATCTCCTTAGTAATATGTTCATTCATTTCACTCATTGATTTCCTCTTTTCTTTAATATATCTTCATTCCCTTGTATCTCATTGAGTTTCCTTACCATAATTATTTTGTATTCTATATCTGTCATTTTACAGATTTCCATCAGCTTAGGATCTAGTTCAGGAGGAGTATTGATTTCTTTGGGAGGCATCACACTAGCTTGTTTCTTCATGTATCCTGTGTCCCTACATTAATGTCTACCCATCTGATATGTGTGTCCCTTCATTACAGAGTATGTTTTATTGTTTTATTATAAGTTTAGTTGAAATCAGGTTATCTTTTGGCTTGTTGATTTGGCTTTGGTTCTAGGTGAACCCAAAAGAATAGTCTCTGAGTGATTTCTTTTATCTTAATCAATGCCAGTTGTGTCTGTAAGTAACACAGTAGTCTTATTTTCTGTAGTTCATGGGCATAGACCTGTGGCTTTGAATTGAGAATTGAGTAAGGGTTTCACAGGGTGTGTATCTTTGGTCCACAGGAAGTTTGGTGTCAGTTTCCCTGGTGAATATGATAACCATGGCCTTGTTCTTGGTGCTGAGACAAGGGTGGCTGTCTTGTCCTACTGACAAACCTGAGTGATGCCAGGACTTGTAGCATCAGTTCTTGTGGCTCTAGAACTGTGTAATATGCATGGACCCTTCCTCAAGAGACTCCAACTGGTGCTGTGGCTTAGAATACCAATCATCCTAGTCCTAGAACTAAGAGATGTGAACTGAACCCTGCTCCAGTGCTGCAAGGTGACTACAATGTATACAGGAGGTTTTACTTTGGAGGATATGAATCTAGAAAAGTGGAATACAAGTAGGTTCTTCCTTCCATCCAGCAGGTGGATTCCAGTGGCACCAAGAAATTTAGAATGTGTGGGGACCCATGGATAGGCCTGCCATGGGACCCCCCATGCTGGGCTTGGCTTGTAGCAGTGGTGTGGATGTAGCAGCTGATTGAACTTTCCATCTAGCTGAGGATCGTGGAAAACAACAAGATGGCGCTGATGCCCTGCCTGCTGCGTGACTCCACAGCTGAGCATGATCAAGTGGCGGATTGGAGAGCTCTGTGCATGGACTGTGATTGATTGTGATTGGTTGAATTCTGTACATAAGCGGACTGCGGGAGAGGGAACGGGGCACGCCAGCTTTCCCCCTTAAGGAACGTGCGCGCCATCTCTCCCCCTTCTCCCGGTCCCCCACTCTCTTTTCCCTACTCCTTCTAAGTAAAAGTCTTTTGAAGACCGATTAACTGCAAGCAGCATCGTTCCTTTTGCGGCCGAAGGAGCCGACAAGAATGAATTGTTACAGGTGTTGCAGGATGCAGTGTAGTCATTACCCAGATCTCCCAAGGTGGGAGCAGATCTTTTTTTAAAATATTTATTTATGCATTTGAAAGTCAGAGTTACAGACAGAGAAGGAGAGAGAGAGAGAGAGCTTCCATATGATGGTGCACTCCCCAGATGACCCAACTGCCAGCACAGGACCAGGCTGAAGTCAGGAGCTTCATCCACATCTCCCACGTGGATGGCAGGGGCCCAAACACTTGAGCCATCTTCCATTGCTTTTCCCAGGTAATTGGTAGGGATCTGCATTGGAAGTGGATCAGCTGGGACATGAACTGGCACCTAGATGGTATGCCAGCATCACAGGTGACCACTTTACCCACTATGCCACAACACCAGACCCAGCGAGGGGATTTTTTTTATGGGTTACTTCTGCTGTTAGAACCCAGAAGTTAATGTGAATCCTCCTGGCTCATGTAAAGTGTTTGAGCATAGCTATAGGGCTAATGCTCCAAAACTCCCACAGTTGCAGGATGTTGGGGATCCTTCCTTTGCCCCCACACATTGCCCTGAGTCGGACTATGATGCTGAAAGGAGCAAAACAGTGGCACACTGCATTACTTTCCTGCCAAGTGTGGCACTCTGCATGAGTCAGGGCGGGGAAGGAAGGAAGGCAGCTCCCCTGCTCCACGCCTGCCAGTTGCTCAGAGCCTAGTCAGCTTTCCAGGCTAAAGTAAGAGTCAGTGGGTGACTGTGCAATTCGCTCTCAGAAAAACTGAGCAGTGGAACAAGTAGCAATTTCCTCCTACCTCGATGTGGTAAGCTGGTGGCTCGGGGCCGGAAGCCTGCTCTGCTGTGTGGCTGGCTGCAGCAGTCTCTGTGTTCTCTCCTTTTGTCCCACGGCTTCTTTGTTGTTGTTTTTCACTCCTTTGCCAAAAGTTTCCATCAGTCAGACCCCCAGAGCCCTAGTCCTTCCTTTATTATTTTCATATTCTGGAGTAGCTTAAGTGAGTGTGGCTGTACCCTATACAGCCATCTTGGATTTCGCAGATGTATTTTTGATAAGCTGGTTTCATTTCCTTTGCATATATACCCATGAATAGGATAACAGTATCTAATGATAGATCTTTTTTATTTTTTGAATGGCATCAGAGCTGGGCCCTCTGAAGCCCAGGAGCCAGGAGCTTCTTCCAGGTCTCCTTTGTAGGTGTAGGAGCCCAACCACTTGGGCCATCTTCTACTGCTTTCCCAGGACAGAGCAAAAAGCTGGAATGGAAGAGGAGCTGGGACCTGAACGGGTGCCTATATTGGATGCCAGAACCCCAGACAGAGGCTTAGCCTACCATACCACAGAGTTGGCCCCGTAAGTTATCTCTTCCCTCTGTTGATAGTTCCTTGGCCGTGCACAAGTTCTTCAGATGGATAATGCTATTTGTCTACCTCTGCTTTAGTTGCATAAACTTTGAGGATCTTATCTAAAATATTTATCTTATTCTGATGTCTTGAAATATTTCCCCTAATTTACCTCTAGTAGTTTTTTAGCTTCAGTTCATAGTAGTATCAGGTTTTATGTCTGATCAGCTTTTAGTTGGTTTTTACAAGCATGACAAGTAAGGATCAAGTTTAAATTTTCTGCAAATATACATCTTGTTTTTCTAGTAATGTTTATTAAAGAAACTGTCTTTTCTGCAAAGTATGTTTTTGGCAGGCTTCTTGAGAATCAGTTGGTTGTAGATGTGTGGATCTATTTCTGGGATCTCTATTCAGTTCCATTGGTCGATGGATCTGTTTACTTGCCAGGATCATGATGTTTTGGTTACCATGGTTCTATAGAACTTCTAGATATCAGGTTTTCTGATGTCTCCAGCTTTGTTCTTTTGTTCAAGATTGCTTTGGCTATCTGGAGACTTATGTTTCCATATGAATTTTGGAATTGCTTTTTCAATTTTTGTAAAGAACACCATTGGTATTTTGATGGGAAATTTATTGAGTCAGTAAATTGCTTTTGGTAGAATGAACATTTTGACAATATTAATCCTTCAAATCCATAAACATATGATGACTTCCCAACTTTTGTGTCCCTTTTGATTTCTTTCATTTTCATTGTAGAGATCATTGACATCCTTGGTTAAATTTATCTCTAGGTAGTTTATTTTTTCTAGCTAGTGGAAATAGTATCGCTTTCTTCATTTTTATATCCATTATTGTTGCATAAAATGCACATTAGTCATGAATGGATATTTAATTTTATCAATTGCTTTTTCTGTTCTTTGAGTGTATCATATTTATTTTATCCTTCATTCTATTGATATAATACATTACACTGATAGATTTCTGTACATTGAATCATACTGGGATAAAACCTACTTGATTATGGAGAATCATATTTGTGTTATAGTGTTAGATTTGACTTTTCTAGTATTTTTTCAGGATCTTTGCATCTATTTTTATTAGAAAAGTTGGTCTATAACTTTCCTTTTCTGTTGTTGTGCTCTCCTTACAACGCTGGACCTGTATAATGAGTTTGGAAGGATTCCTTCTCTTTAAATTCTCTGTAATAGTTTGATAAGGATTTGCTTTATTTATTTCTTAAAAGTTTGGTGGAAAACAGCAATGAAGTGATTGAATCTTGGAATTTTCAAAGAGACTACTCTACGGATTCAATCTCATTACTTGTTATTGTTTAGTTCAAGTTTTTAATGGTTGAATGGCTTAATTTCTGTACGTTATTTGTGCCCAGAAATGTATCCATTTATTCTAGGTTTCCCAATTTCTTGGTATATGGTTGTGTATAACAGTGCCTAATGATCTTTTGTATTTTTGTGGCTAGAGGTGTAATTTCATCTCTGATTTTGAGTCTTCTCTCTTTTGATCTCAGTTAATCTTGCTAAAGATTTGCTACTTTTTCTTTCCTAAAATATCATTTCTCATTTGTTGATTTTAGTTTCTATTTTATTTATTTCTGCTCTGATATATTATTTCTTTCCTTCTATTAGTTTTGGGTTTGGCTTATTCTTGAGTTTCTAGCATCCTTAAGATGCCTCATTGGGATGTTTATCAGAAATCTTTCCTTTCTCTTTTATTTAGGTTCTTATTGCTAAAAACTGCACTCCACTACTGCTACTGTGGTATTACATACAATTTGGTATGTTTTTGTTTCTTTTTTATTTGGTTGAAGAAATTTTTTAATTTCTTTTTTGACTTATTCCATAACCTATTGTTTTTGTTTTTTTTTTTTTTTTTTGACAGGCAGAGTTAGACAGTGAGAGAGAGAGACAGAGACAAAGGTCTTCCTTCCATTGGTTCACCCCCAAAATGGTCAGTACAGCCGGCACGCCATGCCGATCCGAAGCCAGGAGCCAGGTGCTTCCTCCTGGTCTCCCATGTGGGTGCAGAGCCCAAGCACTTGGGCCATCCTCCACTGCCTTCCTGGGCCACAGCAGAGAGCTTGACTGGAAGAGGAGCAACCGGGATAGAACCAATGTCCCAACTGGGACTAGAACCCAGAGTGCCGGTACCACAGGCAGAGTATTAGCCTAGTGAGCCATGGCGTGAGCCCATAACCTATTGTTAATTCAGAGGCATGTTATTCAATTTCCATGTGTTTGTGTAATTTCTTAAGTTTCTTTTGTTGTTAATTTCTATTTTAATTCTGTTGTTATCAGAATGATTTCAATTTTCTGAACTTGTTAAGACTTGTTTGTAACCTAATATATAATTTATTGTAGAGAATGTGCCATGCACTGATGAAAATAATTTATATCCTATAGCTATAAAATAAAATAACCTATATTTTGGTCTGTGATGTTAACTCTGATTTTTTTACTGTATGATCTGTCATTGATGGAAGTGCTCAAGTCTCCCACTGTTATGGTGTTGAAACTTGTCTCTCCTTTGAGATTTGTTGTATTTTTTATAAAATTAGGTGTTCTAGCATTAAGTGCATATGTATTTACAATGTAAATTTTTCTTGTTTAATTAATTTCTCTGCCATTAAATAGTAACATTCTTTATATTTTTTTTACATTTTTATCTTAAATTCTCTTTTCAAAAAGATCTTATTTCTATCTGAAAGACAGAGAGAGAGAGAGAGAGGAAGAGAGAGAGAGATCTTCCACCTGCTGCTCCACTTCCCAAATGGTTTCAACAGCCATATCTTGGCCATTCTGAAAAAAATGGAATCCCTAGAGAGTATGCAAACACATGGAGACTGAAAAACATGCTCCTGAATGAACACTGGGTCATAGAAGAAATCAGCCAAGCAAAGCACTGGTTTTTTGAAAAAATAAATAAAATTGACACCCCGTTGGCCCAACTAACTAAAAAAAGAAGAGAAAAGACCCAAATCAATACAATCGGAGATGAAAAAGGAAACATAACAACACACATCACAGAAATAAAAAATATCATCAGAAATTACTACAAGGACTTGTATGCCAGTAAACAGGGAAACCTATCAGAAATGGACAGATTCCTGGACACATGCAATCTACCTAAATTGAATCATGAAGACATAGAAAACCTAAATAGACCCATAACTGAGACAGAAATTGAAACTGTAATAAAGGCCCTCCCAACAAAGGAAAGCCCAGGACCAGATGGATTCACTGCTGAATTGTAGCAGACCAAGAAAATTACAGACCAATATCTCTGATGAACATAGAAGCAAAAATCCTCAATAAAATTCTCGCCAATAGAATGCAATAATACATCAGAAAAATCATCCACCCAGACCAAGTGGGATTTATCCCTGGTATGCAGGGATGGTTCAATGTTGGCAAATCAATCAATGTGATACACATTAACAAACTGCAGAAGAAAAACCACATGATTATCTCAATAGATGCAGAGAAAGCATTTGATAAAATACAACACCCTTTCATGATGAAAACTTTAAGCAAACTGGGTATAGAAGGAATATTCCTCAATACAATAAAAGCAATTTATGAAAAACCCACGACCAGCATCCTATTGAATGGGGAAAAGTTGGAAGCATTTCCACTGAGATCTGTTATCAGACAGGGATGCCCACTCTCACCACTGCTATTCAACATAGTTCTGGAAGTTTAGCCAGAGACATTAGGCAAAAAAAAAGAAATTAAAGGGATACAAATTGGGAAGGAAGAACTCAAACTATGCTTCTTTGCAGATGATATGATTCTTTATTTAGGGGATCCTAAGAACTCTACTAAGAGACTATTGGAACTCATAGAAGAGTTTGGCAAAGTAGCAGGATATAAAATCAATGCACAAAAATCAACAGCTTTTGTATACACAGGCAATACCAGGCTGGGAAAGAACTGCTAAGATCAATCCCATTCACAATAGCTACAAAAACAATCAAATACCTTGGAGTAAACTTAACCAAGGACATTGAAGATCTCTACAATGAAAATTACAAAACCTTAAAGAAAGAAATAGAAGAGGACACCAAAAAATGGAAAAATCTTCCATGCTCATGGATTGGAAGAATCAATATCATCAAAATGTCCATTCTCCCAAAAGCAATTTATAGATTCAATGCAATACCAATCAAGATACCAAAGACATTCTTCTCAGATCTAGAAAAAAATGTTGCTGAAATTCATATGGAGATGCAAGAGACCTCGAATAGCTAAAGCAATCTTGTACAATAAAAACAAAGCCGGAGGCATCACAATACCAGATTTCAGGACATATCACAGGGTAGTTGTAATCAAAACAGCATGGTACTGGTACAAAAACAGATGGATAGACCAATGGAACAGAATAGAAATACCAGAAATCAACCCAAGCATCTACAACCAACTTATATTTGACCAAGGAGATAAAACAATCCCTGGAGCAAGGACAGTCTATTTAACAAATAGTGTTTGGAAAACTGGATTTCCACATGCAGAAGTATGAAGCAAGACCCCTATCTTACACCTTACACAAAAAATCCACTCAACATGGGTTAAAGATCTAAATCTATGACTGATACCATCAAAGTATTGAAGAACATTGGGGAACCCTGCAAGGTATTGGCACAGAGAAAGAGTTCTTGGAAAAGATCCTAGAGGCACAGGCAATCATAGCCAAAATTAACAAATGCCCTTCCACACAGGTCTATGGTGATCTTGCTTTTGTAGTTTCCAGTATGGTTTTTCACAATTCTGACTTGAGAATGCACTTCCTATACTATTTTTTCCTACTTATCCCTAGCCTAGTGCATACGTTGTTCCCTAATCCACCATCTTGGAATCTCCCTTACTCTGGTCATCTTGAGAATTCAAAGGGAGATGCAAAGGGGAGGTGTTGTCCACTCAAGTGTTTGTCAGAGTGAAGTTTTGTGTTGCCAGAGGCAGAATGAGATGGACTTTGGTGTGCCATTGTCTGATAGGTTCATCTGCCAATGAGAAGGGAAATTTTATTACTGCTTCTTCCCCACTCCTATGTCTGTGATAACAGCCCATGGCAGCTTTGGGATCCACAAGGAGAGAAGGCCTATACTTGTGGGAATGGAGAGTCCCTACCCACATTCCTGGGGAAGAAAAGTCCTTGTCAAGATCACCACGGGTGCCTAAAGGTCAACCAATGAGGCTCAGACCTGCCTTATCCTTTAACCCCCATGCCCTGTATCTATAAAAGGAGCCCTCCCAGCCTCTGACATGCGACTTCCCTGGTCCCTGCTCTGTTGGGACTAGGGAACCTCGCCTGGGAGCAGAATCCCAATATAAGCCTGTGAATTGATTGGTCTGCCTGGGAAGATTTGCTACGCACTGGACACCTTGCAGATGGTTCTGAAATCCGGGAGCTGAGGGTGCATGCCTCCCCTTTCTGGGTTCGAGGCCCCCTCCCTCTTTGAACCTGTCTGGTGCCCCAGGCTGAGTATGGACCATGATCTACCAATTTTAAGTAACTTCTTCCTTGCTCTCCTACCCTCCTCTGTGTTGGCCCAGTCTCTGAGATCTCCGGCTAGCTCTCCGTCTGGACAGAGACCTCCAAATTGTGTGCACATGGGCTCTGTTCTCCACTGTTTAGCCTCCCAGCAGCTGTGGAGAAGTCCCGCTGCTGGCTTGGCCCCATAGAGGACTGACCTCTAATCCTTCTACTGAAGTCCAGGACAGGGGATGCCTTGACTGAATTTCAGTAGATCTGGGCTACCGGGGAGACCATGGGATCTAGCCAATCCTGAGGGTGGGACTCAACATTCCCCCTGGCCTGCCTCCTAAAGAGCTTGAAGAAACTGGGACTGGCCCAGGACCTACAGTAAACGCTTTATCTTCTACTCCACCCAGGTGTGGCCTAATTATGTACTTGACAAAGGATCTAAGTGGCCCCCTGGGGGAAACTTTGATCCCAAGGTCCTCACCAATCTTGAGAATTTATGCCACAGGGAGAGAAAATGGTCAGAGGTCCCATATGTCCAAGCTTTCTGAAACCTCTGCTCCTGTCCTACTCCCTTCTCCCCTACTTTCCTCTCTGACTGCTCCACAGCCCAGGTCTTGCTGGCCAAGATTGGGCCCCTACGTCCTAAGGAAGCCTCTTCTGTGTTACTACCAAACTCTCCACTCTCCACCTTTTCAGACCCTCCTGAGTTCCTGAGGACCCCACAGCTAGCCAGGAACCTCCCGCCCCCAAATGTGCATTCTTCCACCCCACCACCATGTCCTGCCCTTCCCTCTGGTTCCCTGCCACCATTGATGAAAGCCAGGTAGCCACGTGGCCCAACCACTGGTGTCAAGCTCCACCTCCATCCTAATGGGATGCTCCTGCTTCCCTGGCTGCCCTCTATCAAAGTTTTAAAAGGACCTGTTCCTGAACACGTGGCTCTTTGGCTTCTCCTCTGGTCTCCTTTCTCTTCTTTCTTCTCGCCTGCTCTCTCTTCTCTCCTGCTCGCTCTCTCTTCTCTCCTCACTAGCTCCTCTCCTCTCTTGTCTCTCTTTTACACTCTCCTTCTCCCTCTTTTCTCCCTTCTTCACCCCACCCCTCTAGTCTGCTGGGTTTTAGGTCAAGTACCTAAGCCCCACGTGGCCAACTGAATATGACATCATAGGTGTTCTTAGGAAAAAGGCAACTCTAACTGTAACTGTAAAAAGACACTGAGTTTGAAGGAATTTCTCTTTGAATCTAGGAAGAGCACTACCTTTGAAAATATCACTTTGTAACTTGCTGAACTTATTTTGCAATTTATTTTAACAGGTTTCCAGGCAATCAGTACTCAATGAAACAGCAATGGGTAGTTAGTACTTGTTTTAGATGAATGCAATTTTAATTTTAATTGAAATGTAAACTTTTGTATACTCAGCATGTTATATTCTTTAAAAAATTTTTTGGGTTAGTTTATAAACTGTCTATAAAAATAGTTCAATATTGCTTAGAGTAACTCAGGCTGAAGTTTGATGTGTTGCCTTATTTAAAAATGTCTTAATTTTGAGATTTTTACAGATGAAGCCAATAATGTATTATAGGTACCAACTGAGAGAAAGTATGATTAGCTGAGTTAATAAGAACAGAAAGTAAAAACATTTTATATGCCTGTGCTTGAATTTGCTGGTTATGTATTCTTCAAATTTATAAAAGGAATTGGACCTTCTGGTAAATGTTTTCCTAAGTTGTAATCTAGTGATTGAAACTGCTTTCTAAGTTTTCATTTGATGTTGCTATTGTCAGTAAGTGATCTGGGACTGGCACCCTCATTTCTCTATTCTAAGTCCAACTTGTTCTCTCATTTCTCTATTCTCTTCGAGGTAGGAAACTAATTCTATTCTGAAGGACTTCGCCATGGGCACAGTAAACAGGCAAGACCTCCCTTTCAGACCAAACAAAGGGTAAGAAAGTTTTAAAGAAAAAGCATAGCTTTCCTCATGGGCATTGTCTCTCAGAAAAACTACTATCAACTATCAGCACATGCCGGTGACTATGGACTTCTAGTTTAGGCCAACAAAGAATACAAATGGGACTTGAGCACCCTCTTGACTTGCATCCTCTGGTCTGCTTTAACAAAAATCAGGAGGAAAAGAAAGCTAGGCATCAGAAATGTAAAGCTAGGTGGCAAGCCTATTAATGGCTGTTCTGTACACTGACCTGCCCTCAAGGAGACCCAATAGGCCAGTCCACTGCAATGGCTTTCAATGTGGTAAGCCTGGGCTTCAGCAGAAGTCAGCTTGTGATGAGCCCTGGCAGCTCTGCCAGCCAAGAGTTAGATCTCTGGAAATGGAACTGCCCTGGAAATGAAGGACTTCAGGTCAGAGCCACAGATCTTGTTGGCTCTAAGCTGAAAAGCCCCTCACTCAGCCCAGCTTCCAAAGTGACCACCGCAGCTGAGGGGACAGCCAAGTAGGGTCAATAACATTGCAGGCAGAACTGTAGATTTCCTGTTAGAGATGCCACCTGCCTTTACCTAGCCAGCTCTCCTCCAAGGCCAGCTAGGTAATGGAAGTCAACAGGGTGCCTTCCTCAAGGAGATTCACACCTCCCTTAGGATGTACCCTATGTGAAGAGATTGGTCTGGGCCTCTTAACTTACAAGGCCTAAAGCCTACCAGATTATTATCAGGCTCCTTCTGTCAGTTTCTATTTGGCTGAGACAGCACCTTTCTTGGGTCCTCTAATAATGACTCTGTCCTTTGTTCTAGACCCTATCTAGCCCACTTGGGTCTCATTCCTTTGTAATAATAACCTTTACTCTAACATCAATGGCTCTGCTCCCAACCTGTGTGTACTGATGGTCCTCTTCCCCACTTAATGTTGTATGATTATTCAGAATTTCTCCACAGACAAACCCCTCTACCTGCAAAAATGAGTGGCCTTTCTCCCACTCTTTACTGGGATCAGATTTAAACCACGTCCATCAAACAATCCTCACAAGGGTCCAGAGACCCCCCCCCCATTTCCTCTCCTCTATGAAATCCTCTCATTACCTGATTAATGCCACTCTTAGGATCATCGGTTGCTATTCTCACCCTGACTTGTATACTACAGTGTCTGTTTAAGTGTTTACAGCAGGTGATAATGGAATGAACCAAGGCCTTCAGCAACCAGGCAGTCAACCAGATGCTTCTCCATCTATATATGCTTGTCCCTGTGGAGCCCCAAGATACTCCCAACGTGCCCCTGTAGACAATGTCCCCAATCAGCAGGAAGTAGCCAGAGAGACTCATTGTTGCCCCCTTTCCTATCCTCAATAGGTCGGGATAGTAGTTTTGGGATCCACAAGGAGAGAAGGCCTATACTTGTGGGAATGGAGAGTCCCTACCCAGACTTCTGGGGAAGAAAAGTCCTTGTCAAGATCCCCACAGGTGCCAAAAGGTCAATCATTGAGGCTCAGACCTGCCTTAACCTTTAACCCCCATGCCCTGTATCTATAAAAGGAGCCCTCCCAGCCTCTGACGAGTGACTTCCCTGGCCCCTGCTCTGTTGGGACTAGGGAACCTCACCCGGGAGCAGAATCCCAATAAAAGCCTGTGAATTAATTGATTCGTCTGCCTGGGAAGATTTGTTATGCGCTGGACACCTTGCATTACTGATTAACCAGTATCCATTATCTGGTTTTCCCTGCCACACATTGTGGACTATTAGCCTAGGACACAAAGGACAATGTTTCCCAAAGGAAAATGATGACAGCAGCCTTTGATATCTGATTTTTCAGGAATAATAGCCACTTTTTGGTAACTTTTCAGATATTTTTAAAATGTATAAACACCTCTTAACAGAAACATGTTCCCCAGAACAAGTTAGTAGAGTTGTGATCACATCCCATCACATTGTTATTTTATGTCCCTCCCTATACCAAGGTTGAATTGTGCTTTCCCACGCTAGTGTTTTCTGTGCACTTACTTTGCAACTTAAATAATGAAGGATGCATATTTGCAACATTTAAGATGACAATTATTCTTTAAGTGCAAATCTCAAGAATGAGGGTGATAATTTTCCACAAATTCAGGCATAGCAGAGCATAATAAAAGAGCAATATTAATTTCTGTCATTTTCCCTCTCATGGCTTTTATTGTATTTTATTGTTTCTCTGAATCATAATTTCTTCTTTTAATTTGTGACCTTTGAGAACTACTAGAAATCATAGAAGCTCAACTGATTCATGATGACCAGGGGAGATTTTTCTATGTGGATACCAGAGGAAAATGAGTTAGAGGACTTGACCTTAAGAAGAATTTCTTGAAATAAAGAAAAAAAAAAACTCCAAATTATTGAATAAAAGTTAATTTCAAGATAATACCTAATTTAAAATTAGATAATGTATTCTTGTTGCAAAAAGAATATTTTTTCAATTAAATCCAGTTTATTCAAAAAAATTTGTTGGATAATAATACATGCCAGTTCTGCCGCCACAGGAGCCTTCTTTCATTCAGATTTTCTGAAGAGCCTACATCAGGCAGGCAACAGAACAATCCTATAAGACTTTTCTCCAGATCTCCCTGGCATTCATCAAGGTTAGCACTGTCAAGGGTAAATGGCAGTGGAGAACATATAATTACCTCTGTTCTTTGTCTCACATGGAAGAATAATTTCCAAGTGGACAGAGAGATTTAAAAGCAAGATTTATTAAAGTCAAAGACCCCCAGCCACTGTGGCATGGTGGTGAGGGGAGGGCTTCTAAGAGAGGAAAAAACCTGAAGGGCCCCATGGCACTGGTTTTTAAGCAGAATTTTGAAAAACAAAAAACAAAAAAACCCTGACAATCAGAATGACATTCAGTTACAAGGTGGGGACAAAATCCATTAAAGATCTGATTTGCAATCCTTTATCCTATCTGGCTTGCTCAACAAGAGTCATCCCAAGGGAGGGATACCTAATTTGTTTTCTAGTAACTGGGATCTTAGAAGGATATATTCACCACTCCTTCATTATTCTCATGATAAGATTGGAAGCTCCCAAGGAGACACTTGTGACCTTGCTAAAGAAAATCCTTGGGGGAAAGCAAGCACACACACCCCAAATTTCCACCAGGACCACACTGACTCCCTATTAACCCATCTGACTCCTCACAGCTCCACAACCAGTATTCTGTGCTTCTTATGGAGATTCATTTATAATGAAGTAGTCTTCTCCCAGTTGGGGGTGCTGAGCACAAGTTTTGGTGGAAAATAGGAAAATGGACCTTTGGCTGGAAGGAAATCTGCTATACCTCCATGTGCTACTTTATGCCAAACAGATACACACTATGCTATTCTTTTTTTAAAAAGATTTATTTGAAAGTCAGAGTTACACAGAGAGAGGAGAGACAGAGAGAGAGGTCTTCCATCTGCTGGTTCTGAAAGACCCTAAAATTGGGAATCCAACATGCTTGGGTGGCTGCCCATAGACCCAAACTCCAGACTGGTAGATGCAACAAGAGGATTTTATTAGGTGTTCACGCAAACGGGCTCCCTGCCAGCAAAGGCAAAGAGAAGCCCCGAGCCGCAGTTACAAGCAACTTTTAAAGGAAAAAACCACAAGATTAACATATTTCATGGGCTTTGGCTTGATTGGCTAGTTTGAGGGTTACCATGAGTACTCATTGGATCCTTTAGATGGGGAGTGGCTGTCCTGGGCAGGAGCCCTGGGCAGGAGTTATAATCAGTTTCTTTTCTGGGGAAACCAGAACTTTCGGAGAACCAAAACTCTCGGGAAATAGAAACTTATAGAGTATTGGCTAACTGGGGTGGGGGGGTATTTCACAAGATCAAGTATTAGCAAGCAAAGCGATCGGGTACAGAAGCAAAAATTTGCAGTTAGCTCCTAACCACACTTGTTACTAAGCACACCAAGACACCGAAGTAGGGATTCCTCGGGTTTTTCAGTTCACACCCTAATTGGCCACAATGGCCGGAGCTGCACCAATCCGAAGCCAGGAGCCAGTAGCTTCCTCCAGGTCTTCTCATGTGGGTGCAGAGGTCCAAGTACTTGGGCCGTCTTCTACTGCTTTTCTAGGCTACAGCAGAGAACTGGATTGGAAACACAGCAACCTGGACTCGAACCAGCACCCATATGGGATGCCGGCACTGTAGGCAGTGGCTTTACCTGCTACACCACAGCACTGGTCCCCAGAGTATGCTATTCTTTAAGAAGATTTTGTTACTGGTGAAACAGAAGCAGAGAATTTATTATTACCTCAGTTCTTTGTCTCACATGGAAAAATTTCGAAGTGGACAAGCAGGGAGCTTTAAAAGCAAGATTTATTAGAGTCAGAGACCTCCAGCCAGAGCAGCATGGAAGGGGATTCCAAGGGAGGAAAAGAACTGGAAGTGGCCAGTGATAGTGGGATTTTAAAGCTCAATTTTGGGAAAAAAATCTTGACAATCAGATTGATATCCAGTTACAAAGCTGGGACAAAGCCTATGAAAATACCTTATTTACAATCCTTTATCCTGTCCTCCTTGCTCACAATAAAACAAAAAAAGCCACCCAGAAGGGTGGGACAGGTAACTTGTTTTCACAATAAACTGTGAGCTCAGGAGGCTGGAATCATCACTCCCTTGCTATTCTCATGGTAAAAGGAGATTCCTAAGGAAATGCACTCCAGTTTCCACTGATTCAGTTAATCCATCTGACTCCTCAGAATTTCACCTTCTCAATCAACCTTCCCTCCCAGTTTTTATTGTCTGTGTCTCCTTTTATCTCCCCTAAAATCTCTGTCTCCCTCAGTCTTCTACTTTTTTCTCTTTTTTCACCACCTGCTCCTCTCCCTCCTTTATCTATCTATCTATCTATCTATCTATCTATCTATCTATCTATCTAAATCAATATAGAATATCCTGCAAACTAAGGTGAAACCAAAATCTGGCTTGGAGCCCAGATATCACTTACTGAGGTGACAGGCTCTGGTAATAGGGGAGTTTGTAATTATACAGCTCATTGCTTTGACCTGGTGCAAAGTCAACCACACCACAATACAAAACAAAAGTGCTTAATCGCTGCAGCTTCCAGAAGGGCTCTGAGCAAAACCTCAGAAAGCACTGTCCCACCTGCTGGGCTAGCCAGCCCATTTTGCTGTCTTCAATTGATGCTCCCATGATAAACAGCTCAGTTCATTTACTATTCCCCTTGTGAATGTCTTCCTTGTAAAATAAAAATTAATGTCCTTATTACATATGTCCCTTTCCTCCATAGTCTATCCAAAAATGATTTCTGCAAGTGAAAAAAATGCCCTCATATGGTGCAAGCCTTTTATTCTAAATATCTGATTAGCTGTACCTTTTGCATCTTTGCATCAGCTTTGATAGCTTTAGAAAAGGCACTTTCAAATCTTTCTTTGTAATGAAATTTCTGTTTCAGGCTAACTTAGCATGTGATCTAGGCAGAATATGGTGGGGAAGTTGTTTTCTTTCAAAATATATTACAGTCTTCTAATCACTTTCAAAGTAAAATGAGGGCAGGAACTCAAATTATATGAGTGTGTTTGTCACCCAGATAAGGAGAATGCATGGGCTGTAATTGAACCCCTTATTACTATTCGCTTTGACTTTCTCAATTCAGCTTGTCTTGGGGCATCTCCTTTTTTTTAAGCTTTAGGGAATTAGAAATTTAAATGAGATCTAAGAGAAGGGAGGGGAAGCTCTGCTAGGAGAATGCTCCACATTTCTGGACTTGGCAGCCATGGGGTTTGGGGGGGAGCTGCATGAGAGTCTGGAGAAATGAATAAAAGCATCCTTCAAGCCACGAAGGAGCACACAGCCTTTGGCAGCTTGCAAAGTCTTAAGTCGGAATGTGAATCATTTGCAGTTTTAGCATTTACTTGTAGATTATTTATGACCTGATTACATTTATGTCTTTTTATATCTTGTTTCTCCAGCTTGTAAGGAAATTGTTAAAGGAAAAAATCCTTAAATGTATTTTGCTCCATTTTTTATATGGTGTTTCTTTTTCCTAAATCTTGAGAATGGTTACATTGATCTCATGTGTGTGCCAGGCTGGGTTGCAGAAACTTAAGGGGCAGAAACTTCCAGTGGACATGATTTACACACTTTCCTACTCTTCCTCGGTTCATCTTTCAGAGACTGGATTAGAGTACATATGTGTTCTTCCATGTGTCCAGCAGGTAACAAATCTTCCCAGTCAGATGAATCAATTAATTCACAAGCTTTTATTGGAATTCCGCTCCTGGGTGAGGTTCACCAGTCCCAACAGAGCAGGGGCCGGGGAAGTCATGTGTCAGAGGTTGTGAGGGCTCCTTTTATAGAGATAGGGCATGAGGGTTAAAGTTTAAGGCAGGTCTGATCCTCGTTGGTTGACCATTAGGCACCCACAGGACCCTTGACAAGGACTTTTCATTCCCGGAAGTGCAGGTAGGGACTCTCCATTCCCGGAAGTGTAGACCTTCTCTCCTTGCGGACCCCAAAGCTACCATCCCAAAGCTGCCAATACTGGGACTTCATCAGCCTCACAGTATGCACACACCCAAGGTAAACAACAACAATGAAGCATTAAAAATATTACCTGGGTGCATTGAAGTTTTGAATTATGAGGATATTACTCCACTGTCTCAGTCCTTTAATTGATTTCCTTTTGCTGAGTGTAGGAAGATACATATTGTTGTGGAGCAGGTGAGATGTGAGCTTTTCGATTTTGGTAATTGTGTTTAGGACCCATTCTAAATCTAGAATGATTTCATCTTTGGATACGTAGCAAGTTATATCTACAAAGACTCTATTTTCAAATCAGGTCCCATGCTAATGTTGCAAGTAGGCATGGAGTTTTGGGTGACACTTTAATAATGCTTGTTTTAATAATAATATTATGGAATGTAAAAGCTAGAATGAAGGAAACTAGAGGTCACCACTAAGAGCCCTTTTATTATTCAGACAAAGTGTTCAAAGATGAGTTGCCCAAAGCTACACAAGTGGTAAGTGATGATAGATTGCTGGTCACACTGGATGATATTTGGAGGGGAGTGAATTTTAGATGAAAAGTGAATATATCCATTTTAAAAATTGCTACAAATTCTTTGACACTATTCACATTATGAAGCAAGTTCTACATCCCCTCCTTTGAGTGTGGGAGGACTTTTGATGCATGACCATCAGCGTGGCAGTGATGAGAGTGTGTGTCTGCTTATAAAGAATGAACCAAATTTGCCTGTGTTCACTGAAACAGTCTCATTTGGAGACTTGAAACACCGTGTATGGCTGATAATACAGAGGCTGCCACATCAAGACACATGCATAGAATCCATGGTAAGTGCTCTGGTAGGCAGTCAAAGTACTTAGCATGTGAGTAAAAGAGCCTCCAGAAGATTTCATTCCGAGCCTTCAAGTCTACCCCAGTTTCCCTAGTCTTGATGTGTTCTCAGACCCAGTGTCAGCATCATGGAGCACAGGCAAGCGTTCCCTGTTGTGCTGCCTGCTATTATGTTTATGAAGCCATGCATATGATAGGGCAGTTGTTATTTTAAGCCATGCATCACAATAGTAACTGGAATAGAGTTACCTATGTGATAATCTGATGACAAATAAATACTCATCCCTATTCTGCCAACCAGAGAATCACTCATAAGTACCCCAAGTCAGGCCAATTTGATTTGAAAAAACATAGACACTCCAGGGATGCACGTTGATGAATGCCAACCTCATTAAGAAAGGAGCTCACTGTGCTCACTATGTTAGCTTTTTCATTGCTATTTGTAAATTTAGTTGGAGTTATTTTACAGTACTGAGAGTGGCCATGTATTTTTTGTTTCTCTGAGCACTCACCTGGGAAAAATATATACAGAAATCATTGCATTTGCTCTTCAACAGCAATTGAACCTGAAAACTTAGATATTCTTCTCTCTGGGTTATCAATGCCAAAAATAATGAAATCTGGAGTCTGGTGTGTTACAACCATCCAGAATTCTTAGGGTAAGATGAAAGTTAAGTTAGAGGTCACAGACTTGCTGAGACAAAAATAAATCTGTCATTTCTAACGTGTCAAAATAAAGATGGGTCTGTCCACAGTCATCTTTTCAGGAGAGATAACACTAACCAGTCAAATATTAATTTTCTTGTGGACCAGGCACTTTGTGGATTCTACAGATATAACACCATGTTCTTAAAGAATAATGTTTCTTGATTATGCTCCCTACACTTTGGGAGTGGGAGAAAGAAAATTATTGTATGATTAAGTAGCATTCATATAGTGTGAAGTACCTTTAAAACAAATAAGGGAATGTGGAAGATGATGTGGTTATGTAAGAGTTTTTAAATAAGTGGATTCAGGGAGTTCTGTCTTAGAAGGTGATAGTAGAGTTCAGGCCTGAATGATATTGGGAGAGCTAGTGGAAGAGAATGGACCACAGCCTGAATCAGCATGACTTGGAGTCTGAGGGCAGCACACTTATTTGAAGGTCAAGTAGATATAAGAGTTCATAATTCAATGAATACCTGTTGAGAAGAGTTTTGAATATGTCATGTTTGGGTACCACTGGTGAACAATGCTTCCAAGGATTAAGTTCTCCAGTAGACTAGAATTTTCCAATTATTTTATGGGTAGTTGCTTTCTGGGTAGATGAGATGCCAGTGTTGGGATTGTGCCTAGGAACTAACTAACATAACCCAAAATTTATTTTTAAAATTAAGCACTAAATTTAGAGCTCTATACAAGGTATAGCATTTATAATGCATGTGGAGAAAATGTACACAAGCCTATCACCAATCATACACACACTTGTATATATATGTATATATACTTATATAAGTATATGTATATATGTATATATATGTATATATGTATGTATATATACATATATAAGTATATATATGTATATATGTCTTACAATTGGATGCAAAGACTCTCAAAGTCATTGAAGTAATTTTGATCATTTATTTTATATTCTGTATTTGATAATTTGAGTATCTACATTCTTTATAGATCTCTCTTGAATTGGTCATTTCTCTTGTCACCCATGCATCCTTATTTCTTGATTGTTTAGTGGATCTCTCTTTTTTATTGTTAGATTATATTTCCTTAGAATTTTACTATAGAATTCTCTGAGGATAGTGCTTAAAAGTTGCTTACTGAAGAGCATTAAATGTTTACTTTGCCACCCAGGAACAATGTTAAACCAGAAGTCAGCAAAGTTTTTCTGCAAAGGACTAGATAGTGAATATTTGTGACTTTATGGGTCATACAGTTGATGTTGGAACCACTCAGTCTGGTAGTTGTAGTGTGAAAGAATGTGCAGACAAGATGTAAACAAATGAGCAGGGCTATGCCCAAAAAACTCTTTTTTTGACACAGAAATTTTAAACTTCATATGAAATGTATTCTCATTTGATTTCTCTTTAATTGTGTTACAAACCATGTTAGCTCACAGGCTGTACAAAATCAGATGACAGGCTGGATTTGGCCTGTGGGTCACAGTTAGTATGGTTTTTGAGGTCTTACATAATTGAAAACCCTAGGCAGATGTGAGTGAAGGCAGCATTGTGGTTAAGATTTCAGGGGAAGGAGTGAGTGATTGCTGCAGTGGTTAAGATTCTGTTTGACACACCCACATTCTGTGTTGCAGTGCCTGGTTTGAGTCCTGGCTCTTCTACCTCCTATTCATCTTCCTGCTGATGCCCACTCTGGGAGGCAGCAGGTGATGACTCAAGTACTTGTTCTCAATGTGAGAAACCCGATTTGAGCTCCAGATTCCAGGGTTTGGCCTTGCAGACACCTGGATGTGTAGGCATTTGGGGAGTGAGCCAACGGAGGGGAGATCTCTTTGTGTCTGTTCCTCTGCCTTTCCAATAAAGTGAAAATAGAAATGAAAGTGAAAATAGAAATGAATGATTTCAAACATTATTATTTCTCTTTCTTGTCCCAGAACTGAGACCAAGACAGATAAATATCCCATCATCTTCTTTTGTGAGGCTGTTTTCTTCCTCATTTACCTACCGAGTGCTTAATACAGAGGTTCTTGATCTGAACTAGAATACTCAGCAACCCAGCGGTCTGCCAAAGGCCTGCTATAGCCAATTTCTATGTCACCAGGTTGAAGAGGACAAACACTGATCTGCCATTTCTGCATCACACAATCCGATAGCTCATTTCTGGATTTCAGATTTCTTTTATTCTGACCTTTAAGGACACTTCTTATCTTCAAACCAGTTTATCCATGCATTAAAAAAATCCATTACTCAAAAGTTATTAGATGTTCTGTACATCTGAAAACACTGATAAAAACATGAAACTCTTAGGCCTTTAAATCCCATGCTTTGTTCCAGTCCTCCACTCTGGTATATGATTTGCACTACACACAGATATTGGTTGTGGTACAGAACAAGGTTTCGAGGGACAGGCAACATCTAGGGAATACCTACATTCCAGAGCAGAAGTAGGGATGGAGTCACCAAGGTTTAGAGAGGGGAAAAAGAGAGGAAGAAAACATTTCTCAGAAGTAGCTAAAGGTGGCTGAAGTTACTTTTCCACTGAAGGAGTTTCTGGAAGTAAAGCAGGTATCACATTTTGGATAGAAAAAGAAATGTAATTCTGGATCAGATAATAGAATGGTCAATAGCCTGAAGGTAAGAAAGAGCAAGGAGGAGGCAAAGGTAAAAACTGGTAAGATAAGAGTTTGGTGGTGCATGGCCAGCGCCGTGGCTCACTAGGTGAATCTTCTACCTTTGCCGCCAGCACTCTGGGTTCTAGTCCCGGTTGGGGCACCGGTTCTGTCCCGGTTGCTCCTCTTCCAGTCAAGCTCTCTGTTGTGGACCGGGAAGGTAGTAGAGGATGGCCCAAGTGCTTTGGGCCCTGTACCTGCATGGGAGGTGCTCCTGGCTTCGGATCGGTGCAGTTCTGGCCGTGGTGGCCATTTGGGGGGTTAACCAGCAAAAGGAAGACCTTTGTCTCTGTCTTTCTCTCTCTCACTGTCTAACTCTGCCTGTTCAAAAAAAAAAAAAAAAAGAGTTTGGTGGTGCTGAAGCTGTGTACTCCAAGTTCGAAAGATAAGGATGCCTCAATAAATTGGGAAGCATTAGACCTTTGCAGACAGGCAAGTGATTCCTTGAAAGTTACAACTTAAGGATGATTAATATATTAGCACAATACAGCTTGATCTGAGCCATAAAGTAATTGATTGCAAAGAATACCACCTAAGTAATTGATTGCAAACAATTGAGATGTGACTGTTGAAGAATTCTGCCTGTGACAGCTGTGGTTAAAGAGAGGGAAAAACAGATTCTACGGACCTGAGAATCAATGGATGGGGAAGGGTAGCAAATGGGATGATCAAGTGGAAGATGGAGCAGAAGTGCGAGGAATCCAGGGTGGGAGAGAGCACATCGATTCTAACGTGTTGTCTAAAGTTTCTTTCAGTTCCAATTCAGCCTGTACAGATGCGCTATTCAATGGGGAACGAGGCAGATTCAAAGATGCCATGGTCTCAAAGGTTCAGCTTGAGTTTTATGTTATTTTTTCTCTTTCTGAATCAACAGAATTGAGAGCCTGGGTTTCTCAAAACACTCCTGTCTTTTTATCTGAGGACTGATAATGGTGGGAACAGGTTCTCTTGATGTTTTCCATAGTAACACAGCTGCTTAGTTTTCCTGAAAGACTTTGTGACAACTAAGCCAACTGATGGCCTGTGAACTGCTTTCCCACCAGCACACTGATTGGGGAATCAGAGGTGGCAGCACAGTCACTGTTATTCACAGCAGCACAGAGCTGTTGAGGAAAATTCATTTTGTGGGAAGCTGAGTTGAAAATTGAAAATATTCCACCTTAACTGTTTTTCATGCTTGACAACTTTCAGAAGCTAGTCTTTTCTGATAACATAATCAAGATTAGTGGTGGGCTTAGTGTTTCTGTTTTGATTTCTTTATTATGAAGATGTTGTTGTGTTTTCTAAATGAATGATCCCAGGACCAGTGTTTTGGAATGCCAATGCCATTTGGCAGAAAGAGGCAGACTGACCTTCGATGCTGTAGTAATTTTCTCTGCCCCAGGTAAGAGTTGCAATTGCAGAGAGCATGATTAATTAATAAGATAGATGCTCTTGGAGGCAGAGGTACAAACTGGTTGTGTAGTTAAAAAAACAGGCAAATAATTATACAGTAAGTGATGTTGTGAGGAGTCAAGTGGGTAATAGGCAGTCAGAGTGGTCCCCTGGTAGGACTTGGGAATTGTGTGGTGCTTGCTCCCCCCCAGAGGTTAGCTTTAGCAGATCAAAGTATTCTTCCTTAGGAACCCCCAAACTTATGAATTTACTGTGAGAATGGCAAGGGTGTGGTGATGCCTCCTGAACTCAGTTAACTACTCCACCCTTCTGGATGTTTTGTTGTTTTATCATGAGGAGAATTGTCAGTCAGCTTTTTGTTGGGTTTGTCTCCACCTTGTTGATTGACAGTTTGGTCCCCAAGATTGTACTTAAATACCTCACTACCATCAGCCCTTTGGGTCTTCCTCTTTTGGAACACCTCTCTTTGCCACTCTCGCAGGAGGTTTGCAACTTGAATAAATTCTACTTTACTTTCACTGCTGTGTCCACATAGCAACTCTTCTTTCACGTGAGACAAAGAACCAAGACCCTCTCTCCACTTCTATTTCCAAGTGACAATGTCAGCATGGTACTGTACTTCCCTTGGCTTTTACTGAGAAAATGTGAAATTCTACCTTAAAACAATCATTTGTTAACTCATTTTTTTTCAAGAGATAGATAACTACCTTTAAATACAGAAGGAAGGAAATATTTCCTTCTAGAGCAGGAAGGCCTCGGATTTTGGCTGTAGAGCTCTACAACTGAAAAAAATTGTTCTATGTGACAAAAAGTATAAGTCAGGCTTTTGTTCTAGTGTGGATTTTGTCTCTAATTATAACAGTCACCATTTATCAAGTACTTGCTATGTCAGACACTAGACTAAGTGCTTTTCATGCATTATCTCATTTGATCCTTATCACATATGCAAGAGAAGAATACTATTTTTATTCTTCTTTTAACAGTGGCAAATGCTGATGGAGATTAAGGGAGTTGTTCACAGTACCACTACTAACAGGCTTTGATGTTGGTATGTAAGCTAGTGTATTAGACTCTGGAGCTGAAGCTCTTTCATTTTTTAATGTATATTTATTTACATTTATTTATTTGAAGTTATACAGATTAATATACTAGTTTATTCCCCAAATGCCCACACCACCCAACACTTCAATCTGGTATACCAGCCAGGAGACAGAAATTCCATCTGGGTCTTCCATATGAGTGACAAAGACCCAACATCTACTGCTTTTCAGGGAGCACACTAGCAGAAAAATAGATTGAAAGTGGAGGCAGGACTCCAACTGTCACTCTAATATGGGATGAAGGTGGTGGCTTAACAAGCTGTGCCACAATACTAGCTGTAAGGCCATCACAAAACACATCAAACACCAGAGTGAAGGGAAAGGTTTGTTGTCGGTGGGGGAAGCCTGAAGGGCTGGAGGGAGAGGATGAGAGAGTAAGTGAGAGAGGGATCAGAAGAGAGAGCATGTGTGCTGGAAGCAGGTTCTGTCGTATGTTTGCCAGGGGCAGAGAAGTAGCAGTAGTGAATCCCATGAGGGTGGAGGTGGAGCTGACACTTGTGGTTGGGCCATGGGACTTAGGACTGAAGCTTATTCTGCAAAGTGGCCACAGGGACCAGATGGTGCCCAGGGCATAGATGGCACCACAGATAAGATGGCACCATTTTACTAACATTCCACCCATTTTGTTTTTTATAAAGCAGGCGTTGTATGGGATTACATCAGCTCCAAAAGTCCAGGATGGGTGGAGGGACAATGATCTGTTTTTACAGCTACTTTCTGCTGACATGTGGGCAACAAGTTGCTCTACAGTGGCATGGGGTGATGTCTCAAGCTGCTATTTCCTAGGTGGGGAGCTGAGTAGCAGCATTTCATTGACTGCTTGGTTGGTGAAGGCTTTGGTTCATTCCATTATCACTTCTTGTAAACACTTAAACAGACAAGATGGTATAAAAGACAGGGTGAGAAGATCAGCCAATGGCCCTAAGAGTAGTATTAACAAAGCAATGAGAGGATTTCATAGAGGAGAGGAAATAAGGGGGGAATCTCTGGACCCTAGTGAAGACTGTTTGATGGATGTGTTTTTTCCCTGGGCTGATAGGTTAACATAATAACAACATGGTTAGAGCCCATCTGTTCCGTAGTACCATGCCTGTTAGTGAGGTGATATGGCTTTGGAGAACTCAGATGGCATCAGCTCAGGTCTTGATGGAACTAGGGATCTCCTCTTCTTCTTTTTTTTTTAAAAAAGATTTATTTATTTATTTGAAAGAGTTACACAGAGAGAGGAGAGGCAGAGAGAGAGAGAGAGAGAGAGAGAGAGAGGCTTTCCATCCACTGATTCACTCCGCAATTGGCTGCAATGGCTGGAGCTGCGCTAATCTGAAGCCAGGAACCAGGAGCTTCCAGGTCTCCCAAGTGGGTGCAGTTGCTTTCCCAGGCCATAGCAGAGAACTGGATTGGAGTGGAGCAATCAGGTCTCAGACTGGCACCTATATGGAATGCCGGCACTTCAGGCCAGGGCATTAACCTACTGATTACAGTGCAGCCCCCATGACCTCCTCTTCTAACTGTTGGAGCTGTTTTGGATTCAGTTGGTCAAGATAGTGTTGTAGCCCAAAGCTGTCTCTGAGATGAATACTGAGGAGAGGGAGGCTGAAAAGCTGATCCCAACCAAGACTGGGAGAAAGACCACTGTCTCTTTTCTGTAGAGAAAATTCTGAACAATCACACAATATTATGTGAGGAAGAGGATCATCAATAAACACAGGTCAAGAGTAGAGCCATTGATGTTAGAGTAGAAGCTATGATTACAAAGGAATGAGGCCCCAAGTGGACTAGACAGGGTGTAGAACAAAGGACAGAGTCATTATTGGAGGGCCTAAGAAAGGTGCTGTCTAAGCCACAAATAAGTTTTCTAATTGAGACGCAAATAGAAACTGACAGAAGGGGCCTGATGATAATCAGGTGAGCTTTAAGGACTTGCCAGTTATGAGGCCCAGACCTATCTATCTCTTCACATAAGGTACATCCTAAAGGAGGTGTGAACCTCCTTGGGGAAGGCACCCTGTTGACTTCCATTACTTACCTGGCCTGGGAGGAGAGCTGGCCAGGTAAAGGCAGGTGGCATCTCTAACAGGAAATCTACAGTTCTTCCTGCAATGTTGCTGACCCTACTTGGCTGTCCCCTCAGCAGCAGTAGTTACTTTGGAAGCTAGGCTGAGTGAAAGGATTTTCAGCTTAGAGCCAACAAGATCTGTGGCTCTGACCTGAAGTCCTTGGACTCCAGGGTAGTTCCATTTCTTGGCTGGCAGTGATGTCAAGGCATCATACAATCATACAATATTTATAGATGAATTTGTATTTATAAGATAAATTCTGCTGAAGCCCAGGATTTCCACATTGAAAGCCACTGCAGTGGACTAGCCTGTTGGATCTCCTTGATGGCAGATCACTGTGCAAAGCAGCCATTAATTGGCCTGCCACCTATCTTTACATTGTTTCTGGTGCCTGGCTTTCTTTTCCTCCTGGTTTTTGTTAATGAAGACCAGAAGATGCAGGGGGTGCTTAAGTCCCATCTCTAATCTTTGGTGGCCTAAAGTAGTTTATAGTCACAGGCATGTTCTGATAGTGATTTTTCTGTGAGGTAGACAATCCCAATGAGGAAAGCTATGTCCTCACTTTAAGATCAATCATGAATGACTACCTTATCCATAAATTTTAGTCATTAGTAAAACTTTCTCTCCGCTAGTTATTTGAAAACAGAGATTTTGCCTGTTTACTCTGCCTATGGTGAGATAAATCTAGCTGTTAAATCATAATTTCTTCTATATGTAGTCAGGCTATTATTACAGAAAAGTGGTAGCCATTGCTTTTATAAAGTCTAATGATCAAACTGTACATCCTGGTGAGTCTTTCAGAATAGAATCAGTTTCCATCTTGAAGAGAATAGAGAAATGAGGGAACAAGTCGGGCTTCCAAGATTGCTTACTGTCAGTAACTTAATATCAAATGAAAACTTAGCAAGCAATTTTAACTGTCAAATAACAACTTATGAAAACATTACTGGGAGGCCCAATGCCTTCTATAAATTTTAAGAATACATGTATTTGCAAACATCTCTTAAATATCTAGCATGGTGTAATTTGACCAGCATAGAGGCAGTCCGGTTGAGGCTGGGGATTTTTAAGGAGATGGGTCCTTGTCTTCACACATCTCCTCCAGAAACAAAAGATTTAGTTTTCCCTTGAAGGTATCAGATAGGAGGAAGCCTAGCTGGCACCATCCTGAGTTTAGAGGAAGGGTGAACAAGACGACCCCCTGGAGAATTAGGATCCAGAGAAGGGTATTTGAAATGCAGATACTGGGCTGCATCTAGAAGGTTATCAGGCAGCTTATTGAGTAGGAGGGGGCAGAGCAAAACGCAGATACTGGGCTGCCCCTGAGATGTTATCAGGATGACTTTGAGATGCAGATGCATATGCTGGACATAGACATCTTCTCTTTAGGCCTTTGTCACACACACATAAGCTCATATCTGACTTCCTACCTAGCAATACTGAATCTGAATTGAAAATAAACCAAAAAAAAAAAAAAAACGCTATCAAGGCATATAGGCAGGAAAACTTAGAATTAAAGGAAAATCTTGCTGTACTCCCTAAACATGGGTGGAAGTCTATCTATGGCCGGCGCCATGGCTCACTAGGCCAATCCTCTGCCCGTATGCCGGGACCCCGGGTACTAGTCCCAGTTGGGGTGCTGGATTCTGTCCCAGTTGCTCCTCTTCCAGTCCAGCTCTCTGCTGTGGCCCAGGAAGGTAGTTGAGGATGGCCCAAGTTTTGGGCCCTATACTCCCATGGGAGACCAGGAGGAAGTATCCGGCTCCTGGCTTTAGATTGGCGCAGCGCGCCGGCCAAGTGGACATTTGGGGGGTGAACCAATGGAGGGAAGACCTTTCTCTCTGTTTCTCTCTCTCACTGTCTAACTCTTCCTGCCAAAAAAAATAATCTAGCTGTACTCCCTAAACATGGGCAGAAGTCTTGACATGTGTTTGGTTAATCTTTATGGCATTTAAAAGCATTTCAGTCCTGATGTGGGATTATGGGCAGGTTTGCCCTTTAAGGGTTCTTTCTCTTCCCTTCTTTTCTCTCTACATTTCTTTTGATCACAGACCCTGTCCCTCAAAATAATAAATACAAAAACTAGATAAGTAATATAAACTGCCTTATGTATCTCACTTCTCTTTTCTCTCTTTTTAAAAAGATTTATTTATTTAGTTGAAAGAGTTACACCAAGAGAGAAGGAGAGGCAGAGAGAGAGAGGTCTTCCATGTGCTGATTCACTCCCCAGTTAGCCACAACAGTCAGAGATGAGCTGATCCAAAACCAGGAGCCAGGAGCTTCTTCCAGGTCTCACATGTGGGTGCAGGGACCCAAGGATTTAGGCCATTTTTTCCAGGCCACAGCAGAGAGCTGGATCGGAAGTGGAGCAGCCGGGACTCAAGCCAGTGCCCATATGAAATGCCAGCAGTGCAGGAGGCAGCTTTACCCACTATGCCATTGTGCAGGCCCCCTCTTTTATCTTTTGAAAGTAGGGTAAAGCTGGCTTCTGCTCTCAGACATTTTCTTTCATATTTTATTATTTGCATGATTTTAAAATATCCAAGCAACAAAGTTGTCCAAGAAAGTCAATGGCTAATTGTGGACAGGATGATTACAATTTAGCCAATATGAAAGGGTTAAAAGGAGCTGACTTAGTAACTACAGTTTAGGACCTGACCAGCCACTGTGGTACGTGAAAAACTTCTTTCTTCATCAAGATCAAAGGAGCTAGTCACTTGTTCACAGGGCTGATTTCTGCAGCTCAAAAAGTACTTAGAGCAATTAACAACTTTTTTAGACCCTCTGCCTGAGTTGTTAACCTTCAAATAAACTATCTCTGGGGAAATCATTGATGATACAACTACTTGTCCCAAAATTCATCTGCATGATCTTAGATTATTGAACTTAATGTGCAAACATTTAAATGATAATTGAAACACTAATTAAATGCTGTGTCTGGGCACCAGAGTCAGGAATTCAGAGAGGAAACCTGATTCATTGTTGACAATATTATGAGCCAAAAGCCCAAGGCACTACCAGTTTTCAGCTGGAGCAACTTAAATCATATTTGGGTTGCCCTGGTATCTACAATATATGCAGAGTACTTCTAGTTGTGCCATTAGACATAACATGCAGGAGATACTGCTGATCATCGCAGCCAATCAGCACAAAGACTCAGCATTTATTCAAGAGATGTGGTATCAATGACGCAGTTTGGCCATAAGTGTTCTTTCAGACAGGGAACAGGGTAAAATCATATTATTAGATCAGACCATTGTTGAGATTTTTGTTTGTGCACAGGATATACATTTTGCTCAAATTTGGGAACAT
This sequence comes from Sylvilagus floridanus, assembly GCA_949820135.1. Classification (NCBI taxonomy): domain Eukaryota; kingdom Metazoa; phylum Chordata; class Mammalia; order Lagomorpha; family Leporidae; genus Sylvilagus; species Sylvilagus floridanus. The sequence goes on from OX463244.1 coordinate 64,780,538, forward strand.
TATGTGCCCTGTTTACTGTCTTTCCATCTAATAGATTAAAGCTGTGGCTCTCACCATTGAGTACACATTAAAATGAATTAGAAGATATGGATGCTAGAACTGTCATTGATGCCAAATGTATTAGAGTCTCCGGATGTTAAAGTAGTTCTGCAGGTGATTTTCATATGCAATCAGGAATAAGAGCTACAGCTCTAGATATAAACTTTCCTTCACCCTTGCATTTCTGGAACACAGCACAGGACTTTACACTTAGTAAGTATCCAATAAATACATTTGAATAAACTATGCTTTGTAAGTATTCTTCATAGGTCCTAATTAGCTGAAGTTTCTATGAGAGCTTTTGGAGGATACCGGGGTAAATCAGAGGCAGGCAGTGTGTTCCTCCCTTATTTTATTGCTGCTTCTTAACAGCAGAAACCAGTGATCTAGTAGCAAGCCCTGGGAGCTTGAATGCCCTCCAAGTGACAGTCTTTCTCTCAAAACCCACCAGATGTGCTCCCTGCCCAGGATCCCTCTTACTGACTCTGCTCTCCCTTTTCTAATTGTACTCCAGTTTCCTGCTGGCACTGGCACCGGGCCTGAACCTAGCCCTAGTAGAACACAGTCCCCAGCTGCAGCAGTGCTGAGGCAGACAGCCCTCTTTTATCAACCTCCCTTAGGGAATGCCTCAGCTACAGAAACTTGTCACTCAAAGTCACCTCCTTTTGGCGGGCAACCCATGGCTAATGACTTGGGAGTGTACAAAGACACACTTTGCCCAACTCAGGGCCATTCTGATGGGTCATCCCAGCCTCAGGGATCTGTGGAATAAGCTGAAGCCTTGGCTCAGATGGTACTGCAGCTCAACTTCTACCTCTACCAGCATTTCCTCCTCTCCCTTCCTCCACAGGTATCAATAAAATCTCTTCCTAAGGAACCTTGCACTCCAGTCTCCATGCCAGAGTATGTTTACTGAGTACACAATGACAATAGCATGAATCATGTGACCTCAGCTCCCCATGCCATTGAGACTCACACCCTGTATACCATGCTCCAAGCACTATGGCAGTATTGTACTGGCCAGGAAACGCCTGCCATCACTGATCTTATATTCACACTGACAAGCATTAAACAAACAATATGTTATGTTCAGTGGTGATAAAAGCCATTTAGTTAAAGAAATCAGGGTAAGAAAATAGAGAATGATGGGGTATGGTAGGGTGGTATGTGCTGGAGCTGTATCAAGCTAGCTTATCAGAACAGATTGTTAAATCCACCAAAATTTTGCAAACCAATTGTTAAACAGAGCCATCACTAAAAATTAAATTATGGATAACAAACATAAATAAATTATACTAGCAACAAAAGTAATCATTTTCTTGTTTTACTACGTGTTACTGTTACTTATGGTTCTGTGATTGTTTACATCTATTACATTTGTATGGCAGCAAAACTAGAAAATGGTGTGTTACTATACATCTCTTCTCAATTCTACTCTCAGGGCTGTAAGGCATCTGAACTCTACCCTTTCAATTACTTCATACATTGACTACACATTCTGTGAGAATTGACTATATGGGATTTGCTAAAATGAATAATGCATCTCATTATTTGAAAGAAAGGTGGTATACAACTTTTATGATGGAAAAATTTATAATGAACACACATATACACACAATGCACATCCATGTATTTTTCCACCCCTGAGTTTTGGTTGTGAATGTTTACCATCACTTCATTATTTAGGTGCTTTGTATTAGGTATGGTATTAAAGAACAAAGGTGTTTGAACTCATACTTGATTGAATCCATGGGGCCTGTGTTTATCACACTTTGTGAGAAAATACACTGTCTCAAATCCTTCATGTTCTCATTTCTTATTCTCAGACAATGGTCTCTAGACAATTTTCTTAGTGCTTTACTCATATGGATGATTTATCTCTCTCAACTTCTATTGATTTCTTTTAGGATTTTAAGAACTTCTATTAGGTCACAGCTCAAGGTTTCACCTTTCTCAGAGAGGGTAAATTCAATTTTCTTGGTTCATTACTATTTATGCTCTGATAGCACTTTTTGCTTATAATTGCCCATTCGTAAGCATATTTAACCATCTTTAATTCTTTTTATGGTAATTATAGGCATTTGATAAAAAGTTAATCTCTTAATTGTCAATTTTATGTCTTCTGGGAATTTAGATACTATTCGAATAATTTTTTTGTTAACCACAGCTGAAAGATAGTGAACATGTTAAAGTACAGGTGTTACAATAGGAAAGGTATAGAACTGGGTGTCCTGAGGTACTTGTTGGCATTATGATGACCGTGACTAGATTCCAAAGTCTCAATTTCCTGATTTGGAGCATGAGAACTTAACATGGAAAGCTCATTAATTTTTAAAATTAAGGCAAATTCTCTGCTTTCCAAAAGTCAACAATGTAACCCTAAAACTATTTCCAATTCAATATGATGAACACTAATAGTAACTGTAATGTGAATACACAATTGTGTAAGAATAAATAAGGTAACATATATTTGTGTATTTTGTGAACATAGAAAGTAGCATAAATATGTAATTAGATATATTTGCTCATATTGCCATTTGGTGCTAGGTGCTGGGTACTTTCTGTCACTTGATAAATCATTGCTGCAGGGATGAATCAAGTGTACACCAATAACTACCATGTCTTTAGGTAAAGTTTAGCTCTGCAGTTGTGTGGTTATGTTTAAGGGATTTAATCAACACATGGGTATATTGATCTAAAATGAATCCAAAGTTAATACCATAGTCTAATTACAGCAAGAGACATTCAAGTAAGCAGAACATCCTTTTTTTTTTTTTTTTTTACAGGCAGAGTTAGACAGTGTGAGAGAGAGACAGGGAGAAAGGTCTTCTTTCCATTGGTTCACCCCCCAAAAGGCCACTACGACCGGCGCGCTGCACCAATCCGAAGCCAGGAGCCAGGTGTTTCCTTCTGGTCTCCCATGTGGATGCAGGGCCCAAGCACTTGGGCCATCCTCCACTGCCTTCCCAGGCCACAGCAGAGAGCTGGATTGGAAGAGGGGCAACCGGGACAGAAATGACGCCCCAACCGGGACTAGAACCCAGAGTGCTGGCGCCACAGGCAGAGGATTAGCCTAATGAGCTGCAGCGCTGGCCGCAGACTATTCCTTTAATACAATCAGATAATGCTATTTTACTATCCTACCACTTTTCTAGGCTTTTAATCTTTGGACCTGCAATGCTACATATTTTTGAAATCCTTCAGAGAGACAGTAACCCCTCAACTATTTCATGTTACAGAACAAGTACCACACAGGGAAGAATCACAGTTTGATGACAATTATAAGCAGCTCTTCCACTGGTTATGAGAAAATGCTTACATACAGTTGATTTTCTTTTAAAAGAAAACAATGCTTTTCCCATTATAAAGATTATATCCATTCATGAGAAAAATTCAGAAAGTACTGAAAAGTACAAATACAGCCACCAGCTGTTCCATCACTCCAAACTCTTTTAATATTTTGGCATCTGAGTCTGGGGCTGTGGTGTAGTGGGTAAAGCTGCCACCTGCAGTGCTGGCATCCCAAATGGGTGCCGATTCAAATCCCAGCTGCTCCACTTCTGATCCAGCTCTCTGCCATGGCCTGGGAAAGCAGTAGAGGATGGGCCAAGTCCTTGGGCCCCTCCACTCAGGTGGGAGACCTGGAGAAGGCTACTGACTCCTGGCTTTGGATTGGCCCAGCACTAGCCGTTGCGGCCATTTTAGGGGTGAAACATAGGATGGAAGACCCCTGTCTCTCTCACTCTCTCTGCCTCTGCCTCTCAAATCAATGAATAATTTTTTTTTTTTTTTTACAGGCAGAGTGGACAGTGAGAGAGAGAAAGGTCTTCCATTGCCATTGGTTCACCCTCCAATGGCCACAGCGGCCAGTGCACTGTTGCTGGTGCACCACGCTGATCTGAAACCAGGATCCAGGTGCTTCTCCTGGTCTCCCAAGGGGTGCAGGGCCCAAGCACTTGGGCCATCCTCCACTGCCCTCCCAGGCCACAGCAGAGAGCTAGCCTGGAAGAGGGGCAACCGGGACAGAATCCAGCACCCCGACTGGGATTAGAACCCGGTGTGCTGGCGCTGCAAGGTTGAGGATTAGCCTATTGAGCCGGGGTGCTGGCCATGAATAAATCTTTAAAAGAAAATATTTTGGCAAATCTGACCTTTATCCATGCATTTTTATGTAGTTGTGGAAATCCTTGATGTATATTTTTGTGACTTACTCTGTTTATTTAACATTATAATAAAAGCATTTTCCAAAATATTAAAATCTTTAAAAACATGAGAGGGAGGAGATGTACAATTTGGGACATGCTCAATCGGACCTGCCCCAAATGATGGAGTTAGAATTGTGCCAGGGGATTCCAATACAATCCCATCAAGGTGGCATGTACCAAGGCCATCTCATTAGTCCAAGTGATCACACTGATAGGTCTAAGAGTCAAAGGGATCACACAAACAAGACTAGTGTCTGCTAATACCAACTGATAGAATGAAAAAGGGAGAGAATGATCCAACATGGGAAGCGAGATACACAGCAGACTCATAGAATGGCAGATGTCCTAAATAGCACTCTGGCCTCAGAATCAGCCCTTAAGGCATTCGGATCTGGCTCAAGAGCCCATGAGAATATTTTAGGCATGGAAAACTAAGACACTCTGAAAAACAAAAAAAAGAAGACCTAAATGAAAGATCTCTGTGAGTGAGATCCCAGTGGAAAGAACGGGGCCATCAAAGAAGGAGGTACCTTTCTCTGAAGGGAGGAGAGAACTTCCACTTTGACTATGACCCTGTCAGAATAAGATCGAAGTCGGCAAACCCTAAAGGCTTCCATAGCCTCGGCAACTCATGACTAGAGCCTAGGGAAATTACTGACGCCATAAACAAGAATGTCAAATTGTTAAGTCAACATCAGGAGTCACTGTGTACTTACGTCTCATGAGGGATCTGTCCTTAATGTGTTGTCCAAGGTGAAGTAATGCTATAACTAGTACTGAAACAGTATTTTTACACCTTGTGTTTCTGTGTGGGTGCAAACTGATGAAATCTTTACTTAATATATACTAAATCGATCTTCTGTATATAAAGATAATTGAAAATGATTAAAAAATCTTGGTGTTAAATTGGAAAATGCATAGATAATTAATCAATTCTTTAAAAAAAATCATGTAGGATCTCTGTCCTTAATGTGCTGTACATTGTGAATTAATACTATAACTAGTACTCCAACAGTATTTTCACTTTGTGTCTCTATGTGAGGGCAAACTGTTGAAATCTTTACGTAATATATACTAAACTGATCTTCTGTGTATAAAGAGAATTGAAAATGAATCTTGATGTGAACAGAAGGGGAGAGGGAGCGGGAAAGAGGAGGGTAGCGGGAGGGAGGGAAGTTGTGTGTGGGGGAGCCATTGTAATCCATAAGCTGTACTTTGGAAATTTATATTCTTTAAATAAAAGCTTTATATTAAAAATAAAATAAAATAAATGACAGCATATGCTGGACTGGTGCCACGGCTCACTAGGCTAATCCTCCACCTTGCGGCGCTGGCACACCGGGTTCTAGTCCTGGTCAGGGCCCTGGATTCAGTCCTGGTTGCCCCTCTTCCAGGCCAGCTCTCTGCTGTGGCCCACGAGTGCAGTGGAGGATGGCCCAAGTGCTTGGACCCTGCACCCGCATGGGAGACCAGGATAAGCACCTGGCTTCTGCCTTCAGATCAGCACAGTGCGCCGGACACAGAGCACCAGCCGCGTCGGCCATTGGAGGGTGAACCAATAGCTAAGGAGGACCTTTCACTCTGTCTCTCTCACTGTCCACTCTGTCAAAAATAAATAAATAAATAAATAAATAACAGCATATGTTTCATTGTGGGAACATGTCACACTTACGACTGGTTTTTGAACCACAGTCCTAAAATTTATTTAAATGAATAGATCTGGGACTAGCTCCATGGTGTGGTGGGTTAAGCAACCGTCTGTGGCACCTGCATCCTTTATGTGCTGCTTCAAGTCCCAGCTGCTCCATTTCTGATCCAGCTCCTTGCTGATGGCCTGGGAAAGCAGTTGAAGATGGCTCAGGAGTTTGGGTCCCTGCACCCACATGGGAGACACAGAAGAAACTCCTGGCTTTGAATCAGCTCAGTCCCAGCCTTTGCAGCCTTTTAGGGAGTGAACCAGCAGATGGAAGACCATTTTCTCTGTCTCTCTCCTTCTCTCTTTCTGTAACTCTATCTCTCAAATGAGTAAATCTTTTTTTAAAAAGAATAGATCTTTTTAAATTTGAAGAATAAGCTTGTAGTCTTATTCCAACAACATTGCTATCCCTTATATTATTTTTGAAATGATATTTTGAAATAGCTTCAAATTAACTCAGAAAATTGTTGTAATTTTCTGTATGCCAGTTGTCTAAAATACACAATTTTATCTACCGTGGCTTTCCAGTTAGTTAAGAGTGACTTTTGTATATTTCTAATATGCAAACCAACTTTAAAGAAAAAGCATCTAAGAACACCAAGTACATTCAAACTTTGCACAAACTTTGATAGCAATTTCCAAAGAGAAGTTTGAAAATATTTCATGAAATGACTGCATATTAGGACAAATTATATTGCTTCACAGAATGATTATTTTGGGGGGTGAAACAGGGAACTGAAGTGTTGGAACCAATTTCACTGTGCTTGCGAAGCGTCACCTGTTTTATGTGCAGTTATTGCCTATCTCTGATGAATGAAGATCCTACAGACTTGCTGCCCCATGATGTCACCAGCTTCCCTCATTGCTCTGCTTTCTGATGGGCCTGTGAGTTTCAGGGCTGCGTATTGGAAGGCTGTTGATACAATACCACCCCAAAGGACAGCTGTGCTGTGACCTTAGAAGTACAGCCTGCTCTGAAGTCTTGTGGCATAAGAGCATCTGCTCAGGAAAAGGGGAAAAATAAGATTGCCTGTCTCAGGCCTTTCTTATCTAGGCATCTTGTGACATTTGGAGTGTCAATTATTTATTTTTGATTTAATGTAAGATCCTATTTTTGCCTTTGTGGAAGAACACATGGGTGATCCTTTGAATATCAGTTGTCATGAAATGGCAAGAGCCGTGATTAGTAGTCAGAGGCCCTAAACGTTACTAAAAACTTCTAACTTGAAGAATTCTCTTTGTAAAACAAAAATTAATTTTTTTTGGTTTGTTTGGGAGTGAGGAGGGAGACAGAGAGAGAGAGTTCCCATCTGTTGGTTTATTCCCCAAATGTTCAAACAGCCTGCGCTGAGGACTGAAGCTGGGAGCAAGGAACTCAAACCAGATCTCCCATGTAGTTGGCAGAAACTGTTACTTGAGCCATCAGCACTGCCTCTCAGGCTGCATAAGCAGGAAGCTAGAGTCAGGAGTGGAGCCAGAAATCAAACCCAGGAATTGAACACAAGCCTTCTAATACGGGACATAGACTTCTTGAAGGTGTGTTGCCTGCTGGATAAAATGCCTGCCTTGACAAACCTTTTGTTACTTGTGCCTCAGTTTCTTCTTTTGTAAAATGGTGGGAAGGTGTATCAGGAACTTTTTAATAAAGTGCTTTCCAGATTATCATTAACCTGTATGGTTCTGTGGGTTTGTGAATGCAGTCAGGGACTCAAGAGGAAAATCAGAGTTTAGCCTTGGTAAGGTTTGATTTATTGTGCAACAAAGACTTGAGAGTGCTTTAAGCACAGGAATGAAAAATGAGGTCCTGTTGTATGAATGTGGATCATTATGTTCTTGTTTTGACCTTTTCAATTATCTACTGGAATTTTAATTCTTGTGAAATGTTCTTCTTCCTCTGAAATAAGAATTTGAAAATATGGGGATCACCTCTACCATTCTCTTTCCTTCACCAAATTCATGTGGGGAGGCTTACTCTGGCTTGGTGTGAGTGGTGATAGGAAAGGCTTGGAATCTCTCAAGAGGACACTCCAACTACTGTTCTGTGTCACTATGTTGAGGGGTCCAAATGCTCAGAGTGTAGGGTTACAATGAGAAGGGAGGAGAGACTGGAGGAGGGTAATTTCAGTATTATTCAGAATACACTAAGGAGCAGAATCATCTGAGAGTGTTTAAGAAGCACTTAATAAGAAGAAAGGACTTTTCACAATTCTGATCTTCGGGTTGCCTGGAGATTAAATGCCACAGGGAACATGATGAGGCATGCCCTCCAGTGTGCCCCATTAACAACATTGGTAGCTTTGGGATCCACAAGGAGAGAAGGCCAACACGTCCGGGAATGGAGAGTCCCTACCCATATTTCAGGGAACAAAAGTCCTTGTCAAGGTCCCCATGGGTGCCTAAAGGTCAACCAATGAGGCTCAGACCTGCCTTAACCTTTAACTTCCAGCCCTGTATCTATAAAAGGAGCCCTCCCAACCTCTGATGTGCGACTTCCCTGGTCCCCGCTCTGTTGGGACCAGGGAATCTTGCCCAGGAGCAGAATCCCAATAAAAGCCTGTGAATTAATTGATTGGTCTGCCTGGGAAGATTTGTTACGCGCCGGACACCTTGCAAACATGACACACCCCTAGTTTGCCAGTATGTTGAGACAAGGCGTAAACAGTCAGCAACAAGATTCTAGATAATGGGTCCAACAGAAATAATGATGAAAAACAGTCACTTACATCCTACTCTTGGACATTGAGCACAATTCTCTCATATAGCAGAGATTCTAGGTTCCCAGTTACTTTGAAAGGAGGGGAAATGATTGGCTACTGGATAAAATGCTGGGGAGTCAAGTTGGCTTCCCCACTTCCATCTCCATTGGAGCAGTGACATGTTATAATGGTGTAATTCTATTATTTGTTTGTTTGAGAGAGAAACCATGCCTAGTAGTGGCTCTAATGGCTCCAGGCTGGTACACAGCAGCCTGCAGAGTTTGGGCTAAGAGTTTGATTTTTGGAAATGCGGTGATAGAAGGAGGTGGAAGAAGGGACACTGAAGGAGTAGAAGCTGCCATTTCCTTTCACCTCCTTTTATTAAACATAACAAAAGGGCCAACTTTCCTTACTGTCTGTCTACACCCTAGAGATTCAGTTTCTGTGTGTGCAAGATGAAAGCTGCAGGGTTTTTGCATTAATAAGCCCCTTTAAAAATGTCAGAGGAGAAGTGCTAAAGACCTTTTCACCAGCCACTTTTCAATCTTGTTATTTTAATACTTGCCTCTACCCTAGGCTTCGTAGAAATGTAAAAGGTAATGAAGTGTTTCACATGCTGTTTTCTGTCTTTTTATTCTAATTTAAAACTGTCACTTAATGCATGCTTTAAAAATGATGTTTACTTGAGTTGGATCACTCTTCTATGAAGCCCCAAAATGCTTATCTAAGCTTGTATTATATCTATCTATCTAGATGGATTGATATAGATGATATAGATATAGGTATAGATATATAGATATAGATACTATGTGTGTTATCATCGGACACAATTAGCACAGTGGGAGGAAAATATATCTTAAAATCTACAGACTTCAGCTTATACTTGAAGATCTGTGGATTTCCTGTATTGTACTTATTGGAGTCAAGTTGGATTATTGTTCTGAAGTAAACTTGAGGGTGGGATTGCATTTCCAGATGCCCAAGTCAAACATACCTTCATTTCTGACTTGAGGCTATAACTTCCCTCGTCCTGGGCTTTGCTTGTTTGTTTGTATTTATTTTGGCTATGAAGGCATAGGTGAAATGGTTCTTTCTTGTGTTGAGAGAGAGTTGAAAAGTATTAGTTTTGAGATGATATCTAAAATATCTAAATCATAATGCTAATTTGTTGAGCACATTCTACATGCCTCTTGGTTTTAGGGAGACAGAGTTCCTGCCTCCAGGCAGTTCTTAATCTAATTAGACAGACAGATGGAAATATAGGATGATTTAAAAAATACAATGTGGTAGAGATAAGAATGAAACTTTAAAAGACCTGAATTGTAAATTGCCAGATGAGGGAACAGTGGGTTCTACCTAGGTATGCTGGAGAGGGGAGAGCACAGAATAGGACCTGACTTGAAAGATGAACAAAGGGCAAGGCTAGGGCACTTCAGACAAGGGGAGGGCATATGAAAGGAAACCATTGGTAAAAGCACACTGTGTCTGGAGAGCAATGTGGCTGAAGCATGATATGCAGGATGTGATAGGTGGGAGGAGGAATGAGGGAGCGAGTCAGGCTGTAAGATTGGAAATGAGGAGATGCATTTTGAAGGTCTTGAGCTTCCTGAAAAGCACGTGGACCTGCCCTTTAGCCATCTGAAAACCAGCACAAGACTTGACTTAAATCAGGGAAGTAATACAAGAATCTGTATGCTTTAGGGGAGTCCATTCCGGTGCCAGTGCACATAGAGATTAAGGAAGAGCATGGAGATGATTATAGCAATTGAGGTGAAGTATGGTAAAGGCACAAATTTAAACAGTGATGGTGGGGATGGAAGTGTGGGACAGGGCCCAGGAAAGATTTCTCAAGTAGAGTTAACAACATTTGCTGACTTTTTCTATGTAGAGACTAAGAGCTGACTTTAGGTTAAAAAATGTAAAACGTGTGTAAAATTTATTCTCATTACTCAGTATTGTGGGCTTTGACCTCTTTTCACAAAACATTTAATCAAAGTCTACTCTTAGACCGTTAATTCAAACTTACATGCATTTAGTTATTATGATTATGGCTTAAAATATTACTTCTGAATGATGAAATTTTTATTTTACTTTTTGCTTTTACAATTATTACTATAGCTGATATTATTCATTTAATATTTATACTTAAATGCTGACTGGTTTTATTTGTGTTTGAAAAGTGAGATGAAGAGTAATTTTGGGGGGATTCCAAGATGGCTGAATATGGAAAAGACAAACTGCTTTAGATGATGGGAAAAGAGCAGAACAAAAGTGGAGAAAGTGCATTGCCAAGGGACAGTTGGAGAGAAATTATAGTGGAAATTCTACAGAAAGGAAAGGGATGCCATGGAGCAGCATGGAAGGTGCTGATGTGCAGCAATGAGTGCGGACACCACACACAATCCCTGCAGCCAGGAACTGAAGGACATGGCCGCTTTGGAATGGAGAAGAGAGAGCACAGCAACATCCCAAGCCACTGGTGATATTGCCAGAAGGGGAGCCTTGTGGCCCATACTGTCTTTGAGTCAGGCCTGGAGCCCTCATGGGGAGCAGGGTATCTGCCTAGCTCAGCAAAAGAAAGGCATGTTTGTTTTTCCTAATTTCCCCATAAGGACCACCTGGCAACTGGCTGGGAGAAGGCACCATTTGATACAAGTAAGGCTGCAGTGGCTCTTGAGCACGTGTGTGACTAGGAGATTTTAGCAGAGGGAAAAATTCATATTCCCCACTGATTTTGATTCTGCTACAAGGTTGGACAGGGGGCTGGGCATCCATATAGGATGTGAGATGCCCCCATCCTCTCAACATATCACAGGCTCTGGGATCAAACTGCTAAGCTGGAGCGGTCACAGGCAACGGGTTCTGGGATTGCCTCTGTTCTCTCCATGGATGGAGCAGGCTATCAGGATGGAGTTGATGCTCTGCACCTTGTGACTGTGGGGGAATTGCGTGTGGAAATCCAGTGACTGCACGGGAGGATGTGAATGTAGCTGGCTTTCTGGGAAATCATTTTGTCCAGTGTCAGACACTCGGACTACTTGGGTTGGGTCATTACAGAGGGTTCTGTGCTCATGCTGAAAGCTGCACAGATACTTTATAGGATTCATGCAGCAGCATATGCTAGTGTTGCATTTGCTGTGGTATAACTCTGAGCATTGATGGCCTTGGAAAAGAAGAGGTGGGTTGTGATTATGGCAACAGAGGTGATCATACCTGCTCCCTTGATGAAAATAGAGATTTACCATCTATACTTGGGTATTACCCTGGATACTGGCCCTGCCATGGAACACTGACTGGGGTTCCCTGTCCACACTTAGTGCATGCCTCTGGGTATTAACTAAAGATCAGAAACTCCACTAAGCCACAGAGACATAGTTCAAAGGTAAAACCCATCAGTGGAGAAGACCAAATGTTTCCACAAATGCTTTAAAATAAATGCAGAAATTCAAGAAACAAGAAAAAGGAAAAGAAAATGATCTCCCCATAGGAAAACATTTCAATATTAGAATATGAAGAGACTGATGAAGTGCCTGAAAAGGAATTCAAAAGAGTCAGTGTGAAACAAATTCATGACTTAGAGAAATGCATACACTGCATGGAGGAAAACTTTTCCTACAAGATTGAGATTTTGAAGAAAAACAAATTGAAATATTGGAAATGAAGAATTCAATATGTAAAAAAATACAATGGAAAGCAATAAAAAAACACAGCCTTGGTGAGGCAGAAGAAAAAATTCCCAAGCTAGAAGACAAATCTTTGGAAATATCTCTGTCAGATGAAAGAAAAGAAGAAGAAATTAAAAAAATTAAAAACAGTGTCGGGCATTTAAGGGGTACTATCAAATGACCCAACAAATAGATCTTAGGATTTCCTGAAGATGTGGAAAGAAGATTGGATTAGAAGGCCAATTCAGTGAAATAATTATAGAAAATTTCCGTAATTTATACAATGAAAGGGACATTGGATTAGAAGGCCAATTCAGTGAAATAATTATAGAAAATTTCCGTAATTTATACAATGAAAGGGACATCCAATTACATGAGGCACATAGAACTCCTAAGAGATGTGACCAGAAAAGATCTTCACCAGGACATATTATAGAAAATATTCAACAGTTAAACAAAGAAAAGATTCTAAAATGTGCACAAGAGAAATGTTGGATTACTTTCAGAGGATCTCTAATTAGACTCACAACTGACTTCTCATCAGAAATCCCACAGGCTGGGAAAGAATGGAGAGACATAGTCAAGTCATAAAAGAAAAAAAAATCCATTAATACAGAATAGTGTATCCTGCAAAGCTCTCATTCAAAAATGAAGGTGAAATAAAGACCTTCCATAATGAAGAGAAATTGGAAGAATTTGTCACCACTTGTCCAGCAGTACAAATGATGCCTAAGGACATGCTACACACAGAAACACAGAAAGATAGACATCATTATGAAAGAATGAAAAAGAAAAAAAAACTGCAAATAAAACTACAAAAGTAATCCAAGAAAATAATAGGAATATTTAGGGGGAAATGAGGGAAAATTGTTGTTTTTCAATAGTAACCTTGAATATAAATGCTCTAAATTCTCCAATAGATACAGACCAGCCAAATGAATTTTTTAAAAAGACAAATTTTTTTTTTGACAGGCAGAGTTAGACAGTGAGAGAGAGAGAGAAACAGAGAGACAGAGAGAAAGATCTTCCTTCCATTGGTTCACCCCCCAAATGGCTGCTATGGCCAGCGTGCTGCGCTGATCCGAAACTAGGAGCCAGGTGCTTCCTCCTGATCTCCCATGCGGGTGCAGGGCCCAAGCTCCTGGGCCATTCTCCACTGCCTTCTCAGGCCAGAGCAGAGAGCTGGACTGGAAGAGGTGCAACAGGGACAGAACCGGTGCCCCAACCAGGACTAGAACCCAGAGTGCCAATGCCACAGGTAAAGGATTAGCCTAGTGAGCCATAGCACCAGCCAAAAAAAAAAAAAAGACCCATTTATTTGCTGCCAATAAGAAACAAACCTCAACAACAAAGATACATGCAGACTGAAAGTGAAAGGTTGGAAAAAGATATTCCATGCTAACAGAAACCAAAAATAAGCAAATGTAGTCATCCTAATACCAGCAAAATAGACTTTAATACAAAAACTGTTAAAAGAGAAAAGAAGGGCACTATGTAATGATTAAGGAATCAATTCAATAGGAAGATGTGACTATAGTAAATGTATATGCACCCAATACTAGGGTACCAGGCTATTTTACAACACCTTGTTTTTATCAATGGACAGATCAATTAGACTGAAAAACAAAAATGTAGAGATGCTGCATAAGTGCCTTTCAGGGGGGCACACTCCCCTGAAATTAAAGGCATGGCCACAGTTTCTGCTCACACCAAAATAGGCTGGGGATGGGCACACCAGCCCCAAAGGAATGTGGCAATGTGAGCAGCCACAAGAGCAGGGGGCTAATGAACATGAACTGATACCTCAAATATTTTTGGGAATTTGTAAATTTGCAAAGAATAAAAACCATATGGTTATCTTAATAAATGCAGAAAAGACATTTGATAAAATACAACATCCTTCCATGTTGAAAACCTTAATCAAATTGGGTATAGAAGCAAAATTCCTCAACACAATCCAAGCAATATATAACAAACCCACAGGTAGCATCTTATTGAAACGGGGAAAACTTGGAAGCATTCCCACCACAAAATGACTACACTAGGAGTATTGTAACTCACAAGAGAATTTGATAAACTCACAAGATATAAAGTTAAAACACTAAAATCAATAGCCTTTGTATACACAAACAATGGCATGGCTGAGAAAGAACTTCTAAGATAAATCCTATTCACAATAGTTACAAAAAATAAATACTTTGTGATAAATTTAACCAAGGAGGTGAAAATTCTCTATGATGAAAATTACAAAATGTTAAGGAACGAAATAAAGAAGACACAGAAAATTGGAAAAATCTTCTGTGTTCAAGGATTGGAAGAATTACTATCATCAAAATGTCTGTACTACTGAAAACAATTTACAGATTCACTGCAATCCTAATGAAAACACCAATGGCAGTCTTCTCAGATTTAGAAAAGAACTATGCTAAACTTCATATTGAAAGTCAAGAGACCCTAAGAAGGAAAGCAATTAAATAACAATAGCAGCAAAACAAAGCTGGTGGCATCACAATACCAAATCTCAAGACATACTACAGGGCAATTACAATCAGAAAAGCCTATTATTGGCACGAAAATAGACATGTAGATCAATGGAACAGAATAGAAACTCCAGAAATCAATCCACACTTATACAATCAACTTATCTTTGGCAAAGGAGCTAAAACAGTACCTGGAGAAAGTATTTATTTTATCTCATTTAACAAATGATACTGGGAAAATCAGATCTCCACATGCAGAAGGATTAAATAAGACCTCTACTTTATACCTTACACAAAATCAACTCAAAATGGAACAATCTAAATCTATATCCTAATACCGTCAAATTAATAAAGGAGAACATTGGGGAATCTCTGAAAGACAGAAGACTTCAAATAAGCAAAAACTCCTTGGAAAAGACTCCAGAGGAACATGCAATCAAAGCAAATATCTACGAATGGAATTGCATCAAACTGAGAATTTTTTTTGCACTGCAAAGGAAAAATTCAGCAAAGTGAAGAGGCCACTAACAGAATGGGAAAAGTATTTGCCAACTATGCAACTTGTAGAGGATTGATATCCAGATTCTATAAAGAGCTCAAGTCATTCAACAACAACAAAACAAACAATCCAGTTAAGAAATGGGCAAAGGACTTGAACAGGCATTTTTCAAGAGGAAATTTAAATGGCCAACAAACACATGAAAAAATGCACAGTATCACTAGCCATCAGGGAAATGCAAATGAAAATCACTTCACCCTAGTTAGAATGGCTATCATACTGAAATCAACAAAAAATAAATGATGGTGAGGATGTGGAGGAACGCGTAAATTAATCCAATGGTAGTGGGAATGTAAACTAGTACAACCTTTGTGGAAGACTGTATGAAGTTACCTCTGAAATCTGAAAATAGGTATACTGTATGACTCAGCCATCTCACTCCTTGGAATTTACCAAAAGAAAATGAAATCAACATATGAAAGAATTATCTGTACCTCCATGTCTACTGTGGCTCAATTCACAATAGCTAAGATATGTAATCAACCCAGATATCTAACAACTGATGACTGGATAAATAAATTTTGATAAGTATTTATGCAGATATATATAGAATGCTACTCAGCCATAAAAAGAATGAAATCCTGTCTTCTGTAACAAAATGGATGCAACTGGAAATCATTATACTTAGTGAAATAAGCCAGTCCCAAAAAGACAAACACACCACATTTTCTCTGTCAGTGGCAGCTAATAGAGAATGAAAAAGTGTAATATATAAGCATGAAATTGACATTTTGAGATTCAATAATTGTTTACAGCCCTTGTCTCTACAGTTGAGCAATGGTGTTTTTCTTCTTACTATTTGTTGAACTCTTTACTTACTTTAGGGTTAATCTTATGATTATAAAGTAAACTGAAAGTAGATGATTGTAAAAATTAAGAGAAGTAATGGGAGAGGAAGGAAGAGGAAGGGTAAGAGCTTTGACAGAAGGAGAATGATAGGGTAGGAAATAGCACCATGTTTCTAAGTCTGTATATATGAAATATATGAAATTTGTTCACCTTAAAATTTAAACAAAATAAATAAATGATCAAAAGAGCATCATTTGGTTTTGTTCACCATTTAGTGTGCTAAATTGGAAGTTTTCATTGATGTACCAAAATACCATGATTTTAACATTCCAAAGTGAACTTGGGAACTAAGATGCAAAATTTCAAAAGCATAGTTTTACAATTTTTAACCCCTTCTTCCATATGGATTGTGTACAATGACAGCTTGTTGAAGATCAGTAGATAAGACTTTGGGAGATTTTTTAAAAGTAAAATAATACTGGTGGCCCTTGTCCTGTCAAGGAGGAAAGCAGAGAAAGATGCTTCTCTTTCTTCTCTAGCCAATAGAAAGAGGTTTTAACTAAATCTCCTGTGGTTGGCTGAGGTATGAACTCATGAGTCTACCTTCCACCTGAGAAATTGAACACAAGAAAAATGAACAATCCAGGCCTGTGCAGATGAGCTAAAGTGCAGGTGGCTGCTTCAGGAACAATCCAGCCCACACTCCCGGAACTTGTGAGGACAAAAAGCAGTTCATTATTTCCTGTGGTCCACAGTGTGCCACATCAAAAGAGAGACTTCTGTGAGACCCTATTCAGGGGAGAGCTGAAGGGAGAACTTCAAGAGAAGTAATGTGATCAGGAATAATGAACCTACTTTATAGGAGCTACAGTGAGAGATCCCCAAAAGAGATGAGACAGTGACCTGGAGAACTCACGACATCCTCATTGGACAATGCATCCCCTGTCAGACTCAGAAATCAGGAAGGCATCTTTTTCTACTACCAATCAGCCAGCATGTTCTTTTATCTGTCTTTTCTCCCCTAGATGCACCCTGGGAAGAATGAAAGCCAGTTGGTAGAGGAGAGATAAAGGCACAAGACAAAAAAGTGAAAAAAAAAACAGACTTTCTCTCCTTCCTCCAGCTCCTGTTTACAGCAGGGGAGAAAACTTAACTTGAAGTCACTTCTGCAATTTTGATAATGTGGAATTAGATATTTTTATACAGTCTATGTTTGGAGATTGAGAGTAGACATAAGATTATTATGTAAGAGCGACCAAAAAATAATGCAACTATTAGATTTCTTCATAGGCATGAAAGAAAGCATTCTTACACTTCATATATGAAAATATTTTAAGCAGATAGTAGGAGAAAAAGCTGCTATGTAATTTATCAAGTTCTTCATATTTAGTGTCTGTTCTCAAATACATATTATTTTACTGACTTTTAAGTCAGGGGTTTCTTCAAAGATTGCCCCATGGGTTACAACGTTAAACCATATTGTCATCTCAACAAGGGCAAAACTTTCCCCAAAGCAACACAGTATTTCACAAAGTAGCTTTTTGTGCTAACAGTGCTAACGGGTCATTGATGCTGATTTCATATAGAAATGGGCTGACCTTTCCTCTGTCCAGTTAGTTTTTTTTTTTCTCCAATCTTACTTTAAAAACCAGGAGACGGAGATGGGTGTTTGACACACACCTGTTAAACCACTAGTTGGGATGCTTGCATCCCATGCTGCAGTGCCTGGGGTCAAGTCCTGGCTCTGCTCCCAATTCCAGCTTCCTTCTAATGCACACCCTGGGAGGCAGCAGGTGATGCTTCAAATGCTTGAGTCCCTGCCACCTACTCAGGAGACCTGGGCTGATCCCTAAATTCCCCTCTTTAGCCTGGCCCAGCCCTGGCTGCTGTAGGTATAGGTATTTGTGGAGACAACCTGTTAAAAGCAGAGTGGTCTCTCTCTCTCTCTCTCTCTCTCAATAAATTTAAAAAACTAAACAAGCAACAACAGAAAAAAAACGGATAAATTTATTCAGGGTTTGGCAAAACATACTAGCTTTTCTTTGATTCACTTTTGGCACACTGGTGAACAATGCAAATTGAGCACTGACCTACAAAATGCAGAAATCCTTGGTTACCATGTGTTCCTATTCTGAGACACTTAAATAAGGACTTTCTTAAGGCAAAGACATAGGTATACATTAAATCAATGGATGATTCTAACTGAATGACTTAATAATGTGAAAATCAGCCCATGGGGCCATCATTTTGGCATTGTGTATTCAGCTGCGATGCCAGCATTCCATACAGACTTCAGTTCATGTCCCACCTGCTCCACTTCCCATCCAGCTCCCTGCTAATGCACATAGGAAAGCAGCAGCAGATGTTCTAAATGCTTGGACCCCTGCCACCCACACGGAAAACTTGAATGTAGCTCCTGACTCCTGGCTTCAGCCTGGCCTAGCCCCGGACATTGCAGCAATTTGGGAAGTGAACCAGTGGATGAAAAGCTCTCTCTCTCTCTCTCTCTCTCTCTCTCTTTCTCTCTCTCTCTCTCTGCCTCTCTGTAATTCTGCCTTTCAAATAAATAAATAGCTTTTTAAAAAATGAATAAACCTTCAGGGATAATATTAATAGGAAACATAAGCAGTGTGTGTGTGTGTGTGTGTGTGCATGTGTGTGTGGGGGGGAGTGTTCCAAAATCTGTCCAGAAGCCTGAACTATCCATTTAATTGGATCTACACATTCACCTAAGCAGTGCTTCTGCTGCTATTGACTTTTATTCTAAAAAGAACATTTAGCTGAAAGATGATTTTGGAATAAGAAAGGATAAGAAAACCCAAATAGAAAGTAAAATATCAAAGAGTCAAAACACAATAAGCCTTTTCTTGATGTTGACAATGGTACTATAGTGGGGATGTCACTACTGATGGAATAAAAGCAGAGAGGAGGGTATAAGGTCTCCTATTCTCCTAAAGAGACTGACATATGTACACCTATGGATTAGACACACAGGTGGTATGCCTTTGACCAGGTAGAGGCAGGGGCTCTGAAAGCTCTGTGAAGATTTTCAGCTCATGGATGACTCTCTCCTGCTTGGGAGTACCCACACTCTGGCGGTGCCCTCCAATTGAAGATTTTCAAGAAAAGTGACCAGTAATGAAAACTTTCAAGTTTCAGAGCTCAGTATTGAGTAAATGGTTTACACTTGAATTCCTGAGACACTGTTCCCAGGGCACTCAAAAGCAGGCATGCAAACCATTGCTCACCCCCTTAAGTCTACACCTGTTGTGTGGGGTGGGGAGGCTGTTCCAGCAAATGTCACAGAAGAGAAAACATAGACCTCAGCAACCTGCTTCTGCTTGTCTTCCCCTTTAATCCACATCAGGCACGATTAGACAGCTACACTTGCTTTTTCTAGACAGTTCCAGCAATGACAAGCTGTGTACATCATGTGTTAAGGGAAGAAAATCAAAGAAAAATAAGGCACAATCCAAGCAGATCAGAAGACATCATGTAGAAGACACACCACTAGACTCCTTAATGTGAGACCTTTGTGCAGTTGCAGAACCTGTCAAGGTTGCTCTTGTCTTCCTAGGCCATCTGACTGTAGGAAGGAAGGCTCTGGCATCAGACCCTTGCGTTCCAGTCTGTTTACTGATGCTGTGCCTTTGGATAACTTTTAAGTTCCCTGTGTCTTACATCCACCATTAGTAAAGTGTGGATAATAGCAGTGCCAACATCATGAGGTGGCTGTGAGATTAAATGAGATAAAACTTAACCAGTGCACTGAGGGAACCTTGCACAAAGTAAGAACTCAATAATCAGTTCTTCTTATTACAGAAAGCAGAAGAGAAACCAGTGCTTGTTAGGCACACGCCGTGCGCCAGGAATTGTGCTGAGCACTCTCGCATTTCCTCATTTCCTCCTCGCAACAGCTCTGTATGGTAACTAATTAGAGTAATTAGGGCCTTATCCGAGAAGAGCAGCTAGTCTGTGGCAGATTCTACATTTAAAAGCAGGCCTTCTTTTTCATGACGGGATACTTCCTCCTCTATGATTTTAGTGATTGATATACAAAAAGAAAAGAAAAGATGGATGTTGATTCCAGAAGCCCGTGTCTCTGAAAGCTAATGAACTGTCAGGGTGATCCCTCAATTACAGAAGCTCTAAGCATGAGTGGTTGGCACTCTGCCACCTGTTGTGGGAAAGAAGGGCTTGTTGCTGGGATAAACAGCCACCAGGGTTCAGGGCCTCACACAATACTGTATTGTGCGCACATCAAGTCCAATCAATGTTGGTGGATGGGGTAGGGGTGGCGCCTCTACGTTTAGGGACCTTGTTACTTCCTCTTTACGTTCTGAAGTCTCTACTGAAGCCTCAGCCTGCAGCAGGAAAATGACCAGCTGGGCACATCTGGACTCTTCATGGGCAAAAGCTGGAGCAGACACGTGAGTTCTGCCCATCTTCCTAATCACAAGAACTTGGTCAGTTGCAAAAGAGGCTGGAAAAGTAGTTCAGTTGTATGCACAGGAGGAAACTGGCCTTTGTTACTACATTGTAGTACACCACGATTTATCAGTTCTGTGTCCCTAAACATTTATTTCAAAGTCCAGGTTCTACGGACCATGGAGAGTCCTCACCAGGTTTGGATACACCAGACAGACACATTTCCATCGTACTTCAGAAATCCTCCTGGTAAAGTGTTTGAAGGGCCGTACCTTGGCACTGAGTGTACCTGGCAAGTCCCAGAGTCTGAACTCTGGCAGAACTCCCTGTCCTTCGCTCTTTGGGGCCCCTGCTCCGTCCACTGGCAGTCTCTTCCTTTTCTGTTTTACTCAATGGCTACGTCTGAAGTGGACACAGGGAATGCATTCTGTTTGTGGGCTTTACAGCTTCACAGGCTGCTTCTCGCTCTTGAAAATTTTGGGGCTCATGAATTGTTTCAAAAGTTAAACAAATAGAACGCTTGTTAGAGCAAACTTGTGATTAGTTCAGCAATGCAATTTTTAAAGATGATTCAATAGACTTCTGATTATTTGCTTTCAATCAGTACCATGCACTGGTACTCACACTCAAGTTTTTTCCTAGACGTCACTCTCAAACCTAATTTCTGCATACTTTTTCATCTCCTTGAAAACTGCTCTCAGCTTGCTGGCGGCTCTCTGTGTCTCAGAAATAGGAGGCTCACATGCTAAGGTAGCCCTTTATTCTTTGATGCAAAAGCCAAGCCACTGTGTTTAAGCAAGAAGTCTTCGTAGCTGAAGCTCTGTTCCAGGCTTGTCTCTTAATGTTTAGAATCCAGAAGAGGTTGGATCTTCTGACCTGGTAGGTAAGACTTGATTTCCAGAGTTTCCCCATTCTCTTCAATCTGCGTGAAAAAGTTTCCCTTTCTTGTCTGATCTCCTGGACTAAAGGCTTTTGAGATTAACCAACATACGTCCACTCTACCGCTTTCTGACCAGTTGCTTTACAGCTCCACTCTCACAGGCATGCAGCAGTTTTCTTTTAATTCCAGGTGACACACATAGAACTTGTTTGTCCAGAGGATAATAAGGCTCCTTAACTCTCTAGCTTGCTGTTTATTTCCTCATTGTCTACTAAAACTATAGCACACATCCTGGGCTTTCACTAAGTCATAATCCCTCATTCGGCCCTGATTTCTACATTAGACAGAAAAGATTAACATCTGCAAACAACAACATCAGGAGATCAGTTGCTAACACTTTGGCAGTTTATTTCTTTTTCAGGTGAAATAAAATTGGTGGCAGAGGTAGGGCGGGGCTCCTGTTCACACAGGCACTCAAGAACCAAGTTTCCTTCCTTCTTGAGACCCTGTCACCTCCTAGGCATCAAGTTCACTGATGGGCTTCCTGTGTCAAATACTCTGACTTCCTGGGAGTGAATCATCCATTCTATTGGCCAGAGTTCATCGACGACCATATCTGATTTTAAGGCAAGGTGGGAGGTGTAGTCTACCTAAGGGCCAGGAGCATGAGGAGCTGAGTTCAGTGCTGAGCTGGGCCATCTTCATCTCAGAATCCCTGCCCTGCAATGCTGCACTGCTGGCAGTAACAGTGTTCAAGAGCGCATGAGATGTAGTGAGCATGGTGCAAAGAGTGTCCCTCTGGATGGACACACACCAGTGGCCCAGAGAGGCCAGATCAATGATTTTCCAGATTTTACACTGAGTAGCATTCATGAATTTGGGGAGATCACCAAATGCATGATACATTGTCACATTATCAGTGTTCAACAACACTTCATCTTCTTTTTGCATAAATACACACACACACATACACACACACACTGGCTCTTTGACTGTAGTTCCTGCTAACATTCCTTTTAGAAAACAGACTCCAGGGACTGGCACTGTGGTTCAGCAGGTTAAAGCCACAGGCTGCAGTGCCAGCATCCCCTATGGGAGTCAGTTTGAGTCCTGGCTGCTCTACTTCTGACCCAGCTCCCTGCTAATGGGCCTGGAGAAGCAGTGGAGTATGGCCCATGTGCTTGGGCCCCTGCACCCATGTGGGAGGCCCAGTTCTTGGCCTCTGGCTTCAGCCTGTCCCAGCCATGGCTGTTGTGGCCATTTGGGGAGTGTACCAGTAGATGGAAGATCTCTCCCTGTCTATCCTTCTCTCGCTCTCTCTCTCAATTTGCCTTTCAAATAAATAAATAAATCTTAAAAAAGAAAACAACCTTCAAACATACAAATCCACCCCAGTTTTCTCGATGCTGGAATGTTTTACATTGAAGTCATTATTATCTCTTTGTTTTTATAGATATTTTTATAGCAAGAGACATAACATTCTAAATAAAACAAAACCAGAAAAACCTATAGCCCATTATCTCTAGAAGATTACTTCAAGCTAACTACATAAAAATCAAGTTATGTACATTGTGAAAATATACATACTGGGATTCAATAATAGTTGATTAAAAAATACCAAAGGTACTGTGGACATTTAGACAAGGGTTAAGACACCAACATTTAACATTGGAGAATCTCAGTTCTGTTTCCAGCTTCTAACTCCAGTTTCCTGTTAATGCCAACCTAGGAGGCAGTGGTGAAGGCTCAAGAAACCGGGTTTCTGCCACTCATGTAGGATATCTGCAGTTTATCTATGATCCTGGACTTCAACCTTACCCTAGCCCAAACCATTGCAGGCATCTGGGGAATGAACCAACAGATGGGGGCACTCTATCTCTGTCTCTATGTCTCTCTCAAATAAATAAATAATATAATTTTTATAAAAATATATAATATATAATATATAAATTATATACTATATAAATATATAAATGAATAATATATAAATAAATAAAAATAACCAGGGACTGGCACCATAGCAAAACAAATGAAATCTCAGCCTGCAATGCTGGCATCACATATGAAAACTAGTTGGTTTTCTGGCTGCTCACTTTTGATCCATCTCCCTTCTAATGACCTGGGAAAGCAATAGATGATGGGCCAAGTGGCTGGGCTCCTGCCACCCATGTGGGAGACTCAGATGAAACTCCTGGTTCCTGGGCTTTATCTTAGCTCTGCTTTGGCTGTTGTGGCCACTTGGGGAGTGAAGCAGCAAATGGAAGACTCTCTCTCTCTCTCATGCTGACTTTAAAATAAACAAATAAATCTTAAAAAATAAAAATAACCAATATATTCTTGACAATTGGTCTATCTAGGGATCACTTTGAAGGGGTTGTGCTGTATAAATTTTAAGGTCATTCCTTCTGATGAATGATATAATATGGGACTTGAGGGTACTCATGCCAGAAGGCTAAGAGACATCAGGATTTATTTTGTGTTTTTTGTTGTTGTTTTGTTTTGTTTGACCACGTGTTTCTTCTTGGAGTCAGGCAGGAGAACCCGTTCCTTATTTTTATCTGGTTGAATTACTGAATAGTTCCCGTTCTACTCTTATCTATTACCTATGCCTGTGAGTTCTCTGAGAGCTAAGTAATTAAAGCTAACTCTGCTGTTTCCTAAAAAAGAATAAAAGGCTCTTTGTGGTGCTGGCCTGCTTTCAAAAATAAAACAGAGTTCTGAGGCTTGGGGTTCTCTTTATGTGAAAGTACAAAGTAAAGGGGTGAGAGCAGCTCCTAACACACAGGAGCCAAGCTACAACTTGCATTGTGCTGGTGGCCCCCACGGAGACAGAAAGAGGGAAATTATCTGCCACTGTAAGAAACCTGTTCCTTTCTCCTCCAGTGCTCCACAACTCTGAGTCCAAGGGACCTTGATATTTGGTCACCAGGGGTCCAGGGAAGGTAGGGTGGGGATGCACATGGCCATCCTCAGAGACAGGTCCAGGAGAGGAAGTGGCTGGTCTGTGGCCCTGCGGAGTGACAGTCTCAGAACTGGCCTCTCATCCTTTGCTTCTCAGGCATGGAAATTATGGGAAAGCATCCGTGTCTGCAGATTTCTTACATGGTCAGAGGATGCCCTTCCTCTTCCCTTCTCTTGCCTCACTTCTCCGCTTTATAACAATATGGGGGACTCTAGATGTTGGAACAAAAGACCCACGTTCTTATTTATCTGTGTTTGGCTCACTTCGTTACCTTAGACTCAGTGTCTCTGGGAATTTTCTCATTTGCAGAACGACAAAGGGGAAGCAGAAATTTCTGGGGTCCCTTGCAACTCAAATACTGTTGAGATGGCTGCTGGTGACTTCCCCTTCATTTAGAAAGTCCTGATCGAATCTGGAAGAGTGGATTATCCCGTGCAGGACCACTACTTGGGTGAAAACATTTTAGTCCATGTTTAAAGATGGTGATTTGGAGGGAGAAGCCCTGGACCTGTCTATGTAGTCATTTTGTGGAGGCAAAAGAGTGAATGTCCTGACTTAGTTCACCAAGAAGTGAAAGAAATGTGTGAACCACTGAGCCACTTCTGAGGGGAATTGTGAATTGTGTTGACGACCTACAGAACAATGCACCTGTTCACTAGTATTCCAGGGGAGGTGGGAAAGACAGCCTGCAGCCAATTTCTGTGATGTGCAGTTGCAAAATTGCTTTCTGAGCAGAAGTTACCACCATTGGATCATTCGTCACCACCACCCCCACCTCAGGAAAGTATTAAAACTCCAGGCTGCTTTTCTCCCACTAAGCAAGTAATACCGCCATGAGAACTGAGGAATGACTATCTGCCCTTAGGTGTCTGAGGCAGACTTCATGGTGAAATTCCTGCAGAGCCTGGGGCAGAACTGAGAGTGGTAGAGGATGCATTCTGTGAACTCTTGAAATGGATCCCACTTGTGTGTTTGCTCATGTGGCGCACAGGCAAAGCTGTCCAAATCTGTTTCAAAAGTCCAAGCTATTGTGGATCATTTTGATACAGAAAAATGATATATTTAATGTAGTTTTAAGCTGTTAAATAGCAATTAATTTGATAAAATTATTCAAGGACTCTTTGTGGATGATTATGAAGGGTTTTGGCCTGATGTTTGGCCAAGTCTTTTTGTGAGGCAAGCAAGGGTACAGGGAGGTGATTTCATAGCTGAATGAGACCAAAATGATTAATTAATGGATCAGTGTTAATCTAGTCTCCTTGCTACAGGGTTTTATCTTTGACCCTGTCCTGTTATAATTTTTATTAATGATTTGGGTGAGAATAGCAAATGTCAAATGGAAAATACATGTCAAGTCCAGTGAGATGAAATTTTACAGGGGTATATGCAATCCCTACACTTGTAATCAGGGTATTACCTGCCTAAGATCAGTGTGAAGGAGAAATCATTTAACAGCAAGGTGTTAAACACTTTAATGTCTTGTTACAGTGAGTGGTAAGCTCTGTCTGAATCAATCGTGAGATCTAATTGCTAAACTAGCTCAGGAGGTTGAGGACAGCACTAACAGAACCTGTGCTCTGTGCCACACAGAACACACTTGATCAAGAGAGGGCTGCTTAGGGCTCTAGATTGTTCAGAAGAGAGGTCGACAAGTGGGGAGTGCATGTAGACATGCTACAAGAATCAGGAGAATTATTGTAATACTGGGAGATGATTCCAGGTGAATAATCCTCTCATCAAATCTGCAGCATTTCTGTGGCACAGCATTTTCCATCTTACTCTGGGTGATTGCAGAGTGAAGGACTAAATCCAATAAGGACAGTATACTGCATGGCAGTTTGTTGTCTAGCACAGGGGAGAACTGACTGAAAATCTACATACAAATTCATTGTACTATCCTAGGAGGTAGTGCATTTACCACCTCTTTCTTTTTAAACTTTTATTTAATGAATATAAATTTTCAAGTTACATCTTATGGATTACAATGGCTTCCCCCATAACTTCCCTCCCACCTGCAACCCTCCCCCCTTTCCCGCTCCCTCTCCCCTTCCATTCACATCAAGATTCATTTTCAATTCTCTTTATATACAGAAGATCAGTTTAGTATATATTACGTAAAGATTTCAACAGTTTGCCCTCACATAGCAACACAGAGTGAAAAATACTGTTGGAGTACTAGTTATAGCATTAAATCACAATGTACAGCACATTAAGGACAGAGATCCTACATGATACTTTTTAAAAAATTGATTAATTTTCTATGCAGTTTCCAATTTAACACCAATTTTTTTCATTTTCAATTATCTTTATATATAGAAGATCAATTTAGTATATATTAAGTAAAGATTTCATCAGTTTGCACCCACACAGAAACACAAGGTGTAAAAATACTGTTTCAGTACTAGTTATAGCATTACTTCACCTTGGACAACACATTAAGGACAGACCCCTCATGAGACGTAAGTACACAGTGACTCCTGATGTTGATTTAACAATTTGACACTCTTGTTTATGGCGTCAGTAATCTCCCTAGGCTCTAGTCATGAGTTGCTGAGGCTATGGAAGCCTTTAGGGTTCGCCGACTTGGATCTTATTCTGACAGGGTCATAGTCAAAGTGGAAGTTCTCTCCTCCCTTCAGAGAAAGGTACCTCCTTCTTTGATTTGCCATCTCTTGTTAGCAAACAGAAACAGATGGATGCTCCAAGACCAAACTGTAGGAAGGAGCTTAAACTTCGTATAGATGGATGACGCGTATCGCCTTAGTTTTGCCTTCAGTGATCCACAGATAAGATGTAAGAGTTGCATAGGAGCTTATAGATAGGATAGTCTGAGAGTAGTTTTGGATCAAATCAGCCTTGACTTGGTTTCAGCTTGTTGGTTAATCTTTGAATGCTATTTTGCTGGTTCATAAGCTAAAAATAATAAGCCTTTTAGAAGATAGATTAAGTATTTTAGGAGATTATTGCTGGGACATGAGAAGACTTCTGGACTGTGAAGCAGAATTGTGATTTCTAGTGTCCGAATGCATCCCGGGAGTCATCAGGCAGGTCACTAGGACTCAGCGTCCTCAACTACAGAACGGGATTCAGTTTCATTTATTCTTTGAGTTGCATGTTGTGCTTCTAACAGCCCCAGGGCTGCTACAGTAAATTATGAAAACACTTTGCGGGATGTGGTGTGTATTACTGAGGAGGAGCTCCTTCTGAGTTTGAATTCCTTTGTTGAACACATCTCTGTGTGAATACAAATAATCATTAGGGAGACAGCTGGCTGCTGCCGTGCATCACTGATAAAACACTCTTTGCACATCCCCGTCTTTTCTTCCTGGGAATCTTGCCAGAA
This sequence comes from Sylvilagus floridanus, assembly GCA_949820135.1. Taxonomy (NCBI): domain Eukaryota; kingdom Metazoa; phylum Chordata; class Mammalia; order Lagomorpha; family Leporidae; genus Sylvilagus; species Sylvilagus floridanus. The sequence continues at coordinate 64,808,280 of OX463244.1, forward strand.
GGGCTGAGAGCAAGTGTTTGAGTAAGCAAGTGGGGTCTGCTCTCTGCTTCCGTAAGGCCCCCTGGGATGTATCGATTCCCCTACATCTGTAACATCAGGGATGAACATGAGTCTAACAGACTGGGATAAATAGTCTTTTCAGGGCCAGCTCTCCAGAGCTGTCTTTGTTGATAGAGAGGACAATGAGATTAAAGAAGCAAAGCCATTTGACCTGTCACCAGTGGAAGTTTTTTGTGACTCGTGCCTATTGAGGCTTTTGGGAGGAGCAGGTATCACAGATGGAAGGGCCTGGGAGGCTGAAGTCTTTCCTTTTCTGTTTGAAGGCTCTATCTACACAGGAATCTTAGCCACTCCCATGATTTCAGCTAACACCTCTAAGTGAATGACCTCCAATTCTGTGTGCCCTGACCTACATTTCAGACCTGTGTGACCTAATTCTACTTGATATTTTCATCTGCATATCGTATCACACAGGAACTTCAAACTCAAACTGTTCAAAGATGAACTTGTCACTCCTCCGAAATTGCTACTGCCTTTCATCTTCTTCACAAGGGAGTGGCCCCACAACTCACCAGGGCCTTTCAGAAAGACTATTTCCTTCCTTTTCTCAATGATACTTTACTACATATCTGTACCAAGAGACATTGTGTTCATTGTCAATGTAGTAGTTAAAAAGCAAAATCCTTGTACTTAATAAAGTGCATTTGAGTGGGGAGAAGTTGACTGTAAACATAGTAATAATAGCAATAAAAATCAAACCAAGTAGGTCCATAAGACAACCTCAAGTAATATAAACAGGACAATGAATAAAATAGACAATAGGTGTGCAAGGCTAGTCAGAAGCTATTCATTTTTTTTCTTTTCAGAAGCTATTCTAACCAGAAAAGTCAAGGCAGGAAGTTGAGAAGTTGACAACTGATTAAATGATGGAAATCGGCTGACTGACTGGAAAGATCTGTAGGAACATTAAATGCAAAGAGTCCCTCTATACATATGTGAGTGTATGTGGACATACATATCACACCACACACACATACACACACATTACATCTACATATGCCATGTGTGCTCACATACATATATGCATCTAAATGTGAATATTCATATGTTCATAATTAAATATATGCATCATATATAATCAATACATATAATGCATGTGTGTACATTTATGCATGTGAATATCTTATAAACATTATGCATATATGTTATTTATTACATGTATAATGTAATAAATACATATATAGGAGATTTAGGAAATAGAAGAGAAAATAATCCTCCAACTTTTCACATAAGGGGTGCTTCAGTTTTTCACATAATTTTACATTCTACCTCATTCACTTTTTAAAAAAATGTTTTTATTTCTTTTTGTTTTACAAATTTTAAATTTATATACAACGAACAAATTTTATAAATATATAGACTTAGGATCATAGTGATAGTTCCCACCCTACCATCTGTCCCACCCATGCTCCCACCCTCCATCCTCCTTTTTATTCTTTCTTTCAATTTTCACAATGACATACCTTTTTTATTTCATAAAAACAGTAAGTAAAGAACTCAAAAAAATAGTAAGAAGAAAAAAACACTCTTCCTCAATAGTAGAGACAAAGCCTATAAACAATAATCAGTTCTCAAAATGTCAATTTTGCTTATATACATCACATTTTTTTGTACTCTATTAGTTACCATAAACCAGGGAAAATATGATATTTGTCTTTTGGGGACTGATTTATTTCACTGAGTATAATGGTTTGCAGCTGTATTCATTTGATTAAAAATGACAGGATTTTACTTTTTTGTTTTTTTGTGGCTCAATAGCATTCCATAGTGTATATCTACCACATTTCTTTATCCAGTGGTAGATAGACATCTAGTCTTAGCTATTGTGAAATGAGCTGCAACAAACATGGAGGTACAGATGAATCTTCCATATGTTGACTTCATTACTTTTGGGTAAATAACCAGGACTGGGATTGCTGGGTCAGAGTAGATCTGTTTGCAGATTTCTGAAAAATTTCCATACTGTCTTCCACAATAGTAGTACTAGATTGCACTCCCACTTACAGTGGATTCAGGTACCTTTTTCCCCATAACCTAGCCAGCATTTATTGTTTTTTTATTTCTATATGATAACCATTCTAATCGAGGTGAGGTAAAACCTCTTGTTGTTTTGATTTTCATTTCCCTGATAGCTAGTGATTCTGAGCACTTTTTTTCATGAGTCTATTGGCCATTTGAATTTCCTCTTTTGAAAAATACCAATTCAAATCCTTTGCCCATTTCTTAACTGCATTGTTTGTTTTGTTGTTATTGAGCTTCTTGAGCTCTTTATAGATTCTGGATATTAATCCTTTATCAGTTGCATATTTGGCAAAAAATTTCACACATTCTATCAGTTGCCTCCTCACCTTGTTGAGTGTTTCCTTTGCAATGCAGAAGCTTCTGTTTGATGTAATCTCATTTGTAGATTTTTGCTTGATTTCTTGCACTTCTGGGTTCTTTTCCAAGACATCTTTACTTATGTCAATATCTTGCAGAGTTTTCTGGTGTTTTCCTCTATTAATTTGATGGTATCATGTTGTAGATTTAGATCTCTGATCCATTTTGAGTTGACTTTTGTATAAGATATAAGGTAAGAGTCTTATTTCATCCTTCTGCATATGGAGATGCAATTTTCCTGGAATCATTTGTTGAAGAGATTGTCCTTTCTTCAAGGATTGATTTTAACTTTGTTACACATTGGTTGTTTTTGTGTGGATTGATTTCTGGTATTTCTATTCTGTTCCATTGATCTACATGTCTATTTTTGTGCCATTACCAGGCACATTGATTACCAAGAGACCCAGCTACAAATGATGCTCTATCCTGTTGTCACAGAATTCCCACAGTCACAATAGGTAAGACTGTCACAGTCATGGGGTGCAGAATATCCACTCTGAGCCCTGCAAGCCTGCTCCGTCCATGGAGAGAGCAGTAACATTTCCAGAGCCTGCTGCCCGAGGGTACTCCACCTAGGCAGTTTGAGCCCAGGAACCTGTGATAGGTTGAGAGGATGGGAGCAGTGTACAATCCCAAGTGGGTATCCACTACTAGGGCTCCAGGCAGTACTCATCTCTGCAAGGTTCTCCCTCTGGCAATATCACTAGTGGCACGGGACACTGCTGTCTGCTCTCACTTCAGTCTCAGGAAATGGCATCTCCTGCAGCTCCCAGCTGTGGGAGTTTTGCTCTTGCTGCTGCATGTCTGCTTTCTCCATGCTGCTCCATGGTATCCCTGTTCTTTCTGTAGAATTTCCATTCCAAACTGCTTTCCAACTCTCCCCTGGGAGTACACTTCTTCCATTTTTCTTCTGTTATCTTCCCATGATCAGAGTTTGCACGTCTTTTCCCTATTCAGCCATCTTGGAGTCTCCAACCCTGCCCATTTGAAGTCTGACATGGCTACAAGTCTGGTTTTGGTCAGTGAAATATGAACAGGATGAATATGCATTACTTCCAGACAGACGAAACACCCAAATCTCCTTGTGTGATCTACAGTGCTTATGGAATCATGAGTCAAGGAGAAGCTTCCATCATCCTGGGTCACAGGACATTTAAAATAGCAGAATCATTCCACCTCTGACAAACATGAACAAGAATATTCCTTCTATGGGAAATTCCTTCTGCCAATAGGATATCAGGTTTTTAACCATCATGGCATATGCTGGATCATCCTAGTACAATGAATGTGTGCCTTTCAACCTGATAGAAGCATTGCATATGGGAAATGCATGGTGGGAGAATTGTGCCTGGTAGACAATTATACAATTGCAGCAAAACATGAAAGTTTAACAACTTTATCAAGGTTTACATTCTGTCCCCACCAAAAAGAAAAGGAAAGGAAAGGAAAGGAAAGGAAAGGAAAGGAAAGGAAAGGAAAGGAAAGGAAAGGAAAGGAAAGGAAAGGGAAGGAAAGGAAAGAAAAAGGTTAATGTTGTCAACATATAATGATCTTGTAGACCAACAAGGAAATCCCATAGACCACTGCAGGTAAGTAGGGAAAGAATAGGCATAGAAATTGACAGAATAGAGATCATACAGAAGAATGTTAATCGTTAAATTAACAAGAGTCACTGTGCACTAGCTTACTATTAACTCATAATAGTGAAACTTGTTCTCGAAGATTTACTTCATTTTAGTGTATTAAGTATAGGATACTCTTGTCTCATAAGTTATAGTTATGTCTAAGTGCTTGCAAAAGATGTGTCATTCTTGGGTTCTTTAAAGTTAATTATGTTTCTCAAAAATTTAGAATTCTTAAAAAAAAGAAATCTTGGAGATGCAATGACTGAACAACCCTTGTTTTGGCTGTTGAGAAATAATTTTTTCCATACAATTTGTTGAACTCTTTTTTTAGTATAGAGTTAATCTTCTGTGTATAAAGTTAATTGAAAATAGATCTTAGTAAAAAATAAGACTGGGAATCGGAGAGAGAGGAGGAAGAGGAATGGGAGTGTGCTTGGGAGTGCAGGTACAGTGGTAAGAATCACTATGTTCCTAAACTTGTAGTTATGAAATGTATGAAATTTGTATTCCTTAAATAAAAGGCTTCTTTGGGAAAGTATAAAAAATTAATTTAATTTAATTAAAGCAGAATATAACTGGCTAGTAAGTAGCTAAAAATGTTAAACACTATTGGTGGTTAAAGAAATCCAAATGTAAAGGATGAGATGGTTTTATCTGCTTTCAAATTTGGCAAAAATATTCAAAGTAATGGTATCCTCCTGTGTGCTACTGATTGGAATGCAAACTATAAAAATTCTTGGAGGGAGGGTAGTGTGGTAACATGCATGTATGCTCTTAAGCTTAATTTAATCAAATCATGCCTCTTCAAGAAACAAAACTGTCTTTTTGTTGCAATCACATTGTTTTTCTTTTATTTCTGAGTCGTTAAAACCAATTAGGTACAGCATACCCATACAAGGGTATTAATGAAAGTCTGCTGAGGAAGCCGAGGGATATAATGTAAGTTTGAAAAGCCAGGCTGTGATGGGGCCAGTGCTATGGTGCAGTAGGTTGATTCTCTGCCTGCTGTGCCGGCATTTCCTATGGGCACCAGTTCTAGTCCCAGTTGCTCCTCTTCTAGTCCAGGCTCTCTGCTGTGGCCCAGGATGGCAGTGGAGGATGGCTCAAGAGCTTGGGCCCCTGCACGCCATGGGAGACCAGGAGGAAGCACCTGGCTCCTGGCTTTGCATTGGTGTAGCTCCAGCCATTGCGGCCACTTTGGGGGGTGAACCAATGGAAGGAAGACCTTTCTCTCTGTCTCTCCCTCTCGCTGTCTATAACTCTACCTCTCAAATAAATAAAAAAAAATCTTAAAAAAAAAAGGCTGTGAGAAGAAGGGGAACCAGGGCAGCTCTGATAATCGCAGCAGGGTGATCCCTCCTCTAGGATGTTGCCAAAAATGTGGTTTAGCTACAAATAATGCTCTGTCTCTTGGGCTAAAATCCCCAGTGCCAAGAAGAAATAAACTGGTTTAGGTCTCATTTTCAACATTGTACCAGTTAGCAATGGTCAGAAAGTCAGGATTCTATAGCCTAAAGATAAAGATAGCAAACACTTGTGGAGCAGGTGGGTCCCAGAAAGAGATGTTGGGCTGGCCACTTAACATGTATCTTAAGGAAATGATCTAAATGGGAGCAAAGGTTTATGTACATTTTCATTTTAGCATTATTTATAACAGCAGAAAAAGAGAAAACCTATCTCCAGTGAGAAGGGAATATTTATGTAAATTATGAACTATTAATCCATTAAACCAATTAAACCATTTTTATAAAGAATTCAGTTATATCAGAAAAGTCCAAATAATATGATGTGAAGTGAAACAATTTTTTGAAGTTTTAAATGCATGTTTTATTAAACCTATATGTCTATTTTAAAATTCTGCTTGATATTTTTATTTTAAGTTTTTCAACTTTTAATTTCACAATAGTTTTTTTTTTTTTTTGACAGGCAGAGTGGACACTGAGAGAGAGAGACAGAGAGAAAGGGCTTCCTTTGCCGTTGGTTCACCCCTCAATGGCCGCTGTGGCCGGCGCGCTGCGGCCAGCACACCGCGCTGATCCAAAGGCAGGAGCCAGGTGCTTCTTCTGGTCTCCCATGGGGTGCAGGGCCCAAGCACTTGGGCCATCCTCCACTGCACTCCCGGGCCACAGCAGAGAGCTGGCCTGGAAGAGGGGCAACCGGGACAGAATCCAGCGCCCCGACCGGGACTAGAACATGGTGTGCCAGCGCTGCAGTCGGAGGATTAGTCTAGTGAGCTGCGGAGCTGCCTCACAATAGTTTTACATTTTCAAAACAAAAAATGTAAAATAGTACAAAGCATTCCCATAGAGTCCACACCCAATTCCCCCATTGTTAACATCTTATATTAGTCTGATGTATTTGTCACAATTCTAAAAATACCACAAAAGCACCCACACACCAGTTGAGGTCTAATATTAATGACAGTGAAGATTATGGACACTTAGTACTTGCACGTTTCTCCATTTGTACAAATTCCCTACATGGTCATTTATAACTTTTTTAAGCAGAAATTTGGAATATTTTAAGGAAGATGTGCTTGACAGAGGCAGTGTTCCAGTGGTTGAAACTCTGGTGTTAGTCTTTTTGTGTTTGTATTTTGGAACCACCACTTATTAGCTGAGCAATCTTGGTCACATGGAAAACCTCAGTATGAGTCTTTGTATCAGAAAAATAGAGAAATAATAATTCTTACAGCCTCGGCTTTGTTAGCAGTAAGTGCATGTAAAACATGTAGCCCAGTGCTGTGTCTAACATCTGATGAAGGTAGTTATTGCTATGATAACTGAGGAGCACAGGTAAGAGACAAATAATCCTGACTGGGAGAGCAAGAAGATGTGACATTGTAACTGAGCCTGTATTCATTCAAATTTCTATTTTGAAATAGAGTGAAAAATGCATTAGATTTTTCTGGAAGAAAGGTGGAGGTAAAGTCAAGTCCATTAATAAAGACATTTTCACAAAGAATTGACCTCCTTCACTTTAAAAATGCTTACAGCCTATGCTCACACAGGAAGAACTATGCTTACATGGGCCTAAGCCATGCAATGAAAAGGCTCAGTTCTCCTAGATCCCTCTGAGCCGTGGGCTCCTGCAAAGGGCAAGCTAGACCAACTTCAATATGGAGTCATTGTGACCTCCATCCTTCCATTTATACAAAGCACTAGGCTTTCTTCTCCATGGTGCATGGGTTGGCCATTAGGCTGCAAGGTCAAGACTGACATAACAACTGCTATCTGGACATATGAAAAATGGTGTACATAACAGGGCTATGTATATGGCAGGGCTATGATGGGGTTGCTGTGTATGATGGGACTGGGGCCCTTGCGGGTGGCCCATCCCAACCCTCCTTCTGCCTTCTTGTTTCTCTTCTTGCCTCTCCTTCCCATCTGTGTCTACACATGCAAATAGACTTTAGAATCTGTAGCTCTTTCACATCTCTCTCTCTTTTTTTTAATAGGCAAACAGTTCTTACCCATTCAACATAAGCCTCACAATTTGCTAACATTTTCTGACTCTTGAAGTATTTCTGATTATTTGTGGACACTGGGGAAAGCAGAGCTATGTTTCTAAATCATGGAACAAAAATATTAGTGCCCACCATCCACTATTTGTTTTTCCAAAAACCCCTAACAGATGGTCATGTATACTGAAGTTAAAAGAGTTTTTTCATTCATACTTTCCAGGCTTTCTATCTCCACTCCACTACTTTTTTTCTTTTCCTCAAAAAATGTGCTACATGTACATAAGTTCTATGGGTCATTCAATACAAGTCTGACAAAGAGCCAATTTGACTGGCCTGTCTACTCTCTCCAGTTTAATGACCCTTCAAGGGGCCGGCACTGTGGCACAGCTGGTAAAGCAACCGCCTGCAGCACCGGCATCCCATATGGGCCCCAGTTCAAGTCCCGGTTGCTCCACTTCCAATTCAGCTCTCTGCTATGGCCAGGGAAAGCAGTAGATGACCCAAGTCATTGGGCTCCTGCACCCACATGGGAGATATGGAAGAAGCTCCTGGCTCCTTGCTTCAGGTCGGCACAGCTCTGGCCGTTGCGGCCATTTGAGGAGTGAACCATAGGATGGAAGACCTCTCTCTCTCTCTCTCTCCCTCTCTCTCCCTCTGCCTCTCCTCTCTCTGTGTAACTCTGACTTTCAAGTAAATAAATAAATCTTTAAACTTTCTCATTTTGAAGAAGTTGAAAGAGACCCGGAGACGGTAAGTGATTTGCTTAGGGTCTTACAGTTAGCATTAAGTACAAGTCTTCAGATATTTGACACCCAAGTCCCAAGTCATTTAATCATTTTCTTTGTCATAAGGTAAAAAGTGGCTGAGCTATGCCTGTTTACATAGCTAATCTGCATCTCCAAGATTTCTTGAAGCCTGTGGTCAAGTGGATCTTGAGATGGCACAAAAGCAATTTCCCTTATTACATAGTTCTTTCCATCTCTCCTCTGTCTCTACTAGACAGTGGTTCTCAGTCTAAGCTGCACATTACAATCACCTGGGAGCTTTACAATAAAATACCAACACAAGGGCTCATTCCAGGCCAATTAGTAGAGAATCCTTGTTATCAATGTTTTAAAAAAGTCTCCCCCAGCAGGGGCTGGCGCCGTGGCATAGTAGGTTAATTCTCTGTCTGTGGCACCAGCATGCCATATGGGTGCCAGTTCTAATCCTGGCTGTTCTTCTTCTGATCCAGGTCTCTGCTGTGGCCTGGAAAAGCAAGAGAAGATGGCCCAAGTGTTTGGGCCCCTTCACCAGCATGAGAGACCAGGAAGAAGCACCTGGCTCCTGGCTTCGGATTGGTGCAGCTCCAGCCATTGAGGCTATTTGGGGCATGAACCAATGGAAGGAAGACCTTTTTCTCTGTCTCTCCTTCTCACTGTCTGTAACTCTACCTCTCAAATAAATAAATAAATAAAATCTTTTAAAAAAAAATCTCACCAGGTGATTCTAATATGCAGCCAGCATTGAGAACGATTGGGGTGTTTTTTGATTTTGGCTTAGCATTACAATTTTTCATATCTGCTTCTCTTTCCTCCTTTCTCTCTTCCTTATTCTCATCCCCTTTTTGACTTCCCTTTTTTACTTAATTGGCTGTAACATGAAACTGAAGTTTATTTTTAAATGTTTGTTCCATGTCTGTTATACATATGAACTTTTGTTTGCTGTTTGATTTTAATTTTTAGATTTTAATCTTTTTTTCCTCTCCTTTAAACTGTGTCTTCCTCACCCTCCACTAAACTTAATTAGATTGCTATTACCCATAAACTTCAATTAAGTTATTTTCCTATGTGACATAGATCTCTGTAGAAAAATAGCTGACATACTTCTATATGGAGTTTCGGAAGAGGCATTGTTAAATGAATACAAAAACGTCTTTGATACCATTGGCCACCTTTTCAAAGCACTTGACATTGCACTGTTCTGGTCTCTGGTCACAGCCTGACTTATCTTCATTTTCTGCTATTTCTCCTCCAGCTCTAATAGCCCATTTCTCTTCTCACTACACCCTGTTCCTGGTGAGTTCACCTGCATCTCAGCTTAACTCTCATGTCTTTTTTTTACTTATGCTCTCATTCTTACTCTCTAACTCCAACTTTACAACTCTTAGTTAGATGATCTCCATTCTTACTTCCCTTAGTTTTTCTACAATAGGCATAGTGATAGGCCTGAGAAAGCAATTGTGGGAGGTTGTATTATTATAATTAACAATTATTCTCTCCTTCGTTCTATATTCTTACTCTTTGCTATATGAGTTGTAGCACCTTCTGTTAGAGAATAATACTGCCTTGCTTCATTGAATTTGGTTTTGTTTGGCCATGTGATATATTTTGACCAAAGGCATGTGAGATATGAAATAAATCATAAGTGAACAAAAGCTTTAGGAAGCATTGCAAGTTTGGCCAGTGCTCTAGCCTCTTCCTTTTTCCCTAAGAATAATATGCCCAGAGAGGTCATGTCCCTTCAAGCTGGGATGTGGAATGAGAAGACTTAGGCAGCAGAGCTGCAGCTGATTCACAGTCTATGCATTACATGAGCAAGAAATAAGTACTGAAAGCAATAGTGGTTTGTAGCTATTATAGCAACTATGCTGACTAATGCACAATGAGGAATGAAATCCTGTACAGGGCTCAGAGTCCGGTAGAAGATAAATTCAGTAAGATTTTTTTTCCTCCAGAAATTTTCAGTTTTGCCTTTTCTACTGAATACCATATTCTATCAAATTTAATTTACCTTCAAGTTCTATCTGTAATATCAACTTTTTTCTAAGTACTGTCATTATTCCAACTACAGTAGGTGCTATTTTCTTTTCTTCATTCAGTTTTTCTTGATGAGGCATTACCACATTATGTAATGGTTGTGAATCCATATTATAAGTGATACAGATTTCTTTTTTTTTTTTTTAATTTTCTTTTGACAGGCAGAGTGGACAGTGAGAGAGAGACAGAGAGAAAGGGCTTCCTTTGCCGTTGGTTCACCCTCCAATGGCCGCCGCGGCCAGCGCGCTGTGGCCGGCGCGCCACGCTCATCCGATGGCAGGAGCCAGGTGCCAGGTGCTTTTCCTGGTCTCCCATGGGGTGCAGGGCCCAAGCACCTGGGCCATCCTCCACTGCACTCCCGGGCCACAGCAGAGAGCTGGCCTGGAAGAGGGGCAACCGGGACAGAATCCAGCGCCCCAACCGGGACTAGAACCTGGTGTGCCGGTACCACAAGGCAGAGGATTAGCCTGTTGAGCCACGGCGCCGGCAGTGATACAGATTTCTATTCAAACTGATTCAAACAATGGAGAGATTCATCCAGCTCATGTTACTGAATGTGTTGAAGTGCAAATATCTTCAGGCAAAGCAGTGGGTTTAAGCACTGCCAAGAACTTGGGTTTTCTGCTTCTTTTACCTTTTTTTTTTAAATTAACAGCTTTATTGAGATATATATCACATATTGGAAAATTTACCTGTTTAAAGGATAAAATTCAATGATTTTTAGTGAAATTACAGAGTTGGGCAACCATCATAGCAATGAATTTTAGAATACTGTCATCACTTCAGAAACTGTATACCTATTACCCCATAGTGTCTCCACACCAATCCTCCACAGCCCTAAGTAAACACTAATCTACTTCTTATATCTCTAACTTTGCCTATTCTGGACAATTAATGCAAATAGAACAATATAATATCTAGTTTTTTGTGACTGGCTTATTTCCCTTCATAAAGTATTTCTAAGGTTCATCCATGATATAGTATGTGTGAATACTTCATTGTTGTTTTGGCTGAATAATACTCTATCGTGTGAATATATATACATATATATATATATATTTTTTTTTTGTTTATCCATGTATTAGTTGATGGACATGTGGGTTGTTACATTTTTGGCTGTTATGAATAATGCTGCTATGAACATTTGTGTAAAAGTTTTTGTGCGAACATATGGTTCCAATTGTCTTGAAATGGAATTGCTCAGCCATATGGTTAAACTTTTTAAAGGAATGTCAGGTTGTTTTCCAAAGTGGCTGCTACATTTTATATTCCCACCAGCAGGGCATGAAGATTTCAATTTTTCCCCATCCTCACCAATAATTGCTATTATCTGTTGTTTTGATTATGGCCACCCTAGTAGTAGTGAAATGGAATGTCATTGTGGTCTTGATTTGCATTTGTCTAATGACTAATGGTGGAAACATTTTGTTCTCATGTGATTGTTATCCATTTGTGTCTCTTCTTTGTAGCTATGTCTATTCAGACCATTTGTGCATTTCCAAATTGACTTGTCATTTTATTATTGAGGTATAAGAGTCCTTTGTGTATAATAAATATAAGTTCCTTATTATATTTACAGTTTCTAGATACTTTTTTTCTTTTTTTAACTTTTATTTAACAAATATATATTTCCAAATTATAGCTTGTGGATTCCAGTGGCTTCTCCCCCCATAACTTCCTTCCCACCCGCAACCCTCCCATCTCCCATTCCCTCTCCCATTCCATTCACATCTAGATACTTTTTTCAATTATATTAGTTGTCTTTTTATTTTTATGATAGGGTCTCTTGAAGCATAAATATTTTTAAATGTTTGAAAAAGTACAACTTATTTTCTCTTTTCATTTGTAAATTTGGTGTCATATCTAAGAATCTGTTGCCAATTCTAAGATCACAAATATTTATCCCAATTTATCCATGTGTTTTCTTCTCAAAGTTTATAGTTTCAATCTTGCATTAAAGTCTTTAATCCATTTGTGTTGATTTTTGTGTATTGTATATGCTAGGAGTCTAACTTCATTCTTTTGCATATGGCTATCCAATTGTTCTAACATCATTTGCTGTTCTTTACTGACTAGATAGTCTTGACATTGCATTGAAACAATCAATCGATCTGGGAGTCTAAATGTCTGGAATTTGATAGTGAAGATGATTGCAAAACTTTGTGAATGTACACCACTGAGTAGCACACTTAAAAAAGTGGATTTTATGATGTGAATGAAATCTGGATACAAAACTCCATTTATTCTTTAGGACTTATTTGTCTTCATATCTATCCCAATATGATATATTGAGTTATCTTTTCAAATAATTATATTTTAGATAGTACTCTGTTATAGAAATTCTCATGGCCTTGTCTTGTTTATTTGTATGCCTCTCAAAGGTCCAAGGAGATACAAGTCAGAATGGCTATTACCTGTAAAGACTGGTTAGTTATCACAAATAGCTTGTATAGGTATCGTCATGGTAGAGAATTTTCTGTGGTCTGATCTTTGATTCGAGCTCTTAATCCCAAAATCCTATCTTAGTGTTTCAGTCAATCAAACCTAGATCATGATTGCTATGCTTATGAAAGTTGAACATGAGTCAAGAATGCCAATATGTAATTTATAAAGAAAGCAACTTTCTAGTGGACTAGTCATATTAATGCATGGCACGTCTCTAGATATATTCCAAGTTTTAAAGCAAAAGCTAGGAATTTGCTTGGTGAACATGAAATCAAAGCTATGATGTGATTCAAAAGCTTCATTCCAAAGTCACTCTAGTCAAAAGTGGCTTCAGGGCAGTATTACACCAGACAACAGAGCTCAGCAGTGTTCATCTGAGTGGCTCTCCTTTATCTAAGAGTCACTTGGTTATTGTTCCTCTTGCTTCCAATCCAGGAATTATCCTCTCTCCCAGCTGATTTTTTCAAACTTATCTGACTTCTAGTTATTCCATATATACTGATTTTATAGTTGAGAGAGAGCAGTCTTGAAGTAGACCCAGTCAATGCCTACGTTTTCCATTCATGAGACTCTACGTTGGTTAATACAATGCTTGACTAATTGATACTTGTATCTCTCATAGCAGCTAGCATAGACTTGCGCAGTATAAATGTGATCAAAATAAACTCTATCTTGAGTTAATTTATTATCTTCAAAACCACATTCATTCACACTATTCTTTCATGGTGCTGTATATGAAAATGGCAGAAGTTTAAAAGCCTATCCAGGTGACTACTATCAATTTCTTAAATTATGTAGATACCTATTTTCATATTGAGTAGATTATTATGGGGAATGTAAACATTGTTGTATGTAAAGTCATTCAAATAATAACTCAAATGTAGTTTATTTTAAGTGTGCTATTTTGTGCTTCCAGGGTTCACAAACTTAGTGGTGGCTCAGAACCATTGCGAGGGCTTCTAAAACTGATTGCTAGGCCCCAGCTCAGAGCTTCTGATTCAGTAGCCCAGGATGAGGATCCAGAACTTGCATTTCTAACAAGCTTGTTTTCAGGTAAGCTTGTGTCCTCGTGTATGTTCCACTGGGTGAACCCACATAGAAAGCCAAAGGCTGAAAGCTTCATGCGCTACAGTCTTTAGAAGTCAGCTGTAGGGGGCACAGATGAGTGTGCAGAGAAGGGTAGAGGGCACTCCCCGCCAAGAGTCATCCACTGTCGATGTAGTGGCCATGGATAGATAAGGGTGAAACTTATGTCTTCACTTTTCTTTCCAAAATGAAAGTATATGGGAACAATGTCAAAGACAGTGACAATTTCAAAATGTCAAATTCACTCACATTGACATTTTGAGGTTTGATTATTGTTTATAGTTCTTGTCTATACTCTTGAAGAACAGTGGTTTTTCTACCTATTACTTTTTCAATTCTTTATTTAGTGGAGGGGTAAGCTTCTAATTATAAAATAAACTGAAAATATGTCATTGTAAAAATTAAAAGAAAATAGGAAAAGAAGGAAGAGGGAGGGTGAGAATGAGGGTGGGAGTGAGGCTATTGTGGGAAGCATCACTGTGTTCTTAAAACTGTATGTATAAAATATGAAATTTGTTTCCTTTATACAAATCAAAAAGTTAAAAAAAACTGACGAAGAAAATCCAAATATTCCACTTCTGCCTGCAATCTGAGAACACTTTAATGAATGCCACCAAAGGAGAGTATAATGATAAACTAGACCATGGGTGGTGGCTCAATTGGCCATTCTTGCTGAAAAGATTGCTTACAGAACTTCTATGGTAATAAAGAATAGAAAAGTAAATAGGTAGCTGATCATTCAGTGACTATAGGAACGGTGGGGTTGGGTGGAAGCTTCGTTGGGAGGAGCATAATGATTGAGGGTTCAAGTCAGAATTCTTATGGGCACAAGAGTGACTGGGACAATTTTTCTCTAGTAATTTAAAATTCCTTCGTGCGGTTTCTCTTGGAAGTTGATGTTCCGTGTGTTCCTCAGCCTAGATCAGAGCCTGTCAAATTTTAATGAGTGCATATGAATTGTCTGGGGATCTTGTTATAATAAAAAATTTCACTCAGTGGGTCTGGGGTGGGGCCCAAGATTTTGCATCTTTAACAAACTCCTGGGTGATGCTGATGCCGCCAGCCTTGGGAACACATTTTGAATAGCAAGGTCCCAAGGTAGAGAAAATCAAGAGCATTCCTGATTCCAGTGAAATTGGAATTTTTCTATTTTTGGCCTGTGGAAAATGGTAAATTAGGAAAGATCCATGAGCGGAGGGGAGGAAAATTCGTAGAGGCAACAAACCTCCTTAACTTTCTTATAGTCATAACTCATTCCGTTCTTTCCCCCACCAGGCCAAAGTTATAGAATTTGTTCTTTTAATTTTCAAATTCCCTGCTGTACTCCTTTGACATATTTATTTTATCAGAAATCTTTCAGTCTTCAAATGAGCTTGTTTCATCTTATTACAAATGCCAGGAATCACAATTCAATTTCTTTTGTGCTCTATACTTCCTTGAAATTGGCTTTTTACATATATAGATCTAATAGGAGATACATAAACATGTAAGATTTATTCTACTGCCTTTAATGATGAAGCATATTTGAGCAAAGGGCATAACAGTCTATAAAATGCCATTGTCCAACATTCTCAAGGACATAGTATCCTTAGAAGTAATAAGTATTTGGCACAGTGGTTAAGTAACTGCTTGAGATGTCCCTACTCTATATTAGGTGGCCTGGATTCTAGGCCCAGCTGCACTCCTGATTCCAGTTTCCTGCTCCTGATTCCAGCTTCCTGCTAATGCACACCCTTGGAGGCAGCAGGCAATGGTTCAAGTACTTGGGTCCCTGCCATCCTTGTGGAAGACCTGGATTGAGTTGTTGGATCCTGGTTTCAACCTGCCTCAGCCCTGACCATTGCAGGCATTTATCAAGTGAACCCTGAGATGGAAGGTCTCTGTCTGTCTCTCTCCCTCTCTATCTCTGTCTCTCTACTTTCCAAATAAAATGAAATTTTAATTTTTTAAAAAATTCATTATAAAAAAGTGAAAACTATGCATAAAGGTCAAGTTAGAAGCCTATACTACCTTCTTGGAGAAGTTGCAGGTCCATTGTCAGTGAATTAATTAACAAACACTCACTGAACACTAAAAGCTTTATATTATAGTAGGTATTGTGAGACTATGGAAAAACAAGGACTCCAGATGTATTTAGACCCTGAAAGGATCTAGAGGGTAATAAGAGGGAAGACAAAATCAACATGTGAGACAACAACAAACTGTAAGAAATTAAGGTGGATTCAACCATTCCAAGTTGGCTCTCCACCAAACACATAATACAAAAAGGATATCCCAACAACAATTTATAATTTAAGATGTAAAACATTCACCATTTAAATCTCATCCCAAGTGCTCTTAGTTAATGATCTTAAAACTTGTTCTGTTCCCCTTCACTATTTGAACTGATTGTGAATTATCTTACCAATCCCAGTGTTAGTCTTCAAAAAATATCTTTTGCATAAAATTTTTGGAAAACATAAAATACTTACACACTTTTATGGGATACAGTGCAAGATTTCAATACATGCATCACTGTAAATGGACCAAATCAGACAGTTGGCATGTCCATCTGTATATTTTCTTTATGTTTGGAGCTTACCAGCTCCTCTCTTCCATTTATGATACAGAATACACTGTTGTGAACTGTAGTTGCCCCACTGTGCTGTGAAACACTAGAACTTTTTGTTTCTATCTAACTGTGTTTTGGCACTGTTTATCCTTCCTCACCCAACCTTTCTCACTCTCTGTTAATCACTGTTCTAAGTACAGGTTCACTTTTCAAAGCTTTCACCTATGAGAGAGAGAGCATGCAGTATTTGTCTTTCTGTTTCTGGATTATTTCACTTAACATAATGGCCTCCACTTCCATCCATTTTGCTGAAAATGAAAGGATTTCATTCTGTTTATGACTGAATAATATTCCATTGTGTAAATATAGCAGGTTTTCTTTATCCATTCATCCATCAATGGACAGCTATGTTGATTCCACATCTTGGCTATTATGAATAGTTCTGTAAAGATATGGGAGTGAGAGTATCTCTTTCATATGCTGATTTTATTTCCCTGACATATACCTAGAAGTGGATAGATGAATTATAAGGACTATTTTTAGTTTTTTGAGAAACCTCCATAATTTTTTTCCAGCATGGCTATAGTTTTTAAAAGGATTCCTTCACAGCACAGCATTTGTGGGTTTTGTTTTTTTTTTTTGTCTTTTTGATAATAGCCATTCTAACCACAGTGAGATGCTAGCTCATTTTAGTTTTGATTTTCATTTCCTTGATGGCATTGATACTGAGCCTTTTTTTCATATACTTGCTGACTCTTTGTATTTCTCTTTTTTGAGAAATGTTTGTTTAGATTCTTTTTCCGTTTCTTAGCTGGATTTTTTTGTTGTTGAGTGTTTTGAGTTTTTTATATGTTCTGAATGTTGATCCTTGGTCAGATGCATATTTTTCAAACATGTTTTAGCATTATGTCAAGTCTCTTTACTCTGTTGATTGTTTTTCTTGCTGTACGTGATAGATTAGTTTCTCAGCATTTTTGATTCTCTACCCACTTATAGTGTCTCAAGCTACTTTGAATAATGCCTATCCCTGAAGACCAGCCCCTATTAGGATCAGGGTTTAGGACCAAGAGTCATTGGTACATTAGATGGAAGTAATCATTGAATTGTGCCTTAGGAAAAGTTTAGAGTTTGTTATGTTGGAGAAAATGCTTTTGCTAGTGTGAGTGTAGTTTCCAAGCTGTGGGAACAGTAAGCATGTATCAATATCAAGTATATGCTAAGAGACAGTAGGGAATAAGGCTGAAGAGCCATGTAAAAAGGGCTGTGATATACATCCTCCTTCAGTGGAATGACATCAATTGTCCTTCCATCTGTTTTAAGGCCATGTGTACAAATGAGTTTGCAGGAAAGCCCCGTGCAGGATGAGCCTTTGATCTTGCTGGCTCTAGGTTGTACTTTGAGGCAGATGTGACCCTCACTTTATGTTCTGAGACTACTCAAGAATGAGAAACTTCAAGTAATTTCTAAGCCTAACACTTCCCCGCAGGAATTCTACCAGACACACTGGTTTTAAGATGTTATTTATCATATTTAGAATGAAAAGACATAAAAAATTAGTTTAAATACAATTTGATAAATATTTTACTAAAATGTTATTTTTGGTCACAGAACCTCATGTTCTTTTTTGACCTGTGTTTGTTTTCTTAAATAACACTAAGATCACCACCACTGTCAGGAAAAGTGATCCAGCAAGATTCAAACTTAGAAAGACATACCACCAAAATGTCATGTCATTAAATACACCAGAGCACAATAAACTAGAATATTTGGTTCATATGGAAACCCCCAAAACAAGAGAGAAATCCTTGCATTGACCCATGGACAGTTGACTTATGTGCTGATGCTGTGTCCATCAAAATGATTGAGGAGAACTCCCAGGTTGATCCTATACATAGCTCTTCAGAAGTCACATCTGTTCTTTTTCACCAAGATGTAACAGCTTTGGCTTGATCAGCTGTCTCCAGATTTTAAGGCCCTTTTGTGCCTTCCCAATATAAATAGCAAAAATAGCAACCCAAGGCCTTTTGACTTCACTTTGGAACAGTATCAAAATCCAACAGGTGTCATCCTTTGCTGACCTCTGGAGGTCTTTCCCCTCTAAGGGAGAAGACTGTCTGCTCTTCCCCAAAGGAACAGACCCACAACCTGACACCACAAAATGACAGCTGGCCTCCTCTTACAACACATGCCAGCAAGGAGCAAAGCTCAGAAGTGACAGCCAAGAATGTATGGCACCAGGAGCTCCTTCTTGTAAACCACACATTAGGGGGAAAAAAGGAGAAGCAGAAGAAATAAAGAAAAAAAAAACCAGAAACCCCAAGAATCCTATGTTTCTTATACACTAATTACCACAATGTAAAAGATTTGGTGAATTACAGCTGCCATAAGGGAAACCCAATTACTTAGATGTAATGGCAACATCCTGAACTTGGTAAATAAAAATTCAAATCAAAGTTGCTCAGAAATAGTTTCCTTAGGGAAGGTTGCAAATGACATTATATGCCTGTCTTTTTTGATTTTTTGATTGTGAAGTATTGGTCCCAAACTCACAATGCCAGATCCAACAAATAAAATTGTAGGGGGTAGGCATTTAGCCCAGCAGTTGTGACACCCACATCCCACATCAGACTACCTGGGTTTGATATCCAGCTCCAGATCCTGACACCAGCTCACTGCTAGTGCTGAACTGGAGAGGCAGCAGTTATAGCTCAACTTGGGTTCTTACCACCTGAGTGGGAGAGCTGGAGTGAATTCCCATCCCCTGGCTTTTGCCCAGCCTTGTCCCGACCTTTGCAGGAATTTGGAGAATGAATTTACAGATGGGAACTCTCTTGCTCTCTTTTTGTTTCTCAAGTAAATAGGTAAAAGTGGAAAAAATTTACTTTGAAGTGCATTTTAATTAAAGTGGAACAATAAATTATGTTTTGTATGCCGCATCCAATATTTGGCATGTACTTACACTAAAAAGCTATTTGTTATATATGAAATTCAAATTTGACTGGATGCTTTTGTATTTTTCTTGACATGTACCTCCAAATTCAAAACCTGTTTCCCTTTTTGATCCCTGATTATTCTCCTCCTGAGACCAATAGTGGCACTTCTATGCCCAGTGAAATTGTATTCCAAGTTTTTGAGATACATAGGGAATCTTGGTCATAGAATCTCAGTGTTTCACTCTATAAAATGCTGCTCATTTCTTCCTGCCCACTCCAATTTCAATACAAATTCAAATAACTCAATTTATTTATTTTTTAAAAGAGATTTATTGATTTATTTGAAAGGCAGAGTGACAGAGAGAAAGAGAGAGAGAAAGAGGGATCTTTCATGCACTGACTCATTTCCAAAATGGCTATAACAGCCAGGCCTGGGTCAGGCCAATGCCAGGAGTCAAGAACTCCCTCCTGGTCTGCTATCTGTATGTGTGTCAGGGACCCAAATACTGAGTCACTGTCTGTCGCCTTCCAAGACACAATAGCAGGAAGTTCAATGTGAAGCAGAGCAGCCAGAACTCAAACTGGGACTCTGATACCGGGTGCGGGAACACAGGTGTTGGTTTAACTTGCTGTACCACAATGCCAGCCCCCAAGCATCTTGTTTCATACTATCTTATAATCAACTATTTTGTCAGAGGACTGTGGCAAGTAGATTTAATGATATTTATAATAATTGACTAACAGCTGTTTCATGTTAAGCCAGGCATGAAGTTGAACAAGAAGTACTGATGAGGTAGTTTGCCAGGAATGTTCTTATTCTGCTTCTGGTAGATGATCATTACACAGAAAAGTACAACAAAGATCAATGTAGCTTACCATTAGCAGAGTGACATACTTACTTAACACGTATCATGTACTACCTGGACATGACATGCTGAAGTCATTGACCCCACGTGCTGACTCTCTGATAAGAGTTGGATAATAGAGGAAAACAGTAGCTTGATTTGGTAGCATAAAGGAAGGTTTCACAGAATAGATATAGAAACAGAAAATCTCCCTTGTAGAGAAAGCTATCCAGAACCAGAAGTTTGGGGAAAGTGTAAGAAGTTGCATCGTGGGGCAGGTGCTGTGGCACAGCTGGTTAAAATCCTGGCCTGAAGCTCTGGCATCCTATATAGGCGCTGGTTCTAGTCTTGACTGCTCCTCTTTCAATCTAGCTCTCTGCTATGGCCTGGGAAAGCAGTAGAAGATGGCTCAAGTCCTTGTGCCCCTTCACCCACGTGGGAGACCCAGAAGAAGCTCCTGGCTCCTGGCTTCCTATGGGCACATTTCCAGCCATTGCGTCCACCTGGGGAGTGAAGCAGCTGATGGAAGAGCTCTCTATCTCTACCTCTCTCTGTAACTCTGTCTTTCAAATAAATAAAATAAATCTTTTAGAAAATGAAAGAAGTTCCCTTCTATCATAGGATTCTCCTAGACTTTCTGGGCAACTCATGTGAGTTTACTGAACTAATTGCTCATTCTGAAGGAAATGCAGTTGTATTTTCTGTATGTTAGTAGTCTTTACTGGTGAACTCTAGAAAGATAACACAAAGTGGGTCACTATGGGAATTCATACATAATACTGGGAGTCTATGAAGATTTTGAAATTGTATGTAAAAATATATGTGTATAGATAATGTGGGTGTTTCCAAAGGAGAAGTATTTATATTCTTTAAGTTTTATTTTTTTATTCATTTGAAAGACAGTATGACGGAAAGAGAGAGAGAAGGACCTTCCATCTGGTTGTTCACTCCTCAAATGCCTGCAACAGTAAGAGCTGGGCCAGGCCAAAGCCAGAAGTCCAGAAACCAGTCCAGGTTTCTCATGTGGATGGCAGGGATCCAACTATTGGGGCACCAGCGGCTGCTACCCAGTGTGTACTCTTAAAAGGAACTAGATCAGAAATGGAGCAGACACTCAAACCCAGGCAGTCTGATATGGAATGTGTGTGTTCCAAGTGGTATCTTAACAGCTGTGTCACAGTGCATACTCATAGAATTTTTTTCTTTTAATTCTCAAGTTTCTCCAATTTAAAAGAAACTAGAAGGTTAATGTGAGCTAACATATCTCATCATAATCAATAAAATATGCAGTAAGATCAACTTCCTGCAGAGCTGTTACTACAGGCTTTAGAAAACAAAACAAGGAGAAGTTTGAGACTTGTGTAAAAAGAATCGCAGATTTTGGAAGAAGAAAGTGAGATGTGTGATCAAAGCAATGCATTTAATGTAGACCCATTTCACTGAAGGGACACTCAGATATTCTCTATTCCATTAAAACTAATCTTTCACTCACCAATAAGGATCTCCCTGGCTTCCTAGATCTCCAGTTAGCAAATTTCATAACTATCTCAGTATTTCCTATGTTTTTATGATTTGTGCTTATAAACATTGACCATAAACAAAGGCTTAATAAAATTCAGAACTCCAGATATGCTCAAATGAACCCTTTTCCTATTTTAAATTTTATTTATTTTTATTTTGAGTGTCATAGACAGATGTAGACAGACTGTGCTCCCATCCAGGGTTCACTCCCCCAAACTCCCACAATGACTGAGTTGGGCCAGGCCGAAGCTGGAGCCAGGAAGTCAATCTGACTCTCCCGAGTGACGGCAGGGTCTGCACTACTTGAGCTATCCCCTGCTGTCTCACAGAGTTTGCCCTTGAAGAAAAGTGGAATTGGAGCACAGCTGGAATTTGAGCCCTTCCACTCTGATATGAGATAGGGCCGCTCAACCAGCATGGGACTGATAGGACAAATGCCTGCTCCATCTTACTTTTAATTCTGTTTATTTTCTTTGTAACTTGTATCCAAGAGGATATTTATTGATTGACCATTTTATTATTACAAAGACCCTGTGAAACACATGGGTTTTTTTAAAAAAGGATTTATTTATTTGTTTGGAACAGTGTTACAAAGAGAGAGGGACACACACACACACACACACATACACACACAGAGTAGGAGGGGAGAGAGAGAGAGAGAGAGAGAGAGAGAGAGAGAGAGAGAGAGAGATGTTCCTCTAACTGCTGGTTCCCTCGCCAGATGGTCACAATACCTGGGGAACCAGAAGTTTCTTCCAGGTCTCCCATGTGGGTAGCAGGGGCTCACCTTACACTACTTTTCCTACACTATTAGCAGGGAGCTGTACTGGAAGTGGAGCAGCCAGAACATGAACCAGCTCCCATATGGGATGCCAGCATCATGGGCAGGAGCTTTACCTGCTATGCCACAACACCCAACTCCAGAGGCAAAATATTTTAAATTCCCAGTTTATGAACCAATATACTGAGACAGAGCAGAGTTTCTTAACCAAGACAGGAAATCTGGAAAATATTCAGAATGTTGGTTGTCTTGAAAGAAGAAAGCAGCAGCTGAGTATGCAACGAGGTGGAGGGGCCTAGGCTGAAGGGAAGACTTGGAGGGAACTGTGCTGCTTTTCATGATTCTACTCAGCTGCCCTCTGGATTTGTAGGTCTTCTACCAAAGCTTCTGTGATAAATTTGGAATTTGCAGGACTTTCAGTATTACCTAATTTTATATATGTTACTGACTATAGATATTATAATTCAACAGAATATCATTTTATATACAAGGCAATAATGGGACATATTATTATGGTGTTTTCTGCGCTTCAGATATTTGACAAGATAATCACTTTGTGGAGACAAGTGAATTAAAGACAGAATTGTTTTACTCTGATGGAATAATATAGTTTACATTAGAACAAAATTAGCAAACAAAAATAAAGAAAAGCATTTGTACAGCTGATACTTGCACTTGAGTTTGTTGGCAGTTCAAATCCAACAGTAGATCTCATGTGCATCTCTACAGTTCCCAGCTTCCCTTGCAGTTAAATTGTATGCTATGCCTAGAGCTGGCAAATGCTGCATTCTGCAGCAAGATGGACGCATTTAGGAGCCATGGTGCTACCTCTATCCTTTGCATTTCCAATTTAACACCAAGATTTTTTTTTCATTTTTAATTATCTATATACAGAAGATTGATTCAGTATATACTAAGTAAAGATTTCATCAGTTTGCACCCACACAGAAACACAAAGTGTAAAATACTGTTTCAGTACTAGTTATAGCATTACTTCACATTGGACAACACATTAAGGACAGATCCCACATGAGACGTAAGTACACAGTGACTCCTGAAGTTGATTTAACAATTTGACACTCTTGTTTATGGCGTCAGTAATCTCCCTAGGCTCTAGTCATGAGTTGCCAAGGCTATGGAAGCCTTTAGGGTTCGCCGACTTCAATCTTATTCCAACAGGGTCATAGTCAAAGTGGAGGTTCTCTCCTCCCTTCAGAGAAAGGTCCCTCCTTCTTTGATGGCCCCATTCGTTCTACTGGGATCTCACTCCCAGAGATCTTTCATTTAGGTCTTCTGTTTTTTCCAGAGTGTCTTGGCTTTCCATGCCTAAAATACTCTCATGGGCTCTTGAGCCAGATCTGAATGCCTTAAGGGCTGATTCTGAGGCCAGAGTGCTATTTAGGACATTTCTTTCTCTATTCCAAACATACCAGCCAGAATCTACATTTTAACAAGATTTGTGGGTGATTGCTATGTATATTAATTTCAGAATATCTGTTATCAACTATGTAGTATTTGCAATGATAGTACTTAAAATACTAGCAGTAATATCCAAAACATTTCAAACCTGATTTAAGATGAAAGTCAATAACTCTATTGTATTAGAATCTCTGGAGATAAACTTAAGAATCTTTTTAAAGCTACCCAGAAATTCCGATAATCAGCTAAATCCAAAACTTTTCCAGTTCTAACTGGGAAAACAGATATTTTAGCTTAGTTAAAAATTATATAAATCTTCAAAGTTAATAAAAAGATATTCTATGAAAAGTCCCTAATACATATCTAGAGTTGATGGAATTATTAATTTTTTTTCACTTATCTGATCTTGGAATTCAAAATGACTGTCTACTTTCCTGAGCCGCCAACATGCTGGGATACAGCAGCTGAGCAGGGGGGAGGGTGCAGAATGTGTTGCCTTGGTTTGCACAGCTTTGCCCAACTAACTGGATTGCTTCAGCCCTTTCCTGGCTAAATGCATCTCTGAATTTAAAAAGCTCCTGCAGCTGTCTTCACTGAGCAGCTCTCTTATCAGGATGAGGCGGCTCCAGTTCCCTTCGTGGGCAGACATCAAAATACTGGCTCTCCCCTTCCCTATATTTGCCTTTCTTCCTTGTGGGTTAAAACCACACTAAAAAATAAGCGTTTTCCAGTAAGCTCACTACCAACGAATATGAGAGAGGCTCTCCACTTTATGAAATAGCCAGCATTCCACTTTTTAAGTTTTTACTGGGATGATTTTGGTTTTGCATATCATTTGCTAAAAAATCTCCTCCATCACTTTGAATTAGATCACCAGCACTCAGCTCCTCTCACACCACTTCTTGGTTTCTAGCCTTTGGTCTCTGAATGTTCTCCAAGCATGTAACAAAACAGGACAAGTTTAACATGATCATTCACAGTTGTTGTCACCTAATACTGATTTTAAATGGTAGAGAATTTCAATATTTTAACGACATGGTAAGTCAAAACCAATATTCAAGATAGCTGACGCAGCTCAATGGTCAGCTGCCTGGTTCCCTGGAAACTCCTAGTCATGTTATGTTTAGAACAGAATATTTCCAACACGGACCTCCAGCAGCTAATGAAGAACTGCCATTTATCTCCAAGACTTAGGAAAGTGGCTGAAGGGGAGAAGGCAGCAGAAATTATCAGGGACATAGGAGCTTGGGACTCAAGGAGAGGGAAAGGGACCAGAAAGGGCAGATATAGGAGATAACAAAGAACAGACCCTGGAGAGGAAAAAAAGAATGTGTTATCTATTTCTGTTAGGCCGTCACAAAACACACCAAAGACCGGAGTAAGGGAAAGGGTGTGTTGGGAAAAAGCCAGCAGGCTGGAGGGAAGGGGTGAAGAATGCAAAAGAGAGAAAAGGAGACTGTGAGAGAGAGAGAGACAGAAGAGAGAGAAAAGAGACAAGAGGAGGAGAGGAGCCAAGAGAGCAGGACAGAAGAGCCAAGAGAGCCAGGGTTCAGGAATAGGTCCTTTTAAAACTTTGCCAGAGGGCGGGCAGGGAAGCAGGAGCAGTGAATCCCATTAGGATGGGGGTGGAGCCTGACATAAATGGTTGGGCCATGTGGCCACCTGGTTTTCAGCAATGGTGTGGGGGAGCCAGGGCATAGGATGTAAATCAGGGTATAGATCGCACCATAGATAAAACTGTGCCAGTTTCCTAACAGAATGAGATCTAGATTGAAAGTAGGATGACTATTTCTCAAGGTTTAAGCGACAAATTCTTCTCAAGGAAAAATACCAACCCAAAACAGCAATAACAACACCACAAAACAAATAAAATAAAAACTACAATTAGTTTTTCAGTACCCATAAAAACAGAAATACAAAAAGCAACGTGGATTGATCAGAAATAAAATGAATTTCAGTTGAAATGGTTAATAATTTGTTAGTATCCATGAAGGGTAGGGGTGCTGTTAATAGGTTTGTATGTAGATATCGTCTTAAATAATCCTTTATTCCTCCTACACAAGGAAATCAGACAGGTTGGGAGTGTGAAATATTAATGAAGACAGAGTTGGGAAACAATGTTAGATTTATAAAATAATCTTTAATGTGTAGTTCTCTACAAAGTCTCTCTCTCTCTCTCTGACTTCTGCATTTTATCACCATTTCACTCAGAATCTTCTTTAGCCTGCCACAACCCAAACCTGAGCCTATTTTTGGCTTTCTTTTCTTCAAGCAGCTTTTCTCACTATTCCTTGCCCTCCAGTTTATACTTTACCCTCCTGGAAGCAATATTTCTTGCCTTCTTTAAACATCTTTCAAAAGGCTAATGGAGAGCTACACCCTAGTGCTATTACTCAAGGCCTTACACGAAAAAAGGCACATCTGGACTCTCCCCCATGACCAGCGCTAAACTCCTGGAATGCCCTGTTGTGATGGGAAAACAGCAGCAGAGAAATTATTATTATTATTATTATTACCTCAGTTCTTTGTCTCACATGGAAGAAGAATTTCCAGCGGACAAGCAGAAAGATTTAAAAAGTTATTAGAGTTAAAAACTTCCAGCCAGAGCATCATGGAGAGGGGCTTCCAAGAGAGGAAAAGCCCAAAGAACCTTGTGGCACAGGGATTTTTAACTATAACTTCTAAAAAGAAAGGAAGGAAGGAAGGAAGGAAGGGAGGGAGGGAGGGAGGGAGGGAGGGAGGGAGGAAGGAAGGAAGGAAGGAAAGAAGGAAACTTGACAATCAGAATGGCATTCAGTTACCAAGCAGGACAAAACTCATCAAAAGACCTACTTCACACTTCCCCATCCTGTCTGGCCATGCAGAAGGGTGGATAGGGAACTTGCTTGCACAATAAGCTGTGAGCGCAGGAAGAGCTCCCTTGCTGTTCTCATGGTAAATTTGGAGATTCCTAAGTAAAGAGGATGGCCTGTTTGTTCTTGCTAAAGATAACATTTTTGGGAAGGAAGAAAATATTGTACACCCCAAATTCCATTGAGGACACCCTGACTACCTATTAACCCATCTGACTCTTACTATTGATATCAGAAATGACCCCCCAAAGTATATGTCAAAATGTGGCCCCTTAAAGTTCCCCAGAAGCACCATCTGGGATGCCACATTTGTACCAGAATTTGGAGTGCCATACAATATCACCATGTGCTAATTAATAAATCCCCAATATTAATAAGCCCGAGAGGGTTCTTACCTAATATGTAGAGAATTCTAAATACCGGCATCAATAAATGAGGCAGCATGGTACATTTTAGGCTTTTATTTATTGCCAAAGATGCATAGGAGAGTGAGAGCTTTATTTAAGAGAGAGAGAGGTAAATCTGGGTTCACACCGAGCACCAGGAACCAGCCATGTGGAGGAATATCTAGGACAAGAAGCCTCTGGCGGGTGGCCTGAAGGCCACACATCCCTGGAGGCGCAGGGCTACAGCCAGCCCCCTCCTGGCAAAAGGCCAGAGAAAAGAAGAGAGGGCAGACACACCGTGTCCCAGGCTTTTAACCCACTTACAAAGGGGAGTGGTTAATTAACCTGATTGGCTGGTGGGCACCCAGGTATGGCCAGGTAGGGGCATGAGGCCACACAGGGGCATAGCAAAGGAATCAGGTAGGGCGTGAGATCACACAGGGGCGTGTCAAAGGCATGGTCTTCCAGCTCACAATCCTAATCAACTTTATCCTGTATGCCTGTCTACTTCACTATGAGTCATTAGGGCTGATGTAAATTATCTCTTCCTACTCAAGAGGGACACCTGGGTAAAGGTGTCAACACAGTATTCATCAGAGCCTCTCAGCTTGTTGCTGTGGATTTGTTCCAAGAGGAGAAGCAAGGTGGGGGCAAGAGGCACAGAGTCACCACACAGACCCGGGGGATCGGGTGAAGTATGCCAGAGGCGAGCCCCCCCTAGACTCATTTATTTCAGTTGGTACAGAAGCTTATTGGCCAAGGCAGCCAATCCCGTCAAGGGGTGGTTTTTGCCCTAACCGATCACAGCCCGTTGCCAGGCAGACTGTTGCCAGGTGGTTTCTGAAGCCATTCCTGAGTAACTGATGCTTGCTTGCCAGTGGTCATCTTGGAATGGCCTTCTCATTCCATCACAGCAGCTACTGTTATGAGATAAAACACAAGGTTTAGCACCCAAAGAGCTTGAGTCTTAGAAGGAATCATGGCCAGAGACTTTTATTAAAGAGATGACATGTTAACCTTAATGACGTTAGCTAAAATGGCTCAAAGGAACCTTGGTTTCTAGTTCTTCTTCTTTTTTTTTTAATTTCGCAGGTAGAGTTATAGACAGAGAGAGAGAGACAGAGAGAAAGGTCTTCCTGCCGTTGGTTTACTCCCCAAATGGCTGCAATAGCCGGTGCTGTGCTGATCCAAAGCCAGGAGCCAGGTGCTTCTCCTGGTCTCCCATGGGGTGCAGGGCCCAAGCACTTGGGCCATCCTCCACTGCCCTCCTGGGCCACAGCAGAGAGCTGGACTGGAAAAGAAGCAACTGGGACTAGAACCCGGCGCCCATATGGGATGCCGGCACTACAGGCAGAGGATTAACCAAATGAGCCACGGCGCCACCCCGGTCTCTAGTTCTTTTTTTTTTTATAACGCTTTTATTTAAAGAATATAAATTTCCAAAATACAGCTTATAGATTACAATGGCTTCCCCCCCCATAACTTCCCTCCCACTCGCAACCCTCCCCTTTCCCACTCCCTCTCCCCTTCCATTCACATCAAGATTCATTTTCAATTCTCTTTATATACAGAAGATCAGTTTACTATATATTAAGTAAAGATTTCAACAGTTTGCCCTCACATAGCAACACAAAGTGAAAAATACTGTTGGAGTACTAGTTATAGTATTAATTCACAATGTATAGCACATTAAGGACAGAGATCCTACATGATATTTTTAATTGATTAATTTTTATGCAATTTCCAATTTAACACCAAGATTTTTTTTTCATTTTTAATTATCTATATACAGAAGATTGATTCAGTATATACTAAGTAAAGATTTCATCAGTTTGCACCCACACAGAAACATAAAGTGTAAAATACTGTTTCAGTGCTAGTTATAGCATTACTTCACATTGGACAACACATTGAGGACAGATCCCACATGAGACGTAAGTACACAGTGACTCCTGAAGTTGATTTAACAATTTGACACTCTTGTTTATGGCATCAGTAATCTCCCTAGGCTCTAGTCATGAGTTGCCGAGGCTATGGAAGCCTTTAGGGTTCGCCAACTTCAATCTTATTCCAACAGGGTCATAGTCAAAGTGGAGGTTCTCTCCTCTCTTCAGAGAAAGGTCCCTCCTTCTTTGATGGCCCCGTTCTTTCCACTGGGATCTCACTCACAGAGATCTTTCATTTAGGTCTTCTTTTTTTTCCAGAGTGTCTTGGCTTTCCATGCCTAAAATATTCTCATGGGCTCTTGAGCCAGATCCAAATGCCTTAAGGGCTGATTCTGAGGCCAGAGTGCTATTTAGGACATCTGCCATTCTATGAGTCTGCTGTGTGTCTCGCTTCCCATGTTGGATCATTCTCTCCCTTTTTCATTCTATCAGTTAATATTAGCAGACACTAGTCTTGTTTGTGTGATCCCTTTGACTCTTAGACCTATCAGTGTGATCAATTGTGAACTGTAGTAGATCACTTGGGCTTGTGAGATGGCCTTGGTACATGCCACCTTGATGGGATTGTATTGGAATCCCCTGGCATGACTCTAACTCCATCATTTGGGGCAAGTCCGATTGAGCATGTCCCAAATTGTGCATCTCCTCCCTCTCTTATTCCCACTCTTATATTTCACAGGGATCACTTTTCAGTTAAAATTTAAACACCTAAGAATAATTGTGTGTTAATTACAGAGTTCAACCAATAGTACTAGAATAAAAAAAATACTAAAATGGATAAAGTATTACATTGTACAACAACAGTCAGCACAAGAGCTGATCAAATTACTGTTTCTCATAGTGTCCATTTCACTTCAATAGGTTTCACCTTTGGTACGCAATTAGTTGTCACCAATCAGGGAGAACATATGATATTTGTCCCTTTGGGACTGGCTTAATTCACTCAGAATGATGTTTTCCAGATTCCTCCATCTTGTTGCAAATGACCAGATTTCATTGTTTTTGACTGCTGTATAGTATTCTATAGAGTACATGTCCCATAATTTCTTTATCCAAATGTATGCTTTGAATTCCCTGTGATCTTTTGCTGTGAGGTTCCCTTCGTTTACCTTCTTTCATGTGGATGGCCGTGTTTCTGTGTTTCTGTGTGTAACACATCTTTAAGCATCTTTTGCAGGGCTGGACGAGCGGCAACAAATTCTTTCAATTTCTGTTTGCAATGAAAGGTCTTTATTTGACCTTCATTCACAAAGGAGAGCTTTGCAGGATATAATATTCTGGGCTGGCAGTTTTTCTCTCTAAGTACCTGGGCTATGTCTCGCCATTCTCTTCTCGCTTGTAGGGTTTCTGATGAGACGTCTGCTGTGAGTCTAATTGGAGATCCTCTGAGAGTAATCTGACGTTTCTCTCTTGCACATTTTAGGATCTTTTCTTTCTGTTTCACTGTGGTGAGTTTAATTACAATGTGTCGTGATGAGGATCTCTTTTGGTCATGTTTCCTAGGGGTTCTATGAGCTTCCTGTACTAGGATGTCTCTCTCCTTCTCCAAAACTGGGAAATTTTCTGCTATTATCTCACTAAAAAGGCATTCTAATCCTTTCTCCCTCTCCATGCCTTCAGGAACTCCTAGAACTCGAATGTTGGGTTTTTGAATAGTATCCTATAGATTCCCAACAATATTTTTTAGATTTCTAATCTCCTCTTCTTTTCTTTGGTTTAACTGTATATTTTCCTGTGCTCTGTCTTCTAAGTCCGATATTCTCTCTTCTGCCTCACCCATTCTGTTTGTAAGGCTCTCTAATGTGTTTTTCATTTGATCTATTGAATTCTTCACTTCATTATGATTTCTCATCACTATCACAGTTTCATGTTCTACTAGTTGTTTCATTTCAGCTTGATTCCTCCTTAATATTTCATTTTCACGAGAGAGATTTTCTACCTTGTCCATTAAGGATTTCTGTAGTTGAAGAATTTGTTTTTGAGTACTTCTTAGTGTTCTTATCAATTTTTTGAGATCTGCTTCTTGCATTTCTTCTCTCTTATCATCTTCGTAATCTTGAATTGGGGTGTCTTTTTCATTTGGGGACACCATAGTGTCTTCCTTGTTCTTATTACCTCGGTTTTTGCGTTTGTTATTTGGCATATTGGTTTCTTCACTGAGGTGTTTTTTTCTTGTTATACTATTACTCTAGATTAAATGGACTGTCTGCTTTTGATGGAGCCTTAGAGGCTTGAGATGGGTGTGGCCTGAGAGCTCTGTTTGGTTCCTTAGGGTTGAGAGTGTGTCAAAGGAGACACTCCCAGGTTAGGCGTGGTAAATCTCTCTCTATTACTTTTATTTTTGGTTCAAAAGGGAAGTAATTCCACACAGCTGAATGGAATTGGGGGTGGTTAGCAGGCGAATGATATACCCACAGGAGCCAGAGACTGGAAGCTCTTTCCCAAGGACCAGAGAGGGAATCTTTGCGGCCCTTTGTGTGGGCTCAGATTCTCCTGTAGTCTCCCACTGGGCTGCCAAGGCTACTGAACTGTAGCGTCTCTGGAGAGTACTCACATGAATTCATGATTTCCATGAGTTCTCTCCCCCACTGTCTCTTTTTTCACAGTCTCAGTTCATTAGCACCACACATTCATTAGGTTCTAATCTCCTGTTATTTCACCCCTCCCACCCAGAGTCAGGTATTTCTGCTAGGCTCGGGGCCGGTGCCGACCCGAGGTTGCCCTGCTTATGACATATTCCACAATGGTGCCTGCTCTTTGTCTTGCTGGCCTTTGAGAGGTGGGCGGAGAGAGAGAAACTTGTGTCCGTATGGGTCACTTTTTTTTTCCCTCTCTCTCTCTCTAGTTAGCCTGGTGAACTTTTCCCCACAGGGTTTCAAGCCTTGTTCGCTCTAGTCTCCTCTTTCCGCTTCCCTTCTGGTATCTCGGGCTATTGAGGTTTGGCTCACCTTGCGTTCCAGCGCTGGTGTGTTGAATCTGCTGCTTGTGTCCCAAACTGCGGGCTCCCACGCTCTCCACGCAGGTCCACTGTGAATCACCAGTTCCGGAAGGGTTTCCTCTGCTGTTTCTTCCCTTACACTTCCTTGAACCTGCAGTACCTCCACTTTTATTAAACTGTCTCTCCCCAGACTATCGGTGTGCTCCCTTCCTATTCTGCCATCTTGCCCCAATCCCAGTATAATTCCGGTCTCTAGTTCTTTAATGAGGAGACTGAAGGAAGAGAGGATGGCGAGGGAAATAAAATGAAAAGATATTACAAACCTCACCTGAACATAAAAGTATCAGCATAAAACCTTTAGCAATAAAGTAAGGAGAGAGAGAGAAGACCCAGCACTGTGGCACAGACAGTTATGTCACTGCTTGAGGTGCTGGCATCACCTATGAGTGCTGGTTCAAATCCTGGCTGATCCACTTCTGATCCGGCTCCCTCGTAATACACCTAGGAAAGCAGCAGAAGATAGCCCAAGGTCCTCTTCCTTCCCCTCCCTCCCCCCCTTTCTTCTCTTCCTCTCCCTCTATTTTCCCTCTTCCCCTCCCGCCTTCCTCTCCCTCTCCCTCTTCCTCTTTCTCTTCCTCTTCGTCTCTGCCTTTCAAGTAAATGAAATAAACTTTAAACAAACATCATGAACTGGCGTTGTGGCATAGTGGTTAAGCAGCCTTCCGGGAGTCTGGAAACTTAGATTTTGGGAGGATTCCTTTCATTTCCTGAGTAGAAAGTGTCACTGCACCTGAGCAGTTTGTGCAAATAGTGTATGTAGTTCGTGTTGAATGCCTGCTTGCCCTTTGGCTCTCAGCTTTTGTTATACTTTCAGTAGAAGGAGCTGAAGTGGCCAGCCTCCCATAAAAACCCTAGATTATGAATCTCTAATGACTTCCCTGGTAGGCAACATTTCACCTATATTGTCAGAATTGTTGCTGGAGGAATTGTGTCCACCTATCACTCTACTGGGGAAGGACTCTTGGAAGCTAGCCTCTGGTTTCCTCTGGAGTCCACCCCATATGCTTTCCCCTGAGCCAGTGTTTCCTTTCCTGTACCCTTTCCTATCCTTTCCCTCTACTGAATTGCAGCCATGCGTACAAGCATCTGAATTCTAGTAGATCACAGAGCCTGGCTGCGGTTCAGGGGACCCCAATGCAGCACCTTTCTTCAGCCCTTTAATAACTTCACTGTTTAAAATTACATATTAGCTTTGTAAACTTCCCAAGAGAAATCTTGACTCATCTTTTCTTTATCCACTAATTTTGAGCTTTCTTGAGAACTGAGATCAAAATGAATTTGAAATGTGTGGGAGGTGAGACCAGGAGGAATGCTAATGGTCTTTAGAGTATATGTAACCAACTGAGCAATTTACAACTACAATTTTGGATGTGAAGAGCCAAGTAAGAAGCAGGTTGAAGCTGAGACAGAAACTTGATTGTCAAGCTTGGTGACATTATTTAATTGCCCTGCAGGTTTATGAGAAGTAACTTTTCTGGGATTAATATATATTTTGTATTTTTAAAAAATTATTTATGGGGCTGGCAATGTGGCATAATGGGTAAAGCCCCACTTGCAGTGCCAGCACCAGTTCAAGTCCCAGCTGCTCCACTTCCAATCTAGCTCTCGGCTATGGCCTGGGCAAGCAGTAGAAGATGGCCCAAGTCCTTGGGTCCCTGCACCCATGTGAGAAACCTGGAGGAGGCTCCTGGCTCCTGACTTCAGATCAGCTCAGCTCTGGATGTTGCAGCCATTTGGGGAGTGAACCAGCAGATGGAAGACCTTTCTCTCTCTCTCTCTCTCTCTCTCTCTCTCTCTCTCTCTCCCTCTGCCTCTCTATAACTCTGCCTTTCAAATAAATAAATAAATACATCTTTAAAAAATACTTATTTGAAAGGTAGAGTTATAAAGAGAGGGGGAGAAACAGAGAGAAAGAAGAGAGAGAGAGAGATTTTCTATCTAATGGCTCATTCACCAAATGCCTGCAAAGACCAGGGCTGGATCAGGCCAAAGCCAGGAGCCTGGAGCTCCACCTAGGTCCCACATGGATGGCAGGTGCCCACATACATCGACCACCTTCCACTGCTTTTCTAGGGATATTAACAGTGACCTGGATAGGAAGCAGAGCAGCCAGGACTCAACCCAGTGCACTAATGTGGAAGGCTGCTATTGCATGTGGCTGTTTAACCTGCTGTCTCACAATGCCAGCCCCTGGGTTACTATTATTTTTTTAAAGATCTCTAAAAAGTGAGTGGTAACATTCCTTTGTTGGTGCAGTTTGCTGAATTAACTTCAGAAAGCAGAAAGCCAGGTACCTTCTATGGTTTTATATCATATTATAAGTAGATATTGTTTTAGGAATATTTGAAAGATGCTCACAACAGACTCCACTTGGGGACTCTGGTCACATCGAAGACCCCTTTAACTAACGCAGGGGTGAGCCTACACCTTAGTGCCCTGCCCTGAGCCCTCCCTGTGCCCACTCATGATCTCTCCCTCCTGAGTTCAGTCTTGCATCCCCCTCCAGGGGCAAGAGGACTTTAGAGCTTCCTTGAATCCCTTCCTCTGTACTTCAGTAATGTGCTCAGGCAGCACACACACACTGAGGTGGAAAGACACCGGGTACTATCCCTGTTTCACAATCCACGGGACCTTGGAAAAGTCACCTCATTGATCCTCAAAATGTCTCCCTTGTAGAAGAAATTAACAAAAAAAAATCTATTCTCTGTCACTTCACGGGACGCTTATCAAGAAAACCTCAGATAAAGTTGGTGAAAGTTCTCTGGCAATTGTGAAATACAGTACAGAAAATCTCTGAGCCACTGCCTGATCATTTCCTAGGGTGGCCATAAAGACCATTTTTCATGGCTGTCTGGGAGCAGGAGCCTGATACTTATTAATAATGAATCTTTCCTGATATCACATTTTCTTAAAAATTGAAATTGAAGGGTTGGTGCTGTAGTGTAGAAAGTTGAGCCTCCACCTGTGATGCCAGCATCCCCTATGGGCATCAGTTCAAGACGTGGCTGCTTCACTTCTGACCTAACTCCCTGCTGATGGCCTGGGAAAACATCAGAAAATGGCCCAAGTGCTTGGGCCCCTGCACTCATGTGGGAAACCCAGAAGAAGCTCCAGGCTCTTAGCTTCTGACTGGCCCAGCCCAGCCCATTGGGGTCATTTGGGAAGTGAACCAGTGGAAGGAAGATCTCCCTCTTTCTCTCTCTCCCTCATTCTGTTTCTCCTCCTTTCTCTGTAACTCTGCCTTTGAACTAAATAAAAAAAATAAGTCTTTAAAAAATAAAAAAATACAAATTGAGGCTTGAGCATTGAAGCCTTATAAATATTAGAACTCTCTCAAATTTGAGCTGAAGGAAAGGACCATGAAACCACTGCTTTGGTATTTAATTGCAATAACTTACATTGTTCCACTCCTTCATACAGTGATGCAGCACAATTATTTGGGATTGATTTATTGCTTTGTTGTGAAAACTTGTTTTTCATCGATCTTTTCCCCTCACTGCTCTTCTTCCCTGATTGATTTGATTGTTAGAGCTTTGACTCCATCTCCTAAGATGGATTGGAATAATTATCACAACCTGCTGTTTAATCACTCTGCCACACAATTACTGCTGCTATTGTGCTCTGCATTCACACTTTATTAGCTGTAGTAATTATGGTTGAGTTTAATAATTTAATAAGGCACTTGGAGATGATAACTTGGTCGTTATTCAGGGGCATTTTTGCGGAATCTGCTGGATCCTGAGCCAGTGAGAGACTTAGTACTCCACCCTCCTATTCGGTAACCTTTTAAGAAGTGCTTGAGCATTCCACGTTGCAGTCAACTAAGTTCATAAATTCTCAACCTGCAGAGGTGGAATGAGATATCCCACAGCCCACGGGATGCCATAGTTTAGAAGACCAAGCTTGCAAAGGGGTCATACCTTTCTAGGGTGCTACTATCCTTGGGGCCCGGGGTATAATGGGGCTGTACCACAGAAGAGAATAACACTGTTCTCTGTTAATGGTGTCTCTTTTTGCTTTTTGATAAGCCTGTAAAGCTCCTTCCCAAGGGTTCTTTTTCTCTGAAATCGGCAGAAGCTGAGCAGGGTAACCTTCAGAAGTAAAATATAAAGCTTTCACAGTGGGAGGGAGGGGGCGCCTTGCTTTTCCTACTCTTACCCTTGTTGCATAGAGTTGGGAGAATTCTCTGTACCCCCACTGGAACGTGCACCCATCTTGTCAATCTTGTCACTTCCACCTCCATAAGGGACTGGCACAGTGTCAGGTGCTGCTCTGGATTGATCTAACTTCATTCTGAAACTCAAGATGAGGCTCGGTCTTGATTCTGCTGCATGTGAATCACATACTAAATTATCTAATCAGTGTTTTGTTTCCCACATAATGCAGACAGCCCCACTTGTATGTAAAGATGGTTTAGATTCCCATAAAAGAACACTGTTTTAGTGTTAACTTGTATTAATAGTCTGCTATATCCATACTGCCTAGATTGGAAGGAAAAACACTTTAGAAGCTAATTCTGATTTCCTCCTTTGTTTTCCACTTTAATCACAATTATAGCATCCACTAAATCAATTGGAAAGAAAACAGTTTTTAAAAAGCACTTGTTATTTAACAACACATAATTCTTCCCTATATCCCTTTCCCTTTCTTTTACTTTTCCTATCCCTTTTACTTCCTCATATGCTGTGACCTTCTCTCTCTCTCTGTTTCTCTCTCTCTCTCTCTCACACACACACACACACACGCACACATATACACACACCATTGATTCCATTACTTATTCTAATTATCTTACTTGTCAATATCCCCAGTTTGGGAGTTTACAATTTGGACAAATGATGATCTGTTCACCATGGGAAAACAAAATATCAGATTCGCTTTCAGATTTAGAGCCATACAGTTCCCATCTGCCTTTTGCTTTTTGTTTTTATTTGTTTTTTCTTTTTATATATTATAATGTTTAATGACAAAAATATTTTAAATAATTACCAAAATAACCATTTGAATGTAACATATATGCTAAATTACATCATGGTAACAAATAACTCCCAAATTTCTATGACTTAACCCAACAAATGATAATACATTATGAGTTAAAGAGCTCCATCAGCTTTTCTCCAACCAGTAACTCAAACTGCAGGCACTTCTGCTATGGGTAATAGCTGTGATATTTTGATATGTTGATTTCGGGAGAAGAGAAAGAAAGGCTGAAGGATCACGCTGGGCATTGTTAAGGATAAGTCCAAAAAAGAGACTTGCATCAATCTGGAAACATTCCATCAGCTGTGACCCAGTCACCTAGGCTGCCCCAACCCAACTGAATAGGGTACTGCTAAACATAATCTTGTTCCATGCCAGAAAAACAAAACAGTGTAGGGAAAATGTAGAGTCATCACTGTAACGTGGAAAGACAGAGAGAGAGAGAGAGACAGAGAGAAAGGTCTTCCTTCCATTGGTTCACCCCCCAAAAGGCCGCTACAGCCGGTGCACTGCGCCGATCCAAAGCCAGGAGCCAGGTGCTTTCTCCTGGTATCCCATGTGGGTGCAGAGCCCATCCTCCACTATACTCCTGAGCCACAGCAGAGAGCTGGACTGGAAGAGGAGCAACCGGGACAGAAACAGTGCCCCAACTGGGACTAGAACCAGGAGTACCAGCGCCACAGGCGGAGGATTAGCCTAGTGAGCTGTAGCACCAGCCTTTTGGTTGTTTTTTGACATTGCACTATAAGAAAAAAAATTGGAATATAAGAATTTTTATGTGAAATTCTCTTTAATATCTTACATTTAAAGGAAATATTCTGCAAAACTTTTTGGAATTATATTTTTATTGTTTTTTGTTATGCATAAGAATTCTTTCTCAAACCAACAGCACCTCTATTAAGGAAGATGTGTTGCCTAAAGAACAAATAGCAAATGTCAAGCATAGAAGACCTGGTAAGAATCCCTAATACAAAAGTAAACTTTTTGTGTTTCTTTTAACAGTGCAATTGACAAGTTTAAGAAGAGATACCTGTGTCAGAAAGAAATCTAATATGTCCCAGTTTCCCTTCATTGATAACTGTAGACACAGAGAATGGCTGCAGTAATTTTGCATGCAAGTCTGTCTGACCATGACAGATAAAGGGTCAACAGCTGCTAACTTCTTTAGGGTGAGCCACCATCTCCTGATCTCCCCAAGCATTCACACTGATATCTGACTCAACTTGTTTCTAGAAAATCACAGCAAATTCTTTGCCTTTTGAGCTAAGAAGGAGGGAGCTAGGACTCTATAGTATCTTTTCTTCAAGAGTGTAACTTTAGTAGAAGCTTGAGCTATAAGGATTTCATAATCTGTTGTGTTATGTTATAAACACTATGCATTTTCCAGAGATACTATACTATTTGATTTTCTTGTGTATAACTACCAATTACATACACCACTCCATTCAATTCCAAAGAGTATGCATGCAAACTGCTAACTCATTGATTTCAGCCCAGTGAAACAAATTTTGGGTTTTTGGCTTCTAAAGCTATAAGAGAATAAATTTGCATTGTTATAGCCACCAAATCTGTGGTAATTTGTTCTGGTAGCCATAGGAAGCCACTATAAGTGATATCAACAATAGACAGCATGTATCAACAATTTGCTCTTTCATGTACTAATCAAGAACTATACTAAATATTCCACAAGGATTTTTCTAATGTTATATTCACAAAACAATGTAAGGTAGGTATTAAAATTATTCAGGAAACTAAGGCTCAGAGAATAACTGATACTAGACCTAATCTGACTCCAAAAATGCTTCTTTGAACCTGTGCAAGGACGGTGTGTTACAAAGCTTTCATTATTCCAGGAAGGAACTACTGATGTCTCCAGAGGTGCCTATACCTTAGAACTTAATCAAAACTTCTGATATGTGAGGCAGTGGATTGAAGTGATTATTTATTCATTCTTAGGGGACATGGGCAATCCTAATTGGCGTCTTCACTGCTAAGCTAAACACTCTCTACAGAAATAAATTTCTGTTATTTATAACAAATTCTGTTATTTATTGCCCAGCTAATGAGCTCTTTACCATGTTCTGGTGAGTTGTGTAAACATGCTCAATGCACGTGGGTATATTTGAAAGAAGCTACTCTTGCTGTACAGTCTTAAGAAGTAAAATTCGAAATGAACTTAATCAAAAACTTTTAAAGCTTCTACTCATCCAGAAATCCCACCATACACTCTTTAAAGCAGGCAGTTTTTGAACAACATTTATCAGCACAATAATTTTCTTTTTTCCTTTTATCTATCTCTTAAGAAAATCATTGCTTAAAGTATCTTAGGTTATCTATTTCCCTGGTTTTCTGTATTGAATTGTGTATCCATCCCCAAAAAGATACACTAAAGCCCTAACTTCTAGTGCCTGTGTGTCTGATACTATTTGGAAATAGGGTATTTGCATATGTAATTAGGTTAAGATGAGATTATTAAGGTAGACCGTAATCCATCATGACTAGTGTCCTTCTGAGAGGAGGGAAATCTCCTAGGTAGACAGAAACACACATGGATACTGCCATGAGATGTCAGAGATAGAAATTTTAGTAATGCAGTTGCAAATGAAGAAATACCAGGGACTGATGGCCACAACCAGAAGCTAGGAGGAGGCGAAGCCAAGACATTCTTAGAGGAAGCATGGCTTCCCTGGTATCCTGATTTTGCACTTGTGGCTTGTAGAACTGAAAGAGAATACATACCTGATTATGTATGCTGCCCAGATTGTATAAATTCATTGTGGCAGTGCTAGAAAACTAATGCGGTTTGTGATGGAAAGGTTGCTATTTAACAAATAGCCAAGAGATCAAGATGTTGACTTTTATAAGGATCTCCTAAAACATTCTACCTCTCAATGCATTCTAATTCTTGGGGCAAAGGGAATACTATACTCCTGAAGGCATTGTAAAATCTAGTATTACTCACCCTCTAAGCAACAGCGTGAAAGGTGGGGGTGATGGCACTGTTTATCTGACCTGGACTGATAAATCAGGACACCCAGTGTGACAGACTAGAGTACACCACTTCTAGGCAGGGATCGGATCCTTTATTTGAGAGATCTTGGAGCCTATGATTCACAGGTAAATAAGTTTATAATTTACATCATATATTACCTTTGTTGGATTTGTTCAAATTCTAAAGATAAGACCTTCTCGTTTTTATTATTGTTAATTCAGTGTCAGGTGTAAAATTGTTTCCTTTCAGTGTATCAAAATTACTAATCCCAATCCATCTCAACTCTTTGGATTCAAGGGTGATAATCCTGATTTCTAAGTTTTTACCCAAAATATTAAATACTCAATGGAGTACTAGCACTAATGTTGTTGGTTTAAGTTGAGCAGACATTTGTAATTTGTAAATCAGTATAAGATTTTTCTAGTCTTCTTTTAAGTGTCAAAGCACATCTTCAAAAACCTGTAATAAGTAGAACTCCAAGGCTTAACTATCACTAGTGTAGTAGTAGCTACAAATGGAATAATTACAAATGTAATGCATTTTATTGAAGAACAAAAGGGAGCTGACACTTCTGACATTCCAATGAATAATTTCCAATCTCAATTCTTCACACAATTTAGAATCTGTAAATAAGATTATACCATGTAATGGAATGCACAGTTATACTCTATCATTGCCTCTCTATTAACAATTCTTCCTGTATGGACTCAAAAGTTATATGGATAAGTCATTAACATGAGTTTCACGTTCCTAATCTGGAAAAGCAAAATTTTAAATTCACGTGGTAATGTCTACTCAGCATTCTTCAGGATTGTGAACAGTGCCGTTCAGGAGAAGGCCTGCCTCCTAGTGTCTCATTCCTGTGCACTGTGTGCCTCTGCTTTGGAAATTTCATTTAACCTCAGGTGGTCACAGAGCACTTCAGTGTAACCACCCAAAAGTCATTTTGATTTAACCAGAAAGCTAAAATAATCTATCTTTATATTTTATTCCTTTACAACTATTTTGCTAAAAAGACTCAAATGGCCATATTCTATTTCAAGGAGTCTTCTCAAGTTGAAATATGAAAA
The DNA here is from genome assembly GCA_949820135.1 of Sylvilagus floridanus. NCBI lineage: Eukaryota > Metazoa > Chordata > Mammalia > Lagomorpha > Leporidae > Sylvilagus > Sylvilagus floridanus. The sequence continues at coordinate 64,849,410 of OX463244.1, forward strand.
ATACATTGTTCTCAAGTTGAAATATGAAAAATAAGCTTTTATGACACCTTTTTATCACCCAGGTTAATAGTGAATTAAGAAGACTACTAGGGAAAGATTTATTTTACATTATACTTTTTTATACAAGAATTCATAGCTACATAATAAAATTATGTTGCTAAAAGGTACCATCTAGGTTGGTGTACGGAAGGCACACATCATTCTCATTAGCGTTTACTTCTGTGTATTCATGGCCTTCTCTAGTGACTATAATAGGATAGTTTGATCTCTCTTATAGTTGTATGCATTCTCATGTGACCTAGCCTCTTTCTACAGATACTTTTGGAGTGCACATTTTTGTAAATTTATAAATCAGAGCTCCATACACACTAGTCTCTGTATACACTGCACGATGGCAAGGCAAGATCAATATCTGTCTCAAAAGACCCTGGGACAAATTCTCTTTATAGGCTGGGTAGCCTCCCTCCATATAATACACTTTTTAAAAAAATTTTAGTGGGATGGAATAATAATGTATGACTTAAGTAAATCCTACCAAGATCACTGTTTATCTTTCTCAAAAAACCCATTTCAAAGTATTGTAACAAATAAAACATAAAACAATTGTCAAGTTCATATAATTATAAAAAATATGAAAAACCTGTGTTTTGGTGTTGCTATAAGAGTACAGAGAGAGACCTGACCATTCCTTTTATGTGTAATGAAATAAAGGAATTAGTGTTGTCACAAGCCATCCTGCCTACCCCTGGAGAATTTATACCAAGGGTCAGTGTACATTTCCTTCTTTTGGAGCTTATTTATAGTTCTTGAACACTCTGTAAGTACTTCTCATAAGGGTTGGAAGCACACATCTGCTCTAATATGAGCAGAAGCTCGGCACTAAGCATGAAGACCTGAATGCACAGTAACACTGCTTCAAGTCAAGACTAAAGAGAATTGAATGACATTGGACTTTTCTCTAGCACTCTTAGCAACATAAATGTCTGCCTTGGCACCTATTACATGATATCCCATAAGTGCATGCAATTTTTGTGTGTCAATTAAAAATTAAAATATACATATACTTTAAAGCAAAGTAAAACAAAAACTAACTCTAACTCAGAGAGGGGAGGCATCCCTAAATTTGCAAATTTACACACATACACATAAATATTCTCCTGTTTGTCCTTCCTCTTTCTTGCAGAGCCAACAGTATCCACAGGCTGATACACATGGCTGATTCCCTTAAGACTTCAAACATCTCTCTAACCCTGAGGAATTCAAGAAGTCAAATATTTTCTGTGAGAGTTTTCAATGCATCTTGAATGCATGCATCTTTCTGATAACATCAATTGCATTGTTTTCATTATAGTGTGCCAAGGAATTGTGGGCTAAATGGATGAGTCAACCTTATCATGTACTCTTTGAAGACCATGTGATTAGATTAGATGGTGGTGGGGTGGTGGTGGTGATGGTGGTGGGGTGTGTGTGTGTGTGTGTGTGTTTGTGTGATGGGGGAATCCAGCTCAAGAATCTCTTAACATTAGCACTTGCTAAACTAAATCTTAGACTATATCAGAACTTAAAATTTAAACAGATACTCTCACTTTAACAAAAGTGCAACTCAATGGGACTAAATCTACAGAGACTCTAGGTTCAGAGTAGGAAAGAAACCCTTCTTCCACAAGCATAAAGAACATTATTTGTGAGATGACTATGATTATTTTCTCCACTCATTTACATAACATGGCGTCTTAGCCGCATGCTTTCCAATGGACCTTGACGCTGGCTTATCTGTGTCTCCTCTCTGTGTAATGTGATCTCCCCCCTAGGTCAAATTATCTGTTGCAGGGAGGCTCTCAGCTCTTTATGGAAATATTTGCATATTCTTTTCATTTCCATAGAAACATTGCCACTGACTCAGAACTGCCTCTGTGTTCTTAAGACAGAGATATTTATCTTTCAAACAGTGGGTTACGCATGACATCAGATAGACCGGAGCATTTTCTGTGCAGTGCTCAACTAATGTGACTCTCCTTTTTAAAGGAATTTATGATGGTCCGCCCTTAGGTTATTTATTTATATTTTTGCTCCATGACTGCTTTTCTAGTAATGAGTTTAAATATAAGCAACATAAACCCATCTGGAAATAAAATTATGCACTAGCTTCACGACAAAAGATAATTACATTATAATCAAGCTGTCATTTTTGGAAATAGTAGGAGATGAAGCGTGCTATAAACTGACACAGAAAGTGTATAGATTGCTATTTCAAATATCCTCCATAATGCCAGGGAGTACAAAGATTTCTAGTGCATAATATCAGATTTAGTAACTGGAAAATTCCTGGGAGTTACCGAGCATCTACTTTGTGAGAGTAACAGCTAATAGTGTACTCAGAGGAAAAAAAGCTAGAAGCAGAGTTTCAGTAGTCTAGCTTGGAAGTCAGACTGGCTACAATCAACTACTTAAGTTGTATACAGTTTCAGAGCATGAGCCTTAATTTTTTCATTTTTAGCCCATTTTTATTCTTACGGTGTCATCTTTACTTCACCGGTTGGCAGGAGCTTGGTACCGGGATCTTCTGACTCATTTTGCAGAATGTGGATAGCTGGTTGACACGGCAGAGGAAGCATATTTTTAGGGAAAAAAGACTGTCATTGAGGCTATTTTTTTTAACACTCTGAGCTCAATTTTCTCCTGCAACAATGAGATGGGTTATTGGTTTTTCATGACTGTAAGAATTTTTGTCTTTTTCTGGAGATGAAGATAACTACTATGATAAAAGAACATGGTCTGCTTCAAACCCTGTACTTGGCTGGACCATCAGGAAAGTGGCAATCACATAATAGAGACAGGAACAGAACAGAGACTGGCTTGTCAGAAAAGATGCTACTAACACTCTTCCTGTGCCTTGGCTTTTTTCATAATGGGAAAACTGTCACCTGTGAGAAAATGTGCTGGTTAAAGAGAACTAGGAGAGTGGGCTTCATTTATTCCTTTCATGGACACCATTATAGCCCTAAGGGATCAGAACGTCTCTGTATTGAGGGCTCTATGACCCCACATCCGAGCCTCACCTGCTGAGACCTTGTAAAGCCCTGGCTACGGGTGACTGCACAGTCAGTGTAATCAGTTCTCCGTATTCCCAGCCTCTCTGAATTTGAGGCACTGAGTTTTTCAGACTGCACTCAGTTCCCCCCATCCACAACCCTCATCCTTATTCCTTAGTGAATCTGGAACAAGACATGGGGTACTAAAAGTGTGCTACTAAAAGTGTGGTGATTATTCCAGCAAAATCATCATCGTCTAAAAGCTTGTTAGAAATTCAGAACATGAACCCAGTCCCACATCTCTCCACAATACGAATATGAATTTCAATGAGATCTCCAGGAAATTCGTATGCACGTGGAAGTTTGAGACACTGTAATTAGTAGATTCAAGCTACCAGCTGGTATTATTTAGCTTTGGTTTTGCTGTACTTATACTAAGAATCCGGTACATATGGGATTTGCTACGTTTTATGACCTAATTTACATACCTGGGCTTAAACTCTGGATTTCTGCTGCATCCAGAACACTGCCCAGAAGCCCAGGCTCTGTGCCAGGGTCTGATCTGCCTGATTCCAACATCCAATAGGATGTTTGATGATGGAGGGATGGACTCTGTCTCTGGTACCTGGTTTTGGTTCATATTTCAACAGCCAGGTGACAGAAACTATGAATGCCACTAACCTATCTTCGTCTAACTACTGCCAACTGTCCTTCTGGTCCATGACAACTTCCATATTGAGCTGCTTTGTATGTTGTCATAGTTTAAACTAAGACGGACTTCATCATGTCCTTAGTAAAAACAGTAGTACCAAGAAAGGTACTCCTGGTCACCCCATGTTAATGGCCATGTTAGTGTCCTCTAGATATAATTGCACCATCCTATTTGCTTCATCTTTCCCTAGCAAGCCTCCCAACTACATTCAGTTGAGTTTTGGCAACTGATCATTGAAAGGCTTCTTATATATGTTATTCCCTTATTTTGGAAGCATGGGCTCCCTGTCACCTTTTGTGCAAAATATTTGACTCAATGGACAATACAATCTATAGCTCTAGTCTTAGTCCATTTGTTATTTCTCATCAAAATACCCAAGGCTGGTAAATCATTAAGTAAAGAGGTTTATTTGGCTCATGATTCTTTGGGATAAAGAGTTCAAATGGCACTACACTAGTGTCCTGGTGAGGGTCCCCTGGCGTTGTCACAATGTGGCAAAGAAACAGAAAGGGATCGGCTGCAAGCAAAAAGGGACCAAAATGTGGGTCCTTGCCAAACACCAAGGGCCAAGCACAAGAACCTTTGGAGGACATGCTCAAACCGTTAGTGGAAATAAGTAGTGTGGGTTTCTTGTCTTCGCACAAGAAAGAATTCAGGCATGAGACAGACAGCAAAGTAGCAAGGTATATTGGGGATAGGACATCCATCAAACAGAAGGGACAGAGAGTGCCCAGGCACTCAGACTGGGGAGGGCAAGGTTACATGGTAAAATGGGGAGAATATACCTAGCAGGTGAGGCGGGTGGCCCAACAGAGAGCTGAGTGCTGCATATGCGGTCTTTGTTCAGATGGGTTTTTCAAGGGTCTAGGCCCAGTTATTCCTGCCATTTCTCTTTGCCCCCTCCCTCTTCTCCAGGACAAAGGGTTTGCTGAGTGTAAAGTAGGACAGTTCCTCCCCAGGTTTACTACTCAGTGTTGCAGGCTGAGGCACCTTCCTGGCAGAAGAGCTTCTAGGGTGCCTGCCTTGGAGACGGCTGCGAAGGTTGTATTGTTCCATGTTATCAAGCCAGGTAACCCATTTGGTGCTGAGGCGAGAGGACTGTCCTGGGGAGCTTCCCTGGTGGAGAAGCGCTGAGACCACATGGAAAGCTACCAGGGCCTGGGCAGGACTTTGCAGTGTAAACCCTGGGCTGCTTCCAAGGTGAGCTTCTGCAGACGCTGTTGCATTCCTCTCAGGCCCATCTCTCACACACATAGGCTAATTTCTAACTTCCTGACTAACCAAACCACAGCCAAATGCTAACAGATACTGTAAGGATTAATGTTGGGATGATATACATATAAAACCCTAACTGAAAACAGAATGAATATGAAAAAAATGATGATGGAGAAGAATAATTACCAGGGCTGGCGCTGTGGCATAGCGGATAAAGCCACCACCTGCAGTGCTGGCATCCCATATGGGCACCAGTTTGAGTCCTGGTTGTTCCTCTTCTGATCCAGCTCTCTGCTATGGCCTGGGAAAGCAGTAGAAGATGGCTCAGGTGCTTGGGGCCCTGCACCTGCATGGGAGACCCTGAAAAGTTCCTGGCTCCTGGCTTTGGATTGGCGCAGCTCTGGCCTTTACAGCCAATTGGAGAGTGAACCAGCAGGTGGAAGAGCGACCTCTTTCTTTCTCTCTCTCTCACTGCCTCTCCTCTCTTTGTGTAACTCTGACTTTCATAAATAAATAAATCTTTTTAAAAAATCAAGAGTAATTGCCTTGTGGCTTTCACATCATGAGATACAGAATAGGGCCCAATAGACAATCAGGAATAATTCCAAAATGGAATTGCTTTTCCAAAAAGAAACTCTTCTGAAAGATAGCAAGAGGGAGCACTTGATTCTTGTTTGCTACATAGTAGACACTGGTCTGACTTGTACCCTGCTAAAGGGAGTGACTTAACATATCAATGTGTTTTGAGAGTCTATCCTTAGGATAGCTCCAAACACTGACCCTGAGCATGATGTTACCAAGGGTTAGATAACGCAGAGAAGACAGAGCCACAAACACTTGCTTTCATCCAGAGAATGAAAGAATTGCTATTTTTCCTTGTTAGCACAGGATAGCAAACAACATTGCTGAGAAAATGGGTTATTGCAATAATTATTGTTTTTGTTTTTTTCTCAATATCTCACTATAATTTAATGAACTACATTGATGTTTATTGATTTATAATGGAAAATATACTGGAATAAGTGAGAGAGAAAGGAGGAAGTTATATTGGGTAAAGCGAGTTAAGATTTGAAAGCATAGACATTTAGACAGCAAGAAATACAAAGGAAGACTCAATGATCACTCACACACACACACACACACCCAGCTGGCTGTATATTAAGCAGATGTTCATAACACAAAATACATCATTTAATTATGAGTGAGTGTCCTTGTAGGAGTATCAGTGTTCCTGTCTGGATTTCTACTCTCTTTGAAAAAGCTCCATCTCAATGATATTGTGGAGTAATATTAGGTATTAATAGATATTATCATGTAATATTTATTAGTATTAGATTATTGTTATTAGATATTATTAACTAATATTTATTATACATTTATATAATTTCAGCCTGATGCTAAACACTGGGTTGTATTAAATCATTTATGCACGACTACAAGTGAGTTTTCAGAATTTGTGGTATTAGCTATTGATTTGTAGTTAGCCTAGGTACGCTACATAAACCCTACCATGAGATTTGGCTAGGGTCATGGTTATAGGGCAACAGCAAAAGGCACTGTAGAGTAAAGGTATAGTCTGAATATTTGTGTCACCTGAAAATTCCAGTGGTGAAAACCTAATCACCAAACACTGCATTCCCTGGTGCCTTGACCTTGAACATCTAGGCCTTTACAAAAATGAAAACTAATTTTCTGTTGTTCATAGCAACCTGAGTTACAGTTGGTTATAACAGCCCCTCAAAATGAAGACAGCATATTAAGAAGTTAGAGTCTTAGCAAGGCATAGTTTGTTCCCTGGTTAAGTTTAGCTAAAGTCTAATGAAAAATGACCAGGGGAATTTTTAAAATATTTCCATCTCTGGTTTCCTCTGAATTAAGTCACATCGACATTGATAGTCCAACAGCAGTTAAACTGAAACTAAAAAGGTAGAAGAGTGGTTAAGGGAAATGAGTCAGACAAGGGTTCAGATCTAGCTCCATCTTGACTACCAATGGTACTACTCTTCCTCAGTTTCCACCTTTGTCCAGTGAAGTGTTCATGCAACAAAATCTTTATAAAGAGTTTTATTATGATTTATATTCAATTCTTTTTTAAAATTTTTTTAACTTTTATTTAGAATATAAATTTCCAAGGTACAACTTATGGATTACAATGGCTTTCCCCCCATACTTTCCCTCTCCCCCCGCAACCCTCCCCCCTTGCCCACTTCCCCCACCCTTTCATTCACATCCAGATTCACTTTCAATTCTCTTTGTATACAGGAGATCAATTTAGCATGTGTTAAGTAAAGAATTCGTCCATTTTCCCTCATATAGTAACACAAAGTGAAATATGCTATTTGAGTACTCGCTATAGCATTGAATCACATTGTACAGCACATTAAGGATAGAGATCCTACATGATATATATATATATTTTTGAAATTGATTAATTTTTTGATGCACTTTCCAACGTAACACTAAGTTGTTTTTTTTTTTTTTTTCCATTTTCGGGTATCTTTATATAGAGAAGATCGGTTCAGTATGTATTAAGTAAAGATTTCATCAGTTTGCATCTACACAGAAACACAAAGTGTAAAAATACTGTTTCAGCACTAGTTACAGTGTTACTTCACTTTAGACAACATATTAAAGACAGATGCCACATGGGATATAAGTACACAGTGACTCCTGGTGTTAATTTAACAATTTGACACTCTTATTTATGGCGTCAGGAATCTCCCTAGGCTTTAGTCATGAGTTGCTGAGGCTATGGAAGCCTTTAGGGTTCGCCGACTTCGATCCTATTCCGACAGAGTCACAGTCAAAGTGGAGCACACTGATAGGTCTAAGAATCAAAGGGAACACACAAACAAGACTAGTTTCTGCCAATACAAACAGATAGGACCAGAAAGGGAGAGAATGATCCAGCATGGGAAACAGAGTCACAGAAGACTCATAGAATGACAGATGTCCTAAATAACACTCTGGCCTCGGAATCAGCCCTTAAGGCATTCAGATCTGGCTCAAGAGCCCATGAGAGTATTTTAGGCATGGAAAGCCAAGACACTCTGGAAAAGGAAAAAAAAGAAGACCTAAATGGAAGACCTCAGCGAGTGAGATCCCAGTGGAATGAATGGGGCTACCAAAGAAGAAGGTACCTTTCTCCGAAGGGAGGAGAGGACCTCCACTTTGACTATATTCAATTCTTAAGACATGGTAAGTACTTAATACATGTCAACAATTACATTAAATATTATTAGAGCAGATATACAATTCAGGAGATATACCGAATTTATGTCTGAATTTTAATTTAGAATTTTAATTTAATTTTAATATGTCTGAATTAATTTAATTTAATTTAATTTAGACAAATAAATCCTAGCTATACTATGTACATATTTTGTGAACAAGGCACTTAGAACTCCCTGGACTTTAACTTCCTCATGTTTAAAGTAGTTATACTAATAACTACTCCATAAGATGTTGTAAGAATAAAATGAGATAATATAAATGACACGGCACATAGTGGGCACTTAAGTATTTTATTAAAAAACCAAAGCATACAGCAATAGCTAATATTCTTTATGTGTCAGCTCTATATACTAAGCTAATTAGATAAGACATTATCAGGATAATTGAATAAAATTTATTTTTGGACCTTATTAAACTAAAAATTCTTTCTTTATTATAAATTGAGCTTGTAGAAGATGATCCATCTGAATTGCAATTAAATAGCAGTCTTCTAAATAATTAAACAATAGGGTATCTATGTATAGCAACTATTAGACAGTTTTTCTCTATCTATTTTAAACACTTGGGGTACATGTTATGCAAATGGATTTTCAGGGAATTTTTATTAGCATAAATAGACTATGAAATTTAGGTAACTTAAGCAGCAAAGATATTGTGAGTCATGGTATTTTCTTCCTCCCTCCCTCCCTCCCTCCCTCTCTCTCTCTCTCTCTTTCTATCTTTCTTTCTTTTTCTCAAAGACCTTGAGTTCTATGACAGCTCCATTTCAGGAATGCAGTAACAATGAGGTGTTATGAAAGATCCAGGACCAGGCTGGCGCTGTGGCGCAGCAGGTTAATGTCCTGCCCTGAAGCACCGACATCCCATAGGGGTGCCGGTTCTAGTCTCAGCTGCTCCTCTTCCGATCCTGCTCTCTTCTGTGGCCTAGGACAGCAGTAGAAGATGGCCCAAATCTTTGGGCCCCTGCACCCAAGTGGGAGACCCAGAAGAAGCTCCTGGCTCCTGGCTTTGGTTTGGCACAGCTCCTGCAGTTGCGGTCAATTGGGGAGTGAACCATCGGATGGAAGACCTCTCTCTCTCTGTGTGTGTGTCTCTGCCTCTCCTCTCTCTGTGTAACTCTGACTTTCAAATAAATAAATGAAACTAGAAAAGAAAGAAAGATCCAGGAGACTTGAAAACATGTAATGCACATAGCTTTCTTGTTATCTCAGACACACACACACATACACACACACAAAATGTTCTCTCCACTCACAGAATTTAATGCAGTTGAAGACAGTTTTCCTCATTCTGCAGAAGGTAGAGAGCACCAAACTTGTCAGATGAGCTGGTAACTGCTCTGTCCTTGATACCAAGCAAGAGGTTTTCAGGCTTAATTGATTGATATTTCATAGTGTGTCTCATTACAGAGTTGAAATCATGACTGTGGTTAGGATCAGAGGTCAGATTCCAAAGCAAATAACTCTTATGTTAAATCAAAATAGTAAATGGACTGAAAATGTACCTTCTTTATATTTTTTACTTCATGTGTCTTTTAACACAAACTTCAACAAAACATATGATGTATATGTTACAAATTACTTTAAAGGAAAAATTCTTTTGAAAATCTGTTATGACTGCTCTTAAAGCTTTTTGTCTTCCCTAAAATCAGAAGAGGTGAAGGAACATAGAATTTTAGTGTGGATTGCTTTGCCTACATTGAGGCAGCTATGAGTAAATCTTCCTCCCTCTCCCCCAACCCTATTCCCTCTCCCACTCCTGTACTTCGACCTAGTCTCCACATGGGTGGCTATACTGTTCCACATGAATAGGGCTCCAGGTTTTTATCACCTACTATCCACTTGCTTACTGCACTCTGCTCTAACAAATGCATAGGCAGCCATAGCTTGAAATTAGTTTCTTAGTTAAGTGCATCAACTTCAGCATCTTGGACTTCAAGATTCTTTTAAACGAATCTCTCATTTATCCTTTCTTTCTTTGATTATTCTTTCTCTTGATAGGCAGCAAAGTAAAAAACATGGATATACCATTAAAACTACGTTTAATTACTCACCACTTCTGTGATTGTACATAAGTTGCCTAGCCTCTCCGCATCTCTGTTCGATCTACTTGTAAAACAATAATGTTATGTATCTCAGAAGCAGCTGCAATGTATTAGCTTTCCCTTTCTTTCTTGTTCTTTCTTTCCTTCTCTTCCCTCTTTCTTCCCCCAAAAGCTCTGAATTTCCTTTTGTTGCTTAGTCACAAAGCACTGTCTGTTTTAATCTGTGTTGAAATCTGTAGTTCACATTTCAGCTCTGTATTCACTAGCTTCTCACATTTGTCCCTTGACTTTGACACAGCACAACAATCTCTCTCTCTTCATATCCCAAATATCTATTTATTCTGGGTAGATGAGTGTTGGTGGCTCAAATTACACAATAATCCTTCATCCTGATTTTTAGAGATGATTTCAGAGAATATTCTATCATAGCATCCCCTTTTATTGCAAGTGATCCTCCACATATTTTGGATGAACTTACACTCCTTTATTGGTACATTTGTTAGTATAACAAAATTGACACCCAACTGATGGGAAAATAATGTAGGAGGCACTGGAAAAAAATTAGCATTATTAAGAATTTCATAGCAGAGTTTTAACAAAACATCTATTAACTATGATAATGGTCCCCAAACAATTGACCACAGTAGAATCCCCAAATTGCCAGATAATCCTTTTTTTCTTTCTTTGCTGATGTTCTTTGATTCTTCACCCTAGCAACTCTTTGATTTTCTTTCTGTTTTTCATTAGCAGCCAATTCTAGACAGCAGTCCTTAATTTTAGTCACTCGAACAGATTTGTAAAGGTACCTGCATTAATTTGCAAAGGTTTCCATTAAAAAAATACCACAGATTTGGTAGATTAAACAATACAGATTTTTAAAGAATATTTCCTGATGCTAGAAGTCCAAGATCAAAGTGTGGGCAGGTTTGCTTTCTCCTGAGGCCTCTCTCCTTGGTTTGCAGATGGCCACCTTCTCTGTGCCTCTTATGTATCTCTCTGCCGTCCCTCTTGTCTCTATGTTATAGTCTCCTTTTATATAGAGAGATCAAAGGAGATTGGGTTAGGTCCACCCTGATGGCCTCACTTTAATTTAATCACCCATCTAAAGGCCAGATCCCCAAATGAAGTCTCATTCTGAGTTATGTGAGGTATGTGTTGAAGGCTTCAAAATATGGGATTTGGGGCGAGAGAACCCAGTTTATCCCACAATAGTACCTTGTTTATGTCTTGTTTTGTTGAGAAAATTCTCCATCAATCTCTTATTTCTGAAAGACTTTAAGTGAAGGTGCTGACTTCCCTTTTATTGTAAACTATCTGTTTAAGAATATTTGGTTTTTTTTTTTTTGTTTTTTTGTTTTTTGGTTTTTTTTTTTGACAGACAGAGTGGACAGTGAGAGAGAGAGAGAGAGAGAAAGGTCTTCCTTTTTGCCGTTGGTTCACCCTCCAATGGCTGCCGCGGATGGCGCACCGCGCTCATCCGATGGCAGGAGCCAGGTGCTAGGTGCTTTTTCCTGGTCTCCCATAGGGTGCAGGGCCCAAGCACTTGGGCCATCCTCCACTGCACTCCCGGGCCACAGCAGAGGGCTGGCCTGGAAGAGGGGCAACTGGGACAGAATCCGGCGCCCCGACTGGGACTAGAACCCGGTGTGCCGGCGCCGCAAGGCGGAGGATTAGCCTGTTGAGCCACGGCGCCGGCCCAAGAATATTTGTATAACAAGCAGACTTAGGGAATAAAGATCATCTCTTCTGATCATTTTTGCTTATAGTTCAATAAAAAAGATCTAGGTGCTGGCACTGTGGCGTAGTGGGTAAAGCCGCCGCCTGCAGTGCCATCATTCCATATGGACGGCGGTTTGAGATCTTGCTGCTCCACTTCCTATCCAGCACTCACTATGGCCTGGTAAAGCAGTGGAAGATGACTCAAGTCCTTGGGCCCCTGCATCCGTGTTGGAGACCAGGAAGAAACACCTGGCTCCTAGCTTTGGATTGGCGTAGCTCTGGCCGTTGCAGCCACTGGGGAGTGAACCAGCAGATGGAAGACCTTTCTCTATGTCTCTCCCTCTCACTGTCTGTAACTCTACCTCTCAAATAAATAAATAAAATCTTAAAAAAAAAATCCAAGTTGCCTAGGCTCAGGGTTCCTCAGTCTTGAGTCTATCATATTCCCTCCTCAACACTATGGTACTTGTGGGTCATGGGGAACTGAGAAAATGTAATATTGTTGCCATTTCCTGAATAAATTCTGTATGCCTGATTCAATCTTATGCCTTCTATGATCTATGAAACAGATTTGACTGTTAACATGCATAGGGGATACAATCTCAAACCCTTCACATTCCAAGATCAATTTAATATTCATTTCCTTAAAGACTTAATGATGTTGAGCATCTGTTCATGTCCTTGCTTGTCATCCACATGTCATTTTGATGCAGTGTTTATTTGAATAATTTCTCCATTTCATTATTTTGTGGTTACTGAAATTTAAATGTTTAAATGTTCTGTATATATTCTGAACTCAAACCCTTCAAAAAATGTGTGACTTGCAAACATTTTCTCCCACTATTTAGGCCTTTTCACTTTGTGGTGTTTTGCAAAGAACAAAATTTATAATTTTGTTAAGTTTGATTCAGTAATTTTGTCTTATTGATTAGGTTGTGCTTTTGGTGTCACAGCTAAGAAATGTTTTACCAAATCTAAGATCACAAAAATTTTCTATATTTTTTTCCTAAAAGCTGGGTGGTTTTGGACCTTACATTTAAGTCTACGATCCATTCTGAATTATTTACTAGTATGGGGTATGGATTAAAGTTATTTTTATGCATCCAGTTATTTTAGAACTATTTGTTGAAGAAGCAATCCATTCTTTCCTGAATTGCCTTTGAAATTTTGTTGAAAACCAATTGACAATAAATGTGTAGGTCAACTTCTGAGTTATATTTGCTATTCAATAACATGCTTATGAATATGGATGCCAGTACTGTCTTGCTATTACCCTAGGCTTAAAATTTGATTTGTCTTGAAATGAAGTAACACAATTCCTTAAGTTTTGTTTTCCTTTTCAAATTTATTTTACCCATTTTAAAGTACACATCTTTCCATATAGATTTTAGAATCAGTTTCTCAATTTCACATTGATTTTTTTTAGAATTACCATCTTAATAATATTGAGTCTTCATATCCATTAACATTGTATCTCTCTTAGTATTTTGCTATCTTCCTTAATTTATAGTAACAGTGTTCTCCCTTTTTTTCAGTGTATGGTAAAATTTCAATTGCTCTTAGGGCCAGCACTGTGGCATAGTGGGTAAAGCCATCGCCTGCAGTGTTGGCATCCCATAAGGGTGCTGGTTTGAGTCCCAGCTGCTCCATTTCTGATCCAGCTCTCTTTTATGGCCTGGGAAAGCAGTAGAAGATGGCACAAATGCTTGGGCCCCTGCAGCCACTTGGGAGACCTGGAAGAAGTTCCTGGCTCCTGGCTTCGGATTGGCACATTTCCAGACGTTGGCGGCCAACTGGGGAGTAAACCAGTGGCTAGAAAACCTCTCTCCTTCTCTCTCTGTGTAACTCTGCCTTTCAAATAAATAAATAAATCTTTTTTTCAAATAAATAAATAAATCTTAAAAAAATTAATTGCCCAGTGCTCATCAATTATATTTAATAACACAATTTTCTTTTTGCACATTTGGTTTTCATGTTCTGTTACCTTGCTGAATTATTTATTTGTTTGCATAGATTGTATAGATTTTTGGATCTACCATAGGTTTTTGTATACAATCTTCTATCTACTGGTTCACTCCACAATTGGCTGCAACATTCAGAGCTGTGCTAATCCAAAGCCAGGACCTTGAGCTTTTTCCGGGTCTCCTGCATAAATGCAGAGGCCCAATGACTTGGGCCATCTTCTACTGTTTTCCAGGCCATAGCAGAGAGCTGCATCAGAAACGGAGCAGCTGGGACTTGAACCGGAGCCCATATGGGATGCTAGCACTCCAGGCAATGGCTTTATCTGCTACGCCACAGCGCTGGCCCTAAAAATACGATATCTTTAGAATCAATTTATTGCTAGCCACAAAATAACTTGCTTGTATTTTTATTGAGATTATATTAAATCTGCAGTAGGGTTTTTAACTGTGTATGTGAATTCTTTAGTAGATATTTAGATTATCTACTTATTCTTGAATAGCATTGGCATTTTGCATCTGTCAAGACATGTATCCATTTCAAATAAATGATAAAGTTTACTGGCACAATGTTCTTCATTATATTGTACTATTTTTATTATCTATAGCATCTGTAATGATGGGGCATTTCTCATAATTTGACTACTCTGCTTTATTCCTAATAATTCTGACTAAATGTTGATTGCCTTCACTGTTTTTCACTTTTTGATTTTTAAAGGTTATTTTATTTATTTCAAAGTCAGATTTACAGAGAGAGTGGGGGAGACATAAAGATCTTCCATGCACTGGTTCACTTCCAAATGGCTGCAATGGCCAAGGCTGGGCCAGACCAAAGCCAGAAGCCAGGAAATTTATCCAGGCCTCCTACATAGGTGCAGGGATCCAAGGATGTGGGCTATCTTCCACTGCTTTCTCTGATATATTAGCAGGGGCCTGGATTAGAAGTGGGGCAACTGGGACACAAACCAGCATCTATACTGTACGCTGGTATTGCAAGCCACAGCTTACATCATGATGCTTATCCACAACGTTTTTCTTAAAAGATCAGCTATAGAATATTACTCAGCCATGAGAAAGAATGAAATTCTGTCTTTTGCAACAAATTGGATGCAAATGAAAACCACTATACTTAATGAAATAAGCTAGTCCTCAAAAGAAAAATACTATATATTTTCCCTATCTGTGGTAAATAACAGAGTAACAAAAATGTAATGTGTAGGAGTGAATTGATATTTTGAGATATAATTATAGTTCACAACCCTTGTCTCTAATGTTGTTCATCATATTCGTTGAATTTTTTATTAGTGTAGGGTTAATCTTATGAGTGCAAGTAAACTCAAAATAGATCATTGTAAAAATTGAGAGAAGGATAAAGTATTATATTGTACAACAACAGTCAGCACAAGAGCTGATCAAGTCACTGTTTCTCATAGTGTCCATGCACAATTTGGGACATGCTCAATCGGACTTGCCCCAAATGATGGAGTTAGAGTCATGCCAGGGGATTCCAATACAATCCCATCAAGGTGGCATGTACCAAGGCCATCTCACAAGCCCAAGTGATCTACTACAGTTCACAATTGATCACACTGATAGGTCTAAGAGTCAAAGGGATCACACAAACAAGACTAGTGTCTGCTAATGCTAACTGATAGAATGAAAAAGGGAGAGAATGATCCAACATGGGAAGCGAGACACACAGCAGACTCATAGAATGGCAGATGCCCTAAATAGCACTCTGGCCTCAGAATCAGCCCTTAAGGCATTTGGATCTGGCTCAAGAGCCCATGAGAATATTCTAGGCATGGAAAGCCAAGACACTCTGGAAAAAACAGAAGACCTAAATGAAAGATCTCTGGGAGTGAGATCCCAGTGGAAAGAATGGGGCCATCAAAGAGGGAGGGACCTTTCTCTGAAGGGAGGAGAGAACCTCCACTTTGACTATGACCCTGTTGGAATAAGATTGAAGTCGGCGAACCCTAAAGACTTCCATAGCCTCGGCAACTCATGACTAGAGCCTAGGGAGATTCCTGATGCCATAAACAAGAGTGTCAAATTGTTAAATCAACATCAGGAATCACTGTGTACTTACTTCTCATGTGGGATCTGTCCTTAATGTGTAGTCCAATGTGAAGTAATGCTATTACTAGTACTAAAACAGTATTTTTACACTTTGTGTTTCTGTGTGGGTGCAAACTGATGAAATCTTTACTTAGTATATATTGAATCGATCTTCTGTATATAAAGATAGTTGAAAATGATTAAAAAATCTTGGTGTTAAATTGGAAATTGCATAGATAATTAATCAATTTTAAAAAATATATCATGTAGGATCTCTGTCCTTAATGTGCTGTACATTGTGAATTAATACTAGAACTAGTACTCCAACAGTATTTTTCACTTTGTGTTGCTATGTGAGTGCAAACTGTTGAAATCTTTATGTAATATGTACTAAACTGATCTTCTGTATATAAAGAGAATTGAAAATGAATCTTGATGTGAATGGAAGGGCAGAGGGTGAGGGAAAGGGGAGGGTTTTGGGTGGGAGGGAAGTTATGGGGGGAGGGAAGCCATTGTAATCCATAAGCTGTACTTTGGAAATTTTGTATTCTTTAAATAAAAGCTTTATAAAAAAAGAAATAAAAAATTGAGAGAGGGAATAAGAGAGGAAGGAGGCAGAAGGTAGGGTAGGAAGCATCACTATGTTTCTATATATCTATATATGAAATACATGAAATTTGTTTATGTTAAAAAATTAAAATTAATTAATTAATTTAGAAAGGTTAGATTTTAGTTTTATTGAGTTCTTATAATGTTTTTCTCTTTTCTATATTGCTTACTAATTCTCTGATTTTTACTACTTTCTTTCTTTTGATTATTGTTTCATGTACCATTACTTTTCCTAAAGTGGAGGTTTAAATTTTTTCTTTATTTCTAAAATACATAAGCATTACAATAATTTCTCTCTCAGTGTTGCCTCAGCTTCATCTCATCAGTATTTATGTTGTGCTTCATTTTCCTTCATCAAAAGTACGTTTTAATTTTTTGACGCCTTGTCTCTTGAAGATTTTGAAGTATCTCCAGATACCTGATAGTTGCTGATTTCTAATTTAATTCCATCATAGGATGTACAGTATAGGCATTAAATCTTTTTAAATTTTGGAATCTTTTATGCCTTAAAATATGATTTAGCTTTGTAAATGTCCCATGTTCACTTAAAGTTGTATGCTTGCCTTTTTGGGGTGGCATGTTTTGTAAACAGCAATTATGCATGTCGATAGCACTAACTACACTTTCTACACCCTTACAGATGCTCTATAACTTATTGAGAGAAAGTTATTTAATTTTTAAAAGACTTATTTATTTGAAAGGCAGAGTTACAGAGAAAGAGAGAAAAATCTGTCATCCACATTATCAGGAAGCTGAAATCAGAATCCAGATCTGGGAGTCAAGGCTAGCATTCTTATGTGGGGTGTGGAGCATATTGACTGGTAGGCAAAACCTACCCCAGATTACAGTGGTTGAAATGTTTATTTTCCAATGCAGTCCTATCACTTTTTGGGTCTTGTATTCTGAATTTCCATTATTAAGTGTATAAAAATGTGCATTAAATGACTATACATCATTATGAAATAACCTTCTTCCTAGTAATAGTCTTTGCTCTGATATATACTTTGTTAATACTAATGGAGCCATACATTTAATTTTTCTTTTGATTTTTATAAGCATGATTTTGCTTTTTACATCTTTGCACTTTTAACCTAGCTCTTTTCTTAAACTGAGTTTCTCATAGGTGGCAAATTGTTGGTTCATGTTTTTCTACCCTATGAAACTTTAGGTTGAAATATGACCATTGATATATTTGGTTTTAAATCTGTTATCTTGTTTTTATTTCTTGTTTTCTGTTTGTCTCATTTGTTTTGCCCCATTTACTCTTTTCTGCATTCTATTCTTGATTAAATGAGCATTGTTTATAGTTCTGTATTATCTCCTTGGATGGCTTATTATTTCATTATATTATTTTTATTCTTCTTGGAGGACTTATACATTTTCAATGGATCATATTCTATATTTGAGAGACATTACACCATTCTACATCAAGTTCAGAACCAAAATCATATACTCTGTTCCTCCCCTACCATCCTTTGTAATAATTATCTACTATATACTCATATAGTGCCTGCACCCATGTGGGAGATCTGGAAGCAGCTCCTGACTCCTGGCTTTGGATTGGAGCAACTCGAGCCATTGCAGCCAACGGGGGAATGAACCAGTGAATGGAAGACCTCTCTCTCTCGCTCTTCTTCTCATTATCTCTCAGTATAACTCTGACTTTCAAATAAATAAATCTAAAAAAAAACAGGACCCCACTATATGTTGTCTACAAGAAACTAATTAATTCACTTCACAAAGACACACACAGACTGAAAGTGAATGGTTGGAAAAAGTTATACTAGGCAAACAGAAGCCAAAAATGAACATGAGTAGCTATCCTGATATAAGATAAAGCAGATTTAAATTTAAAAACTATAAAAAGAGATTTAAAAGCATATTATGTTTTATATTATTTAATTTTACTTTTTAAAAAGTTTTTATTTAAGGTATAAAAATTTCAATTATTTCACATATACAGATTTGGGAACATAGTGTTACTTCCCACCCTATCTACTCTACTACTCATGCTCCCACCCTTATTACTCCTCCCTCTCTTATTACCAATCTTAATTTTTACAAAGATTTGTTTTCAGTTTACATTATATTCATAATATTAATCCCACACTAAGTAAAGCATTAAACAAATAATGTAAAAAAAACCAGTGTTCCTCAACAGTAGGTAAAGGAAGGAAACATCACAGCAAAGGATCACAGGGAATTCAAAGCATATATTAGAAAATATCTTTGGAAATGGCAGGGCAAAATTACTACTTATCAATAGTCACATTGAATGTTAATGGCCTAAACTGTCCAGTTAAAAGACACAGATTGGCTGATTGGGTTAAGGAACAAAACCCATCTATTTGCTGCTTACAAGAAACACATCTTTCCAACAAAGATGCATACAGACTGAAAGTGAAAGGCTGGAAAAAGATATACCTTGCCAACAGAAATGAAAAAAGAGCAGGTGTAGCCATCTTAATATCGGACAACATAAACTTTAACACAAAAAGTGTTAAGAGAGACAAAGAGGGACACTATATAATGATTAAGGGACCCATTCAACAGGAAGATATAACGATTATCAATGTATATGCACCTAATTACAGGGCATCGGTTTATTTAAAAGATTTGTTAAGGGACTAAAAGGGAGACTTAGACCCCAATACAATAGTACTAGGGGACTTCAATACTCCACTCTCAGAAATAGACAAATTGACAGGACAGAAGATCAACAAGGAGACAGTAGATTTAAATGACACTATAGCCCACATGGACCTAACAGATATCTACAGAACTTTTGATCCTACACAGAAAGCATTTACATTCTTCTCAGCAGCGCATGGAATCTTCTCTAGCATTGACCACATACTAGACCATAAAGCAAGTCTCAGCAAATTCAAAAGAATTAGAATCATACGATGCAGCTTCTCAGACCATAAAGGAATAAAGTTGGAAATTAGCAATTCAGGAATCCCTAGAGCATATGCAAACACATGGAGACAGAACAACATGCTCCTGAAGGAACAATGGGTTATAGAAGAAATCAAAGTGAAATTAAAAAATTTCTGAAAGTAAATGAAGATAACAGCACAACATACCAAAACTTATGGGATACAGCAAAAGCGGTGTTAAAAGGAAAGTTTATATCAATAGGTGCCTACATCAAGAAATTGGAAAAGCACCAAATAAATGAGCTCTCAATTCATCTCAAGGATCTAGAAAAACTGCAGCAAACCAGACCCAAATCTAGTAGGAGAAGAGAAATAATTAAAATCAGAGAAGAAATCAGCAGGATTGAATAAAAAAAAAGTGGAAAAAATCAGCCAGACAAGGAGCTGGTTTTTTGAAAAAATAAACAAAATTGACATTCCACTGGCCCAACTAACTAAAAAAAGAAGAGAAAAGACCCAAATCAATAAAATCAGAGATGAAAAAGGAAATGTAACAACAGACACCACAGAAATCAAAAGAATCATCAGAAATTACTACAAGGACTTGTATGCCAGCAAACAGGGAAACCTATCAGAAATGGATAGATTCCTGGACACATGCAACCTACCTAAATTGAACCAGGAAGACATAGAAAACATAAACAGACCCATAACTGAGACAGAAATTGAATCAGTAATAAAGGCCCTCCCAACAAAGAAAAGCCCAGGACCAGATGGATTCACTGCTGAATTCTACCAGATATTTAAAGAACAACTAACTCCAATTCTTCTCAAACTTTTCAGAACAATCGAAAAAGAGGGAATCCTCCCAAATTCTTTCTATGAAGCCAGCATCACCTTAATTCCTAAGCCAGAGAAAGATGCAGCATTGAAAGAGAATTACAGACCAATATCCCTGATGAACATAGATGCAAAAATCCTCAATAAAATTCTTGCCTATAGAATGCAACAACACATCAGAAAGATCATCCACCCAGCCCAACTGAGATTTATCCCTGGTATGCAGGGATGCTTCAATGTTGGCAAAACAATCAATGCGATACACAACATTAACAGACTGCAGAAGAAAAACCAATTGATTATTTCACTAGACGTAGAAAGCATTTGATAAAATACAACATCCATTCATGATGAAAACTCTAAGCAAACTGGGTATGGAAGGAACATTCCTCAATACAATCAAAGCAATTTATGAAAAACCCTTGGCCAACATCCTATTGAATGGGAAAAAGCTGGAATCATTTCCACTGAGATCTGGTATCAGACAGGGATGCCAACTCTCACCACTGCTATTCAATAGAGTTCTGGAAGTTTTAGCCAGAGCTATTAGGCAATAAAAAGAAATTTAAAGGGATACAAACTGTGAAGGAAGAACTCAAACACTCCCTCTTTGCAGATGATATGATTCTTTATTTAGGGGATCCAAAGAACTCTACTAAGAGACTATTGGAACTCATACAAGAGTTTGGCAAAGTAACAGGATATAAAATCAATGTACAAAAATCAACAGCATATGTATACACAGGCAATGCCATGGCTGGGAAAGAACTTTTAAGATCAATCCCATTCACAATAGCTACAAAAACAATCAAATACCTTGGAATAAACTTAACATGGGACGTTAAAGATCTTTATGATGTAAATTACAAAAGCTTAAGAGAGAAATTGAAGAGGATACCAAAAAATGGAGAAATCTTCCATGCTCATGGATTGGAAGAACAATACCATCAAAATGTCCATTCTCCCAAAAACAATTTACAGATTCAATGCAATACCTATCAAAATACTGAAGACATTCTTTTCAGATCTGGAAAAATGATACTGAAGTTCATATGGAGACACAGGAGACCTCGAATAGCTAAAGCAATCTTGTACAACAGAAACAAAGCCAGAGGCATCACAATACCAGATTTCAGGACATACTACAGGGCAGTTGTTATCAATACAGCATGGTACTGGTATAGAAACAGATGGATAAGGGGGCGGGCAAGATGGCGGAATAGGAAGGGAGCACACCGATAGTCTGGGGAGAGACAGTTTAATAAAAGTGGAGATACTGCAGGTTCAAGGAAGAGTAGGGGAAGAAACAGCAGAGGAAACCCTTCCGGAACTGGAGATTCACAGTGGACTTGCGTG
Organism: Sylvilagus floridanus; assembly: GCA_949820135.1. Classification (NCBI taxonomy): domain Eukaryota; kingdom Metazoa; phylum Chordata; class Mammalia; order Lagomorpha; family Leporidae; genus Sylvilagus; species Sylvilagus floridanus. Next base: position 64,871,072 of record OX463244.1, read on the forward strand.
GAGAGCGTGGGAGCCCGCAGTTTGGGACACCAGCAGCAGATTCAACACACCAGCGCTGGAACGTGAGGTGAGAAGAACCTCAATAGCCCGAGATACCAGGAGGGAAGCGGAAAAGGGAACCTAGAGTGAACAAGGCTTGAAACCCTGCAGGGAAAAGTTCACCAGGCTAACTAGAAGAGAGAGAGAGAGAGGGGAAAAAAAAAATGTGACCCATAAGGACACGAGCTTCTCTCATTCCACTCACCTCTCAAAGGTGAGCAAGACAAAGAGCAGGCACCATTGTGGAATACGTCATAAGCAGGGCGACCTCAGGTCGGCGCCGGCCCCGAGCCTAGCAAAAAATCCTGACTCTGTGTGGGAGGGGTGAAATAACAGGAGATTACAACCTAATGAATGTGTAGTGCTAATGAACTGAGAATGTGAAAAAAGAGACTGTGGGGGAGAGAACTCACAGAAATCACGAATTCATGTGAGTACTCTCCAGAGATGCTACAGTTCAGTAGCCTTGGCAGCCCAGTGGGAGACTACAGGAGAATCTCAGCCCACACAAAGGGCCGCAAAGATTCCTTCTCTGGTCCTTGGGAAAGAGCTTCCAATCTCTGGCTCCTGTGGGTGTATCATTCGCCTGCTAGCCACCCCCAATTCCATTCAGCTGTGTGGAATTACTTCCCTTTTGAACCAAAAAAAAAAAAAAAAACTAACAGAGAGAGATTTACCACGCCTAAACTGGGAGTGTCTCCTTTGACACACCCTCAACCCTGAGGAACCAAACAGAGCTCTCAGGCCACACCCATCTCAAGCCTCTAAGGCTCCATCAAAAGCAGACAGTCCACTTAATCTAGAGTCATAGTATAACAAGAAAAAAACACCACAGTGAAGAAACCAATATGCCAAACAACAAACGCAAAAACCGAGGTAATAAGAACAAGGAAGACACTATGGCATCCCCAAATGAAAAAGACACCCCAATTCAAGATTATGAAGATAATGAGATAGATGAAATGCAAGAAGCAGATCTCAAAAAATTGATAAGAACACTAAGAAGTACTCAAAAACAAATTCTTGAACTACAGAAATCCTTAATGGACAAGGTAGAAAATCTCTCTCGTGAAAATGAAATATTAAGGAGGAATCAAGCTGAAATGAAACAACTAGTAGAACATGAAACTGTGATAGTGACGAGAAATAATAATGAAGTGAAGAATTCAATAGATCAAATGAAAAACACATTAGAGAGCCTTACAAACAGAATGGGTGAGGCAGAAGAGAGAATATCGGACTTAGAAGACAGAGCACAGGAAACTATACAGTCAAACCAAAGAAAAGAAGAGGAAATTAGAAATCTAAAAAATATTGTTGGGAATCTACAGGATACTATTAAAAAACCCAACATTCGAGATCTAGGAGTTCCTGAAGGCATGGAGAGGGAGAAAGGATTAGAATGCCTTTTTAGTGAGATAATAGCAGAAAATTTCCCAGGTTTGGAGAAGGACAGAGACATCCTAGTACAGGAAGCACATAGAACCCCTAGTAAACATGACCAAAAGAGGTCCTCACCACGACACGTTGTAATTAAACTCACCACAGTGAAACAGAAAGAAAAGATCCTAAAATGCGCAAGAGAGAAACGTCAAATTATACTCAGAGGATCTCCAATTAGACTCACAGCAGACTTCTCATCAGAAACCCTGCAAGCTAGAAGGGAATGGCGAGACATAGCCCAGGTACTTAGAGAGAAAAACTGCCAGCCCAGAATATTATATCCTGCCAAGCTCTCATTTGTGAATGAAGGTGAAATAAAGACCTTTCATAACAAACAAAAATTGAAAGAATTTGTTGTCACTCGTCCAGCCCTGCAAAAGATACTTAAAGATGTGTTACACACAGAAACACAGAAACACGGCCATTAACATGAAAGAAGATAAATGAAGGGAACCTCACAGCAAAAGATCACAGGGAATTCAAAGCATACATTTGGATAAAGAAATGATGGGACGTGTACTCTATAGAATACTATACAGCAGTCAAAAACAATGAAATCCGGTCATTTGCAATAAGATGGAGGAATCGGGAAAACATCATTCTGCGTGAATTAACCAGTCCCAAAAGGACAAATATCATATGTTCTCCCTGATCGGTGACAACTAATTGAGCACCAAAGGGGAAACCTATTGAAGTGAAATGGACACTATGAGAAACAGTAACTTGATCAGCTCTTGTGCTGACTGTTGTTGTACAATGTAATACTTTATCCATTTTAGTAATTTTTTTATTCTAGTACTATTGGTTGAACTCTGTAATTAACAAACAATTATTCTTAGGTGTTTAAATTTTAACTGAAAAGTGATCCCTGTGAAATATAAGAGTGGGAATAAGAGAGGGAGGAGATGTACAATTTGGGACATGCTCTATCGGAACTGTCCCAAATGATGGAGTTAGAAACAGGCCAGGTAATTCCAATACAATCCCATCAAGGTGGCATGTACCAAGGCCATCTCACTAGTCCAAGTGATCAATTTCAGTTCACAATTGATCACACTGATAGGTCTAAGAGTCAAAGGGATCACACAAACAAGACTAGTGTCTGCTAATACTAACTGATAGAATCAAAAAGGGAGAGAATGATCCAACATGGGAAGCATGATACACAGCAGACTCATAGAATGGCAGATGCCCTAAATAGCACTCTGGCCTCAGAATCAGCCCTTAAAGCATTCAGATCTGGCTCAAGAGCCCATGAGAATATTCTAGGCATGGAAAGCCAAGACACTCTGGAAAAAAAATAAGAAGACATAAATGAAAGATCTCTGGGAGTGAGATCCCAGTGGAAAGAACAGGACCATCAAAGAAGGAGGTACCTTTCTCTGAAGGGAGGAGAGATCTCCACTTTGACTATGACCCTGTTGGAATAAGATTGAAGTCAGCAAACCCTAAAGGCTTCCATAGCCTTGGCAACTCATGACTAGAGCCTAGGGAGATTCCTGATGCCATAAACAAGAGTGTCAAATTGTTAAATCAACTTCAGGAGTCACTGTATACTTACGTCTCATGAGGGATCTGTCCTTAATGTGTTGTCCAATGTGAAGTAATGCTATAACTAGCACTGAAACAGTATTTTCACACTTTGTGTTTCTGTGTGGGTGCAAACTGATGAAATCTTTACTTAGTATATACTGAATCAATCTTCTGTATAGAGATAAGTAAAAATGAAAAAAAAATCTTGGTGTTAAATTGGAAATTGCCTAGAAAATTAATCAATTTTTTAAAAAAAATATGTCATGTAGGATCTCTGTCCTTAATGTGCTATACAATGTGAATTAATACTATAACTAGTACTCCAACAGTATTTTTCACTTTGTGTTGCTATGTGAGGGCAAACTGTTGAAATCTTTACTTAAAATATAGTAAACTGATCTTCTGTATATAAAGAGAATTGAAAATGAATCTTGATGTGAAGCAAGGGGAGAGGGAGTGGGAAAGGGGAGGGTTGTGGGTGGGGGGGAAATTATGGGGGGGATGCCATTGTAATCTATAAGCTGTATTTTGGAAATTTATATTCTTTAAATAAAAGCGTTATAATAATAAAATAAAATAAAAAAAAAAGAAACAGATGGATAGACCAATCGAACAGAATAGAAACACCAGAAATCAATCCAAACATCTATAGCCAACTTATATTTGATCAAGGATCTAAAACCAATCCCTGGAGGAAGGACAGTCTATTCAATAAATGGTGCTGGGAAAATTATATTAGCACATGCAGAATCATGAAGCAAGACCCCTACCTTTCACCTTACACAAAAATTCACTCAACATGGATTAAAGACTTAAATCTATGACCTGACACCATCAAACTATTAGAAAGCTTTGGAGAAACCCTGCAAGATATAGGTACCAGCATAGACTCCTAGAAAAGACCCTGGAGGAGCAGGTTGTCAAAGCCAAAATTAACTATTGGGATTGCTTCAAATTGAGAAGTTTCTATACTTCAAAAGAAACAGTCAGGAAAGTGAAGAGGCAACTGACAGAATGGGAAAAAATATTTGCAAACTATGCAACAGATAAAGGGTTGATAACCAGAATCTACAAAGAGATCAAGAAACTCCACAACATCAAAACAAACAACCCACTTTGATGGTCTGTTCTTTCCACTGGGATCTCACTCACAGAGATCTTTCATTTAGGTTTTTTTTTTTTTCAGAGTGTCTTGGCTTTCCATGCCTGAAATACCCTTGTGGGCTTTTTAGTCAGATCTGAATGCCTTAAGGGCTGATTCTGAGGCCAGAGCGCTGTTTGGGACATCTGCCATTCTATGAGTCTGCTGTGTATCTCGCTTCCCATGTTGGATCATTTTGTCCTTTTTGATTCTATCAGTTAGTGTTAGAGGACACTAGTCCTGTTTATGTGATCCTTTTGACACTTAATCCTATCATTATGATCAATTATGAACTGAAACTGATCACTTTGACTAATGAGATGGCATTGGTAGAAACCATCCTTTGCAAAGTTTCTAGTTCTATATGATACCCAAATTGTTCAAGCCAGTGGTCAGAGATAGTCGTTTATCCTACATAGCAGACTGGGCTCCTCCTTTTCCAGCTGTTTCTTTTTAAATGGAACATTCAGGAATCTGCCCATGAATTTAATGTGAATAACACTCTACTCCAATATATACTTCTAGTTCCTGACTTCTGAGTGTCTGGTCCAGGCAACCCCCTTTATGCATCAGTTTCCATTAGAACTAAAAACCCTTAAACTTTCACACTGTGGTTGTGGCAAGATGTAATTAGATTGAATAGAAGAGTGTCAGAGAGTACATATTTGGAGTAGAGGAGGAGGACCAGGATGAAGTGAGATAGCCTGGATGAGATAGCATGGATATTTGGATGAGATGAGATAGCATGGCCAGGGGCTTAACAGAAACAACAATAAAAAATTGAAACAAAAAAACACAAAAGCACACACACAGGAGAAGAAAACTATAAAAAATACTGTGGAACACAAAAATTTAGAGGAAAGAGTCATGTAACATGAATGATAGAGTAAGGGAAAAAATTCACACTTATAACCATCTTTCTAATATTAATTTGTAATGGTTATTAGATATGACTAATTAGTTTATCAGAATTTCTGCTACTTTATGCTGTGGTGTTACAGTATAAAGCAAAAGTAACAATAACCATGCTTTTATTCTCAAGAATCTAGTCAGTATTTTCTTAGCCTATTTGACAAGCCAGGAAATGATTCATATTTCACAACTCAATTTCTAGTCGTTTCTTTGAAATCCAAACATGTCTTTATTTTTCCTCTGAAAAATATACTTTAGTTGAATAAGATTTAGTTTTGACCTTTCACTCTAACACTTTAGAATAAAAGCTGCATTGATATGATTATAGTAAGGTCATGACTCAGTGACCGTGCTCACGGAAACTCTAAGATTTGAAATCATAAGAGGCACAATTGCTAACATATCTCAATGAGAAGCAATTAAAAATTGCTTGAATAGCTAACAATATGTAATTCTGAGAATGAAATGCCTCAAGAATCATTCCAGCTATTATTAATTTTAGGTTTGAATTAGGACAAACACTATAGATAGGCATAGGTCATTTTCACAGAAAAAAAAAATCTGAAACTAAATGGGGATGTTTGGGGAATTGCCCTAGGACAGAAAAGGCTGATTTTCAATTTGATTCTGAACAAATATGACTTTCTCTATGTGGGAAGATGAGTTCATGGCAACAGATATAATAATGTCCTTTGTGAATCATCATGTCCAGTTATGATCTCAGCGAATAACACCCTCCTTCAAATGATCAGGCATATTGCCTGAGAAGGTGAGATAAGCCCTGGTCCTGAGCCTACAAATGGAGCCAAAATACCCAACCTCCTTCAGAGTTAGAACTGTTCTTATTCATTCACATTCACAGCATTCTCTTTAAAGAACAACTTGGTAGTTTAGTAGAGCTCAGGAAGACTTTGATGACCTGGATCTGATTGCAGCCTACCTACAAATCAACCCCCTCTTCCCTTGCCTAGTGTATCATACTTTATGGCCATACTGAACTAAACTACCAAAGTTCCTAAAGAGACTATACACACTCTTTCAGACTTTCCATACAGTCTGCATTCTCTGCTTAGAATTCCCTTCTCTTCTCCTTTCTCTTCATTAGATAAGCTAATTCAGATTTGTCATTTCAGATATTCCTAATGCCACCTCCATGTGAGGAATTTCCTCACCTAGGGCATGACCAAGCTTCACCTAATACCTTTTTCTTAGATATTGCCATCCCAATCAGTTGGGACCCTCACTGCCCAGTCAATAAAAACCATCATGCAGTCTCCTCCATCTATAGTGAAAAATAAAATGCTGCTAAATTCTTTTTTTTTCTTTCTTTTTTTTTTGACAGGCAGAGTGGACAGTGAGAGAGAGAGACAGAGAGAAAGGTCTTCCTTTTGCCATTGGTTTACCCTCCAATGGCTGCCGCGGTCGGCGCGCTGCGGCTGGCGCATCGCGCTCATCCAATGGCAGGAGCCAGGTGCTAGGTGCTTTTTCCTGGTCTCCCATGGGGTGCAGGGCCCAAGCACTTGGGCCATCCTCCACTGTACTCCGGGGCCACAGCAGAGGGCTGGCCTGGAAGAGGGGCAACCGGGACAGAATCCGGTGCTCCGACCGGGACTAGAACCCGGTGTGCCGGCGCCGCAAGGCGGAGGATTAGCCTGTTGAGCCACGGCGACGGCCTTAAATTCTAAAACACAATAAAATGTAAGAATGTTCTGTTTTTTCCTGATAACTTCTTTTTTTAAAAAATATATAATAGCTCCCTGTTAGGATGTAAAGATCATATCTTACATGCCCTGATGTCCTTTTTGCCCAACAGACTAGTGCATAAAAGGTTCTCCACAAGGGTCTCTGAGTAAAATAATGAATACATTTTGACAGGTACATTAATAGGCTTTCATTTTCTTTTGGAAAAAAAATGTTTTCTACCCTAGTCATTTTTCTACCCCCTGATGTAGTGCTATTTAATGAAGGCAAAGTTGTTGTTAATCATGTAAATGTAAAATGAAAGACCCAAATAATCTAAAACGAAGAGTTGAGTAGAAATCTATTTTTTAAGGATTTATTTGAAAGACATAGTTACAGAGAGAGGTAGAGACAGAGAGAGAGGTCTTCCATCCTCTGGTTCACTCCCCCAGATGGCCACAATGGTCAGAGCTGTGCTGATCTGAAGCCAGGAGCCAGGAGCTTCTTCCAGGTCTCCCACATGGGCACAAGGGCCCAAGGACTTGGGCCATCTTCTACTGCTTTCCCAGGGCATAGCAGAGAGCTGGATTGGAAGTGGAGCAACCGAGACTAGAACCAGCACCCATATGGGATGCTGGCGCTTCAGGCTAGAGCTTTAACCCACTGTGCCACAGCACTGGCCCCAGAAATCTAATTTCTAACTTCTAGTATTCAAAGTTTTTGTATTCTATTGTCTTAAAAATAATGCCTGAATGAAATTCTTGGAGGTGGAGTACCTAATCTCAGAATACTGTCACTCATCAGCTTACCATGCTTGAACACTATCATTATCATTCTGATCGCATCACAACTTGCTGAGGGGAAAGTTTCAGAACAAGAATTGTCTTAGGGGGAAATCAGCCCCTGATGGAATACTGAAAAGGAAACTGAGCACCTTGGGTCTAAGTTGAGGATATGGGAGGCTTAGAATGGAAAGAAGGAAGAAGGGACTAATAAAAATTTTCATTTATTTGAGAAGCAAAGAAAGAGACAGAGTTTCGAGCATCTGGTGTATTCCTCAAATGTTGGAAACTACTGCCGCAGCTAAAGACGGGAGCCTGGAACTCAATCCAGATCTCCCTTGTAGGTGGCAGGAACTGAATTACTTGAGCCATCATTGCTGCTCTCAGGATAACTGATATCTGCTGTTTAACCAAATGTCTGCTCTAGAATGTGAGTCTTTTTTATTTAAGATTTGTGTATTTTATTTGAAAGGCAGAGTTACAGAGAAAAAAGGAGAGAGAGAGAGAGATTTTGTACCTACTGATTTACTCCCCAAATGGCCAGAACAGCCAGGGCTGGGCTAGGCCAAAGCCAGGAAATTGGAACTCCACCCACATCTCCCACATGGGAGGCAGGAGCCCAAACACTTATGCCATATTTTTTTTTTAATTTCCCAAGTGCATTAACAGGAACTGGTTCAGAAATAGAGCAGCCAGAAGTAAAAGCAGTGCTCATATGTGATGCTGACATTGAAGGTGGTAAATTAACCCAGTGTAAGACAATGACAGCCCCAGGAAGTGAGTCTTGAACACAAAATTTCTCTCACTCAACTATATAGTGAATTGTAATGCCACAGGTTATTAAAAAGAAATCTGGAGAACTCTGACCCCTCTACGACTTCCAGGATCTATGTTCAAGGTCCTGTTACTTCTCCCTGAATAGGAAACCTTGTAATAATAGTCATATCTATCAAAATCCTACTGTGTGAAAAGCAGCATACTTGTTTATTTTATTTTCATTCATCAATTCAATGGAATAGGAACTATTACAGTTCTAATTATACAAATGAGAACACAAGTATAATGGATGAAAATCTTGGCTTTAGAGTTTTCACTTAATTTTTCCCTATATAATTTCTCTCTGCCTTTTGAATTGAAGGTAGAAAGGTCTTTAGACCACATGACCAACTGCCTCTTTGAACAAGCAAGGAATGAGATCTGAAAAAGGTAAATGATTTGTGAGAGGTCTTTCAGTCAGTGAGAGGTGGAGTTGGATTTGAGCCCAAGCCGTCTGTGCAGTAGCACGTGCCCACACTTGTGTAGGCCCTCAGAATGCATGGTAACTAGTAGTGCTGGGTGGACACAGGAAAATGGCCTGGGAATAAAAAGCTTCAGTTGTAAAATACCAACCACAGCAAAGGACGGGGTAGAACACAGACCTCATCACTACCAAACAGATTTTTCTTCCACCACACAACTCTGCCTCTTCTGCTTGACCAGTTCAGAATCCATCTCAAAGTCAACATATTTTACTCACTCTAGGATATGTGTGAACACTCTACTGATAAAGGAAGTCATAGATATGTCCCTAAGGACACTATCTAGTCAAGCAGTTATAGTAGTGCAGGAACTGAGACTGGACCTCAGTTTATCTCACCCTAGGTCCACAGTCCTTAGAGAAGACAATCAGAGCACAAACAGGTCAATAAAATTGTTCCACACATTTAAAAATCACATTGTTGAATAATAATATTTATTTTTTATTTTTATTTGAAAGACACAGATACAGAGATAGATAGAAGAGACAGAGAGAGAGCAAGGTGGGGGGAGGAGAGAGAGAGAGAGAGTCATCCATCTGCTTGTTCACTCTGCAAATATCTGCAATGACTAGGGCTGGGCCAGAATGAAGCCAGAAATCAAGGGCTTCTTCTCGGTCTCCCACATAAGTTTGGGGCCCAAGCACTTGGGCCATTTTTCATTGCATTCCCAGGTGCATTAGCAGGGATATGGATCAGAATTAGAGCAGCTGGAACTCAAACCAATACCCGTATGGGATGCTAGCATTGCAGGTGGTGGCTTTACCCACTAGATCTCAACACTAGTCGCCTTAATAAACATTTAAAACACATTAGGTGCAATTATTTGACTGCTCTTAATGCTACAGTTGTCCCTTGATTTATAATCAAGGAAGAGCAATCTCATTCCCCAAAATCCAAAAGCGTAACTTCTCAGTGAATTGTTATTGAACTATTATTGTTCAGTGAATTATGATCCAAGAATGGAAATGTGATCATGATGACTTAGCTATCAGAAGGAGGTGAGCATTGTATCACTCAGAAAACAGCACGTAAGCTGTCTGAGCAAGAACTGTACATAGGTACATATGTGAGTGTGAGCACTGCTTGCAGAAAGAGGCTCAGAAATACCAGTTACCACAGCAGCTCAGTGCACGAGAATGGGAGGGGAGAAAACCACAAGTCACCACTTTATTTATCAGTGTTCAACAGGAAGTAAACAGCTAGTGCTGTTCTTTGGCTACTGCTATCCAAGTGACAGGTGTCACTTAAGAAATTCAGAAATATTTTCTAGAATTCACGTATAGCCAAAATATCCAGGAGTTTTAGATTTTTTTCCTCCTGTGTTTTCTGTAGGACTGTAGAATATACCTAAAAATGTGAACTCCCATCAAATAGAAAAATATAATAATTAAATATTAACCTCTGTATTGCAGAAAAATAAATGTATCCAAGCACTTTTCTAGCTAGTTAAAGATGTAATGAATTATCTAAAATCAAAGTTTGAATATTCCAAGTATGTAAAGTAGGAAAGGTTCATGAGCATGAAACATGAGCAGAAAGTGCACTTCAACACAAATGACCAATATGATTCCCTTTATTGATATAGCACTATTTCCTGAGCTTATTTCTGTAATAGGTTTAAATGAGTATCACTGTGCATTCCCTGTTCTCAAAGAGTTAATGGTCTATCAGAGAAGTTGAGACAGCCATACACATGCACACACACACACACACACACACACATATACATATATATCATAAAGTTCAAGTGATGATATGATTTTTGTCTCCATAGTACAGTCTTACCAAGTACTAAGAGAATTCTGGAGAGGGAGAAATAAGCCAAAATGAACAAAAATGAATGCTTGCACTAGGTCTAGAAAGAAATGTGGAATTTTGGATGATAATAAAGGGCATGAATATTTAAGGAATACAAATACATTTCAGGACTTTATATGTAGATGATGATGCTTTCTATAGATGACCACTTTTTCTCTCTTCTTTTCCAATATGGACGCCTTTTATTTCTTATTCTTGAATGTTCCACTGAGGAGATCCTTCAACTTAATGTGGAATGAAACTGGTGAGGGTGGACATCTTCCTTTCTGAATTTAGAGAGAAAGCATTTAGTCTTTCATCTGTTAAGTATGATGTTAGCTGTCAGTTTTTCTTAGATGCTGTTTATCAAGTTGATGAAATTCCCTTCTATTTCAGGTTGTTGAAAAGTTTTTATAAGGAACAAAATGTATGACTTTGTCAAATGCTTTTTCTGTGTCTATTGAGAGGGTCATGAGGCTTTCCTCTTTTCATCTGTCAACATAAAGTAAATTGATTGTTTTTAATTCCTTTAATTCTAATTTATGACATATTTATATGTTGGTGAATTCAGTTAGTTAAAATTACATTAAAAATGTGTCATCCATGTGGATGAGGAATGAGGAATGCACTTCCATTCTTCTTAATACCTTCTTCTGGTTTTGATATCAGGACAATTCTGCTCTTAAGAATTATATTTGGAGATCATTTTCTCATCTTTGTCTTCTGGAAGCGTATATGTATGTATGTGTGTGTGTATATTCTACCAAATTCTTAAGGGAAAAATAAAACATACACACACAAGTTAATTTTTCCTTTAAGTATTTGGTAGAATTTATCAATAATGCACATAAGCGTGGAAATGAATTTCCTTTTAATAGAAATTCTAATGTCAAACTCAATTGCTTTAATAGATACTGGGCTATCTGAGTTATTCTTAAATGAGCTTTGGCAGTTTGTGTTATAGCACATTCATTCTTTTACTATCTTTATAATAATTGTAGAATGTCAATGATGTCATTTCTTTCATTCCTGATATTAATAAATTTGTGTCCTCTTTCTGCTTTATACATTTAAAAGAAGTTTATGAATTTTCTGGAGATGCTCAAAAAACCAAGTTTTCATTTTACTGATCTGTCTTTATTGTTTCTCAGTTTTTTATTTCACTGATAGTTTTTTATTTACTTTCTCTGACTTACTATATGTTTAATTTTCTCTTCTTTCTTTATACTTAGGGTAGATAGTGACTTCACTGATTTGGTAAATTTTGTCTGATAAAAATTCCTACAGCTATAATTTCCATTTAATTACCCTCTCCCTCATTCTCTGCGCATTTTTATATGTGTCTTCATCTTCATTTTTATAAAAAATATTTTATCGTTGTCTTTGATTTCTTTGTAAGCCTAATACCTATTTAGAAATATACTACTTGCACTCCAAATATGAACAGTTTTCAAAACTGATCATCAAAAGGTGTATTATGAAAAAAACTGCACAAATTCCAATTTTATGCCAAAATAAACTTTTCTTTTAAAAACATTTTTCCACAAACTTTTTGAAGTACTTGCATATCTGCAGTTTTCCAAACATATTTTTGGTATTGATGTATGTACAATTTTATTTCATTACAATAATGAATACACTTTATATAATTTGAATGATCTTACATTGTGTGTTTCTTATAGTTCAGAATAGGATGTACCTTGTGAAATGTTTCATGTGCACATGAAAGAATTTGCATGCATGACCTTACTAATTTTCTATTACTTGTTTTTTGATTATTGAGAAAAGGGTGTTGACTATAATTGTAAATTTGTAAATTTCTCTTTGCAAATCTATCAGTTTTAGATTTTGAAGCTCTACCATTTAGTCCATAAACATTTGGATTATTATTTTGTTGTCTGAATTGACTCTTTTATGATTATGAAATGGCCAAGGTAATATTCTTGGCTTTGAATTTTATTTTTAACTGTTAACATAGCTAATCCAGCATTCTTTTGATTAGTTTTCACATGGCATAGATTTTTCTATTATTTTTCACTTAACCTAGCTATGTAGTTATTTATAAGATGAGTACTTCTTTGGGTGGGTCACAATTATGTTCCAATTTTTGACCCAGTCTAATTTTCTCTGCCTTTTACTTGAGGTACCTACTTGACTTACCTCGAAAATGTTATTTGATATGGCTAGGATTCAGTCTGCTTTCTTGCTGCTTATCTTCTAATTGTACCATCAGTTATTTGTTTTCTTTGTTATCTTTTTCTCACAATTATTATATTTTGCCATTCATTTTATGTATGGATCCACTTTATTATTATTATTATTTTATTATTATTATTATTATTTTTATTATTATTACCTGTAACTTTTGGCTCTGCTTTGTAGTGTTTACTTGAGAGTGCTTATCTAATAAAGTACTTTTCAAATTTATCATGGCTTGCCTTAAAGTTACATAATTCTATTTTATGTGTATAATACAAGGATTTTAGCACACTGACTTTCAGTTTCCATTTCAGCCTTTGTGTTTTGTTGCTATACATTTTCAATCTGAACATGTTATAAAACTCACAAAGCATGGCCATAATTTTTAAGTAGCAATTATCTTTGAAATAAACCTAAAAGTTAAAACTCAATTATTTAAGTTTTGTTTATATTAAGACATTCACATTAAGATACTTACTTGCTACTTCTCATATTCTTCATATCTTTGTGTGTATTTAGATTTTCATTGGGTAATATTTACCTGAGGCTTGAATGATTTCTTTGTAACATTTCTCATCTTATATGTTTGCTGAAGCATTTCAAATATAATATGTCTGAAAAGATATTTACTTTATATTTTTAAAAAGAATAGTTTGCATAAGTATAAGAATTATAGGTTAGTAGGTTTTTTATTGTTTCTTTTTCATTTAGTGCTTTAAAGATTGTGCATATTGTTTATTCTAGATTAAATAATTTCTGATGAGGAATCTCCTGCCATTCTCATTCTCATTCATTGACTCATCTATATTTAAGATGTCTTCAAGTTTGCTATCTTTTTTCTCTTTATTGTCAAGGCCTTATCTACTCTTAATAACATACAAAATATAATGTCAATTACTTTTAATGCCATTGTTTTCTAGTTCTACTATCTATGTTCTTGCTTGGTCTGTATTGATTGATTTTCCCTTTATTATGAGTTCCATTTTCCTGCTTAATTACAAACCTAGTAATTTTTATGGGATATCAAAGATTGTAAACTGGGGGTACTTGCTGTTTTTGTATTTCTATAAGTAGTATCAAGATTTTACTGGCACTTTATTAAGTTCCTTGGAGGCAGATTGAAGTTTTGAGACTTCCACTTAGGTTTCTTAGGTGGCACCTGAATAAAATTTAGTCTAAGGTGAATTTTAACCATCAAAGGCAATATCTTCAGAGTACTGCCCTCAATACCCTATGACTTCTGCAGGTTTTTCCACTGAGGCTAATAGATTGTTCTCTGTCCTGTATGAACTCCAATGTTATTCATTAATATCATTTTGTGTAGTTCTTTCCTCATCCTTAAATGGTTTCTTATAGATTTGCTGCTGAAAATTCAGAACTCTTAGCATATGAAATTGAGTTTTCTAAGGTACTTTGAGCTCTTGAATGTAGCCATCATGGGTCCTCAAGACTCCCACTTGCTGGAGGAGGTAGAATAGTAAATAGCAAGTCACTGGGCCCTTTACTGGATTCACCTTTTTTTTTTTTTTTTTAAGGGAAAGGGTTTATTGGGGAAAACCCAGCAGATTGGAGGGAAGGGGCAAAGAAGGAAAAGGAGACTAAGAAAGAAAGAGGAGAGAGGAGAGAAGAGAGGGGAGTGAGAGAGCAGAAGAGGAGGCTAGAGGGAGTGGGCAAGAAAGAACAAGGAGAGAAGAGAGAGCAGAGAGAAGAGATGAGAGGAAGAGAGGAAAGCAGATGAGAAGAGCCAAGAGAGTCACGTGTTCAGGAATAGGTCCTTTTAAAACTTTGCAGAGGGTGGGCAGGGAAGCAGGAGCAGCAAATCCCTTTAGGATGGGGGTGGGGTTTGACACTGGTGGCAGGGCCATGTGGCCACCTGGCATCCAGCAATGGTGGTGGGAGCCAGGGCATAGGATGTAAATCAGGGTGTAGATCGTACCATAGATAAAACTGTGCCACTTTCCCAACATTCCTCCCTTTTGTTTTTATAAAGCAGAAGTTGTATGGGATTACATTAGTTCCAAAAGTCCAGGAGGGGTAGAGAAATGATGATCTGTCTTTAGGGCTACTTCCTGCTGGCATGGGGCAATGTCTCAAGCTGCTGTCTCCTGAGTGGGGAGCCAAGTATATCTCTAGAGAAGCATTTGGTTGACCGCCAGGTTGCTGGAAGGCCTTCTCTTGTTCCATTATAACCTGCTGTTAACACTTAGAAACTGTGTTATAAAAGACAAGTTGAGAATAATAACCAATGGTCCTAAGAGTAGCATTAACCAGGTAATGAGAGGATTTCATAGAGGAGAGGAAATTGTTGGGAAGTCTCTGGACCCTTGTGAGGATAGTTTGATTAATATGGCTTAAAGCTGATCCCAGCCAACATTGGGAGAAAAGGCCACTGAACTTTTGCATGTAGCAGGGTTTGTCTGTAGAGAAATTCTGAATAATCAGACAACATTAAGTGTGGAAGAGGACCATCAGTACAAACATGTTGGGAGTAGGGCCATTGATGTTAGAGTAGAGGTTATGATTATAAAGAAATGAGGCCCAGGAGTGGGCTAAACAGGGTCTAGAACAAAGGACAGAGTCATTATTAGAGAAGCTAAGAAAGGTGCTATCTAAGCTTCAACTAAGTTTTCTGATTGAGAGGCAAATAGAACCTGACAGAAGGGGATTGATAATAATCTGGTGGGCTTTAAAGCCTTGTAAATTATGAGGCTCAGACTTATTCATCTCTTCATAGGATACATCCTAAGGGAGGCGTGAACCTCCTCGAGGAAGGCACCCTGTTGACTTCCATTACCTAGCTGGCCTGGGAGGAGAGCTGGCTAGGTAAAGGCAGGTGGCATCTCTAACAGGAAATTTACAGTTCTGCCTGCAATGTTATTGACCCTATTTGGCCATCTCCTCTCAGCAGTGGTAATCACCTTGGAAGCTGGGCTAAGTGAGGGGCTTTTCAGCTTAGAGCCAGTAAGATCTGTGGCTCTGACCTAGTCATCTTTCGACTCCAGGGCAGCTCCATTTCCAGTGACCCAACTCTTGGCAGAGCTGCCAGAGCTCTTCATGAGCTGACTTCTGCTGAAGCCCAGGCTTACCACATTGAAAGCCACTGCAGTGGACTGGCCTATTGGGTCTCCTTGAGGGCAGATCACTGTGCAGAGCTACATTTAATAGGCCTGCCACCCATCTTTACATTGCTTCTGATGCCTAGCTTTCTTTTCCTCCTGGTTTTTGTTGAAGCAGACCAGAGGATGCAAGTCAAGGGGGTGCTCAAGTCCCATCTCTAATCTTCAGTGGCCTAAACTAGATGTCTGTAGTTACAGGTGTGTTATATAGTGGTTTATGTTGAGTCAGACAATGCCCATGAGGAAAGCTATGTCCTTACTTTAAAACTTTCTCTCCCTTTGGTCTGAAAGGGAGGTTTTGCCTGTTTACTGTGCCCATGGAGAAGTAAGTCTAGCTGTGAAATTATAATTTAAGCTTTCATTGTAGCTATGCTATTACGGAAAATGTTAGCCATCCTTTTTAAAAGATCTAAAAATCAAATTGTGCACCTTGGAGAATCTTTCAGAATAGAATTAGTTTCCTACTTTGAAGAGAGTAGAGAAATGAAAGAACAAGTCAGGCTTAGAATAGAGAAATAAGGGAGCCAGTCCCAGATCGCTTACTGACAATAGCAATATCAAATGAAAACTTAGAAAGCAATTTTAACCATTAGATAACAACTTAAGAAAACATTTACCAGAAGGTCCAATGCCTTCTATAAATTTTTAGAATACATGGATTTAGAAACATCTCTTAAATATCTAACATGGTGTAGCTTGTTTAACCAGCAAATTCAAGCACAAGCATATAAAATGTTCCTAGTTTCTTTCTACCAAAAAGTTTAAAATATAAGAGATTCAGGTCACATGAATCAAAATATAACTTTGATTAATTTTAGCCGTTCAAATCCATGGGCAATCTTTTACCTATAAGCCAATTAAAATAAAACTTAAGGCCAGCGCCGTGGCTTAACGGGCTAATCCTCCGCCTCGCGGCGCCGGCACACCGGGTTCTAGTCCCGGTTGGGGCACCGGATTCTGTCCCGGTTGCCCCTCTTCCAGGCCAGCCCTCTGCTGTGGCCCGGGAGTGCAGTGGAGGATGGCCCAGGTGCTTGGGCCCTGCACCCCATGGGGAGACCAGGAAAAGCACCTGGCTCCTGGCTCCTGCCATCAGATGAGCGCGGTGCGCCGGCCGCAGCGCGCCATCCGTGGCGGCCATTGGAGGGTGAACCAACGGCAAAAGGAAGACCTTTCTCTCTGTCTCTCTCTCTCACTGTCCACTCTGCCTGTCAAAAAAAAAAAGTTAAAAAAAAAATAAAACTTAATAAATTTTCCTATGTAGACATACAATATGTATACACATATAACATAACATAATTGAACAATATAGCAGTTTCAGTAATAGCTTTTTAAACTCTTTAACTGGTTTCTAATTTACCAATTAATTCAAATTACTTTCTGTTCTTAGTAACCACAGTTAACCATACTTTTTCTCAGTTGGTACCTATAATACATTATTGGCTTCATCTATTTACAGAGCCATCCCAAAGTACTGAATGCAATAGAATTGGCTAGAAAAAGTCCATCGGAACCTATAGGAGGACACAGAACCAACAATGTTTTAGTTTTATAAACAGCAAATCTGATATATAAAACTGTGGATGACAAGACTTCAAATAGCCATGTTTAAAATTATGAACTTATTATAAACTTAACAAGAGGCACTTGCTTACTTCACACAGCACTTTTGAAAGCATCTGTAGGACTTTAGAGAACATTTGATGCTTTTAGGCATCTGGGGCTTTCTCATTAAGATAACCATCATGTCTAGTAACACAAGATTGTTAGACTTTTTAATTTTCAGACATTTTTAATAGTGGCATTTTATATTATAAAAAATTAAAATTTAGCACCACTTCTCATCTTGACAGTACTTTTAATATAATCCAAATAGCCTGATTAGTTGGTGTCTCTACAAGATGAGAGACATATATATCCTTCGATTTTTTCAGTTGGGCCCTAACTGGAAAAACCAAAGTCCAAAATTTACTGGAAATTTCAGAGTCCAAATTCTTTGGAACTTTGATTTTTGATTCTTTAAAAGCCTGTCAAGAATGCTAAGAAGGCTCAAAATCCAAATCATCTGGTTGAAATAAGATTCCTTAACATGACATAAGATCGACCAATTTTGATCATTGTTACAAGGTGATTATTGAAATGTTTGCAAATAAGCACATATTTAAATAATTCATAGCTCTTAATAAAAACTCCAGCTGTTTTCAATTATAATTAACAGAGACATCAAGAGAACATAATAGATTACTTTTCTAATTCTATTATAGGGAAATAGATTACATTTCTATACTTATGATTTTTTCCATCTGTCAATGTCCTTGATTTACATTTTGAAATAATCTGTTAAGAATCTCCAAAGTAAGATTAAGGTAACACATCAAATTTCAGCCTGAGTTACTTTAAACAATATTTAACTATTTTTCATAGACAGTTTATAAACTGACCCAAATAGTTTTTTATAGAATATAGCATGCCAATTATACAAAAGTTTACATTTAGACACATTTATTTCATTTGCCTTTACCCAATTTAAATTAGCAATTACACCTAAATGACTTAAGATGCTGATATTATATATCTCTATCTGAATTTAATTAAAATTAAAATTGCATTCATCTAAAACAGTACTAACTACTCCTTGCTGTTTCATTGAGTACTGATTACCTGGAAACCTGTTAAAATAAATTGTGAATATAAGTTCAGCAAGTTACAAAGCAATATTTTTTTTGACAGGCAGAGTGGACAGTGAGAGAGACAGAGAAAAAGCTCTTCCTCTTCCAACGGTTCACCCTGCAATGGCCGCTGTGGCCAGCACATTGTGGCCAGTACACCACACTGATCCGAAGCCCAGAGCCAGGTGCTTCCCCTGGTCTCCCATGCAGGTGCAGGGCCCAAGGACTTGGGCCATCCTCCACTGCATTCCTGGGCCACAGCAGAGAGCTGGACTGGAAGAGGTGCAGCTGGGACATAATCCAGCACCCTGATCGGGACTAGAACCTAGGGTACCAGTGCTGCAGGCAGAGGATTAGCCTATTGAGCCGTGGCACCGGCCACAAAGCAATATTTTTAAAGGTAGTGATCTTCCTAGATTCAAAGAGAAATTCCTTCAAACTCAGAGTCTAGTTACAGCTGCCTTTTACCTAAGAACACCTTAGGCCCATGACATCATAGTCAGCCACGTGGGGCTGCTTCTGAAACAAGAGTTCAGGCAGCTGCCATAAAGTTTCCAAAGGTGATGATAGACCAGAGTTCAATGCACCAAACCTGATTTTCCTGTCTGGCTTGCTCAGGATAAAACAAAAGAGCCATCAGAAGGGTGGAATACCTAATTTGTTTCTCAATAAGCAGGGAGCCCAGAAGGATAGGATTACCATTCCCTTGCTATTCTTATGGCAAAACTGGAACAAGAGAGGGACAAAAGACCAGTTGGAGGACAAGGGCTAGAGAGTGAAACCATGGAGATAATCATTCCCCAACTGATAAGATAGAAAGTCCAAATTCCTGGGTGGGAGGGGGAGGTACAGTGAGATAGTGAAGAGTTGGGGCAGCAAACGTGGAAGGCAGAGGTTTTGGGTTAGGCCTTTTACTTCTATTGGAAACTGGAAGCCAATAGGACCTGGAACAGGGAGCAGTGCACATAGAAGGTTTAGATCAAAGATAGAAAAGCTTGAGCACATGGGATCTCCTTCCATTTTCCTGAATGCTCACAGAAGTGATAAAGATCTTGAATGATATCAGGGTCAAACCACTTTGGGCCTATCCCTCAGGGCCAGACATGCCACCATGGAGTAAAAACTTTAAAGATGAGGCATTGGTATTTAAAGGCTAGAGCCAATTTGAGAGGAACCATATGACTTAAAAAAAATTGGACAGAACGTGATTAGAGAAGAGTTCCCATTGCGACCTGTAGAGTCAAATCCATGGATTGCAAATGTCCTTGAATCCTGGCGGTCTGAATAATGAGAAAATATGGGAACAGAAGGCTGTGTAATCACCCAAGTGCCCACTGGAACCCATGGCTTAGCCTGTAAAAGGGGAACAGTGGTTGAGTCGTCACTCACATCCACTGCTGCCCGGACAAAGTGTCTGTAGAGACTAAAAGCCTTAAGTAGGAGTTGTGGTTAATGCCTAGTACTATGACTTTTACGAGAGTCAAGTGAGTAGAAGACATAGACCACAACTCAAAGAGTCACTCTGAGAATTTCCCGCTCCATGTCTTACCTCAGAATTTGGAAGGCTGATGTATGGATGGAGATCGTGGAGCATTCAGTGGCATGGAAAGAGTTCCGGGGGAGTGTTTTGTGACTGGCAGAAATCCAGGATCCCAGAGCACTGGGGGATGCTGGATCAGCAATGTAAGGTTTCGCCACCAATGCACCAATGTTATGTATTTCTGTTAGGCCATCACAAAGCACATCAAATACCAGAGTAAGGGAAAGAGGTTATTGGGGAAAACCCAGCAGATCGGAGGGAAGGGGCAAAGTAGGAAAATGAGACTAAGAGAGAAAGAGGAGAGAGGAGAGGAGAGAGGAGAGTGAGAGAGCAGAAGAAGAGGCTAGAGAAAGTGGGCAAGAAAGAGTGAGGAGAGAAGAGAAAGTAGAGAGAAGATATGAGAGGAGGAGAGGAGAGCAGACAAGAGGAGCCAAGAGAGCCCTAGTCTTGATTTTGAAATATGAAAAGATTCAAGAACTGAGTTGACACAAACACAAAATTCCTACATCTCAGGCCAATCCTGCCTGCAAAATTTCATCATTATGAAAGAAGGTAAAGGAAGAAAATCTCCAAATAAAAGTACAAAGGAAATCCAAAGTGAAAAATGGGAATATATACGGAATATATATGGAAAAATGGCAGGGCAGAGTCATTACTAATCAATAATCACTTTAAATGTAAATCTTTCAACTCTCCAGTTAAAAGACTCAGACTGGCTGAATGGATTAAAAAACACAAATCCATTTGCTGCCTACGAGAAACACATCTTACCACAAAGATGTATGCAGACAGAAAGTGAAAGGATGGAAAATGATATTCCATGCTAACAGAAACCAAAAAAGAGCTGGTGTAGCCATCCTAATAGCAAACAAAATGGACTTTAACAGAAAAACTGCTAAAAGAGACAACAAAGAGCACTATGTAATGATTGAGGGAACAATTCAACAGGAAGATGTAACTACTATAAAAGTACAAACACCTAATTACAGGGTACCTGGGTACTTAAAAGAAATGAAAAGAGATATTTAAGGAGAAATATACTCCTATACAATAATAATGGGGGACTTTATACCCTGTTTTCAACAATGGACAGATCAACCAGACAGAAAATCAACAAAGAAACAACAACAGAGTAAATCAACACAATAGACTAAATGGATAAACAGATATCTAACAGATATCAACAGAACTTTTCATCTCACAGTTGTGAATATACATTCTTTTCAATAGTGCATGGAACTTTTCTAGGATTGACCACATGCTAGGCCATAAAGAAAGTCTCAGCAAATTCAAAAAAATCAAAATAATATCATCTTCTCAGACCACAATGGAATGAAGCTGGAAATCAGCAACTCAGGAATCTCTAGAACATAAGCAAACAAATGGAGACTGAAAAACATGCTCCTGCATGAACAGATGGTCATTGAAGAAAACAAAAGAGAAATAAAAAAATTTAGGAAACAAATGAAATGACAAACAACATATCAAAATTTATGGGATATAGCAAAAGCAGTGTTAAGAGGAAAGTTTTTAACAATTGGTGGCTACATCAAGAAATTAGAAAGGCATCAAATAAATGTGATATCAATGCATCTCAAGGAACTAGAAAAACAACAGCAAACCAGACCCAAAACTAGTAGGAGAAAAGAAATAATTAACATTAGAGAAGAAATCAATGAAATTGGACCAAAAATATACAAAAGATCAGCAAAACAAAGAGATTTTTAAAAAATAAACAAAATTCACACATCATTGGCCCAACCAAAAAAAGGAGAAGATCCAAATCAATAAAATTAGAGATGAAAAAGTAAATATAATAACAGACACTACAGAAATAAAAGGAATCATCAGAAATTACTACAAAGGTGGGGGGCAACACTGTGACATAGTGGGTAAGGCCATCACCTGCAGTACCTGCATCTAATATGGGTGCTGATTCAAGCCCCAGCTGCTCCATTCCTGATCCAGCTCTCTGCTATGATCTGGGAAAGCAGTAGAAGATGGCCCAAGTCCTTGGGCCCCAGTACATGCATGGGAGACCAGAAAGAAACTCTTGGCTCCTGGCTTCAGATTTGCACAGCTTCAGCCATTACAGCTATCTAAAGAGTGAATCAGTGGATGGATGACTTCTCTCTCTCTCTCTCTGTCTACCTCTGCAACTATGCCTTTCAAATTAATAAATAAATCTTTGGAAATTACTAAAAAGAGTTGTGTGCCAACAAACAATGAAACCTGAAAAAAAAATCGATATATTTCTGGACATATACAGCCTACCTAATTTGAGTCATGAATACATAGAAAAACTAAATGGACCCATAATGAAGACTGAAATTGAATCACTAATAAAGACCCTTCCAACCAAGAAAAGCACAGTACTAGCATATTTCACTGCTGAAGAGGTGAAGATATTGTCCATGATGAAAATTACAAAACATTAAAGAAAGAAATAGAAGATGGCCCAAAAAATGAAAACATCTTTCATGTTTTGGATTGGAAGAACAAATCTGATCAAAATCAAAATACTGCCTAAAGCAATTTACAGATTTAATGTGATCCAAATCAAAATGCCAATGACATTCTTTGTACTTCTAGAAAAAATAATGCTAAAATTAATATGGAAACACAAGAGACCCAGAATAACTAAAGCAATTTTAAACAATGAAAACAAAGCTGGAGGCATCACAATACCAGATTTCATGACACACTACAGGGAAGTTATAATCAAAATAGCCTGGTACTGTCACATAAATAGACAGATAGACCAATAAAACAGAATAGAAACTACAGAAATCAATCCACAACCAGCTGATTTTTGACAGAGTAGCTAAAAATCAGTCCCTAGAGAAAAAGACAATCTTTAACAAATGGTGCTGGGAAAATTGGATGTCTTCATGCAGAGGTATGAACAAGACCCCTACCTTATATCTTTTACAAAAATCTACCCAAAATGGATGAAGGATCTAAATCTATGACTTGATAACATCAAATTTCTAATGGAGAACATTGGTGAAACTTTGTAAGTCATTGGCAAAGGCAAAGACTTCTTGGAAAAGTCCCCAGAAGGACAGGCAATCAAAGCAAAAATAGATGAATTGAATTACATCAAGCTAAGAAGTTCTTGCACTGCAAAAGAAACACTCAGCAAAGTGAAGAGGAAAATGACAAATAGGAAGAAATATTTTCAAACTATGACAACTGGCAAAGGATTAATATCCAGAATCTATAAAGAACTCAAGAAATTCAACATCAACAAAACAAACAGTCCAATTAAGAAACAGGCAAGGGACTTGAACAGACATTTTTTAAGAGAGGAAATTCAAATGGCAAACAGAAAAATGCTCAGGATGAAATAATGAAAAAATGCTCAGGATCACCAGCCGTTAGGGAAATGCAAATTAATACCATAATAAGGTTTCACCGCAACCCAGTTGGAATGGCTCTCTTACATAAATCAATAAAAAAAATGCTGGCTAGGTTGTGGGGGATAAAGTACCCTAATCCACGGTTGGTGGGAATATAAACTAGTAAAGCCATTGCAGAGATACTCTGTTTTCTCTTCAGATCATATAAATCTCACTTTTACTAAAGTAAAGCCATTGCAGAAGACAGTTTGAGAATACCTCAGAGAACTAAAAAAATATATCTATCATATGACACAACAATCTCACTCCTGGGAATTTAACAACATAAAATGATATCAGCATAGGAAATAATTATCTGTACCCCCATGTTTATTGCAGCTCAATTCACAAAGCTAAGATATGGAATCAACCCAGATGTCCACCAACTGATGATTGGATAAGAAATTGTTGTATATATATGTAAATGGCATAGAATACTACTCAACCTTAAAAAAGATTGAAATCCTGTCCTTTTTTGTTAACTTATTTATTTTTTAAGGAATACAAAGTTCATAAGTACACCATTAGGAATATAGTGATTCTTCAACACCATACTTGCCCTCCCACCTGCACTCCCACCCCTCCTCCTCTTCCCTCTCCTCTCACTCCTTTCCATTTCCCATTAAAATTCATTTTTAATTAATTTGGTACACAGAAAACCAACTCTAAGCTAAGTAAATATTTCAATAATTGCACACACAAAAAGAGCTGTTTGAGAAGTAGTTTTACAGTTATCTCTCATAATACAACTCATTGAGGACAGAGGTCCTGTATGGGGAGTTAGGGCACAGTGATTTCTGTTTTCAATTTAATAATTAACACTGTTACATATGATTTCAGTGATCACCTGAGGCTCTTGAAATGAGATGCAAAGACTATAGAAGCCTTTGGAGTCCACAAATTCTGAGTATTTAGACAAGACCATAAGCAAAGTGGAAATTTTCTTCTCCCTTTAGAGAAAAGTACATCCTTCTTTGATTGCCAGTTTTTTTCTCGCTGGGATCTCACTCACAGAGATCCTTTATGTAGAACAGTTTACCAAGTTTTATGGCTTTCCATTCCTGAAATGCTCTCATGGACTTTTCCACCAGACCAGGAAGACTTAAAGGCTGATTCTGAGGCCTGAGTGTTATTTAAAGTTATTGTCATTCTATGAGTCTGCTGTATGGAGTGCTTCCCAAGTTGGAACATTCTCTTTTTAAATTCTATCTATTATTATTACCAGACACTTGATCATATTTATATGATCCCTTTAACATTTAATCGTATTTTCAAGTTCACTTTAACACTTAAGATGGCAATTTTACAACCCAGCTTAATGGGATTTGGGGTCCCATGACAAGTTTTTTAACTATATCTTTAGAAGTAAGTCCATAGGAATGTATGCAGAACTATACAGCTTACAGTTATAAACTTCCTCCTCCCTCTCTTATTGCCACTGCTACTTGCTAATGAGATCCATCCTCAATTGACTTTATACACATATGATTAACTCTATGTTAAGTAAAGAGCTTAGTAAATAGTATGAAGAAAATAAATTTTAAAAAATAATAATTGAAACAGTTCCTTGACATTCAAGACATGGGCAGCTCAAGTCATCCCTTCTCAAAGTCTTAATTTCACTTCTAGAGATTTCCTTTTAGGTGCTCTATCAGTTCTCACAGACCAGGGAGAACATATGGTATTTGTCCCTTTGGGACTGGCTTATTTTGCTAAGTCTGATGTTTTCCATACTCATACATTTTGTTGCAAATGACTGGATTTCATATTTTTTACCACTGTGTAGTATTCCATAGTGTACATATCCCATAATGTCTTTATCCAGTCTTCGATTGATGGGCATTTAGGTTGATTCCATGTTTTAGCTATTGTGAATTGAGCTGCAATTAGCATGGGAGTTCACATATCTCTTTTGTTTACTGATTTCATTCCCATTGGGTAAATTCCCAGTAGTGGGATGGGTGGGTATATGATAAATCTATATTCAGATTTCTGAGGTATCTCCATATTGTCTTTCATAGTGGTAGTGGCTTTACCAGTTTACATTCCTATCAACAGTGCATCTCCTATATAATTATGTCATCTGCAAATAGGGATAGTTTGACTTCCTCCTTCCCAATTTGTATTCCTTTGACTTTTTTTCTTGCCTAATGGCTCTGACTAAAACTTCCAGGACTACAATGAATAGCAACTGTGAGAGTGGACATCCTTGTCTGATACCAGATCTCCTTGGGAATGCTTCCAACTTTTCCCTATTCAATAGGATGCTGGCCGTGGGTTTGTTATAAATCACCATGATTTTGTTGAGGAATATTCCTTCTATACCCAATTTGCTTAGAGCTTTCATCATGAAAATGTGTTGTATTTTATTAAATGCTTTCTCTGCAACTATTCAGGTAATCTTATGGTCTTTGTTCAGTAGTTTGTTAATGTTAATCTATCACATTGATTTATTTGTGAATGTTGAACCATCCCTGCATACTAGGGATAAATCCCACTTGGTCTGGGCAGATGATCTTTCTTTTTTTTAAAAATGGTATTTATTTGAAAGTCAGAGTTACACAGAATGAGATGGAGAGGCAAAGAGAGAGGTCTTTCATTCACTGTTTCACTCCCCAGTTGGCTGAAATGGCTGGAGCTGGGCATATCCAAAGTCAGAGCCTGGAGACTCCTCCAGTTTTTCCAAGTGGTTGCAGGGGTCCATGGACCTGGGCCATCTTCCACTGCTTTACCAAGCCTTTGCAGAGAGCTGGATCAGAAGTGGAGCAGCCAGGACTAGAACTTGATGTAGGCACCAATTGCTATAAACGTTCCTCTTAACACTAATTCTGCTATATCCCATAGGTTTTGATATGTCTATTGTCATCTTTGTTTGTTTCCAGAAATTTTTTTATTTCTCTTGATTTCTTCTATAACTCACCATTCATTAAGAGCATATTGTTCAGTCTCCATGTGTTTGCATATGTTCTAGAGTTTTCTGAGTTGCTGATTTCCAGCTTCATTCCAATGTGGTCTGAGAAGATGCATGGGATGATTTTATTTATTTTTTTTAATTTGCTGAGATTTGTTTTAGGGCCTAACATGTGGGCAATCCTAAGAAAGTTCCATGCACTGTGGGAAAGAATGTTTATTCTGCAACTGTAGGATAAAAAGTTCTGTAGATATCTGTTAGGTCCATTTGGTCTATAGTTTCAATTTACTCTGTTATTTCCTTGCTGATTTTCTGTCTTGTTTATCTATCTATTGCTGAAAGTGGGGTATGAAGTCCCCCATTACTATTGTATTGGAATCTATGTCTCCTTTTAGATCCCTTATCATTGCTTTTAAATAGACATGTACCCTAAAATTAGGTGTATGTATTTTTATAATAGTTAACACCTTCCTATTGAATTGTTCCATTAATCAATACATAGTGCCCTTCATTGTCTGTTTTAACAGTTAAAGTTAAAGTCCATTTTGTTTGCTATTAGGATGGCTACACCAGCTCTTTTTTGGTTTCTGTTAGCATGGAATATCATTTTCCATCCCTTCACTTTCAGTCTGCATGCATCTTTGTGGTAAGATGTGTTTCTCGTAGGCAGCAAATAGATTTGTGTTTTTTAATCCATTCAGCCAGTCTGAGTCTTTTAACTAGAGAGTTGAAAGATTTAGATTCAAAGTGACTATTGATTAGTAATGATTCTGCCCTGCCATTTTTCCATGTATATTACTATTTTTCACTTTGGATTTCCTTTGTACATTTATTTGGAGATTTTCTTCCTTACCTTCTTTCATAGTGATGAAGATGTTTCTGTGTCTGTGTGCAGGGCTGGACAGGTGGTGACAAATTATTTAAATTTCAATTTGCTATGGAAGGTCTTTATTTAACCTTCATTCATCAATGAGAGCTCTGCAGAGTATTGTAGTCTGGGTCGACAGATTTTTTTCTCTTAAGACTTGGAATATACCTCACCATTCTCTTCTAGCCTATAGGGTTTCTGATGAGAAGTTCACTGTGAGTCTAATTGGAGATCCTCTGAACATAATCTGGCCTTTCTCTCATGTACATTTTAGAATCTTTTCTTTATTTTTTACTGTGGAGTGACTGATTACAATGTGTCATGGTGAAGGTCTTTTCTGTTCATGTCTATTAGGAGTTCTGAGTGCTTCCTGTACTAGGATGCCCCTTTCTTTCTCCAAATTAGGGAAGTTTTCTATTTCTATTTCATTAAAAAGGCTTATAATTGTTTCTTTCTTTCTACACCTCAGGAACTCTTAGAACCCATATATTGGGTCATTTGATCATGTCCTGTAGATTACCAACAGTGTTTTTTCATTTTCTAACTTCCCCTTCTTGTGTTTGGTCTGACTGTATAATTTCCTGTGCTTTTTCTTCTAAGTCAGATATCCTTTCTTCTGATTCAATGATTCTGTTTTTAAGGCTATCCACTGCAATTTTTATTTGAGCTACTGAGTTCTTCCTCTCATTTTGATTTCTTTTTATGTCTTAGGAGAAATTTTCTTTCATGTCATGTACTAATTTCAATAGTTCATGCATTTGCTTTGATTAATTCCATGTAATAATATGATCAATTTTTTTGAATTCCACTTCTGGCATTTCTTCAATTTCGTCATCTTCACAATCTAGCATTGAAGTATTGTGTTCTTTTGGTGGCATCATGTTATTTTCCTTATTCTTGTTTCTTCAACTGGTATATTTTTTATTCAGCATTTGTGGGAATACTCTTTGGTTTCTTGATTGTTTTTTCACTGTGTCAGCTTTTGTCTTTTTACTATGCCTCCTAGTAGATTCACTATTTTCGCTAGATTCACTGCTTTCAGTAAATATCTAGAGGCATGTGGTGTGTGTGGCCAGGGAGCTCTGTTCCATCCTCCAGGGTGAAGTGTGTGTCTAAGGTGACATATCCAGGTTTGGCACGGTAAATCTCCTCCTTTTTTTTGTAAGACAAGTTTATTCTGTTCACCTGAACTCCTCTCCTCAAATGAGACCAATGTCTTTGCACTAGCCCCAGTGGGTATAGTGTTTTCTCTGCCCCAAGGATCTGTGCAGTCCTCATGTAATGTCAGATTTCCCAGCAATGGGAAATCTGGTTACCCTCACCAGGTAACCAGGAAGCCCTGAGCATGTGGAATCTCCCACAGTGACTGCCCAACGTCCCAGCCACACCATGAGTCCTCCCACATGGCCTGTTTTTTTCACAGTCCAGGTACAGCAGCCTCCCACAGCCATGAGCACCCAGCCCCCTGTTAGTTCTTCACACCATCGTCAGGAGCCTCACTCAGCTGGTTTCTGGGCACAGACACAAGCTGGCACAGCTGTTATGTATGTCCAAAGTGCATCCTTCTCTGTTGATTTGTTACAGGATGCCATTGTAAATATACCAGGGAGAGAGAAATATTTCCCTTCTTTTTTTCTCCTCTAGTTTGCAAGGTGCACTATCCCCCACAGGGCTCCAAGCTGGATTCTCTCTAGACCCTTCCTGCAGCTTTATCGCCAGAGGCTTGGGCTACTGCAGTCTGGTCTCACCTCACTCTCCAATGTTGGTGCATAGGCTCTTAGATGCTGGGCTGTGATTTATGGGTATTCATACCCTCCACATAAGTCCACTGTGTCCTCTAATTTACAGAGTTTTCTCTGCCATTTTCTCCCTAACTCTTCCCTGAGACTGCATTCTCTCCACTTTTTAAAAACTGTCTTCTCTCAGACCTGAGCAGTAAGTTTCATCCCGACTCTGCCATCTTGGAAGAGACCAAAATACTGTCTTTTGCAAGAAAAAGGATGGAACTGGAAAGCATTATATTTAATGAAATAAACCAGCCCCCCAAAACAAATGTTATATATTTTCCCTGATTTGTGGTAACTAATAGAGTACAAAAAATGTAACATATGAGTAAAATTGACATTTTGGGATTCAATGATTATTTATAGTCTTGTCTCTGTTATTGAGAAATGGTGTTTTTTCTTATTAGTATTTGTTGAATTCTTTACTTAGTATAGTTTTAATCTTATGAGTATAAAATAGACTGAAGGTAGATCACTGAAAAAATTAAATGAAATAATGGGGTAAGAAGGAAGAAGAAATGTGGAAGCATAGTGGGAGCAGGGGAGGATTGAAAGATTTACTGTGTGCCTAAATCTGTATATAGAAATACATGAAATTTTTTCACCTTAAAAATTTTAAAATAAAAAAGGAAAAAATTATATGACATAACAAGAAAAAAAAAAACTTGTGGCAAAGTAAAATAAAATGTCTCCCACTTCCATCATCTCCACCCAGGTAGTTTTCTGGAATCCAGTTGACTTGCATGTCACTGTACTAACATCTAGAAAATCTCTTCAAGAAGTAAACTTGGGATGTTATATGGTTCACCTGTATTATGCTCCACAAAAGCACTGTTCGTTGGCATCTGGTTAATACTTGATTGTGACCATGGAGTAATGAAGAGAACAGACACACAACCAGTGGTGCCTGACTGGGAAGCAGTACCTTCCCAGGCAAGTAGAATGGATGCTGATGCAGCCTATACAACTGGCAGCTTCTTGAAGAAAAATTTCACAGTCCTCGCTGGTTTAGTGTCTGGCCTGAGGAACTGGGAATTAACAGTGAAAGAAATTCTAGAAACTATACAAACATATGGAAATTGAGCAACATGCTCCTGAATGAAAAGTAGATCATAGAAGAATTGTAAAAGGAAATAAAAAATTCTTAAATTTGAATGAAAATGAAAACACAATATATCAAAACTTATGGGATATAGCAAAACTAGTGTTAAGAGGAAAGTTTGTAGCAATAAGTGGCTACCTCAAGAATTGGAAAGTTATCAAATAAAGGATCTAATATTGCTTCTTTCTGTTCTAGGAAAACAAGAACAAGCCAAAGCAAAAAGTGGAAAGAAGAAATAAATAATAATAAATTAGAGGAACAATAAATAAAATAGAAATGAATCAAATTTCACAAAAGACCAGAGAAATAAAGTTTGTTTTTTAAAAAAATAAACAAATTGATAAACCATTGGCTCAACAAACCAATAAAAAGTGGAAAAGTCCCAAATTACACAGAGATGGAAAAAGAAATGTTGTAAATGATAGCACAGAAATGCACAGAAAAAATAAGAGTTATTACAAACAGCTATATCCCAAAAAATTGAGAAATCTAGAAGAAATGGATACATTTGTGAGTACATATAATTTACTAAAATCAAGGGATGAAGACATAGAAAACCAGAATAGAGCAATAACCAACACTGAAGTTGAATCTGTAATAAAGAGCCTCTGATCAAGAAAAAGCTCAGGCCCAGATGGCTTCACTGCTGAAATCTACCAAACTTTCAAAGAAGAACTAATCCCAATTATCCTTAAAATATTCAAAGCAACTGAAAGGGATGGAACCCTTCCAAACTCATTCTAAGTAGCCAGCATTACCTTAATACCAGAACCAGAGAAAGATACATTAAGGAAAGAGAATTATAGACTAATATTCCTGTTTAACATAGATGCATAAATCCTAAGCAAAATACTAGCACATCAAATTTAACAGCATGTCAAAAGATCATCTACCTGGATCAAGTGGGGTTTATTCCAAAGTTGCAGGGATGGTTCAGCATACACATAGTTCAGCAATAAACATGATATCACATCAAGAATATGAACGATAAAAACTACACAATTATTTCAAGAGATGCAGAGAAAGATTTTGATGGAGACAACATCCTTTCATGACACAAAAAGCCTTTTAAAAATCGGGTATAGAAGAAGCATATCTCAACAGAATGAACGCACTATATGGAAAACCTGCAGTCAGCATCATATTGAGTGAGGAAAAGCTGGAAGCATTTCCACTAACATCCAGAACCAGACATGGATGCCCACACTTACCACTGTTGTTTGATATAAATCTGAAAGTTTTAACCAGAGAAGTTAAGTAAGTAAAATAAATCAAAGGAATACAAATTGCAAGGGAGAAATCAAATTATCCCTATTTGCAAATAACATGATCCTAAATACAGGGGAGCTAAAAGAGTATTGCAACTCATGATACAGTACCAACAATGCTTTGGCTAAGAAAGAACCTGTAATATAAGTCCCATTCACTACAGCAACAAAACATTTTAAATATCTTGGGTAACTTTAACCAAGGATGCAAAAAATCTCTACTATGAGAATTACAAAACGTTAAAGAAATATATAAACGATGAAACACAAAAAATTGAAAAATACTGTGTATCATGGATTGGAAGAATTAACATCATCAAATTTTCCATATTACCAAAAACCCCTCAATTCACTCATAACCAATAAAAGGACATTATACATGGATCTAGAAAAACCAACTCTAAAATTATACGGAAACACAAAAGGTCTTGAATAGCCAAAACAATTTTAAACAATAAAAACAAAGCCAGAGGCATCACAAACTGGATTTCAAGACATATTACAAGGCTGTTGTAATCAAAATAGGCTGTTACTGGCACAAAAATAGACACGCACACCAATGAAACAGAAAAGAAACTCAAGAAATCAATTCACATATCTACAACCAGCTAATCTTTGACAAACTAAAATTAATCCCCAGAAAAAGGTGAATCTCCTCAAAAGGAGTGTCAGTAAAATTAAATTTCCACATTCAGTAGCTTGAAACAAGACCCTTACCTTACATCCTATGCAAAAATCAACTCACAATGGATCAAAGATCATTTGCTGTGACCCTGAGAATTTAATGTATTAATAGACTGCTTTTTAAAAATCTGACAGCTACTATTTGCATACTTTGTCTATTTTTTAGTTGTTTTTAGATGGTAGGATAAACTCACCTGCCATTTCTCCATTTTGCCTAGAAGTGAACATCCCAGCATTCTTTCTACTCCTACATTTCACTTCTCATCCACTTTAACTTATTCTACTATGCACCAATAATATTGAGATTAAAATCTGTTCTACAGCTTAACCTGTATTATTTGATACTACTAGTCTAAACAGTCATGTTTCCTTATAATAGATGGAGTTGAATCAAATTGGAAGGCTTAACTTTATTTTCACCAATAACTCTGAGTAGGTTTAAGAAAACTCTCTCTGAGGTGGTTCTCAATAGTTAAAGTGGGGCTTGGTGTTCACTATCTTTAGGAAATGTGATTTATCATCATGTTTACTTAAGAAAGCAGGTCTTTAGTGAGATGCACACACTTCTTTAACTGATACTTTTGCTGTTGATGATTCCATTCTAGAAACTTCTATTGAGCAAATTGAAAAAAAAATGCAAAGTCATGTTTAGTTGTATGAGAGACAAAAATATCAGTGAGACTGGTTTCACATCCCTAAGTAACATAGTATAGTGATGATTTCTGAAGTTCTGTTATGAAAAAAATCTAAAAAGTTTTATAGAGGTTGAGATACTGTATAGTTGATGTTAGAACAATGGAACAATTGCATTAATAAAGTTACTCTCTAGAATACAAAATTTTGAAAAACATAGAAATTCAGGGCTACATAATGTGGTATTTTGCATTGCCAACTAAAATATGGAAAAGTTTTTTAAGTCTCTGGTAACTGGCAGACTATCTAAAATAGAAAATAATTAAAGGTTTTTAAAATTTTATAACTTATCTTTTCTTTTTAAAAATTTTTATTAATATAGAGAACAGATTCCATGAATTACATAAGTGCAGTTCTGAGAAGACAACCATACTTTCTTCACTCCTCCTTTCCTCAACCCCCTCTCTTTCTTCCTGATCTTCATCAGTTTCTGCAAAGACATAATTTTAATCTACTCTATATTCACAGGCTTAATTTACCACTAACCCACTATATATTATGTTATAGTATTATAACATAATATTATAAGTTTATTTTCAAGAATGACCATTCTAAATATCAAAATGTGTCCACATATAGCAAAAAGATCCTCATACCTATTTTGTGAAAGTTCACTGTTGATGGTACTTATTCATAATTCATTGACTTAAAGAAGTTAATTTGTCTGTATTATGTTTTAGAGACAGTTAAACACTGACAACTTTTTTTGCAGTGAACTCTAATAGCTCAGTAATTTTCTCACTTGGTAGACTTTATTTTTTACCTACAGAGTCCAATACAATTAATGCATTTATGGATTAACTGTCTCCAACTGTGAAACAGTTGGTCCAGAAATCCTACTAATTACTAATTACTGTAGATTATTTTTGGAAAATCATTTTCAATGAGCAGACCCAGGAGTTGCTAATCTAGTTAAAAGATTTCCAAGTGGAATGTGTAGCACCTTTGCCAATCTGCACAAACTGATGACTATGAGGCTAAGTGGCACAGAAATTTAATCAAAATCCTATGTGTATTACTGGAGACATGCAGGATTACACACATTCTCTGTCTGTGAATGGAAAGAATTGCTAAAGTGTGAGCTGGCACGACACTATCTCTACCATCTAATCTCAGCTCCTCTTGTTACGGTTTTCTTTTCTCTTACTTTCCTATGCAAGTATACAGTTTGTTAGATATCCTGATTTACATATTATGTTTTTTCAGTTGTACCTTATAAATGACTTGTCACCTGATGTAAGAAAACCACAGTTTTTCAGGAGAAATAAGGTTGTGATCATGGGTAAAATTAAGCTGTGATAACGTGTTGTCCTGTGACCAGAAGATAATTTTCAGTCTCCAGTGTGATATTTACATTACTCAAAGAAGTTGATAAATGCAATTCCCCATCCCTATCTCAGGGATTCATGCTCAATAAGTCTGTGATAAAGACCAAGAACTTGAATTTTTAATAAACTTTCCAAGTGATTCTGATGAATTTGCACTATGGGCTGCTTTTTAAGTAATAGCCAAATAACATTGGTGTTTTTCAAAGTTTCATCATTACTCTGCATTCAGCTTGCTTAAAATTCAGTTGTTTATTCTATTTAAAAAAGAGATGTCGATGGGGTGCCAGATTCTGTCCCAGTTGCTCCTCTTCCAGTCTAGCTCTCTGCTGTGGCTGGGAAAGCAGTGGAGGATGGCCCAAGTGCTTGGGCCCTGCACCCGCATGGGAGACCAGGAGGAAGCACCTGGTTTCTGGCTTCGGATCGGTGCAGTGCGCTGGCCATAGCATCCATTTGAGGGGTGAACCAACGAAAGGAAGACTTTTCTCTCCCCCCCCCACTGTCTAACTCTGCCTGTCAAAAAAATAAAATAAATAAATAAATAAATAAAACAAAAAGATGTCAGTACAAGAATTTTGATAGTTTAATTAATAAAAAGCCTTATTTAACTTTTTCCTCCTTTGCTTCAATTACACTCTTGCCCTACCAACCTATTGAATTTAACATTTCAGACTTTATTTTATTACACAGAATGTATGAAATGGGCTGGTAGACATTCCAGAACAAAATAAGATTTTTAATACTTAATGCTATGGAAAAAAACGCATGCCTCCTACCATTCTGGATTCCGTATAGAAACACACCCGACCCTCATAAAAAATACTTCTGGGGGCCGATGTAGTAGTATATAGGGTTAAGCCACCACTTGCAATGCCGGCATCTCATATGTGAGCCTATTCATGATCTGGCTGCTTCACTTCAAATCCAATTCACTGCTAATTCACCTCGGAAAGCAACAGAAGATGGCCAAAGTGCTTGGTCCCCTGCACCACATGTGGGAGACCCGACTGAAACTTCAGGCTCTTGACTTCAGTTTGGCACAGCCTGGCCTTTGCAGACAGGGAGTGAGGAGTGAACCAGCAGTTGGAAGATCTCTCTCTCTTTCTCTTTCTCTCTCTCTCTCTCTCTCTCTCTCTTTCTCTCTCAACTCTGCCTTTCAAATAAAAAAGAAATCATTGAAAAATAAATACTTCTGAAATTTTATCCAACTCTTAAGTCACTCCTTTTCAAGAAGGTGGAGTGAGGTACCCAGTTAGCAAGTGATATGGGGTCATGTGTCTCAGCTGAGAGAAGATAATATATTAAAATAAAATCCATGTGTAACAGGAATTCAGTCTCCCTTCCTTCTCTATTCCCAGGATGAAGCATAAATGTTGGGTAAAGTGCAATTGATGTATAGACTCACGTTTTCAGGGGGTACCAGGATTAGACTAGGAGTAGGAAAATAAAAAGTGCTTGTTAATCCAGTTGTCCTCACATCAAGCCACATGATCCCAATCATATTACAAGCAATAAAGGCAATTTTCTGAAAATCCATATACCTGACTTCTCTTGCATCTTTTAATGCTTCTGGACTTGGGTGGAGAAAGAGGAGTGGGTTAATTAATCCCCATCACTTAGGCTCCAAAGCTTGGCAGATTGAGGTTCTGTAACACATTTTATGTGTTTGTCTTTACCTGGATCTTTCTATCAATTTATAACCATTTACATGGTTTTGTAAATATGTTTTTCTACCACATTTTCCACTAATAAAGAAAAACATAAAATTTTGTAATATTAATGAAAAAGAGCTCCTAGTCATTCTAGCACATGCCAGGAAAAGACTTGAAACTTTTGGATAAATGTACATGACTCTTTTACTTGCATTAAGCAATTAAAACCAAAGCTCCAAAACCACTGCTTCGAATTTCTGCCAGCCTAAGAGAAAGAGACTCTTATATACAAAGTATTCTCATGTTATTTTTGATTTATGTCTGAAGTCCAAGTCCGACATGACAAGACCAGAACAGTGTTGCTTTTAAAGAAGCAGAACAAGGGCAGGAGTTGTGGCATAGCAGATAAAGCCTCTACCTGCAATGCCGGCATCGCTTACAGGTGTTGGTTCATGTCCTAGCTGCTTCACTTCTAATCCACCTTCCCACTAATGGCCTGGGAAAAAGTGAAAGATGGCACAAGTGTTTGTTCAACGCCCTGCCACCCATATGGAAGACCCATATGAAGCTCCTGGCTCCAAGCTTCAGCCTGGCCCAGTGTTGGCCATTGCTACCATGTAGGGAGTGAATCAGCAGACGGAAGATTTCTCCCTGTCCCTCCTTGCCCCACCTCTCTTTCCCCCTTTGGTAACTATGAATTTAAAAATAAGTAAATAAATCTTTGAAGAAGAAGAGGAAGAAGCATCACCCACAGCAGCACAATAGTCTAGAGATATTCAAGTGTTGGAAAACATTCAAAGGGGTTGGGATTATATGATGGGCAATGATTCTAATTTTTTTTAACTTTCATTTAATGAATATAAATTTCCAAAGTACAGCTTATGGATTACAATGGCTTCCCCCCGCCAATAACTTCCCTCCCAACCGCAACCATCCCCTCTCCCACTCCCTATCCCATTCCATTCACATCAAGATTCATTTTCAGTTCTCTTTATATACAAGATATCAATTCAGCATATATTAAGTAAAGATTTCAACAGTTTGCACTCACATAAAAACACAAAGTGAAAAATACAGTTTGAGTACTAGTTATAGCATTAAATCACAATGTACAGCACATTAAGGACAGAGATCCTACATGAGGAGTAAGTGCACAGTGACTCCTGTTGTTGACTTAACAATTTGACACTCCTGTTTATGGCATCAATAATCTCCCTAGGCTCTTGTCATGAGCTGCCAAAGCTATGGAGGCCTTTTGAGTTCACTGACTCTGATGATATTAGACAAGGTCATAGTCAAAGTGGAAGTTCTCTCCTCCCTTCAGAGGAAGGTACCTCCTATTTTGATGACCTGTTCTTTTTTTTTTTTTTTTTGACAGGCAGAGTGGACAGTAAGAGAGAGAGACAGAGAGAAAGGTCTTCCTTTGCCGTTAGTTCACCCTCCAATGGCCGCCGCGGTCCACGCACTGCGGCCGGAGCACCGCGCTCATTCGATGGCAGGAGCCAGGTGCCAGGTGCTTTTCCTGGTCTCCAATGGGGTTCAGGGCCCAAGCACTTGGGCCATCCTCCACTGCACTCCCTGGCCACAGCAGAGAGCTGGCCTGGAAGAGGGGCAACCGGGACAGAATCCGGCGCCCCAACCGGGACTACAACCCAGTGTGCCAGCGCTGCAAGGTGTAGGATTAGCCTGTTGAGCCACAGCGCCGGCCCTGATGACCTGTTCTTTCCACTGGGATCTCACTCGCAGAGATCTTTCATTTAGGGTTTCTGTTTTTTTTTTTTTTTTTGCCAGAGTGTCTTGGCTTTCCATGCCTAAAATACTCTCATGGGCTCTTGAGCCAGATCCAAATGCCTTAAGGGCTGATTCTGAGGCCAGAGTGCTATTTAGGACATCTGCCATTCTATGAATCTGCTGTGTATCCTGCTTCCCATGTTGGATCGCTCTCTCCCTTTTTGATTCTGTCAGTTAGTATTAGCAGACACTAGTCTTGTTTGTGTGATCCCTTTGATTATTATTCCTATCATTCTGATCAATTGTGAACAGAAATCAATTGTGATCACTTTGACTAGTGAGATGGCATTGATACATGCCACCTTGATGGGATACAATTGGAATCCCCTGGCACATTTCTAACTCTACCACTTGGAGAAAGTCCGATTGAGTGTGTCCTAAATTGTACATCTCCTCCTTCTCTTATTCCCACTCTTATATTTAACAAGGATCACTTTTAAGTTTCAACACTTAAGAATAATTTTGTATTAATTATAGAGTTCAACCAATAGTATTAAGTAGAACAAAAAAAA
Source organism: Sylvilagus floridanus (assembly GCA_949820135.1). Taxonomy (NCBI): domain Eukaryota; kingdom Metazoa; phylum Chordata; class Mammalia; order Lagomorpha; family Leporidae; genus Sylvilagus; species Sylvilagus floridanus. The sequence continues at coordinate 64,909,209 of OX463244.1, forward strand.
TGCTAAAAGGGATGAAGCATGAAGCTGTTCATCAACAGTCAGGGCAAGGGTTGATCAAGTCACTATTTCTCATAGTGTCCATTTCACTTCAAAAGGTTTCCTTTTTGGTGCTCGGTTAGTTGTCACTGATCAGGGAGAACATATGATATTTGGCCCTTTGGGACTGGCTTAATTCACTCAGCATGATGTTTTCCAGATTCCTCCATTTTGTTGCAAATAACAGGGTTTAAATTATGGGATATGTACTCTATAGAATACTATACAGTAGTGAAAAACAATGTGATGATTCTTTTTAGCTTCTGTTGTCTTCTCCCTTTCTCCCGCATTCTTCTCAAAGCTCAGAACTTGCTCTCTCATCCCAGCCCAGCCCAGCCATGTTATCCCATGAGATCTCTCATATCACTGTGTACCTCCAGAAGAAGCCCCCACACACCATATTGTGTTGCACCACAGTGCCCCTGGATTGTAGTTCACCTTTTCTCTGGATTGCTTGCAGATTTTGCTCTTTCTCTACTTTGAGTGGCAGAAGAGAGACGGAAGCTAAGCAGATAGGATCAAGTGATTTCCTTTGGAAAGTGTGTGTTGCAAAATGGTGAGAGTGGAATGAGGCTAGCAAGAATTTGAGGGAAAGTTGTTAGCCTCTACACTTCAGTAACTATGAAAATAATCTCTAGAAAAACTGTCATACGCACCCTATTAACATAGATATCCATTGTCACAGAAAAGCATGTATGAACTGGCATTTTAATGCATTGTGTTCACTTTAATGAAACATGATATCTTTCCAGGTTCTCAAATGAGTATCTACTCTTGTAGTTTCAGACATTTGGGGAAGTAGGGACAAGGAGGGGAGTTTTCCAGAGAACATGGTGGGTAAACCTCTAATGCTACTTCAAGCTGGTGCACAAAATAAATGTGCATCATTTTCAGGTTATCTACAGAGCCTCCCACCACACATACATATTCTGTAAATGGAATGTGCAGATTGCATGTTTATTTATGTTCCCTCCTTACAGGTTCTCACTCCTCTGCTTTTTCAAAAGAAAATCAAGAAAAATGCAAGGCTTTTTTTATTCTTCATTCTGCATACCTCCTCTCCCACTCCCAACAGTAACTAAAGTACTAGAAATGGTTTAAGAACATCAATCAGTTTCACAGTTGGAGGCAAAGCATTTCTCCTGGGGAACATTTCTTAACATACAGCTGACTGCTTGGTTAGCCACTCGCTGTATTAAAAGGAGGGAAAAACTTCATTTCTCTACTCCTGTTCAGTTGTATTTTTCCTCACTTCTAGCTATTTCCCTTTTCCTGCCCTAGGCTGTTGAACTGTGGTGCTCCATGACTGCCACGGTGGTAAGGGCTTGTCACTTCCATCCTTGCCAAAAGACACTGGAGCTTAAGGCAATTAAGAAAATTGGAGCTTAAGTGCTGCCTTTTCCTTCACCAAGGATACACTGTGCCAAATCTCTCTTGAAACCCTAAAGTCAAAATAATGCTATAAATGAAGGTTGCTTTTTTTAATTTCTGGAAAATCCATCTAAAGCTATACAGTGATTTACTCAACTTTTTATCTCAAGTACAAATCAATTCACACTCCTGGGCACCTCAATGCAGAATTCAGTGCAGAAGCCCCTTGTTGCAAGCCCAAATTCGTAGTAAAGTTTAATCCAGATAATCACACAATGTTTATTTTTCTCATTTTAAGGTAAAAGTATGAGAAAAGGGAAATCATGGAGATACACATGTGTGAAAAACCATCACAGGTTATCTGCAGAACTTCTGGAATAATGAGATGATTTTTTTAAACTCAGAGGAAGGCTGTGATGATTATCATTCAGCTATGATATTTGTGCAACCTTTTGTTTTGAAACAGGTTAATAATGACGACATTTTTACATCCTTAATGTAACCATAAGGTCAAAATAGAAGGTTACCCTTTGCTGAGGTTACTTCATTTTAATAAATCACAGCAGGTTTAATAACCCATATCTGTATATGCTTTACATTATTAATATTTGTCTCAGATTTTCTAACATAAAGCTATTCATCCTCCCTAAGTTTCTAAAAGAGTTCTGGTGATTTTTTTGTCCCTGGTATATTTGGAGGGCAGTGCCAGGATGGCCCTACCTGGGACCTTTGCTGCCCCAACATCAAGAGCTTCCTATCTTAAATTGTGCCTGTCAAAATCTACAATGCCTGGCCAGAAGAATTGCTCTGAGGGTCACCTTACTTCCTAGGTTTCCGTATTAGTTTTATCTGAATTTTAACAAGTGTTATTTACAACCTTTCTATGGCACATAAATTCCACTCAATGATGCTCTTTTATTTTGCTACACATAATTCTTAAAAATGCAATTTAAAGAAGCCAAAGAGTTTATATTTATCAATTTTAGTGAAGATTTGGGGGTGGGTTTGATAGTAGAAGTGATGTGAGATGATCTGTAAGATAAAAGAAAATTGGATTGGAGTAAAGTGGAACCCGCAATGCTGTGTAGACTTGGAAAAGAGTGAAAAAAGGGTCGGACGGTTTGGAGGTGGGAGGCCAGGTTGGGGAGAAGAATCTCTATAATCCAAAAGTTATACCTATGAAATTTATATTTATTAAATTAAAGCTTTCTAAGAAAGAAAGGAAGGAAGAAAGAAAGAGCAGCCACAGTGGGGTTGAAAAGCAGAAAAGAGGCTGATACCATGGCTCACCAGGCTAATCCTCCGCCTGCGGTGCCGGCACCCTGGGTTCTAGTCCCGGTTGGGGCACCGGATCTAGTCCCAGTTGCCCCTCTTCCAGTCCAGCTCTCTGCTGTGGCCCGGGAGGGCAGTGGAGGATGGCCCAGGTGCTTGGGCCCTGCACCCACATGGGAGACCAGGAGGAAGAACCTGGTTCCTGGCTTCGGATCAGCGCAGCGCGCTGGCCATAGTGGCCATTTGGGGGGTGAACCAATGGAGGGAAGACCTTTCTCTCTGTCTCTCTCTCTCTCACTGTCTAACTCTGCCTGCAAAAAAAAGCAGAAAAGGCAACCTAAATGGTCAAAGGAAATTGGTACAATGTTTTACTATGCGGTAGTTTAATAGTATTTCCCTCTACTTCCCACAAAAGCTTTATGTTGCAATCTACTTTTGGCCTTTGGGTTCACAGAATTGGATGTGTAAACTGGCTGAGGAACAGACTTGGGAGTGAGGTTGCAGCAAAGTGCTGAGAATAGCTTTGGGGTAGGAGTACAGTTGAAACACAAGATGCATTGGGAATCCACACATAATCCTTCTACATTGACACCAAGATATTTTCTTACCTATCTATCTATAGAATAAGGAAAAATACAAAAAATGAACCTTATTTACATGGTGTTTGGAAAATAGGGATCTTAGAGCAGCATATATTAACACATCAAGCCATTATTTATTTGTACTGAAAAACTAGTTAAATTTCTGATTTGATTAATGGAATTGGTCATTATGCTATGAGACCTATATCACTCAATTAAATGCATTCACTGTGTGTATGAAGTTATTTTTATTATTTGCTACATCCCTCCCTTCATTTCACTGATAGACCTCTGTAGCTTCCACTGCCTGAAGGTTTTACCTCTTTAATCAACAAAATATAATCAAGGGTATAGTTTTTCAAAGCAATGACAAAGATTCAGTTAGAACTGTAGGTACTTCGCAGGCTTAAATTTCAAAAGTTTGTGTATAAATCAATTGTTTTGAACTGTGGTTGTGTTTTTCCTATTGAAACTATGTTATAAATTGTGCAGGGGACTTCATAAATCTTTGACCTAAAATCCTTTCAAATGTGTTCTGTTAGCATGGGAGCATGGATTGTTGCTTTTCCTTCTCCTGAACCTGGTATATTTTTCACCATGTTAACTGCAATGGGCCTTTCATAATGTAACTCAAGCCAGGGAAGAGTTTATTTAATAAAAGAACTAAGAACAGTGCAAAGAAAAGGCATCGCTTGTCCATGGGAAAGGTCTTGTTTTAGATAATCCTCTCTGAGCTTAGATTAGACCATAGTGAAGACTTTACTAGTCACTTCCCTCTACCCCCACTTAAAATCTGTGTGTGAAGACAACTGAGCTATTGAAGGACAGCAGGGAAACAATGGAGCAAATCAAGAAACCCTTTATGCAGTGATAAAGTTGGAGAAGAAGAGAGAGAATATCAAACCAGAAGAGGCTTCCATGTTCACTGAATGTGAGTGGTCACAGGAGTGCCCCAACAGGAGAGCTCACACTCTGATCCCATCCGCTCAGGGGCAGGGACTGAAAAACAAGCAGAAAGAGAGAAAAAAGATGTATAACAGTGTATAATAGAGGTAGAAGGAATTTTTTATGGAGAATGATATGATAAATATACTTTCTTTTTTCTTTTTTTTAATAAAGCTTTTATTTAAAGAATATAAATTTCCAAAGTACAGCTTATGGATTACAATGGCTTCCCCCCCAATAACTTCCCTCCCACCCACAACCCTCCCCTATCCAGCTCCCTATCCCATTCCATTCACATCAAGATTCATTTTCAATTCTCTTTATATGCAGAAGATCAGTTTAGTACATATTAAGTAAAGATTTCAACAGTTTGCACTCACATAGCAACACAAAGTGAAAAACACTGTTGGAGTACTAGTAATAGTATTAAATCACAATGTACAGCACATTAAGGACAGAGATCCTACATGATTTTTTTAAATTGATTAATTTTCTATGCAATTTCCAAGTTAACACCAAGGTTTTTTTAATCATTTTCAATTATCTTTATATACAGAAGATCGATTCAGTATGTGCTAAGTAAAGATTTCATCAGTTTGCACCCACACAAAAAAACAAAGTGCAAAAACACTGTTTCAGTACTAGTTATAGTATTACTTCACATTGGTCAACACATTAAGGACAGATCCCTCATGAGACGTAAGTACACAGTGACTCCTGTTGTTGATTTAACAATTTGACACTCTTGTTTATGGTGTCAGTAATCTCCCTAGGTTCTAGTCATGAGTTGCCGAGGCTATGGAAGCCTTTAGGGTTCACCGACTTCAATCTTATTCCTACAGGGTCATAGTCAAAGTGGAAGTTCTCTCCTCCCTTCAGAGAAAGGTACCTCCTTCTTTGATGGCCCCATTTTTTCCACTGGGATCTCACTCACAGAGATCTTTCATTTAGGTCTTCTGTTTTTTCCAGAGTGTCTTGGCTTTCCATGCCTAAAATATTCTCATGGGCTCTTGAGCCAGATCCAAATGCCTTAATGGCTGATTCTGAGGCCAGAGTGCTATTTAGGGCATCTGCCATTCTATGAGTCTGCTGTGTATCATGCTTCCCATGTTGGATCATTCTCTCTCTTTTTGATTCTGTCAGTTAGTATTAGCAGACACTAGTCTTGTTTGTGTGATCCCTTTGACTCTTAGACCTATCAGTGTGATCAATTGTGAGCTGAAATTGATCACTTGGACTTGTGAGATGGCCTTGGTACAGGCCACCTTAATGGGATTGTATTGGAATCCCCTGGCATGATTCTAACTCCATCATTTGGGGCAAGTCCAACTGAGCATGTCCTAAATTGTACATCTCCTCCCTCTCTTATTCCCACTCTCTTATTTCACAGGGATCACTTTTCAGTTAAAATTTAAACACCTAAGAATAATTGTGTGTTAATTACAGAGTTCAACCACTAGTACTAGGTTAAAAAAAATACTAAAAAGGATAAAGTATTACATTGTACATCAACAGTCAGCACAAGATCTGATCAAGTCACTGTTTCTCATAGGGTCCATTTTACTTCAACAGGTTTCCCCTTTGGTGCTCAATTATTTGTCACCGATCAGGGAGAACATATGATATTTGGCCCTTTGGGACAGGCTTAATGCACTCAGCATGATGTTTTCCAGATTCCTCCATCTTGTTGCAAATGACTGGATTTCATTGTTTTTGGCTACTGTATAGTATTCTATAGAGTACATGTCCCATAATTTCTCTATCCAGTCTACTGTTGATGGGAATTTGGGTTGGTTCCAGGTCTCAGTTATTGTGAATTGAGCTGCAATAAACATTAATGTGCAGATGACTTTTTTGCTTGCCAATTTAATTTCCTTTGGGTAAATTCCAAGGAGTGGGATGGCTGGGTTGAATGATAGGGTTATATTCAGGTTTCTGAGGAATCTCCAAACTGACTTTCATAGTGGCTTAACCAGTTTGCATTCCCACCAACAGTGGGTTAGTGTCCCTTTTTCCCCACATCCTCTCCAGCATCTATTGTTGGTAGATTTCTTAATGTGAGCCATTCTAACCGGGGTGAGGTGAAACCTCACTGTGGTTTTGATTTGCATTTCCCTGATTGCTAGTGATCTTGAACATTTTTTCATGTGTCTGTTGGCCATTTGGATTTCCTCTTTGGAAAAATGTCTGTTGAGGTCCTTGGCCCATCTCTTAAGTGGGTTGTTTGTTTTGATGTTGTGGAGTTTCTTGATCTCTTTGTAGATTCTGGTTATCAACCCTTTATCTGTTGCATAGTTTGCAAATATTTTTCCCATTCTGTCGGTTTCCTGAGATAGGAGGAATTTTTAACAGTAGCTGCAATTCTGTAACATAAAAATGAGTGTCAGAGCCGGCGCCGTGGCTCAACAGGCTAGTCCTCCGCCTTGCGGCGTCGGCACACTGGGTTCTAGTCCCGGTCGGGGCACCGGATTCTGTCCCGGTTGCCCCTCTTCCAAGCCAGCCCTCTGCTGTGGCCCGGGAGTGCAGTGGAGGATGGCCCAAGTGCTTGGGCCCCTGCACCCCATGGGAGACCAGGGAAAAGCACCTAGCACTTGGCCCCCTGCCATTGGATGAGCGCGGTGCTCCGGCCGCAGTGCGCCATCCGCGGCAGCCATTGGAGGGTGAACCAATGGCAAAGGAAGACCTTTCTCTCTGTCTCTCTCTCTCACTGTCCACTCTGCCTGTCACAAAAAAAAAAAAAAAATGAGTGTCAGTGACCATCTCAATGTGGCATACTACATAATTCATAATGCAGTTTTTACAAGAAAATTTACAGAAGATATTTTCATTATTCTACAAAAACCCCAAATCACCTTTGATTGCAACCCAGTGAGAACATTTGACAGGGGAGGGCCTATGATCTACAAGGGTTACAGACATGGAAAATTATTATACTTGCCAAAATTTCTTATTTGCAAATTCTGAGGAAATAAATAGATTTGATTGTGAAGTTATCTCATAAATAGAGCTTACTACATACCACTTTAATAATTCACTAAATTCTGGGTACTGATATTATTTCTAAATCTTTATTTCCCAATCTTTTTAGGCTCTGAGAAGTGAATAATGATGTCGTTTGAGCAAAAGTAATTTATAATTTCTACCAAAAGAGGATGAAGTTGATAAGAAAAATATTTAGACGTTCTCTGTAACTAATTTTCCAAACAGGTTGAGAAGAAGCATCTTTTGGAGGGTAGAAGGAGAGGCTGAATGAGAAACATCTCTTCCAGCAGGCATCATTGTATAAATTCTGTACTTAGGAAGCTATTTTTCAGTGACTTGAAATCAAATGTCATTTTTTCAATTAGGTTAGTAGCTAATGTTGATGGTACTCCTATACTGGGAGTTGTTATCATGGCAGATTCTCATAAAACATCTCTGAGTTGTAGTCAACAGTAAGGCGGAAATGACAGTAAACCAGTAAGAATGCCTAGAAAATCAAGTTGGTATAGACTCACTTCATGAATCAATAATGTCACCTTCATTTACAAAAGATAGCATCTCTTTACCCCTCTGAGGCCACAATTTTCTTCCATAGCTATATAGAGTAACTCAACCCTCTATCCTACCTGTCCTTGGGAAGTCTAATGATTTCCCCCAGGAGGGCAGTATGGGATGGAGCTTATTTTCTATCAGTGCTCAAGAGAGTCTGTCCTCTTTTTCTTTGTACTTCTCCCAGTTCAAACCTCAAGACTGGTCACCACTAGAGTATCATTTGCTCTATCTTTCAAAACAAAGTAAGGTGAGATATTCCTATTCTTTATTAACAAAGGCATAAGAGTATCACAAAGCTCTTGTGTGTCATGCTTTTCCTGAACTATTGGGAGTAATGGATTGAAACTACATTCAAAATTAAGTATCAACATGACTGCACTTGTTATCCATCCAGGAGGGGGATGCTCTAGGATTGAAGCTTGTAGAAGGGAAGGCAAGATAGGATGATGAGGTAGACAGAGAAGCTGGACTGTGACGCAATCTCAACAAAGCTCTGAGATGACTCCATGAAGAACTCTGAACCTGGTATGCCTAAAACTGGGGCTAGAATGTTGGTTTGCCACTGTAGGTAAGGTGCTTCAGAAATGGGGTGTGCCATTTTGTGAGGTGGTACTCTTGAGTGTAGGTTATTTCAAAGAGGAATGACAGCTAGGAGTTTTCTGGCAACAGCATTCCTGGCATCTAGAAGACTAAGTCATGGATTCTTTTTTTTTTTTTTTGACAGGCAGAGTGGACAGTGAGAGAGAGAGACAGAGAGAAAGGTCTTCCTTTGCCGTTGGTTCACCCTCCAATGGCCGCCGCGCTGCGGCCAGCGCACCGCGCTCATCCGATGGCAGGAGCCAGGTGCCAGGTGCTTCTCCTGGTCTCCCATGGGGTGCAGGGCCCAAGCACTTGGACCATCCTCCACTGCACTCCTGGGCCACAGCAGAGGGCTGGCCTGGAAGAGGGGCAACCGGGACAGAATCCGGCGCCCCGACCGGGACTAGAACCCGGTGTGCCGGCGCCGCAAGGCAGAGGATTAGCCTGTTGAGCCACGGCGCCGGCTTAAGTCATGGATTCTTAAAAAGAAGATCTGAATCTGGGGGAGGGACATCATAGTATCCACCAGAAGAGGCATTGCCTGACCATCTCTCTTAATTCACATGGCTGCTAAATTTGACCAGATATTGCTTTCTCTATACCTACTCCCTTTTTCCATTCCCTGTTTTTTCCTTATGCAGGGAAGAGTCCTAAATCCCAAATTCAGTATGACAATGGAGACTGGAAAACTTTCTCTTCTTTACTGTTTTATCTTAGAGTCTCCCTCTAACATAAGTACTGTCTTGCCTTTAATAATTGAAACATGTTAATGTGTTTTTTAACAAAATAGCTCATGATTGAGGTGACAGTGAATAACCAGAAGCTTTGAAATAATAGATTTTCTTTAATGAATCTATAAATTCAATATTAAATCCTTAGGTGATACACAAGTTCAAATCATCTGTATTAACATCAGTAATATGGGAGACTAGGAAGTTTCAACACTCATCTTCCACATAAAAACAATATGTACAATAAATGAACAACACTCTGAAAAAATTGCTCTGGGAAAGCCCCAGGGAACAACAGAAAAAGGTAGAAATATGTTAAAAAAAAAAAAGACATAGAATAGATAAATGGATAAAAACCAAGACTTTATTATATGCTGCCTTCAAGAAAGTTATTTCACTTTAAAGGCACATGTAGGCTGAAAGTGAAGGGATGGAAAAAGATTCTGTGCAAGAAGAAACTAAAAAAGAGCAAAGATAGCTACACTCAACATAAAAACAAAATAGCTGTTAAATCAAAAACAATTAACAAGTCAAAAAATGATAAAAGAACCAACTGCAAACATGTATATATCCTGCAATATTGGAACATCTAAATATAAAAAGCATGTTTAACAAGGCTGAGGGACACAATGGACTGTAAAATAATAATAATAGGGGACTTCATATCCTACTTTCTACATTGGATAGATCATCTGGACAGAAAATCAATAAGTAAACTTTAGAATTGACTATATGTTAGACAAGATGTACCTAGCAGATATATATGTGTGTGCATATATATATATATATATATATATATATATATAGAGAGAGAGAGAGAGAGAGAGAGAGAACATTTATTCAACAGTAGCAGAATGCCAGTCTTCTCAATGTACAGAGTACACAGTACATTCTCCAAGACAGGTCATATGTTAGGCAACAAAATAAGCAATAACATCAAGGATCTTTTTAGATCACAACAGTATGAAGGAAGAAATAAAAAAGAGGAAAATTGACAAATTAACAGTTAAATGGAAACGATATACAATTTTGAACAAATAATAGCTCAAAGAAGAAATTAGAAGTGAAATTTAAAAATCCTGAGACAAATTTGAAGATGACTCAGCAAATGAAACCCTCTGTCTATCTCTGTCTCTCTCCCTCTACTTCTACCTGCCATTCAAATAAAATGAAGTGAACTAAATAAAATTTTTGAAAAATAAATATCAGTACTTAAAAATATAAAGCTCCTAGGGAAAAACAAGGGAAATTTTTATGACTGATTTTGACAAAGATTTTTGGATATAACACCAAAATCACAACAAATTACAAAAAACCAACTGGATTCTAGGTGGGGGGATTCTATGATAGCAAAATAGGGAACAATATACTCTGCTAGGCTAGAGATAAATACTAAAAAAGGCCAGAAACTGCATCTCTTAAGATATAATTAGAGAAAAAAAACACTGTGGAAATTCTATAGAAGGAAGAGGAATGCTGTGGACCTGTGTGGAAGGCGCAGATGCACAGCATGCACACATATACAACACATGACTCCAGCAGCTAAGAGCCAGAGAGGGCTCCAGCTTGGATATAGAGGTGAGATCAGACTGCAACAACCTGTGCTAGTATGGTTAGAGGGAGAGTGTGGAATGAGTCCAGCCTGGAGCAATAGGGCTAGAGTGTACCCTTGGACCAGGTGGAAGTAAAGGGACTTGTTTCTCTCACCCCATCCTCACTACGGTGCCCGGTGCCTGGCTGAGAGAGAGCTGGCACCATTTTTGGCATAGGCAGCAGCTGCAGAAGCCCCTGTGTATATGCACAGCAACTGGCTGAGACAGGCACCATTTTCTTATCAGTACTGATGAAAGAGGCATGGAGAGGACAAATTGTAGCCAGTAGCTCTTATGTATGCATGTGATACAGAGATGGTAGCAGAGGGAAGAATCTGAATTCTGCACTGCTTTTAAGTCTGGCTGGGAGTCTTGACAGGGGGCAGAGCACCCACATAAGAATGTGAGGAACCTCTAGCCTCCCAGCATACCATGGGCTTAGGGACTCAAGCCACCTAGGTGGAGCACCCACAGTTGGCTCAGGAAATGTCTATATCTCTGTGACCAGATTGGTTGGTGGGGAGAAGTGGACCCTCTGCACCTAGTGACTGTGTGAGACTTGTGGCTGGCACTGTGGGGATTCTGTAGCTGCATGAGAGCATGCAGAGTGTAGATGGTTTATGGGCAATCACTTTGTGTGGCTCCACATACTTGGAGCTCACTGGTTGCCTGAGCCAAGCAATTGGAGTGCGATCTGTGCTCAGAGTGAGCACTGCATAGATCATTTGTGTGGTTCATTCAGAGGTAGGTACAGATTAGTGCCGCACCCAACAGGGGCTAAGACCTGGGCATTGATCATCTTGGAGGAGAGGAGGTGAGTGCGTGATCACACCAGCAGAGGTTACCATTCCCCCACTTTTGTTAGCAGAAGATCTACCCCACCCAACTTGGGTGTTACTGTGGACACTGGTCTCACCATGGAGAACTGACCAGAGCTCCCTGGCCACACCCAGTACACACTTCTTGTTATTCTCTGAAAGTGCAGACATTTCACTAAACTACAGATACATAGTTCAATGATAAAAACCATTAGAGGAATAAATCAAAAAGTATCTCCACAAATGCCTAAAAATAAATGTAGAAATTAAAAAAATGAATAAGGAAGACAACGTGATGCTCCAAAGAAACACAACATTTCATTATTAGAAAGTGAATATAAAGAGATTGATGAAATTCCTGAAATAAAATTTAAAAGATCAATCATAGAATAACTTAAAAGCAGTCAGGAGCAAGTCCACAAATTAAAAAAAATCCATACATGACATGAATGAAAATTTTCTTCTGAAATTGAGATTTTAAAGATAAATCAAAATGAAATATTACATATGAAGAATTCAATAACAAAAAAAAATGTGGTAGAAAGTCTTAAGGACAGACTCAGTGAGGCAGAAGAAAAATATCTGTGCTAGAAGACAAATCTTGGAAATCTTTCAGTCAAACCAGAAAAAGAAGAAGAAATTAGAAAAATTAAAATCAATGTGTTGGAGATTTACAGGATACTAACAAATGATTGAACATATGGGTCTTTGAAGTTCCTAAAGGTGTGGAAAGAGAAAATGGATTAAAAGGTCAATTTAGTGAAATAATTGTGGAAAACTTCCCCAAATTGGAGAAAGAAAGGGACATCAAGTACAAGAAACACATAGAATGCATATGAGACATAACCATAACAGATCTCACAATGACACATTGTAGTCAAATTTTACATAATAAAACAAAAAGAAAAGATTCTAAAATGTGCAGAAGAAAAATGCCAGATCACTTTCAGAGAATCTCTATTAGACTCACAGCTGACTTCCCATCAGAAACTCTAAAGGCTTGAAGAGAATGGAGAGACACAGTCCAAGTTTTAAGAGAAAAAAAAGCTGCCAACCCAGAATATTGTACCCTGAAAAGCTCTCATAAGTGAATGAGGGTGAAATACTTATTTAACAAACAGAAATGGAAAGAATTTGTCAAAATTCATCCAGTCTTATAGGAGACGCTTAAGTATTTGCTACACACAGAAACACAGGCAGATATTCATCATTATGAAAGAATGTGAAGGTAAAACATCCCCTAGTAAAAGTACAAATGAAATCCAAGTAAACAATAAGACTATTTATGTAAAAATGGCAGTGCAAAGTCATTACCTATCAATAGTAACCTTGAGTGTAAATGCCCTAAATTCTTCAGTTAAAAGACACAAACTGGCTGAATGGATAACACTACATCATGTCAAAACTTACTGCATGTAGAAAAAGCAATGCTAAGAGGGAAGTTTATGGCAATTTGTGCCAACATCAAGAAATTGGAAATGTTCCAAATAAATGAGTTACTGATGCATCTCAAGGACCTAGAAAAATAACAAACCAAACCCCAATTCAGTAGGAGAAAAGAAATAATTAAAAGTAAAGAAGAAATAAAACTGTAACAAGATATATGAAAAATATCAGTGAAATGAAGAACTATTTTTTTGAAAAATAAAATTGATACACCATTGGCCCAAATAATCACAAAAAGATGAAGAAGACCTAAATCAATAAAAATAGAGATGAAAAAGGAAATTTAACAACAGATACCACAGAAACAAAAAGATTAATCAAGAAATACTTGAAAGAGCCATATGCCAAAAAATTGGGAAACCTAGAAGAAATGGATAGATTCCTAGACACAAACAAAATACTAAAATTGAGTCATGAAGACATAGAAAACCTAAACAGACCAATAATCAAGATGCAAATTGAATCAGTAATAAAGACTTTCCCAACAAAGAAAAGCCAAGGTCCTGATGGCTTCAGCACTGAATTCTATCAGACCATTTAAAGAAGAACTAAATCCAATTCTTAAGTTATTGAAAAAAATCGAAAGGGAGGGACTCTTTAAGCCAGCATTACCTTAACTCCTACACCTGAAAAAGATACAACAGAGAAAGAGAACTACAGACCAATATTCCTGATGAACATAAATGTAAAAATCCTCAACAAATATTAGTTAATAGAATCCAACAACATATCAGAAATATCATTCACCTGGACCAAGTGAGATTTATCCCTGCTATACAGACATGATTCAACTTATGAAAATCAATAAATGTCATACATCACATTAACCAACTGATAAAAATCAGATGATTATCCCAATAGGTGCAGAGAAAGCATTTGATAAAATACAAAATCTTTTCATAATGAAAACCTTAAGCGAATCAGGTATAGAAAGAACATACCTGGGGCCAGTGCAGTGGTTCACTTGGTTAATCCCCCACATGCAGCACCAGCATCCCATATGGGCACTAGTTCTAGTCCCAGTTGCTCCTCTTCCAGTCCAGTTCTCTGCTGTGGCCCAGGAAGGCAGTGGAGGATGGCCCAAGTCACTGGGTCCCTCCATCCACATGGGAGACTGGGAAGAAGCACCTGGCTCCTGACTTCAGATCAGCATAGTTCCAGCTGTAGCGGCCACTTGGGAGGTGATCCAATGGAAGGAAAACCTCTCTCTCTCTCTCTCTCTCACTAACTTAACCCATCAAATAAAAAAAAATTAAAAAAGAAAGAACATTCCTCAACACAGAGGGGGCAATTTATGACAAATTAGCAGCCGGCATCTATTGAATGTTGAAAGCTTGAAGTGTTCCTCCTAAGATCCAGAACCAGACAGGGATGCCAACTCTCAATATATTCCTGAAATTTTAAGCTAGAGCAAATAGGCAAGAAAAAGAAATCAAAGGGATACAATTTGGAAAAGAGGAAGGCCAACTATTCCTATTTGCAGATGACATGATTGTATATATGGGCATCAAAGACTCCATAAGAGACTATTAGAACTCATGAAGGAGTTTGGTAAAGTGGCAGGGTGTAAAATTAACAAACAAAAATCAATAAAACTTAAGATCAATCTTATTCACAATAGCTACAAAAAATTAAATACCTTGGAATAAATTTAAGCAAGGATATCAAGGATATCTTTGATGAAAATTATAAGACATGAAAGAAATACACAGAAAACACATAAACAATGGATAAATCTTTCATTTGGTTGATTGGAAGAATTAATATCATCAAAATATTTGTACTTCTAAATGCAATTACAAATTCAATGCACTCCCTAACAAAATACCAATGACATTCTTCTCAGACCTAGAAAAAAATGATACTAAAATTCATATGGCAACACAAAAGATCCCTAAAAGTTAAAGCAATCTTAAACAACAAAAACAAAGCCAACAGCATCACAATATCAGATTTCAAGACATACTGCAGGACAGTTATAAATAAAACTAAACAAAATAGCCTGGTTCTGGCACAAAAACAGTTATGCAGGCAAATGGAGCAGAATAGAAACTCCAGAAATCAATCCTAACATATACAACCACCTTATCTTTGACAAAGGAGCTAAAATCAATCCCTGGAACAAGGACAGTCTCTTCAAATGGTGATGCGAAAACTGTACCTCTGTGTTCAGAAGTGTGGAACAAGTCACCTACATTACACTTTACACAAAAATCCACTCCAAATGGATCAAAGCTCTAAATGTACATTCTAATATCATCAAATTACTAGAGAACATTGGGGAAACTCTGCAAGTCATGGGCATAAGTAAAGATTTCTTGGAAAAGACCTAAGTAGCACTGGCAATCAAAATCAAAATTGATAAATGGGATTACTTCAAGCTGAGAAGCTTCTGCACTGCAAAAGAAACACTCAGCAAAGTGAAGAGGCAATCAACAAAATGGGAGAAAATAAATGAATGGGAATTTACCCAAAGCAAAAAATCAGCATACGAAAGTTATCTGTACCCCTATGTTCATTGCAGCTCAATTCACTATAGCTATGATGTGGAATCAACCCAGATGTCCATCCACTGTTGACCAGATAAAGAAATTATGGTGCAAATACAATATAGAGTACTACTCAGCTGTAAAAAAAAAAGAGAGAGAGAGAGAGAAAGAAAAGAAAAATAAAAAGAAAAAAAATAAATCTGTCATTTGCAACAAAATGGATGTAACTGGAAACCATAATATGTAGTGAGGGGTTGGTGCTGTGGTACATCAGGCTAGAGCCCCAGCCTACAGCACCAGCATCCCATATGGGCACTGGTTCGAGTCCTGGATGCTGCACTTCTGATCCAGTTCTCTGCTGTGGCCTGGGAAGGCAGTGGAAGATGCACCAACTCCTATGGCCTCTGCAGCCATGTGGGAGACCTAGAAGAAGCTCCTGGCTCCTGGCTTCAGATCAGCTCAGCTCTGGCTGTAGTAGTCATTTGGGGAGTGAACTAGTGGATGGAAGACCCCTCTCTCGCTCTCTCTGGCTCTACTTCTCTCTGCAGCTCTGCCTTCAAAATAAATAAAATAAATCTTAAAAAACATAATTAGTGAAATAAGTCAGTCCAAAAAGGCAGATATCACATGTTTTCCATGGTCTGGGGTAATGGTGTAGCTGAAGTGTAATATATTAGAGTGAAATGGAAAATTTGAGTTTCGATAATTGCTTATAGCCTGTGTCTCTTCTGTTGAGATACAGTGTTTTTTTCTTTACACTATTTGTTGAACTCTTTACTTTATTATTAAATAAACTGAAAATAGGAAGAAAAAAGGTTGGAGCATGGGCAGGAGGGAGGCAAAGGTGGGAAGTATCTCTGTGTTCCGAAATCTGTATAAATGAAATACGTGAAACTTGTATAACTTAAATAAAATTTTAAAAACCAACTGGAATGTATTCAAACTAAGATGTTTCTGCACAGTAAAAGTAACAATGAGCAAAAGTGGACAGGTAATCCATGGAATAGAAGAAAATATTTGCAAACAATGTAACTGATAAGGGGTTAATATACAAATATATATAAATAACTCAAGGTACTCAAAAGCAATGAATAAGCCACCCATTTTCAAATTGCAAAGTACCTAATTCTAAGAATTCATACAAATGTTCAACTAATGTAAGATGCTTAACAGCACTAATCATCATAGGAATGCAAATCAAACTAATATTTTCTAACACCTTTTAATATGGCTATTATTAGACTTTATTCTCTCTCTCTCTCTCTCTCTCTCTCTCTCTCTCTCTCTCTCTTGTGTGTGTGTGTCTGTAACTCTACCTCTCAAATAAAGAAAAATCTTTAAAAAAATATGGCTACTATCAAGCAAATCAAAAGATAACAAATGTTGGGAAAGATACTTTATACAATGTTGGTGTGTAATAAATAGATAAATCCCTCAAAAAGTTTGAAATCCCTATGATCATACGATCTCACTTCTCTTTATATATCCAAAGGAAATAAAATTATCATATCAAAGAGATAGCTTCCCTCTCAAGTCCATTGTGGCACTGTTTATATCTCAGATATATGCAATGGAATATTATTCATCCTTCAAAAGAAGGAAGTCTTTTCATTTACAACAACATGGGTGAACCTAGAGAACATGATTTTAATAGAAATAAGACAGATACATAAAAACAAATTCTTCATGATCTCCCTTATATGTGACAAGAGTTGAACTCAGCAACAGAGAGCACAGCAGTGGTTTCCAGAGTCTGGGACGGTAGGAAAAAAATAAGAGCATATTGGTCAAAGAATATAAATTTTCACTTACAGCATGAATTATTTCTGGAGATCTAATGCACAGTATAATGATTAGAGTTAACAATACTGTATTGTACTAGGAAGTCACTAAGACTGTAGATCCTAAAGTGTTCTAAATCTAAAAAGGGGAGGAGAAACTGTGGTGCTAGGTTAATTAACTTGACTGGGAAATCATTTTACAATATGTGCATATATCAAAAAATCTATACTCTTGAGGAAAAGTGGTTTTTCTACTTACTACTTGTTGAATTCTGTACTCAGTGGAGGGTTAATCTTGTGATTATAAATAAAATTGAAAGTATGTCATTGTATAAATTAAAAGAAAAATTAGAAAAGAGGGAGGGGGGAGGGTAGAGTGAAGGAGGGAGGAACTGTACAGTGGAAAGTATCATTATGCTCTTAAAACTGCATATATGGAATGCATGAAATTTGTTCCCTTTTTTATAAATAAAAAGGTTTTTAAATATCACCCAATTTAAAAGTATTAGAGTTGGTCAAGTGAGTTTCTTGTTCTTTGGTTATCAAGCCTCAGGATGGCAAGCAGTGGAACGATAATACAATTTTTTAAAAGTATAATAAAGGATACCTTGTGAAATCATCACCAATGCAAATATATGATAAGGGATCTTCAGAATTTTCATGGGAAATGCATATGATGAAAAAATTATGCATGGATTTCAAAAAATTTTGGACCAAAATAAATTTATCTTTTAATTACAGTTTTTCATAAGCTTTTTGAACCATCCTCATATATTAATATTCTTATTTTATCCATGTTAATAATCAGGCAAAATTTAATGAAATAAACACTTTCAGATTGTTTTTCATCAATTAGTAGAACATTTATGCTTTAAGGGAATACTGTGTCTTATCTATAGCACCTTTCTCAGTTATCTTGTTTGATTCCCTGGGAGCTATTCTACAACTTTGGAAGTTACATGTAGGTGATAACAATACAAAATAAGTACTGTCTATAGTCATGTGACTTCTGACCTGTCACATAGAGGATCTCCTGACTTCTTTAAAGCTAAGCCTGCTCCATTTTCACTTTCAATAGTCCTCATTCGTAACTGATTTTTCTTTTGATTCTCCTTTAAACTTGTCATAACATCTGCCACAATCAATAATTATAAAATGTTTTAAATATGCAAATTTTATAATGTATGAGTCATAATTTTATTCTCTTTCTGAAAACAACCCTTTAATAATCTCATCAACTGAACAAATCATTGTTATCATAGGATTTTATTATTACATCTACAAATGCTCTTGGACTAATTTCTTATTTTGTTGGTGTTTCATTAAAATGTTCTGTTTGTTTTAATTTCCTGAAAGAGTTCCACGCTTTCAGACAAAACATCAGACATCAAATGCCATTTGGGTAATCAAGTTTAATGATCTGCAAATGTGTGTACTGTATCAAAAATGAGAATAGTGAGGGCAAACTGTTGAAATCTTTACTTAATATATACTAAACTGACCTTCTGTATATAAAGAGAATTGAAAATGAATCTTGATGTGAACGGAAGGGGAGAGGGAGTGGGAAAGGGGAGGGTTGCGGGTGGGAGGGAAGTTATGGGGGGGAAGCCATTGTAATCTATAAGCTGTATTTTGGAAATTTATATTCTTTAAATAAAAGCGTTATTAAAAAAAATGAGAATAAAGAGGTAGATTTGACAGGAACCTAAAAAAATCACTTTCTACATTTTGAATATATATAATATTAGTCAATCATTTGTGTTTGATTTACTTATCTATAAGTCTTAAATGGAAATGAAGGGTCAGGTCCAATAAACAGTCAACCTCTGCTTTCCAGAACAAATGTAATTTTTGTATACATGTTGACATATTTGTTTTCCTTTTTCTATTGGAACAAATAAGGGTAAGTTAAATCAATTTGCAAATAATACTAGAATTGTGATACAAGAACATCATATATATATATATATATATATATATATATATGGGGAGGCTATGTTGAATATGTACTTATACACACCCACATAATGTAGTTTTTCAAGAAATGGTTAAGAACATACATGACTAACCTAATTCTACTTGATAGTTAAAACTTTGATTTTGGGGCAGGCACTGTGCATAGCCGGTTAAGCTGCCACCTGCAGTGCCAGCATCCCATATGGGCACCGGTTTAAGACCTGGCTGCTCCACTTCTGATCCAGCTTTCTACTATGATCTAGGAAGACAGTAGAGGATGGGCCCCTGCACCCATGTGGGAGACCTGGAAGAAGATTCTGGCTCCTGGCTTTGGATCAGCGCAACTCTGGCCGTTGTAACTAACTGGGCAGTGAACCAGCAGATGAAAGACCTCACTGTTTCTGCTTCTCCTTCTCTCTCTGTGTAACTCTGACTTTCAAATAAATAAACAAATCAAAAAATTTTTTGATTTAATCAAGTCTGTTTTCTGCATGTAAAGAAGTAAATATTTTTGTTTTATTGTATCATACATGTAATATCTGGATAGAAGGGATAAGTTGGCAACACCAAAAATATTTACCAATGCTAAACTTTATGAGTAGCTTGAAGAATAGAAATATAAATTATGGCAAGCATTTTTGAGATTGTACTTTCTTTTAGCCACTTTGTATATAATATGACATCAAATCATTATAACTCAGCAAGGTAGATATTGTTATTCCCATATTACTGTCAATGGATTTGAAGCTTAGATTTCCCCAAAGTGGTAGAGATAATAATCTTTTAATCCAAAGCTTATAGGTTTCAACAACATTGTTTTTCTGACACTTCCACCATGATGAACCAGGAGTCTATCTTTAAATAACTGAATACTTTTGGGTCTTGGAATGGGCAATTTGGTGTTTTCAGTTATTTTTATCTCATCGCTTAGTTGAGTAAACATTTACTTGTATTTAAACATTAAAAAGCTAGGAAATGTGATAGGATCACATGTGACTGAAACAGTTCATTTTGTGTATACCTTTGGTAGTGGATTTTGAGGAAGGAGAAATCTTAACTGTGGGCGTTTGTTCAACGTCATCCAGTGGCTAAACACTTTTCTAGGCTAGTTTTAGATATGAGCCTACATGAGTAAAGTCCTGGTAAGACCTTTGTGTCTGTGTTCCTTGTATTTCTATGAAAACAAAATGAAATTATTCCAGTTCTGGAAGAAATTTTATGCTGGCCCAGTACATTAAAGGAAAAAAAAATGTGAATTCATTACTTTTCTTCCTGCTCTAATTGAAAGAACACCTGCAGGTTTTATTGATTAGGCATCTCAGTAATAACTCTGCTGTCTTAATTAGTTCTCTTACAATTACATGGAGATTAATTTTCACTATGAGCATCAAATCATAGGAATCAAATACATATACTTATTGAGTGTCTACTGAGTGTGAATCATTGTGAAGAATTGGAAAAATCTAATAAGGTCAACACTTTTGTCATCCACGTAAGAATAATGCTATTTGTGTTTCCTAGTATTGTGTTCTGAAACAGAAATCTTTCCAAATGCTTTATTTATTTATTATGAGCAACCTGATTCTTTTTTCACCCATTTGGAGAATGCTCCCATTGTTAACCTGCAAAACCCTCATTCTAGTGTGAGCCCTAACGTTAGTACATAATAAAAGCATATGCTGTTTTTGCTTATGCCATTCTAATCCTTATTCTGTTAGTAGCCTTCTGGTATTTGTTTTGAGAATATGTCCACAACACTCTCAGACATTTAGTGGTTCTGACACCAGTCTCAGACTTCAGGAGATTCCATAAAACCCAAGCACATTGCTTAAGGTTCAGTCCACTATGTTTCATTTAACGATAGATGCAATTTAGCCAACGAGTAATTTTCCCTAGGATTTTTCTGGAGTTACTGGGGGCAGAGGGTATTTTCTTTACCCATACAATGTCCAGATTTGGATCCTATGGAAGTCTCTAAATGGATAAAATCTGAGGAAGGTAGAGATTAGGAAGTAGAGAAGAAAATGAGACCACATCTGTCATACATCGTTTCAGCCTCTGATTGGGAAGCACATCCATTCCTGCACTTTTCTAATACATGAACCAGTAAGGTCATATTTTGAGTTAGGTTTTGGCACAGAAAAGTGAACCATGCAAGATCAGCACTCATATTCACCTGGCCAAGCACACTAGGGGGAAGGAAAAGGCAGTAGTTCCCTTGTGATACACTTCTTGCCCTTGCCATTTGTATTATTTCCCGCTAGTGAGTTTTCTTGTCTTCAGCATCTCTATCAAGGTTCAAATGGAAAATTTAATTTGGAATTTGTTTTTTACATTTTGTTCTAAACCTGAATTGCAATTGATTATGAGTTTGAGAACCTTCGCAAGCTACCTGAAATAACAATTGAGCAGGAATTGCATTTTTATGACATCATTCTATCTCAGGACTTTCTTCTTTAGTGCTGCAAAGCTATCTGTCACTGCCCTTTGTTTCTATAGTTCAGTGAATCTTGGCAGCTGTCAGGCTAGACTTGATACTGTGGCAATACAATCAGTCAATAGGCCTGCACAAAGACTGAGATGTTGGTGCTCCTAACGCAAGAATTCACCTGTCTTCTCCAAGCTCTTATTAACTATTCCATTTGGAGACTACTCCCTAATATGACAGAATGCAAGGTTTTCAGACATGGTTTTGGTGAGAAGTTTTGTCCATTTTACCAATTTTCCAATACATCTTTCTATGTCTCTGTTTTAATAAGGACATAGTTACAGAGTGAGAGGGGGAGACACACACATACACACATATACATACACACAGAGTGTGCGCACACACGCGCGTGCGAGAGAGAGAGAGAAAGAGAGAGAGAGAGAGAGAGACAGAGAGCTTCCATCTGCTGGTTTACTCCCCAAATAGCTACAATGACCAGGCTGGGCAAGGCTAAAGCCAGCAGCCAGGTCTCCCTCATGGGTGCAGGGACCTAAGTACTTGGGCCATCTGCTGCTGCTTTCCCAGTGCATTAGCAAGGAGCTGGCTAAGAAGTTGAACAGTGTTCGACAGTGTTCCACTGTGGCTCAGCACTAGAACTGGTGCCTATACAGAGTGCCTGTGTTGCAGACAGTGGATTAACTTACTGTCCCACAGCCCTACCCCAATAAATCTCTTAGAGATCTTCCTTCCTCATGGATCTAAACATTGTGTAGACTGATAAATCAGATTCCATTGTAACAGATGCTCCCAGAATAATGCCCCTTTCCTTCACTGTTATTCCAGTCCGTGCCTATGCACTGTGTGAGTTTTTCATTAATGTTTACCTCCCCTCTACAAAAGCTCACCTTTAACTCCACAAAGTCTGGCTTACAAAGGCATTCCATGAGCATTTGTTGAATGCATGAATGTGTAAGTAGATAATAGAACAAAAAAGAAACAAAGTCAAATTCTAGGAGAGCCAGGTTGTGAACACTGAAGAAGACACATCAGTGAGAAATAGAGTTAACATCCTACCCACAGGACCCCTTAGTGTGTCCTCCAAATCGGCTGGGAGCTACCTCACAGTGGAACTGCAGTAGAAGTTACAGTCCCCTCACTCCTCTGAGAATAAGGACGACTTTGTGGAAAGCCTTGTACAGATCAGGCCGAAGGAGAAAAGTTCACACATTCATTGTGGATGCTAGAGAGGGCTTTGGAAGGTTGCCTGTACAGCCTTCAGCCTTCAGATAGGGGCGTTTTATTATAGAGGTGGCACCCACAGAAGTCTAGTGACTTTTCAGAAGTTCAAAATCATGCTACCTGCAGTAAATGGTTTGATTCTACTTCAAAAACAAAGCCAGTGTAGAATCCTTCTGGAGTAGTCAGACAGTTCCCTGTTGGCCTAGAAGTGGATCATCCAAAGCTTTTAGATCTTCTTTCTAGAAAATGCCTAAGAAAAGAGAGTGAATCAAATCATCAGGTAGTGCTGCATTCGGCGAATTTTCTTTGCGTTATTTTCTTTGTGCATTTTTTATATTTTTGTGGCTTTGTAATATTTTTAACCTAGAAACCTTTTATTTAAGGTATACAGACTTTATGCATTTCATAAATACAAATTTAGAAACATAGTGATTCTTCCCACCTTACCCTCCCTCCCACCTGCACTCCCACCCTTCCTCCTCCTCCCTCTCCTATTCTCATTCTTTTTACTAAGATATATTTTCAATTAACTTTACACACATAAGATCAACCCTACACTAAGTAAAGAGTTCAAAAAATAGTATGAAAAAAAAAACTGTTCAACAAGAGTTGAAGAACCTGGATGGAGTTCTTGACTCCTGGCTTCAATCTGGCCCAGCAACATTTGTTGTAGACATTTGAGGACTGAGCCATCGGGTGAAAGATTTCTCTCTAATAAACATTAAAAGAAGAACTCCCCCAAACTGTAGGCCTGGAGTAGGGACCAGGAATCTGTCTATATAAATGGTTTATTTGATCCTGTGCATACTTTAGTAAACAATAAATAATAAATAATGTAGTGATTTTCAAGTTACTCTTGGGAATCTTCTAGATCCTCAGAAGTATGGCTTGGTTACACTGTAGATACCAGCAAAGGGCCTAAAGGTCCTAGTATTGTGTATCTTAATCCTCATCAGGACATCTAAGCTTTCATTTATAAAGGGCTGGCATAGAACAGTTCATTTGAAAGATGTGTGCCTCTGTTAACCGCAAGACAAGACAAAACATCACTGTGAAACAGGTTCATTGTCCACCTCTCTGTCAGGCTCTACCTGTCCCTCTGCCTTTGTCTTTCCAGATGGCTGAAGCTAGATTATCTATGAGTCTCATCTGCAGACCTGGCTAGCTGGTGCTACTGGCAATCCTGTCTGGGGCAGGAAGTATCTCGGTTGCCACAGCTCTACCATTTGATAAAGACTGGATTCTGTGCTGTTGCATGGGCCTTGTTGCCAGCAGGTTGCCGTGGGCTTGGGTGGGTGCCTAGTTTCCTGGGGAGAGGCATTGAGGCTTAAGGAAAAACGGATAGGCTTTGAAGTTAGATATATTTACAGTCTGATGACTGCCTTTCCTCCACTCTTTGATCTTAAGCAAACTATCTGACTTCTCAAGGTCTGCTTTCTAAATATAAGCATAAGAGTATGCACCTTTCAGGGATGTTAGGAGAATTCAATTACATATGTAAATAGCCTAGCAAGTAGATGATAGGCAGAAAATGCTTAATGAGTGGTAACTCCTGCCTAATTACCGCTTAAGGTTTATGCTGCCAAAGTGTCCTTGTTGCTTGATGTAATATCACTAGACATTTCAGACTTCCCAGGGAGTTCATATTTAGTTCCAGATTGGAATTTGAAGTTATTTGGTGATACAAGATATTTTATGTGACAGCACTTACTTAAGTGTAAAAATCTATGACAAGTGTCTCAAAAAAGACCAGACTGAAAAAATTAACCAGTAACCAGTGGGGATTCGAGAAAAATTATGGATAATTTGGGTGGACTCAAACAGCAAATTGGATCTTTTTGGCTATCACAACCCTGTATAATCCTTTGCTCAAATCAATTATCAGTTTTTAGACTAGTTACAGAGTATGAGCATATATGCCAATAATGCTTCCTCTCAGTATGAATTAATTGTTTTATATCCTTAAGAAGAGTTTTTCATTGAAATTAGATGTTTAGATTCAAATAGCAATGCATTCTGCTTATCAGTTTTGGCTAAACTTTACTGAATTCTTAGCTCTGCCAACATTATGCCAAGTATTTACACACTAATTTCATTTAAACACCAAACAACTCATTGTATTCAATAATAATGCCATTCACATTTTGCAAGAGTGGGCTCTGAGACTTGCCAAGAACTTGTCCAAGATAGAGCTAGTAAGTGGCAGGCTGTCATTATGATCCTAGTTTTATGGGTGAAATGGCAGTGAAGAAAATATTACCCCAGTTCCTTGTCTCACATGGAAGAAGAATTTCCAAGCAGACAAGGCAAAGATCTAAAATCAAGATTTATTTAAGTCAGAGACCTCCAGCCAGAGTGGCATGGAGGGGGGCTCCAAGAGAGGCAAAACCTGAAGGGGCTGGTGGTGGTAGGGTTTTCAAGCAAAACTGGGGGGAAGAAAAAACACTTGACATTCAGTTACAAAGTGGAGATAAACCCATCAAAAGACCTGATTTGCAATCTTTTTACTATGTCTGGTTTCCTCATGATTGGAGATTCCTAAGTTAGTAGGACAGGCACTTTTGATCTTGATAAAGATAACTTTTGGGAGAAGAAAGCATTTTGCACCCTAAATTTCTACTGGGCCCACCTGACTGCCTGTTAACACACCTGACTCTTCATGTTAGTTATTCAAATCCACATCCAAACAGAAAGGCACCCTTGCTTTCAGACAAGGCTTAATCAGAAAATGAAAAACAGCTCTTCCTCTCCAAGCACTGGTCCCTCTGTGCCTCTTCTGTTCTGGTTCATCTCCTCTCCCAATTAGCAGCCATTCAACTCTCAATGTTCAGGCATCTGAGAAGTTAAGGAAAGACAAAATTATCGCTTAATTGATTTTGAAACAGGAGAAAGAATGCTTGCATTTCTAAGACAAAGATCATCTCCCTCAACATAAAAATAATAGCCATCATTTTTGAATGCCTCACCAAGTAGAAGACAGTGCTGTTGCCTTTGATTCTCACCATCATGTGAGATAGCATCACCCCAGTGGGAACCAGGGCATAGAAATTTCAAGTTATTTTCATACAGTCATTTGATTACTTCATTAGTACCTAGTGGAGCCAGAATTCTATCTTTGATAGATCTGATTATGATGTTGGTGCTTTTAACCTGTCTTTAGTTTCTGTGTGGGGTTTATATATTTTTGGTCCACATTTGTCTTCATTAGATTAGTACCTTGGAAACTCAAATTTTCCTTTTTCCCTTCACTTTCCTGTAGAGTTCAGTACATTGATAGCAAGTGACTTCTGTGCTCTTCTCCTAGCCATGAAGGAAGGAGGAAGATGCATTTCTGAGATGAAAACTACCAGTATCCACATTTCTTTTGTCCTGCTGGCTCTTATTGAACAACCATCTCCTATGGAGAAATCTCATAAACCTTTAAAGCTGTGTGATCTGTTCTTCACTGGTCGTATAGCTTGTCAGTCTCCTTTTGTCTCGTGTTGGGAAGGTTGTGCTGATGTACAGGACTACCTCTGAGAGTAAGAGGTTACCAGGAACACAGGAAGATGAAGACTCTCCTCTGAGTGGAAATCCTCCAGGCTGTGATCCGTGTCATCTTCCTCACTCTCCATTATAAACACTCAGCAGATGAATGGCAGTGCGTCCACTGTATCCTGCACAGGTGTGTCTGCTTGTGAATTTATGTGGTTCTACTGAAAAGATGTGAAGCAACAAAGGAGACAGCATACGTATGAATATAACTCAATTTCCTTCTAAACTTCCCTTCTGCTTTCCCTTGATCCCAATAATTGGCAACAACTCATTTATTCATTCATTGATTCATTCACCTGTTCATTTTTAATCATTCAGCAAATACATACACAGTTCCAGGCACTGGCCTACATGGCAGGTTAAATAGATCAACGTGGTTCCCATCTTCATAAAATTAGCAGACTTGTCAATTCTCTTGATAAACACGCCTACATATGGCATTGAAACACAAACATTTTGTAGTGTTTTAATGATTTTCATAGTGTTAATAAATTTGCTAATGCTTTTACTACATAAATCATCTCTTTTAATCCCCCGGAACAGCACAGGAGGTAGAGACTACCATCACACAGTGCACAGATAAGGACAATGAGGCAGAGGTGAGGAACGTCCAGCCCAGTTGGTCTGGCTCTAGCATGACAATTGCAGATGGGACATGAAACTCAGTACCTCTGGAGCAGGCTAATTATTCAGCTGATAATTTTGTATGGCCTGTGATGTTACAAATCTCCAAATGGCCCTTGTCAGAAAAAAAAGAAAAAATAAGAGTTTCCACACTGGCTCAGCGGTAAATAACTCACTGAAATAACACAAACAACAGGGTCAGGATTCTAACCCAGAACTTCAGCAGAAAAAGCTTTTCTTTTCTCACTACTGCCAGGATTACATCTTAGTGTTTGTTTTTTTTTTAAGGCTTTTATTTAATGAATATAAATTTCCAAAGTACAGCTTATGGATTACAATGGCTTCCCCCCCCACCCCATAACTTTCCTCCCACGCGCAACCCTCCCCTTTCCAGCTCCCTCTCCCCTTCCATTTACATCTTAGTGTTGATTGAAACTGGCATTTACATTTTCACTTGGCTTAATATCTTTTCATCTCACTTCTCCATGTTACACGTTTATGGATTTCTATGCTTAATTGTTGATGGAGCACTGGGAAGCACTAGCTAAACATTTTAGCCATCCAGAGTATCATCTATTTTCCATTTTAAAAACACCCTCAATAGAGCTCATCTCAGCACTTCTTTGCAAGCCACCAAGTTTTCCTGGGACTCCTTGGATGATGGTTATGGTTATCTGTGAAAAAGGTTTAAACTCATGTTAAAAGTCATATGTTTTTTGAAGTGAAATGGACACTATGAGAAACAGTAACTTGATCAGCTCTTGTGCTGACTGTTGTTGTACAATGTAATACTTTATCCATTTTAGTAATTTTTTTATTCTAGTACTATTGGTTGAACTCTGCAATTAACAAACAATTATTCTTAGGTGTTTAAATTTTAACTGAAAAGTGATCCCTGTGAAATGTAAGAGTGGGAATAAGAGAGGGAGGAGATTACAATTTGAGACATGCTCAATCGGAACTGCCCCAAATGATGGAGTTAGAATTGTGCCAGGGAATTCCAATACAATCCCATCAAGGTGGCATGTACCAAGGCCATCTCACAAGCCCAAGTGATCTACTACAGTTCACAATTGATCACACTGATAGGTCTAAGAGTCAAAGGGATCACACAAACAAGACTAGTGTCTGCTAATACTAACTGATAAAATCAAAAAGGGAGAGAATGATCCAACATGGGAAGCGAGATACACAGCAGACTCATAGAATGGCAGATGTCCTAAATAGCACTCTGGCCTCAGAATCAGCCCTTAAGGCATTCAGATCTGGCTCAAGAGCCCATGAGAATATTCTAGGCATGGAAAGCCAAGACACTCTGGAAAAAAAAGAAGACCTAAATGAAAGATCTCTGTGAGTGAGATCCCAGTGGAACGAATGGGGCCATCAAAGAAGGAGGTACCTTTCTCTGAAGGGAGGAGAGAACCTCCACTTTGACTATGACCCTGTAGGAATAAGATTGAAGTCAGTGAACCCTAAAGGCTTCCATAGCCTTGGCAACTCATGACTAGAGCCTAGGGAGATTACTGATGCCATAAACAAGAGTGTCAAATTGTTAAATCAACTTCAGGAGTCACTGTGTACTTACGTCTCATGTGGGATCTGTCCTTAATGTGTTGTCCAATGTGAAGTAATGCTATAACTAGCACTGAAACAGTATTTTACACTTTGTGTTTCTGTGTGGGTGCAAACTGATGAAATCTTTACTTAGTATATACTGAATCTATCTTCTGTATATAGATAATTAAAAATGAAAAAAAAATCTTGGTGTTAAATTTGAAATTGCCTAGAAAATTAATCAATTTTTCAAAAAAATATATCATGTAGGATCTCTGTCCTTAATGTGCTATACATTGTGAATTAATACTATAACTAGTACTCCAACAGTATTTTTCACTTTGTGTCTCTATGTGAGGGCAAACTGTTGAAATCTTTACTTAATATATAGTAAACTGATCTTCTGTATATAAAGAGAATTGAAAATGAATCTTGATGTGAAGCAAGGGGAGAGGGAGTGGGAAAGGGGAGGGTTGCGGGTGGGGGGGAAGTTATGGGGGGGAAGCCATTGTAATCTATAAGCTGTATTTTGGAAATTTATATTCTTTAAATAAAAGCGTTATAAAAAAAAAAGTCATATGTTTTGGGGCCGGTGCTGTGGCATAAGAGGTAAAGCCGATGCCTGCAGTGCAAGTGCCGGCATCCCATATGAGCACCGGTTCGAGACCCAGCTGCTCCACTTCCGATCCAGCTCTCTGCTATGGCCTGGGAAAGCACTAGAGGATGGTCCAAGCACTTGGGCCCCTGAACCCACATGGGAAGACCTGGAGGAAGCTCCTGGCTCCTGGCTTCAGATCAGCACAGCTGCAGCCATTGTGGCTAATTAGAGAGTGAACCAGTGGATGAAAGACCTCTCTCTCTCTCTCTCTCTGCCTCTGCCTCTCTGTAATTCTGCCTTTCAAATAAATAAATAAATCTTTATAAAAAAGTCATATGTTTTTAAGGTAGTCATAAGAAAATATTCTCAAGATAATTTAACAGTGTCATATAGATGGTGTTCTTTGGTTTCCATTAATGTATTTTGAAAATGATAATAAGGAGGCCAGCACCATGTCTCACTGGGTTAATCCTCTGCCTGTGGCACCGGCATCCCATATGGGTGCCAGGTTCTAGTCCTGGTTGCTTCTCTTCCAGTCCAGCTCTCTGCTGTGGCTTGGGAAAGCAGTGGAGGATGGCCCAACTGCTTGGGTGCCTGCACCCGCATGGGAGACCAGGAAGAAACACCTGGCTCCTGGCTTTGGATCTGCACAGCGCCAGCCATAGTGGCCATTTGGGGGGTGAACCAACGGAAGGAAAACCTTTCTCTCTGTATCTCTCTCTCTCATTGTCTAACTCTGTCAAATAAAAAATAAAGGAGAGACAAAAGAAAATGATAATAAGACTAGTCCAACAGAAGAAGCCATTTGTATATACAACTGAGAGGCAGAAAGTGAAAATAGACTGGCAGATGATTTGTAAACACTGAAAAGTTTCTCTTGAATTCTTCTAACTTTATTATGTCTGGACAATCACCATTGTAAATAGTGCTAAGAATAAGGGGCTTTGCTAACATAATAGTACAATTATGTCTGAAAAGTTACTAATGATTGTAACATGCTTAGAAACATGAATTATTTTGAATCTATTAAAATCAAAAAATTAAGCTACCCAAAAATAAATTGAATTTTTAAATTTAAAAAAACATAAAAATGTTACACACCATAAATTATATTAGGATTCTCATCTGTCATCTGTTCTTGCAATGCAGTCCAATAACATTTATCAAGATCAGAATAAAAACACGAGTGTCTGATACCTTAAATGCTTTTTGAAGCATAATGGATAAATAATGATTTTTAAAAGTAATTGCCCTAGAAGTGAAACTGGCTAACATAAGCCCGAGTCAGAATATCTTTTTTTTTCTTGGTATTTCAAGTGGAATAAATACTCTCTAATTGGAACTTGGCTTTGGAACTGGTTGATGATAGGCACCTGCTTCAAAATACCTCACATCAAAATCACTGTATGTGATCTTAAATACTATGAAAGTGCAAGGCATTTCCTCAAACCATGTCTACTGTGCATCTACGGTAGGTGTAGATAAGCTATGTATGATACAATTACATACAGTTCAGCTGCTGTTGCCACACTCAACTCTCCATTGATTTGAGAACTTCTTTACAATTGGTTCTTACAACATCAGAAAACCTGCTCTGTCACTACTCTGGATGCATTCACCTTCCCATCAGCATAAAAGTACAACACTCTTTTATTAATTTATTTTATTTATTTAAAAGACAGAATTAGCACAGCACTTGGGCCACCCACATTCCAGGTTGGACTGCCTGTGTTCAAGTCTCTGCTCTGCTTTACATCCATCTTCCTGCTGGTGTACACCCCAGGAGTAAGCAGATGATCACTCAGATGCTTGGGTCTCTGCCATCCACATGGGTGACACAGGTGATACTCAGTCCTCCCTGGCTTTGGCTTACATCAGCCCCAGGGAGTGAGTCACTGCTTTTGAGTTTTTTAAATTCTGAGTTAGTTGCTATGTTTTTCTCTATTTTTCTTCTCATGTTGCCATCCCTAGAATTAAAAGGATCATTCATTCTTTACAACTGTCAAGTACTTGGTCAATTATAAGTAACCCTGTACCATGAATTACACCTAACAACTACCACTTACTGGAGATTTATCATGTTTAAAGTTATATAGTAGAAAATTATAAAGCTAATATAGTAATAACATAATAATAAGTAATTATCTAAAATATTGTCTGTGTAATTATCTAGTGTTAATATATGTTAAATTAGTAACATTATTAATTACAATTATGAATTATTAATATAATTTACATGCAAACTAGCGATGTGCAAACTGTTATAATTCCCAATTTAGAGATATTTAGGTGACCAGAGTTATATAATGAATACTATAGAACTATTATACTGAAGAGCCTCTGGTTGAAACAGCTACATAATTAAGAATCTGATGAAAGTGGAGGGAGGAATGATAACTGACGGGGGCGGAGATGGAGCATAGGAGTGAAGGAAATCTGGTTATCCTCTTGGAACTATACCTATGGAATGCATAAATCTGTTCCTTTTATGTTAATAAAATTTTTAAAAGAATTAGATTACTGTTATCAATAATAAAACTGACAGGAGGTCAGGTGAGAGAATATTTTGAACTTGGTTTTGGAAAGCTTTCTGAAAGTGGCAGAATTGAGTTAAGGACTGAATAGTGCATGTAACTTTGTTCTGTTCATTAAGATTTTGCAAAGTCATTCCCTTAAGTCATGTACCTTTCTTGTTAAATTCATTCTTCATTGTTACAAACTATATAAAAATAATATTCATATCTTTCTTATTGTGAATAGAATCATTTTGTCACTATGTTTTTTGGAAATGGTCATTGAAAGTAGATAGGCAAGATATTAACTTCTATTTATATTTTATAATCAGAAACCTTGGAGCGTTCTATTATTAGTTCTTCTACTCTTTTTCATTTCATTCCCTTGAGTTGTTGGAATAGAAACAATCATATTACCTGGAAATTAAGATATCGTTTGCTCCTCCTTTACAAAATAGGTATCATTTAATATTGAGTTATCAAGCACAGCATTAAACAGTATTGGTAATAATCAGCATTTTCATTTCATTCTGTTTTTTAATAAAAATACTTTTAAATTTTACCTGTAAATATTACATTAATTTTTGGTTAAAATAAGATCCTTTATCAAGTTAGGGCAGTATCTACCTGCTCCTTACTAAGGGTTGAAAGAAGTAATGGGTGTTGAATTTTATTGAAAAACATTTATTTTTGGCAGATGAGTAAAATAGGCCAAGGTTATTTGATTGATATAAAAGTAGAAAGGAGACATAAGAAAAAATTCTGGAATGGATGTACACATGCCAGATCTGAGCAGACAAATCTGATTAGAGAGATGGATTTATGTTGATGAGAGATGTGAGGAGATTAGAAATGTGGACTTAAGTGGAAATCTTGAACGCTAGGCTGAGGGATTTAGACTTTACTCTATAGAATAATATATCATGGGAAGACAGTGAAGAATTTTTGAAAGAAGGATTATGTTAAAAAGATTTTTTTTTATTTTTTGGAAGCTGTATTTCCTGTTTTTGTTCAGATTCCATGAACTGGGAATCTTTAGTGAATCAGGCCATTGAAATCATTGGGATGGGCAATAATGAGGACCTGGCCAGCCATCTACCCAATCACAGCTGCTTGGGAACAGCCTGTACAGGACGTAAGTCCATTCATTCTATGACCATGGGAAGTTTTATCTCTGGTGTGCGGTACCAGAAAGCAGAAAGAAAATGATATCCTTTAGATGGAAAGGGCAGCTTGAACCCAATAGCGTGTGATATAAGCAAAGAGAACCTGAGGAGAGGTTTGTAGGAGCACTTACAAATATAAAAGGAGGTGAGAGAACCAAGGAAAATGAAATCAAGGTGTAATCAGTCAAAACTAGAAAAGTGAAAAGTGGTAACAAACGTGAAGCCAAATTTTCATAAACTGACAAAACTAAACAGAAATGATATTGAACAGAACCTAATAAAGCTTAGCTGTGATTCGGAAGCAAGCTCTAGGTTGGAAACACACATCTTAAAAGGGCATGAGTGATAGCAGTAACTCTAATATTGAGAGTTAGTACAGCTGCCAAGGGCTAGGGCCAGATAAATGAGCAACAAGCTCAAGGAGACTTCCCTCAAAAGCGTGGGGATCTGAATAGCTTTGAAGATTAAGAAAAGGGGGCATTACAGAAATATTTTGAGCAATTCAGGTATAAGGGATTATTGTTAGAGAAAAATCTGAAGAAATGGGGAAAGGAAGGGATTGAGAATGAAGAGGGGAAATCAGGATCAGGAGGCAGATGTAACAGTCTCAGAAAGAGGCTTAGCATGTAGAGGTGGATGGGACTGTTCCCAAAGCACAGACATTTTTTTGGAAGAGGAGAAGGAAAATGGCCTCCAGCTTCTTCCTGAAACATTAGACAGGATTAGCACCTCCGAACAAGCAGGAGGACATACGGATAGAAAAAAATACGGCAATAACATTAATGTGGAATTTTCCAGAGGATTAATTAGAGGGAAAAGAATTTCCCAACATTAATTAAGAGTATCTGACTGAATCTGTCAAGCACCACCAGTTATAGAATGAAAGTTACTTGTATTTGACCATTTCCCAGTGCCCTCTAGGGTGCCAGGGTTGATGACTGGCATGGGGATTGGGGTAGAAGCCCCTAAAGGGTCAAGGGTTACAGTGTCCCCACCATCAAAGTCCTGAGCAAAGGATCAATTCTGGGAATAAATTAAATAATAATCTACTTGATTATTGTAGGTTATATTTATTCAGTACTTAGTATGCAAAAATTAACAGGAGAGAAATAGATGTGACTGCTAACATGTTTGTGAACTCTCAACTGGGACACACATCAAAGAGTCTGGCCCTCAAAGCTCCCAATCACAGCAATAGGAGTTCAGTTAAGCATGATTTACGTTTGAATATACTTTATTGTGGCATTGCTATGTTATTTGCCCCAACCCACTGAAGTAAAAGGGAAATTCAGTTAGAAATAGAGGTATAGGTGTTTAACATTAGCTCTTCCTCAGAACTGTTTAATGTTGGGAAGCTGTATCACCTATTTGATCTCAATTCTATCACCTGTTAAAGAGATGCTGTAAGGAGACAGGAGGGAGGGAGCGGGTAAGAGAGAAAGAGAGAGCGAGAGAGAGGGAGATTATTTAAAGATGTCTTCCAGTTCTAATACTCTATCACCATAAGCCAGTGACTATTTTCTGTGATTTTTGAATGCCTTTAATATCCTTTTTGAATGAGATCTTTGTCTTCCCCTTTGCTCTTCTCCATTCAAAGTGATCAACTATTCTCCTATAATTTCCTTTTTTAGTAAAAACTCTGATTTTTCTCCTTCTCGATCTTTAACGAACACATATTTGAAAGAATGAAGACCATGATTTCTCCATTAGAAATTAGGTTCATAATTTATTTATTTCCTTCTCTTATATCATTCTCTCTTGTTATAAGGATATCTCTTTCTCTGTTTAAAAGGCAATGGTATTTATTTTATTGCCATTATCATTATTAAAGCATTGATGCTGCTACAAAGCCTTATATGTG
Source organism: Sylvilagus floridanus (assembly GCA_949820135.1). Classification (NCBI taxonomy): domain Eukaryota; kingdom Metazoa; phylum Chordata; class Mammalia; order Lagomorpha; family Leporidae; genus Sylvilagus; species Sylvilagus floridanus. The sequence goes on from OX463244.1 coordinate 64,943,857, forward strand.
GAAGTCATTCTTACTTCAAATACCTAATTCAGTTAAGCACCTGCTAGAAAAACTGGCAGAACATTGCAGTGTCTGTTGACTTAAGCTATTAATTCTATATTCACTTCATGCACCAGGAAAAGTCATAAGTATATGAGGTAATGCATCTATTAATTAGCTTGATTGAGCCATTCTAACCTGTATATAAATTTCAAAATATCGTGTTCATGATAAACATAAACACCTTTATCAATTTAAAATTTAATTTTAAAGGATCATTCAGTGAATGTTGCCATTCTTCAATTAAGAGGGAGAAGGTGAATTGGTTCCAAGTTTCAATTAAGAACAAAATTACAATGCTTATGTTCTAGATCTTTATTAAAGTGAGTTGGATGATTAGTCACTTTATTATAACACATTGAGAAAACTATGTTCCATGTCTTCTGTATTACTTAAAAATATAAATAAATTGGTGACTATAGGTGCAGTCCTATAGGATAAGATTCTCAGTGCCCATATGAAGAAACAGACTGAATTTAATCCACCTACACAGTATTAATGTCTAGTGTAGCCAAAGCAAAACCAAGAAGTTAAATATATGTATTTTTGATTTTGTCTCAATACTTTAACTTATACTTTATAAAATTTTCTTCTTCTCTGAAGATAAAAGATTTAAAGCAACCTAAAAATAGTAATAAAATACAGTATGGTAAAATAAAGTCTAGAAGTTTATATACTCATACTTCAATATGTTAGCAACGATCAACTGATAGGATAACCTTTCATTTTCTTAGAAAAAAATTCTCAACAATAGACATTTCAACAATTTGATATACATGTACAGTTTAAAAGAAGGGAACACTAACTTAAAATGATGTCAAAGTGACATTAGTATTTTGAATGCATGCTCTAAAATTATACAAGTATATTGTCAGAAGCCCACCAAAAATTTAACTTGAGTTTTCTAGAATCCCATGAAAAAAGGAACTATACCATTTCCATAATGCAAAAGATTCATGAAGTTAAAAATGCATTTGTTCTAAAGAGAAACACACTTAATCCTGCTGTTGATGCTTAAGCAGTAGCCTATCCTGGGACTGCACTGTGTGATAGAACTGATAACCCCAACAACACTCATCTAGAAAGCATAGTGATGAGTTTCATGGAATGGTCTATATATTTCTCAATTCAGAGTAATGGTATTTTACCAAAGAAGAATTCAATATAGAGCAATTGCGTAGGAGGTTAGCCTAAAGGCCATAACATATTGGATAAATCTGATGACCTGGCCCAATCCAGACCTACATTGTAGAGAGCTCAGTAGAATGGATGCACTGAATATCTTTCAAGCAGGTCTCTATAAATTCTTTCATTCAATATTTTGAAAAAGAAATAATGAATTTGTCAACATCCTTCCTGGAAAGCCTTGGAATGCAATAATATAATGAGATTTTTTGAGACATAGATTATTTTTTCTTTCAATTAGGTAAGAAAAGAATACTATCCTTTTATAAAACATAAAGATCTTAACAAGGACAGATACATGAATAGAATGCCATCCCATCTCTCTCAGAGGCTGTTAGAAAGAACATCTGTGGCGAGAACCAATTTTCTTATAAAGTGACCTTGGATTGATCTTCACATGCTTAAATGGAAATATGGCTTTATCTTAAATGTTTAGATTTAAAAACTGAGTTTCAATATTTTTAAAATATAAATTCAATACTATACCTTTATCCAGCTTCCCCTAACATTAGTATCTTTCATAATAATACACTTGTCAAAACTAAGAAATTAACCATGTAACAACACTATTAATCAAGCTACAGATTTTATTTATATTGTATCAGCTTTTCCACTAATGTTTTATCATTGAAAGATCTGAAACAGGATACCACATTTTATTTAGTCATTATGTCATCTTAGAATCCTTGGTTTGTGACAGTTCATCAGTCTTTCCTTGCTTTTTGTATGTATTAAAATTTTGAGGGCTGATGCCATGGCTCATTTGGTTAATCCTCTGCCTGCGGCTCCGGCATCCCATATGGGTGCCAGGTTCTAGTCCTGGTTGCTCCTCCTCCAGTCCAGCTCTCTGCTATGGCCCGGGAGTGCAGTGGAGGATGGCCCAAGTGCTTGGGCCCCTGTACCCCATGGGAGACCAGGAGAAGCACCTGGCTCCTGGCTTCAGATCTGCTCAGCGCCAGCTGTAGCAGCCATTTGGGGAGTGAACCAAGGGAAGAAAGACCTTTCTTTCTGTCTCTCTCTCTCTTGCTGTCTATAACTCTACCTGTCAAAAAAAATTTTTTGAAGAACATTGAATGTCCTTTTAGTAATTTATTTGTTTTGCTGTTTTCCATTGCTAGACTCATATTATGGAGTTTGGAGAAACATTCCAGGGAGGTGAAGGCCTTTTTATTATATCATATCATATCGGGCACATGTTACCAACAAGACTTATCACTGGTGATATTAGCTTTTATCATTTAGTACCTGTCGAGGCTGTGGCATAGTGGGTAAAGCCACCGCCTGCAGTGCTGGCATCCCATACTGGTGCTGGTTCGAGTCCTGGATGCTCTACTCCCGATCTAGCTCTTTGCTATGGCCTGGGAAAGCAGTAGAAGGTGGCCCAGTTCCTTGGGCCCCTGTACCCATGTAGGAGACCCAGAGGAGGCTCCTGGCTCCTAGCTTCGGATGGGTGCAGCTCTGGCCATTGTGGCCAATCGGGGAGTGAACCAGTGGATGGAAGACCTCCCTCTCTATCTGCCTCTCATTTTTTCTCTAACTCTGATTTTCAAATAAATAAATAAATCTTTAAAAAAAAAGATATCACACCACATCACACTCCACATGAGACAGAAAAATATATCATGAAAGGAAGACTCAACTGATGCAGCAAACACCAGGTTTTATTTTTAAAAAATGAAAGAAATAGTACCTGTCTTCTTTACTCTAAAGTTACAATTTTTCCCTTTTATGTACTATACTTTGGAAATGAATCATTAACTCCAGCCCACAGTAAAGGAATGGGAAATTAGATTTCACTTCCTGGGTGGGGAAGTATCTATCTCTTTCTTCCTTCCTTCTTTCTTTCCTTCCTTCCTTCCTCTCTTTCTTTCTTTCTTTCTATCTATCTAATCTATCTATCTTACTTGGAATTCTTGTACAGGAATGATTTGTTCTTTCTCCTTCATCTATTTTTTTTTGACAGGCAGAGTGGATAGTGAGAGAGAGAGAGACAGAGAGAAAGGTCTTCCTTTGCCGTTGGTTCACCCTCCAATGGCCGCTGCGGCAAGCGTTTTGCGCCAATCCAAAGCCAGGAGCCAGGTGCTTCTCCTGGTCTCCCATGGGGTGCAGGGCCCAAGCACTTGGGCCATCCTCCACTGCACTCCCAGGCCACAGCAGAGAGCTGGCCTGGAAAAGGGGCAGCTGGGACAGAATCTGGCGCCCCGACCGGGACTAGAACCCGGTGTGCCAGTGCCGCAAGGCAGAGGATTAGCCTAGTGAGCTGCGGCCCCAGCTCATCTATTTCTTATTTACTTGCTTTCCTATGTTAGTGTGGACTCACAGGTATCAGCTCGATCCTTTGAGGTTTAACCTAGTGTTTAGTTTTGTACTTCATTGCCCAGATTTTCCCAGCTCTGGCTTTGGGAGATCTATCAGTTTAGCTCCTGTGTCTTACTGACATGCATTTACCCTTTCTTTTTTAAAGAAGATTGTTTTATTTATTTAAAAGACAGAGTTACAGAGGTAGAGAGAGACACACACACAGAGAGAGAAAGAGAGAGAACGAGAGCACATGTGCAAGAGAGAGAAAGAGGTCTTCCATCTGCTGGTTCACTCCCCAAATGGCTGCAATGGCCAGAGCTGGGCAGATCCAAAGCCAGGAGCCAGGAGTTTCCTCCATCTCTCCCATGCGGGTGCAGGGGCCCAAGCACCTGGGCCATCTTCTACTGCTTTTCCAGGTCATAGCAGAGAGCTAGGTCTGAAGCGGAGCAGCTGAGACTGGAACTGGCACCATATGGGATGCCCACACTGCAAGCAATGGCTTTACCTGCTACGCCACAGCACTTTTCTATTGTTCATTCTGCCTCCTTTTAAGCAGTTTATTTCATTCTGGCATTACAAGATGCTCTAGGCCTTTCTTATATATTTCCTGCTTCAGCCTAAGAGACATGTCTATAAGGAGCTCTTTTAATGCACTACTTTTTAATTCATGAACTCTGACTCTTAAAATGAGATTTATTTTCACTTAAGTGTGTGAAAGCTCATGCAAATTTGCCGATGGACCATTTTATGCATGTGGATCTTCCCTTCCTCTTCTAACTTTTACTGTATCAGAAATCATGTCTGACAAGCAATTACAAAATTTACCAGTTATCAGAAAGGTTATTTTTATTGTTTTAACAGGATGGTTGCAATCCAAACAAAATTTTCAATGATGAATATTATTCCTGTTCAGTTAGGGCTTTGGTGATCAGGAATGATTTAATTAAGTCTCTAAGAAAAAGTTAATAGTAATTTATGTTTCTAAATCAAATGGACGAGATTAGTATAAATTTCTTAGCTTGCAGTTTCTAAATATATTTCCCAGTTTATCTGCCCTGAAATATGTTACCAGCATTGTCGAGCCCTGGACAGCTGGCCAGAGCTAAATCAAGCTATTTTCCCCCATGAGCCATATGCTCTGGGAATCACTCTGCTGATAGATTTATAACCTTTTGCTGTGATTAGGAAGAAAGTAGGTGTGTCTCTAAAGTATACTACACACAACCCAGGCACAACCAGGGAAGCAATAATTTATTGCCACTTCTCTGATCTTATGAATACAAAAAGGACAGAAAGTAGACTGTCAAGGTGGAAAAAAACTCCTATTTTTAGGAGATCACATTTTTCCTGAAACTCTTTGTTCAATCTATTTCTTTCTTTAAAATATGATCACAACCTTTCTAAATAAATTGACTTTGTTTCCTAACCCCCACATTAAAATATCTCATTGTATAATATCCTAGTATTGAAAATTGATAAAAACATCTTTTCCTTAACAACTTATTGTGGCCATAATACAATGTGTATCTGTGTTAGTGCTGCAGTATGGTCTCTTTAATGATAAGTTGATTTTGTAATGATAAAAAATCAACAGTTTCAGTGTCATGTTTTTTAATTTTAGTGAACTGTACGCTACCAGGAGACACTAGGTAGACTTATGACACTAAAAATATAAAGGGGAACAAGTTAACTTATTCTTATATGCAAACATGGAAATCCAACCTAGCCTTCAAAATCTAATTCATCAAAACTCTTTTCCAAAATTTTGCTTTTGCATAATTGAAAGCAATTCCTGACAATCTCAATTCCTGTACAGTCTCAATGGGCCACACTGGCCACATTTCCAGTCTATCCTATCATTCATAGCATCTTTACCTCCATGGAAAATATAAGGATACAGGGGCAAAGATAGGTCCTAGTAATAATGATAACACTATCAACACGAGTTATACTATTATCAATGCCTTCCTTTTAAAATTAGTTTTTATAATTTATTTATTGCAGATTTATTTATTTATTTGAAAGGCAGAGTTACAGACAGGCAAAGGCAGAGAGAGAGAGAGAGAGAGAGAGAGAGAGAGAGAGAGAGAGGTGTTCCATCTGCTGTTTCACTCCTCATATGGCTGCCAACAGCCAGAACTTGGCCCATCTGAAGCCAGGAGCCAGGAGCTTCTTCCAGGTCTCCCACGCAGGTACAGGAGCCCAAAGACTTGGGCCATCTTCCACCGCCTTTCCAGGCCATAGCAGAGAGCTTGATCAGAAGTGGAGCAGCCAGGACTAGAACCAGTGCCCATATGGGATTTTGGCACTGCAGGCGGTGGTTTTCCCTTCTACAGCACTGCACTGGCCCCTATTTATTTTTTCAATGAAAATTTTCATGAAATTTTCATGTTTCATATATACACATTTAGGAGCATGATGATTATGCTTCATCCTTTTTTTGTTGTTGTTGTTGACAGAGTGGACAGTGAGAGAGAGACAGAGAGAAAGGTTTTCCTTTTTCTGTTGGTTCACCCCCAATGGCCACTGCGGCTGGCGCGCTATGGCCTGCACACCGCACTGAACCGAAGCCAGGAGCCAGGTGCTTCTCCTGGTCTCCCATGGGGTGCAGGGCCCAAGCACTTGGGCCATCCTCCACTGCACTCCCGGGCCATAGCAGAGAGCTGGCTTGGAAGAGGGGCAACTGGGACAGAATCTGGCGCCCCGACCAGGACTAGAACCTGGTGTGACACCACAGCAGGCAGAGGATTAGCCTATTGAGCCGAGGTGCCACCCATCTCTTTTAATATTCCTATCAATCACTGCCAGGCCTTTTCTCAGGGAGAGCTTCTTCAGTATAACCTAAAACACCTGAGTGCCCCTGTGTGCATATGATATAGAATTCTATAGATGATTTATCTTTGACAAAGGTGCTGAGGAAAATGCTTCCTGGAGAAAGGAAAATCTCTTCAGAAAATGATGTTGAGGACATTAGATTTCCATATGTAGAAGTTGAAACAAGATCTCTACTTCACACCCTACACAAAAGTCAGGTCAAAATTGATCAAAGATCTAAATGTAAGTCCCCAAATTATAAAAACTACCAATAGAAAACATAGGGAAAACTCTAGAATACATTGTCATACACACCAATTTAGGGTGGTAAAACCCTAGAAGTACAGGTATTAAAAGGAAAATTATACCAATGAGATCTTAGAAAACTAAGAGGTTTCTGTAGCAAAAAATTGACAGAGTGAAAAAACAACCAACAGAGTGGGAGAAAATATTCGCAAAATACAAATTTGATAAGAGATTAATATGCAGAATATTTAAGGAACTCAAGAAATTCAGCAACCATAAACCAACCTAGTTAAGAAATGGGCAAAATATCTGAATAGATATCTTTCAAAAGAAGAAATACAAAGGGCAAAAAAATTTTTTAAAAATGCTCAACATCACTAGCCATGAGGGAAATGCACATAAAAACATAAAGAGGTATCTTCTCCATTTAGAATGGATATTATCAAAAAAAGTTAAAAAAAAAAATGCCAGTAAGAATGTGGAAGAAAAGGGAATCCTAATAAACTGTGGGAATGCAAATTAGTAAAGTTACTAAGGAGTACACAGTTTGCTCAGAAAACTAAAATAGACCTCCCATAAAACCCAGCTACCCCACCTCTGGGAATATATCCAAAGAAAATGAAATTAGTATATGAAAGAAATACTTGCAGGCCTGTTACCGGAGAAATTTGCAGGGTTCTTGTCTTCGCGCAAGAAAGAATTCAGGCGTGAGACAGAGAAGAGTGGGAGGTAAAATAGCAAAGTTTATTAGGGAAGGGACATCAGTGAAAACGGATGGACACCTCTCCAGACAGGACCTGAGAGAGAGTGCGGGGGCGGGGGGGGCAGTGGAGAGAGAGTACACCTGACCAGGTCAGGCGGGCGGCTCAGCAGACAGGCAGAGGGCTGAGCGCGAAGTCCGGTTGAGGCCAGGGGTTTTTAAGGAGATGGCTCTTGCTTCCCACCTCTGCTCCTCTTGGAACAAAGGGCTTTTTGGATGTAAATAGAAAAACTCCTATCTGAGTTTTTCCCTGAAGGTATCAGTCAGGAGGAAGGCTAGCTGGCACCATCCTGGGTTTGGAGGAAAGGTGAGCAAGACCTCCTGGAGAGTGGGGATCCGGAGCAGGGTGTTTGAAGTGCAGATACTGGGCTGTACCTGGGAGAAGGGGCAGGGACCCCCACCAGGCAGGTTATCAGGTAGAAGGGGGCAGGGTAGGATGCGGAGGTCTGACTGCCCCTGGAATGTTGCCGGGCTGCCGGGATGACTCTGAGGTGCAGATGCATACGCTGGACATAGATGTCTTTTCCTTAGGCCTTTATGTTACACACACATAAGCTCATAACTAACTTCCTACCTAACAGGCCCATGTTACTTTAGCAGCATTCACAATATCAAAGATATGAAATTATCCATTTATATGCTGATGAACATCTAGGTTAAATACACACACACACACACAGGAACATTACTTAGTCATGAAAAAGAATGAATGTTTGATATCTGCAGCAAAGTGGAGGAAACTAGAGATCATTACACTAAAGATGTGAACTAAGTCAGACACAGAAAGACAAATACCAAATGTTTTCTCTCAGATGTAGAAATCTGTGTAGTTGTTATTTGGTATATAGACATTTATAAATGTTATCCTCATTGAATTAAACCCCTTCCATAATAATATACTCATCTTTCCTCATTTTATATATTTTTTGTTTTTTGTTTTTTGTTTTTTTGTTTTATAACGCTTTTATTTAAAGAATATAAATTTCCAAAATACAGCTTATAGATTACAATGGCTTCCCCCCCCCATAATTTCCCCCCCACCCGCAACCCTCCCCTTTCCCACTCCCTCTCCTCTTGCTTCACATCAAGATTCATTTTCAATTCTCTTTATATACAGAAGATCAGTTTACTATATATTAAGTAAAGATTTCAACAGTTTGCCCTCACATAGCAACACAAAGTGACAAATACTGTTGGAGTACTAGTTATAGTATTAATTCACAATGTATAGCACATTAAGGACAGAGATCCTACATGATATATTTTTTAAAAAATTGATTAATTTTCTAGGCAATTTCCAATTTAACACCAAGATTTTTTTTTAATTATCTATATACAGAAGATTGATTCAGTATCTACTATGTAAAGATTTCATCAGTTTGCACCCATACAGAAACACAAAGTGTAAAATACTGTTTCAGTGCTAGTTATAGCATTACTTCACATTGGACAACATATTGGACAACATATATATATATATAATAATATACTCATCTTTCCTCATTTTATATTTTTCATGAATCCCACATTGTGCAATATCTACTCTTCATTTCCAAAAAATAGTATGTTTGTGTATACATATGCATTATTTACATATTTATGTATGCATATATAATATTTACACGTGAAGTGAATATGGTGAAATCTTGTCATTAAAAACTTGAATTAAATATTAAGAAATTATAAAAATAATAAATAAAACTCCTAAGTACTTTCCCTAATGGAAGCACTAAACCAAGTAAGGATAAATTGCTAGATCTCCCTTGCACATTTGAGCACTTTAGGACTTCAAGGGAAGATAGCTGTCCCCTGACCCAGAAGACCTCTATAATGGAGGGTTTAGTGGGATGGCAGTGACGGTATGGAAGAATCGAAAATTAAGAATAGCCTAAATAACAATATATAAAGTCATAGATTAATATTACCAGATTTATTAACCAGGAGTGGGTGATCCTGTGCCTGGCTGGGAGACTACCTGCCTAGCCCATGCAGGAGGTTGAGAGGGTGTGGCACACCATGCCTCCCCGGACCCTGGTGGGGGGCTCAGCACACTGAGCTGACTGCTGGCAGGCGACAGAGCCCCAGGCACATTTCCCCAACCCCCACTTCCTGTTGAAGGGCCTTGTAATTGTCAACTGAGTAAACAACTCCAAAGTGTGTCCCAGACCCATTAATTCCACCTGGAAGGCTACACAGGCTACCTGACCTTCAAGCTGATTGGAGAAGCCTAGAGGCACCAGTATGGCTTTATCCTATCTTTTTTTCCCCCTAATTTGTAGGTTTCTGTTCTGATTTCTTTACACTAGAAGACAATAAACCCTCAAGTATATCCTTTTCTGTTTAAATTTCAGTGCTTTAAACAACAACAGCAGCAGCAGCAGAAAAGCCCTATTATTAAATTGAATGACTGTTATATGTCAGAAAGTGTTGACCTGCACCGCCTCATCCAATTTAATCCCTACAGCATATCTGGGCAGGTTTATCTTTGCTATATTTCCAACCTTCCATTCTGAAATTTTTGCTTTCCAAAAGTTGATATGTTTCCTTATCTAGCAACTGTGCTGTGTTTGGCTCTTCATTCTGATGGCACCTGGACAATCAGAATAAGGACCAATCTCTTCAAATTCTGAATCCAACATGAGGTACAGAAGCCTTTCATTGGTCTGGTCTCCAGACTAGAAGGAAGGTTGGAGAAACAGCCTGGAAATAACTGCTGTCCTTGGAACTGCAGCCTCCATTATGAGGCTCCTCTTCCCTGAGAACTGTGAAGACCCGTTGACCCCACTGGCCTGTAGTAATCCTGCAGACAGGTGACTCAATATCAATACTTGAACTGTGGAGTTCTGTGTCTGTTCAAACTCAGTGATGTATTGTGATGTCATTTTGGGTTTGAGTTCCCTTTGAAGGACCCCAAAATCGGGAATCCAATGCTCTCAGGTAGCCGCCCAAAGACCCAAACTCCAGAATCAGAAGATGCAATAGCAAGAGGATTTTATTAGGCCTCTGTGCAAACGGGCTCCCTGCCAGCAAAGGCGAAGAGAAGCCCCGAGCTGCAGTTACAAGCAGCTTTTAAAGGCAAAACCCACAAGATTAACATATTTCGAGGGCTTTGGCTTGATTGGCTAGTTTGAAAGTTACCATGAGTACTCATTGGATCCTTTAGATGGGGAGTGGCTGTCCTGGGCGAGAGCCCCGGGCAGGAGTTACAATCAGTTTCTTTTCTGGGGAAACCGGAACTTTCGGAGAACTGAAACTCTCTGGAAATCGAAACTTACAGAGTATTGGCTAACGGGGGTTTTGGGGTGGGGGAGGCATTTCACAAGATCAAGTATTAGCAAGCAAAGCGATCAGGTACCGAAGCAAAAATTTGCAGTTAGCTCCTAACCACACTTGTTACTAAGCACACCAAGACACTGAAGTGGGGGTTCCTCCGGTTTTTCACCTTTGCGTACAAACCTAGCTATTTTACCAAAGACTCCATGAAACTTACCTGTCTATGACTCTGTACCTAGTATTTTTTCTATTTAGGGCACTTCTCTTCATTTATTTATCTGGAAATATTATAATCATCTTTCAAGCCTCAGCTCAAATGTTCACTTTTTTAAATATTTATTTATTTTACTTGAAAGTCAGAGTTACATAGACAAGGAGAGGCAAGAGAGAGAGGTCTTCCATCTGCTGGTTCACCCCTCAATTGGCCACAACGGCCAGAGCTGTGTCAATATGAAGCCAGGAACCAGGAGCCTCTTCCAGGTCTCCAATGTGGGTGCAGGGGCCTAAGAGCATGGGCCATGTTCTACTGCTTTCCCAGGCCACAGCAGAGAGCTGGATAGGAAGCAGAGCAGCCTGAACTCAAACCAGTGCCCATATGGGATGCCAGCACTGCAGGCAGCGGCTTTACCACAGCACCAGCCCCCAAATGTTCACTTTGTTCAGTCTTCCCTTATCTTCTATTCCTTTCCCACTACTGTAAGACAGGATTTCTAGAGAAAAAGAAACACATTTTGAAAATATCAAGTCCTGAAGTTATCAGGAACCTTAGAGATCAACTAGACAAAAGTTCTAATTTTACAGGTAATGGATTCAAGAAATATAGGAGCAGTAAAATGACCAATGAAGATGAACTGTTTGATAAGAAAGCAAAATTAGGATTTACGCTTCCTTGCTTCTAATCCAAGGCTTTCTTCATCACTCAAGATTGTGCCTTTATTAAATTGTGAACTTCACTTTCTATACCAAAGAGATGCATTCGGTTGGCTGCCTCAACACTCCTCTGTAATTTCAGTGCACAGCACAATAACTATTCTTGAAAATGAGGCTGAGTATTCGTGAGCTGAAGCCCATTAGGTGGAGCAGTCTGAATATTAGATTAATATTAGCAGTGAGAAGCCACATAATCTGCCTGCTCAAGAAAATGGGTAGCTTTGAGAAGGAGGGGAAAGACCAGGACACCTGGGAACAGAAAGCATTACATATGAAAAGCAAGGACAAATTCATGTTGTGAATTAGTCCATAAGAAAGAATTCCTAGCATACCAGTTCTTCTGTGGCTGGCAGTTAATGTCTAAAGCAAAATGACGGGTAATGTTTGAGAAAACAAAAAGCTATTAAAAAGGAATAATCGCATCAAACAGGCAGTGAGAAGCTCAGAGAACTCATCAAAAGGAAAGCAAGCAACTTGCTAAAGACAACGCATTCGAAATGTAGCTATGTATCCAGAGGGCAAAAATGGAGAACAAACTCTCCAACAATTGAATTTGTGGTAATGGAATGTAAGCACATCAGCCCACCAGGACAAAGCACTCAAAAATAGGAGAGCAGGAAAAAAATAACTGTGCCCTTCAGAAATACATTTTTTAACTTTAGGTAGCAGGAGTTCAAAGATTTCTTGATGAAAAATGCCTGAAGTCCTGCTATTGCATTAGCCTTTATGGTTGGGAATTGAAGGATTCACTAAAAGCACCCAGAGATGAAAGCAGAAGGTGAATGCCCCGAGTCTGATAGAGTGTCAGACTCATGAGGAGAAGCAAAGGCAGGTTTCCTATGAATGCAACTGAATGTTCCGTTGGGGGAAAGGGAGGACAGCTGTTGGGTCACTCCCTGATGGGGTTATCTCGACAAACTTTTTTTTGCAGTTGTTTCATCTTTACTGCACCATAGGATAAAAATAGCAGTGTCTGTTAGGGCTTTATAGTCTTTTAAATGCTTCAAGTTACATGACTTTTAATAGCTCGTACTCACAATCACCCTATGTGTTAATGCAGTTTCATTGTCTGAATTGATCTGTCGCAAGTCACAGTCCCTTCCACTTTGTCCCCAGCCATCCCCCACTTCTGTGGGATTTTATCCATGTTTCCTCCTGCTAAGGTCAGACTTGGTCTCTGTTCCTTGGCTCTGACTGCCATTTTCTGACCTGCCTCTACTGTTTAAACCTTTAACGTGCTCATGGCACACAGCCCCGTACTCAAAGTCCTCCAAGAACCTGTAGTCACCCATCTAATTTTTTTACTTCTCCCCTAAATCCCTCAAGTAGGTTTGAAATAAATACTAGTACTTTCCTGTTTGGCCAATGTTCTAGTTAGGCTATACTTCACATATGCAAACTGAAGCTGAAAGGCCTCACTGGACAAGATCACAACCCCATAAATGATTGAATTGCAATCAAGATTTATTCTACATCTAATCATCAATAGTCTATCCATTATCCATCTTTTTTTTAATTCACCTATATCACTCAATAACAAATCAATTTTAATATACATTAACTATATTTCCTCTAAGGATTTCCTTTTATTTATTTATTTATTTCACTTGAAAGTCAGAGTTACACAGAGAGAGGAGAGGCAGAGAGAGAGAAAGGTCTTCCATCCGTTGGTTCATTCCCCAGATGGTCACAATGGCCAGGGCTGTGACGATCTGAAGTCAGGAGCCAGGAGCTTCTTCCAGGTCTCCCACGTGGGTGCAGGGGCCCAAGGACTTGGGCCATCTTTTGCTGCTTTCCCAGGCCAAAGCAGAGAGTTGAATCAGAAGTGCAACAGCTGGGTTTCGAATTGGCATCCATATGGGATGCCAGCACCGCAGACTGTGGCTTTACCTGCTACGCCACAGCACCGGCCCCTCTCCTTTAAGGATTTCAAGACTGGAATTGCTTCCTACTTATTAATTTTGCAGGTTTTCCAACATTGCTATGGGCTGGGTTATTTTGTCTTAGTACAAGTAATGGCAAAGATCCTCATAGAGTTACATAGGAAAATAACTACATGTTAAGTTCTGATAAATTCTCCAAAGTGGGTTTAGTTAGTTGTAGTAAGGACAAAGTCACTGGAAACGTGAAATGCATAAAAATATGACTTCTATAGAAATAGTTAAAACACATGCCCTTGGAATCCTGGCCTTTTTTTGTATACACCAAAAACATATGACATGGAGAACTTACTGATGCAGCCTACATGTGATGTTCAGAATGCATCATGCAATGATCATAGTTGAGTAGGGATCTGTCACAGACACCCTGAAAACCTGCAGTTTGGTTTAAAACCTGAGCCCATGTTGTCTCCACAGTCTGTAAGATACTTGAAGTTTTTTTTTTTAATTATTATTTATGTGTCCTTTTCTGTGAGGTACTTTTAGAAGTTGCTTATTCTCACAGCAATGTGAGTGTGTTTGATTTCACCATTTCACTTCCCACCTTCTCTTCAGCTCCCGAGGTGACCACCTCCCTTGTGCTATGCATAATTGTACTGGCCCCTGGAGTGGGCCTTTCTAAGGAGACAAAATTACTTTCCTTTTGCAGTATCCTCAACTGTAAATCAAAAAGGAACTTTCCATTCTGCCATGACTTTTGGTCTCTATTCATTAATGTTAAGCTAACTTATTCACACAATGGCTTAGAATTCATCATAGTTTAGTGTGATGTCCTTTATAGGGGAACTAACATTTAAACAGTAAATTTGTAAAAATAAAATCTCTTAAGCAGAGGAACTTAATCTCCAGTAGAGGGAATTTCAGGTATGGTGGCAGTAGTCAGAGCAATGGAATTTTTTTCTTATACAAAAGATGAACACTTAGTCTAATGAAAAGGAGGTTATGACTTGGATCAACAGATATTTTACTATATACTCTATATACTACTCTATATAATATAGAGATTTTCATCAAAGGATGCATGTAAGAATTTAAATTTGGGCCTAGTGTTGTGGCACAGCAAGTTAAGCCACAGCCTAAGAGGCCAGCATCCCATGAGTGCTGGTTTGAGTCCTGGCTGCTCTGTTTCTGATCCATCTCCCAGTAAATGTGCCTGAGAAAGCAGTGGAAGATGGCCCAAATCCTTGTGCCCCTGCCACCCACACAGGGGACTCCTATAGAGTTCCAGGCTCCTACCTTAAGCCTGGTTCAGCCCCAGCTATTGTGGCCATTTAAGGAGTGAACCAGTGAAGAGATTTCTCTACTTTTCTCTCTCCTTCTTTCTCTCTCTCTCTGTAACTCTGCCATTCAAATAAATAAATCTTTTAAAATTTAAATTTAATTTTCACATGACCAAAAATGCTTTACAAATTGAACAATTTCTTTCATCTTCCCCGCAGTAAGTAAAAATCACTCATTCTCTTTTGTGTGAACATACATGTTCATGTGTGAGTACTTTTATGTATAAAAGTTTATAGAACCACAAGTTCCTCAAACACTCCAGAGTGAGAGATTACTATACAATTTATTGGGTTTTTTAAATTTTTTATTTATTTTCTCTTATTTACAGGCAGAGACAGTGACAGACAGGGAGATCTTACAACTCTTAGCTTCTCCTCACATGTCCACTACAGCCCACAGTGGGCCAAGCCAAAACCAGGAGCCTAGAACTCAATCTGGGTCTTCCACATGGATAACAGGAACCCAAATACTTGCGCCATTACCTTCTTCCTCCCAGGGTGTGCTTTCAGGAAGCTCTCGGATGTTCCACTATGGGATATTAATGTCCCAAGTGGCATCCTAAACTGTTGCCAACATCTTCCTCAAACCCAATTTAATTCCTGTACTGGACTTACATTCTCTAAGCAAATGTCTTAGAATGGTCCCATTGGTATTCTACTGCTCTACATTAATGGCAGTCCAACTAATGACTTTGTTAACCATAATAAATCCAATTATCACCAAAGAGCTATCTATATTTGTCCTTTATCTTCACCCTCTGTCCATTTCCAGCTGAATTTACTCCACTCTAACTGCACAGAGTGATCAAACTCTGTGGTGGGAAAAAGACTGACACTTCTCTTTATTAGGAAGTGTCAACTTGGAAAAGCCAAGGACTTTTATAAAACTATTAAAAAAATGCTACAGTGTTTTGATTTTAAACTTTCCAGCCTAAAGTCACTTTGAGCTCGTACTTCAGTATCCCATGCTTCTCTGATCCATTTTATAGATCAGATGTTGGCTGGGGCCCAGCAACATATTTTACTCAATCACACTTTATTGATCAGTAAATTGATTATTCATTCACTCATCCAACAATTATTGAATGCCTTCTGTAGTCCAAATACTATGTTAGATCTCAGGAAGCAACACAAAAATACAATGCCTCTGTCTCAACAAGGAGCTCACGATTGAGTCAGATGAGACAGATGAGTAGATCCATACGTATAAACAGGATGATGAGTGTTACAATAGAGATATAAGTATAATAATTAGGAAGCACAAATAGGCAGACTTGGAAAGTAGTACTAGAACAGAGAGTGGAGACTCTAAAGATAAATAAATTAGGCAGGCAGATAAATAATGGAAGCATGCCAGAACAAAATATCCTAGAGAAACTGCAGTTGGGCAGTGTAAGCTTATGTGTGTGTGAGTTCATGTGTGTGTGTTTGGAGTGGGAGTTGGAAAAAGCCAATTAAAAAGTTTTAAAAGTGATTGAGGGTCTGGACATGGTGAGTGTATATGGCACATTAAAGAATTCAGATTTTGAAGACTAGAATGTATCTTAAAATGATTCTAAGAAGACAGTTGTGGATTCATATTAGTACTTGAATAGCTTACACAGCAGTTTATGGCTTCACTCTTCTATGTATCATCTATATGCTCCCCACAGTCTTAAAAGCATAAAAAAGAAGCTAAGGTCCAAAGGGGCTTCTCAAACCATCAGCCATGTCAAAAGAATCATCTTTCATCAAAAAATTAATACTAGCATCTATGGTTTAATCACCTTCAACATTTAAAATGTCATACAAGACCAATAGCAAATTAAATTATACACAGAAACATTTCTTGAATCAGATATCAGTTCTAGAATTATTGAACTGTTTTCCATGTCATTTTAGAATATAGTTGAAGAAAGCATATTCAGACTTGTACATCATTTAATTTCTATTAATAACAATATGCTTTTGGAGATGTCCTTGACTGACTTAGTATTGTCTCCCAAAAGCAGAAAGATAAATAACAAATGAATTGTTCATCAAGTGACATTGCTTCTGTCTGGAAACATATTCCATTGCTGTCGGTGG
Source organism: Sylvilagus floridanus (assembly GCA_949820135.1). Taxonomy (NCBI): domain Eukaryota; kingdom Metazoa; phylum Chordata; class Mammalia; order Lagomorpha; family Leporidae; genus Sylvilagus; species Sylvilagus floridanus. The sequence continues at coordinate 64,960,692 of OX463244.1, forward strand.
TTGAAAAAAAAAAGTTTAAAGTCCTGAATTGCCTGAGTTGCAGTTTTCTCAGATGAATATATAATAAATCATCCTCAAAGCCTGACTATATAAACAAATAGTTTCTGTTCTAAAAAGTGCTTGTACTGAGGCTCAGAGAATTATAACAACTTTCAGAGGAACTAAAACAATACTGTGCGCTTTAATAAATTATCCCTTGGATTGTAATAATCAAAAAGCAGTGCTTAGACCCAAGCAGTGGTACCTGCTTTGGTCTATACTCACCACCCAACATACCAGGGGTGACCCAGGAGGCAGAATAATCAGCATCCCACACAACAATTCCTGAAAAGGAAAATGAGTTCCTCAGGCCCACAGACATGGGCACTTTACTCTAGTACCTAGGTGCTATGAAAAACCTTACTAACACTGAACAAAGCAAGGAGCTACTGTCAGGTATTTCAATAATTCTATAGTTAGTCTTAGTTAACAAGAGTATAACTTCTAAACCTTTTTTAAGTCTCATTTATTTGCAAGGCAGGCTTGATTTAAAAAAATAGAGAGAATTTCAATAGTACAAGTGAGCAAAAACCTGAATATAGATGTATTTTTTACAAGTTATCTTTTCAACTTTCATGTATTCATAGCATCTGGACTAAGCTAACATAAAGTTCACAATTAGCATATTAAAATAAAAACCTGGGACAGCTTAATTTTTATTTTACTCAGTTCTAAACTAAAACATGCTTGCCGAGCACTTACTAATGATCTTGAAGGTGACATATGAGGCTTTTCTTTAAAGGCACTTAAGCTGTGGCTTCATTGTGTGAATCCAGAAGTTACTACAGGAACAGGATTTACACATTCTTGACAGCTCTTCCAATGTAGTTTTCAAATGTCCTTAAAGATACAACAACAACAACAACAACAAAAAAAAAACTTTGTTAAAGCTGGCAACATCATTGCAAACAGAAGATACGAGAAGACCGTATGCCAAATATGGGTGGGATTTCAATTAATTACATCACCTGTGGGGATGTACATTCTTGAGCTGCACAACATGTGCTCTAATCTGTGCACCAGACCAAGTCAGATGGACCCCATAAAGTTGGAAAATAGCTTAATTCACCCTCTCTAAAGGCACTTAATTCTGCAACAGTGAAGATGAACTGACTAAAAAACCAACCGGCCATTCTCCAATTCCGAAGGAATTAATTCTATAGCCAGAGAGAAGCAATATCTTATTCCCCTCCACATTTATCCCTATTATACTCATCTTATTGCTGTCATTGCAAAATAGTAGTTCCCAGAACACAACACAGAAAAGAGTGTATAGGGATAAGAAGACTCCTTGAAACACATGATGTTCAATCTCCTGAAATTAGGCAGAGTCAAGAAGAATGCTATACATAGAACTTGGAATTATTTCATATAATTTCATTGTTCAAAAACTCATAAATTGCATTAAACTCCACACTTAGTGGAAGAATCTGACAGAACAAGAAAAGATCTAGAAAGCTTGCACTGTGTTTTAACAGTAACAAGTTGAAATCGCAACTAAAATTTATAGTTAAGAAATCTTATAATTAAGAAAGTTAATTTTGGGGCCAGTGCCATGGCTCACTTGGCTAAGTCTCCGCCTGCGGCACCAGCATCCTATATAGGTGCCATTTTCTAGCCCCTGTTGCTCTTCTTCCAGTCCAGCTCTCTGTTGTGGCCTGGGAGGGCAGTAGAGGATGGCCCAAGTGCTTGGGCCCCTGCACCCGCATGGGAGACCAGGAAGAAGCACCTGGCTCCTGGCTTTGGGTCGGCACAGTGCCAGCCGTAGCAGCCATTTAGGGAGTGAACCAATGGAAGGAAGACCTTTCTCTCTGTCTCTCTCTCTCACTGTCTATAACTCTACCTGTAAAATAAAAAAAAAAAAAAGTTAATTTTCCAGGCTCCAGGAAATACTAGTGAAGACCTAGGACATATTACCAATCCTTTGTGATGCAAATTCTTTTTTTTTTTTTTATAAAGCTTTTATTTAAAGAATATAAATTTCCAAAGAACAGCTCATGGACCACAATGGCTCCCCCCCCACACAACTTCCCTCCCTCCCCCCACCCTCCCCTTTCCCGCTCCCTCTCCCCTTCTGTTCACATCAAGATTCATTTTCAATTCTCTTTATACACAGAAGATCAATTTAGTACATATTACGTAAAGATTTCAACGGTTTGCCCTCGCATAGAGACACAAAATGATAATACTGTTGGAGTACTAGTTATAGTATTAATTCACAATGTACAGCACATTAAGGACAGAGATCCTACATGATTTTTTTTTAAAAAAATTGATTAATTGTCTATGCAATTTCCAGTTTAACACCAAGATTTTTTAATCATTTGCAATTATCTTTATATAAAGAAGATCGATTCAATATATACTATGTAAGGATTTCATCAGTTTGCACCCACTCAGAAACACAAAGTGTAAAAATACTGTTTCAGTACTAGTAATAGCATGTGATGCAAATTCTAAAATTTAGTTGACATTTCTCCTGTCAACAAGCAGAAAAAATATCAAATGAAAACTATAAAAATCCATCAATAATGACAGCACCATGAAGATTCGTGAGGAAAAAGTTCAAATTTGGTTTTCTATAATAAACCAAAGAAAATTTTAGAAACCAACCAAAATTTAAATTAAGACCCCACATCAAAAAGTCACTCAGGTAAGAAGTAAATACAAGCAAATTAAACCATAATAAAAATAAAAGACCCACCAGAAGCAAAAACTAGAAACTCTGAAAACACATTAAGGATACAAATGATGGGCTTGAAAGAAGAATAAATGAAAACTATTTAAAGATTGCTTACATGGAAAAAAGGAAATTCAACACAATTATAATTAATGTTTCCCCCTGTGTCTTCCCCAACTCCACCTCCAAAAAAATATTTTGAAATAATGGAATAGAAATTATTTAAGTTTATTTGTGATTTTGCTCCCAAAATTTTGAAAACCTTTAATGTAAAGATTTCAAGGTCACACTGTGTCCCAGGAAAAAATGTTCACATGCTCATCAGCACTTAGAAATATATTCTAGGGGCAGACTTGCAGTGCAGTAGATAAGACTACACTTGAGATGGTTGTATTCCTTATTGGAGTACCTGGACTTGAGTCCCAACTTTGTTTCCAATTTCAGCTTCCTACTAATGCACACCCCAGCAGGAGAGAGCCCAAGTACCTGGGTCCCTGCTACCCCTGTGGGAGACTCAGATGGAATTCTTAGATCCTGCCTTCAACCTGGCCTAGCTCAAGCTGTTGCAGACATTTAGGGGATGAACCAGTGCATAGGTTTGTCTTGGTCTGTCCCTTTCTTTCAATCTCAGTTTTATTCCAGAAAAATTATCATCTTCAAAGAAAAGTAAACTAAACATTCGAAATTAGTATTTGTTATGGGGGGAAAAGATTCATTGCAAACTGCTCTCAGCAAGTTTTAATTTTATTAGTTGTTACAAGATTCTCAAGAAAAGAAAATTGACCCAAAGATTTTATAGCTGCTTAATCTGTCATAAAGACATGAAGACAACAGTTTGGAATATTCTATGTAATTACATCATGTATAATTATATTATAAAAGAGCCCTTTAGCCTGACTTGAAAGCACTTGCAGCCAGAAAAAAAATTAGTCTACCAAGATGTAAACGCAGACCCGATAGCAACAGGCCTGGCAATGAATATCTAGTTCATTTAACCATAAATCTGAACCTAAGCAAATATAGGAATATTAGTTATGGAATGGAATACAGAGCTATAAGCCCAGAAAAATATAGACCTTGAGAATCTAATTAATGAATTAGGAAAAGAAATTGTCAAATATATATTGTCAAATATATATTGTCAAATTGTCAAATATAAGAAATTGTCAAATATAAGACCTGGTTGGTTCCAGGTCTTAGCTATTGTGAATTGAGCTACAATAAACATTACTGTGCAGACGGCTTTTTTGTTTGCCAATTTAATTTCCTTTGGGTAAATTCCAAGGAGTGTGATGACTGGGTTGTATGGTAGGGTTATATTCAGGTTTCTGAGGAATCTCCAAACTGACTTCCATAGTGGCTTCACCAGTTTGCATTCCCACCAGCAGTGGGTAAGTGTCCCTTTTTCCCCACATCTTCTCCAGCATCTACTGTTGGTAGATTTCTGAATGTGAACCATTCTCACCGGGGTGAGGTGAAACCTGATTGTGTTTTTTTTTTTTTCTCTCTTTTTTTTTATTTTTGACAGGCAGAGTGGACCGTGAGAGAGAGAGAGACAGAGAGAAAGGTCTTCCTTTGCCCTTGGTTCACCCTCCAATGGCCGCCGTGGCTGGCATGCTGCGGCCGGCACACTGTGCCGATCCGAAGCCAGGAGCCAGGTGCTTCTCCTGGTCTCCCATGGGGTGCAGGGCCCAAGCACTTGGGCCATGCTCCACTGCACTCCTAGGCCATAGCAGAGAGCTGGCCTGGAAGAGGGGCAACCAGGACAGAATCTGGCGCCCCAACCGGGACTAGAACCTTGTGTGCCAGCGCCGCAAGGCAGAGGATTAGCCTGTTGAGCCACTGTGCCAGCCTCATTGTGGTTTTGATTTGCATTTCCCTGATTGCTAGTGATCTTGAACATTTTTTCATGTGTCTGTTGGCACATTTCTTCTTTGGAAAAATGTCTATTGAGGTCCTTGACCCATCTCTTAAGTGGGTTGTTTGTTTTGATGGTGTGGAATTTCTTGATCTCTTTGTAGATTCTGGTTATCAACCCTTTATCTGTTGCATAGTTTGCAAATATTTTTTCCCATTCTGTCAGTTGCCTCTTCACTCTCCTGACTGTTTCTTTTGCATCCACAGAAACTTCTCAATTTGATGCAATCCCAAATGTTAATTTTGGCTTTGACTGCCTGCGCCTCCAGGGTCATTTCTAGGACGTCTTTGCTGGTACCTATATCTTGCAGGGTTTCTCCAATGCTCTCTAATAATTTGATGGTGTCGGGTCATAGATTTAAGTCTTTAATCCATGTTGAGTGAATTTTTCTGTAAGGTGAAAAGTAGGGGGTCTTACTTCATGATTCTGCATGTGGAAATCCAATTTTCCCAGTACCATTTATTGAATAGACTGTCCTTATTCCAGTGATTGGTTTTGGATCCTTGATCAAATATAAGTTGGCTGTCGATGTTTGGATTGATTTCTGGTGTTTCAATTCTGTTTCACTGGTCTATCCATTTGTTTCTGTACCTGCACCATGCTGTATTGATAACTACTGCCCTATAGTATGTCCTGAAATCTGGTATTGTGATGCCTCTGGCTTAGTTTTTGTTGTACAAGATTGCTTTAGCTATTCGAGGTTTCCTGTGTCTCCATATGAATTCCAGCATCATTTTTTCCAGATCTGAGAAGAATGTCTTTGGTATTTTGATTGGTATTGCATTGAATCTATAAATTGCCATCTCACTAGTCCAAGTGATCAATTTCAGTTCACAGTTGATCACACTGATAGGTCTAACAGTCAAAGGGATCACACAAACAAGACTAGCGTCTGCTAATACTAACTGATAGAATCAAAAAAAGGGAGAGAATGATCCAACATGGGAAGCGAGATACACAGCAGACTCACAGAATGGCAGATGTCCTAAATAGCACTCTGGCCTCAGAATCAGCCCTTAGGACATTTGGATCTGGCTCAAGAACCCATGAGAGTATTTTAGGCATGAAAAGCCAAGACACTCTGGGAAAAAAAGAAGAAGAAGAAGACCTAAATGAAAGATCTCTGCAAGTGAGATCCTAGTGGAAAGAACAGGGCCATCAAAGAAGGAGGTACCTTTCTCTGAAGGGAGGAGAGAACTTCCACTTTGACTATGACCCTGTTGGAATAAGATCGAAGTCAGCGAACTCAAAAGGCTCCCATAGCCTTGACAACTCATGACTAGAGCCTAGGGAGATTACTGACACCATAAACAATAGTGTCAAATTGTTAAGTCAACAACAGGAGTCACTATGTACTTACGTCTCATGAGGGATCTGTCCTTAATGTGTTGTCCAATGTGAAGTAATGCTATAACTAGTACTGAAACAGTATTTTACACTTTGTGTTTCTGTGTTGGTGCAAACTGATGAAATCTTTACTTAATATATACTAAATGGATCTTCTACATATAAAGAGAATTGAAAATGAATCTTGATGTGATTGGAATGGGAGAGGAGCAGTAGATGGGAGGGATGCGAGTGGGAGGGAAGTTATGGGGGGGGAGGGAAGCCATTGTAATCCATAAACTGTACTTTGGAAATTTATATTTACTAAATGAAAGTTAAAAAAAACACCAAAGCAAAAAAAATGACTAGGAATTAATGAATTAGAAATCAGAAATTAGTAGAACTATTAAGTCCAAGAGCTGATTCTCTGACAATAGTAAAATAGACACATTGATAAATATTGATAGTTTAAATAAGATAAATATTGATAGTTAAATACACAGGTGATTTTTTTCATGTGTAAAAGAATACATTCTATGGACTAGCAGTCCGCAAAAAGATAGTTTAATAAAAACAGAGTTACTGTAGCCTCAGGAAAAATCTCACGGAAAAAAATGCAGTGGAAATTCTTCCGGACCCAGTGAATGAGACGCAGAGGACCTAGGGGAAAGTAAGTTTGCGAACGGCAAATCGTGCCTTAGTGGCACGGGAGCTGCAGGGAGGGACGGGAACCGGACGGAACACAGTCGCCATTGGATTCGAGCGCTTAAACGGGAGCCGATACAGGGATCCCGAGACACTGGCGGGGGGAAGCAGACACCACGGGGGAAACAGCACAATTGAGGCGAGCCCACACGGACACTAGCCTCTTTCGTTGCCCACCCTGCTAATTCTAGCTGGACTGAACACAGTGGGACGGCGCGCGCCCGCCGGCTGAACCGGAAGCCGGGCGGAACACAGTCGCCATTGGAACTGAGCGCTTGAACGGGGGCCGATACAGGGATCCCGAGACACTGGCGGGGGGGAGCAGACCCCCCACGGGGGAAACAGCACAATTGAGGCGAGCCCACATGGACACTAGCCTCTTTCGTTGCCCACCCTGCTCACTCGAGCTAGACTGAACACAGTGGGACGGCGCGCCCGCCGGCTGAACCAGAAGCCGGGCGGAACACAGTCGCCATTGCAACTGAGCGCTTGAACGGGGGCCGATACAGGGATCCCGAGACACTGGCGAGGGGAAGCAGACCCCCCACGGGGGAAACAGCACAATTGAGGCAAGCCTGCACGGACACTAGTCTCTCTCGTCACCCACCCTGCTAATTCATGCTAGATTAAACGCAGTGGGACAAGGCGCGCCCGCCCGCCCGCCCGCCCATCACTGAGGCAGACGGAACCAAAAACCCGAGGCTGTAGAAACCTGAAGGGGATCCAAAAACTGGGAACACACCGCGCACACAAACTCCGTTACCTTGACAACCCAGAGAAAGAGTGTGGGGAAAAAAAAAAAAAATGCCAAATAAAAACAGATTCCGAGGGAGCAAGATCAAGGAAGACGCTATGATGACCCCAAACAGAAAAGACACCCCAAGTCAGGATTATGAAGATAATGAGATAGAAGAAATGCAAGAAGCAGATCTCAAAGAATTGATAAGAACATTAAGAAGTTCTCAAAAACAAATTCTTGAACTACAGAAATCCTTAATGGATAAGATAGAAAATCTCTCTCGCGAGAATGAAGTACTACGGAGAAATCAAAACGAAATGAAACAACTAGTAGAACAAGAAGCTACGATAGTGACAAAAAATCTTAATGAATTGAAGAATTCAATAGATCAAGTGACAAGCAATCTTGAGGGCCTTAAAACCAGAATGGGTGAAGCAGAAGAGAGAATATCGGACCTAGAAGACAGAGAACAGGAGAGGAAACAGTCAAACCAAAGACAAGAAGAGGAAATTAGAAAACTAAAAGATATCGTCGGGAATTTACAGGATACTATTAAAAAACCCAACATTCGGGTTCTAGGTGTTCCTGAAGGTATGGAGAGGGAGAAAGGATTAGAAGGCCTTTTTAGGGAGATACTAGCAGAAAACTTTCCAGGCTTGGAGAAAGACAGAGAAATCCTAATCCAGGAAGCTCATAGAACCCCTAATAAACATGACCAAAAGAGATCCTCTGCACGACATATTGTAATTAAACTCACCACAGTGAAGCAAAAAGAAAAGATCCTAAAATGTGCAAGAGAGAAACGTCAGATTACTCTCAGAGGATCTCCAATTAGACTTACAGCTGACTTCTCAACAGAAACCCTACAAGCTAGAAGGGAATGGCGAGACATAGCCCAGGTACTTAGAGAGAAAAACTGCCAGCCCAGAATATTATACCCTGCAAAGCTCTCATTTGTGAATGAAGGTGAAATAAAGACCTTTCATAACAAACAAAAATTGAAAGAATTTGTTGCCACTCGTCCAGCCCTGCAAAAGATACTTAAAGACGTGTTACACACAGAAACACAGAAACACGGCCATCAACATGAAAGAAGGTAAACGAAGGGAACCTCACGGCAAAAGATCACAGGGAATTCAAAGCATACATTAGAAAATATCTTAGGCAAATGGCAGGGCAAACTTACCACTTATCAATAGTCACATTGAACGTTAAAGGTCTAAACTGTCCTGTTAAAAGACAGAGATTGGCTGATTGGGTTAAGGAACAAAAACCATCTATTTGCTGCCTACAAGAAACACATCTTTCCAACGAAGATCCATACAGACTGAAAATAAAAGGATGGAACAAGATATACCACGCCAACAGAAATGAAAAAAGAGCGGGTGTAACCATCTTAATATCGGACTACATAAACTTTAACACAAAAACTGTTAAGAGAGACAAAGAGGGGCACTATATAATGATTAAGGGATCAATACTACAGGAAGATATAACAATTCTCAATGTATATGCACCTAATTACAGGCCACAGGTTTATTTAAAAAATTTGTTAAGAAACTTAAAGGGAGACTTAGACCCCAACACAATAGTACTGGGGGACTTCAATACTTCACTCACAGATATTGACAGATCGACAGGACAGAAGATCAACAAGGAGACAGTAGATTTAAACAACACTATAGCCCAAATGGATCTAACAGATATCTACAGAACTTTTCATCCTACAAGTAATGCATTCACATTCTTCTCAGCAGTACATGGAACCTACTCTAGGATTGATCACATATTAGGCCATAAAGCAAGTCTCAGCAAATTCAAAAGAATTAGAATCATACCATGCAACTTCTCAGACCATGAGGGAGTGAAGTTGGAAATTAGCAACTCAGGAATCTCTAGAGCATATGCAAACACATGGAGATTGAACAACATGCTCCTGAATGAACAATGGGTCACTGAAGAAATCAAAAGAGAAATCAAAAATTTTCTGGAAGTAAATGAGGATAACAGCACAACATACCAAAACTTATGGGATACAGCAAAAGCAGTGTTAAGAGGAAAGTTTATATCAATAGGTGCTTACATCAAGAAACTGGAAAGGCACCAAATAGATGAGCTTTCAATGCATCTCAAGGATCTAGAAAATTTGCAGCAAACTAGACCCAAATCTAGTAGAAAAAGAGAAATAATCAAAATCAGAGAAGAAATCAACAGGATTGAATCCAAAAAAACATTACAAAAAATCAGCCAAACGAGGAGCTGGTTTTTTGAAAAAATAAACAAGATTGACACCCCATTGGCCCAACTAACTAAAAAAAGAAGAGAAAAGACCCAAATCAGTAAAATCAGAGATGAAAAAGGAAATATAACAACAGACACCACAGAAATCAAAAGAATCATCAGAAATTACTACAAGGACTTGTATGCCAGCAAACAGGGAAACCTATCAGAAATGGATAGATTCCTGGACACATGCAACCTACCTAAATTGAACCAGGAAGACATAGAAAACCTAAACAGACCCATAAGTGAGTCAGAAATTGAATCAGTAATAAAGGCCCTCCCAACAAAGAAAAGCCCAGGACCAGATGGATTCACTGCTGAATTCTACCAGACATTTAAAGAAGAACTAACCCCAATTCTTCTCAAACTATTCAAAACAATCGAAAAAGAGGGAATTCTCCCAAATTCCTTCTATGAAGCCAGCATCACCTTAATTCCTAAGCCAGAAAAAGATGCAGCATTGAAAGAGAATTACAGACCAATATCCCTCATGAACATAGATGCAAAAATCCTCAACAAAATTCTGGCCAATAGACTACAACAACACATCAGAAAGATCATCCACCCAGACCAAGTGGGATTCATCCCTGGTATGCAGGGATGGTTCAATATTCGCAAAACAATCAACGTGATACACCACATTAACAGACTGCAGAAGAAAAACCATATGATTATCTCACTAGACGCAGAGAAAGCATTCGATAAAATTCAACACCCTTTCATGATGAAAACCCTAAGCAAACTGGGTATAGAAGGCACATTCCTCAATACAATCAAAGCAATTTATGAAAAACCCACGGCCAATATCCTATTGAATGGGGAAAAGTTGGAAGCATTTCCACTGAGATCTGGTACCAGACAGGGATGCCCACTCTCACCACTGCTATTCAATATAGTGCTGGAAGTCTTAGCCAGAGCTATTAGGCAAGAAAAAGAAATTAAAGGGATACAAGTTGGGAAGGAAGAACTCAAACTATCCCTCTTTGCAGACGACATGATTCTTTATTTAGGGGACCCAAAGAACTCTACTAAGAGACTATTGGAACTCATAGAAGAGTTCGGCAAAGTAGCAGGATATAAAATCAATGCACAAAAATCAACAGCCTTTGTATACACAGACAATGCCACGGCTGAGGAAGAACTGCTAAGATCAATCCCATTCACAATAGCTACAAAAACAATCAAATACCTTGGAATAAATTTAACTAAGGACATTAAAGATCTCTACAATGAAAATTACAAAACCTTAAAGAAAGAAATAGAAGAGGATACCAAAAAATGGAGAAATCTCCCATGCTCATGGATTGGAAGAATCAATATCATCAAAATGTCCATTCTCCCAAAAGCAATTTACAGATTCAACGCAATACCAATCAAGATACCGAGGACATTCTTCTCAGATCTGGAAAAAATGATGCTGAAATTCATATGGAGACACAGGAGACCTCGAATAGCTAAAGCAATCTTGTACAACAAAAACAAAGCCGGAGGCATCACAATACCAGATTTCAGGACATACTACAGGGCAGTTGTTATCAAAACAGCATGGTACTGGTACAGAAACAGATGGATAGACCAATGGAACAGAATAGAAACTCCAGAAATCAATCCAAACACCTACAGCCAACTTATACTTGATCAACGATCCAAAACCAGTCCCTGGAGTAAGGTCAGTCTGTTTAATAAATGGTGCTGGGAAAACTGGATTTCCACGTGCAGAACCATGAAGCAAGACCCCTACCTTTCACCTTACACAAAAATTCATTCAACATGGATTAAAAATTTAAACCTACGACCCGACACCATCAAATTACTGGAGAGCATAGGAGAAACCCTGCAAGACATAGGTACTGGCAAAGACTTCTTGGAAAAGACCCCAGAAGCACAGGCACTGAAAACCAAAATTAACTACTGGGATTGCATCAAATTGAAAAGTTTCTGTACTGCAAAAGAAACAGTCAGGAAAGTGAATAGGAAACCGACAGAATGGGAAAATATATTTGCAAACTATGCAACAGATAAAGGGTTGATAACCAGAATCTACAAAGAAATTAAGAAACTCCACAACATCAAAACAAACAACCCACTTAAGAGATGGGCCAAGGACCTCAACAGACATTTTTCCAAAGAGGAAATCCAAATGGCCAACAGACACATGAAAAAATGTTCAAGATCCCTAGCAATCAGGGAAATGCAAATCAAAACCACAATGAGGTTTCACCTCACCCTGGTGAGAATGGCTCACATTCAGAAATCCACCAACAATAGATGCTGGAGAGGATGTGGGGAAAAAGGGACACTAATCCACTGTTGGTGGGAATGCAAACTGGTGAAGCCACTATGGAAGTCAGTCTGGAGATTCCTCAGAAACCTGAATATAACCCTACCATTCAACCCAGCCATCCCACTCCTTGGAATTTACCCAAAGGAAATTAAATTGGCAAACAAAAAAGCCGTCTGCACAGCAATGTTTATTGCGGCTCAATTCACAATAGCTAAGACTTGGAACCAACCCAAATGCCCTTCAACAGTAGACTGGATTAGGAAATTATGGGACATGTACTCTACAGAATACTATATAGCAGTCAAAAACAATGAAATCCGGTCACTTGCAACAAAATGGAGGAATCTGGAAAACATCATGCTGAGTGAATTAAGTCAGTCCCAAAGAGACAAATATCATTTGTTTCCCTTGATTGGCGATGACTAACTGAGCACCAAAGGGGAAACCTGTAGAAGTGAAATGGACACTATGAGAAACAGTGACTCGATCAGCTCTTGTGCTGACTGTTGTTGTACAATGTAATACTTTATCCATGGTAGTATTTTTTTTTCTTTATCCTAGTACTAGTGGTTGAACTCTGTAATTAACACACAATTATTCTTAGGTGTTTAAAGTTTAATTGAAAAGTGATCTCTGTGAAATATAAGAGTGGGAATAAGAGAGGGAGGAGATGTAAAATTTGGGACATGCTCAATTGGAACGGCCCCAAATGATGGAGTTAGAATTGTGCCAGGGGTTTCCAATACAATCCCATCAAGGTGGCATGTACCAAGGCCATCTCATTAGTCCAAGTGATCAATTTCAGCTCACAATTGATCACACTGATAGGTCTAAGAGTCAAAGGGATCACACAAACAAGACTAGTGTCTGCTAATACTAACTGATAGAATGAAAAAGGGAGAGAATGATCCAACATGGGAAGCAGGATACACAGCAGACTCATAGAATGGCAGATGTCCTAAATAGCACTCTGGCCTCAGAATCAGCCCTTAAGGCATTCGGATCTGGCTCAAGAGCCCATGAGAATATTTTAGGCATGGAAAGCTAAGACACTCTGGAAAAAACAGAAGACCTAAATGAAAGATCTCTGCGAGTGAGATCCCAGTGGAAAGAACGGGGCCATCAAAGAAGGAGGTACCTTTCTCTGAAGGGAGGAGGGAACTTCCACTTTGACTATGGCCCTGTGGGAATAAGATCGAAGTCGGCGAACCCTAAAGGCTTCCATAGCCTTGGCAACTCATGACCAGAGCCTAGGGAGATTACTGACGCCATAAACAAGAGTGTCAAATTGTTAAATCAACATCAGGAGTCACTGTGTACTTACGTCTCATGAGGGATCTGTCCTTAATGTGTTATCCAATGTGAAGTAATGCTATTACTAGTACTGAAACAGTATTTTTACACTTTGTGTTTCTGAGTGGGTGCAAACTGATGAAATCCTTACATAGTATATATTGAATCGATCTTCTTTATATAAAGATAATTGCAAATGATTAAAAAATCTTGGTGTTAAACTGGAAATTGCATAGACAATTAATCAATTTAAAAAAAAAAATCATGTAGGATCTCTGTCCTTAATGTGCTGTACATTGTGAATTAATACTATAACTAGTACTCCAACAGTATTATCATTTTGTGTCTCTATGCGAGGGCAAACCGTTGAAATCTTTACGTAATATGTACTAAATTGATCTTCTGTGTATAAAGAGAATTGAAAATGAATCTTGATGTGAACAGAAGGGGAGAGGGAGCGGGAAAGGGGAGGGTGGGGGGAGGGAGGGAAGTTGTGTGGGGGGGGACAAAAATATAAAAAAAAAAATAAAAAAAATAAATAAATAAAAAAGAATACATTCTATGGCCTGAAAAGAACAAAAGATGTTCTAGGAAATCAAAAAACCCAAAACTGACCTGTGGGAACATAGCAAAAGAAAAAAGATAATGACATTAGAGAGCTAATCTTTAAAAAGTGCACCAGTGCTCAGATGCTGTCACAAGGGAATTTTAATAAAGCTCCAAGGGAAGTATAACTTCAGTACTATTTCAAAAGAAAAAATAAAAAGGAAATTTACTAAATTCTTTTCCTTTTCTTTTTAAGATGTATTAATTTATTTGAAAAGCAGAACAACAGAGAAAGGGAAAGGAGAGTGATCCTCCATCCTCTGGCCCACTCCCCAAATGGCAACAATAACCAGGGTTGGGACAGGGCAAAGCCAGGAGCCAGGAACTCCAACTAGGTCTCCCACTTGTGTGGCAGGGACCCAAGTACTTGAGTCATCTTTCACTGCCTTCCTAGACGCACCAGCAGGAAGCTGGATCAGAAGTAGAGCAACCAGTTCTCAAATCTGCACTCCAATATTAGATGTCAGCATCGCAAGTGATAGGTTAACATCCATGCAAAAACAAATTATTTCTTAGAAGTAAATATAACATTGCGCCAGCGCCACAGCTCACTAGGCTAATCCTCTGCTTTTAGCACCCGCACCCCAGGTTCTTGTCCTGGTTGGGGCACCAGATTATGTCCCAGTTGCTCCCCTTCAAGTCCAGCTCTCTGCTGTGGCCCGGGAAGACAGTGGAGGATGGCCCAAGTGCTTGGGCCCTGCACCCACATGGGAGACCAGTAGGAAGCACCTGGCTCCTGGCTTCGGATTGGCGCAGCACACCGGCCACGGCGGCCATTGGAGGGTGAACCAATGGAAAAGGAAGACCTTTCTTTCTGTCTCTCACTCTCACTGTCTAACTCTGCCTGTCAAAAAAAAAAAGTAAATATAACATTGATACTTAATTCCCTGGCAATACAACAAAACATGTTTTCCCCAAAAGACACAATCAGAGGAACTTCAATTTTGTTTTAATACTCAACATCAGATAATCACAAAAAACAGGAAAATATTGTGACCCAAGAAGGTAACAGTAAGAAAACAATCTTTTAGATATGCAAGTGTTCCAAAATGTACAACTTACTCACTGTGTCTCAGAAACCTATTTAATAGCATTTTAACTAGCTGAGACAAATAAAATAAAAAATTAAGGAATGAAGGAAATAATGGGATGAGGATTATCATGAGTACTGAAATCAAATATATATAAAGTAATTATATAATGTAGTTACACTATAACCATTATATATAATGCAATTAATGTGATTTTATATGCGCAAACATACACAAGTGTATGTCAAAAGGTCATGGAAAAGTACAATTAAAAGATAAGCTTATTTTTATGCAAATGTCAGAAATCCATGCATATGAGGAGCCCTCAGAAAGATATATATGTATATGTGTATACATATATAAAGTCAAATATCCAAGGCAATTAACAAAAAAATTATTAACAAAAATTTTAAAAAAACAGTAGCAGTATCTATAAGCAAGACAGCTGAAAAACAACTTTTATAAAACCATCAGATAAAAGAGGAAACCCAAGATACAGTTACAGACTTTTGGGTTCCTTTAGGACAATCACAGTTTCCTAAATCTATATATGAAAGAGTGAAGAGAGACAGAAAGAGAGAGAGAGATTGTCTTTATAGCACCTCTATCTATAATAGTCAGTAACTGAAAACAACTCAATTGTTTATCCACAGGGGAATGGATAAGCTATCTCTTGTATATTTAAGCAATGGAATGCTATCCAATAGTAAAAATGAAGAAGTTATTTATTTATGAAACAACATACATAACCCTCACAATTACATGAAACCACAGAATATTACATAAGTTAGTTAATTTTTTTTTACAAAAAAACAAGCTAATCTGAAAAGATAGAAACAAGATTGGTGGTTGCTGAGTACCAAGGTGCAAAGTTGGATGGTTTACAAAAAAGGAATAAAATTTTTGGGAGGTGTTGGAAATGTTTTAAAATTGGACGGCAGTTTTGTTTTACAGGCTTGCACATGTCAAAACTCTAAAAATTGTACACTTCAAATATTTATGGTTTATAGTATTCCAGTTGTACCTCCATACAGTTGTAAAAAAGAAATAAGCAAAAACTACAAAAAAGAAACCTGAGAAGATTCTTGGAAGCTATAAAATAGATTTGAGTGAGTGTAAAGACACATGCTGAGGGTCAGCGCTGTGGAGTAGCTGGTAAAGGCGCTGCCTGCAGTGCTGGCATCCCATATGGGCGCCAGTTCAAGTCCCAGCTGCTCCACTTCCAATCCGGCTCTCTGCTATGGCCTGGGAAAGCAATAGAAGATGGCCCAAGTCTTTGGGCCACTGCACCCCACCGTGAGAGATCTGGAGGAAGCTCCTGGCTCCTGGCTTCGGATCAGTGCAGTTCTGGCCATTGCGGCCAGTTGGAGAGGAAACCAGCAGAAGGAAGACCTCTGTGTGTGTGTGTGTGTGTGTGTGTGTGTGTGTGTGTGTGTGTGTAACTCTGATTTTCAAGTAAAATAAATAAATCTTTTTAAAAAGACACATTCTGTTCTTTGGGCCAACTCTGTGGCGCAGCGGGTTAAAGCCCTGACCTGAAGTGCCACATCCCATATGGGCATAGTTCTAGTCCGGGCTCTAGTCCCATTCTAGCCGGTTCTAGTCCTGGCTGCTCCTCTTCTGATCCAGCTCTCTGCTATGGCCTGGGAAAGCAGTGGAAGATGGCCCAAGTCCTTGGGCCCCTGCACCCGTGAGAGACCCAGAAGAAGCTCCTGGCTCCTGGCTTCAGATTGGTGCAGCTCCAGTCATTGCGGCCATCTGGAGAGTGAACCAGTAGATGGAAGACCTCTATCTGTCTCTACCTCTCTCTGTAACTCTGTCTTTCAAATAAACAAAATAAATCTTTAAAAAAAGACATTCTGTTCTTTAACAAAATGATTCAGCATCATAAAAGTGCTAACATAAACAGTCTCATATCAATAAAATAGTAAGTGCTTTTCTGGAGTTAGACAATTTTCATATATGTGTGCAAATAAAAAGAAGTAATAGAAGGCTAAAAAAAAAGCAGTAAAGCAGGACTAGCCCAACCATAAATTAAAACATACTCCAAGGCCTCTGTAATGAAAACCTATGATACTCACATATGACTAGGCAGGCAGGCTAGTGGTACAGAACACAAAGGCTAAAAATAGACACAAGCACATCTGGACATTTACTATAGGACTAGGTGGGTATCTCAGCTCAATTGCCTGTCCTCAAGGAAAACTATTTCAGTAGAGGTTCATCTGCCTGGATGTTACCAGAGCCTAACTGACCTGGAGAAAGGGAGCTAGTCAACTCTAACTCCACGTCAGCTTCATGCCTCACCTATGTGTACGAATGTAGACATTGAGAAGCTCTTATAAATGTGATAACCCAGAGACACAAGATCATTAAAAGACTGAGAACTAAGTATGGGATTATAAAAAATCCACCTGGCTCCCAAAAGTTAGCATCACATCAGTAGGGATCTATTGAAATCACAGCTGAAAAACTGGAAACCTTACTTATCATTTAAAAGGGGAAACCTAAAGACAATAGAAGACAGAAAAACAAGGTCACTAGAAAAAATTTTAGCTACTGACATCTACAGTTACATCAACAACAAATGCAGTCTAACTCTTACCCAGATAAACATAAAATATCATAGTCAAGGTCTATTTACCTCAGTTCTTTTTAGTTATACATTATTTTGAAATTTCATTACATAAAAGGAATGGGAGAGGGGGAGAGGGAGGCAAAGAGATATCTTCCATTCACTGGTTCAACCCTCAAATAGCTGCAACAGCCAGGTCTGGCCAGACCCAAGCTAGGAGCACAGAACTCCACCTGGGTATCGCATGTTGTTAACAAAAACCCGAGCAATTTGAACCATCATCTGCTGCCTTCTCAGGAACATTAGCAGGAAAATGGATTGGAAACAGGGCAGATGGGACTCAAATCCACACTCCCATATGGTATGCAGGCATCCTAAGTGGCAGGTTAACCTGCTGTGTCACAACACCTGTCTTGAAGCAGGCTTCTGACCAGGCCAAGATATGGCAGAGATTATGATAACTTGTATTTATGTCATACCCTCAGATTCTTTCTTGCATTAGAGACAAGAACCAGGACTCACTCACCCTGTATTGGAGGCAATAATCTGGATCCAGATACTGTATAATATCTGCATTATCTGTCAAGCAATTTAGTGCCCCACCATCTGGAAAAAGGCATAAAGTATTCCTTCTCAGACGTGGTCCTTATCCTTGCTCCATTTTGGCTCATGTATACTCAACCTAATTGTAAACTTTTCTCTTCCAGAATTCTACAGTTTCATGTAAAAATGATGGTCATCAAGATTCCAACTGTTATTAATGACCAGTGACAACTAGATTTTTCAATGGAAACTTCAGATCAATTATCAAGAGATTTCATGCTAGGCAGGGATAATGCCCAGACACAGCATAAATAAGTTACAGAAGATGAGCCCTCTTCCCTCGACCTTCTATAAAGATTAAGGGATGAAAATCTCTGAGTTGAAAACAGGATGAAGGCAGGAAGGTAGCTAGCAAGGTGGAGCTCAGGTCACCAGCCCCTCCCTACAACTCCATCTGCACAGCACAACCCCCACCCCACCCCATCCCCTTCTCCCTGCAGAGGAAAACCACAACTTTCACAAAACCACTCAGAATCAGCACTAGCCAAAAGTACCCAAAATGGCTGTTAGATGCATCCCAGAAATGACCTTTATTAAAAGATCATTATAATAAAAGTACCATGGCTGATACTCATACTCCCATGATGCACCTCATCCCATAACACTTCCAAGTTTCCCAAAAAAAGGAAAGAAAATGGATGGTACTCAGGTCCCAATCCAAATTCATCCCCTTATTAATGCTCAATTAAACCCTGACCCAGACAGGAATCCCTATGTTTCCAGAGCATATAAAGGGATGGCCCCCAGACCTCATTGAATGCAGCTCCTTTAGCATGCCTGCACTCCTTCTTAAGTGTGTACTTTTGCTTTGCTTGCAAATAAATCTATAAATAAATCTATTAATCTATGGTGACTTTTACCTAAGTCTCATCTTCGAATTCTTCGCTGCATCAGAAACAAGAACATGGACCCAGCCACTCCACAACATCTGCATTATCTATGAAGCGGTAGTCTGTTATTCCAACGTCAGTATTGTGTCCCTGTTTTGCTTGCATTCATCTGCACTGAATATCTAATTCTTTCAATCTAGAGTATACAGTAAATTCTAGGGGATTATGGTTTATTCCATTTTGTTCTGGTATACCAAAATACTACAAACGGCATGATTGTTAAAGTACAGAAATTGATTCGCTCTCGAGTCCAGGAAGCCCAAATCAAAGCACCAGCATCTGGTGATGGCTTTCTCGCTGCATTTTCATATGGTGGGAAGCATAAGGGCAAGAGAAAGCAAACCCACTCCTCCAAGACATTTTTATGGAGGCATTATTTCTTTCATGAGGACAAGGCTTAACCTGAGCACCTTCCAAAGGGCTCCACCACCCAACAACACTGTGCTTGGAATCAAGTTACAACATATGAATCCTGGGGACTCATTCAGAACATATCAGACCATTATAGCTATGATAAATAGGTGATACATTTGATCTTCCTTAAATATAATATTATCTGCAATCTTCCTCCTCCATTAGTGCTGAGGTAGATGACACATGATTTCTAACCTACATGATCTTACATATACAAATTACAATGATTCTGCCACTACTTCATTCTATTCCATCCCTCCTGCAACCCTTGTTCTTGACCAACCTGAACACGTGTCCCACCTGATTGTTTGTAGTTACTTATCACTAGAGATTACAACAATATATTTTGAGATGTTTCCTGATATGACTGAATATGTTTCTTTTTTCAAGATTTATTTTTTAAGATTTATTTATTTATTTATTTGAAAGAATTACACAGAGAAGGAAAGGCAGAGAAAGAGAGAGTGGTCTTCCATCGATGGTTCACTCCTCAATTACCTGCAATGGCCGGAGCTGCGCCCATCTGAAGCCAGGAGCCAGGAACTTCCTCTGTGTCTTCCCACACAGGTGCAGGAGCCCAAGGACTTGAGCCATCTTTTACTGCTTTCCCAGGCCACAGCAGAGAACTGGATCTGAAGTGGAGCAGCTGGGACTCAAATTGGCGCCCATATGGGATGCCGGCACTGCAGGCAGAGTCTTTACCTGCTATGCCACAGCGCTGGCCCCTATTTTTTTCTTTACTTGAAAGACAGATTTACAGACAGAAGGGGTGCAATAGAGAAAAAGAGATAGAAATCTTCCATCTACTGGTTCACTTCCAGAATGGCCAGGCTGAAGCCAGGAGCCCAAGAACTGCACATGACCCAAGCACTTGGCCCATCTTTCACTGCTTTCCAAGATGCATTAGCAGGTAGCTGGATCAGAAGTGGAGTAGCTGGATCTCGAACCAGCGACCATATGGGATATTGGCATTGCAAGTGGAGGCTTACCTACTACATCACAACACTGCCCCTTGAAATATCTTTCTTAAAGAAATATCTTAAGAGTGAAATACATCTAATAAACAAATACACACATCATTATCAACAAAGCAAGTGTTAGAAACTCTGTTACAATCAATGCCATTTAACATGTTTGCTGCCATTTTCTTCTTCATATAAATTGCTCAGTTGTTTGATTCTCAGTATTAATAATATTGATATTAATAATGTATTCCTCCCACTGACATTATAATTAGACATATGCAAAAATGATTCCCAGTAATTATGTTATGATCAACTTATGTATAATACATAGTGAGATAGAGAGAAGAATGATTGACATTACGTTATATTATATATTATATAAGATATGTGATGGGATAGAGAAAAGATTTGGAAGGGGTTTAGGAGAGCTATTTGCCTTTTAGAATCTTTTTCCTTCCAAATTCTAAATTTAGATCCTAGTAGTGAACTACTTCTATTCAAGTTGCTTATATTTTCCATTATAGTAGAAGGGGAGCTGTGGCCTGGAACAATAACACTGCACCTCCAACTTAGATGAGATAGGAGGGGATGAGAATGTGCAATTATAAGTAACTGAGCTGTAATAGAAAACTAAGAATTAACTAATCTTTCTCTTCTTGTATTCCTACTAGTAAGTCCTAGGTTATTTTGATTTTATTTTAGCTTCTTTTATTAACGCCAAGATTTTTTAATCATTTGCTATTATCTTTATATACAGAAGATCGATTCAGTATACACTATGTAAAGATTTCATCAGTTTGCACCCACACAGAAACACAAAGTGTAAAAATACTGTTTCAGTACTAGTTATAGCACTACTTCACATTGGATAACACATTAAGGACAGATCCCACATGAGAAGTAAGTACACAGTGACTCCTGATGTTGATTTAACAATTTGACACTCTTGTTTATGGCGTCAGTAATCTCCCTAGGCTCTAGTTATGAGTTGCCGAGGCTATGGAAGCCTTTAGGGCTCGCCGACTTTGATCTTATTCCGACAGGGTCATAGACAAAGTGGAAGTTCTCTCCTCCCTTCAGAGAAAGGTACCTTCTTCTTTGATGGCCCCATTCTTTCCACTGGGATCTCACTCACAGAGATCTTTCATTTAGGTCTTCTTTTTTTTTTTTTCCGAGTGTCTTAGCTTTCCATGCCTAAAATATTCTCATGGGCTCTTGAGCCAGATCCAAATGACTTAAGGGCTGATTCTGAGGCCAGAGTGCTATTTAAGACATCTGCCATTCTATGAGTCTGCTGTGTATCTCGCTTCCCATATTGGATCATTCTCTCCCTTTTTGATTCTATCAGTTAGTATTAGCAGACACTAGTCTTGTTTGTGTGATCCCTTTGACTCTTAGACCTATCAGTGTGATCAATTGTGAACTGAAATTGATCACTTGGATTAGTGAGAAGGCCTTGGTATATGCCACCTTGATGGGATTGTATTGGAATCCCCTGGAACGATTACTTTTAGCTTCTTAATAAGACAACACATTTGATCTAGAGACTTCTCTATATCAACAATGTGATGTTTAAAGTAGAAAAATCAAACCACGAGTTTCCTGAGGGGAGGGATTATGTATACGTTTTTCTCTCCAGTACTTAGTAGTGCAGAGAATATAGGAAGCTCATAAATTCTTAATGTAAAGATGAATTCATGTTGTATGAATAAGCAAAAAAATTGTTATGAAAAAGCATGCAGAGAAATATTTGATGTTTTAGTTTTTACTCAATAAGAATTTACTTCTAAAATCTACATTAATGTATGCCACCTAAACAAAGTTAAAGATAAGGTGGAATAAAGTAAGGATAGATAATAAATAAATGATAACTCATTTGCAGAAGTAACATCACTGCGGAGAAATTTTGTTTTCTCTGTTTTTTATCCTTTACCTTCACTGACTATTTCCACAAGTTTTCCAGCAGTCCCTGATGGTACAATCAGTTACAGCCTTGAGCTGTGCTAAATAAAGGAACAATTATAAATTTCATAGTGAAGGTCTCTCTGACACACTGTTCTCTTGTGAGTAGGGAGATGAGAGGGGAGGGTGGGAAATATCATGATTACTTTTTCTCGTTGCCTCCTTTTTCCTCTCTCCCATTGTGTGCTTTACTACCATCCATCAGAGTTATGTCAAGAACAGACTTTACCTTAAATAGCTGAAAAGTAGCATAGTCTATCACTTACTCCGTCTGCAAGTCAATTTGAAACTCACTGTCTGTTACTAGGTCAAAAAGAATTGCTAATATTTTTAGAGGACATGATGGATTGCAGTTAGAATCCTAACAAAAGGTGACCAAAATAAAACATCAACATTATTTTCATTTCTGAATTGGATGGAAGAAGAATGGGGAAAACATTAGTGACATTTCTCACTCAACCGTATTTGCCATTTCTTTTGAAAGCAAGGGAGCAGGGCAATAGGGATAAGTTTCAAGTAATCATTTAAAAAATGTGGCCACAGGCACTTGTTATTGGTGTGTCATTGCATCATATTATTTGATGAAATTTAAAATGCATTTTTTTTTCCTTCCCTAAATCTGAGTTAAAGTTGTCTGCTCAAAACTCCTCCAGGGATGCTTCCCTCTCTGTGTCTTCATTTTTCAAGGAGTGTGAATTTGACATAAAACTTTTATAGAATTTTGTCTCGAAATCATAGAGGAAAGAAAATGTGTTTTGTGGAATTGGCCCCTTTCCCTCTCCTACAGAGTATCTCGCTGAAATATTGATGTTCTTTCTGGAAGACTCCTGAGCTAACCAGAACCACTGACAGCATTTGAGATTCAGCTTTTACTTCATCACTCAATGTGCATATAATTGGGGTGGGCATTTGGGACAATAGAAACGATGCTGCTTGGGACACCCACATCCCATTTCACAGTCGCTGGGGTTAACTCTCTCCTGCACTTCCAATCCAGCTACCTGTTAATATGCACCCTGATAGATAGGAGATTGTGCTTGCTACCCACATAAAAGACCAGGATTGTATTCCAGGTTCTCCAAGTTTCAGCTTTTGTGGGGCATTTTGGGGAGTGAACCACTGGATGAAAGTTCTCTATTTCTCTCTCACTCACTCTCTCTCTTTTTTCCACCCTACCTTTCAATAAATGAAAATAAAATAATTGCACATATTTAGCTCCTAGTGCATTACTGCCCACTTCTTTGGAACAATGGTTAATAAACTGATATCCAAGAAATACTCAAGAAGTCAGTAGGAGGCCTGAGGGTATTGCATAGGAGCCATAACATCCATCCCTTACCCAGAGATCATGCACAGGATTTGTCTCTATTTGTTTCATATGTTCAGGTTAATCCATATATTGTATGGACTAAAGATGCCAGTGACTTAAGAAGTTTGACAACAATTCCTCTACTCATTTTATGATAACAGAAAAAAGTAGAATAATAAAAATTCAGAGCTAAGTGTAATTTAAGTAACAATTCAATCCAATTCTGATTATATAGTCCAGACAGCTGAGTTGGTTAGGAGTAAAAAGATGTCTGAACACATAGGATTATATGTAAAGATGTATTGATTCCTAGTCAAATATTATTTTGTTTTATTCAATATTTAAATCAAGTTTAAAAATAAAGATTGAGGAAAATATTTCTTGATAAATATCTAACTCTATGTTGTTAGCTACTTTAAAGATCCTGCATTTGACTAAAATACATTAGTCTATCCATATACCCATCTATCCATCTACCCATGCATTCATCCTTTCATCTTATCATCCATCAATCTTTTGCCAAAGAAATATTGACCAATATCAGGCTTTTTGTGATTATATAATTTTGCACCACAAGAACTATATTATATACATCTAATTCCCAAATATTCAAAGTCTGAAGATTAAAAGCTTGTGTTAAAGGGCCCACACCAAGGATATGTACTCCAGCTCTTACACTTAAGAGAACACTGAACCAAGTAATGGACACACACATATAGGGAACACAATCACAGATTTGTGGTGATTTCCAAAAATAATCCAGTTTAAAAAGATGAACTTCCTGTCTATTTTTGTTGTGAAGCACTGAATAATAGAATGCCAGACATGTTTATACACTGATATAACTTTTGTCTTAGGTGATCTATGTGTCTTCAAGCCATATGGTTTCACTACTAGATCTGTGTTACCCTCTAGAAAATGTAAAGCAGGTGAAACACGGTGACAATAATAAAATGTTTTCCACTGGATCATATTCTCTTCTGCTGTCTAGTATCATCAACTCCCACACCAACCCCTGGCTCTTCAGGGATAGCTCAGGTATGCTCCAACACATTCCTTTAGTGACCATAGGGAGTGTTCCATTTTCTTGCACCTGTGCTCCAGACGTGCTCAGGGATGTCGGCTGCCAAGGCCTCCAGCATGCGTGGAACTACGTGAAGGTGCTCAGCACACTGTGGAAGAGCCCATAGCGATTCCCTTCACACCAGTGCCACTGCTCTCCACAGGGCACTGCCACTGCCCTGGCCATGGTCACTGCTTCTGCCAGATGCACCCTCTCTTAGAGAGTGTTATCATGTACTTCTGCTGCAGCTTGTCACTGTCATCTCAGCATCCTCCTGTCTCTGGCTACCAGCACTGGGCTGCTCCTGCACAGGAATCCTCAAGGCACCATGTCCAAACCCATGTGGGACTCTGTGACAACCTAAAAGATCCCTTCTTTCCACACGGTGTTCTTCAGTTTAGTGAGTTATCTAAAAAAAGATGTTTCAGTCCAAGCTCTACAGTCTTTATCAAAATGAGTGTAATGTATAGATGTTCACAGAGTTCTTCCTTGTTTTTTTTTTCTCCACTTAAATGCTTTGTTTCCCTCCTCTCAGAAAAAGTAGTGGGCAAAATCTAAGTAAATGGATTTGTCTGAGTAAAACAACAAATGAAAACAATCGCATCCCCATTTAGAGAGGCTTGTGTCGGCAGGGTGTGGGGGGCAGATGCTTGCTGTGACTGCTCCAGGAGAGAGGAACAGACAGAGCAGGCAGTGAGTTCAAGTCTCTGTAGGTGGGAAAATACTGTGAGAATGCAAGTTAGGTGGATCTCCAGGAACCTGGAAATTGGGAAAGGACAGTCAATTTTCATTAGAATACTTATGCACTAAGTTTCCCTACTCAGAGGAAGCTTGAGCAACTTAAATCACACTATGTAGCTACTTCAGAAGTTATATACTGCACATCACCATAGCCTTCCCCTTCCCTCTCCCCTCCTTAAGACCGAAACATGTGTTCATAAGGACTAGTTGCGGGGACAAAGATAAAGGATAGATACCAAGATGCACACAAAATTCCCACTGCTTCCTACATTTCAGGCTTCACTCCAGGCTGATTGTCTCTCCCCCCCACCATGAGGAATTCGCCCCGAGACCGCTCTTGGTCCCTTAAATTTCTGATAGGCCCACTCTTGGGTCTGCTGGGATTGCCCGGTTTTGCCTGAACTACAGCCAAGAGGCAGCAGAGTTCATTCTTAACTGGGATGATTAGGTAGGAAGTTAGAAATTAGCCTGTGTGTGAGAGAGAGGGGCCTGAGGGGATAAAAAGAAATAACACAGCCTCTAGCAGCCATGGAAGCGCCCAAAAGTACTACCCACACCCCCCAATAACTTTTTTTTTGACAGGCAGAGTGGACAGTAAGAGAGAGAGAGACAGACAGAGAGAAAGGTCTTCCTTCCATTGGTTCACCCTTTAATGGCCACTGAAGCCGGCGCGGTGGCTGGCACACGGTGCTGATCTGAAGCCAGGAGCCAGGTGCTTCTCCTGGTCTCCCATGCGGGTGCAGGGCCCAAGCACTTGGGCCATCCTCCACTGCACTCCAGGGCCACAGCAGAGAGCTGGCCTGGAAGAGGAGCGACCAGGACAGAATCTGGTGCCCCAACCAAGACTAGACCCCCGGGGTACCGGTTCCACAGGCAGAGGATTAGCCTATTGAGCCGCGGCGCAGGCACCCCCCAATAACTTAATAGGTGGTCCCAGTCTTCCCTCCAAGGAAAGATCCACAAGAGAATCTTCTCTGACACGTGCCAAGGGGCTACCCAGTGTGATAGACTCGTGTAAAAAACCTTGGGAAGAATTTCACCTGTTTCACACTGAGCAAACCCTTTGTCTAGGAAAAGATGGTGGGGGGAAGGAGAATTGATGGGGAGACCTGGACTCCCATTCCCTTAGAAGCCCCAGTCTGAATACAGCCTGGTGCCCTCAGCTCTTTCCTGAGACACCCACCTGGCCTTTCGGATGTATTTCCCTACCAGACCTTCACTGAGTTGCCTCCGTTAATCTCTCCATTAATCTCTGTCACCTTCATTACCCCAGTCTGAGCAGCTAGGCACTCTCTCTCAGACTCCATCAGGAGAGGTTGCAATCCATTCTGAGAAAAGCCATATGCCATTAAACCTTGCTACCTTACTTACCACTCCTCTCTGCCTCATGCCTGGATTCTTTCTTGCATGAAGACAAGAGCCTCTATTCCAGCCATCCCTGCTAACAGGACTGCCATTCTTCTCACTCTCAATCAAAAGTAGAATCCTTTTTTGGATCTTGGCCCGTAACTCTTGCTCATGCACTCGAGTTCTTTGGGTGCCAGCATAAGATAACTCTCAGTATCTTCTCACCCTGCCAGTCCAGTTTTATAAGTCCAAAAATTAATTCAGCACAGTTAAAGAGGAATCTGCTTCAGAAGAATACATGTTTCCCAAAGTATCCCAGTTGATTTAAAGGCTGATTTATTGTAGACTTGTGGGTTCACCAGCTTTTAACATCGTTTTGCTTCCCAGATCAGCATCTGTGTTTGTTTAACAGCCACTGGCTGAATCTCTCTGAGAATCTTGGGAGCCACGTGGAAAGCCCTGGGGCTACATGGCTCATCTCCTGAAGTGACACTGTGAGTGTTTACATCGCTCATCAAGTTAGAATTTATCTCATGAAAATTGAGCTCAAGGACTGAGTCTACAAGTTCCCTGGGAACATAAATCTGAGTTAGCAGTGATCTGAGGTCCTCCCCAAGCATGTCGACTTCTCTTAGTCTTCCAGACAAGGCACAGATGATGCCATTTCCTATTAGCAAGGAGGCTGTATTCAACTTACAGTTTCAACTGCATCCATATCATGTGCTAGGCACAGGACTAGGTAGAGAGGTCATTGAAATATATATGTAGGGTCCGATCTGTGCAATAGCAGGTAAAGCCGCTGCCTGCAATGCCAGCATCCCATATGAGCGCTGGTTCAAGTCCTGGCTGCTCTGCTTCCAATCAAGCTCTCTGCTATGGCCTGGGAAAGCAGTAGAAGATGGCCCAAGTTCTTGGGCCCCTGCACCCACGTGGGAGACTCGGAAGAAGCTCCTGACTCCTGACTTTGGATCAGTTTAGCTTTGTTCCTTGTGGCCAATTGGGGAGTGAACCAACAGACAGAAGACTTCTCTCTCTCTCTCTCTCTCTCTCTCCTTTTCTCTTTGTGTAACTCTGACTTTGAAATAAATAAATCTTTAAAAAAAAGAAATATATATATGTTGCCTCCATTTTCAATTCAAGACACTCACTCCTAGTAAAGGATGTGGATGGCATTCTCACCAAACAGAGTGAAATAGAGTACTCGAGATGTATATCTCGGAGACTGGCATTGTTGTATAGCAGGTTAAGCCACCGCCTACAGCATTGGCATCCCTTATAAGCAGAGGTTTGAGTCCCAGCTGCTCCACTTACAATCCAGCTCCCTTTTAATGTGCCTGGGAAAGCAAAGGAGAATGGCCCAAGTTATTGGGCTCCTGCACCCTTGAGGGAGACCTGGAAGAAGCTTGTTGTTCCTGGCTTCTGTTTGGCCAGCATTCCAGGATGGGTACAAATTCATGTCTTAGCAGATGCTCCACTTCCAATCCAGCTCCCAGCTAATGGCCTGGGAAATGCAGCAGAAGATGACTCAAGTGCTTGGGCCCCCTGCCACCCATGTAGGAGACCAAATGAAGCTCTTGGTTCCCAGCCGCAGCTGTTGCGGCCATTTGGGGAGTGAACCAGATGATGGAAGACCAATCTCTCTCTCTCTCTCTCTCTCTCTCTCTCTCTCTCTCTCCCTCCCTCCCTCCTTCCTTCCCTCCCTCTTTTATCTCTGTAACTCCTCTGTAACTCTGATTTTAAAATGAAGAAAGTAAATCTTTTAAAAAATATGTGTACCTGGATTCTGGTTGGTGAGCACTTAAGCTTCATTGTGATGGTAGAGGGGCATGAGGTGAGGATACTTAACTATCCTCTTTTACGTCACCACATTTCTCTGTGTATGAAGATAGGCTTTTGGCTTAGAGGCTCTCACAACTGCCAGTCTCTTTTCCTCCCTCCTCCCAACCCCTTCTACCCTAAGTTAGTGTGATGGTTTCACATCAATGCATTTTGTATACTTCTGGAAAAGAGAGATACTCAAGTCGAGCAGATGAATGTTCCTTTTTCCATTGTGATTTGAGTACATGCCAAGTTCAGCCACTTGCCCAGACTGATGAGATGACTGAAACCCCACAAGTACCCTTGGACCTTCAGACTTTGTGCACTGGCTGACAGAGCAAGATCTCCAGGGAAAGGGCGTGAAGATATCCCTTTGTAGAGGCCTACCTAGATGGTCAGCTAGCCAGCCTGGCATGAGCTTTAGACTGACCTCTTGAAACCATTGCTCCAAATGCTTTCAATAAAAATCCTATCCAGTCCATCAATGGGGCTGGGTGAGTATTCCCCGAAGTGTGCTACACAACATTAGTTGCTTTTAAAACTTCGGCTGTGTGCCCAATATGAAGAGGAGACGCCTGTGGGAAAGATGGTATATGCTAAATTTGGAAGTCTCCCAAGTCTATTTCGATCCCATTGGTAATGTCTAGACTTTCATTTGCCACCATCAGATAGAGCTATTTAGGACGCAGTCAATAAGACCACTGTGGGCCATGGGGATAAGTATATGAGGGCAGATCTGTTAGCCTCAAGGTTAGCTCTTGACTACTCCTTCAATTCCTGGAAGGACTTACTTTTCGGGCAGACTGTGTGTTCCTTCTTCCACTGTGACTTGAGTATATGCCAGGTTCAGCCACTTTCCCAGAGCAGTGAGCTCACTGAAACTTCACAAGTACCCTTGAAGCCTCAGACCTTGTGCTCTGGCCACATGTACCTCCTGGGCAAAGCTGCAGTGGTACCAGCATGGTAGGGAGGAGACTCAAGGCAGGAGACCTACTTTCAAGTCCTGACTGTGCCGCCATGAATCGGAGTGACCTTGAGTGTGTCACCTGACCTCTCTGGGTCAATTTTCTTGTCTATAAAATGAAGGAGTTGGACTGGAATATTCTCAAAGTCTACCCCTTCCCATTGGGATAGTGTCGGATTATAAAATGATTTCCAAACAAGTCTCTGCCTGTGCTAAAGTAGTTGGAAATATAACTTCCAGAACAATTTTTCAAAAGCCATGCTTTATTAATTAAATAGGAAAAGAAAAAAGAGCCTAATATTTATTTGATACCTGCTATGCACCAGGCACTGTATAGAGTGCCTCTTTGTGAATTCATTTAATCCCCCAAAAGCCCAGAAAAATTCCTCTCCCAGTTAAGAAGACCCTGAAATTTTTTCATTTCAGATAAGAGAGCAGACTCACAGAGTAAAATAACTTGTGTACATTCACAAACTAGTCATTGATAGAGCTCGGGCTCAAACTCAAGTTTTGTGTTTCTAACTCCGATGCTATTGACAGCTCCAATTCAGTTATAATCCTGTGGGTGGGAAAGACCTTCCCTTCAAATTAGCTGGCTGGTCCTTTTCAGTGGAGAATAGCTGGGTGATAGCGTGTGAGAGCATTGCCATTGACCCTTCATTTCATGCTTTCCTTCAGGAGCCTCCATGAGGCTTACATTGGCGACTCAGTCTCTAAGTTACCAAGGAATGTCCCTGTTCCATTTCTATTCTAATTCTTCCTAAAGAGAAGAAATGAAAAAATACAGCTAAGTGTTTAGGCAAAATTAATTCTGTGTTTTTAATAATGTAAATGCCAGCAAAAAATCTCAAGTAAAAAAAAATAGCATTGTACCTGCACGAATGGAACTAATACCATACATGCAAATAAAAAAATATTTTAAGTATTTGCTAAGACATTGGATTGTAGTAGCACAGAGAGCCATGATTTTACATTTGCTGTCTTTCTGTGTAGTTAAAATTCCAATGTTGACACTGCATAAATTTCACCTATCATTCACTGCATGTTACAAAATGTATTTGTAAGAAAAGGAAGCAGCATGATGAAGATTTAAAATGTTAAAAAACTACATAAAGGTATTATTGGCTCATTAATGTTCATAAGATGAGGAAACAGTTTGGAAAGACTCTGAGGTCACAGAGTAGGGATTTCAGCTTGTCAAACCTCAGTTCATATTTGGCACCTGGCAAACCTTCACGCAGCATGTCTGTGACCCACGTCACCATTGTTTTGAGCAATACAAGTGTCTCCTATGAGCAGAGCAGCCAGCTGGGCAGATATGCCATTCACCACAACACTGAGGCCATGCAATTGCTGGCGACGTGGAGGAGGCAGAAGCCATATTTTCTTTTTCCTTTTTTCCCCAAAAAGATTTATTTATTTATTTGAAAATCAGAGTTACAGATAGAGAGGGAGAGACATGGAGAGAAAGAAAAATCTCCACTCACTGGTTCACTCCCCAGATAACTGCAATGGTCAGGGCTTGGCCCAGCTGAGTCCAGAATTCAGGGCCTTCATCCAGGTCTCCCACATGATGATAAGGGCCCAAACACTTGGGCCCTCCTCTGCTGCCTTTCCCAAGCCATTAACAGGGAGCTGGGTCAGAAGCAGAGCAGCTGGGACAGGAACAGGCCCCCACATGGGATGCCAGCATCACAGGCTGCAGCTTTTCCCACTAGAGCACAATGCTGGCCCCACCAGCTGTACTTTCTAACCGCAGCTGTCTCCTTGGCCATAGCATTTTATCATTAATTAAAATTCAACATCTTTTTTACTCTGACCACCACTTTCATTGTTTTCATTTTTCTAACTCAGAAATTATGGTTCTAAATTGTCGATTGCACAAGCTAATAGTACTTGCCAGCCTTGATCGGAGATAAAAGCACGCACCCAACAGGGTTGATGCAGATTTGATAGATTCTTTAGGAAATATTTCCTATTTTTACTCTTAATTTCTCTGATTTGGTTTAAATGTAGGCTGGAGTGTGGTCAGCAGAAAAGTAGTTTCCATATCACTGCCTTGGGAGAATAATTGTCTTAATGAGGGAGTCTGATGGGCTTCTTGGGCCCCCAGGAAGCACTGCAAAAAGATTGTGTTTAAAAGTGACTTTAATCCGATCTAATCTTCCGCCTCAACCTCACCAAGAATTAAGTGATTGATTTTTGGTCTCTTGAAAGAAAATAAAGTCCTCCTGAGATGAAATGTGGCAGGTATCCAAAGACAAAGAGACGATGGAGGGCTGGCACCATTTGGATCTGTATGAACTGTCTTGGGCTGAGCAGGCAATTTCCCTCCCACTGGTTCATGCATCCAGATTTAGCAAGAGCATGATCCTGAGTCGGAGGTTAAGCAGAATTTCATAACCAGTTCTTCATCGCAACATCAGACACCTGTGAGACACAACAGGGCAAAAATGGCAAAGACCAGGTTATTCTTTACATTCTGCTTCCGCTAAGGTGCATCCCTCACACCCTGGACCCCAAGTCCAAGGCCTGTGGTTCTCAATTTATTACTTTTAGGCTGTAGGCACTGCTCTTCTCTACCCTCAGGAAGGCTGCAGCATACACAACCCCCCTAGCAAGGTAAATTTTCTTACGTGTGTTGGTATCAGCTGGGACAACAACGTGCTGTTGGGATAAGGAGCAGTTGAATTTTAAATTGCACATAACTCACACAGCCAAGTAACTTGCAAAAACCAAGACACTTACTAATACAAATGAATTTTTTTAAGATTTTTTTTATATATTTGAGAGGTAGAGTTACAGACAGTGAGAGGGAGAGACAGAGAAAGGTCTTCAATCCGCTGGTTCACTCCCCAAATGGTAGCAACGGTTGAAGCTGAACCGATCCGAAGCAAGGAGCCAGGAGATTTCTCCGGGTCTCCCACACGGGTGCAGGGGCCCAAGAACTTGAGCCATCTTCTACTGCTTTCCCAGGCCACAGCAGAGAGCGGGATTGGAAGAGGAGCAGCCAGAACTAGAACCGGTGCCTATATGGGATGCCAGCGCTGCAGGCAGAGGATTAACCTACTACACCACAGCGCCAGCCCCATAAGTGGTCATTTTTTTAATCTACTGGTGAAATTGGTCTGCAATTATAAACTATTGAGAGTGGACATTGCTATCTGAGCACTGGGAGGAAAGCTGGCCTCCTTCTTCCTTATGTCTCGTGTCCCCGCCAACCTTCCTCTCTCCCCTTTCTTCAGCCACTTTCTCGGTTTCCATTTTCCCCTATGTACCCCAGAATCCAGATTTAATTGTCTTTCCTCATCCCTTTGTTCCTGGGCCCCCCAACCTCCTGGCATTGCTACCTGGCCAAGCTGCACACTCCCCTGAAGCATTCTCCTCTCCTGCTCCATGGCATCAAGTACGGATGATTCCAGTCTAGAGTGAACCCCACATTGGCAACCACATTCTCATCACTGCCCAGGAATCTTTTTTATGTCTTTTAACCATTTGTCACCATCTCCCAGTCACTAGTCCGAAACTAGCTGTTCCACTTTCCGCCAGGCTTTTCCCTCACAAATTTTTGCAAGTAATCCACCTCCTGTTTATAGAGGAGGATCTGCTCTACCCCTCCTGTTATAGAGGAAATAACCCATTTCAGTCAGATCACTCAGGATCTCTGCCTTCTTAATGGTCCCTCAGACTCTTTCATGTGAATTATTCTTCTCTTGAATTATTAGTCTCTTCTTCACTCTTTGCTTCCCCAAAGTCTACAGTCATTGTTAGCTTATCCAAAAATTCTATTCTATAAATACTGAATTCCTTCCTCCTGCTGCCACTTCTTTCTTTTCTTTTTTTCCCCTCCACAAAATCTTTCTTTTTCTCTTCCCTTTGACTTGAAATCCAGCCTTTGTGCCCACACTTCCTCTAGCACTGCCTATTGACACTTACTAGTGGTAAACTAAGATAAGGTTGTAGACAGAGAAGAAATGAAGGAAGAAAATACAACTGCTGAAAGAATCATATTCAAGAGTGGGAGGTTGAATAGCCCACAAAGAGGATGGAAGAGGAGCAAGCCACCAAGGTGTGGGTCTGGGTGGAGAGGGGACTGAAGAGCACTGCCCAGGACTTGCCCATAGAAAACAGAACAAGGTTAACAGGAGCCCCGCCCTCTGACCGAAGGACATCAGGACAGGAAACAGTCAATGCCCCTTTTCCAGCCAGCTGGGTCCTTACCCTGGTCAGTTCAAGGATGCATTGCTTAGCAAAAGAAGCGGAGCCTGGTGTAGCAGATACAGGACTGACCTTAGTCCTCCCAGACAACTCCAGACAGGAGGTCAGTCAGCTGCCCCAGGGCCAGCAGTCCTAGAGGGAGCTGTTAGAGGATGAAGGAATCCTCCCCCTTGCTGGTATGGTGCCCTGTCACCTCGTCCCACCCACCCATCTACCCACACATCCTAGCCTCTGGAGTTTCAGTTTTAACCAAGCCTTCTGAGTTTTCAGGCTGTGTTCTGATTTAAGATTGCCTACTCTTTTGTACCTGTTTCAGATGGTGTACCTTTTTATTTGAATTAGTGGAAAGTATTCCCGGTCTTCAATCTATCAGCAAACTTCAAGAGCTATCATCAAACCTACATGTATAAGAAGAAAAGCCAGACCACGGCTCAAGTGTATTTCTTCCAATAGAAGAGAGTGCTTTATTGTTTTGTCACATTGCAGCCTTGAGCCAGACAGATCAAGTTTATGTAGGAAAATGTTAAAGGACCAACTCTTACAATGTGTGAATTTGGGGGGCATATGTCTCGTTTGAAGTGAGAAAGAGGGATATCCCATGACTGGGTATAAGGGAACTGTCAGAGGTAAGTGTGCCCAGGAACAGCCTAATAGGAAATGAAAGGGGAAATCAAAGAATTCTTGAGTCTTTCTCAGCCAAAAAGTAAACAACTTCTCCCTCAGACTCACAATGCATTCCTGAGTAAATATCACCTATGAGAAATATCATGTTGGTGTCCCCACTCTAATGATATCATTATTCTACACAAGGTTTTTTCCCATCTGATCTCCATCAAGCCTCCAAGCAGCATTGACTTATAAACACTAACTTGCTTAGGGAACTCTGCTGACAGCAGAGCCCAGGGAAATTGTGTCATCCATTTAAGACATTTCATGCCACAGACACAGTATTATCCCAGGCCACTCTTGGTTGTCTTGAAAGCGATAAGTGGACAATACAGGAAGCTGGCAGGAAAACCAATAACTAAACCTAATATGAGATTGTGGGCCCAATCTAATAAGAATAGATTCATTTTGCTTTATTCTCATTTTGTCACCTGCTTTGTGGGAAAAGTGAAAAGTGATAAATAAGATTATGGCAACCTCTCAGTACATATTGGCTCATCATTCCCTGAACTTTTATACCAATTATTTTGAATTATGTAAATTAGTAGGGAATGGGTTTCTTAGTTATACTCTCCTTTCTACCACAGTGGAAGTTTAAAAGACTCACTTGTTGGATAATCTGAGTCTAATTTATTTTTAACTTGCTATTTTTATTTTATATTTATTTATATATTTATTTGACAGGCAGATTTAGACAGTAAGAGAGAGAGAGAGAGAGAGACAGAGAGAAAGGTCTTCCTTCCGTTGGTTCACCCCCAAAATAGCCGCTTTGGCCAGCGCACTGCGCCAATCCGAAGCCAGGAGCCAGGTGCTCCCCGCTGGTCTCCCGTCTGAGTGCAGGGTGCCAGGACTTGGGCCATCCTCCACTGCTTTCCTGGGCCACAGCAGAGAGCTAGACTGGAAGAGGAGCAACCGGAACAGAATCTGGCACCCCACAGGCGGAGGATTAGCCTAGTGAGCGGCAGCCTTGGCCTATGTATTTATTTATTAACTTAAAAGAGAGACAGAGACCTTTCTAATGGTAGTTCACTCAACAAAGGGCCACAACAGCCACAACCAGGAGCCCAGATTTCAATCCAGGTATGTCACATGAGTGACAGGAACCCAAATACTTGAACCTCCTCCACCGCCTCCTAGGCTGTGTGTTAGCAGGAAGCTGGATCAGAAGCAGAGGCGTTGGGGCTAGAATGAGGCTCTCTGATACGGGATACAGGCTTCCCAAAGACAACCTAAACTGCTGTACCAAACTCTTATCCTATTGGGGGCTAATTTAAATTTATAAATGAGTTTGATAGAAATGTAGACATCCATCTGATCTACATCAGAGTCTAGAACCAACCCCACTCTAGGAAGCAATTGGGGCTGGTGTATCTATAACTTCTATGGGATCTATGGCTTTAATAAAACTTTTGAATGGGACAAAATTGCCTAAGAGGCAAAAACATAGATAATCTGTAATTTCTACTGCTATTTGTTGATTAGGATTTTTTAATAATATCTCAGATAGATTTAACTCATTTTATGTTATCCTTGTGCCAAACTAGTAGTTCTGTTGGGTGGTTGTTTACTTTGGGCTTTTATGTGTAAGCTATAGCAAGATCTTTCTATGAATCCAATCACTGCAGCAAGCTATGATTAATTTATTGTAGTACTGATTTTGAAAGATCAGGAAAAAAACCTTATTTCAGTAGGAAAAAAATTAAGGGATTACAGACTGCATCTGCCAGAACGGAGATATTCACCCATATAATTTATGGCGATTTTCTATGTTTTACATGACCTATCATATTCTGTATATTTCCTGGAAATCTTCTACTTTATAACTTAATGGCAGGCCAAGTCATTTAGTGATGACCATTAAACCTGTCTTGAATCAATGAACTAGAAGGCCATTTTCATTTGTATAATCTTTAGCAGTTTACTATATTACTAATGAAGAAATATTGGCCCAGAGAAGTTAAATGACCTATCTGTCCAGTATCACTGAGTTGAGTAAGAGCTATATCCAGAAACCTTCCTTCTCTTGTCTCCTGCACTTTGCTTCTTACTTTTATGAACAGCATTTTGTCTTCATTAGCTATGCCAGGGTCCAAACTCAGTACCAAGTGCTGTCAAACATGACTTCATTGAATTTTTCCCAGCAACCATAGGGATAGGCCTTGCCATTGTCCTTATTATTTATATATGAAAGAAAGGCTTAAAGAAGTTAAAACTACTTGACTAAAGTTGTTCAGCTAATAGCTAAGTGAATCCAGACTTTAAAATAAAGAATGTTTGGGACCAGCATTGTGGCATAATAGGTTAAGCAGCTGCCTGTAACACTGGCATCTCATACAGGCACAAGTTCAAATCCTGGCTGTTCTACTTCTGATCCAGTTCCCTGTTATTGAGCCTGGGAAAAGCAGCAGAACATGGCCCAAATCCTTGGGCCCCTGCACACACATGGTATATCTGGACTAAGCTCCCAGCTCCTGGCTTTGGCCTGGCCCAGCCCTGGCCATTGTGGCCATTTAGGGAGAGAACCAGCAGATGGCAGATGAAAGAAATCTCTCTCTCTCTCTCTTTCTCTCTCTCCCTCTCTCTCTCTCATGCTCTGTTTTATAAATAAATAAAATGAACCTTAATTTTTTAAAATAAAGTATGTTTCCCTTCCAACCCTAAGCTCCTAACAATAAGTTATATAAAACAGTGCTTAGAAAGATAATATTGCAATCTTCTCTCTTACTTTTCCTATTTCCCCAGCATATCTCTTAGAACAAAGGGTGATTTTCCTGTATGCTCATGTTCTGAGCTCAAACCCTTGTGTTACTCCTCTCTTTGAACACCTTTTGTTCCATATATCACTGTCTGCTAAAGTTTCAAATGGAGCTGGGAACTTCAATTAATAATAGTAATAAAGGGAACACAGGCCACTTTTTCCAAGATTTTTGGAATCTGTACAGTTGACACAATAGAGAAAAATAAATTCAAACTTGGTTTCATCAAGGAAAGAATCGGGCAATAAATGTAAACTAACTTTTTTGGCAAAAAGTTATTATTATTAGAAAACCTATAAAATGGTCGTCTGCCTTTGTGTTACTAACAGCTAGTTTCACAGTCGGCTGACTTTAGTGCCAGGCACTCTACAAGTCATCTGTATTCACTCCCATCCCATTTTGCAGATGATAGAACACAATGGTTCAGAGAGGTTAAACTTCTTATTTGAGGTCACAGCTAGGAAACGGCAGAGCCAAGAAGTGGTTATCATTCTCCATAAAGCCCATATCCTACACTAGATTGTTCTAGTCTATGCTGGACAGCCCAAATCGATGTGCTACATGCAAGTATTTTTCTTTATGTCTGTGCACAGATTTAGGTGTGTGTTTCATAAGCAGTGTCAGATTAGAACATGGTGAACCAATCCTCGGTAGGGAAGTTTCTGATGCAATTTTACCAATTATTCCCATAGGAAATATAGACTAGAAGTGTCTGAAGGCCAGGCTGGATGCTGCTCACTCTCCTTTGCTCAGGAGTCAGTGTGATGAAACCACGCCTTTGGGAAGGCTGACTATGGTTGGTGCTAACCTCCAAGGAGAAATATGCCACCCTGCCTGTTTCTGTTGTAATAACACAGGACTCAACATTGGAAAACTGATTTATACTAAGTATGTTATGAACTATCAATACTTATTTACACTAAACCCATTTTCCTCTTTTTGTTTTAACCACAGACTTTCTTCTTATTCACTATCCTCAATATCCAGGGTCCTCACATTCATTTATTGTTAAGAAATATACTTCCTGAGGCAAATGTCTAGCCTAATGGTTAATAGGCCCATGTCCCCTATGTGAGTGCCTGGGATCAATTCTTGGCCCTGGCTCCTGACTCCAGCTTCCTGCTAATGCATACCCTGGGAGGCATCACTTGGAATCCAAGTGGTTCAATTCCTGCAGTCTGCTTGAAAATCCTGGATTGAATTCCCAGATCCCAGTTTCCAGCCTGGCCCAGCACTGGATGTTGCAGGCATTTAAGGGATAAAACAATGGTTGGAAGCATTCGCTTTTTTCTGTGTCAATCTCTTTCTATTTGTCTCTGCTTCTCAATGAAAAAATACATACAAAATATATTCCCTAATCTTTTATAATAAAATCTGTTTAATTTCTTATGATGCTTACTATCTACTAAACATCAACTTATTCTTCTGCCTAATTTTTGAAAAATGTTATTTCTGTCTTTAAAAGCCTTTAATCTGGATACTGATTTTTGTGTTTAACTTGTTGCCTCATGTTTCTAATCACAGGAACAACAGGGCATAGAGGCAACACATGACAGAGGTGTAATTTGGATGTGATTCGTTCTAGAAAGGGTCTAGTGCTAGAAGTGTGACCCCCAGTTTCTCAGTATCAGAGGTGGTGGAGACTTTAAGCGGTTGTCCTAGTCGATCATTGGAGCACTCCCTCGGAAGAGATTAAGGCAGTTCTTATGGAACTCTCAGAGGATTGTTAGAAAAAGAGTAAGCAGGCTCATCCCCTATCTCTGCTCCCCGTCTGATGTGATCTCTTGCTTCCACATACCTCTCACCACTACAATGTCATTCTGATATGAGGTCTTTCCCTGAGTTGAGCTGATGCTGGTACCATGGCCTTGGACCTCTAGAATAATGAACTAAATAATCCTCTTTTTTTAATAATAAGTTAGCTTCCCTCGGGCATTCCGTTATAGAAACAGAAAACAGACAAGTACAGAGGATACAAGCACAGCCTTCCTTTGCTTGTTCTTTCCTTTGATAACCCAACAGCTCTTCCAGCCCACTGGGAAGAGGGTTCTCCAAAAATCCGCCCTCTGAGCTATTTAGAATATCTCAGTCAGGGCACATCTTAGGTCAGGGTCCCTGAAAAGCAGACACTGTGGTGATTCTTCCAACAGGAGGCTTACTGGGGAGTGTTCTCAGGAACAGCGACTTCAAAGCTTCAAGGCAGGGAGGGAAGGAAGATCCAGCAGTAGGAGAAGTTCACTTGCGATTAGATCAACTTGCAACAGAGGCCACAGCTGATTCAAAGGCACTCTGGAGCTGGGATGACACTTAGTGTTACCCAGAGCTGAGGCAAGCAGCCAGGACCTTGTACTTTCTCCTTCATCAACCACTCATTATATGTGAGCAGTTAACCAGGGAGGAAGCATAAACTTGAGGAGGCAGCTTTCTCTAAATCACGGAAATTCTTGGAGAGTGACTCAGCGATGAGCCTTCATTAGGCAAGACTTCCAGCAGCAAGGGAAAAGATTGTGTCAGTCCTGAAGGGGGCAGATGGGCAGCACACCACAGGACCCACTGCAAGGCTCCAGTTTTCTCAGCGCTGACGGGATCCTTGAGTTTTTGAAGCTATTTTTCTTAAGATTTATTTTATTTATTTGAAAGACAGGGTTACAGAGAGAGGGAGACAGAGAGAGAGAGAGAGAGAGAGAGGTCTTCCATCTGCTGGCTCACTCCCCAAATGGTCGCAATGGCTGGAGCTGAGCCAATCCAAAGCCAGGAGCCAGGAGTTTCTTCCAGGTCTCCCTTGTGGGTGAGTGGCCCAAGGACTTGAGCCATCATCTGCTGCACTTTCAGGCACATTACTAGAGAGCTGGATTGGAAATGGAGCATCTGAGACTCGATCCAGCACCCATATGAGATGCCTGTGCAGCAGGCTGGGGCTTTAACCTACTACACCACAGTACTGGCCCCCTTCCTGAAGCTATTTTGCTTTATATATTTAATGGGTTAAATGGTGGCCCATCAAAAGATATGTACAAGTCTCAATGTGTGTCAGTGTAATCTAATTTGGAAAAAGTGAGTCTTTGCAGATGTAATTATGTTAAGTATCATAAATATTATCCTGAGTTAAAAGGGTGTCC
This sequence comes from Sylvilagus floridanus, assembly GCA_949820135.1. NCBI lineage: Eukaryota > Metazoa > Chordata > Mammalia > Lagomorpha > Leporidae > Sylvilagus > Sylvilagus floridanus. Next base: position 65,001,006 of record OX463244.1, read on the forward strand.
TCTAAATCCAGTAACCAATGTTCTTCTAAGAAACACAGGAGATGACTCAGACAGCGGTGGAGAAAGCCATGTGAGGACTGAAGCAGAGAAGGCAGTGATACTGACAGGCCCCAGAACCTGGACAGGCCAAGGAACAGGCTATCCCTGTGTTTTGTAGAGGAAGCCCAGCGCTGTCAACACATTAATTTTTGCATTTTTCTCTATATCGTAAGAAAATGGATTTGTATTCTTTTAAGCAACCAAGGTGTTGCAATTTGTAAAACCACCTTAGAAAATTATTAAAATATCTTACACTATTTAGTCCTTACATAAGGGTTTTCAAACTCTTAGTAGGAAAGATAGTAAGTCAAAATATTTAGTTGTTGGCACTGTGGTGCAGTGGGTTAAGCTGCCACCTGTCATGCTGGCATCCCACAGCAGAGCAGGTTTGATTCCTGGTTGCCATGCTTCCAAACATGCTTATCATCCTGGGAAAGCAGCTGAAGATGGCCCAAGTGCTTGGGCCCCTGCCACCCACATGGGAGGCCCTGATGGAGTTCCTGGTTCCCAGCTTCAGCCTAGCCCAACTGTTGCATCTTGGGAGAGAACCAATGGACAAAAGTTCTGTCCCTGTCTTTTTCTCTCTGTCTCTCTCTGTCACTCCATCTTCCAAATAAATAAAATAGATCTTTTTAAAAAAGATATTTACATACCCAGCTCCTTACCTGAGGGGTGACCAAGACTTGGTTGTACTTCTATACTGTTTCCTGTCAGAAGAATCCCTTCCTACGACTCTGTGGATGGCTCTCCTTTTCCTTACATTGTCTGGGAGGAAAGAACTTCCCAACACTGCCAGCCCTGAGAACTAGTACATCCCTTGTTGCTTCTCCTAGACCTTACTCTACCTTTATAAATAAACCCTGTATTAAACTAGACTCCATTATCACCTTGGAGTGCATCTTCTGTTTTCTGCCTGGATAACTGGGCCTACCCTGGGATAATTCATCCCACAGACAGCAGTAACTTCAGTGAATGCTTAGTCACTAGTGATGGCAAAAGTCGTATTGCATGCCTTTTCAGATATTTTTAAACTATATGCACTTATATTTAAGAGACCTGGATTTTACAATGCTCCTTTCCCCATATTTACAACATTAGACCTTTAACTCTCTGGTTTTCAGAGAAAAGCTTCTTGTCAATGGTAGAAGTAGGCTTGTCACCCTAATTTGTCTGTCTTAAATACAACTATTGAATTCTATGGCTCAGGTAACAAGGATTTCTTTATTTTCTACAGTTGATTTGAGCACTTAGGAAGCCAGCCATGAAATGTCTTACAATTTATTCATTCTGCCAAGATATATATTGTCTGCTTTATTATGAGTTACTAACTTTCTCCACCTTACATACTCAGTGGAAGACCTGAAGCTCATAATTGGTGGATCCAATGGGAGTCCTCAAACTGTTCACATTTGCAATGGGATCCTCTCCCTGATAATGCTGAAATGACATCAGACAGGAAGAGAGACTTTTTTTTCTTCTTTGTCTCCTCCAGAGAGCAATCCTAGTGCCCAACAGGTAGGTGGAGCCCAGTATTTTTTAAGAAGTTCATAAGAATGAAGGCTCTATCTTATTTTGACCAGTTTACATCAGTTTTGACCAGTTTACAGCAATGTTGTGGACCTTGTGAAATGAGTGTGCCATATTATACCATTGGTAGGAAATGGTATTACTTAATAAATGTTCACCAAATTCTTCATATAGTATTTCTTTTGAACACAGTACCATTCAGGGGGCTGGGGAATATAGCAGTGAGTAAGCAGACATCATTAGAATACTTTGAAATATAATTCCAAAGTGGAGACAGAAGAGAGTGAAAACAAGGAAGAAGGGAAGTCAGTCCAAGGATGCAAGGTCAGGCAGCTTGTACCTTAGCTGTGTCTGTGTCCTTGTGGATGCCCTCTTAGGGGCCATGTAGAATACACCATAGATTCTTCCATCTGAACAAGTGGCAGAAGTTGAGAGACTTATTCGCCAACTCCTGCTTTTCATTGGCTAAATGTTGCCCCGCAGGAGTACTAGCTTCCTCACACTTCCAGGGTCCCGCATGTGTATGCCTGGATACATGAAGTAAGGCCACACATGCTTGAGGGTGGAGATGGCCAGAACTGAAAGTGGGAGGTGTTCAGGATACCTGAACAGAGGTGCTCTGAGGTTGTGCATGTGAGCAATCTGCAGCCTCCACAACGTCTCAAGTGAAAGATGGAGGTGGCACTATGATGTAAAAGCAAGTACATCCTTTGTCTCTGCCCCTGGCTCTTGGTACATAGCTCCTAAAACTGAAATCTCTCAAGTGACAAGTTTCTTGGTGTATACTGATACAATGACTGATGGCTTGGGGCTAGTGGTGAGAAGAACCAATAATGTATTAAAGGATTGGAACTTTCAGTCCAAATCCCCAAAATTGTAAGGAGATGAGACTGAAAGTTGAGCTGATCACGAGTGGCCAATGACTAAATCGATAGTGCTTATACAATGGAACCTCAGTAAAACCCCAAAAGCACAGAGTTCTTATATTTGTAGATTACTGAACACATGGAAGGAGGTGGGCCCAGGAAGGGAACGGAGTTCTAAGCTCTTTCTCAGATGCCTTGCGCTGTGCATCTCTTCCATTTAGTAGCTCATCTGAACCCTTTGTAATACTCTTTACAATAAGTGGGCAAATGTAAGTAATGTGTTTCCCTTAGTTCTGTGAGCTGCTCTAGCAAAACTAATAGGATCAAAGAACGCAGCATGAGAATCCTGATTTTCAACTGATCAAAGGTATGGGTCACAATCTGGGACTTGGTACTGACATCTGAAAAGAGAGACAATATCAGTGGACTGACCCCTCAGTCTATGAGATTTGATGTCATCTCTATGTAATGTCAGAATTGAGTTAAATTACAGGACACCCAGTTGCTGCTCACTAGAGAACTGCCGAATTGCTTGGTACATGAGGAAAAGCCCCCAGACATCTGGTGATATGTTAGGTGGCTATGCCCAAGAGGAGAAAACACTTTGGATTTTTCCCGACTTTATTGCAAGGATACTTGGTAAGTCTGACAAGGTGACTAGCGTACCAAGCTCTGGGCTTCCCATATTACATTTAATAGAAAGTGACCCTTTACCAACAAGAAAACAAACAACTTAATTTCTCTTGGTGATAAATAGTATGAAGAAAACACAGCTGTTGAAATGATGGAGACTCATGGTAAGACATCTTTAGACAGTCATAGGGACCAGGAAAGGCCTCTCTGGGGCAGAGACATTAGAACAACCATGGAATGGCAAAATCAAGTCACATAAAAAGAGTATTCCAAGCAGAGCAATGCAAAGGCCCTGGGGTTTTACCAACACAGAAAGCCTGAGGGACTGGAAGCAGGAGGACAGGACTGTGGGGAGTGAGGGAGCATTGGATCAGGGCGGGAGGAGGCATGGAGACACACAAGACCACTTAAACTGCAGTGAAGTGTGTGGCTGCCCTAGAGATTTATGAAAAGCTGACATCTGAGGTGTTCAACTCTTCCAAGCAACCATCAAGATCTCTGACTCATTGTCCTTTGATATTTTATTTCACCAAGTTACACATCCAAATTATATATGCTGATGAATTGCTCTAATAAGGAGTGCACCTGCTTAACAGCTCATAATCCACAATAATTCAGCCTGGCTTTGCTGTCCCTTACAATACAATAGCACTCATTAAATGATTAATCGTTCTTTACTGGAGAAAAAAAAGTCTAAAGAATAGGCAGAGTCTTCAGTTCAATTTTTTTGTTTTGAACTAAAGAACTCCGTGATGTCAGAATCATTAGTCCCCACATTGGGCAGCAGAGTCCTCCTTGACAATATAAAGGAGTTGATTCTCTGAGGTTCCATGGTTCTCTTACTGTAGATCCAGGGGGAAATTGATGCAAGTTGGACAAATGCCAAGTGGATTACAACTTTCTCAACAGCAACGAGGTGTGGTATTGTTTTTGTAAAAAAGACTTTGAGAACCTTCAACTTACTTAAGAAAACTTTCTATATACAGTGTTTTCCATTGCTCCTTTGTTTCTATCATTGCCTAACTTCCCTGCAAACAGCCTTCCCAGCTAGCTGCTGGGTGATTCTGGCGGCTTCACCGTTAAGCCACTGGTTGTATGTCCTGAGGACAGAGAGGCTACACAAAGAGAGAATTGTTTGGAGATATAAATACTTGTAGGAGACCTGTTGTGTTTTCCAGAAGCAAAACTAAAGGAAAAATACATAATAAAAGGCAAAGGGACAGTGAAGTAAAATAAAATTGATGCTGAGTTATAAAACATGGAATGTGTCAGTGGAAAGAACAGGTCATCAAAGAAGGAGGTACCTTCCTCTGAAGGGAGGAGAGAACTTCCACTTTGACTATGACCTTGTTTAAATATGATCAGAGTCAGCGAAATCAAAAGGCCTCCATAGCCTTGGCAACTTATGACAAGAGCCTAGGGTGATTACTGATGCCATAAACAAGAGTGTCAATTTGTTCAGTCAACAACAGGAGTCACTGTGCACTTACTCCTTATGTGGGATCTCTGCCCTAAATGTGCTGCACATTGTGATTTAATGCTATAAATAGTACTCAAACAGTATTTTACACTTTGTGTTTCTGTGTGGGTGCAAACTGTTGAAAGCTTTACTTAATATATTCTAAACTGATCTTCTGTATATAAAGAGAATTGAAAATGAATCTTGATGTGAATGGAAGGGGAGAGGGAGCAGGAGAGGGTAGGGTTGCGGGTGGGAGGGAAGTTATGGGGAGGAAAAACCATTGTAATCTATAAGCTGTACTTTGGAAATTTATATTCATTAAATAAATGTTAAAAAATAAAAACAGCCAAAAGAACAAATACAGGAACTGCTCCAACAAATGCATACTCCTACACACACACAAACACACACATTGCACATGATATATGTGTGCATGTATGTATGTATGTGTGTAATATACATAAGCACATATATCTGAATGTATATAACATGCTTAGTGATGCTTCCTCTGCGATCTTCAGGTGCACATTAATTTAAAGAAAGATAAATGCCAAGAGCATTTTTAAATGTGTATTTTCTAGATTATTTTTACTTGTGAATATATTAAGGACAATTTTTACTTTAATTTTTTAAAATGTTTGATTTCCATGGTGAACATGCTGCATGGCTGGGTGAATCACTTAATGGTGTAAAATAAGACTCAGCATACAAGTGGTACAGGATTCTTCATAACAAGCCCTTCATCTTGGGCAAGACACTTTTGTGTCTTGTGGTCCCAGTTTCTCCATCTGTAGAATGAAGGGTTCTGTGCATAGCAGCTGATCAATTACCTTTCCTTCTAATGCCAACGCTGGACAGATCTTGGCAGGAAGTAGACAGCAAGCATGCTCGTGCCTCTGCTTTTGGTGCATCCATAAAAGAGGCAAATCTAAAAAGGTTAGACTTCAGTGCAAAGGAAGGGAATATGCCCTTATACATAGCTGTCTTCTATATTCTTATGATCCACCCTGAACTGGAGATTAGAACGTAGCCCCTGGCTTCTGTAAGATCCTGAATCATGAAATAAAACAAATGAAATAATGTTCACTGCAAGGTTTTCATTAAACTAAAAATGTGAAACAATATATTTTAAAGGATGCTCAATAGCAAGAACTAATTATCTATACTATTTATTTCTTGTCCTTATTTCTATCCTACCCCTTCCCAGAAAAGAATTTGGTTTAGTTCTAAGTTAACCAGAAAATTTTGCTAATTTCAACTTTCTGTTCCCTAATAACACTATTTAGTTTAAGTTGTATTCAGTTACAATCAAAATCAACAAATTCCTAAGTCAGTCTTTCTCTCTCTCTGTCTCTCTCTCTCTCTTCCTCTCTCTCTCTCTCTCTCATGCATGCTCTATTACTCTCATTCTTATTTGTAAACTCAAGACTTTATTTAAAAAGAATTATTGATGGGGAAAACAAAGCTGGTGGGGATTACTGGCAAAAGGCTAAACCACACCCTTGGTTGACTTTACTTAGGCCCATTGTTTTCATCATGTGTAGAAACATTATATCTGTATGTGACTTACAGTTATAAAAATAGAATATGGCTAAGAATATTACTGAGTTAGTCCACAAAAGGACCACAGTATATAATTTTGTTGCACACTATATATTTTAAGCTCTAAAATCAATTGCAACACTTCTTGAATTTTTCAAGGTATTTTCCCTTCATCCATTGAATATGAAGAGACATTTAAATTAACTTCAAGACTTTGAAGCCAGGTAAAATGTAAAATTAAGAATATTTCTTCTAATTGTGCCTATCATAATTTTAGAAATATTCATTATTTCTTAAATATATTTCCAAAAAGTCAATATTATTATTAAGTTATCATTGAGTCAGTATTAGATTCCCAGTATTGGTTAGGTGAGTATATATATTTCTCTGATGCTGAAAACTATATAGTACCTCTCTCTGATAGGAAGAAAAAACTCTATACTCCTCAGTCTGGAATTCAAAGTTCTCCATAATCTCAGTTTACTGTTTGGGCAGTTTTGTCTCTCAATATCCTCTTCTCCATCAGGACAAACTACTCACTGCATTAGCCTTGAACTTCAACATATCCAAGAGTTGGCTCTTCCCATTTCATCTGCCTCAAAAGACTTACCTGTGGCTTCCACCAGGCTGACTTCTCCAGTATAAGGCAGAGTGCAGGTTTCACACTTAAGATGTTTCTGACCCACTTGTTCCCTGAGACAGCTACCCGTTTCTACAGTTCATTGTTGCCTATTCACCTGGACCTTGCCTTGGATCACCAGATCTTTTAGAGCACGTGGATGCTATCTCTGCACCTAAATTTGAGTTTTAGCCTTTGTATTTTTAACTATTCTAGAACTATACCTTAAGAGTAGATTCTCGGAGAGCAGCAAGATGGCAGAATAGGAAGGGAGCACACCGATAGTCTGGGGAGAGACAGTTTAATAAAAGTGGAGATACTGCAGGTTCAAGGAAGAGTAGGGGAAGAAACAGCAGAGAAAACTCTTCCAGAACTAGTGATTCACAGTGGACCTTTGAGGAGAGCATGGGAGCCTGTAGTTCAGGACACCAGCGGCAGACTCAACATTCCAGCGCTGGAACGCGAGGTGAGCCGAACCTCAAAAGCCCGACACTGGCAGGGAAGCGGAAAGACAAGACTAGAGCGAACAAGGCTTGAAACCCTGTGGGAAAAAGTTCACCAAGCTAACTAAAAGAGAGAGAGAAAGAAAAAAGTGACCGATACAGACACAAGTTTCTCTCTCTCCGCCCACCTCTCAAAGGTGAGCAAGACAAAGAGCAGGCGCCATTTTGGACATACGTCATAAGCAGGGCGACCTCAGGGCTGCACTGGCCCTGAGCCTAGCAGAAAAACCTGACTCTGGGAGTGGGGGTGAAATAACAGGAGATTAGAACCTAATGAATGTGTGGTGCTAATGAACTGAGACTGTGAAAAAAGAGATGGTGGGGGAGAGAACTCATGGAATTCACGAATTCATGTGAGTACTCTCCAGAGATGCTACAGTTCGGTAGCCTTGGCAACCCAGTGGGAGACTGCAGGAGAGTTTGAGCCCACACTGAGGGCCCAAGAGATTCCCTCTGTGGTCCTTGGGAAAGAGCTTCCGATCTCTGGCTCCTGTGGGTATATCATTCGCCTGCTAACCACCCCCAATTCCATTCAGCTGTGTGGAATTACTTCCCTTTTGGAAAGAAAGAAAGAAAGAAAGAAAGAAAGAAAGAAAGAAAGAAAGAAAGAAAGAAAGAAAGAAAGAAAGAAAGAAAGAAAGAAAGAAAGAGAGATTTACCACACCTAACCTGGGAGTATCTCCTTTGACACACCCTCAACCCTGAGGAACCAAACAGAGCTATCAGGCCACACCCATCTCAAGCCTCTAAGGCTCCATTGAAAACAGACAGTCCACTTATCCAGAATCATAGTATAACAAGAAAAAACACCACAGTGAAGAAACCAATATGCCAAACAACAAACGCAAAAACTGAGGTAACAAGAACAAGGAAGACACTATGATGCCCCCAAATGAAAAAGAAACTCTAATTCAAGATTACGAAGATGATGAGATAGAAGAAATGCAAGAAGCAGATCTCAAAAAATTGATAAGAACACTAAGAAGTACTCAAAAACAAATTCTTCAACTACAGAAATCCTTAATGGACAAAGTAGAAAATCTCTCTTGTGAAAATGAAATATTAAGGAGGAATCAAAATGAAATGAAACAAGTAGTAGAACATGAAACTGTGATAGTGACGAGAAATCATAATGAAGTGAAGAATTCAATAGATCAAATGACAAACACATTAGAGAGCCTTACAAATAGAATGGGTGAAGCAGAAGAGAGAATATCGGTCTTAGAAGACAGAGCACAGGAAACTATACAGTCAAATCAAAGAAAAGAAGAGGAAATTAGAAATCTAAAAAATATTGTTGGGAATCTACAGGATACTATTAAAAAACCCAACATTCAAGTTCTAGGAGTTCCTGAAGGCATAGAGAGGGAGAAAGGATTAGAATGCCTTTTTAGTGGGATAATAGCAGAAAATTTCCGAGTTTTGAAGAAGGACAGAGACATTCTAGTACAGGAAGCACATAGAACCCCTAGGAAACATGACCAAAAGAGATCCTCACCATGACACATTGTAATTAAACTCACCACAGTGAAACAGAGAGAAAAGATCCTAAAATGTGCAAGAGAGAAACTTCAGATTACTCTCAGAGGATCTCCAATTAGACTCACGGCAGACTTCTCATCAGAAACCCTACAAGCTAGAAGGGAATGGTGAGACATAGCCCAGGTACTAAGAGAGAAAAACTGCCAGCCCAGAATATTATATCTGTTACACACAGAAACACAGAAACACGGCCATCAACATGAAAGAAGGTGAACAACGGGAACCTCACAGCAAAAGATCACAGGGAATTCAAAGCATACAATAGAAAATATCTTTGGCAGATGGCAGAGCAAAGTTACCACTTATTAATAGTCACATTGAACGTTAATGGTCTGAACTGTCTAGTTAAAGGACACAGATTGGCTGATTGGGTTAAGGAACAAAACCTATCTATTTGCTGCTTACAAGAAACACATCTTTCCAAGGAAGATCCATACAGACTGAAAGTGAAAGCCTGGAAAAAGATATACCAACCAACAGAAATGAAAAAAGAGCAGGCGTAGCCTTCTTAATATTGGACTACATAAACTTTAACACAAAAACTGTTAAGAGAGACAAAGAGGGGCACTATATAATGATTAAGGGATCCATTCAACAGGAAGATATAACGATTATCAATGTATATGCAACTAATTACAAGGAACCGGTTTATTTAAAAGATTTGTTAAGTGACTTAAAGAGCGACTTAGACCCCAATACAATAGTACTGGGAAACTTCAACACTCCACTCACAGAAATAGACAGATCAATAGGACAGAAGATCACCAAGGAGACAGTAGATTTAAATGACACTATAGCCCAAATGTATCTAACAGATATCTACAGAACTTTTCATCCTACACATAAAGCATCTACATTCTTCTCAGCAATACATGGAGCCTAGTCTAGGATTGACCACATACTAGGCCATAAAGCAAGTCTCAGCAAATTCAAAAGAATTAGAATCATACAATGCAGCTTCTCAGACCACAAAGGAATGAAGTTGGAAATTAGCAACTCAGGAATCCCTAGAGCATATACTAACACATGGAGACTGAACAACATGCTCCTGAATGAACAATGGGTCATAGGAGAAATTAAAAGAGAAATCAAAAATTTCCAGGAAGTAAATGAGGATAACAGCACAACATACCAATACTTATGGGATACAGCAAAAGCAGAGTTAAGAGGAAAGTTTATTTTTTATTGTTTTTTATATATATATAAAGCTTTTATTTAAAGAATATAAATTTCCAAAGTACAGCTTATGGATTACAATGCCCCCCCACAACTTCCCTCCCACCCACTACCCTCCCCTTTCCCGCTCCCTCTCCCCTTCCATTCACATCAAGATTCATTTTCAATTCTCTTTATACACAGAAGATCAGTTTAGTACATATTACATAAAGATTTCAACAGTTTGCCCTCACATAGAGACACAAAGTGAAAATACTGTTGGAGTACTAGTTATAGTATTAATTCACAATGTACAGCACATTAAGGACAGAGATCCTACATGATTTTTTAAAGAATTGATTAATTATCTATGCAATTTCCAATTTAACACCAAGATTTTTTAATCATTTGCAATTATATATATATATAGATATTTAATCATTTGTAATTATCTTTATATGAATATATGAATATGAATATAAATATGAAGCTAAAATCAGAAAACCAATTGCTTAGACACCACCTAAGAAACCTCTTGTCAAGTTCCCATGTTTTTCACTACACAAAAAACAAAAGAACGTAAAGGATTGATATTTCTATTTTATGGCATTTTGGCGACCTTTTGTTTTTCTTAAAACCTGAATAGGTGTCAAAAGTTACAATAAAATTAACTACATAATAGGAAATTCCCAAAAAAAAAAAGAGTTGACTCTCAATACATATTTTTTAATTACCTGAAACATTAAACATCATATTTTCTAAGCATTTTGGGAAAATCAAGCAAAACTATAATACTTCACTTTTTTATTGTAAATAAAGAATAAATTCCAAAGAAACCAGTAATAGTAGAGTTGATTACCCTGTAAACCACAAAAGTAGATTTACTTTATACTCAGGTTCCTATTTCTGATAATGTCCTTTCAGAATTGAGTATGTTTAGATAGAGCATTTAAACAGTTTGCCCAAGACATATAAACATGGCTTGCTTGGTAGCAGAAATAATGTGTGTTCCTGATTCCCTTTGTAAAGAATTGAATTTGCCTCTGAAGTTCAAGAAGTTCAGGATTTCTTTTTTTGTATGAAACTGGCTGCTTCTGTTTTCTCTTTACATGCCACAGACTGTAATCTAAGGCAGAAGAAATGTTGAGCAATTGGGAGTAGGTGAGTAGGGAGGATAACAGAAGAGATTGACATGCCTTCCTCAGAAGAGTTATTTTTAAGTATAGAGAATGCCTATCTCCATGCTGAAAGGGCCTTTAGAAAATATTCCCAGGACTGAAAAGCAATGGGGGCAAGTCCCCGCACCTGAGGTGTGCTGTTTTGCAAGGCACTGCTGCCACCTGCTGCATGCAAACAGCCATAGAGTAGCTGTTGGCTAGCTCTTGTAGCCGCCAAGCACCACATGCGTTCAGTTAATATTTTGTGAGTGTATGAAATTTTTCTTCTCTCTTAGCCTGGGTAGATTGCAAAGAAAACTCAGTCAACTCTGATGTCTCTGGGGCCACAGAAATTTCTCAGTTTAAGAACCATGAACCAGGCCCTTGAATAACACTCAGGCAGGGCAGATTTGGTGAGCAGCCATTGATCAGGCACTTTATATAGGGTAGCCCAACTCCAATAAGAAGGATTCCGGGGTCAGTGTCATGGTACAGCAGGTTAAGCTGCTGCCTGGGACATAGGAATCCCATATCAGAGCACAGGTTCTGTCCTAGTTGTTCCACTTCTAACAAGCTCCCTGCTAGTGTGTCTGGAAAAGCAGCAGAAGAGGGCCCAAGTGTTTGGGCACTGGCCACCCACATGGAGTCTCTGGCTTCAGCCTGGCCCAGCCCCCAAAAATGGAGAAGTTTAGGAGTGGACCAGCAGAGAGAATTTCTCTCTCCCTCTCTCCTCCTCTTTCAATCCCTCTCTCTCTTTCTCTCTGTCTGTAACTCTTTCTTTCAAATAAATAATTTTTAAAAAAAAGAAGCAAGGATTCTACTTAATGTAATTCTATTCTATGTAGCACTGGCAAATAAATTACAATTCTCTTTTTTCCTAGTGTGAATTTTTTTAATATTTGCTTCACTTTGATGTAATAAAATATAGGAGACCTCTAAATACTCCAAAGCTCTTATTGTTCAACAAAGTTTGATTTTATTTGTTTCTTCTTAGGTAATTTCCTCCTAATATGTCAAAGAGAGTGAGGTGATGGAACCCCTTCTCCTGGCTTGTAATATATCCCGCTTTAATAGGGACACCAGCTTGCGGACCGGGGTTTTCATGCTATACATCCCTGCCTCTTTTTGCAGTTAAGTGGCATCATTTTGCTATACTGGGATTTTCACTGGGGAAAAGAAGAGAGGAGAGAACCAGAGCAATCACATCCCTTCCAGTCCTTTGGTGAAGGACTGTAAGCCCACTAGCCCTCCTGGAGGCATCACTGTTAGCAGCAACTGACCCCACGTCCAAGTGACCCGAAAAACATAGGGAGAGGGGTGGCAACAGAGGTCTGGGGAAGTCAGTAACTTCATCTACTGGCCTTTGTAGGAAACATCATTAGCTGAGTAGTTATGAATCAGTATGGTAATTATCATGGCAAGGCTCTGCAGGGGTTGTGGTAGGAGACAGCCTAGGCATCCAGGAAGACAATAGCCCTTGTTTAATCACACGCAAATCTCTCTTCCCCCTGTAGAGTCTAATATTCCGAAGGGGAAGGATGATTCCTTATGTCTTAGCACTACCCATACATAAAGACATTCTACCCAAAATTAGCTCCCCCTGGGCACATATGAATAATTTCCTTGGGAAGACAATTCATCCTGCTGCTTTATCTTCAGTGTTTCATGGTGGTGCCTATATCCTCTAAATGAGATTAGGACCACAAAGCGTCTCACCAGTTGGCCATATGGTTGTACGGAGACACATATTGATTCATTGGTTTTCTTTGTCCTTTAAATTGTCCTGCAGTTTTCATCCTGGTGTATATTTTCTTCGTGTCAGAGGAGTGAAGAAAACCTTCTGTTTCCACAGCCCTGATCTGGCCAGGGATAGACATGGTGTCCTTACATGAATAATCCGATGTGTTCACCAAAGGGTCGCTTCCCTGAAATCCAGCAGCAGTCCTTCGTAAGCGGAAGTACCTGGGCAGATGTAACAGGCTGGGAAGCTGGTTGAGCTGGGAGATTCTCTGCCTTTGGAGTCTCACTGTTGCTGTTTTGCTCTATGTCATTTTTGGCTTAGGTACAGATAAATTCTTCTGCCATCAGCAAAAAGGAATCCAGCTAGAGTGGGGGAGACTTCCCACTCTGACCTCCAGCCCATCCCAGAAAAGTGGTAGAAAAGGAGTCCTCACTTAGTCACTCCCAGGAGCTGTGGATTTCCCCCCAAAAGAGAGATCAGAAAAGGAGGTTTGCTGGCAGCTGCGACTCACTCCTTATTCCTTTTCAGATTTTATTAAAATTAAAGGTGTTAATTCTTTGTTCTTTCACCCCAGAGCAACACGGAAAAGAACACATAACTTCAGACTGAACAGCAAAACTGTTATGAAAGACACCAAGTGCACATTTCTTAGATGACTTAAAGCTCTCGAAAAGAAACGTATAAAAAGCACGCTGCAGACTGCTCTGCCTGCGTTCCTTTGTTTGGACTTTAGAAGCAGTTTGACTGACAAGGAGATTCTGAGGGAGAGACTTTGGAGACTGAAAAGCCTTTTAAAGGTGATCCACAAGATTCAGAGAACAAGTTCAACATTGTTCTCTTGAACGTTATACTTAGCCCTGAACCACAATACTTTCCTGTCTGTGTTTCATTTCCTGGGGGCTTGCCAAGTGATAAACAGACCCACGCATGTGGTAGATTTGGGGTTTTGTTTTTTGTGTGTGTGTTTTTTTAGCACGAATAGGGTGGCTGAAGTTTGCTTAGTTAAAGACATCAATTGACTTCCCTGATGATTGTGGAAATGCTGGTGTAAGGTCTTCAGGAGACAATGGAGAAAAAATGGACATTCTGTGCTGTCTATTCCATCATCCAGATTCATTTTGTCAGGGGTAAGCTTTCTGGTTGTCCTTTCTTGTCAGAACGGCTGCTTTCAGGGCCTCTGTTCATTTAAAATGCCTTGTGACTGCTACTGAAATTGATCACCAAAGGGCAAATCGTTACTGAGGTTTTCAGTTATGTATGTAAGTGGCAGCTATTGCAGAGAGGTTGGAGTTGGAAGGAATGACTAACGAACACTGCAAACAAGAAGGGAATGAGTGGCTGGGGCCTCAGCTCCGAGGCATTTTCACCCATTTCCTGCCTAAAAGGATCTCTGGAGTAATTGGGAAATTGTGCTTCTTGGAAACAAAATGCTCTCCAAACGATACAACAACACCGGAAACTGAAAAAAATAAAATCATATCGTCCGTGCTCCAAGAGTTGTGCTTAACTATTCTGTCTCAAATAGCCCTTGTCTTTCGCATGTAATGAGCATTTCTCCTCCCGGTACCAAGGTCCTCGGGAGTTGAAAATATGTTGAATTTTAATGAGGCATGTATTGGTACAAATCCGGGAGACAAAGTGGAGTCCTAATGACAATGGGAACCAGAGCCTACAGGACCTACTTAAACACAGAAGGGAGAACGATCAGTTCTGCATTCCATCACGCGAGGGGATGTTAGTGAGCCTGAGTGTCTTAAGAATTAACTGTGCTTTTCTGCTATAGCCAAATAGCTTTTAAGTAGAATTTCTAAAGGAAATCATGTAGATAGCATCAGAGGCATAGCAATAGGCAAAGGAGAGCTCTCACAGGAAGTTACAATAATCTAACTGCTGTCTCCCCAAACTTTTGCATCCACAAAAGTGTAATAATCTCCATTTGTCAAGTACCTTTGAGAGTCTTGTTTCTTCTCAGTTGCTTGTCATCTTTTATCTTTTCCTTCTGTGAGCTTCCAGTGGTACTTGTCACAATAATATATCAGTTCTGTAACAGTGTCCCATGTTAATTCTAAAACTGAGGCCAACACTATTGAATGTGTGTCAAAGGCACGATGCTTATCAGAGTTGAAGTGAGCTTTACCACTGGGTCAGATTACTGAGGCGAGCAAGCATCTTCTCCTTTATGTTTATTATTTCAGAGTGTTAATTGAGAGGTACTGAGTGGAATTTCAATGCAGGTGTTTTCTTCCCTCTCCACCTTAAAGATCTAGCTAAATGGAAAAGATGGTCCTTTGAATTCTCATGTACAGAAAGTCAGATTTCTTATCCTCATCAACTGTATTAAATTTGGAGGTTAGACAGGTTATAGAATGATTAGTCTTTGGACAACCAAATCCATCTTCCTCTACTGGATGTGTGACTTTGAACAAAGAGCTTCATCTCTCTGATTCAAATTCCATGTTGTTGGAGGCTTAAAAACATCACTTTCATATTGTGTAAGGAGGATTAAACAATATACCATAAAAAACACTGCATAGATATGTACTTATGTATTTTCTAAACTTGTTGCATACACAGCCAGTACTTTTACAGTTTCAGAAAGCACTACTTGGATGTTATATTGAGCTGTTGATTTATAACCAAAAAAGTCAATTATATATTACATGTAAGAACGATTGTCTTACTAAGTTTGCCAGTGGGTTTCAATTTTTGAATAGGTTTCATTTTACTCAAGTCAGAATCCTGAAGTCAGTTTGTTTTTTTTTTTTTACAGAACAGTATGTATTCAGAAGTCAGCGATTGCTCTAGTTTTTCTTCTCACACACATTGAGTCTATGCCTCTCTATACAGAGGATATCCAGCTCCCTTCTCACTTGCTCCCTCACTTCACTGAAGTGACCAGGTTTCAAATTAAGAGTCAATTCCATGTGAATTGTGCAAACAGATGACTCCTATCTTTCCTTTTCAGGAGTATGGGAAGAAGTAGTCAACGCAAGAGAAGACGTTTATGCTCTGCCTGGCTCTGATGTCGAACTGACCTGCCATATTCAGAAGAAAGATTTCTTGGTGCAGATGCAGTGGTCCAAGGTCACAGATAAAGTGGACTTGATCGCCGTTTATCATCCCCAACATGGCTTCTACTGTGCCCATGGCATTCCTTGTGAGTCTCTAGTGGCTTTCACAGAAGTTCCCGGAAATGTGACAAAATGGACACTCTTCTTAAGAAATGTATCTTCCTCAGTAGGTGGAAATTATGAATGTAGCTTTACTGTGTTTCCAGAGGGCATTCAGACAAAAACCTACAACCTTCTTATTCAGAGACATGGTAAGTATAACTGGCACAGGGAAGGAAACACAAGCTTCCATTCAACTGTCATTCATTCAACAAATATATTTTATGAATCCATCATGGTGCTGAGGTTGAGAAAAAAAAGGTTGAGAAGAAAGATGCATTGTCTGAAAAGGGAGATGGGAATTGATCAAATAAATCCAGAATTAAATGCAAAATTAAATAAATGTAAAATATGTCAATTGTAACAATGAGTGTTAATCACAAGGATTATGACAGTCTGATGAAAAAGCATAGAACAAGGGCCAGAAAATTTGTCCCCGAGGAAATAATACCTGATAGAAGTCTGAAGAATGAGTAGACATTAGTGCACTTGGGGTAGTAGTAGGGGGTAATCCAAGGACAGGAAACAACTTGAATGAATTTCTTCCGTATTTTGGAGAAAAATGTCAGTGGGGCTGTAGATATAGTAAGGGCCACATCATGCCCCACCTGAAATCATGTTCAAAACTTTGATTTCTGCTAATCTATGGAAAGACATTGAACAATTTCCACCAAAAGAGTGGCTTTACATTTCATAGCCTTATTATATTTGTGCTAGCAAAAGGTGATACTGGATTCAGGATGAACATGGGGTGAAAGTAGAAGGAGAAGGTAGAGACAAATTAGAAGACCATCCCACTAGTCCAAAGGAGAGAAAAGAGTAGTTTGGGTGGACAAAGAAAGAAAATGACATATTTTTTGTATTGAGCATAAAAAAGATATGACTTGATTACAAAGCGGTCATAAGACCAAGGCAGTAGAATAAAAATTGAAGGTGACATCCAAATAGCTGGAATGCATACCTGTGTTATGGTACCTTTCACTGAGCTGAAGACAAAGGAAGTGCATTGGGTTTGAGGGTGAATTGATAAAAGTGATGTGGATTTATTTAGTATGTAATGGGGTCCACAAAATTGTTGGACATGGAACAGTCACATCATACATACCTCAGGGGTCTGCATTTAGAGCATGATCCTACATTTAGGTTTTAGCTTCTTTGTGGCTAGAAATAAATTTGACTTGGGGCCTGTTGTATAAATTTTCTAAGCCCATTTGGAAAATGATAATGATACTTGCCTTAAATTACCTATGCTAAAGTAAGTTATTTCCATTTCTACTAAAGGAAAAGAATGAAAATGAAAGTTAGCAAATCTAAAATATGCTGGAAATGGGATATTTTAAACCCAGAGGCAAAGTGGCCTCGTAATATAAGAAAAACCAACAATAGGAACACAAAATTTATGAAGGCCATGCTAAGGGAGGCATGAAGCTGCCCAACACTAGCAACAGGTGTTGCTATATTACTTATCTCATACCTGCCCCAAGTTATATTAGAACAGTCCACCAACAGGAAAAGATCCCATCAACTACTGCTTGACAAAGCTCTCTTTGTCAAAGCTTGTTTTTAGAAGAGAAAATTAAACCTAGTTTAATTCATAACTGAGTAGAGTGGGGTGGAGTTGATTTGAAGAGAAACAGGAGACCTATATAGAGCAATATTTAACTGTACCTACTTTGGAGTCAGGTAGCCTGGATTTTTTAAAATTTATTTGAAAGTCAGAATTACACAGAGAGGAGAGACAGGAGAGAGAGAGAGAGAGAGAGAGAGAGAGAGAGAGAGAGAGAGAGAGAGAGTCTTTCATCCAATGGTTCAGTCCCCAATTGGCTGCAATGGCTGGAGCTGCACCCATCCGAAGCCAGGAGCCAGGAGCTTCTTCTGGGTATCCCACGCGGGTACAGGAGCCCAAGGGCTTGGGCCATCCTCCACTGCTTTTCCAGGCCACAACAAAGAGCTGGATCAGAAGTGGAGCAGCCAGGTCTCTAAACGGTGCCCACATGGGATGCTGGCACTTCAGGCCAGAGCATTAACCCACTGCACCACACCACCGGCCCCAGGTAGCCTGGATTTGAACATTGACCCTGTCACTTACTGTGCATGTATATTGCTGTTGAGTTATTTCAAGCCTCTAACTTTTGTTTTCCTACATAAAACTTCCTTTGGAGTTACCATTAGATGACTAAATGAGATGATCTGTGTAGAGCACTTAGCACAATTCCCACCAAAAGGTAGCAGTCTGGAAATGGTAGCTTTGTTAAGAGTAGTAATAATAATACAGAGTGGACTCTATTTCCTCATTTCTTATTTTAAAAAATCCCGCTTCCCTCTTTTTGTATTGTGGCCTAATTGGGAATCCAATACAGCACTTTCTATACATTAACACGAGTACATATTGATCCTGGCTTTGGACATACATCCTGTTCTTCCTTTCTGTATCAGTAGACAATACTATTATGTATGTGAGAATCAACCACTTCTCCACTGAGAATTAGCAACATGGACTGAGGTACTCAACAGGAAATAGAGCATGTGATAATTCAAAATGAAAATAGCAGTGGAGATGAGGTAGTAGGTAGTACATTATTCAGAAAGAAGAGTGATGCTTTCTTCAAGGAAAGCATATCCTTTGTTGTTGGAAAATTTCCTATCTTCTGATTGGTACTGTGCTGCTGATCATCTAGATCAGATGAAAGATACTGATTTCAGGGTTACAGAAATGGTTCTGATTTGTGTTTCTGGATACAAAGGAAGAAAAATAGAAAATAGCAACACAGAAGTGAAACAAATTCTTCAACACAAACTGAAAAAAAAAAGTAAGTGTGGTATGGCACTAAGGAACAGGCACTTAACCCAGAGGAGTCAACTGCTATCGTGGAGTCCCACTGCGTCACTACCCAACGGCAAGCCATTTTTCTCCCCTCTGCTCATTTTTTCTTTCCTTGCATCTTCTCCTCTCACTTGTATCATTCCCCTCTTATGCCTCTGTCATCTTTAAGTTTGTGAACTAGTTGGGTAAGCAAAGCACACATGCAATACAAACAATTATAAAGCACATAAAAATGCAAATTGAAGTGGTGTGTTAGAATTGAAAATGAAAATAGTGAGGGACCAGAGGCCGTTGGGTTAATCATCTCTTCCTGTTTCCTTTCTGTTGTCGTTTGAGTCATTCTCCCTTGGCTACTCACAAAACAGTGTGTGTATAAATCCTGTTCCCATATACTCTGGGGTCCTCAGAAGGGATTCTGTTCTTTCTATAGTATTTTGGCCCTGTGTATCTTAGCTGTGGATGAGAATAATAAATGCAGGTCTCTGAGTTAAGCCTTGGATTATTACATATACATTTCTTTGTTTTGTTTTGTTTTGTTTTTTGTTTTTTGACAGGCAGAGTGGACAGTGAGAGAGAGAGAGATAGAGAGAAAGGTCTTCTTTTGCCATTGGTTCAACCCCCAATGGCTACTGCAGCTGGTGCGCTGCGGCTGGCACACCACACTGATCCGAAGCCAGGAGCCAGGTGCTTCTCCTGGTCTCCCATGTGGGTGCAGGGCCCAAGCACTTGGGCCATCCTCCACTGCACTCCCGGGCCACAGCAGAGAGCTGGCCAGGAAGAGGGGCAACCAGGACAGAATCTGGCACCCCGACCAGGACTAGAACCCAGTGTGCTGGCGCCACAGGAGGAAGATTAGCCTATTGAGCCATGGCGCCTGCCTATATATACATTTCTATAATCTGAATGCTACTGCTTATCATAGATTTAATATTTTTAAAATTTTTATTTGAAAGGCAGAGAGATCTCATCTGCTGATTCACTCCCCAAAATGCTCACCACATACAAAGCCGGACCAGACCAAAGCCAGAATTCCATAATTAAATTTGGTCTCCAATGGGTGTCAGAGTCTCCAAGTATCTGAGCCATCATTTGCTTCCTCCAAGAGTATACACTAACAGGAAGCTAGAAAAGAAAGAACCAGTACTTGAATTAGCCACTTTAATGTGGGATTCAAGCATCCCAAGCACCGTCTTAACTGCTGTGCCAAAGGTTCACCCCAAGACTGTAAGATTTTGATGCATTTAGAAATCTGTAGTTATTAGGATCAATTTTAAGAGTACAACATGGCTTTAACTCACAAAATTACATCAAAAGACATAAAGAATTGTTAATGTTATTGGAAGGAGTATTAGTAATGGGAGTACTAGGAAGAGAAGTAATGATAATATAAGCAGTAATAATAGTATCAATGTAATCCTGCTAATATACTGTTGATAAGCTAACATATAAAAATAGTCTGTCTGGGCCGGCGCCGTGGCTCAACAGGCTAATCCTCCACCTTGCGGCGCCAGCACACCGGGTTCTAGTCCCGGTCGGGGCACCGGATTCTGTCCCGGTTGCCCCTCTTCCAGGCCAGCCCTCTGCTGTGGCCCAGGAGTGCAGTGGAGGATGGTCCAAGTGCTTGGGCCCTGCACCCCATGGGAGACCAGGAGAAGCACCTGGCACCTGGTTCCTGCCATCGGATGAGCGCGGTGCGCCGGCCGCAGCGCTCCGTCCACGGCGGCCATTGGAGGGTGAACCAACGGCAAAGGAAGACCTTTCTCTCTGTCTCTCTCTCACTGTCCACTCTGCCTGTCAAAAATAAAAAAAAAAAAAAAATAAAAGAAGCAAGGCGTCAAGGAGACAGCAGTGTGCAATACAGGCATATCATGTCCTCAGGAAGTCCAGTCAGAGGACACAGACATTAGTCAAATAATCAGACAAATGCCAAACTGCAATAGTGAGAAGTGCTCTTGAAATGAGGAAGTAGACAAGAAGTGAGAGGCTATCACAGGAAAACCAGGAACGATTTCCTGCCAAGTACTGCTCAAGCAAGAGTTAATCAGGAGAAAGTGGAGACACAGAAATTTATAGCATGGAACAGGACGTAGAAGGCTCTGTGACAAGAGTAAGTTATGGTACTTGATGATTCCAAATCTTTGGTACAAAATGGGGAACTTGAAGAGGAATTATGACTGGAGCACAGGGATTGAAGGAAAGAAAGTTGAGGATGAGACTAAAGAGATTGGTTACTTCAGTGAAGCGGTTTGGTAACAGTGGTAGAAAATAATTGAAAATATGGTTGTTTTGATTGGCTTTTTGGTTGTTTTGTTTTAAGAATGCATTTTGGTGGCCAAAGTTCAGGAAATTAATTGTGAAAGGTATAGAAGATAGAATAAACCAATTAGAAGGCAATAGCAGAAATCTAGATGAGAAATGCTGGTAATATTTAGTAGAGCCATGTGAAGTACTCAGATGTGAAGTTGAGACATGGGAAATATCAGATAACCAGATGGATATACAATTCCTGATTTAGGGAGGATGTGTAAATTAAAGATACAAATTGATGAGTCGCCTAAGTATATGTGGTAACTACATAATATGGCAGTGAAAGAAACCATCCAGGAAGAGAAAATCAAGTGAAGAATGTAATGTGGTGCTTTAACAGAGTGATGAATGGGCAATGATGAGTCTTCAAAGGATAGAGAAGAATAAGCAAAGACACAAAAGTGAAGTCAGGAAAGAATGAGGTCATGGAAATCTAGAAATAAAATATTGCATACAAGAAAGAATAATTCATTCTGAGGTTTCTGAGATGACAAAATGATTTTTGCATTGTATGTAGAAACATAGAGGTTACTGTCACCTAACAGGAGCTGTTCTGATGGCATTGTAAACTGGATGGCGTGTTACACAGAGAGAAGAGCAGTGAATAGGAAGCAAGGAAATGGGGACAATGAGTTTTGACACAACTTCCAAGAAGTTGGTCAATAGCAATGGGAAGGTATGAATGTCCAAATAAAGGTCTTATTAGTCTTAAATTATTGTAGTGATTTTAATTAATGTAGAACGCTTGGCTGCAACAGACGAACAGGCAGGATCCTTTTGAGAAAGAGTAGAAATCAACTAAGGTTTTTAAGAAGATTCATAATAAAGGTAGTCTGACTAACCTGAAGGGGGAAATAAAGGACAGCTATTTTGAAAGTGAAACTGGAGAGAGGGAAAACAGAATGAGAATATATGATGTGGGGTGGAGAGTGTTGTCTAAAATATAAAACAACAATTTTAAATTACAAAAGAAAGGAAGTTTTGGTGAAGGAGGCTGCAAAGTGTTTAAAGTAGAGCTATGGAGAGGGGAAAATGAGTTCACTAAATAAATGTATTTTTATGATCAATAATGTTTTTTCTTTAAATATTTTCTATATTTATATATTTAAATTTTTTCTTTAAATATTTAAATACGTGTTCTACTCCCTACTCTTTCAGCTCTCTTTTGAGAACTCCTATTACTGATGTGTTAGTACACTTGATGTCCTATATGGTTCTGAAGCTCTGTTTACTTTCTACCAATTTTGTCCTTCAGATTAGATGATTTATTTTAACCAAAGTTCAAAAACACTGATTCTTTCTTGTGCCACCTCAAATTTGCTGCTATGCACCTATAGTGAAGTTTTTGTTTTTCTTATTGACTTTCCAATCTAGAATACTCATCTGTTTCATTTGATAGTTTTGCATTTCTCTGGTAACATTTCCTATTTATTGAGTCATTGTCATCGTATTTCCTTTAATCACTGGAACATACTTATAATAGCTGCTTTGAGGTCTGTTAAATTCAACATTCAGTTTCCCTTAGAGTCAGTTGCAATCAACTAATCTTTTTCAGTATGATTCACCTTCTTGTGCCCTTCATTTCTTTTTGTTGTTGTTGTTGTTGAAAATGGATTCTTACATATATACAATGTATATATTTATATATGTATATAGAGTTGTTTTATAAATTATAGTAGCTTATCTGTATGTAAATTATAAAATCTCTCTCCTTTGTAATTTGTGGCTATGGATGTCTCTGCTCCGTTTTTTATAATTCTTATTTTTCAGTTTGTATTTCAAGGAGTTACCTTGCATTGGCAAAGTCTTTTGTGGATCTATCAATACTTTTGGTTAAAGTTGTACTCGAGCACTTTACTCCTTTAGGAGTCTGCTCTTAGATGTGGGGGGGAGGTACATTGTGTGTGGAGGTTAGGGCTCCATTGTGTGTGCAACTGACAGTTGCAGCCAGTTATCCTTGGCTTTCAGGCTAGAACTTCTCAGGTCTCCTCATTGAAGTGAGGAAAACCTGTCACCTCCTAATACCACCACAATAGGAACATTTTGCATTTTTGTAGGACAGAAACTTTCAAATTATAGCCCACATGAGCCATTTACTCCATATGGGGCTACAAACTTGAGTTTATAAACTTTTAGTTGCTTTCCGTTTCTTACCAAGTTTGCTCCTGTGAGAGGACAAACAAAAGGGTTTTTGCCCCCATTCCTAATTGACATTTGCACTTTTGGAGGAAAAGTCACTAGTCGATGCTAATAAAATTACATATCTCAGCGACTAAACTGGAGATAGGAATGGATGGAGCCCTAGACATCGAGACTGAAAAACACCTGCTGTTTTTACTGAAGCTCTAGTGAGTGGCTTTTCAAGAAAAAATGGTTACTCAAATTAATGTTTACCTTATGCCATACCTAGGGACTGAAATGCTTGCTTTTAACACATTTGCCCAGTGCTAGACTTGTATTTTTTCACCAAGTCCTTCATGCCCCTTAACCAGAAATCTTTCAATGCTACTCCTCAATTTTTATGTTTATATTGTATATTATTTTAAATATATTCATTACTATTCCTTTGTTATAACAAGTATTTATTCTCTATACTAAAAGAGTACACCATCAACACTGTCACTAGCCCCTGTGTAAATCTTTCTCCAGATGAAATGTGCTCATGTGGAGACTCCTCAGGAACTGCTCATGAGAGCACTATTCTCTGAGTTCTTGCATGGCCCTGACATTTTTTTGGTGGCTTCATATCAAGAGATTATTAATTTTTCAGGACACAAAATCCATGGCGCATATTTTCTCTTTTGAGCATATTAGATACTTTACTTCATTATTTTCTGACATATGGCTACTATCAAAAAGATAATACAACCCAATTTGCTTCCTCCGTAGTGGACTTTGTTTAATACTTTTATCGGAATATTCTTAATGTTGTACATTTTGGGTCTATTCTCCTGCTTTTTCAGTATAATCTTTTAATATGTATTTTCTATTATTTTATGTTCAAATAAGTTTTTCTTGAATTATAGTTGTTAGTATTTGTTTTGTTTCATTGCTTTAATTTTTCCTTTAATGGTTTCTACTATATATGCTATATATTTTGTCTTCTTTGCATATTTGAATTTTTATGCTTTTATTTTAAAATCATTATTAATTGCAAAATTTCTCCCATTCCATTTTAAAATTTATTTTAGTGCATTAGTTTTTGTATTTATATATTTTCTAGTTTGGTCTTTATCTCTGGAAAAAAATTTTAAATTATTATTTCCAATCCTGTCTTGAATTCTGTCACCCATCTTTTGTAAGCTTTCTTTTTTCCAATAGACTCATTTACCAGTCTTTCCAAAATTTTCCACAGCTTTTATTTGAAAAATTTCTTTTAGCTCATTTTGAATAATTAGGGTGTAGTTTGTATTTATTTTGTGGTCATGTCTTGCTTCTATGCTGTCACTGTTGTAGGAAAATTATTTTGTTCTCTCTTCTCCTTTTTCGAATCTTTGCAGGATGATTCTACCTCATTCCGTTTCTATTGCTCATGTTTAGGCCAGATGAACTTCTATTCTTATGGTAGAAGGGAGAGCCAGACCAGTTTTTCTAGTCTCTAGTGTCTCTAGAGCCCCCTCTTCTGTTACGTTCCAGGTACTTCTATACTTCCTTTGCTTCTATCCCTCGCTTTAATCCAAATGTTCTCTTTGGTTTCTGCTATTGCTCCACTAATTTGGATTCAGTTCTTTGGGGTTTATTCTCAGTGTGGGACATGTCCGGAGATGCACCACCTGCTCCAGTACTGATAATATTTTCTTGTTTCCCTTGAAAACACTGGTGATTTGATGCCTGCAAACTGCCTTCTCCATCTCCGTTGCTATTCTCAGCTTAGTGTGCCTGTCTTGGTGACTACCAATTATTTGTTGAGTGGTCCATTTTCTAACTCTAAGAGACATAAGAAACCCAGCTGATTGTCCTGTTTCTTTCTGCACACTTGCTGATACCACAATGTTCTAGTGGCTCTTTGCCACTTATTAGTGGGGATATGTTATTATTTAATGTTCATGTAGATACTGTCCATGTTGCTTTAGTTTTGCTGTCTTAGTTACTTTGTTTTTATAGGGAATTATCAAAAAATGCCACTTTTTACTGCTAATTTCCTATAATCTGAAAATAGTTTACAAAAATTTAAGACTTATATACTTGAGTAATGGGTACTATAATATAATTAACACATTGAGAGGATTTCATGGGATTCACAAATATTAGTGCCTGTATAAATATCTGGTTAAAACATAATTATGTTAATAAAACAAGGACAATAATTTCAAGAGTCAAATTAAGAAGTAGAAATGGTGATATGGAATATAGCCCCAAAATGTGATATTGCTGTACAAATCAGAAGTAATGTAATAGTTAAATACCTTTAAGGAGCAGAGCTTCTTAAAATAAATCATGCGGCTTGAGTAATACAGTTGTCTCTCCGTATCCTCAGATTCTGCACCTGCACATTCAATTAGTAACAGATCAAAAATATTTGGAAAAAAACCAGTTTTTACTAAACATGTACAAACATATTTACTGTCGTTATTCCATAAATCATACAGTATAACAAGTAATCATAATATTTATACTGTATTAGATATTATAAGTAATCTAGAGATGACAAAATATTCAAGAGTTGGCAGGAATTTAAAACAGTGGTTAAAATGTCCATATCCCATGTCAGAAGACCTAGATTCCACCTGATTATAATCAGGTCCCTCTTATCAGTTTCTATTTGCCTCCTAATGGGAAAACTTCATAGTGAAGACAACTCCTTTCTTAGGTCCTCTAATAATGACCCTGTCCTTTGTTTTAGACCCTAGAATTTTAATCTTCTTGTTAGACTCACTTTCTCCAGACTTGAAACAGTGAAATTCTAGATGGCCATGCACATGAAACCTCAGATGGAAGAAGCAGTTTCTGCAAGTTGGCATGGCACCCCCACCTGCTTCTGAAACCCTGTCTTTACTGCTCCTCTGCCCCTACTCAGCTTGATGAAGCCAGAGCTGTCATCATCCCATATTCCCTAACAGAAGATAGGCTCCATTCTTCCAGGAGAGAGAGTGTAGGGAGTTAGGTTAGTGAGCAGTCAGGTGTTCCTGGTGGAGGTTTAAATGCCTAGAGGTTGTCTTTAGCAAGGTCATCATAAGTGCCTGCCTGCCTTATTTCCTTAGGAATTTCCAGTCTTATCATGAGAATAGCCTAGGACTGTGAATTCCCACTGAGTTCCCAGTTTACTGTAAAGCAAATTAAGCATCCTAACTGTCTGAAGGCTCTTTTTGTTTTATCATGAACAAGCCAGACAGGATAAAAGATTGCAAATCAAGTCTTTTGATGGGTTTTGTTCCCGCCTTATAATTGAATGTCAATTTTTTTCTTCCCCAAAATTGTGTTTAAATCTTCAGAACCATCAGCCCCTTCCAGTTTTGCCTCTCTTGGAGCACCCCACTTCATGTGCTCTGGCTGGGGGTCTCTGACTCTAATAAATCTTGCTTTCAAATCTCAAAAGAAAAGAAAAAATACCTGGGTTCAGCTGCCAGTTCTAGCTACCTATGCTAGCTTTCTGCCAATGCCAAACTTAGTGGCTCAAGTAATTGAGTTCCTGACACCCAAATGGAAGATTTGGTTGAATTCCCTGGCCTATCCCTAGCTGTTGCAGTCATTTGGGGGAGTGAACCAGTAAATTGAACCTCTCTCTCCCTCTCTTCCTCCCTATCTCTCATTCTCTTTCTTGCAATCTCAAATAAATAGCTAAATTTTGAAAACTTATAAGAAGTATTCAAGAGCATATGTGTAAGTTACATGCAAATATTCCAGTGTTTTTGTACTGGAGTCTTGAACACATGTGGATTTTGGTATCTATTGGGATCCTAGAACCATCTTTCCAGAGACCTTGAGGTAAAACTGTATTTAAAAGCAGCACTGGCAAACAAGGCAGGCACTGATCCCTCTCCTGAGCTTGAAGAATTAAAGGTACTAGAAAATACCATTATTTGAGAATGATGCAAGAGGGTTTATCCTAATGAGAGGACCTGGATTCAATTAAGGAAAAGAAGAGGAAAGAGTTATCAGTAAAAAGGATAATGACAAATTGAAATATAACAAAGTTCAAAAAAGCTGGATATGGCATTTTTAAATTTTTAAGAGTTGTATGTATTGTGGACTATCGTATGAGAGTTCAATGCATGTGTATATTGTATGCTGACCTAACAGGGTAATCAACTTTTCCCCTTTTTTTAATAGTACTTTGTGATGGAAGGCTTAGAACTCCTTTCTTCTATGGGTTCACACAATATCCACTAGGTTATTATGAACTATAGTTTCCCACCACATTGAATAACTTACTCCTTCAATATAACTCTGATTTGATATTCATTATCCAAACTCCAAATTCTATCTCCCTTACCATTTCTAGCTTATAGTAATCAATGTTTTGTGTTCAGATTGAGATTTTCTTTTTATTTTCCACATATGAGGGGGGACATGTGGCATTTGACTATCTGTGTCTGACTTATTTCACTTAACATGGTATCCTCCAGTTCCATTCGTTTTGCTGCAAATGACAGGATTTCATCTACCACTGAGTAGTCTCCTCAGATTTGCTGGAAAGCCACATCACATTTGCTTTACCCATTCATTTAGTGATGGACACTTTGGTTGATCTTATATCTTATCTATGGTGAACAGTGCTGCAATAACCATAGTGAAGAAAGTTTCTCTTAAATACAATGATGGTGGCCGGCGCCACGGCTCAATAGGCTAATCCTTCACCTATGGCGCTGGCACACTGGGTTTTAATACAAGTCTGGGCGCGGGATTCTGTCCCCGTTGCCCATCTTCCAGCCCAGCTCTCTGCTGTGGCCCGGGATTGCAGTGGAGGATGGCCCAGGTCCTTGGGCCCTGCACCCCATGGGAGACCAGGAGAAGCACCTGGCTCCTGGCTTCAGATCAGGGTGGTGCGCCGGCATCAGCGTGCTGGCCGCAGTGGCCATTGGAGGGTGAACCAACAGCAAAGGAAGACCTTTCTGTCTCTCTCTCACTGTCCACTCTGCCTGTCCAAAAAAAAAAAATGCGATGATACAAATTTTTTTTTTTGACAGGCAGAGTTAGACAGTGAGAGAGAGACAGGGAGAAAGGTCTCCCTTTACCCTTGGTTCACCCTCCAATGGCTACTGTGGCCGACGCGCTGCAGCCGGCGCACGGTGCTGATCCGATGGCAGGAGCCAGGTGCCTCTCCTGGTCTGCCATGGGTGCAGGGCCCAAACACCTGGGCCATCCTCCACTGCACTCCTGGGCCACAACAGAGAGCTGGACTGGAAGAGGAGCAACCAGGACCGATTCCGGAACCCCAACAGGGACAAGAACGCGGTGTGCCAGCGCCGCAGGTGGAGGATTAGCCTATTGAGCTGCGGCGCCGGCCAATGATACAAATTTTTAAAACTGAAATACGCCGCATAGTAACATGAGAATGCTCCCATTAATAATATTTCTGGGAATATATCTTAACTAACATTATAGTAAGTACTATCATTTCTAAATACCATGTAACGGTTTAAAAAATTTTAATAAAGTTTTTATTTAAAGAATATAAATTTCCAAAGTACAGCTTATGGATTACAATGGCTTCCCCCCCCATAACTTCCCTCCCACCCACAACCCTCCCCTTTCCCGCTCCCTCTCCCCTTTCATTCACATCAAGATTCATTTTCAATTCTCTTTATACACAGAAGATCAGTTTAGTACATATTACGTAAAGATTTCAACAGTTTGCCCTCACATAGAGACACAAAGTGAAAATACTGTTGGAGTACTAGTTATAGTATTAATTCACAATGTACAGCACATTAAGGACAGAGATCCTACATGATTTTTTTCAAATTGATTAATTATATATGTAATTTCCAATTTAACACCAAGATTTTTTAATCATTTTTAATTATCTTTATATACAGAAGATCAATTCAGTATATACTAAGTAACGATTTCATCAGTTTGCACCCACACAGAAACACAAAGTGTAAAAATACTGTTTCAGTACTAGTTATAGCATTACTTCACATTGGACAACACATTAAGGACAGATCCCTCGTGAGACGTAAGTACACAGTGACTCCTGATGTTGATTTAACAATTTGACACTACTGTTTGTGGCGTCAGTAATCTCCCTAGGCTCTAGACATGAGTTGCTGAGGCTATGGAAGCCTTTAGGGTTCGCCGACTTTGATGTTATTCCGACAGGGTCATAGACAAAGTGGAAGTTCTCTCCTCCCTTCAGAGAAAGGTACCTCCTTCTTTGATGGCCTCGTTCTTTCCATTAGGATCTCACTCGCAGAGATCTTTCATTTAGGTCTTCTTTTTTTGTTTTTCAGAGTGTCTTAGCTTTCCATGCCTAAAATAGTCTCATGGGCTCTTGAGCCAGATCCGAATGCCTTAAGGGCTGATTCTGAGGCCAGAGTGCTATTTAGGACATCTGCCATTCTATGAGTCTGCTGTGTATCCCGCTTCCCATGTTGGATCATTCTCTCCATTTTGGATTCTATCAGTTAGTATTAGCAGACACTAGTCTTGTTTGTGTGATCCCTTTGACTCTTAGACCTATCAGTGTGATCAATTGTGAACTGAAATTGATCACTTGGACTAGTGAGATGGCCTTGGTACATGCCACCTTGATGGGATTGTATTGAAATTCCCTGGCACATTTCTAACTCCATCATTTGGGGCAAGCCTGATTGAGTGTTTTTTAAAACACTGAAAGAAGGCCAGCACTATGACGCCATATAAGCACCAGTTCATGTCCCAGCTGGCCTGGGAAAACAGTAGAAGGTGGTCCAAGTACTTGGGCCCCTGAACCTGCCTGAGAGACCCAGAAAGAAGCTTCTGGTTCCTGGCTTCAGATTGGCTCAGTTCCAGGCAGTGCTACCATTTGGGGACTGAACCAACAGATGAAAGACCTTTCTCTATCTTTCTTCCACTGTCTGTCTGTAACTCTACCTCTCAAATAAATAAATAATCTTTAAAAAAAAAAACGAAAGCCAACAATGATTTAATTAGAAATGATGAAAATTTATTAGGGCTTTAAATGATTGAATTTGATTAAGTCTCTAGATTGACAAATAGCTCAAGAGTGATGCAAAATATTTTTGCATAAGAATATAGCTAATATTTATTGGTAAGTAGAATTGTACATGTACAGAAAAAAGATACATATGAGTAAAGATGAAATATATAAGACTTCTAACATGTTAGGATGATAAAGTTGCTTTCATTTATAAACTGTGCTTTGATGTCATTTTGGTTTAGTCACAAATGTGTATGTATGTGTGTATATAATTCTCAAAGGGGGGGACTATAAATTCTATATTCATCTCATATTATTTTAAAATCAAAGTGATTCATTAATAATATGGATTGATAGTTTCCTTACATTTTTTCCTTATCAATTTTTTGTTGGAGAAAAGTTCATAGGCTCTAAAAATATTATTAGATATGAAGACAGTGGAAGCATCGGGGTGCTATGAGTTGCGGTAGAAGGGATGAATGGGAGCAGCACAGGACTTTTAGGGCCATGAAACCACTCTATGGTATGGCAATGATGGATATAGACCATGATACGTTTGTCAAAGCCAAATAAAACGATCCATGCTAAGATAAACCCTATGTAAACTGTGGACTTTGGATGATAGTTCAGTGTAGGTTCATGAATTATAAAAAATGAGCTACCCTGGCTGTGGGTGGGTAAGGACAAGAGGTATATGTACGTAGGGAGTCTCTGGACTTTCTGCTACATTTTAATATGAATGCAACACTGTTCTAAAAATAAAATCTGTTTAAAAAAAAGGAAGATAATTAAGAGACTAGATTATAAAAATTTATATTCTATCTTATCAAGGAAAAGTTAACTTAAGATTAGAATTGTCAATTTAGAACAAAAGCAGAGAAACAATTCAAACTATAAAGTACATTCTATTAGTGTGCTTCCCTGTGATTTTTCAGTAATAAGCCACTCTCAGTGGCTACATTTTGCCATCTATACAAGGAAGACAATAGGAGGGCTTTGGCTTTTTACTTTGTAGGTGGACCCTGAAGATAAATGGATCTCTATACAAAAAAAAGTGTTCTTGTCCTTTTGATAAAAAAGCACTTTACAAACTAATTAAACATCCACGTGTTTTCTCCCTTTGTTTTGTTGTAGTTACACAGGATAAATGGAGAAGCAATCATACAATAGAAACAGAGATGAATCAGACTCTGAAAATACCATGCTTTCAAAATATCTCTGCAGAAATTTCATCTGAATTCACTGTTGCCTGGTTGGTGGTAAGTGTTGCCCTTTTCAGTAAATAACTGCAATGATCTTTAAATATTAATGAAGTAAAATGACTATCAACTAATAATAGAAAAGGGAGCATCCTAGATGAAAGGCACGCATTGTGCTGGGGGAAAGGGGAGGGCAATGGGAGGGCGGAGTGGACACTAAGTTCCTACTTACCAGGCAAACCTCAGGTCTGTGAAAGCAGTGGATTAAATTAGAATTAGCTCATTGCAATCTGTATAAAATTATTCCTGTGCATAAACTACTGAGAGGAAATGGCTTAGAGATTAGATGAAATTAATTATTATCTGGTAACTATACTATTACATTGTCACTGGCTCATTGAAAGAAATTATGAAAAAAAAGAAAGAAATTATGAATGACTAATTG
Organism: Sylvilagus floridanus; assembly: GCA_949820135.1. NCBI lineage: Eukaryota > Metazoa > Chordata > Mammalia > Lagomorpha > Leporidae > Sylvilagus > Sylvilagus floridanus. The sequence continues at coordinate 65,032,822 of OX463244.1, forward strand.
ACCAAAAGACCTGTATGTGGATGAAATGGTCATTTTCCCCTCATTTCTAGTTTATAACCACTGTCCATATTTCCATTAAATTAGGTTCCTTTTATTTTTTTACCTGTGAAATGTCTTCTTTGGTGAAGTTTTAAACCTTTTTACTATAACATAAGTTTTAAATAAGTTATCTAAAAAGTTTTTAAAGAGACAATAAGAAAGGTAGAAGTAAGGAGAGTGGGAGGGAATAAGGGAATATTATTATGTTCTTAGACTTGTATCTACAAATCATACTGAATTTGTTAAAATTAATTGCAATGAAATATAAAAATAATATTTTTTCATTTCAAAAAGAATTAGCTCCCGAATGTTAATTCCTGTATTGAACTATGTACCAAATTGTGATGACTATAGTTCATAATAACTTACTCTGTATTTTGCAAGCATACAGAAGAAAGGGTCTCCAAGACTCCAGTGATAAAGTAATATCAGAAAAGAGGAAATGTTTATTTACCAGTACACATTCTATACAAGCACTGAAATATCTCACTGTAACCCAAAATATTTGCAGTTATTTTTAGTAAAATAAATTATTTTAAACACAAAGAGAACGGAGTGAAATGGTGCCCTTGATGCACACCACTTCAAGTAGAAGGCCCTACTCAAAAATATTTGTCTTTTAAACAACATAGGCAGAGCTATGGACTCCCTTTTCCTGGAAATCTTGGGACTGAGTCCTAGAAAATATACAACATTGATTTAGACTGGTAGGACAAACTCGAATGCTTATAAAATGGAAGTAAAAAATATACATGAGGGAAGCAGGACTTTTAAAAACACAGTCACTGGTTATTTCTATCCATTTTGCAGGTGGCCTCAGACCCACAGTCAACATGCTTTCTTTTATCTAAAGCCATAAATCTAGAATGTTATGAAGAAGTTTCTAATTTTAAAAATGCTGTACAGAGCAAAAATAAGTAATGGCTTATTATTTCGATGGAACAAATTACTTGGACACTCCAATATAAAATATTGTTAAGTTAAATTATAATAAGAGATTAGGAAAATATTAATAACTATTAACATGCTAAAATGGATTTAAAAAGAGAGAGGAGAAATCTATATGCTGCCTATAAGAACATATCTCACCAACAAAGATACACATAGACTGAAAGTGAAAGGATGGAAAACATATTCCATGCAGAGAGAAATAAAAGCCAAGCAGGAGTAGCTATCTTAATATTAAAATAAACTTTAAGACAAATGCTGTTGGGGTCAGCATTGTGGCATAATAGGTTAAGCCACTGTTTGCAATGCTGGCACACATATGGGCACTTGTTCAAGTCCCAGCTGCTCTACTTCTGATCCAGCTTCCTGATAATGCTCCTGGGAAAGAGGTGGAAGATGGCCCAAATGACTGAGCCACTGCACCCATGTGGGAGACCTGGATGAACTTCCTGGTTCCTGAATTTAGCCCAAGCCTGTCCAGCTATTGCAGCCATTTGGGGAGTGAGCAAGGGAACAGAAATTGTATCTCTCTCTCTCTCTCTCTCTCAAACTCTGCCTTTCAAATAAAAAGAACTAATCCCAATCATTCTTAAACTATTCAAAATAATTGAAAGGGAAAGAGTCTTCCCAAACTCCTTCTATGAGCCAGCATCATCTTAATTCCAAAGCCAGAAAAAGAAAAAACAAAGAAAAAAAACTATAGACCAATATCACTGATGAAATAGATACAAAAATCTTCAACAAAATACTAGCTAATTAAATCCATTAACGTCAAAAAATATCATCTGCCCAGACCAAGTGGTTCAACATAAACAAGTCAATAAATGTGATACATCACATTAACAAATTGAAGAAAAACAACCATGATTATCTCAACAGATGTGGAGAAAGTATTTGATAAAATATAACATTGTTTCATGATAAAAATAAAACAATAAAAAAGTGTATCGAAGGAACATTCCTCAACATAATCAAGAAAGTAAGACTAACTCTCAATCACAATCATATTTTTGTCAAAGTTTATTTATTTATTTGAAAGGCAGACTTACAGAGAGGCATAGAGAGAGAATTCTTCCATCAGCTGGTTCACTTCCCAGAGAGCTGCAACTGCCAGAGCTGCATTGATCTGAAGCCAGAGGCCAGGAGCTTTTTCCAGGTCCACCATGCAAGCGCAGATGTACAAGGACTTGATCCATCTTATACTGCTTTTCTAGGCCTATATATAGCAGAGAGCTAGATCAGAAGTGGAGCAGCAGGGACTTGAACAGGCACCCAAATGGGATGCCGGCACTCCAGACAGCAGCTTTAACCACTATGCCAGAACACTGACTCCAAAATCATATTGAATGGGGTTAAAACTGGAAACATTTCCACTAAAATCTAGAACCAGACAAAGATGTCCACTTTCAACAATACTATTCAAATATAATTCTGGAAGTTTTACCAGAGCTATTAGGCAAAAAAGAAAATCAAAGGGACACAAATTAGAAAGGGGCGAGTCATGTTAGCCGTGTTAGCAAATGACATGATTCTATACCAATGTCCTGAAAATGAAATATTAAGGAGGAACCAAAATGAAATGAAACAACTAGTAGATCAAGAAACTGTGATAGTGATGAGAAACCATAATGAAATGAAGAATTCAATAGATCAAATGACAAACACATAAGAGAGCCTTAAAAACAGAATGGGTGAAGGCACCAAGTATATGAGCTTTCAATTCGTCTCAAGGATCTAGAAAACTGCAGCAAACCAGATCCAAATCTAGCAGGAGAAGAGAAACAATTAAAATCAGAGAAGAAATCAACAGGATTAAATCCAAAAAAATTTCAAAAAATCAGCCAAGCGAAGAGCTGGTTTTTTTAAAAAATAAACAAAATTGACACCCCATTGGCCCAACTAACTAAAAAAAGAAGAGAAAAGACCCAAATCAATAAAATCAGAGATGAAAAAGGAAATGTAACAACAGACACCACAGAAAGAAATAGAATCATCAGAAATTACTAGAAGGACTTGTATGCCAGCAAACAGGGAAATCTATCAGAAATGGATAGATATCTGAACACATGCAATCTACCTAAAATGAACCCAGAAGACATAGAAAAAAACAAACCCATAACAGAGACAGAAATTGAAACAATAATAAAGGCCCTCCCAACAAAGAAAAGCCCAGGACCAGATGGATTCACTGCTGTATTTACCAGACATTTAAAGAAGAACTAACTCCAATTCTTCTCAAACTATTCAGAACATCAAAAAAGATAGAGTCCTCCCAAATTCTTTCTATGAAGCCAGCATCACCTTAATTCCTAAGCCAGAGAAAGATGCAGCATTGAAAGACCAATATCCCTGATGAACATAGATGCAAAAATCCTCAATAAAATTCTGGCCAATAGAATACAACAACACATCAGAAAGATCATCCACCCAGACCAAGTGAGATTTATGCCTGGTATGCAGGAATGGTTCAATGTTCACAAATCAATCAATGTGATACACCACATTAACAGACTGCAGAAGAAAAATCATATGATTATCTCAATAGACACAGAGAAAGCATTTGATAAAATACAACACCCTTTCATGATGAAAACCCTAAGCAAACAGGGTATGGAAGGAACATTCCTCAATATAATCAAAGCAATTTCTGAAAAACCCATGGCCAGCATCCTACTGAACAGGGAAAAGTTGAAAGCATTTCCACTGAGATCTGGTATCAGATAGGGATGCCCACTCTCACCACTGCTATTCAACATAGTTCTGGAAGTTTTAGCCAGAGCTATTATGCAAGAAAAACAAATTAAAGGGATACAAATTGGGAAGGAAGAACTCAAAGTATCCCTCTTTGCAGATGATACAATCCTTTATTTAGGGGACCCAAAGAACTCTACTAAGAGACTATTGGAAGTCATAGAAGAGTTTGGCAAAGTAGCAGGATATAAAATCAATGCACAAAAATCAAAAGCCTTTATATACATAGGCAATGCCACAGCTGAGGAAGAACTGCTAAGATCAATCCCATTCACAATAGCCACAAAAACAATCAAATACCTTGGAATATACTTAACAAAGGACATTAAAGATCTCTACAATGAAAATTACAAAACCTTAAAGAAAGAAATAGAAGATAAAAAAAATGGAAAAATCTTCCATGCTCATAGATTGGAAGAATCAACATCATCAAAATGTCCATTCTCCCAAAAGCAATTTATAGATTCAATGTGATACCAATCAAGATACCAAAGGCATTCTTCTCAGATCTAGAAAAAATGATACTGAAATTCATATGGAGACACAGGAGATCTTGAATAGCTAAAGCAATCTTGTACAACAAAAACAAAGCCTGATGCATCGCAATACCAGATTTCAGGACATACTACAGGGCAGTAGTTATCAAAACAGCATGGTACTGGTACAGAAACAAATGGATAGACCAGTGGAACAGAATTGAAACACCAGAAATCAATCCAAACATCTATAGCCAACTTATATTTGATCAAGGATCCAAAACCAATTCCTGGAGCAAGGACAGTCTATTCAATAAATGGTACTGGGAAAACTGGATTTCCACATGCAGAATCATGAAGCAAGACCCGTACCTTACACCTTACACAAAAATCCACTCAATGTGGATTAAAGACCTAAATCTATGACCCAAGACCATCAAATTATTAGAGAACATTGGAGAAACCCTGCAAGATATTGGCACCGGTAAAGACTTCATGTAAAAGACCCTGGAGGCACAGGCCGTCAAAGCCAAAATTAACTATTGGGATTGCATCAAATTGAGAAGTTTCTGTACTGCAAAAGAAACAGTCAGGAGAGTGAAGAGGCAACCGACAGAATGGGAAAAAATATTCGCAAACTATACTACAGATAAAATTAATAACCAGAGTCTACAAAGAGATCAAGAAACTCCACAACAACAAAACAAACAACCCACTTAAGAGATGGGCCAAGGACCTCAATAGACATTTTTCAAAAGAAGAAATCCAAATGGCCAACAGACACATGAAAAAAATGTTCAAGATCACTAGCAATCAGGGAAATGCAAATCAAAACCACAATGAGGTTTCACCTCACCCTGGTTAGAATGGCTCACATTCAGAAATCTACCAACAACAGATGCTGTAGAGGATGTGGGGGAAAAGGGACATTAACCCACTGTTGGTGGGAATGCAAACTGGTTAAGCCACTATGGAAGTCCGTCTGGAGATTCCTCAGAAACCTGAATATAACCCTACCATTCAACCCAGTCATCCCACTCCTTGGAATTTACCCAAAGGAAATTAAATTGGCAAACAAAAAAGTCATCTGCACCTTAATGTTTATTGCAGCACAATTCACAATAGCTAAGACCTGGAACCAACCCAAATTCCCATCAACAGTAGACTGGATAGAGAAATTATGGGACATGTACTCTATAGAATTCTATACAGCAGTCAAAAACAATGAAATCCAGTCATTTGCAACAAAATGGAGGAATCCGGAAAACATTATGCTGAGTGAAATAAGCCAGTCCCAAAGGAACAATTATCATATATTCTCCCTGATTTGTGACAACTAACTGAGCACCAAAAAGGCAACCTGTTAAAGTGAAATGAACACTATGAGAAACAGTAACTTGATCAGCCCCTGCCCTGATTGTTGATGAACAACTTAATATATTATCCCTCTTAGCATTTTTTTGTTTGTTCTACTTAATACTATTGGTTGAATTCTGTAATTAATAAACAGTTATTCTTAAGTGTTGAAACTTAACTGAAAAGTGATCCCTGTTAAATATAAGAGTGGGAATAAGAGAGGGAGGAGAAGTACAATTTGGGACATGCTCAAGCTGACTTGCCCCAAACGGTAGAGTTAGAAACATACCAGGGGATTCCAATTCAATCCCATCAAGGTGGCATGTTCCAATGCCATCTCACTAGTCCAAGTGGTAAATTTCTGTTCACAATTGATCATAATGACAGGACTAAGAGTCAAAGGGATCACACAAACAAGACTAGTGTCTGCTAATACTAACTGGTAGAATTAAAAAGGAGAGAACGATCCAACATGGGAAGCAGGATACACAGCAGCCTCATAGAATGGCAGATGTCCTAAACAGCACTCTGGTCTCAGAATCAGCCCTTAAGGCATGTGTATCCGGCTGAAAAGCCAATGATAGTATTTCAGGCATGGAAAGCTAAGGCACTCTGTCAAAAAAAAAAATGACCTAAATGAAAGATCTCCATGAGTGAGATCCCAGTGGAAAGAATGGGCCAACAAAGAAGGAGGTAACTTTCTCTGAAGGGAGGAGAGAACTTCCACTTTGACTATGACCTTGTCTAAATATGATCAGAGTCGGCGAACTCAAAAGGCCTCCATAGCCTTGGTAACTCATGACAAGAGCCTAGGGTGATTACTGACGCCATAAACAAGAGTGTCAATTTGTTAAATCAACATCAGGAGTCACTGTGCACTTACTCCTTATGTGGGATCTCTGTCCTTAATGTGCTGTACATTGTGATTTAATGCTATAACTAGTACTCAAACAATATTTTTCACTTTGTGTTTCTATGTGGGTGCAAATTGTTGAAATCTTTACTTAATATATGCTAAACTGATCTCTATATAAAGAGAATTGAAAATGAATCTTGATGTGAATGGAAGGAGAGAGGGAATGGGAAAGGAAAGTGTTGTGGGTGAGTGGGAAGTTGTGGTCGGGGAAGCCATTGTAATCCATAAGCTGTACTTTGAAAATTTATATTCATTAAATAAAAGTTGAAAAAAAGAATTGTATCTATGAAATACATAAAATCTGCTCTCTATATAGTAATAAATATAAAATAGAATTACTTAATAGAATATCCATTAGGTGATCCTGAATATGATTATATTAACTATTGATATTTCCATCAAAATAAAAACACAGAATTTAGAGTTTTACAAAACTCACATATTTCCAGGAATGTAACAACTAAGGTTAATTCAAATGCTTGATTATTCACAGTAAAAGTTACCTGCATATTTTCAGACTGGCCTGGAAAAGAGACTCTACACTTAAAAAGATTTCTCTGGGGTTGTACCAAGTCCAAACTAACTCGACTTGTAAAAGGCAACCTTTTGGTAATTTTTATTGTATACATTTTTTGAGATAGTAAGTAATATGAAAAGAAAATGGTACCCTCAAATAACTTTCCCAACCTATTCTGTAATCTACAATGTCTTTTTGCCATCTGTTACAAAATATATTTCATCTTTACAGGATTTGATTTCCAAGAGGTGAGGCATCCTGGGCATGATGTCTATTAAAATATGTAAATTAATTTCTTAAACATGATATATTTTGGTTATTAGAAAAATGTTCAAAGTGATGATGATTTGGGAGTGAAAGGCCACTACAAAATACACTAAACACCAGAGGTAAAGGAAAAGTTTATTTTGTGGGGGAGAACCATCAGGCTGGATTGAGAGGGCGAGAGAGAAAGAGGGCATGTGTAGGAAAACAGATCTTATTATAGCTTTGCAGAGGTAAGGAAGTAGGAACAGCAAATCCCATTAGAGTGGGGTGGAGCTGACACTTATGGTTGAGTGATTTGGTCACCTGACTTCCAATAAGCCAGGCAAGGCCTAGCACTGAAGCTTACTGTACAAGATGGTGACTGGGCCAGAGCCTAAAATGGCATCCAAGGTTTAAGATGTCACCTCAGACATCTTAATAAAACAAATGTTGTATGGGATTACATTGACCCCTAAAAACCCAAAGGGGTGGAGAGATGATGATCTATCTTCTAGAGCTACTTTCTACTGACATGGAACAACAAGTCACTCTATGCGGGCATGTGGCAAGGTCTCAGGTCTCAATTTCCTGAGAACTAGGGAAAAGAAAATATCTTATTGGACCTGGCTATAAAACTGAAAGAGTCACCAATTAAACAAAAGCTATCAAAAAGAGATGCTGAACGTTTTAAGCAGATTTTTAATATGATTTCCAAATACTTACTAATATATATGTATTGCAAAAAACCTCATTACTTTAACAGAGGATCAGATTCAAATTTTATGTCAAAGAAAAATAGATAGCCTTTGTATCCAAAAATTTCTTTCTTTCATAACCTTCTATAGCTTCCAGACACCTTCTGCAACTTACTTAAACCTTTCTTTTTAATTCCAGTCTAGAATAAACTAGCCATCAGGATAAAGTAATTGTTACATATCATGTCCTTTTTTATTCAAAAAGAAAATTCTTTCCTTCTTAACATTCCTTATCAAGAACACATTTCTACACTTGTGACCTTTCCATCTGTTGATTTCTCTGATTTACATTTTGAAATAACCTTTTAAAAATTTTAAAAATTTCCTAATTCAGGCCGGCGCCGTGGCTCAACAGGCTAATCCTCCGCCTTGCGGCGCCGGCACACCGGGTTCTAGTCCCGGTCGGGGCGCCGGATTCTGTCCCGGTTGCCCCTCTTCCAAGCCAGCCCTCTGCTGTGGCCCAGGAGTGCAGTGGAGGATGGCCCAAGTGCTTGGGCCCTGCGCCCCATGGGAGACTAGGAAAAGCACCTAGCACCTGGCTCCTGCCATCGGATGAACTCGGTGCGCCGGCCGCAGCGCGCCTGCCGCGGCAGCCATTGGAGGGTGAACCAATGGCAAATGAAGACCTTTCTCTCTGTCTCTCTCTCTCACTGTCCACTCTGCCTGTCAAAAAAAAAAAAATTTCCAAATTAAGACAACATTTCTAAATAAGATAACACATCAAATTTAAGTTTTTAGTTATAGTCAAGCTTTTAGTTACATTTAAGCCATGTTGAACTATTTTTCATAGATAGTTTATGAAAACATATTTGTTAACAAACCCAAATAGTTTTTCTATAGAATATAAGGTGCTAAGAGTACTGTTATTTACATTTAGGCACATTTCTCATTTGCCTTTACCTAATTTACATTAACAATTACACCTAGATGACTGAAGATGTGGTCAGGACCACATCTATACCTATGGAATGGGCTGGGTCAATTTGATGAGTCTCACTGGCATGGAGTTGGACCTGTTCCAAAAATCGACTTTGATTCTGTGGGAGGAGGGTATTAGAAAGGATCATAAAAACATAAAGTAGGAAGTGGAGTTAGAGGCAAAAAACCTAGTTTTTGTTTGACTTGTGACAGTTCACTGAGTGAGAAGGAACATGGATTCTGACTATGCCCTCCACTCCCGTCACCTCTCGTAGGGGTAACAGAGAGGTGGGTTCTCTGGCTGCCACATGAGAGCAAGTGACTCAGGGACTAGGGGTAAGAGACAGGGTTTGGGGGTTTGAGGAACCAGCAGTAAGGCAGGGACAGTATATTGGCTCAGTAGAATGGAGGAGGGTGAAAGTTGGAACAAGGACTGGGTTCGAGATAAAGCAAAGGGCGCAAGAGGAGTAGAAATGGACAAGTACTGGTTTTGAGATAAGGGCAAGCAGGAGACTTGAGATGAGACAAGGGGAGTAGAAACAGTTGCAGCCTCCTGGAATGCCTGGGCAGGAGGGACAGGTGCTAATGAGCTAGAGCCAGAGTGGATGGTGCCAGAGCTAGCAGTGGGCTTTGATGTGGTGGCTCATCTGTAGGGTCTAAAGTAGAAGAAGTGGTTTTGGCCTTTTAGTGGGAGCTTTGGAAGTTAAGATAACCTGAGCTAGAGAATACAAGGTATAAATAGAAGGTTTAGAACAGAGATAGGAGAAAGCCTGAACATAAGGAATTTCTTGTCATCCTCCTGACCACTCACAGAAGTAGTAAAGATGGTGAATAATGTCAGGGTCAAACGTGCCAGTAAGCAGCAATTTGGACTGGTTGTCAAAATCAAACATGGGCCATGCCTAATCAGGAAAGATGAGGCCATGGCATTTGAGATCTGGGGCCAATCTGAGAGGAACAAGATTATTTAGGAGGCAACTGACAGGAGAATCAGACAGAAGACAGGATGAGGATGCTCTCATAGCAACCTGTAGGGGTCGGACTGGCTGATAGCAGGCATCCCCGAGATCATGGCAGTCCAACGAGAAGAGTAAGGGAGCAGAGGGTGGGGGTTGTCACCTGCACCCACTGGAGCCCAGAGCATAAAGCCCATAGAAGGGAAACAGGGTTGAGTTGTCACCCACACCTGCTGTTGCCTGGGACACAAAATCTGTAGAGGGGCATGAGGCCACAGGAGTTTTGGTGCCCAGTACCAGAACTTTAGGGCAAAGTCAGATAGAACCACAACCCACAGAATGTTGCAATGAGAGAATCTTCTGCCTACTCTGTCTTATCTCAGAACTTTGAAGGGCCAGTGTGTAGATGAAGATCACACAGTGTTTGGTGGTGAAGAAGGAGGTCTTGGGGTGTGTTTTGTGGCTGGCAGAAATCCAGGGTCACAAAGCAGCTCACATTCCCAAGGGGAGAGTAAGGTCGATGGAGAGCCTGGATCCGAGTCACGGCACCAATGAAAGGCCACCACAAACACCAAACACTGGCGTTAAAGGAAAAGTTTATTGTTGGGGAAGGGGGCAGGGACCCAACAGGCTGGAGAGAGAAAGAGAAAGAAGGCCTGTGAGGGAAAGCAGATCTCATTACAGCTTTGCAGAGCTAAGGAAGTGGGGGCAGCAAATCCTGCTGGGTAGGGGTGGAGCTGATGCTTGGTGTTGGGTGATTTGGTCACCTGATTTCCAGTAAGCCGGACTGGGCTTGGGTCCAAAGCTTACCAAACAAGAAGGCAACAGGACCAGAGCCTAAAATGGCACCTGAGGTTTCAAATGGCACCTCAGATGAGACAGCACCGGTTTTACTAACAAGGAGAGCAGAAATCTGTCAAACATCAGGGAAATGGATATGCACCTGCTACTTTGCTTACATTGTATTGTCCACCAGGAAGGCAAAAATTCCTATCCTAACTATCCTAAATTCACTATCAGTGCCAACTGAATTAATAGGGCCTTACTATGGAGACTTTACTGTCCAATAAATTGGTCTGCGGTGTTGTTACCTTTCATATATGTCATCTGTTTTTCCAAGTAAATGTAAAACTTCAGTCAGCCTGTTAGGAAAAGAGTGCGGATTGGCACCTACTCAGATGGGACACAAAAAATGTTAGGAAAAGAGGTGCAGAACAGAGAGGAGGCAGTATGTAAATCTACAGCCAGACCAAATTTATTCAGAGAAAATAAATTTGCAGAGGAGGATGATCAACTGCCGGTGTGCACATCGATGGAACATGCTACAGAAGGCCCTGACCCCAGGGGCTGGGCCTTTTTTTATATTAGGAAGGCTAGGGATGGGGAAGGAAGCAGGAGGCAGCAGGTGGAGGTGAATTACTGGAACTGGTGTCTCAGCTGGCCGTGCAGAGCCTCCAGCACCTGGGAAGGATGCGGGGGTGGGGTGTAAAGGCAATAGGATGTGAGATCCTATTGAGATTCAAGGGCAAGGAATACATTCCAATGTTTGTCTATCTTTTGGGCAATAAGCAAGAACGGCTGAGGCTGTGTCTTTGCTCCATCACAGCCTAAGTCTTTTATGTGACAAACATAAAAAACAAACTCTATCACTCACTTTGAACTCCCCAGCATCTAGCACACATAGTATTTAGGACATAGACAATAAACACTTGATTAGCAAGTAATGGATTTATTCAATATGACACCTTTCTCACAGTCCTATTCATTGTCCTTACATTTCATTAGTGCTTGTTAAATACATGCTGTTTCATTTGTTAATGAGCGGTGGATTACTAAGTATTAAATGCTAGATAATTGAGAAGGCATTAGTGTAGTAGTTTCCTTCAAAGAAACTAAGAAGTGTGCATCATAAAATGCAGCCAGGAAATTTAGGATAAATGAGATCCATAGTGCACAGAATGTCACACAGTGAGAGGGTGACCTTATCACCTACTGGAACCTCAAGCTCTGCTCTCATTCTAAGAATGCATCATGAGGGGCCAACGCTGTGGCGCAGTGGTTTAAAGTCCTGACCTGAAACACCAGCATCCCATATGGGTGCCATTTCTGGTCCCGGCTGCTCCTCTTCTGATCTAGCCCTCTGCTATGGCCTGGGAAAGCAGCAGAGAATGGGCCAAGTCCTTGGGCTCCTGCATACACGTGGGAGACCCGGAAGAAGCTCCTGGCTCTGGCTTTGGATCGGCACAGCTCAGGCCACTGTGGCTATCTGGGGAGTGAACCAGCGGATGGAAGACCTCTCTCTCTCTGTCTCTATTTCACTCTGCAACTCTGACTTTCAAATAAATAAAATAAATCTTTAAAAAAAAAAAAGAAAGAAGAATGCATCATGATACGGACAACTTGAGGAGTTGTTTTGAAAGAAAGTTCTTTTCAAAGGGAACATTTTGTTGGCAACTGTACTGATTAAATTCTTACTGTGCATTTGCTTTTCAAATGTCAAAATCTATTTGCTCCTTTGATTTACCTCTGTGCTCAACACTTTTGATGGCTCTGGGATTTAGCAAGTCTGATGGGAAACTATCTAATGTCGTCTTATTACAGAAAAAATTGCAGATCTTCTTGTTGTAACTTTTGCATGTCTGCCAAGGACATAAATAGCTCTTGTAATTCATATATTACATTTTCAATTTCTGGTTATAAAGACAATAATAATCATAATGATAAGTTGATTGTTCCTACAAATAATATAATGTGGACTAAAGAAGAAGATTAAAAAGCCAAGATGAATCGCTTCTCGGCCTTTTGGCTAAGATCAAGTGTAAAAAGCCAAGATGATAGAGACAAGTCCAGGAGGTCAGAAGCCTGCTGTACTAAGCTCAATAACTTCGGGAAGCAGTAAAAGCCTCCAACCTCCAATGCTTCTTTGAATCCTGAAAACAATTTTACAAACGTACCTTGGTCACTGGAGACAAGAGCTATGTCTTTATATATGTGTAATAGTATGAAATATAATTCAAAACTGAATCTTTACTCAACTATGAAGCTCACAGGAAAGCTCTACTGAGAGTCTCAATATCTGGAAAAAAAATTTGTGTGTACCTGATTCCATGTTATTCTAAAATGTTAAGGGAACGGATCCTTTGTCTGAAAAAGATACACTGCGTGATTGTGACTACACTGAAGTAGATAGAAATAGGCAGTGTATGCAAGAGAGCTCACTAAGTAAACCAATGATGTAACCCTTCTGTGGAAACTGAAGCACTGTGTGAACGTATAAGAAATCACAGAATATGCATGTTTAGATGAGATGCAATTGGCAGATAAAGACCAAGTGATAGTTTCCCCATTGCGTGTCTCAAGTCATCAGAGATATTCTGCATGCTTCCATTGGGAGCTTCCAAAATACATTATACTAATCTGTTTTGATTCTTCATGGTCTGAATTTCAATTCCACCCGATAGCATGTGTGAATCTGTTTCGAGTGCTAGACCTGCAAGGATTCAGCCCCTCCAGGACATACTTCCTACTGTGACATAAGCCTTTAATTAAAATGTGAAAAGTGTTAGCATTGAAGGAAAATAATGTTATTCTGACTAGCTAGGTTTAGGAAAGCTTAATAGGAAAGGTTATGTTGGGATCATTAAAGAGCATTTTGGATTGCAAAAGACAGGAATGAACTGCACCATGGCACTAAAACCCACCAGTAAAAGCCAGCGGTGTAGACTGGGGGCAGTGTTGAGGGACTGTCTGTCCCAAAGTTAGTGGAAAAAAAGAAACTCATTATTTTTTTTCTTTAAATCATGAATAGAATCATAGGGATATTGTAGTTCCAATAGTTCAATGTTAGTGGCAAATAACTAATTACTACTATTTAAATATCTTCCATGTTAGTGGCACATAACTAAGTCCTACTACTTGCATATTTTTAAATGCTTATCCATAAATGTATCTTCTTATTATATTCTTCTTTAATATTTGTGCTATTATACAATTAAAAAGCAAAAGGGGGCTAAAATTTGGATTCAATGTTGGTTTGCAATGCTTATGAGCAGACTCACTATTTAGAAAGCAAAACTGTAATCTCTTATCTGGTGGCAGCTGATCCTGTCTTCATAAAAATAAGAAATTAAGTGCTAGCCAAACTACTAAGTATTGGCAGCTAATAACAATGATTAGAAAAATATTGGATTAGGGCTAGTGCTCTAGGAAATGGACATGGGAAGCCTTGCAAGCAGCTGGCTTTGACAGCACCAGCTGGCTGGAGACTAAATGAAGGGATCATGAAGATAGGAAGTAGTGTATAGATAAAGAGGTAGCAATTAATACAGTTAGCAGCAGTTATCTAATGAAAGATGTACACTCGCAGCCTGCCATGCGCTGTGGTCAACAGGAAGCTCTAACATGGAGCTAGCGCCAAGTCACCAAGTAGTACCAATCTCACTCTTCTGGATTGAAGTTCTGATTCTAGTACAAAATTAGCCTCAGTAAAGGATTTGTGGATCTTCATGTCTTTAAGAAGCATAGGATAGCAGTTTTCCATGATTCATTGTGCCTCACTCAGCCTACATCATATTAATTATTTTACCAAACTGCTATATAAATGCAATTGTGAATTATGCATTTGCTTGTCTTTTGTACCTCCTGATTTTTGTATTTGGCTTTGTTTTCCTTCTGAATTTGTTTTCCTCGAGTAGATTGTTAGCAGAAAAGGCCAAGGCTGTTTCCTTCTACTATTTTGCAAGGCTGTACTCATTTACAGGAAAGCCAATAACGGTATGACTTTTGGATGAAAATTATTATTATTATTACTACTTAGTAGCTGTATGACCCAAGGATTAGGCTTAGGTAAGGTCAATAAGATCCTCAACCTTGATAGAAAAATTTAAGGGAGGACCAAAACAAATTTAATGAGCAATGTGGATTTTTTTTTTACAAATACTGCATTGTCCAATACAGTAGCCATTAGTCACATGTGTCTATGTAAGTTTAAATTTTGAGATTTATTTACTTATTTGAAAGAGCTACAGAGAGAGAGAGAAAGAGAGAGGTCTTCCATCTGCTGATTTATTCCCTAGATGACCACAATTGCTAGCACTAGCTAGGCCAAAGACAGAAGCCAGGTGCTTCTTCTGGGTCTACCACAGAGGTGCAGGGCCCCCAGCACCTGAGCCATCATCTGCTGCTGTTCTCAGACCACCAGAGACAAGCTGGATCAGAAGTGGAGCAGCTGGGTCACAAATTTGTGCATGCATGGGATGCCAGAGTCATAGGTGGTGGTCCTACCCAGTATGCCACAATTCCAGCCCCAAACATGGATATTTTAATAAAATATTGTTTTTGAAAATTTTAGGGAAAACCCAACATAAACAAAATATCAAAATTTTGTATAAGGGCAGGGTTTTCTTTATTTTGAGATCTTGCTATATTTACATACAACAAGGAACAGTATTTTGCAGTTAGCATAGGATTTTGGGGTCTTCATAGCCATCGTGACACCCAAAGACAGATATACACAAGGATTGAAAGTAGTGGGAAAACAGATTGAGCAATGCATGGTTCATCACTGTCTTAGTCCATTTGGTGCCCAGAATGCTTGATAGTGATTATAAAGCTCAGAAATTTATCCTGTCATAGTTCTGGAAGTTGAGAAGTTTTAAATCCAGAGGCCAGCAGATTTAATCTATCTGCTTCCAAGATGGTACCTTGAATGTTGCACCAAAGTTTTAAATACTTATTAAAAATAAGTAGAGGCTGGCACCGCGGCTCAATAGGCTAATCCTCCACCTAGCGGTGCCGGCACACCGGGTTCTAGTCCCGGTCGGGGCACCAGATTCTGTCCCGGTTGCCCCTCTTCTAGGCCAACTCTCTGCTGTGGCCCAGGAGTGCAGTGGAGGATGGCCCAAGTGCTTGGGCCCTGCACCCCATGGGAGACCAGAAGCACCTGGCTCCGGGCTTCGGATCAGCGCGGTGCACCGGCCGCAGTGCATCAGCTGTGGCGGCCATTGGAGGGTGAACCAAAGGAAGACCTTTCTCTCTGTCTCTCTCTCACTGTCCACTCTGTCTGTAAAAAAAAAAAAAAGTAGAAGTCAAGGCTCTATATGTCTGTTTCCAGCAGACTAGTTACCAAGATCATTATAATCAAGTAGAAGTTAAAGGATGCTCCATGGCCCTTGTTGTCAAAAGGGTCACTGTATCAAAAATACCACTTTCAACCAGCAAACTGCCCAAACCCTGCAATCTGCAACTTACATAAAGACTTCTGGATTTCTGAATTTTCTTTTTTTCTTATTTATTTGACAGGTAGAGTTATAGACAGTGAGAGAGAGACAGAGAGAAAGGTCTTCCTTCTGTTGGTTCACTCCCCAAATGGCCGCTATGGCCGGTGCCGCGCTGATCCAAAGCCAGGAGCCTGGTGCTTCTTCCTGGTCTCCCATGAGGGTGCAGGGGTCCAAGCACTTGGGCCATCCTCCGTTGCCACAGCAGAGAGCTGGACTGGAAGAGGAGCAACCTGGACTAGAACCCGGCACCCATATGGGATACCAGTGCCCAAGGTAGAGGATTAACTGAGTGAGCCACTGCGCCAGACCCTGAATTTTCTTTTAATTGTCTACAGACTCAGAAAGCTGCTTTATTTTATTGTTTTTAATGACTTGATTTTATTAGCACATGTAGTCTCTGAAGCTTATTTGTCCCTGGTTCTGAGCATCCTTGTTTTTTAATATTGTCACTTAAACTTATTTCATGCGACCTTTGAGTAAGTTACTTAACATTAGTTTAGTTTATTCCCCACTGTTGTAAGGAGTAAATAAGACTTGAAAGAACTTTGTACAGTGCCTAGAATATAGTAGGTGCTAAACAAATTTAAGCTATAACATAAAATTTTAGCAGTGATCATAGCATAATATTAGTATTATTTCTCCCTCTCCAGCTTCTAGGTATTTCTAGGTATTTCATTGTTTGTTTACCTGTGAGAGTTTGTGCCTTCTCTCCTCCCATTTGCTCTGTGAAGGCAGCCCCTCATATGCGAGTTTTTGCCATGGCTCCCTTTATATCCATGGACTGTAGGCTCTCTCAAAATCTCCTTATGTTGTGGGTTACAAGGTCCTGTTTGTAGCTGAATCCTATCTTTCTCGATGAGAAAACAACCTCCTCTCTCTGCCATGGGCAACTGCCCAGAAAGAGTAAAACAAAAACAAAAACAAAAACCTTTGAATAAGTTTGGAAAGGGGAGTAGGGGTAGGGGTGGTATGATCTTTTCTCTATCAATTAAACTGCTGAGCCAGTCCCTTCCTGCTACCTAACAAAGCAAAGGTAGTTTGTTTCACCAGCCTCAAACCTCTGCCTGGGATTGCCCTTCTTCCCACAACAAAGTGACAGATGGAAGTGGCCCAAAATACAAGCCATTTACTAAATGACAAGGTACATTCTGACCTCCAAAAGCCTCCAAAAACACTCTCCCTGCAGAAAGCAGGAGAATGTCAAGTGCATGGTGTTGTGCTGAAGGACCTGCAGGGGGAGACTACTTCCTAAAATACGGCCTCCAGGTCCTTCTTGCTTGGAGAAATGCATTCACTCTTTCTGCTGGCACCACCCAACCCTCAGGGCTCCTGGGAGAGCCCTTGTCTAGGGAAGACAATCTCTCTCCCTTTCATTTTACTCTCTTTTACCAGGAAGACAACAGCACAGGCTCTTAAGTCCTTCTTTTAGGGCTGAGACTTGAGCAGAGTATGATTCTTTACATGCACCCCACAGCGCTCTCCATGTGTACAGGTGATTCAGATCCTACAGAGAAGCAGTTATAGAACTGCATCTTACAGAGGCTTTACTAAGTATTTTCTGGAACTATCTATACAGTTAAACTATTTAAGAAGTCTGCTTCTGTGTTTCTGGCTGTCCTTGAATTCACATATTTATCTGCTTTCCTTTTCTTCTACCTTGAATCTGTCTTTCAGGGACTCTGAGTTCCACATGTTTCATTATGTTGTGACTATGCATTGCCATTGACCCTCTTCTCTTTTCATTCCCTCCTTTGTCACTAGCACACAACAATTCAGATGTTGCTAGAGTTAAGCCAGTGTTTGTCAGCCCTGGCTCTCCTGCAGACATTTCAATAAAAAGAGCAGTTGAGTTAGAGTCGCTGGAGGAGGAGTGTGTGCAGCAGAGCATTCTCCAAGCAACTCACTGTGAACAGTGAGTTACACTAAAGAGGTGTAAGACTTAAAACAGCTTGTCTACCTGTGTGTGCCCCAAGAACACTCCCCTGGCTGTTTCCTTGGTCAACACATTCACTGGCATGACCAGCACTGTGACAGCCCAGCAAGTTTGTCCATGGACATTATGCATAGTGCAACAGTAAGAGGGACTTTGTTTCACAGACCCAAGAAATGGTGTGGAATAGAGGAATCAAGAGTTAAAAATAAATCTTATCTCCATAATTTATGTCTATGTCCTGCTCTTCATGTGTCCGCTTTGAAGTTGGTGCAAACACAGAAGCAAGGCCAGAAGTGCTAGGACCATAACTAGGGTGCGGTAAAGAGGGGAGGTATTGTGGGGGGCACAATGAAGGAGGCCCTCACCCTCAGGTGCTGACTATCACTGGCAAGAGCCCAAGGGCAAGAGCTGGCTTCCTTGAATTGTGTACACATTGTGCCTCTTTACCTCATCCTACTCCCAACTCTGCAGGGAGTGAAAAGAAGACCTTGTCTAAAGAGACTCTGGGAAGAGTCTTAGCATGAAGATGTCAGACACTCACAAATGAAAACTGGGATCCACCGTTAGCCTTCCCCCACTCTACCCCCAAACTCCACTGTAGATATGGAGCTTATGAAAGTCTTGAGGGGCCAAGTCTAGTCGGAAGGGCAGAAAGCTCCTTTCCCTGTTCGTATGTGGTGGCAGTGTTTTTATGGAAAATCAAGGGTAACGAATTTCTGGTAACATACTCAATACTTATTAGTTCTAATTCTTCATTCACCCTATTTTACCAGAAATAAATGCACCTGTGCTTGTGAAACACCTAGTCTAGAGCTGGCACAGTCAAACGCTTCATAACCTGGCACTCTTTTTTCTCATCAGGAGGTTAACGGGACTCAGGAAACGCTCGTCTCCCAAAAGCACATCAACAAATCCGTGTTATTTAAAGACAGAGTCAAGATAGACTCACACTATGGACTCCACCTCTCTCCAGTCCAAATCCAAGATGATAGCCTGAAGTTCTCTTGCTGTGTTAAAAGCAGATATGGCGAAATATTGAGGAGCTCGACCACAGTCAAGGTTTTTGGTAAGGGTTTTTGCTCTATGAACTCCCTGCTCTCCTTGCAATTCCTCTCCAGAAAGGAAGGCCCCTTTTACTCTGGGGAGCATCCACAGAAGGGCAGATATTCAAGAAATCAGGCCAGGGGTTAAGATGCTTGCATCCCATATGGCAGTACCTGGATTTGAACCCCAGCTCAATTCCACATTCCAACTCCCTGCTAATGCAACCCTAAGAGACAGCAAGTGATGGCTCAAGGAGTTGGGACCCTGCCACCCCTGTGCGAGACCCAACTTAAGTTCCCGGTTCCCAGGAAACAAAGCTCTGGTCCTTGCAGGCGTTTGGAAAATGAAGCAACTGATCTCTCTCTCTCTCCCTCTCTCTCTCTGCCTTTCTATTTTTCTATTTTCTTTAACTTTTAGGCAGAAAATACTCTGGAATTCTGTTTTCCTTGATATTTGTCAGTTAATAGAATAAAATCATACACAAATCATACATAGATCAGTTTCCTAGTGACGACTACTTTAAAAATTTAATGTTCCATGAGAACCTAGAAATAACCTTAGCTATAACTGCCAAAATCAAATTGCCTCATTGTCTAATTATCTTCATTAGACAAGGTTGAATAAGGCCAGTGTAAGAACGGAAAGTGATAAACACAGCCCCAGAGAAACTCTGGAGGAGCTCACCTCCTTCCTGCCGAGACAGCTGGGATGAGAGAAGTCCAGCATCCCAGCAAAGGAGCCCACAGGGATGGCTCTCCAACCCCACTTTCTCCGTGGTACAGAGCTGAGCTGTGGAGTCCACTAAGGCTTCATTCAAAACGCAGAGCCTCTGCAGGGTGCAAATTCAGGGTGAAAATATGCACATTCTATTTTGCCTGAGTGCAAGGAAATATTAGTGACCAGATGCCTCTGGCTATGAATCTGTGTGTGTGTGTGTGTGTGTGTGTGTGTGTGTGTGTAAACAAGACCAGCATTTATAAAAGAGTTATGTTTAAAGGAAGACAAAGACAAAGGCAGTGATGTGGATGGGCAGTGAATTGTTTCTGAAAATGAGGTAAACAAAGAGAAAATAACTTCATAAAACCTAAGGGCACGAAGTGTTAGATTTTTCCCTAGGTCTCTGAATGACAGAACAAACAAAATATGTTTTTATTTAGAATCTTATTGCATTATTATGGGAGGTCAAAAAATGAAAAAAATCACCAAGCATTTGCGAAGATGAGAGTGGCTACAGCCAGAATTTATTTAGCTCCAAGTCTCATGCTTATAACTTTCCCCTATGGCTCTCCCCCCATCCCTGGCACTTAATCTCTCTCCCTCTCTCTTCCCCCCTCTCCTTTCACCCTGACTCTCTGCATGTCTCCTCAGGGATGGGCTGGGTTTTAATCACACACACCACCCCACCTCTCTGCCGCCAGAACCAGGTTACTTATGGAGTCCCAAAGGTGTCCTGTGAAGAGTTGGAAGTAGGCTGTTTCATCTCCTTCACCATCATCACCATTTGTTCACCAAGCAGGGTGTGACTGTCTTAGCACAAACATGAAACTGCCTCATCTGGTCTGATTATTGGCAAACCAACAAAGGCAGCCATCCAGGATGTGGAAAGAAATATCAATTTTACATTAGGCAAGCTGTGTCCCAATTTAACCAGCATTTCTTGTGCCATAACATTATCTAATTGCCTTGTCAACATTTAAACTGTGTCCTCTGCCTGTTTATTAAATTAAAATACCTTCATCGTGATCTTGGATATTTTTCACTCACTTGCATCTCACTCTTATCACCCCAGCTGACTCTACATTTCTCTTGCTTCTTTGAAATCCTTTCAGTAGCTGCTTAAAAATAAGAGCATATGCCCGCTTAGTCATAGAATTAAATTTTCCTTGCTTCCTGGCTTTCCCACTTAATATATGGACTGGATGGGTTGTGTTTGGACATAGTCTTATTCAGTCTTTAGCCTATTCATGGGTGTCATCCCAGGTATGTCTTATATTGGCCTGACACAAGGGTCCAATGCATAATTTATAAGTCTCACTTGGCATACTATTATTATTCCCCATACAGAAACATCCAAAAACAAAATGTGGAAGCTTTGCAATAAATGCCCAGATGTATCACAGACCCACTCCATCTGCCCTAAAGCAGCTTCTTATTCCCAAATGTTCTTCCTGCCCAGTTCTTCATCTTCCACCAGAGGTGACCCAAGTGCCAAGGCCACTTTCTGCATCTCCCTTACTGGTCTCTTTTGACTTCACTCTCTGTGCCAGGAAGCCACTTTCCCATCCCAATTTGCTCTCTTCCTCTCTCAAGCTCTTAATCTGATTGTCCAGAGGCACACAGGGGATCTGTGTGTGTCACTTCTGGGATTTCTCTCAATTTTCATTCTCTGAGATCCTTCTTTCTATGAGCATCTGCTAAGTAGAAGGTCAATATATTCCTCATCCCCTTAGTGTGTCAGGGTTGCATCTTAGTTTGAGTTACACTGAAAGAAAATACTGAGATAAGTATTTGAGTAAATGATTTTATTTGAGAGATCATCCTGTGAAACCTGAGGAGAGGAATGGAACAGTGAGCCAAGGAGGGAAAGTAAATCATTAGCACTGTGGGCTTAGAGCTCAGTCTCACCAGGGAGAGAACATAGGTCAGAGTCGTACCAAATGAAGGGCCAGGAAACCAGGGTATTCATCCACCCAGTTCCCATCTACCAGCCACATTAATTCCCTGGGTCTCCCAGCTTTCCCCACTTTTGAACAGAGTAAATCCTTAGGCCTTCTGTGTGTAGAGGATGTAACAGGCACTGACAGCATGTGGGATAAGGGTCCTTTTTTTTAAGATTATTTACTTATTTATTTATTTATTTGAAAAGCAGAGTAACAAAGAGACACAGACAGACAGAAAGATCTTTCATCCACTGATTCTCCAATGTGAGGGGCCCAAGTACTCAAACCATCTTCTGCGGCACTCCCAGGCACCTTAGCAGGGATGCTTGATTACAAGCAGGGTAGCCAGGACTCAAACTTGCGCTCTGCAATAGGCTGCCCTTGCAACGCAACACCGGCCCCGGCACAGGGGCTGTAACCGTGCCTTCCGTGGGTTCCTGGAAGACCTAGTCTGCCATACCCAGGAAATTCATGAAGCCACTTGGTTTCAGTGGATTCAATGTCTAGGTTGTATGGAACACTGCTGGAAATGTGAAGCTGGATCAAATACTCCGGCTTTGAGGCATTTACAATCTAGCAGGAAAACAGCGTCACTGAAACAGCCCTGAGATTTTCTAGTGCCAAACAATCAAACAAGTAACAAGTATTTTTCTGGTCCCCTCCAGGGTCCTGAAAACAATGGCATAGTTATAAAGCCTTTGAACACGGACAACCCGCCTTGCTTCTCTCTCCCTGCCACCTGCCCCTCCACCCTTCCACATCCCCAATTCCACTTGATTCAGCATTGATCAGCACTCAGGGAGCAGCTATGCATCCCACTTTCCAAAAGCCTCCTTTATCCTCTGAGTTGAGGTAGAGACTTTTCTTAAAACTTTTCTTCAGCCCACGTGTCCTCAATTATTGTACCTGTCTCAGTGTATTATAACTTATAGTTGTTTATCTGTTCTTTCCATGACAATGTAAATTTCTTTGAGGACAGTGAATATGATTTGTTTACTTTTATTTCCTTGGTATCTAGTATACTGCCAGGCACATGTGGGCATTTAATAACAAATATTTGATGAATGATAACTCTTTTACACACATGTATAGGTGTACACACTAAAGGCAAGGTTGGGTGGTGTTAAGTGCTACTAACTGTGTTTTATTTGCCTTAAAGCTAAGCCAGAAACCCCCATGATCGTGGAAAATAACTCCATGGGCTTTTTGGGAGAGGTAAGTAACTTTAAATCCTTTGGAAATCTATAGTGTTATATGTGTTGCTGCCTAGTTTCCAGGAATGTCCCCTTAAAAGGCCTTCCTCCTAGGTCCCTGGACAAGAAACTACTGATGGGGATGAAGGGAAGATGAACTGATTCTGGAAACCCAATGGGAATCGTTACTTTCAAATTTAGGCTCTCAGAATTGGAGATCTGCCTCCTTAGTTCTTAAATTCCTGCAAAAAAAAAGCAGTCCCAATTGTTTAAACTCATTTTTAATAAAAATTGAGATGGATACTGAGAGAAAAGTAGGGCAGAAAACAGTGTGAGTTCTTTGTGCAGAACTAAAGTTTTTGCTCTAATCCATTTCTTGTAGCAGTTCTTCCATTGTTTTTATTTCTCAGTGACAAGAGAAAATGTGCCCTCTCATGCTCCTGCAGAACATTGGCTATTTTTTTGGCAGCAGGAGGAAAGATAGGGAAAAAAGGAGAGAAGACTAGGTCTTCTGACTTCAGCTTCTTAGGGGTGGTTCCCAGCTGCCAGTCACTGGGGTCCGGACCCACTCTCAGCTCCTCTTCTTGTTGGCTTGGCCTTGGGGAAATTATTTCACATCATTGCAGTTGGTTTTTCTATGTGAGGGGGGTAATATTAGCCGTCCATTATTGTTCATTCTAAGAATGGAAGTATTAAAGTTCTTAGCACAGTGTATGACATGTATTAAGTATTCAATTAAATATCATTGTTGCTATTGTTATTACATTGTTGTTATTACTGTTATCTGTTTTAATCAGCAGTCTGGGGGCCTTATGACTTCACCCAAGCTTTTTAGAACCACACATAAAATAAGTTTTCTCATTAATTCTCAAGCATATCCTTTTACATGGGATGGGAGACAATTTAATTTTAGCTTCATTTCACCCCTAAGAACATAAAACAACCCATGATTTCGGGTCCCACTGAATATCAGACATATAATTTGACAGCTACACACAAATCATAGCTCAGATCTGTGGGATGATTTTGGATAACTCTACATATGCATTATCCATATGTTTGTGTCTTGCCAATTTCATCTATCAGTCTCTTAAATAGACACTGTATATATAAGAAACATTTAATCATTTTCATTTTAATACAATTGGGTTATTAAGTTGATTAGTGGGCTTCAATTGTTTAAATAAAACAAATAATCCAATGATTATTGGTCTTTGCCAGTGTTTTCCATTCTTAAAACAATCACTTGCAGATTCTCAGTGCCAATGTTTATAGGTAAGATGGGCTCCATCCAGATGTAGAAATATACATTAGATCCAAGAATCACCATTTTATAAAACACTTTGCTTCATGTGCCATCAAATTTCCCTTTCTCTATCTGTACTAACCTAAGTACCAACTATGAAAATCAGAGAAATTTCCTTCCGGGGGAATTAGTGAACAATCTGTCTCCAAACCTACAAAACCAGCTACAGGACATGACTTGTCTATGGATCTTTTAAGATATTGCCAAATGCTAGTTTCTCTGCACTCTAATAGCCTTGTAATCCCTACTTTATTTTTAATTATTTACTAACTCTTCAAAGCTCTTTAGTTTTATTTCATGGCATTGCCAATGAGACTCTGAAATAGGTAGGACATCTGTTATTTTACAAATGAGGGTCTCTAGTGAAGGGAGAACTGGGATGTATGTTTACCACACTGCTATCCAGGCAGGAGGCTGTGACAAAAGGACATCCCGCTTCAGGATCAGAGGGCATCAGTGGCATGTCCTAACTTCACCTTGCTAATTACAGGTCCTCATCAAGTGGTTAATGTCCACCAGCCTCAGCTAGCTCCTCTCTAAAGCTAGGATCATAACCAATATTTCATAGAATTTTTACAATTAAAATGTGTGCATAGTACTGGAGTCCCTGGTACACAGTAGCCATCCCAGAAATATTTCTTCCTTCCCCCTATTTGTCATTCACCCACACTCTTTCACCTCTTGCTTCCTCTGCACACACATTCATAAATCTCCTATGCCACTGACTCTGGAGACAGTGGGTGATAATGAAAAAACCCGAGAAGACTGCAGATTCTGATGGAACTAGCTTTGAATTCTCTTCCTTTGCTTATTAACTCAAGCACCTGAGACTTCAGTTCCTAAACTTCCATCCAAAGAGAGTGCCACGTCATGTTTGTGTGCATTCCTGAGAGCAAGACTTCACCAGAGCTCCAACACAGCAGTCAGCCCCACTCCTGCAGCTGAGATGGGCAGGGAGTCTTGGAACGCGGCATTAGGGCCCTTCTAGGTAGCAGATTATTGCATTAGAGCAAATGATGCTGAGTCAAACACCTCAATCCAGAGCTAATGATACAGCAGAGGGTGGCTCAAGAGAGATGCGTGGAAACTTCGAGGTTTATTAAACAGTTTAGTCTTTCTTTTTTTTTTTTAAGATTTATTTATTTATTTGAAAGTCAGAGTCACACAAAGAGAGGAGAGGGAGAGAGAGAGAGAGAGAGATCTTCCATCCGCCGGCCCACTCCCCAGCTGGCCGCAAAGGCCAGAGCTGAGTCAATCCAAAGCCAGGAGCCAAGAGCCTCCCCCAGGTCTCCCACGTGGGCGCAGGGGCCCAAGCACCCGGGCCATCCTCCACTGCTCTCCCAGGCCACAGCAGAGAGCTGAATAGGAAATGGAGCAGCCAGGACTCAAACCGGCGCCCGTATGGGATGCTGGTGCCCCAGGCCAGGGTGTCAACCCACTGCACCACATTGCCGGCCTCAGTTTAGTCTTTCCACAAGCCTCTTACATACCTCTTACTCCTGTGGTTTATGCTAGAACCTTATTATCTCCATGAATGTTTATTTATTCCTTTATTATATTTGAAAAAACAAAAAATCTAAAGAAAAAAGAACCAAAAAATCTAAAGAAAACTACGTAGTATGAAACATGGAAACTGAGTTGATTTGTGGTTAAGATACCTAAAAAAGAAGAGAGTCTGTAACAACAGGAATCATGTAACACAACTACTATCATCTTAAAAACCACACTGTGGATAACATCAGAATTTGGTAACAAAGCTCTGGTAGCTTTTTTGCAAAATTCAGTTCTTTGTGTATTTATTTGGTTCTAGTTTGTACTGATGGGTACTTGGGTTTTTACCACAGATGGAGAGGGAACTAAAGGCCACCACATCCCTGCAGGGAAACAACAAGGGCAGTTAAAACCTTAGCTGCAGATTTCTAAAAGAAGCCGTAAGAGAGAGACACATAGGTGAGGGATGAAGGAGCAGGATGCTGTCATTTCGTCAGGATGGTGTCAGCTTTCCCGGAGGTGGGCACCCATAAGGTACATGAGTAAGCCTTGAGATAACAGCATATTGTCTTTACCTCCTCCTGTCCTCCCTAGCTCTCTCCCCACACACCCCCACTCCCAACTCAGCTAAAGCAGAAAAGATTCTGGAGGCAGCTCCAGAAATAAGACAGCACCAATGCAAAGGCCAGAGTCATTTCCAGCTGGATTCTACTCCATTCCTTGACATTTTAGGCATCGCCTTGGTGACCCAGAAAAAATTCCTCTTCGTATACTGTTAGACTCCCTTTTCTGAAAGTATCCCTGAACATTTAAAGATGAATAGTTTAAAAAAAAAAAAGCAGAGAACATTGGATTGGCAAGCAGTTAGCACTTCAAGGCAAAAGTAAAATCGAAAGCCTACTGCTCAAATGAGTGACTGGTCTGTGCTTACAAAACAAATCCAAGTGAACTCATTAAAACTGACCTCAGGATCTAAGAAACCATGCTCTGCCCTTCACTCATGCAGATAATCACGGTCAATCTCTCTTTCCATGGTGCGTGTTCAGTCTCCCCCCCCCCCCCCATCCTCACACATCTTCTCTATCTCTATTTCTACCTTGTTTACTTTCCTGCCTCTGTTCTCTCCTTACTTAACCTCATCTTTTTGCTTCCTTTTCCTTGCTGAGTTTGGTTCATCACTTTCTCACCAGCTCCTTCTCCCCTAATAGATCTTCTTATGAAATTAGATTTAAAAATTAAAATATTTGTATGTCTTTCATATTCCCTATTCTTTTCTTCTCTAATTTGGGTGGCAGAGAGACAGAAAGGAGGATCTTTCATTTGGTGATTCACTCCCCCCAAATGCCTGCAAAGGCCAAGGCTGACTAGAAGCTAGGAATGCAATCCAGGTCTTCGATGTGGGTGATAGGAACCCAAGCACTTGAGCCATTACTAATGCCTCTTGCAATATGCATCAGCAGAGAGCTGGAGTCAGAAGCAAGAGCTAGGAAATGAACCCAGCACTCTGGCATAGGATATGTGTTTCCTAATCAGCATCTTCCCAGCTAAGCTAAATGCCCATCCCACATTTACTATTCTTAAAGTTTGAACCAAATTAGTTGAAAAGTCTTTAACTTTCTCTGTGCTGATTACACATGAAATAGTTTAAGTTTAGGATTGGTCAAAAAACTCACAGGACTTAGGTGGATTCATGATGAAACAGTTTTAATCCAAGCAGATGGTGCAATAGTGCAGTAATAGGAGCAACAGATGTTTTTAGAAAGTCTGTAGCTCTCAGTCCCAAGCTTCTTTGTCTTCCCACCGCAGGGTCCTACAGAGCCAGCTTGCTATCCAGGCCTCACATCACAACCAGCACGCATGCAATGCCTCCATCCAGGAAGCCTTGGCTCTACTCATGCTCGAGTCTCTGAGAGAGCAGGTCCTGTAGGCACAGGGCAGCTACCCAACCAGCCTGCACCGCGAAACCACCAGCTCACTGAAACCAAGGGCCAAGATAAATCCAGTCATTCTCACTAACCACGTCTTGTGGACTTGTACATTCCACAATGAAACAGGCCCAGGGAGGGAAACCACCATTTGTCTGTACTGCATTTTGAAATTTTGGCCAAGGGTCAGCACAGCTCTAGGAAGTGCACAGGGAAGCATTCTGGTCGATTCATATCTGCTGAAATTAATGCCTGCTGGGCACGTTCTCACACTAAGCTACTTTGCTTTATATTTGAGCAAGATCAGAAACGGCTCTTTGCTATGAGTCTAAAGTCAATGTTTTCAGAACTGATCCCCCGCCTCCCAGCCCAATTTAGACACAGTGGAAGGGATGTGATGCCGCAGGCGGGTCTTTGTGCCTGTGGTGCGCCTCATTCTCAGCCCTCACCTTCCACTTCATCGCCAGGATGGCCCTTTCCACCTCCTCCAGGGCTCGCTCCCTCCTCTGCACTGCCCTCTCTCGCCATTCCACTGCCCTCTCCCTCTGAAGCACCTCCCTTTCCCTCTGACTTGCCCACAGAGCCAGGGTGCCCACCTGTTCCAAGAGCCTGGCCCAGTCACCCTCAATGCCTGCGGGGAGCTGAGTCCCTTGAGGCCTTGAGTCCTGGCGCTGCCCTGCCTGTGCATGGCCTCCCTCCTCCAGCTCTTCCCCGTGCATGCTTTTCAGGTGCTTCCACAGGGCTGTGGTGCCCACACTGACCCCAGGGCCACGGCTCACTTGCCTGCCACACAGACGGCAGGTGGCATATTGGTTGGGATGGTGCCCAGCATGAGCAGGGGCCAGGTGAAAATACTCCCATGCCTCAGAAAACCGGCCCCCCCTATTTGGGGGCATTGAGGCGGGCAAGGCACTGGTAAAAGACCCAACCAGTTCTCCTGTCTCACTGATCTCCTCCTCCTCCTCCATCTCTAAGTCTCCTTTTGCCTTCAGTCTGGTCCCATCCTTTTCTCCCTCTTCCTGCCTCATCATGTCTCCTCCTCCTCAGCTCCCTTTAGGACATACCTGTGTGTGAGTCAAAGTTTTAATTGAGCCACAGGTTAGAGGTGGATTTGGGAAGGGACTATGTTAACTCTGGGGGATTCACAATAATGGACAAGGGCTGGCCACACCTCGGTGTGATGTTCCCTCGTTTCTGTTTTGTTGGAAAGTCAGATGATGTGAGTCAGACACCTGTGAAATGGTCTATGAGGACATTCCCTCCATGCTCCAGCTACTTACTGATCCCTCTTTCAGAATGCCAGAAAGAAAAAACACATTGGTTTCTGTAGCAACGGCGTCCCCTGTCCAACAACTACAAAGTTCCTTAGTGAACTGAGGGCTCCTGACATCAACCAGCACAACAGGAATTTTTCAATACTGAAAATTGGATTCTCCCCAGCCTGCTCCCACTGCCTTTGTGCTCCTTGTTTTGGAAGCAGGAGGAAGAGCCTCAGGGTTCAGGCTGTTCCAGACGTTCAGGCTGGCTTCACTGGGTCTTCCTCAGAGTAGGGAGAAGCAAGTGCAGATGGATGCTGATATAGGAAGCAATGCAGCTTCCCGGTTGCACCAAGTACTCCAGACGCTGCAAGCTTGCCAGCATCTGGATAGAATGCTTCCCAGCGTGAAATCACTTTGTCCCTAAGGCGGCCCCTCTAAAGCTGGGCTTCCAAGCAGCAAGGCTCGCTGTGTTCAGTGCAAGGAGCTGGCGTGCACCAAGGAGCCAGATGTGCGGCACATCTGCACAGATGTGATGTTGCCTCTTTGTCCTCAGCAAGCAGTTCACCACACTCCTTCCCTGGCACAACCACCTGCAAAACCAACAGCCAATGAAATCTTCCCAAAATGGCTTATGCCAGATGTTTGGCTTATTTATACCATTTTAAAGATAAACATATAAATGGAAAATTATGCTGCATATCAAAAAAAGGCTGATTTTTCCCCTTTCTGCATCAGTTCATCAGTGAGTGAGAGCTTTATCCATCAAGCTTTGCAACCCCAAACAGAAAATTACCCCGTAGTTACAAGTGAGTACTTACAGGCAAGCAAGGCTCTGAACTTGTGTCTGAGCCCTCTGGTGCAGAGTGACTGAGCTGCCTCACACCCTGGCAAGTTAGCTGGCTCCTACCCCGGAGGAGGGCATCTCCACTTGTGGTATCCTCCCACTTCCAGGAGAGTTTGTCTCCAAGTGGGTGTGTCTCTGTCTGTTGGGTTTCTCTGCAACACTTAGACACAGGTGCAAATTCTTTCCTCATCCTTTCCACCACCAAAAGGATGTTCCTGGCAAGTGTTATACAACAAAACACTCTATCAAGAACCTACAAGCCTTATTTCTGTTACTCCATGACTGGATTAGCTGTCCTCTCAACCAAACAAAGACATTTAAGGAGGGAGAAGACCGAAATATGAGAAACTGCATGCATCAAGACACCTGTGACTTCAAGTATTCTACCACATTGTCAGACCAGGAGTCTTGATTCTGGGTCTGGCATTAGTGACTGTTGTAAATACAATGAGTAGAAAAGCTAAAGAGCTTGCAGGAAAGCAAAGATTAAGTGAAAGAAAACCGGTGAAATTCAAGGAAATACGGCAGAGTGTGTAACAGATTTTGAATGCTGTCTATGATATTATGTAACTACAAGCGGAAAAGCTAAAATGCAATTGGCCTCTACTCTCAGAAGGGAGAGAATAATGACCACTTAAGCAAAATATATATTATTTATGCATATATAGTTGAATATATATTATTTACACATAAACGTGAGAAGGAAAACCTACCAAAAGAAGACAAGAACATTTTATAGAAGGTGTTGATGGAAGAAAATAATTTGCAATATAGTTTAAAAGATAGAAATGGCATAGCAGAAAATATGTAGAGACTGATGTTAAATTTGAAATGGGAAAAAGAGGATAAAATATTTCAAACACTGACAAAGAATTGGCAAGCAAATAGAGAAACTGTTCATTTGTTTGTTTTAAGATTTCCCTCTCTAGAGTAAAAAGCTAACTGTTTTCAAAGCAACTATGAAGAAAAGCCTTTTGGAAAAGGTACTGTTCAAGCTTAGACAAATTTAATGTGGGTTAACATACATGTGGTCATGACTTCAGCATTTCATCTGTGGGAAGAAGGAAATGATCAGCATTAGAGTCTGACTCGGGGTCATTTTACCTGACCAATCAAGTTCAGCATGTTCCAGCCAGCCACTGCCTTCCTTCTGCTTCTAGGGAAACATGCCCAGCTTCTGCTTGGGCCTCAAATTCTCTGCCAAGGAACCCATTCCCATCCATTTGTCTTCAAGAATTCCCCACTACTTCTCAACACAGACCACCTGGAGAATTCATGCCTGTCCCTCTCTGCACACATAACTTCACTTACTACATAATTCTTTGTGCTATTGGTCACTTATTCCATATGTACTTAAAATAATTTTATAAAAACCAATTATTTGGATTTTCTGTCCATACAACCAGCACACAAGGAGTGTGACTTGTGGTGACTCCTTGGATGAGAAGCATGTATGTGTGTGCACATATACCCTTGTAAGTAGCTGCTTACAAAGGTAAAAAGGAAGACCTTTCTCTCTGTCTCTCTCTCTCTCACTGTCCACTCTGCCTGTAAAAAAAAAATAAATAAATCCTTTCAACTGAAGATAAAAATCAATCTTAGGTATATTAGTAGAGTAAATGAAATGAATTATTTCACTCAGTAAAAATATTTTTTAGAGTACTTGGCTTCACTTTCAATTTTCTAAGGGAGAACATGACATAATTCCATTGATCCACATCCCTATTACATGCATGCATCCCATTATCTGTATAAAACAAGTGTTGAATGAGTGGAAGTAATAAAAACTAAGTCTTTGCCCGTACTCTCTTAAGTGTGATAGGTAAATTCCGTTAATGACCTTCTTGAGTTTTTGGGATTTCCACAGCAATGTACTAAGGGATGGTTAAACTGCCCCTCAGTAGGATGTCATCAGGAAAAAAAAAGTTACTCAGTATCCTTGAGTCTGTTTTCTCATCTCTATAGGCCCAAACCCTTTGGGAGTAACTAGGTTGTGGATCCACACCCAAGCATCCAAATTCAGTTAATTTCTCATTCCTTGTCATGAAGTACAGTCACCAATTGTGGAAAATATTTAGGAGATAAGAACTAGAACCAGTGATATGTAAAATATATACGTCCCTGGATAAGAAAATCAATAACTACAAATGAGATTATAATTTTACAGGATCTCAGATAAAATAATTAATATCCAATAAATCTTATTAGACATTTTCACCAGGCTGAAGCATCATCCACCAAAGAATAAATGCAGTATTAGGCATAAAATATAACTAGAGGGTGAGTGTTTGCTGCGCTGGTAAAGAAATAAAATATAACCAACGCAGCATAAGTTCTCTGTTTTATTAATATAACTACCTGTTCTCCCACTTTGTAAACTTCCGAACAGTATGTTTCACCTGTAAGTATATTGGAAGAGGATTGAGGAGACACAGTTCCTAATTATGCCATTAATTTCTTTTCATTCTTTTAAGCACTTGGTACCTGGATTTTCTCATCTGTCAAATAATAATAAAGCATAGTAATAAGTCATGCCGTGCCCCTCCTATATGATTAAGATGATAAATATAAAATAATTAAAAAACTTTTTATAAGCAAAAAGTAAGTTATTCACCTAAAATAGTTCTATAACTCATACTGCAAATAGTATTTGACATTATTTGGGAAACAAATCATGTGTGGATCAGTTTCAGCTTTTAATCTAAAAGAATATTCTTCTCTGGCCTCCTCCTGCTTTAACTCCTTTCTCTGGTACTTTCGTTTCCATAGTACTCTTTTATTCAATCTACGAAGAGTTACAATTTTACTTTTCTTAGAATTCAGGATCTACACTTTAATATCAGTATTGCCCTAGATTCTTTTTTTAAGATTTTATTTATCCATTTGAGAGACAGAGTTACAAACACAGAGAGAGAGGTCTTCTATCCACTGGTTCACTCCCCAAACTGCTGCAACAGCTGGACCAATCTGAAGCCAGGAGCCAGGAGCTTCCTCCAGGTCTTCCACATGGATGCAGAGGCCCAAGCACCTGGGCCGACTTCCACTGCTTTCCCAGATCATCAACAGGGAGCTGGATCAGAAGTGGAGCAGACAAGACTTGAACTCGTGCCCACATGGGATGCCAGTGCCACAGGTGGAGGCTTAACCAGTTATATCCCGTTGCCAGCCCCAGTCCTAGATTCTTAAATTGATCTAGGATTCTAGCCATATATTTATAGCATCTCTATAGGAGTTATCTAATTCATAATCCACATGTAAACACAAACTCTTTTGAAGGTAGGCACTGCCTTTTAGCTGTCTAGTTATAAATCGAGAAAATGAGGGTGGGGGTTTTTGCAGAGCTTAAAGCAGCATTTGGCATGCCAGTATCCCACATCAGAGTGCCAGGCTTTGAGTCCAGGCTCCTCGCCTGATTTCAGTTTCCTGCAGATCAATACCTTTTGGGAGACCCAGATTGAATTTGCAGCTCCTGCCTTTGGCCTGGCCAAGGCTCTGCTATTGTGTTTGTGGAATGAATCAGTAGAAAGAGATCTCTACCTGTCTCTCTCTCTCTGTCTCTCTCCCTCTCTCTGATAAATATATTAATTTTTTAAGTGGAGAAAATAATCTTTTGTCAATTTGTCTCCTGAATAGTGGTGGAGATGTAAGGAAAACTAATTTCTCGGAATTTGCAAATAATCCTTTTCTTGTCTCTCTTTATCTCAGAGAACATTTACCTGCTCGCTAAAGAATGTATTTCCTAAAGCAACTCTCACATGGTTTATAGATGGAAGATCTCTTCAAGATGGAGATGAAGGTAAGGGAACAAATCAATGGAAATGGGAATGACAAAGGATGAACTTGAGAAAGTATCATTGCCCAGGCTTGACCTTTGCATTTAAGAACACTTCTCATTCCAAATAAAATGTCATCTTTCCTACCAGATATCATTTTCTAATACTTTATCTGGGTCCTCCATGGAGGTAAGGGTAAAATTTCTCAGAATGAAAGAATACAATTGACTTCATCACAACACTTTCATTTCATTGTAAAAGCAGGTATGGGGGGGGGGAGGTTTGGTCCAATGGTTAAGAGAGTACTTGAGTAATACGGATTTAATACCTAGCCCCAGATCTGGCTTGGGTTCTGACACCAGCTTCTGCTAATACAGCCTATTGGTCAATGCTCAAGCACCTGAGTTCTTGCCATCTGCCTGGACCGAATTCCCTGCTCCTGGGCTGTCCTGGAAATTTAGTGGATGGGTGTGCTCTCTCTCTTCTCTCTCTCTCTCTCTCTCTCTCTCTCTCTCTCTCCCTCTCAAATAAATTTTTTAAAAATTTTCAGACATTTCCTAAATAACAAAAAAGTTTAATTCAACATACACTTATTTATAAATTCTAGGATTTTGTAATATAGCCACCTATTCTTCCGTTGCTCTCTTCTTTCAATACATTGTGTTCAAATAACTTAGCATCGCTGCCTTAAATCAATCTCAAAATAATTTCTACATTTTCTTGTAAGAATCCAGGGCAAGTGTTGGGAGGGGCCCTCGAGGAAGTGGATGTGAAAGACTTGGCTCCTTACAAGGGACATACTCACAGGGAGAGTTAAAAGTTCCTGGAGCAGAAACACACACACCGAGAGAAGCTCGGCTGATAATTCACAAAGCTGTATTTTTCACAGGTGGTAACTATGACAGCTTCTTCCAGATTACTGCAGTGATCACCTGCCCGGACGATAGCCTTTCTCCTGAGTATTATTAAAATGACTGAGCCATGCATTTCCTGCTGCTTGATTATTTTTAATTGATAAAATTAAAAGCTTATATTGAAGGATGATTATAATACTCACTTGATGCTTTTGTTTATTGGTTTGTTATTGACTCATTTTAAAAACGTTTACCTACAAAAGTGACACAATGCAATCTTGAAACTCTCTGTTAAAAGTTATTACAAATATATATCCTCCTATTAAATATGCCCTGCCTAGCTAAGGCACCCAGATTTGATGTTTCCTTTACCCTCCCAAACAAGAAGCTAGACACCATGGTCAGAATTCCACTAGCATACAACTGCATTTGGCTACTATTTGGGCAAGTCATAACCCAAAAATTAGCCTTAAAAACTTTCTTTAAAGACTTATTTGAAAGTCAAAGTTACAGAGAGGAAGAAGAAGAATCTTCCATGTGCTGGTTCTCTTACCAAAAGACCACAGCAGCCAGGGCTGGACCAGACCCAAGCCCAAGCCCAAGCCAGGAGCCTGGAACACCATCCCGGTGTCCCATACAGGTGTCAGGGACCCAAGCACTTAGGCGATCTGCTGCTTTCCCAGGAGCATCAGTAGGGAGCTGGATTGGAAGTGGAGCATCAGGTACTCAATCCAGCTCTCATATGGGATGCGGCTTTGCAGGCAGCAGCTTAACCTGCAGAACAACACCAGCCCTGAGAAGCTTCAACCTAAGGAAGCTGTGAGAGTCCAAAAAGTCATGGCCTATGGTGGTGGATGGTTTTACATTAATTTGCTGCTGTTGTGTATGTTATTCGGAGGTTGTACTGACAGTGGCAATTAAACAGAGTTTGATTTCTAAATAAGAGTCACAAAACTTGAAATGACAATGCCTACAAATCTACAGCTTATTCCAGGAAAAGATAAAATATAGCATCATGAATAAAACATGCATTAGATACTACCCTAATGGCAAGGAGTCCTGGGAAGTCAAATGTGGTCTCCTTTTTCCTCCCTCTGTAATGGCCATAAACAGACACACTTTGTCTTTCAGACTAGGAACCACCAGCACATGCACAGAGAAGCTCAGAAGTGGGAAGCCCAAAATCAGCCCCATTGACTGAAGTTGTTTTATATTTGCCAGTCACTTAAGTACATTACAGATCCATAACCAGCAGGGTCCCCAGAAGAGCCATCCCAAACTCAGATCAGGTGTGAATCATCCCCTTCACTACTATGAATAAACAATACTGAGAAGATGAGAGGATCTGCAGCCAAACCCCTCCCACGCATGGTCACAAAGTAACATTATTAATCAACACCTTTCACACCTGGCCATGAACCAGTACCATCCAGCAGCCTGAGCCAACAGCTCAAGTTAATCTCCAGTCTGCTGGAAGTGACCTTGTCTGAACAGAAGCCACAGCTTGACAATGTTAGACCCTTCATTATCAAATACTCATAATGAAAGCCTGGACATCAGCATACAGCTCGTACAGAAAATGTTCTTATCTGTCTTTCAGGAATACACATTACTAATGAAGAGAGAAAAGGCAGAGGCGGATTTTTGGAACTGAAGTCTGTTTTAACAAGTGTGCGTGGTAATCAATCAGCCCAATCAAACAACCTAACCATTTGGTGTGCAGCTCTGTCTCCGGTCCCTGGAAATAAAGTGTGGACCATCTCAGAAAAGATCACTATTTCCTGGGGTGAGCTGTCTATTTTAAAATGTCAACAAGGGTTAGCAAAACTTGACATATGTTCAAAACATGTCTTATAGAACACCAATTACTGCGACAGTGTTTTAATCTCAGAAAACTCTTGTACATAATTCAAAACTAATGTTTCAAAATATCAGATATTTGTGATAAACTATGATTCTACTGAAAAGAATGTCTTAAAATTTAAAAAGTAGATGAACTATTAAACATACATATTTAGTAGTAATGTAATAAAGTTTAAATAGATTTTTAAATCATCGTTACAATTTCATAGGACAATCAACCTCTCCAACCACTGTATTCGTCAGATTTTCATCACTATAAAAAAATACCTATAACAAGCTATTTATGAAAAAAAGAGGCTCATTTTGGCTCATGGCTTTGGAGATTCACAGTGCAAGATCAAGCAGCCCTTTCGGATGGGTTTCTCTCTGGTGACACTGAAGGATGCATCGCCAGAATGTGTGCAGAGAAAGGATCACATATCAAGCTAGGAAGAGAGAGCAGTTGGGTTCAACTCATAACCAACCCTCTCATGAAAACAGTCTTCCAAGAACACATCCCCACTGACCTAAGGACTTCTCAGTAGGCCCACCTTCTAAACATCATAATTGAATTATGTTGACAGCCTCCTAGTACCAGTAACACACAACTTTAGGGCTTCAACTTTAAATATCTTCATGAGTGCAGGAGACAAATTCTATTCAAACCATAGTGAGCACCCTGCTATTTTCATAGATATTGTAGTCTATCACATACTCATAAAAACACAGAATAATTCATGAGGGAAAGAGTTTTCCTTTGTTCCAAGAACATAGTCTACTTGTTGGGCCCTGCCTGGCTTTTCCACAAATGTAGTGGTTTTGTTATGGGAGCATTAAATGAAGAATAGCTCATGTCTCAGCACACAAATATCCCCATGACCCAGACACAGGTGCCATTCTGATGCCAGATTGCCTCTCCCCAGCAGCCCTCCTTGTGTGTACATGTACATGGATGAATGCATCATTCTGTGACGTTTCAGTTACCCATCAGAAATTGTGATGTATTTACTCTAAACATCCTTTCCCACCTTCATCCAATTCCCTCAGGAATAAGGACACTTCACTTTAAGACATGAGTGGGACAGTACTCTTGGAACAATATGAATTAATTGGTTCTCATCCAGAGTAGCCAATGGCTTTGGAAGGCTCCAAGGATATTAGCTAAGACCCTCATATCCCAAGGTCCTGAAGAGAACCCTACGTTCCTGTTCTATTTTTTAGAATCAGATCCAAAAAATAATATCATGTAAGTTTCAAACTCTACTTGACTTCAAGATCAGAAAATCATGAATATTTTTAGCGTAATAAAGAGGCACACTGATATTGATATACAAAATTTACTGTAATTTTATAGGGAAGTCCTCAATCTAATATAATTTTAGGCTCTGAGCAGGTAGTTAATTTTAAACTTGCAAATCTCCTTTATGAGCAACTATTAAAGATAACAAACCCTAAATGTTTCAGTTTCCCTAAATTACAGCTTACCTTCTGGTCACACTCAGACCTATGTGTGTGAATGATTTAGAAGGTGCAGCCCAGACTCTATGAAGCAAAGTTATCACTGTTTCATTTTGCCTATGTGTTAAAAGTTCTTACAAACATACTTGCAAACTTCTGCTCCACCAGAGGAGTACTGCAGAATACTTTCTGAAGTCCAGAGCAGACATCTGATGCCTGCTGCATTAGATATTGCCTACCAGCTTTTACTACTGTGGACAATATTCAGAGATAAAAACACAGAAGAAAAACCTGCCATCTCTGAGGATGAGAGCCTGAGAAATATCTGAGACTATGACAGGGGAGAAAGGAGATTTAGTGAGGGAACAGTAGGAATTTGGCTCCCTTGTGTTCCCAGAGAAGGGTGATGATATCGGCGATTGCAAGGTAACAGCCTTCTGAGATGCTTCCTTCCCCACCTACACCTTGTCTCCCAAAAAGTTCAAGCGCTCAGTGGTTTCTGTGCTAGAGAATTCAGAAAAGGGATAGGAACAAGGTAAGGTTGCTCAGTGGCTCTTCATGCTGTTCTTTGCGCATCAGTGCCTGTAGAATTCCTGTGAATCAATAGTAGTTACCAAAAAAAAAAAAAGTCAGAATGGTAGCAATGCAGTTTTGTCTTTTCGCCATGCTCAGAGTTGAGCTTGAGGTTTGTTTCATTGTTTTTGCGATTGTTTGTTTTTGTGTTTTATGAAAAGGAGACTTTTTTAACCCAAAAGCTGAGTGAAATTTCCACTCAGCTGAGCAATATCCTGGCTCACCTTGGCCGTGACTGAAATTCATTTATTAAGTAGATTTCCAACTATAATTGTTGACCTGAAGCCATTTGGAACAGAAAGAGAAAGAAAGAGAGAGGATTGATGATGATGATGATGATGATGATGATGTGTGTGTGTGTGTGTGTGATGGGGCCGGGGGGGAGGTTTGAGTGTGATGAGGAAAGAGGAGTGCAATGAGATTTCTCAATAATGGGACAAGATGACAACTGAATATTCAGGTGGAATAAGAGATGCCAGACAAATATTTCTTATTTCAAGACTTCCCATATGCAGCCAGCCTCATACCCATGACTGATCCTGGGGGTCCTGTGTGTATCAGTAGAAAACTTTAACATGCATATAAATCAACCAAGCATCTCATTAAAAATACATGTCCTACTTCAGTAAATCTAGAGCAGGACCCAAGATTTTGCACTTCCAACAAGATCCAAAGAGAAGCCCTATTCTGCTGGTCTGTGGAACTGCCACACTCTGAGACTTGGTTCATTTCTAGGAGTACCAGATGAGGGCTGATACAAGCTACAAGGAAGAAATGAACTACCTTCCCTGTGGGACAGGCCCATGGCTGCTGCCGTCCAAGAGATCATAGCAGACATACAAGGGAACGGATGATGTTTTAGGTCAGCTGTTCAACCCTTATAACTGTATGGTAAATGCAACATTCCGAAAACTAGCTGAAGTGTTCTAACTAGCATTAGAATTTGGCAAATCATTTCTTCCTCTTAAGTTTTCATCACTCCTTTCCATACTCTCAGAATTTTTTGTTTTGTTTTGTTTGTTTGGACCACACTGTAATTTCTACTTCACAGTTCAATCCAAAACCAGACATCTTTTGGCTTCAGGTTTCATGTTGAAAGATGTGAATTACCTTTGTTATGGGGCAAAGTGTGCATCTCAAAATGTGCTGTGAAGCTGAGCCCCCCCTCACAGAGACACCATTTCATGCTGAGATATGGCAGAATAGTATCCTAAAACAGAAATGTTCAACCAATGAAAAATAAATGTTTCCTGTTGTGGAAATCTGAGATTCAGCAGGACCCATCAGTATCTTCCAGGCCAGGAGTAGAAAAACATTTACTGTGAAGGCATGGAGGACTGTATGGTCACTATCTGAATTACTCTGTCACTGTAGTAAGAAAGCAACCTTAGACAATAAGAAAACAAATGCAAAGACTGTGTTCTTATAAAACTTTATTTACACACAGAGACAATAGGCAGAATTTGACCATGCATCACATTTTTCTACCTTACACTCCAATCAATCTGTACAAAAAAGCCAGGCACTTATTTTCCAGATCCATGGCTTATCTTATTAAGGTGCTACTTTGAAAAATGACGTTGATGGTCCACCAGTAGTCAGATATGCACTTGGTCTTTCTTCAGATATTAAGAATAGATTTGTATGCATTGATTCATCCACTTTCATTTGTCTGAATCCAGAAATACAGTGGGAAATGAAACAATTACTCATCTTAAATGCCATACTTAACGAAATAGTTTGATACGACCTTTACTGCAATAAACATGGAGAGATGAGCACATTACAAATTCCCATACCTCCTTAAGTTTGAGAAGAGAAATTTGAGGATGGAAAAATGTCAGAAAAAATTCATGAACCAAAACCAAAAATCATATAGAGTATATTATGTTTGAGTATATTGAGTATATACACAAACATGTTGAGTATATTGGGTTGAAATATCACCACTGTATAGAGGGTATGATTTGAGAAAGATGGGAAAGATGATAGGGAACATTAGAAAGTAGAGTGTAATAATGAGCCAAAGCATGACCAGATTTGTATTTTATGTAGAAGAATTCAAACGTATTTAAGATGGTCCGGGGGAAGAAGGCTATTTTGTAAACCTGACACACTCTGCATGTAACTATGCCCAATCTCCTCAGAGATTAACAAAATGAAATCATATGAGAACATTTCTAAAAGTCAATGGAAAATCGCAATAAAAGATAAGTTTGCTTTGGTGCAAAAAATTGAAACCCAGGCATATGAGGGATCTTGAAAAATTCCATGGAAAATGCATAGTTTTAAATCTACACATGGATTTCAAAAAAATTTTGCACCAAGATAAATTTATTTTAATTGCATTTTTCCATGAACATTTTGAAATGCTCTTATATATGAAAGCCAGTCAGAATCAGTTGTGAGCACTATCTTGAACCAACAGCAATGATAATATTACTAAGAATGAGAATAAAACAGAGATTTATCTAGATCACAAAACAAATTCCTATCAAGTGACATAATTAAATAGTATGTATTTGTCCTTCAAAGTAAATAAAAGTAAATTATAGAATAGAAAAACAACAATGTAACTCTAAATATGTAAGTAATTGACATAGATCATCTGATTGTGGAATTACATCTGATGACATTATATCTAGAAAAGTCACAAAATTCTCTAGTCTCAAAGTCACCTACCCACATTTAACCCATGTGTTTCTAAAGTAAAAATATCTGGGGCCAGTCCTGTGGCGCAGTGGGCTATTGCCCTGGCCTGAAGCACCAGCATTCCACATGGGCACCGATTTGAGACCCAGCTGCTCCTATTCCAATCCAGCTCTCTGCTATGGCCTGAGAAAGCAGTAGAAGATGGCCCAACTTCTTGGGCCCCCGCACCCACATGGGAGACCTGGATGAAACTCTTGGCTCTTGGCTTCAGATTTGTGCAGCTCCAACCAATGCGGCCAATTGGGGAGTGAAACATTGGATGGGAGACCTATCTCCCTCTCTCTGCCTCTCTATGTAACTCCGACTTTCAAATAAATAAATAAATCTTTTTTAAAAATTAAGTAAAAATATCCTTCTGACATTTGTTAATTGTTTTATATCAATAACAAGACTGTTTTTAAAATAAAACAATAAGAACTTAAGGAATTAATCATGAATAAAAAATATAAGTAAAACAATGAATTCTAACCTCTATTTCAGCATCACTCCTCCCAAACATACATGCAAAGAAAAGTTGTAGCCAAACAAAAGCAAAATTTGAAACTTTAGGAAAAGCAGACTGATACTACAAATCTTAAATACTGGTGTTATATTGAATTTGATAGTTGTATCATTGTTTTTACTCTTGCCAATTGAAAAGAATCAGGGAGTTTATGGATTTTGTAAATAGTGTGTTTACTTTTCAAGCACTTTAAAATATTGACTGCTATAATGGTTTTACCTGGTCTTGGTGAATGTCAATTTCTCCAGGAAATTTTCCCAAACCTCTTGATTTTGACCAGTACCCCTTCACTGTATTCCCCTGGTAACCTGCTCCTCCATGAGCCCAGCACTCAGGACAGTGCCTGGCTACCTGTTTCTACTGTGTGCTCTTTATGGACAGTCCCATGTCTCTCTCATTCACTGTCCCATCCTCACTACCTTGTGCATAACAGTTCCTTAGTACTGATTTGTTAGATGATGAATAATGAAATGTTAGGAACTAATTCAATATTTTTCTATTACAGTATTTTGTTCATTGTAGGTGTCTTTGTTGTCCTTTCAGATTCTGTGGCTCCCCCAGTAGATGCTACATTCAGTGTTGCAGAATCTACCAACAGCATATCTCCTACAAGTAAGAAAGTTTTCACACTACTTTTCTTTATTTCTCTCTCTTTTTTTCTGTTCAGCTTCTGCAAAAGCCTTTATTTCTATCTTGGCTAAGGCTTGGGAAAAGGGCTTCAGGGTTGTTGAAAAGATGTCTCAAAGCTGGAGTGAGCAGCTAATGCAGAAACCCTGGTATCAGGAAGTGCCGAGCCCGGACCCCCACCAAGACACTGAGCTCTGGCAATTCCTATTCATGCTGTAGGGTGAGCCTTTCCAAGAGGCATTAGTCCAGCTGGCTTGGGGACCACCAGCCCAGAGGTCAGTCAGTTGGTCATCATCATCTTGATGAATTTCATCCTCTCATTTGGGAAGTGGCTCTCCAAGAAGGCATAGAGATGGGAGTTGTACAGGCAGAACCCAGAGCATGTAAATTGGCTTGGTTCTGGTTCTTCTCCAGGGCTACAGTAGTGTCTCAGCATCAGGGATTTGAACCACTCATCTTGAGACAGTGCCTGGGCATCCTGAAAGAGGTTGTAACTGATGCACTGGTTTTGCATCTTCAAGAGGTGTTGGATGCCCTGAGACCTCTTCTCTGACAAATCACAGAATAAGTATCTAATGCCTTCCAGGCTGACGTAGAAGCCCTGAGAGGGGTAAGCATAGGAGGCCAACAGGTGCAAATCGACCAAATGGACCCCAGTAGACTAATTCTGAATATCTGAGAAGTTATGGGTGGTCACCAACTAGGAGCTAATCACCAAAATCTGTTAGCTGGTCCCAGAGAAAATAAATGCAGAGATGGTGGTCCCTGGAGTTGCAACTTGAGAGGAGGTTGGCACTAGAAGAGGCAGGTCCTCAGATCTACTTTTGCTCAGTTGGAGCAAGAGGCAGATCCTTGGGTCTTGGACATGCTGCTTCAAATATTTTCTCTTTCCATTAGCTATTAACCCTTTAACCAAGCAGGTAATGAAAAATTTTTAGCAAACTTAGTTATAACATTTATATAAACATATTAAGTACTGTTTTCATGGCTGCCAATTTTCTTTACTTGCCCTAGGAAAATCAGAGTAAATAATATTCAGTAGGCAATTTAAATTCTGTATTCATTATTAAACAGACTAATAAATGAACGGTCCTCCTCCACAACTACATTCACAGTAGGGAGTTTAAGAAATTGGTTGTAAGTGGGGATCTTGTGTGCCAAATATAGTTAGATCATTTTAAATGGAAATTTGTTCTGGTTCAATGACAAAGCTGACTGGTGAGGACGATGAATCCAGACCTCTCCTTTGTGGCATCATTAATAACGAAGGTCAGCCTGGGTTAGTGTTGCTATGGCAGAGGAACAGCAGTGTGCTCAGAACTTGGCATTGGTGCCAACAAATCATAAATTCCTGTGTCCCCGGCCTTTGTGTTAACAAAGAACCTTGGTGACATCTCTAATACAAAACCTTACATTCTATGTAGAGTGGAATATGACTTTCATTTATTATTTAATTAAAACTATCAATTTTAGCTCAAGTTGAGAAATGAAAATGGAATAAAACAAAAGCAGTAAGTAGGAATGAACAATTCCTTTAGCCAGTAGCCTTTGGGGTGCAGCCTGCAGTCACTGTCATAAATTGATGGCTCTCAGAAAACAAGGCAGGTGGGACAGTGATAAAAGTTTAGAAATCACCCATCAAAAGTTTTACAGCCTTCTGATGTTTCCTTGTTAGTTTTTTGTAATTTTTCTTTTTTTCTGCTTTTTTTGAAGTTCCTTTTCCTTCCTCTTTTAGCTCATCATTCAGTATAAACCAGTGTATTATGGTATCTCTCATTCAGCAAGCAGCATATTCCATGATATTACCTCAAATCTCTGAAGTACTCTTAGTATTTGTCTATTACTTCTTTAAAATAACATCAAAACTTAGCAATGTATAAAACATATACTGTCTAAAAGTTTTCTGGTGATCAGGAACCCAGGAGTAGCTTAGCTGGGTGGCACTAACTCAGGTTCTTCCAAAGGGTGTGGTCAAGCTGTTGACTGAGGCATCAGTCAGCTGATGGCTTGATGGGAACTGAGGAATCTGCACCTGTGC
The DNA here is from genome assembly GCA_949820135.1 of Sylvilagus floridanus. Taxonomy (NCBI): domain Eukaryota; kingdom Metazoa; phylum Chordata; class Mammalia; order Lagomorpha; family Leporidae; genus Sylvilagus; species Sylvilagus floridanus. Next base: position 65,077,012 of record OX463244.1, read on the forward strand.
TCAAGAATGTTGGCAGGAGTTCACACTTCCTTACCAGTCGGGCTTTTTCTGGATCTGCATACAGTGTAGAGCTAGCTTCCCACAGACTGAGTAATTCAATAAACACAGTAACTAAGATGAAAGCCATAATACTTTTATATGAATTCATCTCCAAAGTGTGTCCCTGCACTTCTACTTTATTTTTTATTATTTTTTATTTTTCCCAAAGAAACCTTTTATTTAATGAGTACAAATTTCATAATTACAACATTAGGAATACAGTGATTCTTTCCACCATACCCGCCCCCCCAACCTACTCCCATCCCACCTCCTCCACCCTCTACCATTCTCAGTCCATTTTTCCATTAAGATTAATTTTCAATTAACTTTGTACATAGCAGACCAACTTTGTACTAAGTAAAGATTTCAACAGTTTGCACACACACACACACACATGTTTGAGAACAATTTTTACAGTTAATTCTTATAACAAAACTCATTGAGGACAGACGTCCTGCATGGGAAATAAGTACACAGTGACTCCTGTTGTTAACTTAATAATTAACATTCTTATTATGACGTCAGTGATCACCAAGGTTCTTAACATGAGCTGCCAAGGCAATGGAAGCCTTTTGAATCCACAATATCCATCAGTATTTAGACAAGGCAATAAGCAAAAAGGAAGTTTTCTCCTGTGTTTAAGATAAGCGCATCCTTCTTTGATGGTCACTTCTTTCCACTGGGGTCTCTCTCATAGAGATCCTTCACATAGGACATTTTTTGCCACAGTGTCTTGGCTTTCCATGCCTGAAATGCTTTCATGGGCTTTTCAGCCAGACCAGAATGTTGTAAGGGCTGATTCTGAGGTCAGAGTGCTATTTAAAGTGATTGTCATTCTATGAGTCTGCTGTGTGGACTGCTTCCCACGTTGGAACATTCTCTCCTTTTGAATTCTATCTATTATTATTACCAGACACTTGATCTATTTATATGATCCCTTTAACACTTAATCCTATCTATATGATCACTTTAACACTTAATATAGTCACTTTAATAGTTAAGATTGGTATTTTTCACCTAGCTTAATGAGATTTGGCAACATTTTAAACTGTATTCTTAGAATTAATTCTGTAGGAATGTCTGCAAAACTATATAGCTTTACAGTCTCAAACTTCCTTCTCCCTCTCTTATTCCCACTCTTATTTTTTACTAAAATGTATTTTCAATTGACTTTATACACATATGATTAACTCTATACTAAGTAAAGAGTTCAACAAATAGTATTAAGAAGAGAAAAAATGTTCCTTGACAATCGAGACAAGGGCTATACAAGTTATTGTTTCCAAAGTGTCAATTTCACCTCTACAGATTGCCTTGCAGGTGCTCTATTAGTTATCACAGGTCAGGGAGAATATATGGTATTTGTCCCTTTGGGACTGGCCTATTTCACTAAGTATAATGTTTTCCAGATTCATCCATATTGTTGCAAATGACTGGATTTCATTTTTTCAACCACAATGTAGTATTCCATAAAGTACATATCCCATAATTTCTTTATCCAGCCTTCAGTTGACTGGCATTTATGTTGATTCCCATGTCTTAGCTATTATGAATTGAGCTGCAATAAACATGGGGATGCAGATAACTCTTTTATTTAATGAATTCATTTCCCTTGGGTAAATTCCCAAGAGTGGGATGGCTGTGTCATATGATGGGTCCATATTCAGATTTCTGAGATATCTCCAAACTGTCTTTCATAGTGGTTTCAACAGACTACATTCCTACCAACAGTGGATTAGTGTGACTTTTTCACCATAACCTCACCAGAATTCATTGTCTGTTGATTTCTGTATGAAAGCTATTCTAACTGCAGTGAGGTGAAATCTCATTGTTGTTTGGATGCCTAGTGATCCTGAACATTTTTTTATGTGTCTGTTGACCATTTTGATTTCCTCTTTTGAAAATTGTCTGGGTAAATTCTTGGCCCATTTCTTAACTGTGTTGTTGATTATGTTGTTGTTGAGTTTCTTGATCTCTTTATATATTCTGGTTGTTAATCCTTTATCAACTGCATAGTTTGAAAATAATTTCTCCCATTCTGTTTGTTGCCTCTTCACTTTCCTGAGTGTTTCTTTTGCAATACAGAAGCTTCTCAATTTGATGTAATCCCATTTGTGAATTTTTAGTTTTGATTGCCTGTGCCTCTGGGGTCTTTTCCAAGAACTCTTTACCTATGCCAATGTCTTGAAGGGTTTCACCAATATTCTGTAATAATTTGATGGTATCAGGTCATAGATTTATGTCTTTAATCCATTTTGATGGATTTTTGTGTAAGTTTAAGGTAGGGGTCTTGTTTAATATTTCTCATGTGTAAATTCAGTTTTCCCAGCAGCATTTGTTGAATAGACTGTCCTTGCCCCAGGGATTGGTTGTAGCTTCTTGATCACATATAAACTGGTTGTAGATGCTTGCATTGATTTCTTGTTATTCTATTCTGTTCCATTGGTCTATCCATCTGTTTTTGTACCACTACCAGGCTGTTTTGATTATAACTGCCTTGTAGTATGTCTTCAAATATGATATCGTGATGCCTCCAGCTTTGTTTTTGTTGTATATGATTGCTTTAGCTATTCGGGGTCTCCTATGTTTTCAAATGAATTTCAGCATCATTTTATCTAGATCTGGTATTAGATTGGTATTTTGATTGATATCACATTGAATCTGTAATATTTTCAGAATAATGATCATTTTGATGATATTGATTCTTTCAATCAATGAACATGGCAGATTTTTCCATTTTTGTGTATCTTCTATTACTTTCTTTAATGTTTTGTAATCCTCATCATATAAATCTTTGACATCCTTGGTTAAATTTATTCCAAAGTATTTGATTTTTTGTAGCTATTGTGAATAGATTTGAACTTACAAGTTCTTTCTCAGCTGTGCCATTGTCTGTGTATACAAAAGCTTCTGATTTTTTGTGAGCTGGTTTTATATCCTGCTACTTCACCAAACTCTTATCTGAATTCCAATAGTCGTTTGGTGGAGTCTTTTGGATCCTCTATATGTAGAATCATGTCATCTGAAAATAGGGATAGTTTGATTTCCTCTTTCTCAATTTGTATCCCTTTGATTTCCTTTTCTGGTCTAATGACTCTGGCTAAAACTTCCAGGACTATATTGAATAGAAATGTTGAGAGTGGACATGCTTGTCTAGTTCTGGATATCAGTAGGAAAGCTTCCAACTTCTCTCCATTCAATATGACTCTGGCTATGGTTTTTGTCATAATATGCCTTGATTGTGCTGAGGAGTGTTCCTTCTATACCAAATTTGTTTAAAGTTTTCATCATGAAATGATGATGTATTTTATCAAATGCTTTCTCTGCATCTATTGAGATAATAATATTGTTTTTGTTGTGCAATTTGTTAATGTGATTTATCACATTGATTGATTTGCAAATGTTGACCCATTCCTGCATACTAGGGATGAATCCCAGTTGGCCTGCAAAAAGGATCTTTCTGATGTGTTGTTGGATTCAATGGCTAGAATTTTGTTGAGGATTTTTGCATCTATGTTCATCAGGGAAATTGTGTTTGCATATGCTCTAGAGATTCCTGAGTTGCTGATTTCCAGATTCATTCCATTGTGGTCTGAGAAGATGCATGATATGATTTTGCATGATTTTGATTTTTTGAATTTGCTGAGACTTGCTTTTTGGCCTAGTGTTTGTCTATCCTAGAGAAAGTTTCATTAACAGGTGAGAAGAATGTATAATCTGCAATGGTAGGATGAAAAGTTCTGTGGATATCTGTTAAGTCCATTTGGTCTATATTGTCAATTAATTCTGCTGTTGTATACTGATTTTCTGTCTGGTTGATTTGTCCATTGCTGAAAGTGGGGTATTGAAATCCCCCATTACTAGTGTATTTGAGTCTATGTCTCCCTTTAGGTCCCTTAACATTTCTTTTAAATATCCAGGTACCTTGTAATTAGGTGCATATATGTTTATAATAATGACATGTTCCTGTTGAATTGATCCCTTAATCATCATATAGTGCACTTCTTTGTCCCTTTTAACAGTTTTTGTGTTAAAGTCTGTTTTGTCTGTGATTAGGATGACTACACCAGCTGTTTTTTTGTTTGTTTGTTTGTTTGTTTGTTTCTGTTGGCATGGAATATCCTTTACCATCCTTTCACTTTCAGTCTGCATGCATCTTTGTCACTGAGATGTGTTACTTGTAGGCAGCAAATTTATGGTTTTTGTTTTTAATCCATTCAGTCACTCTGTGTCTTTTTTTTAACGCTTTTATTTAAAGAATATAAATTTCCAAAATACAGCTTATAGATTACAATGGCTTCCCCCCCCATAACTTCCCCCCCACCCGCAACCCTCCCCTTTCCCACTCCCTCACCCCTTGCTTCACATCAAGATTCATTTTCAATTCTCTTTATATACAGAAGATCAGTTTACTATATATTAAGTAAAGATTTCAACAGTTTGCCCTCACATAGCAACACAAAGTGAAAAATACTGTTGGAGTACTAGTTACAGTATTAATTCACAATGTATAGCACATTAAGGACAGAGATCCTTCATGATATATTTTTTTAAAAATTGATTAATTTTCTAGGCAATTTCCAATTTAACACCAAGATTTTTTTTCATTTTTAATTATCTATATACAGAAGATTGATTCAGTATATACTAAGTAAAGATTTCATCAGTTTGCACCCACACAGAAACACAAAGTGTAAAATACTGTTTCAGTGCTAGTTATAGCATTACTTCACATTGGACAACACATTAACGACAGATCCCACATGAGACGTAAGTACACAGTGACTCCTGAAGTTGATTTAACAATTTGACACTCTTGTTTATGGCCTCAGTAATCTCCCTAGGCTCTAGTCATGAGTTGCCAAGGCTATGGAAGCCTTTAGGGTTCGCTGACTTCAATCTTATTCCGACAGGGTCATAGTCAAAGTGGAGGTTCTCTCCTCCCTTCAGAGAAAGGTACCTCCTTCTTTGATGGCCCCATTCGTTCCACTGGGATCTCACTCACAGAGATCTTTCATTTAGGTCTTCTTTTTTTTCCAGAGTGTCTTGGCTTTCCATGCCTAGAATATTCTCATGGGCTCTTGAGCCAGATCTGAATGATTTAAGGGCTGATTCTGAGACCAGAGTGCTATTTAGGACATCTGTCATTCTATGAGTCTGCTGTGTATCTCGCTTCCCATGTTGGATCATTCTCTCCCTTTTTGATTCTATCAGTTAGTATTAGCAGACACTAGTCTTGTTTGTGTGATCCCTTTGACTCTTAGACCTATCAGTGTGATCAATTGTGAACTGAAATTGATCACTTGGACTAGTGAGATGGCCTTGGTACATGCCACCTTGATGGGATTGTATTGGAATTCCCTGGCCTGTTTCTAACTCCATCATTTGGGGCAGTTCCGATTGAGCATGTCCCAAATTGTACATCTCCTCCCTCTCTTATTCCCACTCTTATATTTCACAGGGATCACTTTTCAGTTAAAATTTAAACACCTAAGAATAATTGCTTGTTAATTACAGAGTTCAACCAATAGTACTAGAATAAAAAAAATTACTAAAATGGATAAAGTATTACGTTGTACAACAACAGTCAGCACAAGAGCTGATCAAGTTACTGTTTCTCATAGTGTCCATTTCACTTCAACAGGTTTCCCCTTTGGTGCTCAATTAGTTGTCACCGATCAGGGAGAACATATGATATTTGTCCCTTTGGGACTGGCTTAATTCATGCAGAATGATGTTTTCCAGATTCCTCCATCTTATTGCAAATGACCAGATTTCATTGTTTTTGACTGCTGTATAGTATTCTATAGAGTACATGTCCCATAATTTCTTTATCCAAATGTATGCTTTGAATTCCCTGTGATCTTTTGCTGTGAGGTTCCCTTCGTTTATCTTCTTTCATGTTGATGGCCGTGTTTCTGTGTTTCTGTGTGTAACACATCTTTAAGTATCTTTTGCAGGGCTGGACGAGTGGCAACAAATTCTTTCAATTTTTGTTTGTTATGAAAGGTCTTTATTTCACCTTCATTCACAAATGAGAGCTTGGCAGGATATAATATTCTGGGCTGGCAGTTTTTCTCTCTAAGTACCTGGGCTATGTCTCGCCATTCCCTTCTAGCTTGTAGGGTTTCTGATGAGAAGTCTGCCGTGAGTCTAATTGGAGATCCTCTGAGTGTAATTTGACGTTTCTCTCTTGCGCATTTTAGGATCTTTTCTTTCTGTTTCACTGTGGTGAGTTTAATTACAACGTGTCGTGGTGAGGACCTCTTTTGGTCATGTTTACTAGGGGTTCTATGAGCTTCCTGTACTAGGATGTCTCTGTCCTTCTCCAAAACTGGGAAATTTTCTGCTATTATCTCACTAAAAAGGCATTCTAATCCTTTCTCCCTCTCCATGCCTTCAGGAACTCCTAGAACTCGAATGTTGGGTTTTTTAATAGTATCCTGTAGATTCCCAACAATATTTTTTAGATTTCTAATTTCCTCTTCTTGTCTTTGGTTTGACTGTATAGTTTCCTGTGCTCTGTCTTCTAAGTCCGATATTCTCTCTTCTGCCTCACCCATTCTGTTTGTAAGGCTCTCTAATGTGTTTTTCATTTGATCTATTGAATTCTTCACTTCATTATGATTTCTCGTCACTATCACAGTTTCATGTACTACTAGTTGTTTCATTTCAGCTTGATTTCTCCTTAATATTTCATTTTCACGAGAGAGATTTTCTCTCTTGTCCATTAAGGATTTCTGTAGTTCAAGAATTTGTTTTTGAGTACTTCTTAGTGTTCTTATCAATTTTTTGAGATCTGCTTCTTGCATCTCTTCTATCTCATCATCTTCGTAATCTTGAATTGGGGTGTCTTTTTCATTTGGGGACGCCATAGTGTCTTCCTTGTTCTTATTACCTCGGTTTTTGCGTTTGTTGTTTGGCATATTGGTTTCTTCACTGTGGTGTTTTTTTCTTGTTATACTATGACTCTAGATTAAGTGGACTGTCTGCTTTTGATGGAGCCTTAGAGGCTTGAGATGGGTGTGGCCTGAGAGCTCTGTTTGGTTCCTCAGGGTTGAGGGTGTGTCAAAGGAGACACTCCCAGGATAGGCGTGGTAAATCTCTCTCTGTTACTTTTTTTTTTTTTTGGTTCAAAAGGGAAGTAATTACACACAGCTGAATGGAATTGGGGGTGGTTAGCAGGCGAATGATATACCCACAGGAGCCAGAGTTCTGAAGCTCTTTCCCAAGGACCAGAGAAGGAATCTTTGCGGCCCTTTGTGTGGGCTGAGATTCTCCTGTAGTCTCCCACTGGGCTGCCAAGGCTACTGAACTGTAGCGTCTCTGGAGAGTACTCACATGAATTCGTGATTTCCGTGAGTTTCAGTCTGCATGCATCTTTGTCACTGAGATGTGTTACTTGTAGGCAGCAAATTTATGGTTTTTGTTTTTAATCCATTCAGTCAGTCTGTGTCTTTTAAGTGGAGAGTTGAGGTCATTTACATTCAAGGTGGCTATTAATAAGTAATGACTTTGCCCTGTCACTTTTCCAAAAATATTTCTGTTTTATACTTTGGATTTCCTTAGTAATTTTCCTGGGAGATATTCTTCCTTTACTTTATTTCATAATGATGAGCATGTTTCTGTGTTTCTATTGCTCAGCACATCCTTAAGCATCTTTTGCAGGACTGGACAGGTGGTGACAAATTCTTTCAATTTCTTTTTGTTATGGAAAGTATGGTTGACAGTTCTTTTCTCTTAAGACTTGAACTATATCTCGCCATTCTCTCCTAGCCTTTATGGTTTCTGATGAGAAGTCCACAGTGAGTCTAATTAGGGATCCTCTGAAAGTAATCCAGCGTTTCTCTCATGCACATTTTAGAATCTTTCCCTTATGTTTTACTGTGGTGAGTTTGATTACAGTGTGTCATGGTGAAGATTTTTTTTCTTTCATGTCTTATTAGGAGTTCAACGTGTTTCCTGTACTTGGATGTTCCTTTCTTTCTCCAAATTAGGGAAATTTTCCATTATTATTTTATTTAAAAGTCCTTCTAATCCTTTCTCTCTTTGCATGCCTTCAGGAACTTCTAGAACCTCCCCCACAACATGTTGGGTCATATGATAGTATCCTGTAGATTACAAACAGTGTTTTTTAATTTTCTAATTTCTTTTTTCTTGTGTTTGGTCTGACTGCAAATTTTCCTGTACTTTATCTTCTAAGTCAGATATTCTTTCTTCTGCTTCACCAATTCTGTTGTTATGGCTTTCCACTACATTTTTTATTTGTTTTATTGAATTCTTCATTTCCAAGATTTCATTTTGATTTCTCTTTAAGATCTCTATTCCATTGGAGAAATTTCCTTTCATGTCATATATGGATTTCATTAGTTCATGCATTTGCTTCTGATTACTTCTGAGTAATCCTACAACCAATTTTTTTAATTCCTTTTCTGGCATTTCTTCCATATCATTACCTTCACAATCTAGTATTGAAGTGCTGTGTTCTTTTGGGGCATCATGTTGTGTTCCTTATTCTTGTTCTTGAATTGTTGCATTTGTTATTTGGTATTTGTGGAGATTCTTCATTGATTTCTTCTTTTTTTGTTGTTGTGGTGGTGGCTTTTATCTTTAGACTATGTCTGTTAATTATAGAATGTCTTTTTTCAGGGAATATCTAAAGGTTTATGGTGGGTGTGGCCAAGGAGCCCTGTCAGTTCTCCAGGGTGAAGGTCGTGTCTGAGTTAACTCACCCAGGTTTGATGTGGTAAATCTCCTCTTTTTTTTTTTTTTATCAGAGGAGAGGTTTGTTCTAGTCTGCTGGCTTAGAGTCAGGTGAGCTCCTCTCCTCAAAGAAGACCAATGCCTGGGTGCTAGCCCCAGTGAGTATGTTATTCATCCACTCTGCCACAAGGACCACACAAAGGATCTGTGCAGTCCTCAGTGCAAGCTCAGATTCCCCAGCAATGTCCCTCACCAGGTAACCAGGGGCCCTGATTGTGTGGTGTTTCACACAATGACTGTCCAAATTCCCAGCCACACCCTGAGTCCTCCCATATAGCTTCAGTGTTTTCAAAGTCCTGGCACACAAGCCTCCCACAGTCTTGAGCACTTAGCCCCTGTCTTTTCTCTCCACCAGACTTAGGAGTCTCCACTTGGCTCATTCCTGGGTATGGACACAAGCTGGCACATCTGTTAAGTATGTCCAAAATGGCATCTGCTGTCTGTCAGCTTGTAACAGGATGCTGTTGCAGGGTGATCAAGGAGAGAGAAAACATGTGCACACTTTGTTTTTTCTCCTCTAGTTTGTCAAGTACACTATCCCCCCCGGGGCTCTAAGCCAGATTCCCTCTATGCTCTTCCTGCTTCTTTTTTTCCAGTTGCTTGGGCTGCTTCAGTCTGATCTCATCTCACTCTCCAACACTGATGCAGAGGCTCTTGACTGCTGGGGTCATGAGTTGTGCATGTCCTTACCCTCCACATAAATAACTGTGTTCAGAACTCCAACCTGTGTGGCATTTCCTCCACTGTTTTTTTCCCTAACTCTTCCCTGAGATTGCACTCTTTACATTTTTTTAAACTATATTCTCCTAGGCTATCTCTGATTTATTTTATTCAGTAGAGGCAATTCACTTGGTCCTGTTTATCCTCAAGGGGAGGAGAATTAGACTCTATCCACTGAAGAGAACTGCAAAAAATTTGTGGGCAAATTAAAGTCACTATTTTTGTCATTTAGAAATGTCTGTACAAAAAAAGCAATGTATAGTTATTTTCTTATTATGAACAGTAGACAGAACAAACATCATTCTCGTTTTCTGGATGAGGACACAGAGATACTGACAGCTTTTTTAATTTTTATAATTTCTTCTTCTTTTATTTGATATGAGTAAAATTTCCAGAGATTTGTCTTCTAACTCGGATAGTCTTTCTTCTGCCTCACCAAGTCTGTTATTAATGCTTTCCACTGCATTTTTTATTTAATCAATTGAATTCTTCATTTGTGATATTTCATTTTGATTTCTCTTTAAAGTCTCAAATTCATGGGAAAAATTTTCATTCATGACATGTGTGGATTTATTTAATTTGTGGATTTGTTTTTGATTACTTCTAAGTAATCCTATGACTAATTTTTTTAATTCTATTTCTGACATTTTATCAATCTCTTCATCTTCACATTCTAATATTGAAGTATTGTTGTGTTCTTTTGGGGATGTCATGTTGTTTGCCTTATTCTACTTCTTAAATTTTTGTGTTTATTTTTAGGCATTTGTGGAGATATTTGCTGGTTCCCTCTACACTGCCAGTGGCTTTTATCATAGGACTATTCCTCTGTGGCTTAGTGTAGTGTCTGTTCTTTCAGTGAATACCCAGAGGTATATGCTGGGTGTGGCCAGGGTGCTCTGTTCAGTGTTCCAAGATGAGGGGAGTGTCCAAGGTGACACTCAAGTTGGGCATGGTAAATCTCTTCTTTTTTTATTGGAAAGGAAGGCTTGATCAGTTCTGTTGGTATAGTCTCACACTCACCTCCTCTCTAAGGTGACCAATGCCTAGATGCAATATTCCACACAAAGAATCCTTGCAGTCCACATTGTGAGCAAGGATCCCACACCAATGACCCTCCCCCAGAAATCAGGGATCCCCAAGCATGCTGGGGTCCCTGTTTGTGCTGTGCTTCCACACCCTCCATGTAGATCCACAGTGTTCCTCTAAGTTACATGGAGTTTCAACTGCTGTTTTCTCCCTAACTCTTCCCTGAGATTGTACTCTTTCCTCTATTTTAAACTACTTTTCCCTAAACTAGATTCATAAGCCCTCTTTCTCTTCCACCATCTTGGAATGGACAGCTTTAATGATTGCACAACTGGTAACAAAGTCTGCATTTACACCCAAGTCTCCTAACCCTAAGTCTAGTTTTTGTTACTTTAAATAACACATTTTTCTCAACTGGTCTAAACACTTCATATTTGTTTTCCATCCTAGCAAAAACTTAGCACAGAGTTAACAGTCAAAAAATAGTAGCTGAACAACTAAATGATTAAAAATTAATAAGAATAATGTTCTTTAACTATGTAGATATCATATGATGTTAAATGAAAAGACTATTTTTTTTTCTGCCTTCAAATGGTTGCAGTTTACTTGAAAGAGATGGCATAGAGATACACAGCAGACTCATAGAATGGCAGATGTCCTAAACAGCACTCTGGCCTCAGAATCAGCCCTTAAGGCATGCGGACCCGGCTGAAAATCCCATGAGGATATTTCAGGCATGGAAAGCCAAGACACTCTGTCAAAAAAAAAATGACCTAAATGAAAGATCTCTGTGAGTGAGATCCCAGTGGAAAGAACAGGTCATCAAAGAAGGAGGCACCTTTCTCTGAAGGGAGGAGAGAACTTCCACTTTGACTATGACCTTGTCTAAATATGATCAGAGTCAATCAGAGTCAGTGAACTCAAAAGGCTTCCATAGCCTTGGCAACTCATGACAAGAGCCTAGAGTGATTACTGATGTCATAAACAAGAGTGTCCATTTGTTAAGTCAACAACAGGAGTCACTGTGCACTTATTCCCCATGTAGGATCTCTGTCCCTAATGTGCTGTACATCGTGATTTAATGCTATAACTAGTGCTCAAACAGTATTTTTCACTTTGTGTTTCTATGTGGGTGCAAATTGTTGAAATATTTACCTAATATATGCTAACTTGATCTTCTGTATATAAAGAGAATTGAAAATGAATCTTGATGTGAATGAAAGGGGAGAGGGAGTGGGAAAGGGGAGGGTTGTGGGTGGGAAGGAAGTTATGGGTGGGGAAGCCATTGTAATCCATAAGCTGTACTTAGGAAATTCATATTCATTAAATAAAAGTTAAAATAAAGAAAGAAAGAGATGGCATACGCATGTAAAATAATAATTCAGGATGATAATGTTAAAGGTGGCATGCCTTATGGAGTTACAATACCAGGGAGAAGTGCCTATCAGGAAGTGTTAAGGTTTTCATTAAAAAGGGTCCCTCTGGGTTCACAGGGTCAGAAAAAAAGAGATGAAATATTTTATCTTAGATGTGTGCATAATATTTGACTCAAGGGAGACAATGGAAGAGCTTGCTAAACGTAGAAAACAAGCAAATGGTTGTGCATAGGCCAAGTTTCTTTGGGGCCTTTAGGGAAACAGCAGTATATGAGCTTGGCTCAGAAAGGTGGGGCTGCATCAGAGAAGGGGTGAAGATTGGGAATGGCAGAATAAAGACAGCCTTAAGTACCCAAGTTTGAGGACTGCAATGTTATCCTTTAGGAAATGGGGCAGGGACCCCACTGAATATGGCTTTAGAAAGGAAGTGATAAATTTCATTGACCAAATATCTATTGGGCACCTACTGTGAATCAGGTATTCTTCTAGATGCTAGGAATATAGTGATGAACAAAACAGGGGGTATCCCTCATGATGTGCACAGTCTGCTAGTTGAAAGCAAATATGAATGCCTTCTAAATGAGTTTCTTATTAAATGATTCTGCTTCCATCAGAGAACACCCTTCTTATTTCTGAGGAGAAATTCAAAGCAAGAGAAAATACAGTTGTCACCCAGAGGGAACGCGCAATTTAATATGAGTCTAGTATCAGAGAGGGAAGAAAGCAGAATTGAGTAAATACGTTGCCTAAAAACTAGGGGAAAAATGCTGCTAAATCAACTATCCTACCAAGGTGAGACAACTAGGAAGTTGCTGAAGATTCAAAAGACCTTAAAATAAGGTCCTGCCACACTGGCCCTAAGGATTGCTTTACAACATAGATTTTCACCCAGGGTAATTTTGGCCCTCAAGGGACATTCAGAAGTGTCTGGAGATATTTTTGATTGTCATATGGAGATAAAAGGTGCTATTGGCATCTAGTAGGTGAAGGCCAAGGATGCTTCTATTCATTATGTAGCACAGGACAGGACAGTCCTGATAACACAGAATTTTCTGGTCCCAAATGTCAATAAACATGTTTCAAGTGTAACTTCCACTTTGCAAAATCAAGATCATAACAATAGATTATATTTGGAACAATTTTCTCTCTGATTTTTATATGTTCAAAAAAAAGAATACTACTAAATGAATGGGTGCTTGTATCTAAATAAAGCTCATCTTCTTATAATACTCACTGAATTGCTATTGAAAAATCCATATTTTGTCTAGGCAACCCAGAGAGTAATTGTGAAATCACGCGATGACTTGCCTGCCGAGAAGCTGGTAGCATTCACCTTTGCTTGTTTCTTTACAAAAGGAAGTGAGATGGAGCATGTTATGAAAACCACCTTCAAAAGGCTAGGGTTTCATTCCAAATCTTAAAATCTAATGAATTGTATTATTCAGTCATAATTATTAAACTACATATTTTACTGCCAGCATCTAATTCTTTCATCCTTACTGAAGGAATGTAGAAGGTCATGGAAGATACATGAATATTTTTGAACTACAGGAGGAGAACTTTACAACTCATAACAGACTGTAAGAGTTATCCAGGGAGCCCTCGCTCAAACCAACCAGAACCAATTAGTGTTTGCTGAGTCCCAGCTGCCTTCTCAGCACTATTCTAAGAAAAGACATGAGGCTGACAAGCTCAGTGGCGAGACGAGACAAACCCACATGGAACTATCAGACACCTGACACATTTCAGGTGGTATGGTGCTGCCATAACTCAAGAGCCTCTTCTTCCCTTGGAGGGAGCCTGGAGTCTTCAATTCACTATGTATTGGCTGCTAGTTATGTAGCAAGAGAACAGGCCTCACAAATGCCAATCTTGAGTATAACAACTATCCAAGTCATTTATTCATTCAACAGGTAACCACTGGCTGCCTACAGCATGCCAGGAATTTTTGAGGTGCTGGGATACAGTGATGAACAGGATGGGCAACTCCTGATGCACCACACTTACAATCTTGCCCAATCCTAACCTTATCTCCCATTCCACTGCCCACCAGCCCCATTCCTTTTGACTCTGCCTCTTGTATTTTTGTCTGCACATGACCCTTAGACCTGATGACAGTGATGTTGTTATTAAGCCCTCCCTCATAACTTAGCTAGTCCTCATGGTCTATATTTTTCTACTCTACATACTTTGAGTAAAACATGAGATCTAGTCTGACCCTAACTTTTGGTGACTCCCTGGGTAGATACAGCTGATGCCTGGCAAGTGGATGATAGACACTGCAGGGCACAAAGGAAAGGAAGCAACTGCCCAGGAAATGTAATGAGATTAATGACTTACAAGTAAGCATATCAGAAATGGGTGGCAAACCAACCTGGAAGAGGTCACTAGATGAAGTTAAGAGGAAATGGATCAGAAGATTAGTGGTAACTCAGAATGCTTGGCTCTAAAGTCAAGAAGGGAACCCAGAGAGATTCTGCAAAGCGACGAGAAGCCTCTGGTGATTTTTTTCTGTGCCAGCAGCTTTTGACTCCGTTGCTGGTCATGCCATGCTTGTCTTTAGGTGCCAGCAGGACAACTCAGTTGCTGTTCATACTGCCATGTGTATCCAGGTGCTATAAAGCAAGAAAAGGCAGTGAGTGCTAGGAGTGGAGTCAGGGAAGTCTGCACAAGGAGTCTGAAAGGAAATATTGATTCAGGTGGAAGAGACAGGAGATGGGTCTTCAGATTATCGCCTCGAGCAAAGACAGAATCAAATGAATAGAAGTCATGAGAAGACAAGTAGGATGAGTGCTGACAGTGCTTATTGGAGAGAGAACTGCCAGGTGGACTAGGTAAAGCAGAATCAAGGGGGAGGTGAGCTTATATTAATGCACAGTGATTAAGCCTTTGACTATAATATAAATTAAAAGTATATTATCTCGAAAAAAACATAAAATGATCAAAATTAGTGGCAATGAATTTGGGCTGTGATATGAGCATTAATGAACAGCCATGGTGGCTTTTTTAGTGTGAGGGAAAATAGGAATAAAGCAGAAGCCACGTGTGTGCTAAGTGATAGTTGCAAGAGCAAGGAGCAGGCGGGTCAAACGCTGTCAGTGTGGAGTGGTTCAAATTGCTGACGACCTGAACTAGCCTGAGCATCCACAGACGTGGAGAAGACTCACCAGCACTGTCGGCCTCAATATGGGAGATAAATGAAAGGACCACAGAAGACTGTCACACAAGGGCCTGCCAGAGTTTCTTATTTCTGGCAACTACCTAAAATTTTACCAACTGTCCTGATGGTATGGTAGTGCTAAGTAATAACAATAATGTTTGTTGCATCCCTCCAGCGTGCCTGGAACCGGAATTGTCGTAAACTAGTAACTATAGCAATATGATCTCATTCAATTCCCCCAACAACACAAGGCCATAGGTACTATTGTGATCCTCTTTTTACAAACAAATTTTCTGAGTCATAAAGATGTTAAATATGTACAACTCTTACCCAAAGTCTTGCAGAAAGCAGAGTCAAATGGAGCCCACACCATCCCCTTCAGATCTGAAGTCCTGCTACCTCCAGGCGTATGTGGCTTGTGCTCCATGTCTTCAGACACTGACTAGATCCCTCCTAGTGGAAAGCTGGCATCACCTGTGAAAAGGTTGACATGACAGTCCTGTCTGTGTTAATGTCTCCCTTCTCTCCACCAGTGTTTTCCCGGGGAATGCAGTCTCTGAGGCAGGACTCACGTTTCCTCACTTGGCAGTGAATCAGAGAAAGGGACCCTCCCTCTGTCATTACCATGTTACATTACAGATTGTGAAAGAATTTCTCATTTTTTCCCACACTACCTCTCATAAGTCAATGTTGTCTTCTTGAGGACTAGTTTACTTTGGGCATTTGTTTATTCGGTTGCTTTTCCCCTTTAGGATGAGGTACCTCAGCATAAAAGCTATCAGATGAGTTATTTTTCAGTTTATTTAATGATTATTGCATGTCTGCATATGCACTCAATGATGTGTGATTAGATCTCTCCTGTTTACTGTAATCATCCTTCCCAGGAGTCTTAAACATTTTCTGGACCACTAATCCTCTGATACCTATTCCTCTTACCCATTCAACCAGCACAGATCCCAAACAATCTGTCTCCAATCTGAACACAGAGTTTTATATCAAGATGAGGATTTTACACCATCTATCTTTTTTATGCTGGGCTGAAGGTACATATTCAGCTTATGCTAACCATGAGGATTGATGAGCTTCATTCAAATGTGTTTAGCAGTCACTGGTCTGTATTATCTTAAGCGAAACTCCATCAATATCACTACAGTTTCTTTAAAAAAATATTTATTTGTCTGTTTTGAAAGTCAAGGTTACAATGGCCGGTGCTGCGGCTCACTAGGCTAATCCTCCACCTGTGGCCCCGGCACTCCAGGTTCTAGTCCCGGTCGGGGCGCAGGATTCTGTCCCATAGCTCCTCTTCCTGTCCAGATCTCTGCTGTGGCCCAGGAATGCAGTGGAGGATGGCCCAAGTGCTTGGGCCCTGCACCTGCATGGGAGACCAGGAGAAGCACCTGGCTCCTGGCTTCAGATCGGCACAGTGGGCCAGCCGCAGTGGCCATTGCGGGGTGAACCCACAGAAAAGGAAGACCTTTCTCTCTGTCTCTCTCTCTCTCTCACTGTCTAACTCTGCCTGTCAAAGAAAGAAAGAAAAAAAGAAAGAAAGAAAGAAAGAAAGAAAGAAAGAAAGAAAGAAAGAAAGAAAGAAAGAAAGAAAGAAAGAAAGAAAGAAAGTCAAGGTTACGGCTGGCACCACGGCTCACTAGGCTATTCCTCTGCCTGTGGCGCCGACACCCCTGGTTCTAGTCCCGGTAGGGGCGCCGGATTCTGTCCCGTAGCTCCTCTTCCCGTCCAGCTCTCTGCTGTGGCCCAGGAGTGCAATGGAGGATGGCCCAAGTGCATGGGCCCTGCACCCCATGGGAGACCAGGAGGAAACGCCTGGCTCCTGGCTTCAGATTGGTGCAGCGCGCCAGCTGTAGGGGCCATTGGGGGGGGGGGTTGAACCAATGGAAGAAGACCTTTCTCTCTGTCTCTCTCTCTCTCTGTCTAACTCCACCTGTCAAAAAAGAAGAGGAAAAGAAAAGAAGCAGCTCTTAAGAAAAAAAAAAAAAAACCTGTTGGCTTGCTTCTGAATGGAAGCAGCAAACTGTGGACTTCTTAAAAAAAAAAAGTCAAGGTTACAGAGAGAGGGGGAGGGACAGGGAGAACCATTTGCTGGTTCACTCCCTAGATGGCCACAATGGCCTGGGCTGGATCAGGCCAAGGTGAGGATCTTCACCTGGGGCTCCCACATAGGTGGCAGGGACCCAAGCACTTGGTCCATCTTCTGCTATTTTTCTAAGACCATTAGCAGGGAGCTGGATCAGAAGTAGAACAGAACTGGTGCCCAAAAGAGATGCCAATGTTGCAGGAGGTGGCTTATCTGCTATATCACAGCACCAGGCTCTTACCACAGCTTTTAAACATGACTTGTGCTGCAAATGGATTGATGGAGAGCAATTGCACATTTGTCAAAGAGAATAAGTAGATAAGTCTTGATAAGATAAGCTGATCAATAGATGCTGTAGTGATAGAGCAGAAAGCCAAGTGAAAATATTGCTAAAATAAGTCAAATTTCCATGTTCAATTTTACAGGGGAATAAGGCAGTCTTAGATAATGAGGTCTGAGTAACCAGATCACTCAAACAGCAACCTGAACCTATAAATGACTTTAACCTTTGTACTTCGTTGATTAAATAAGCTGAACTGGGAAGGTTAGCAAAAAGTAATTTTACTTTTCCCCATCATGCCTTGTTCAAATGAGCTCTAGTGAGTAATTTCTTCTTGGCCTCTGAAAGAAATTGCAGACAGATTACTTGGCATTTTGGGTGATTTTCATATAATAAATGTCTGCTCCATTTTAGCCACAAGAACAGACTTATGTCAATAATTTAAAAGGCTTGTCAAATGTAATGTAACTCACAAAAGTTAATTCAGTCCAGAACTTTCCTCTACATCTCTCCTCCACCAGCAAATCTGCCTCTGCTTAGAAGGCCAGGACGTGTGAGGCTCTGTGCTTTATGTCTGCAATGGTGGAGAGGGCGCAGGGAGACACCATTGTGAGTCCCGGGCTGGGATCCAGCATCTCCTCCACTCCTAGCTGTTTACTTGGACCCTTCTTTTGGGTTCATGGAGTAGGAAGGAGAGGGGGAAGGCTGCTGGGGAGTGACCTCACTTGCCATACTGGTTGTAATCTGACTTAGGTGCCCTCTGGATGAGGAAAATACAAATGGCCATATTTCCTCAATTGAGTGCTTGGCAGAGTTCTCAGAAATCCTTGACTATCCTAGGGCTGCTGTCCCCTGGCTGCAAGCCATGTGTCTCTCCCAGTCTTGCTCTTCCTTCCCTTCTACAGCCTCAACTTCTGCAAGTCAGCTCCTCTCAGAGGCTCCTTTGTTTCTCTGTGTGCTCCCTGGCTGACATTTCTTTCATGGTACTCTGTTTTGTCTGGGAAAGGATGCAATTTGGGGCTGGCACTATGGCAGAGCAGGTTAAGCTACCACCTGCAGTGCGTATGGGCACCACTTTGAGTCCCAGCTGCATCACTTCCTATCCAACTCACTGCTGATGAACCTGGGAAATGAGCAGAAGATGGCTCAAGTCCTTGGGCCCCTGCACCCACGTGGGGGACCAGATGAAACTCCTGGCTCCCAGCCCTGGCTTTTGCAGCCATCTGGGGAATGAATCAGCAGATGGAAAACCTTTACCTCTCATTTCAATCAATTCTGACTTTCAAATAAATAAACCTTTGTTAAAAAAAAAAAAAAAAGGATGTACTTTTGCCTCCAACTTGAAGGAATTTCTCCTCTTTGTCAGTGTGGCCTTGTCTCTTCTCTAGGCCATTCGGAGCTGCCAGACAACCATGGAGTCCTTATGTAGCCTCTTTGGCTGCATCAGGCACCAATGTCCTTTCCCCAAAGCCCAGAACACACAGACCAAGAGCTCCCGGTGGTTCTCTTGAAGCTACACTTCACTTGGGCTAAGGGGAGGGGAGGCAGATACACAGGCCTCACCCTGGTTGAAACAACATTTGTTCATTTGTTTGTTTTGGTTTGGTTTGGTTTGGTTTTTTGGTTTTGGTTTTGGTTTTGTTTTTGTTTTTGTTTTTTTGTTTCCACTTCTGACAAAGCTTTGAGGTTAAAAGTGGAGCAGGGACAATAGAGTCCACCCCACACTATCTCACATGCCCTTCTAGGTGGTCTAGAATATCAATTTCAAGGTGAAGATGATATTGCCCTGTAATACTATTCTGAAACTTCAGGACCTCTTCTGAAATGAAGGTTTAAGGAATACCATTTGAAAGTTCTGTTCTACGCTGTGTACTAAAAGGCAGAGTGAAAAGAAGGTTAATGAAAATGAAGCAAACAGAAAGTGATGGTTTACCTACAGTGATCTTGGTGGCAGTGAGTTGGATAGAAAATATAACAAATCTTTGAAAGCATTATTCAAAAGTGAGGAATCCGGAGGAAAATGGGGAAAGACAAAAGGAAAAAGGAAAGGGACAATATTGAAAGAAACAGAAAAGGCAAGACATGCAAAGTTCCTAACACATTACTGTTCATAAGAAGAAGCAATCTATTGCATTTTATTATTTGTCTCCTTGAATATATGTTGAAACATAGAAACGAAAGTAAGAAATGGAGTAGTTGATTATCGATCAATTTGTCTTTGTCTAAGTGTTGTGTGTGTGTGTGCATGTGAATAAAAACACATAATCTAGGCCTTGAATTACATATCTTCTCATGATGGATGTTATAAATAAAAGCAGGCTCATCAGTATCAATTCCAGTGGTGGGAGGAGAGAAGTGGGCAGTGCAAAGAGCAGATAACTACAAAGCTCACTCCACAAGCCACACATTGCATCCTATTTGTTAAATCCCCATCCCCCTAGTCTCCCCTCATTGCTTTGTTTCAAATAAATTGGCCTTCTTGCTGTTCTTCCAACACACCAGGATTGCTCTTACCGCAGGGTCTTTTCACATGCTGTTCCTTATGCTTTTCCTATGTCATTTCCCTGGCAAATTCTTCCTCCAATCATCCACATGGTTCATAGTCTTATCTAAAGTTTTGTTCAAATGAGGCTTTCCATGAAAATCCCATTGAAAACTGCAGCTCTCCCTGCACTTCCTGTTCCCTTCTGTATTTTTCTCCACAACACCTTTCAGCATCCGGTATGATTTATTTGTTGTACTCCTTGCAACACAAAAGTAAATCCAATGATTACAGAGTTTATTGTGTGAATAGTCTGCCAATCAATAAAGCTATCAATAAGTAAAAATAATTTAATAAGTACATTTTGTATGAAGGATCTTTTTAAAAGTATAAAAAGGAGGAAATTAACAAAGGAAAGATTTGGGGAGAACAGTAGGAGGCTTCCTAAAGAAAGGAGCATCTGGTTGGGACTTGAAAGCTGTGTGGTCTTAGGACCAGAATCTGAGATGTGATGACAGGAGAGAGGCAGAGACAGAAGCCACCAGAAGGCTTCTATTCTGGGTGGTTGCACATTAGTTCCATGGCTAAGCCTTGGATCTGATGATGCTTACTGCACCAAGGCTAACGCAATAAGACTACCAGTATGGAATGGATGTAGCCTTTATTGTCAGACAGGCTTCAGTTCAGTTCCTTTCTCTGCCAGCTACTAGCTATGTAGCCCAGAGCAGGTCATGTAACTTTTCTAATACTATTTCCTTGTCTTAAAAAACAACGGGAGTAATATATTGGTTCGCAGGGTGGTTATGAGTATCCAATGTGAAAATTCAAAGCCGGCGCCGCGGCTCAATAGGCTAATCCTCCGCCTGCAGCACTGGCACCAGGTTCTAGCCCCGGTGGGGGCGCCGGATTCTGTCCCGGTTGCCCCTCTTCCAGGCTAGCTCTCTGCTGTGGCCCGGGAGTGCAGTGGAGGATGGCCCAAGTGCTTGGGCCCTGCACCCCATGGGAGACCAGGAGAAGCACCTGGCTCCTGGCTTCAGATCAGCTTGGTGCACGCTGGCCTCAGCAGCCATTGGGGGGTGAGCCAATGGAAAAAGGAAGACCTTTCTCTCTGTCTCTCTCTCTCACTCTCCACTCTGCCTGTCAAAAAAAAAAAAGCAATGTGAAAATTCAGACAGAGCGTAGATAAAGCTAAGATACACACAGAGGTCAAGTGTTTGTCCCAGTGGTTAAGACACCTGTGTCTCATGTCAGAATGCATTGGTTCAAGTCTTAGCTCTGCTTCTGATTCCGGCTCCCCTGCGGTGAACACCCTGGAAGGCAGCAGCGCTTGCTCAGGCAGGAGGGCTCCTGCCACCCCCATGAGAGATCCGGATTCAGTTGCCAGCTCCCAGATGCAGTCACTGAGGTCATGTGGGGAGTAAACCAGCAGGTGGGAGTTCTCTCTATATCACTCTCTGTTTCTTTGTATCGTTAATTAATTAATTTTTATTGAAAGACACACAAATCCTGGGCTGAGAAGAAATGCTATAATCAATTAAGATCCCAGCAAGCAAAATTAATATAAAAATGAATCAAGTCTATTATTGATATTATTGAATTCAATGCAGGAGGGAATAACAACCAAATCAATATTTAGGGTTTTTTCAGTTACCATTTTATCCTTTATCTCACATCAAATTGTTTATCTGCCCTCTTTATTTGGTATGCAGTAGAATTTTAAGTGATCCTTAATAAACAAATTGTTTGAAAAACATTCCAATAATTCTGAAAACTGATGATAAGGTCCCCAGAATCTGCCTGCCTTTCCCTCCCCCTGCAGTCAGCTGCAGTCACTGGGAGATTGGGCAGTGTGCGCTAGAGACTCGATTCCGATCAGCAGTCTCACGGAGCTGACAGAGCTGGCTCATATAGACCCCTGCTCATCCCCTTCAATAAGCTCATAATTGACTGAGGCTGAATTATGACTTCATTTAACATCCAGTGACAGAGGCCAGTGTTGTGGCATATTGGATAAAGCCGCTGCCTGTAACGCCAGCATCCCACATGGGTGCCAGTTCAAGTCCCGGCTGCCCCACTTCTGATGCAGCTCTCTGCTAATGGCAGCAAGCAGTCGCCTGAATACTTGGGTCACTGCCATCCACATGGAGAGCCAGATGAATCTCCAGGCTTCTGGCTTAGACCAAGCCCAGCCTTTGCATCCATCTGGGGAGTAAACAAGTGGATGGAAGACCTCGCTCTCTCCCCCTCTCTTAGCCTCTCCCTCTCTTTCTCTGTAACTCTTTCACAATAAATAATCTTTTTTAAAAAATCTAGTGATAATATAAAGAGATGATTTTCTAACAGCAGTGAGAGTTTTTCAGAGTTAAAATAGAAATAGAATAGGGGATTTCAAATGTCATCTAACCTCATGGCAGTTTCTGATGTACATTAGACATGAAATTTTATAGGAAATAGCATTC